>CM051237.1:216472566-217790066 GCA_027917425.1 Gastrophryne carolinensis | reverse complement strand
CTTCCTTAACCATAGACACAGGAAATGGTTAAAATACACAACCAGCACTTTAAAAGATGTGCAGGAGCGAGGAGGCGGGAGAAGGAGGGGACGTGATACAGGGGGCCAGGCCACCAACTTTATGTGAACATCCCCCGCAAGATATAAGAAAAAAACGCCTACCTGAGGGAGAGCACAGCGCAGGAAGGCCCCGCAGAAGATGGCGGCCCGCACGCTGCTCCGAGGAGTGAGGGGGGGGGGGGAAGGACGAGCCCCGAGCGCGGGAGCCGAGAAGGCCCCGCCCCACCGGAACAACCAATCAGCGCGCGGCCCCGCCCCCTTGCAGCGTCAGCAGGCAGAGACCGCGCTCAGCCTCCAAGACGGGACCGGCGGAGCAACCTGCCGGTCCCAAGTGCGCACACAAAACAGACCCACACACTCATCTCCTCAGCTCCCCCCTGTGCAGACCGGACACGCCAGGCTGCAAGCGCCGCAAACGGCGCTCAGCCACAGGCCCCGCCCCCCCGGCTCCTAAGGGGAGAGACGCCATTCACACAAACAGCAGTGACAGAAAAGACACACAAGGGGGATCTTCAGTAAAAAATCGCCAAAGTACACAGCGCATGAGCCCTCACAATACAGCAGCGCAGCAGCCACACTCACACAAACATGTCACCGGTCCCAAAGCGCGCCCCACACCCCGGAATGTGGAATAACTAAAGTCCCAGGGCTAGGCACATCCTGACCGCTACCCTACTATTAAATGGGGGCATCCCACATCCGGATCACCACTCCGGGAATCCCGCTATGCCCCCCAATGAAGGGTCGAGCGGAGGAGCTAATCTCCTAGGCACCAATGCTGCCGGCTACCTTTTGCCCGGCCTACAGCCGAAGCTGGGAGGCTGCCAGTAAACAGATATACTACCAAACAAGAGCCGGGCAGAAATAGACCACGGGGGGGGGGGGGGGGATGGCGGGGGGATACCCCGGCTACCTGCAAGCAGGAGACTTCTTTCTTCTGTCTTGTCGCCACCTTGCAGAGAACAACACTGGGGGGTTCTTGGGAGGTACCAGGTATGTATAGACCGGGAGGGGCCTGTTGAAGTTTTTGGAGATTCTCTGCAATGCTGCCACCTGGCGGTGCGTTAACCCTACTGTAATTATTAATGTTTGAAGTGGGGTGTGTGACATACTTAGAATATAAAGGATCGTGTCTCTTTTCCTTATCTGGAAAAATTATGCAGTAGGTCTCCATTGATCGAGCTTGCAGCTCTCTTACCGGCCTGGCTGATGTGATGGCCAACATAAAAAAAAAATTTCAAAACACAACCACTTTTCTGGTACTTCCTCCAGTGGCTCAAATGGAGATTCCAGTAACCCTTTCAACACTACAGTTAAGTCCCATGTAGGAAAACCTTTAAAAGGTGCTGGCCTTTTACGGGTAATCGCCTTAAAGAACCGATACGGATCACTTGTGGCAGTAATCTGAAAGGAGAGAAGGCTTAAGCTAGGTGAAAGTTCCAGGGATGGGCTAGGGCATAGTCCTCCCTTATCGGTGAGTAAAAAATCTTGTATTTTTAATTGTTGGCACTGGCAAAGAGGTCTTTCTGGGGAAGGTCCCCAAAGGCTACAATCTGGAGTAAAATTTCCTGGTTTAGACACCACTCGGTCTGTTGTACGCTGACCCGATTTAAAAAAACTGCAACCGAGTTCTGGGTACCCTTTAAATGAACTACTGAGAGTGACAGGACCTGTTTCTGTAGAGAAAACAGAATGGAATTTGAGAAGTTTATTAGGGCCTAAGACCTGGTCCCGTCCTGATGATTTAGATATGCTACTGTGGAAGCATTGTTGGATCGGATCTGGATATCTCTGCCCGAGATATTGGTAAAAAAAAAATGATCCAATGCCAGCGTGACTGCCTTTAGTTTCCTGAAATTGGAGCATCTCCTTGCCATGTATGACAGCCATTTTCCCTGAATATCCAAATTGTCCAGGTGGGCTCCCCACTAAGCTTGGGCAGCATCCAGCATTCTGGATGGCACCTAAGCTTGTTCTTATTTGCGGTCTGTGGGACCAGCACCGATTAAAGAAAAAACGGTTGTTTGTTCGGTTTAATAAGTATCGGTTAAATTAAGTATCACTGTGCCTGCTTGTCCAGCCCTCTGACCCAAACCCCATATAAGTTCTATTGGCTCTAATCTATTTAAGAGGAAAATGACAGGGACTCCAGGCTCATCTATGCAGACAATACAAAAGCTGAAGGCTGCTTTTAAAGCAACCCAATCTTCCATAACATTAGCCTACATATCAGTTCGCCTACATGCCATGCGACACTGATGCAGTATTTCATGTAAAAATCAGCCCTGACCAAGTATTACGCTTATATACTGTACATACATTTTGGGAGGACAAAAGTATAGAAAATCTTTTTTTTAATTGTTTAGAGTATTTTTACTAAATTTTAGTTTTTTTTAGCTTAGCTGTATCAACAATTCAAAAGAAAACACACAACACTTAGTGTATAATGAATTGAATAGCTGAAATAAATAAACTTTGCGATATTGTATAATGAGATGCACTCGTAACTAATCATATTTCGCCACTTTGTAATGATCCTTGTTGCTTACGTGCATACAGATGGCAAAGTCAGCAGCATCTTTCCGGTCACCGCAGCGAGGATGAAGGAAGAAGCAGCCAGTATTGGACAGATACTTAAAATTTTTACAGTTTTTTGGAGGCTTCCAAACGTTCTTTCCTCCTTCAAAAATTATATATATATAAAAAAAGAGAAGAGAGATTATGTCAGTTACACAGAAGTATACCAAGCTAGTTATTTTCTTATTAACTGAAAATGAGATCCTAGGGTAATACATTTCATATAGGCTTCTAAACCCCTCCTTGAATTAAGAGAACATGTCTACCATACCATGTTGGAACCATTGATACTTTTATGCTAGGCAACTGAACCAAAAGAGTGCAGTGCCCCCAGGTAAGCCATATGTAATATTCTAAATGGATGAGACAAAAAACAAAAACAAAGCTGCAAGCATCTTTAATAACGAGTAACAAAGGTCAAAAGTGACTTTTGTTCCTCAATCCATCATAGCATAGGGGGCATCCAGATTTAGAATGGCCCTACACCCATCGGTTTGTGGCAAGTCTGATACTGGGCAACTGACACCACTTCATATTGTTGCCAATCACAGGGCCACCAGTGATCTAACAGGGATTTATTAGGCCACCTGGAAATCCCAATCATATGAGGGAAACACAAACGTGGTAATTATCTCCAACAAGTGAACCACATTTGCCCACTGCCTTATAGCGATAGAGACAAGGGAAGAGGCAAAGCCTCGTCTAACCAGAACTCCTGTAGTGATAGGTTGCCTTTAGAGAAAGGCCAGAAACTCCAACCCTTCAAAAAAATACCTGTACACCAAACAAGGGTGGTCAGCCTGAAAATGCAAAAGGGAAGAATCCTTCATTACATTACAGGGAAGGGCAGGGTGCTGAAACATTGAAAAAGAAGTGCTTGATAGCTAAAAGCTCTACAGTTCTGTGGGTCAATATAGTTAGATAGCATGTTCGGATGCATAGGGAACCAGTGGCTATGTCATTCTTTGTACTGTGCCGGAAGGAGTTTTTCAAAGCAAACCCCTCAGCTTGAGAACCTTTGGGAGTGGAATCCTGGGTCATGGACAGGACCCAGTGGATACTCTTGACCATACAAAATAAAATATAGCATGGAAGAGCGCAATCCACAAGCATAGGGTAGGGTAACTAGCTCTGCTGGAAGGGAGCGTCAGTAGGGTCCCTGTTAGAATGGGACAGTGCAGACTTTTGTCCAATCAGAACCGCTCAATATGACTACGTCAATTGGCAGGTGGGTCTCATGGTTTACAATGGAGAGCGCCCATTCAGATAGGCTGGGAGGGGAGCACACACAAATTCGGGGATGCGGCAGCACGTGCTCCCCACTTTAGTAAATGAGAGCCACCGGAGGGTTTCACACAGCAGGGTATCAAACAAAACTTGGGAAAGTCAAATTCAGGTTTTGTTCTGCTTTAACATTAACAGACAAATATTGAAAACAATGTATGGTATGCTTGTGCAGGATGCCTGCCCCAGCTGCTGTGGATGTCTTCACCATGGTTTGCAGCTTTCATCACTCTGTGCCACAGTTGGGCAGACCTAGCCAATAGGTGTAATGTTGATACAGGGGTTCTACTTCCCCCCCCTCCTCACAGGGAAGCTAAGAGTATACAGGATATCGCTAACATAGTTTAACTAAACCCTAAGGATTTTTCCCTCTCACCAGTTTATTGTGTAGGCATCAGTAAATCAATTCATTTATAAAACATTTACGCTACATAACTGCTTAAATGACCGGTATTGAGAAACTGCTTGTGGTTTATTCTCTCATGGTAGTAAGGGCAACAGGCTTAGTGTATCAGGGCCTGTCACCCCTGGATTCATCTTCCTTCCATTAAAAATACAATTCTGTGATTCTCACCTGTAGAATTGATTTCTCTCTTCTTCTTGAGTCACTGAATCAAATAAGAATGGGTTAACTCTTGTCCGAAGGGCGGGACTGCAAGATAATGTCGTTTTTCATTCATTCATTCCACTTTTAGTTGAAAAACAAGGAGACACAATAGAACTCCCCTCTTCCTATTTCCCTTTTTTTAATGCTAATACTTAAATATTTACCTATTTACATATATACAAGCTTCACTAGTACTATGGCATCTATGGAATGGATATAGTAGCCTATCAGATAGGGAGGGCCTGACACATTTGAGTGGAAGAGGAGAGAAATCAATTCTACAGGTGAAAATCAGAGAATTGTATTTTCTCTCATATTCCATTCGAGGATGTTACTGAATCAGATATGAATGGGACCTCCAAAAGCAGCATCCTTGATCCAAGGTGGGAATCGTCGACTTATTGCTTTAAACTGAGGAGTCAGCCTTTCTAAAAAATCAAACCTCTCAGTTGAAAAACTTACTATCGCTTGTAATTACCTTTCTACCAAAGGTGGCATCAGCTCTAATGTCTACCTTAAAAAATGTGGTAAATGTATAAACTGAGGAACAGTAGCAGCCTTGCAGACCTGCTGTACTGAAGCCTGGTGCTGAAAAGCCCATGAAGCTCTGATAGCCTGGGTAGAATGGGCCATTACCCGAAAAGGAGGATTTCTCCCCTTGGAGATGTAGGTCTTAATCACTGCTTGTCTAATCCATTGACTGATGGTAGACTTAGCAGGCGCTAGACCTTTCCATGAACCCTCAAATATGAAACAAAAAGTCAGTCCTGCTGAAGGTCTGAGTAGCGGAGAGATAATATTTAAGGGCTTTCACTATGTACAGGGAGTGGAGGATTCTCTCCTTATGGCTAACCTGAGCAGGGCATGAAGAGGGCAAAACCAGTGCTTCGTTAAGATGGAAGGGGGAAACCACTTTAGAAAGAAAATTGGAACACAGCATTGTCCCTGTGTAGGACTAATTAAGGAGGCCTAACCAAAGGCTGCTAATTCAGAAATCCACCTCACAGAGTTTATTGCCACCAGGAAGATGACCTTAAGTGTCATCAACTGCAAGCAGTTCAAAGGAAGAACCCTGAAGGGCCAATGAGAATATAATCAAGCCCCAAACATGCAGCAGAGGCTTTCGGGGAGGTAACACATCGGTGACCCCTTATATATTTATTTTCAGCAATGGGTTTTGGAAAAAAGATGGATAAGGCAGAGATCTGTCCCTTGAGGGTCAGTTGCCAGCGATTGCCTTGACATTCTTACTTTGTCTGAAAACCAATAGCCAATGGGGTGGCTATCAAAACCCAGGATTTTGACTATGCTGGGTTTTGGTCCACTCCCCCCAGGACACCCTGATCGGGGGTGCCCCGCTATGTGAAACCCCCCAGATCGCCAGCTTCAACTCGCCTCACCGTGGTCCTGCGACGCATGCGCGGGCACTCGTCCAATCAGCGTGCTCGGAGTCGCTAAGCTATGGACGTCTAACCCGACATCCAAGCTCAGCGGCTCCGAGCGCGCTGGCAGTCGCATCTCACGCTTCCCTGTCACAGGTAGCGCACCTGCCATTCACAAATGGGGGATGCAGCCGTGGCCCGGGCATGCACCGTTGGACCGGGATTAAGCTAAGTGTAGCGGGAAACCAAATTATCTACTCCTTGAACATAGAAGACTCCTGTTCAGAAGAACAACCCAAATCCGAATTACTCTCTTCTCTACTGGATGAGAGTTCCCCCGCCGAAGAATCTGAGATTCTATGTCAGCATAAATATCCTCCTTCTCGGAATCGGAAGGCTCCATGGAAACCAAAGATCTCAAGACTGGAGAATCTGCGTGACCTTTAGGCTGGAAATAGTGGCTTTCTAAGCCCCCTTTTCCAGCTGGAAATGAAAACCTGGAATATCAGAACAAGGTGGAGCTGCCAGAGTTGCAGCAAGCTCTGAGGCTTCCATGGAGGGAAATACCTGCGAGTGTGGCAACTGCCTCCTTAATCTGGAAAGTACCACCACGGCAGGGCATTCTGAGCAGATAAGGCTGTCCTTTGCTGAGGATATGTGGCGACACTCTCTAAGATACCAGACCCGGAGGCCCAGTGAAGTCAGTCTATTATACCTCGAGGGCTGAAGCATATGAGGAATCTTGATAATCACGTAAGTGACGTAAGTAAGTGACTACTCCTGAGACCCTAGGGGTGGACCACAACCTAATATCACAATATTTAAAAAACAGAAAAAATTGCAGAAATTAAAAAACACACACAATAGAATATAATTAAAAATGAAAAAATAAATGGACCCACCAGATCCCACAGACCGATTGGAGGAGGGCAGCAGAGGTGGCCCAGAGAAGCAGGGAGCGGCCGGCTATATGCAGCCAGCGGCCCACCCATGAAGTGAAACCCCGTAGCACCCACAGGACCTTGGCGCTTACCCTTAATTCACCCTGATCCAATGCTATCCAGGAGGCATAGGTAGGTCTACCGGATCAACATGAACATAACGACCTGGAAGACAGACAGGGTTAAATCACCCGCTTACCGAACAACAAATCTATATAAAAAGGAAAAATAAATGAATTGAAGGAAATAAAATCCAAGCACAATCTTTGCAGTCCAGTCTAACTGCAAGAATGAAACTGGATTGCAGATGGAAGGCCAGGAGGAACCACACCTTTTTATCTTGCAGTCCCGCCCTTCAGACGAGAGTTAACCCATTCGTATCTGATTCAGTGACACAATGGAGTGGAAGAAGAGAGGGAAAAAAACGCCTGTCTGCATAATATTTGATTCCAGGAGTATTCTTGATACCAAGTGATCCCTCCTCCCAGTATATTTATATGGATTTTTTATATGGATTTTTTTTTAATCATTGGACCATTTTTCATGATAGTGCTCCCTTAACTAGTTGGTAACAAAGCAGTCTGTATTCACCTCACTGTAATGCCAGCTGCTCTAGTGACATACAAAAATACAATTCTGTGAAATACTCACCGGTAGAATTGATATTTATATACAGTATGTCCTGCTCCAGATATAGTACTTACACTTGGGTTATCCTCCGCCAGATGGCGCTGCACTGCAGAGACATGCAAAACAGGCTCCTCCCAGCCCCTCAAATACCCGGGACCTCCCACAAATCCCCAGCATTGAAAAGCAGCGAACAAGAAGCCGGGAGAATTAACCACCGAAAACTGGTAACTATAACAATGGTAACAATCACCATACAGGGGATCCAGAAAAAATGCAAAAACCAGGGTAGGGTGGAGTAGGATGTACTGTATACAAATAATATCAATTCTACAGGTGAGTATTTCACAGAATTGTATTATTCTTTGTATACAGTACGTCCTGCTCCAGATATAGTACTTACACTTGGGACATCCAATAGCAGTGTCCATAAAGTAGGGTGGGATCCCCAACAAAAAAGGCAACAGCAGACAGTTAAAACCACTGTCACCTGCATAACCATGCGGCCAAGACAGCATGAGCTGAGGCCCGAACATCAACCTTCTAAAAACCTTGAAAAAGGTATGAACAGAAGACCAAATAGCGGCCTAGCAAACCAGTTCAACAGAAGCCTGGTGCTGAAAAGCCCAAGAGGAACCAAAAGCATGAGTAGAATAAGAAGCAAAGCGAAAAGGAAGATTCTTCCCCTTGTTGGAATAGGCCTGAGTAACATCCTGACTAATCCAATCGCTAACAGTAGACTTGGCAGAAGCCAAAAACCCTTTCTAAGGACCAGAAGGAACCATCCCATTCAAGTAATGACCAGGCCAAAGCCGCCCAACTCCCGGAGAGCAGACGAGATCGGGCACATTCAGGATGGAGTGACCGTAGGTCCAAAGGAACATCAATTCTCCTCAAGGACACAGTGACTACCAGGGAAAAACTTCCAACACCTATTCAAGGAATGCAGAACCCTTTCCTCAGCGTTGCTAGGAATAAGGTACAGAAGGAAGAACAGTATCTTGAATCAATGAACATAAGACACCACCTTAGGAGGAGAGTCCGGCTTCAGGCGGAACACCACCTTATCCTGGTGTATCTCAAAGAATGGGGGCTAGGTAGACAGAGCCGCCCACCAAACACACGTCTGACCGAAGTAACAGCCACCGGAAGGACAACCTTGAGGGTAAGAACAGCCAGACAGCATCCTGAATAGGACCATAGGATTACACGGGGGACGCACATGAGTACCCCCTGAAAGAAGTCTTAACCAAGGAAGACTGAACAAAGGACTTTTAAAGCAAGGCGGACAGGGCAGAACCTGACCCATCAGAGTACTGAGTTGGAGAACCAACCCCAACTCATGCTGTAATAACTCTAGACCCTTGGGAACCGAGAACGCCCAACAGGGAAGAGACCTAGACTTGCACCAATCAATGTGGGTATGCCATACCCTATAACAGATGGAAGAAGAAGATTAAGAAGCTTGCTCCTAGTCTTCCCATAGTCTCAATCACCGAGACAGATAAGCCTGTCTCCCTCAAGATGGATGTTTCAGCAGTCAGGCCATCTAGGCTAGAGTCTGTAGATTGGGGTGATGTAAAGGGGCCCAGAGTGAACAGAGCTGGCACTCCTGGCAGAACATAAAGAACTACTGCCCTCGGTACCACGTCTGCAAACCACACTCTACTAGGGCACCCAGGGGCCACCCGAAACACTGGTCCCCCTTCCAGAGCAATCTTGCGCAGAACCCTGCCTAGCAGGGGGAATGGGGAAAAAACATACAGAACAGAACGTCCAGCCATGACGGCCAGAAGATCCTGGAACAGGGAAACAAGGGCCGAGAGCTTGATAGTGACGGGGCAAACAGATCCAGAACTGGTTGGACCCCATAGTGACACAGGGATTAGCACATCCTGTCGCAGAGGGACCCCCACCGGAGCGAATACCACTGACATGCAGGGAACATTGTCCTCCACCCAGATTAGAATCAAAGACACTTCCTGGAGGACCCTCCTGCTCCAGGTCCCTCCCAAATTATTAATGTAGGCCACTGTCGTCAGACAGACCGAGCTCCCCTGAACAGGCGGGCCCTGAAGAGGAGTAGTCAAGCGAGAAAGGACCAACCTAAACGCTCACTGTTTCAAACATCTATTAGGTATATGGACCTTATAAGGGCCCCACCTCCCCCAGGACCGCAGGGAGTTTCAGAAGAAAAAAAGCCGCCCCTTCAACCTGACAGATTGGCATCCATCGCGACCTTCTCCAGGACGGGGCAAGAAGGGAACTGTCCCCAAACAGGTTCCTTGAGGTCATCCACTCCAAGAGGGACCTCCTTACCAGGGGGGAAGGCACACAGACCCTGCTCCAGGGATGCTGGATCCCTGTCCTGTGCTAACAATAGAAGTCGCAGAAGGGGCCAAGGGAAACTGAGCATAAGGGACCTCTTCTGAGCAAGCCACCAACGGGCCCACCAGCTGCATCCCTGCCTGGTGAAGGGACTGGGACAGCAATGAGGGACTGAGCCCATGCAACCAGATTGTCCACTTTATTGCTGAGGAAGGAAGATTCTCGTCTGAATCGAATCCAGAGTCATTCCTATGAATGGAGTTACCAATCAAGGGGACAATGAGGACTTGGGGTGATTGATCACCCATCCAAATGACTCCCAATGGACACCACCAGCCGAGTGTCCAACTTAGCCTGACGTAGAGACTAGGAAGTGAAAAAGGACGTCCAGGTATCATCGCGTGGACGCCCCTTGGTCTCATCAGAGACATCACCCCCGACCGCACCTTGGTGAGCACTCTGGGAGCTGAAGGGAGGCCAGATAACAAGGCCACAAATTAACAGTGTTGGACTTCCAACACGAACCAGAATTGTCTCGGTGTCCAGAAGACACAGGGATGTGAACATAAGCATCTTAGAGCTCCACAGACGGCACAAAGCCCCCTGGGTGCAAGGCGCTGATGGCCCATCTCAGAGTTTCCATGCAGAAACTGCCTGTAGTTGGAGAATCGCCGAGAACCTGTGAATCCAGAATGGGTCAGACTGACCCATCCTTTTGGGGGACTGTGGAAAGATTGGTGTAGCGGCCCCTGCCTCTGCCTGTTAAGGGCAATCTGCAATTGACCCTCAGACCCCACAGACCTTGCGTGTCCTGTGCCAACACCGGAACAGCGGCAGGGACCAGGAGTACCCGGGACCTGATAATCTTGGGGAAGGCCGCGCAGCAAACTATCTTGTATCCAGAGGACACTACCTCCTGAATCCACCATTATGAGGCGTAATGCCTCCTGACAAGAGCAAAGTGCCGCAGCCAACCCCTCACCCAGACTGGCGAGGGTGCCCCATCATGCTTGAGGGGGAATGGTGGAAGATTTAGGCTTAGCCCCGGCGGAGGGGCCAGAGCGTTGTCTGCTGCTCCCGGGGCAGGAGTCTGCGCGAGCCCCCACGAAGGACACCGCTGGTTCTTGTTTAACACTATGGTAGGGAGGAGGACGGGTGCCCCTGCCCCGAGGGGGCCGAGACGGCCGCCTGCGTAGGGGTGACTTACTCTTTTTACCAAACAGGTCCAGACGGGCCCCAAACAGGCATTGCCCTCTAAAGGGAAGCCCAGTAAGAGTCTTTTTAGTAGCATCGTCAGCACCCCACTGTCTCAGCCAGACCAAGCGACGTATAGTCACCGCAAGTGCAGAGGTTCTTGCACACATTCTAATGGTGTCATCCAGTGCTAATAGGATAAATTTTACAAACACATCACAACTGGAGAGTGCATTAAACACTTCCCAGGGGAGATCCTCAGGGTGATGCTCAAGCATCTTTCTGATGAGGGTTCTAGCAGCCACTGCAGTAATAGCCGCGGCACAGACCGGGCGCAGCGCCGTCCCTGCCCAAGAAAAGGCGTGGGAGGCCAGCAGATCAATGCGCCGGTCCTCAGCATCCAGAAGGGTACTATAAGCAGGGGTTAGGAACCCCTATGATCGGGGCATCCACCACAGGGGGTGATGACAACAATTAACCACATCAGGGGGAAAGGGGTATTTCCTATCCCAGTTCCCTGGGACCCCTGGAAGTTTACTGGGGCATTCCCATTCCTTGAGCACGAGAGCATGGAAATGAGCCTGCTCTAGAAATTCCAAGCATGCTGTCGCTGTATGGAAACGCTCCCCTCTCGGCTTGGGGGCCTCACCAGGGAGAGAGATCGACAGAACCTTAAAGACCTTAACAGATCGTCAGTGTCACACTGGGCCTAGTATTCAGGGCGAGAATCGTCATGACTCCTCGGCCTCTCATCAGATGAGCCTGAGTCAGAGAACAGCTCTCCATCAGGAGTATAGTCACACGGAGTAGTAAACTCCTCAGTTCCCGTAGGAAAAACAGTAACATGAGGCGTCAAGTGCCGCTTCTTACCAGGGCCCTTACGCTCTGACAACCTCGCAATAATCTGTTCAGCCGTAGGCAGCCTGGAAGACGCAACAGGCTGCAAATCCCCACTTGTATGTGACTCAGCAGGAGTGAGATTTAAGCATGGGGAAATAGGTGAACTGAAACGAGGTGCAGCCACTGGCAAGCCTGATTGCAGGGCCAGTGCTTGCTCGGCACATAGTCCGCAGACCGGTGCCCTGTCAGCATCAGCATGGGGTTGTCCACACGCTACACACAGCCGGTCATGTCCCAGAGGGACCCCGGTCACATCATTCTGAGATGCCTCCATATGGTGATTACTTAGGCACAATATGCCAGTAGGGATTTACGCTATAGGCCACCCTGGATGCCCCAAGGACCCGCTAGGGAAGTGGGAGAATTTTACAAGGCCCGGGACGGGAGAAGCCAATGGTGTTCACCAGTCTGAAAGACACAATGAGAATAAGGGGTGTCAGAACATGCGCAGTAAGCAAGAAGTATGAAAATCGCCCGCGAGGGTGCTTACAGACCAAGGAAGGAGGAGGACCGTTACCACGCGCGCGACTACCATCAAAATGGCTCCAAGCGAACCTCGAAGGAGCGCGCCAAGCCAGGTCCCCGCCCCCTCGAAGAGCGCGAACTCTAAGACAGTAGTCAACTTGTCATGAGGAGCGAAGTGTATGACACATTAGAATAGATGATTTGCCAATGAAGACGCCGCAGCACACCACACTCAAAGAAGAGACGCACGCGGCGGAGGTCATACACAAAATTGCAAACAGCGCGACTGACACCAGTTACACAAGTCAAAGGACAATACTAAGGCCATAAGCGTGTAACAATACACTGAGACCACCACACACACCCCCCCTTTCTTTCCCCCCAAGCTACGGGGGGGAACGAGGGAGGATGGCGACCCTTTGCACAGGGCCCACCGCTGCACGGGGTATGGGGCAATAATGCGGGAGGGGCATCCCCTAGAGGCTCACCATCAGCCTAAACCGCCTACCCTTTGGTGGGGGAATGCGGTGGAGCCTAGCTCCATAAGCACGCGTGGTGCTGCCTACCTTCAGCCCAGGCTGGGAGGCAACATCATTACAAGGAGGACGGGTGGGAATAGTCCAACAGGGCCGCAGGCTTTAATAGCCCTGCTCACCTGCGAGAGAGTGATACTTCATGTCTTCGCAGTCAGCGCTGCAGAGAAATCTGGGGATTTGTGGGAGGTCCCAGGGTATTTGAGGGGCCGGGAGGAGCCTGTTTTCCATGTCTCTGCAGTGTAGCGCCATCTGGCAGAGGATAACCCAAGTGTAAGTACTATATCTGGAGCAGGACGTACTGTATACTAAGAATAACGGGGTATCTCAATCCTTGCATACTCACATGCAATGTGCCTCACATGCAGTTACTGACAGATTTAAATGAAAAAAAAAAATCCTGCTTGACTTACCGGTAACTGCGTTTCTAAGAATCCTTAGCACGACCCATGGAAAGAGAGACTCCACCCCCTGGGACGAAACACAAACTGAACAGAGGTTAAAACCCCACCCCTTCCTCCCCACCTCAGTCATTATCAAGTAACCCAAGTTAACTGTAGGACTATGTGGGAACTAAGGGGTCGTGCTGAAGGATTCTTAGACAAGCCGTTAAATCTTATGGGAATTTTCTACAATCATCCTTCAGCATGGAGAGGAGTATGCAAAAAATCTACCTTAGGGGTGTGAAGCTGCAAAGGCCTGATGTTTTGCAGACAGGAGATCAAATCTATAATGTTTGAGGAAGGTGTGGGGTGATAACCACATTGCTGCTTTGCAGATCTCTTACAAAGAGGCACCGGTCCTCTCTGCCCAGGATGATGACATGGCTCTAGTTGAGTGGGCAGAAACTTCTGGGGGAGGAACGCCCCTGGATGAATACGCTTAAGCAATAGTCTGTTTAACCATCTAGCAATAGTGGATTTTGAGGCAGCTAAGCCTCTTCTTTTTTTCCTCTGAATATTCTTAAAAGTTGTTTAGCTATTCGCCGTTCTCTGGATCTTTCCAGATAAATAATCAGGTCTCTTCTAACGTCTAGAAGTGAGAGATCCTTTTCCTTGCCTGCTCCGGATGGCAATGTCGGAAGTACTATATCCTGAGGCCTAATAGCAGCAGTCACTATTTTTGGCAAAAACAATGGATTAAGTCCAAGTATGACTTTATCTGGGAGAACGGAACAGTAAGGCTCCTTCATTGATAAGGCCTGCTCGTCTGGCTGGAGCGATGGCCAGCAGGAAGCCAAATTTCAGTGAGACACATTTTTCTGAAAAGTTTTCTAAAGGTTCCATTAAGCCCGTACAATTGATAAGTCCCATGTTGGTAAACCCTTAAGGGGCACTGTTTTATTGCAAGTAACTGATTTGAAAAATTATTAGTTCGTTCTGTCTTAATTTCTGATCTAGGAAGACTGATAGGGCTGAGGTCTGTGTCTTTAGTGTGCTTACTGATAGCCCTTTCTCGAACGCTTCCTGTAGGAATTCGAGGACATTGGCTATATCCTCTTTCAACTTGTTAACTTCACAAAAAGAAAAACATTTCCATACCTTTGCATAAATGCATCTAGTGGTCAACTGTCAGGTGCGCTTTTTCACCATTTTTCTTAGTTCTGCGAACCAAGCTCTTTTTGGCCAGAATGGAGCTATGAAGATAACATTGATTTCTTCCTGTGCCATCTTCCGTATCACTTGTGACAGAATTCTGAAAGGAGGAAATGTGAAAATTCCATGGATGAGCTAGAGCAGTGGCAGTGGCAAACAGGTCTATCTGTGGGAGACCACATGCACTTTATAATCTGAGGGATAATCTCTCGTTCAGACACCACTCTCTTTGCTGAACCCTAACTCGACTTCGATAAGCTGCTAGAGTGTTGAGGGTCCCTTTTAGATGGACTGCCGAAATGAACTGAACTTGATCCTGTAAGGGTATTAGAATGGAATTTGATTGAAGTTTTCAGTGCCGAGGACCTAAACCCAGCTTGATGATTTAGGTAGGCTACTGTGGAAGAATTGTCTGGGTGTATCCATATCTGTACATCTCTGCCTGATATGACTGGGGAAGTGATTCAGTGCCAGCTTGACCGCCAGGAGTACTCTGAAATTTGAAGACCTGGCTGTCAAGGATGTTGGCCACATCCCCTAAACCTGTTGATTGTCCAAGGAGGTTCCCCAACCCTAGCTGCTGGCATCTGTTGTGATGGCTACTGGGTTGTTTTGTTTCCAGTCTCTTCCTTTTTCTAGTACACCTGGATCTGTCCACCATCTGAGGTCCTCTAGGAAACTTGCTTGCACTTGGACTAGTCTATCCAGTGAGTCCGGTTGCTTGTCGCACTGAGATAGAAGTAACTCCTGCAGTGTTCTCATGTGTAATGCGCCCAATGCAACAGCAGGAATCGCCACGGTCATAAGACCAAGCAATGACATGATTTCTCATATGGAAACCTGAGGTACAGCGAATAGTCTCTGTGACTCCGCCCTGATCCTTCCTATTTTTTCCTGTGCAAGAAAAATCTTTTGGCAAATACTGTCTATATTGTACCCTAGAAATATGCATAGGTGACGGTGTCAGGATTGATTTTTCCAGATTGATCATCTAGTCCAGGGTTCTCAGCAAGGACAGGTTCTTCCCTAGATCTGCTAGGAGTGATTCCCTTGATTTGTTTAACAAAAGATCATCCAAATAAGGAATCACTATGATTCAGACTCTTGTCTGAGATGTGCCATTGGTTCTGCAAAGATCTTTGTAAAGATCTGTGGAGCCGATGATAGGCCGAATGGTAGTGCCTTTTACTAGTAGTGAAAGGTTTTCTGGTCTGTCTGAACAGCAAACCTTAGATAATAGCGATGAGAGTTCAGAACTGGTATATGCAGGTACGCATCCTGTAGGTCTATGTTGACCATCAGGGCATCAGAATGTTCCTTACGGAAAAATTTGATTCCATCCCGAACTTCTTGTATGGAATTAATTTGTTTCACCTCCTCAGATTCAAAATAATTCGATATTTCCCTGATGAGAATCCCCTCCCTTCTGAAGGTGGTGGCACTGCATCTTATCACATTTTTCTGTAGAAGCTTCTATAGCACTAGAGGGAAGGCTTCCCTCTTCCTGGGGGCTTTTGGTGGCGTGGTTACTAGAAAGGAGGAAGGGATGAACATTCTAATTGATACTCCCTTTCTAGTGCTTGTAGCACTAGCTGACTTTGTGTGATTATTCTCCAGGCAGCTACAAACCAGGAGAGTCTGCCTCCCACAGGGTGTTCGTTGTCAGAACTGAGACTTAAGACCCTCTGGGGGTTTGCACCTATTTTGAGGCCTAGCCTGAGTCCTATGCTTTTTCTGATCATTCAGTTTGAAATCGAGTCAGATGCACCATAGTTTTACCTCTATTACTGGTACGCGCATTAAACCTTTTCTCAATTGGAAATTCCCACCCCCTTATTTGACCTCGTCAAAATACTATCTAGCTCTTCTCTAAAGAGCAGGCTACCGTGAAAGAATGCCACAAAGCTTGGTTTTGGAAACAGTATCTCCTGACCAAGTTTTTAGCCAAAGAGCCCATCTAGCACAGGAAACCAAGGCAGTGGCTTTTGCTGTGGCTCTGATGGCCTCCTCTGAAGCATTGGTTTGAAAGAGTCGGTAGAGTCTCTAGGATACTCTCCTTTTGAGAATACATTCAGAAGCCAAAGTGGTCCTAAATGTAAAGGTGATAGCATCCCAAGCTCTTTTTAGGATGTTTTCGATCCGGCGATCCATGGGATCACGTAATTCCCCTGAGTTATCAAAACTTAAATCCGCCACCCTAAACATTTCACCCAGTGGAGTATCCAATTTTGGACACTTGCTCCAAGTCCTGTTCATGGAACGGGGGAATTGTTTTTTTAATTAGTTAGGCATAAAAAATTTCCTTTCTAGGTTTACCCATTAAAGTGGACCAACACCCAGGATTTTCACTATCCAGGGTGTTGGTTCATTTCTGCGGGGCACCCCGCTGTGTGAAACCCCCCAGAAAGCCCAAAAAAACTCACCTCACCGCCGACTCCCGCCGAAGTTGGAATGGGGAGAAGGTAAGGTTTTGTGGGCGTCCGGGGGGGTTTCACACATCATATAGATTCCCGGGCCGATCAGCGGTGGGTGTTGGTCCACTTTAAAATGGACCAACACCCAGGGGTGATCAGCCCGGAAATCTATAAGATTCCCGGGCCGATCACCTCCCACCCCGCAGGACATCCGAGATCGGGATGTCCCGCGGGGTGAAACCCCAAAAAGATCTTATCTGATCCGCCGCCGCCTCCCGCGCGCCCCTCCAGACGTGCGCGCACCCGTGCCCGCCCTCTGTGAATGGCCGGCGGGGGCGCGCGCGCCGAGAGTGACGCGCGGGAGGCGGCGGAAGCGGCTTGGACGTTCCTGTCCCCCGCCTGGACGTTGGCGGGGATTGGCTGCGGTGTTCACGTGGGAGCGGGGAGAGGTGAGTTTTTTGGGGTTTCTGGGGGGTTTCACACAGCGGGGCACCCCCGATCGGGGTGGACCAAAACCCAGGATAGTCAAAATCCTGGGTGTTGGTCCACTTTAAGCATTAATCTCCTTGCTGAGTGAATGGGAAAAAACCTTTAGAAGTGTTCCCCAAATATTTCCAGTACATCTAATCCTGTATCAACAGTGGTTTATCATACCCGATTCCCCAAGTTTCGTAATCATCTAATAATCCTGCCAATTCTTCTGGCAGTTTTTCTGACAAGCGATCATCATCAACAATTTCTTATCTTGAAGTGGACCTGCACTAAATGCATTGGGGGTGGCGGATTTAAGCAAAACTACAGGTTTTAGTACCTGATTTTTTACCATGACTAAGGGGCAGATGCTGCAACAGTGGATACCTCAGGTTGAGAATTAGAGGATCTATGGGCATCTCACATTGTGGAAATTCAATTCCTCATGGCAAGGATCTCCCTGAAAAGGGCTGCAGTGTCCTAATCCATTTTTACATGCCTACATTTTTAACACAAAGGCCTCTGCCAAGTATCCTGAAGAACAGCTCTGCAATATTCGAAGCATTTTGATTTCTTGGATGCCTTCAGCTTTACTTTTGGGGTGTTAATGTCTATCTTTAACGAGTGTATCAGACTAAAACGACAATCACAAACATTTTATGTATACATACCCCCTTGTACGTTACTATTTTATCCATAGGTATCTTGTTTGAGGTGAGAAGGCTACTGGTCGGATTGCCTGCATATGTTTCTTGAAGCCCAGGATGGTCACTCCCTGCTGGGCTCTGGACAGACCTTGCTACTGAGGGCTTCAGTGCTCTGCTACTGCCCCTGTTACCGATGCTGCCTCTGTACCTCAGGGTGAACTAGGCTGCTTGCTGCTCACCTCCGCGAATGCTGCCCCACCACTGGGTCCGTCCCTCTCCCTCCGACCTGCACGCTCACCAGGGAGAAAATGCAGCTTATCCGATTCTGGATCGCGAGACTCAAATTTGAAGAAAATGGAGGGAAAAATACAATTCTGTGAAATACTCACCTGTAGAATTGGTATTATACGCATACAGTACGTGCTGCTCCAATATAATACTTACACGTGGGTAATCCTCCGCCAGAGGGCGCTGTTCACTGCAGACATGCAAAAACAGGCTCCTCCCGGCCCTTCATATACCCAGGGACCTCCCACAAATCCCCAGTATTGAAAAGCAGTGAGAAAAGAAGCCGGGAGAAACCAACCACCAAACTGGTAACAATAGCAATGATAATCACCATACAGGGGATCCAGAAAATGTAAAACCAGGGTGGGGTGGAGCAGGACGTACTGTATGCGTATAATACCAATTCTACAGGTGAGTATTTCACAGAATTGTATTATTCTAAGCATACAGTACGTCCTGCTCAAATATAATACTTACACGTGGGACATCCAATAGCAGTTTCCATAAAGTAGGGTGGGATCCCCAACAAAAAGGCACAGCAGACAGTAAAGGCGCTGTCACCTGCAAAACTTTGCCACCAAGAACGACATGAGCAAAAGCTCTAATGTCAATCCCATAACAAAACCTTTGAAAAGGTATGAACAGAAACAAGCAGTGGTCTAGCAACTTATTCAACAGAAAACCTGGTGCTGAAGGGCCAAAGGTACCCAAACACCAATAGAACGGAATAAAAAGAGAGAGGGAGATTCTTCCCCCTTAAAGGAATAGGCCAGTGTAACGGCCAAACCAGCCCAAAGGCAACAGAAGCGTGGATAAAAACTTAGAACTCTCCCCAACGGGGAATGAAAACTGGTCTCCCGCCAGACAGGCGGCGATACTGACCCCTTCACTAACAAGGATCAGCAAGAAGCCCTGGAAGAAAAAGAGTTCAGGCGCAGACATATGGAGGCGCCCGCAGACCCCAAAGGGCATCAGTCCCCCTAAGGGACAAGAAACAACCAGGAAAAGCTCAACACCTGTTGAGGGAATGTAGACCCCTTACTTCAGCATTACTAAGAATAAGGCCCATAGGCAGACTACAAGGACTGAAATAATGATCATAAAACACCACCTTAGACAAAGGGTCCAGCGTAAGGCGGAATACCACCAATCATGGTATAATAATATATAAATATAAAAATATATAAATATATAAATATATAAATATAAATATATAAATATATAAATATAAATATATAAATATAAATATATAAATATATATATATATATATAATATAACGAGGGCTAAGTAATCAGAGCCACCTTCTCAGGCACACGTCTGACTGAAGCAACAGCCCCCGGAGGGGCGACTGGAACTACAAACCAGCTCAGACAGCATCCAGAATAAGTCCCAAGGAAACAGTCCGCAGGGCAAACAGAATGAAAATTGATCCCAACAGGGACCATAGAACAGCTTGGGAGATGCCCCTGAGCAATCCCCAAGAGAACTCCTAACAAGGAAGAGTGAACCAGACTACTACGGGAAGGCAGACAGGACAGAACCTGAACTTTCAGAGTACCTAGATGGGGAGCCAACCCCAACCTATGCTGTAACAACTCTAGATCCCTGGAACCCGAGAACGTACAACAGGGGAGAGACCAAGACTCATGCCAAACAATATGGGTACACCATAACCCACAATAGACGGAGGAGGAGGAAGCTAGGCTTGCTCCTAGCCCCCCATATACCAAGTCACCCAGAAGATAAGCCCGTCTCCAAAGGGGTGAATGAATCAGCTGTCAAGCCCTCAGACTAGAGTCTGTAGATTGGGACGACATAAGAAGGAGCCTGACAAGGGTAGAACCGCACTCCTGAGAGAGCGTACAGGTCCGCTGACCTCAGCGGAAGCATCTGCGAACCATAGTTCACTAGGCCACCCAGGGGCCAGCAATCTCACGGGTCTCTATCAGCACGACCGTGCGCAGAACCCCACATAGCAGGGTGAATGAAGAGAAGACATATCAAATAGAAAGTCTATACATAAATTTCTAAGCCCCCATGACCAGAGTCAGAATATTCTGGGGCGGTGAAAAACAAGGGCAGAGCCCCTGTGATATTAGCGAGACCCACAGAGCCACCCTAATTGGCTCTCAGAGGGACACCAGGATAGCACAACCTGCCACTGAAAGACATCCACTGGAGCGAATACCACTGAGGAGCAGGGGACGTAGACCCCCACCCAGATTAGGAACAGGAACCTTCCAGGAGAATCATCCTGCTTCAAGCTCCAAACCAATGATAAAACAGGCCATTGTTTTCCAACAGGCCAAGAGTCCCCAAATAGACAGAGTCCAGCAGTATAAAGTCAACTAAAGGCTCAATGTTTTAAGAAGCCAGTAGGTAAGATAGACCCTCTAGGGGACCCTACCTAGGAACCACGGGGTTTTTTTGGAAGAATTCCCCCCCCCCCCCCCACCAACCTGCGAGACTTGGTACCCAAGGTGACCATTCGCAGGAAGATGTAAGCAAAGAAGGGGGTGCCCCCTGACAGGGTCCTTGAATATAACCAGCTCAAGAGGGACCACCGTACCAAAGGGGAAAGAGCACAGACCTAGCTCCCGGGGTGCTAGAACCCGATCTAGGATCAATAACCTACTGTGCCGAAGAGCGCAAGGGCTCTGGATATAAGGGACGTCATCTGATCTGCCACCAACGGGCCCACTAGCTGCAATCCTGCCTGGTGAAAGTAAGATGTCAGTGAAGAGGGACACAGCCCTCGTAACCAGGAGTCCACTTATTGCCAAGGAAGAAGGCTCAAGCCTGAGCCGAATCCAAGGAATGGAGATAGCGAATAAGGACCATGAGGGATAGAGGTGACTGAGCACCCATCCAATATAACTCCCAGAGAACACAGCTAGCGTAGTAAACAGCGCGGCTTGACGCAGGGATTGTAAGTAAGACGGACGACCAGATAGGTCCTTGTGCGGACGCCCCCTGATCTCATCAGGGACATCACCCCCAACAGTGCCTTTTAGCGAGCACAGGGAGCAGAAGAGGGGCCCAACAGCAAGGGCACAATCAGCAGTGTTGGCCCTCCAACACAACCAGTAAGAGCCTTGGTGTCCTGAAGACACAGGGGAGCTAAAATAAGCATCTTAGAAGTCCACAGACGGCAAGAGGCCCACTGGGTGCAGGGCGCTGGTAGCCCAACTCAGAATACCGTGCATCACTGCCTGTGAATATCAATTGCCGAACCATGGGAGGTCCGAATGGGCCAGACTGCCTCATCCTTAAGGGGAATGTGGAAACAAACTGGTGTAGTGGCCCAAGCCACTGTCTGTTAAGGGCGTCCTGCAAATGACCCCAGACCTAGCAAGCCAAACAAGGCCTGCCCCAACACCTGAAGAAAGACAGGGACTAGAAGCACCCCGACTATCTCGGGAAAGGACCGCCCAGCAAACTCTATCCTGCATCCGGAGGAACTACCAACAGAACGAGGCAAGACGCCTCCCGATAGGAGCCAGGTGCTGCGGCCATCCCCTCACCCAGGCGGGCGAGGGCGTCCCATCATGCTTGGGGGGTTTGGGAGAAGGATTTAGACTTAGCCCGGCCGGAGGGCCCAGGACGTTGTCTGCCGCTCCTGGGGCAGGAGTCTGCACAAGCCCCTAGAAAGGGCACCCCAGGTTCTTGTTTAACACTATGGTATGGAGGGGGAGGGGTATCCCTGCTCCGAGGGGGCCAAGACGGCCACCTGCGATGGGGTGAATTGCCCTTTTTTCCCAAGAGGTCCAGACGGGCCCCAAACAGGCGTTGCCCTCTAAAGGAAAGCCCAGTCAGAGTTCTTTTAGCAACCACGTCAGCACCCCACTGTCGCAGCCAGAGCAAGCGACGTATAGGCACCACTAGGGCAGAAGTCCTTGCACACATGCTGATGGTGTCATCCAGAGCTAAAAGGATAAATTTAACAAAAATGTCACAACTGGAGAGTGCATTAAACACCTCCCAGGGTAGATCCTCAGGGTGATGCTCAAGCATCTTTCTTATGAGGGTTCTAGCGGCCACTGCAGTGATGGCCGCGGCACAGACCGGGCGCAGCGCCGTTCCTGCACAAGCAGGGTGATGACCAACAATTAACCACCTCAGGGGGGAAAGGGTATTTCCAATCCCAGTCCCCTGGAATCCCTGGAAGCTTAGTGGGGCATTCCCATTCCTTGAGTACAAGAGCATGGAAGTGAGCCTGCTCGAGAAATTCCAAGCGCGCAGTCACCGTATGGAAACGCTCCCCTCTCGGCTTGGGAGCCTCGCCAGGGAGCGAGATAGACAGGGCCTTAAAAATCTTAAGCAACAGACCATCAATGTCGAACTGGCCCCAGTCATCCGGGCCCGAATAGTCATGACCCCTCGGCCTCACCTCAGAGGAATCTGGGTCAGAGAACAGTTCTCCGTCAGACGGAGCATCATCACGCGGAGAAGTAAACTCCTCCGATCCAGTAGCAAAGGCAGAAGCCAGGGGCAACAAGGGCCGCTTCCTGCCAGGGCCCAAGCGTTCGGGCCACCCCGCAACAATCTGGTCAGCCGTAGGCCGTCTAGAAGACACATCAGGCTGTAACTCCCCACTTGTATGGGACTCAGCAGGAGTGAGATCTGGGCAAGGGGAGAGGGGATTATCGAAGCGAGGTGCAGCCACAGGCGCCGCTCGCAGGTCCAGTGCTTGCTTGGCACATGGTCCGCAGACCCGTGCTCTGCCCGCAGCGGCATGGGGGAGTTCACACGCTACACACAGCCGGTCTTGTCCCCGAGGGACCCCGGTCACATAATCCTGAGATGCCTCCATATGGTGATTATCTAGGCACAGTATGCCCGTAGGGATTTACGCAATAGGCAACCCTGGATGCCCCAAGACCCGCTGAATAAATGTGGGAGAATTGTAAGTGGGCCGCTAATATCTATCTATTATATATCTATATATATATATATCTATATATATATATCTATATATATATATCTATATATATATATATCTATATATATATATATATATATATATATATATATATATATATATATATATATATCTATATCTATATATATATATCTATATCTATATCTATATCTATATCTATCTCTATATCTATCTATCTCTATATCTATCTATATCTATATCTATCTATCTATATCTCTATCTCTATATCTCTATCTCTATATATATCTATATCTCTATCTCTATATATATATCTATATCTCTATCTCTATATATATATCTATATTCTAAGTATGTCACACACCCCGCTTCAGAATATCCATAACATGTGGGTAATACCGACCTGAAGGGGCGTTCCTGCAGAGATGATAGCAAAAAAGAAAGCCCCTCCCTGATCCATAAATACCTGGGACCTCCCACTCACCCAGTTTTCCATCTCTGCAGACGGCGAGCAAGTCAGAAGATGATGGCTCCTCCTTGCACAGGGGGATTTCAGGTAGCCGGGATGACTCCCGGCCCGCTATTTATTTATTTCCGTTTGGACCCTTTTCCCCAGAAATCCATATGCCTCCCAGCCTCGGCTGAGGGTCCAGGCGAGGGTATTTCAGCACATTAGGTGCTCAGGAGCTATGCTCTACCGTGAGACCCTATATGAGAGGGTAGGCGGTATTACCGGGTTGGTGACCCCGGTTTGGGATGCCCTGTCCCTTACTTTCATACTATGTCCCTCCCAGGATCCCCTTCCATAGCTGGGGTGGGGGAGTGTTCGTCATTTAATTAATGTATGAATTTATTAGTTTATTTATTTTTCAGACAGCATACATGAGTGTGTGTGTGTTATCACTTTAAATAGAAAGCGCTGCAGTCTGTGCGGTGCTGGCTGCCTTCTTCCCCCCTTCCTCCCTTCTTCTCTGTTAATGGCGGAGGTATTCACCTCACGCCATGTTGCTGTGCTTCGGGGGGGGGGGGGGGGGGGGGGGGGGGGGGCGGGTGCCGGACCGTTGGCGGGGCCGGGACTTGTCCCTCCAGTTTTTCCCCTTGTGTGTGTGTGAGTGTTTTTTACTTGGCCGGGCCGGCGACCGCTTCTTACTATTGCGGCGCCGGCCGGCTCTGAGCACATTTTTTTTCTGAGGTGATTTGCAGTTCCTTGTCTTCCCTCACGCAGACTGGGGGGGGCGGGGCCGGAGTGACGACGCGTCACCGCTCCCCGCCTCCTGCCCTCGCTGGTGCCACTGCGGAGCTCTTGGAGGGGAGAGGGGGGGCGTGGCCTGGCCTCGCGCGCGTCCCGCGATGGCCACGCCCCCTTCTCCCTCTCTGACTGCAGCCCTGCCTGTTGCTGTGGAGCGTCTGGATCTTCCCTCACGGTCGCCATTTTGGTCGATGGATCTGTAAGTGGCCTCTGGCCATTATTCCTTTCCTGTTTGCTTGATGTTTTTTTTTTCATTAGCCTTATCTAAAACAGTCCCTCTGTTCTGTTTTTCAGATGGTGGTTCAGGAGGTTCGCCAGTAGCATTTAGGGGGTCCCTCCTGATCCTTATCACTGGGTTAATTGTTTGCCATAAATGCTCCCACTCGGGACATTAAAGGGGCATCCCGGGTTGTCTAACGGCGTAATTCCCTGGGTCATAGCGACTATTCCTAAACAAAGTTCACCTTATGGAGGCATCCCCGGATACTGAGCTCGGGGCCCCTTCGGGGCATCCCCGAAAGTGTATGTTATGTGTATTTCGGGGGACAATGTACTTCTGTGTATACCATGTGCACAGCAGACTATCACGCGGCAGTCCGAACCACAGGCGTCTGGGTCAGCACCGCCGGTCGCTTCATCTCCACCTCCCGCTTTGACACGCGCCCCGTGCGACGTCGTCATGGGCAGGGAGCTGCAATCTGAGATGTGCGCCAGATTGGCTAACCTTGAAAAAATTATCTCTGGCTCGGTTGCCCGTAAGGCTCCGACTAAGAGAAAACATTTGTCGCCGGCTCCGCTGGCGGAGGACCTGGAGGATGTTAATAATCTGGATTGGTCTGACTATTCCCAGCTAGAAGAAGGGGAAGTTTATGAGGATTCTGATTTTTCGGACGATGAGCAGTCCTTTGGCGCTGATGCTGAGCTGGGGGATTTGGGGAGATCCTCTGATACTCCCCACGCTCTGGCTCTGATGTTGGAGGTGTTGAATATTTCCCCTCCTGACGAGGTGTCACAGCAGAAGGGTGAATTGTTTGAGGAATCCAAGCCGCGCTTGGAATTCCCTACACAAAGGCATTTTGACAAAATTACTGCCAAAGAATGGGACAGGCCGGCTCGGCTCCCTGGCATCCCTCAGGGATGGGATAGGAAATATCCCTTCCCTTCGGAGGCAGTTAAGCGCTGGGCATCTCCCCCCGAGGTGGATGCGCCGGTTTTGGGGTTGTCCAATTCCTCGGTTTTAAATAGACCTGATTGTTCTATTCTCAAGGATGGAGAGGATAAACGGATTGACCAGATGGCTTGTCATGGTTTTGCTAGCGTTGGGTCAGCCATGCGGCCTGTTTGCGCATCGGCGCTAATGGTGTTGGCTGCCAGGTCCGTGGTTAGGGACCTGTTGACCTCTTCCGGGCTGCGTCCCGGTAGTGCTGAGTTTCTTAGCCTCAAACGGTGTGAGCCGTTTTTATCTTTTGTGTTGACAGCCTTGGATGACACTTTGATGATATGTGGTAGAACGTCGGCGCTGCTGGTCACTATTCGGCGTTCGGTGTGGCTGCGCCAGTGGGCGGCAGATTTTATGTCCAAAAAGTCACTAACGGCTCTACCCTTTGTTGGGTTACGGCTTTTTGGAGAGACATTGGACTGTCACCAAGGGTGGTAGGTTACCTCAATGCAAGAAACAACGCCGCCCCTTTCGGGGGGCCCCTTCCTTTACCACCTCCTTTCGTGGGGCCAGATCTGGCAGGGGATTTGCATTCCCTTCTTCCAGAGGAGATTCTGGGAGCAGGGGCAGAGGTCGTGCCCGTCCAGGTTTCAGTTGGGGCTCTAAGCCCAAGCCGGCTGCCAAGCCGGCTCAGCAATGAGGGGGCGCCCTCACCCTTGCGGGTGGGGGGACGGCTGCGACTCTTTTCCCAGGTTTGGGATCAAGAGGTCTCGGACCGATGGATCCGGGAAGTGGTGTCTTCCGGTTACAAGCTGGAGTTCGAGCTCCGCCCCCCTTCCAGATTTTTCAGGTCTCGGATGCCTTCAGAACCTCTGGCGGCGCAGGGGCTTCTGTCGGCAGTGCAGAACCTTCTGGACATGGCTGTCATTTGCCCAGTGCCTCCTTCGGATCAGGGCAGGGGTTTTTATTCCAATCTGTTCACGGTACCCAAGAAGGACGGATCGGTCCGACCCATCTTGGATCTGAAGTTTCTCAACAGTTTCATCCGGCCGCGGAAATTCCGCATGGAAACAATACGTTCGGCCATTCACTCTCTTCGTCAGGGAGACTTTGACGTCCATAGACATCAAGGATGCTTATCTACACGTTCCAATTTTTCCAGCATACCAGAGGTTTCTCAGGTTCGTGGTGGAGGATCGGCATTCTCAGTTTGTAGCACTCCCTTTCGGCCTCACCTCGGCCCCTCGGGTGTTCACCAAGGTGCTAGCGGGGGTGATGGCTCTGCTAAGGGTTCAGGGCATCCGCATTGTGCCCTATTTGGACGATCTTCTGATCATGGCCTCCTCCTTCAACCAAGCGGAGTTGGACACCAGAATGGTGGTGTCCACCCTGGAGAGGTTTGGTTGGGTGGTCAACCACCCCAAGTCTTCTCTCTCTCCGTCCAGAGTAGTGACCTTTCTGGGAATGTCTCTGGACACTTCGCAGGCCAGGGTGTTTCTGCCTCAGGCCAAGATTCTTTTGATTCAGGAATTAGCTCGGCTTCTCTTGTCGGCCCCTCGTCCGTCCATCCGGCTAGGGATGAGGCTGGTGGGGTTAATGGTGGCCTCATTCGAGGCAGTTCCCTTTGCGCAGTTTCATACGAGGACGCTTCAGCTTCATCTGTTGAAGGTTTGGGACAAGTCTCCTCTATCGTTGGATCAGTCCTTCCTGATGACTCCCCGAGTTAGTCGTTCCCTGCAATGGTGGCTGGGGTCGGCCAATCTGTCGCAGGGCAGATCCTTTCTGGACCCGTGCTGGGAAACAGTCACCACGGATGCCAGTCTGTCAGGTTGGGGGGGTGTTTGGAAGGACCTCCAGTTTCAGGGTCTGTGGAGTCCGCAGGAGGCTCAGGAGCCCATCAATGTTCTGGAGTTGAGGGCCATCAGGTTGGTTCTGTTTCGCTTGGCTCATCAGTTGAGAGGCCTGCCAGTTCAGGTACGGTCGGACAACAGGACGGCGGTTGCTTACATCAATCACCAAGGGGGGACTCGCAGCAGGAGTGCCCTCAGGGAAGTGTCTTTGATTCTGGATTGGGCAGAGAGTCACGTCCCGTGTATCTCAGCAGTCTACATTCCGGGAGTGGAGAACACGGAGGCGGACTTGCTGAGCAGAGCCTCCTCTCGTTAGGGGGAGTGGTCTCTCAGTCCCACGGTGTTTCGTTCGATATGTCTCAGGTGGGGGTTCCCAGCGGTGGACCTCTTTGCCTCTCGTCACAATCACAAGCTTCCAGTCTTTGTGTCTCTCTCGCAGGATCCTCTGGCTCTGGCAGTGGATGCCATGTCTCTGAACTGGAGGGATCTGGGGTTCCTTTACCTGTTCCCTCCGTTTCCAATGGTAGCCAGAGTGGTGCGCAAGCTGACTCTGGAGGGCGTGTCGGCGATTCTAGTGGCACCAAGGTGGCCAAGGCAGGTTTGGTTCGCAGACCTGGTAAGACTGGCAGAGGATCAGTTCGTTCTGCCTCTTCTACCGGACCTGCTCACCCAGGGTCGGCTGCGCTATCCCAATTTACCTTCGCTGGCTTTGACGGCGTGGCTGCTGAAACCGCCATCTTAAAGGAAGAAGGTCTTTCTGACGCGGTGGTTCAGACTCTCATTAGCGCCAGGAAGCGCTCTTCCTCTACTATTTACTATAGGACTTGGAGGTCCTATATTGACTGGTGTGAAAGTAGGTCTCTCTCTTGTCGGGAGTTTTCCATTTCCAGAATCCTGGAGTTTCTTCAACATGGTCTGGATTTGGGGCTTCAACTTAGTACCTTGAAGGGGCAGGTTTCTGCCCTGGCGGTGTTTTTTCAAAGGTCATTTGCTCTTCATCCCTTAGTCAAGACCTTTTTCCAAGGAGTTACGCATGTACGGCCTCCTAGGAAGCCCTTTGTTCCAGTTTGGGATTTGAACCTGGTTCTTTCTGCTCTTCAGGGTCCCCCGTTTGAGCCCTTGAATGAGATTGCTTTGTCTTCACTTACCCAAAAGGTGGCCTTTTTGGTGGCCATCACTTCGGTTAGGCGTGTTTCTGAGTTGGCAGCTTTATCCATTAAAGCTCCGTACTTCGAAAGGCATCAGGACAAGGTTGTCTTTCGTTTCAAGCCGGATTTTCTTCCTAAGGTGGTCTCTGCCTTTCATCTGAATCAGGACATTGTTCTGCCTTCTCTATGTCCTCATCCCAGCAACGACAAGGAAAGGGCGCTGCATTCCTTGGATGTAGTCCGTGTTGTGAAATATTATCTGGTGGTTACGTCTTCCTTTCGTAAGACTGATGCTTTTTTTGTGGTGCCCTTTGGGCCTAGGAAAGGTTTGGCTCCTGCCAAATCTTCCATTAGTAAATGGATTCGTCAGGCCATCATTGGGGCCTATTCTGCCAAGGGGAGGAGTCCCCCTTTTCGTGTTACTGCTCATTCTACTCGTGCGGTTGGAGCGTCCTGGGCTTTCCAGCACCAGGCCTCTGTTGAGCAAGTTTGTAAGGCCGCTACTTGGTCCTCTGTTCACACTTTTTCCAAGTTTTACAAGGTTGATGTTCGGGCCTCAGCGGATGCTGTTTTTGGCCGCAAAGTTCTGCAAGCTGTTGTGGTTTAAGTTGTGCATTGTTGCCTTGTTTTGGATCCCCGCCCTTGTTATGGACACTGCTATTGGATGTCCCACATGTTATGGATATTCTGAAGCGGGGTGTGTGACATACTTAGAATAATACCATTTTGTGAAATACTCACCTGTAAAATGGGTATTATAAGTATGTCACACACCCCGCTTCACCCGCCCTTCTTGTATTCAGGATCCTTTATATTGTGAACTTTGCGTTATTTTGATTTATATTTGCCTCTTCCTGGTCCCTTACCTTACTGCTTCTATATACTGGGTGATGAGTGGGAGGTCCCAGGTATTTATGGATCAGGGAGGGGCTTTCTTTTTTGCTATCATCTCTGCAGGAACGCCCCTTCAGGTCGGTATTACCCACATGTTATGGATATTCTGAAGCGGGGTGTGTGACATACTTATAATACCCATTTTACAGGTGAGTATTTCACAAAATGTATTATCTCTCTATCTCTCTCTCTATATATATCTATATTTATATCTATATTTATATTCTAAGTATGTCACACACCCCGCTTCAAGATAATCATTACATGTGGGTAGTATGGTCTGAAGAGGGCGATTTGCAGAGATGATTGGAGGAAAGAAAGCCCCTCCCAGTCCATAAATACCTGGGACCTCCCACTCATTACCCAGTTTTCCATCTCTGCAGACGGCGAGCAAGTCAGAAGATGATGTCTCCTCCTTGCACAGGGGGATTTCAGGTAGCCGGGTTTATTCCCGGCCCGCTTTTCTCTCTATTTCCACCCGGTTATGTTTTTTATAAGTCCCAATACACATGCCTCCCAGTCTAGGCTGTATCCCGGGTGAGGGTAGAATGGCACTTTTAGTGCTCTGGAGCCATGCTCCACCGTGAGACCCTGTACCAGAGGGTAGGCGGTTATCCGGGCTGGTGACCCCGGTTTGGGATGCCCTGTCCCTTGGCCCCCCTTTCCTGATGCCCTTCTCCTGTGGTGGTGGGGATAAAATGTCGGGGGCCACCTTTTTTACCTCAGAGTTAGGATTTATTTATTGTGCATTGTTTCACTGCTACTGGCGCCAGAGCTGAGGAGAACTTTTCTCCTCAGAAGTTGTAGTTGGGGGGTGGGGCCGGCTGTTGGCGCTGGCTTGTCCCCCTGGCTTTACTGTTTTTTGTTGCGGTGACTACCGCAATGGCCGCGGCGCGGTTATTTGCGCTGGCGGTTCCATTAATCTTGTGAGGGGAGATCTCCCCTCACGCGCTGGCCACAGTGGGCGGGGCCGGGCGATTGCGCGTCGCCGCGGCCCGCACCCATTACATCCCTGGGGTCTTTGTGGTTACCGGCGCCGCGGCTGCTGTTCTTGCCATGGCGCCGGTATATGTGTGCGCTATAGTGTTTTTCTGAGGTAATTTACCTCACACATTTTGCCATTAGGGGCGCAGACCCACTGCGGAGCCCGCTTTCCGCTCTGTAAGGGGGCGGAGCTACGCATATCGCGCGCTCAGCGCTGGCCACGCCCACAGGCTCCTCTCTGCCTCTGTGAGCTGCGTGTGTGGTGGACGCCATTTACCTCACGCAGGAAGGCACAGTGAGTGGCCCTATGGGCATATATTTACTTATATGTAACCCTTTATATCCGGCAGTCTTTCAGGTAGAACGCCTTAGGTTTTAAGGGGTCTTCTTCCGGTCCTTGGGTCCCTGGGTTAAATTCCATGTTAAAATCCTCCCACTTGGGACAATTATAAGGGCATCCCGGGTTGCTTACTAGCGTAATTCCCTCGGTCATTGCGACTACATATAAGTTCACCGTATGGAGGCATCCCCAGATACCGGGCTCCCCTCGGGGCAATCCCGGAAGTGCATGGGCTGTGGGGTATCCCTAACAGGGGATGACGTATTTCTATGTATACTATGTGCACAGCAGACTATTACACGGCATAGTCAGAACCCCAGACGTCTGGGTCAGCACCGCCGGCGTCATCCCCTTCCCACCCCGTCTTGGCCCGTGTCCCGTTGTCACGGGTGGGCAGTCGCAATCTGATGTGTGTGCTAGATTGACTAATATTGAAAAATGTATTTCTTCTGCGGTTGCCAAGAAGGCTCCAGCTAAGAAAGCATTTGTCACCGGTCCCACCGACATTTGAATATGACGATGAGGATCGCCTGGATTGGTCAGATTACTCCCCTCTGGAGGAAGGGGAGCTATTTGACGAATCGGATTATTCGGACGACCAGCTATTCGTTGGTGCGGACTCTGAGAAGGGGTCAGGGAGTTCTTTGGATACTCCTAACGTCCTTGCTCAGATGTTTGAGGTTCTGGCTATTTCTCCTCCAGAGGTTGCTCCTCATCAACAAGGGGAGTTTTATGAGGAATCCAAGCCGCGCTTGGAATTCCCTAATCAAAGGCATTTTGATAAGATTATTTCTAAGGAATGGGAGAGGCCGGCTCAGCTCCCAGGCATTCTTCAGAGTTGGGATAAAAGAAACCTTTCCCTTCGGACACGGTTAAGCGCTGGACGTCCCCCCCTGAGGTGGATGCACCAATTCTGGGGTTATCCAATTCAGCCGTTTTTGAATAACCCCGATTGCTCTTCTCTTAAAGATGGAGGGGATAAACGAATTGGCCAGATGGCTTGTCATGGTTTCGCCAGTATTGGGGCAGCCATACGGCCCTTTTTGCGCTTCGTCTCTGCTGGTGGTGGCTACCAGGTCGGTGGTCAGAGACTTGTTGTCATCTTCCGGTTTGCACCCGGACAGTGACGAATTTCTGGGACTTAAACGTTGTGAGTTATTCTTGTCTTTCATGTTAGCCGCCTTGGAGAGCTTCTGCTCTGATGGTGACTATAAGGCGTTCAGTTTGGTTGCGCCAGTGGGCGGCCGACTTTGGGCCAAAAAAGTCGCTGACGTCTCTCCCATTCGTGGGGCTATGGCTTTTTGGAGAAAAATTGGATTCAGTAGCTAAGGGGGGTAAGTTACCTCAACGCAAGAAGCAACGACGTCCCTTTCGCGGGGCGGCTTCTTTCAATCATTCCTTTCGCGGATCCAGAGCAGGAAGAGGTTTCGCCTTCCCTTCCACTAGAGGAGATTCCTGGAATAGGGGCAGAGGACGTGCCCGCTCAGGATACAACTGGGGTTCATAACCCAAAACCTGCGAACAAGCCTGCTCAGCAATGAGGGGGCGCCCTCACCCGTGCGGGTGGGGGGACAGCTGCGACACTTCTCTCTGATCTGGATTCGGGAGGTCTCTGATCTGGATTCGGGAGGTTTCGGACAAACGGATCCGGGAAGTCGTGTCTTCCGGCTACAAGTTGGAGTTCGAGTCCCGTCCTCCTCCGCTTTTCTTCAGGTCTAGGGTGCCCCCGGACGCACCTGGCGCACAGGGGCTTCGGGAGGCGCTTTTCAAGTCTTCTGGAGATATAGGTCATCTCGCCAGTGCCCCTATCAGATCAGGGTCGGGGATTTTACTCAAATCTGTTCACGGTCCCCAAAAAGGATGGCTCTATCCGGCCCATCCTGGATCTGAAGATCCTCAACAGGTTTATCAGGCTGCGAAAATTTCGCATGGAATCGCGTCGTTCAGCTATCCGCGCTCTCCGTCAGGGGGACTTCATGACGTCCATAGACGTCAAGGACGCTTTCCTCCATGTTCCGATTTTTTCCCGCGCACCAGAGATTCCTCAGGTTTGTGGTGGAAGATCGGCACTTTCAGTTTGTAGCTCTTCCTTTTGGTCTCACCACAGCTCCAAGGGTTTTTCACCAAGGTGCTCGCTGGGGTGATGGCTCTTCTTAGAGCGCAGGGAATTCGCATAGTGCCATATCTGGACGATCTCCTCATCATGGCATCATCATTCAGCCAAGCGGAATTGGACACCAGGACGGTAATATCCACTCTGGAGAGGTTCTGCTGGGTGATCAACTATCCCAAGTCCTCCTTTTACCCGTCCAGGATAGTATCCTTTCTGGGAATGTCTCTGGATACAGATCAGGCCAGAGTGTTCCTTCTTCAATCCAAGGTTCTTTTGATTCAGGAATTGATTCGGTCGCTCATGTCCATTCCTTGTCCGACCATTCGACTAGGAATGAGACTGGTGGGGTTGATGGTGGCCTCCTTCGAGGCAGTCCCCTTTGCCCAGTTTCACACGAGGACGCTACAACTCCATCTATTGTCTGTCTGGGACAGATCTCCTCTGTCGCTGGATCAATTCTTTCTGATGTCTCGCCGACCACTCAGGTGGTGGCTGAACTCAACCAATCTGTTGAAGGGCAGGTCTTTTCAGACTCCTCGTTGGGAGGTGGTCACCACGGATGCCAGCCTCTCAGGATGGGGGGGCTTCTGGAATGATCTGCAATTTCAGGGGTTGTGGGGACCCCTGGAAGCCCACGAGCCTATCAACATTCTGGAATTGAGAGCCATCAGAATGGTTCTTTTTCGTCTGACTCATCTCCTGCAGGGCTTGCCGGTCCAGGTTCGGTCGGACAATCGGACGGCGGTTGCCTACATCAATCACCAGGGAGGGACTCGCAGCAGGAGTGCCCTCAGGGAAGTGTCATTGATTCTGGACTGGGCGGAGAGCCACGTCCCGTGCATCTCGGCAGTTCACATTCCGGGAGTAGAGAACTCGGAGGCGGACTCTCTGAATAGGTGGTCAGCCCGCAAGGGGGAGTGGCCTCTCAGTCCCAAGGTGTTTCGTTCAATTTGTCTCAGGTGGGGTTCACCGATGGTGGACCTCTTTGCCTCCCGTCACAATCACAAACTTCTGGCATCTGTGTCTCTGGCGAAGGATCCGCTAGCCTTCGCGACTGACGCCGTGTCCCTGAACTGGAGGGATCTGGGGTTTCTGTATCTGTTCCCTCCGTTTCCCATGGTAGCCAGAGTAGTGCGCAAGCTGGCTCTGGAAGGAGCGTCAGCAATTCTGGCGGCTCCAAGGTGGCCAAGACAGGTTTGGTTCGCAGACGTGGTAAGGTTAGCAGAAGATCAGTTCGTTCTGCCCCTGCTGCCGGATCTGCACACACAGGGTCATCTATGTTGCCCCAATTTACCAACGCTGGCTTTGACGGCGTGGCTGCGGAAACCTCCATCTTGAAGGAGGAAGGTCTTTAGGAAGAGGTTTTCTTCTTCCGTTTACTATAGGACTTGGAGGTCTTATATTGATTGGTGTGAGACTAGGGCTTTCCCTTGCAGGGAATTCTCTATTTCTAGAATCCTGGAGTTCCTGCAACATGGTTTGGATCTAGGGCTCCAACTTAATACTCTGAAGGGGCAGGTGTCTGCCCTGGCGGTGTTTTTCCAAAGATCTTTTGCGCTTCATCCGCTGGTTAAGACCTTTTTCCAGGGGGTTACGCACGTGCGGCCCCCTAGGAAGGCTCTGATTCCGGTTTGGGATTTGAATTTGGTTCTTTCTGCTCTTCAGGGTCCTCCCTTTGAGCCCTTGCATGATATTGCCTTGTCTTCCCTTACTCAGAAGGTGGCCTTTTTGGTAGCTATCACTTCTGTTCGGCGTGTTTCTAAGTTGGCGGCTCTGTCCATTCAGGTCCCGTATTTTGAAAGACATCAGGACAAGGTGGTTTTCCGTTTTAACCCGGATTTCCTTCCTAAGGTGGTTTCTGCCTTTTCACTTAAACCAAGACATTGTTTTGCCCTCTCTGTGTCCTAATCCCAGTAACGAAAAGAAGAGGGTCCTGCATTCCCTGGATGTGGTTCGAGTTGTGAAGTACTATTTGGTGGTAACGTCTGCCTTTCGTAAGACTGATGCCTTCTTTGTGGTACCCTCTGGGCCCAAGAAAGGTTTTGGCGCCCGCTAAGTCTTCCATCAGTAAGTGGATTCGTCAGGCCATTGTCGGGGCCTTTTCTGCTAAGGGGAGAAATCCTCCCCTTCGTGTTACAGCTCATTCTACTCGTGCGGTTGGGGCTTCCTGGGCTTTTCAGCACCAGGCCTCTGTTGAGCAAGTTTGCAAGGCCGCTACCTGGTCTTCTGTTCACACTTTTTCAAAGTTTTTACAAGGGTGATGTTTGGGCCTCAGCGGATGCTGTTTTTGGCCGCAAAGTTCTGCAGGCTGCAGTAGTTTAAGTTGTGCTTTATGCCTTGTTTTGGATCCCCACCCTTTATGGACACTGCTTTTGGATGTCCCACATGTAATGATTATCTTGAAGCGGGGTGTGTGACATACTTAGAATAATACCATTTTGTGAATACTCACCTTGTAAAATGGGTATTATAAGTATGTCACACACCCCGCTTCAACCCGCCCTTTTGTATTCTGGATCCATCGTTTTGTGAACCTTGCGTTGTTATGACTAATATTTGGCTCTTCTGGTCCCTTACCTTACTGCTTTCTTTATACTGGGTAATGAGTGGGAGGTCCCAGGTATTTATGGACTGGGAGGGGCTTTCTTTCCTCCAATCATCTCTGCAAATCGCCCTCTTCAGACCATACTACCCACATGTAATGATTATCTTGAAGCGGGGTGTGTGACATACTTATAATACCCATTTTACAAGGTGAGTATTCACAAAATGGTATTATCTATATTTATATCTATATTTATATCTATATATATATCTCTATATTTATATCTATATATATATCTATATATATCTATATATATATATATCTCTATATATATATCTCTATCTATCTATCTCTATATATATATCTCTATCTATCTATCTATATATATCTCTATCTATCTATCTATCTATATATATCTATATCTATCTATCTATATATATATCTATATCTATATATCTATATATATATATCTATATCTATATAATCTATCTATCTATATCTCTATCTATATATCTATCTATATATATCTATCTATGAGGCCGGGAGAAGCCACCGGAGACTTGGCGTCTGAAAGACATAAAGGGAGAAGAGGTGTCAGGGCCATGCGCAGCTGGGAAAAACATATAAAAGACGCCCGCGAGGGCACTTACAGACCAAGGAGGAGGGGGACCGTCACCACGCTTGCGCGCGAAGATCGTCAAAATGGCACCCAGCGACGCTCAAAGGGCGGGCTCAATGCTCGGCCGTGACGCGGAGCGCGCCGAGTCAAGTCCCCGCCCACCCCGAAGAGCGCGAAGCTCTGAGGTAATAGTCAAAAAAGGGAAGGATAAAATCACATACGCAGTTTGGCAAGGAAGATGCCGTAGCATCTAAAAGATGCTGCCGCCCGGCGCAGCAAAATATGCAGTAAGGAGAGGACGTACGGCGGCGGCCAAAACAGAATACAGAGCAAGCAGCGCGGCTCTGACACCCAATGTTAATAAAGAGCAATAATAAGGCCATAAAGGTTACATTACAGTGCACTGGGACCGCCACACACATACCTCCCCCCTTTCTTTTCCCCCTAACTACTGGGGGAAATGAGGGAGGGTGACGACCCTGCAGGTTCCACTGCTAATCAGGGCACGGGGCAATAATGCGGGAGGGGTATCCACTAGAGGCTCACCATCTGCCTAAACCGCCTACCCTATGGTGGGGGATTGCGATGGAGCGTAGCTCCGTGAGCACACGAGGTGCTGCCTACCTTCACCCGACCAGCGCAGCCCAGGCTGGGAGGCACATCTTTATCGAAGAGGACGGGTGGAAATAGTCCCGCAGGCTGTAATAGCCCCGCTCACCTGCGAGAGAGTTGATACTTCATGTCTTCGCAGTCAGCACTGTAGAGAAATCTGGGGATTTGTGGGAGGTCCCTGGGTATATGAAGGGCCGGGAGGAGCCTGTTTTTGCATGTCTGCAGTGAACAGCGCCTTCTGGCGGAGGATTACCCACGTGTAAGTATTATATTGGAGCAGGACGTACTGTATGCTTAGAGTACACATTTTTCAGCTGGAATCTCGAAAATCGCTGACCCGAATGCTCAGGTGAGTACCCCAGGGGTCCTACTAGGACAAGCACACCCGGAAACTTAAACAAGTATGCCAGGATTTAAAGGGGACATTGCACAACCAGTGCGTTTGTCAGGTTATGTGGGATTACCCTGGCCGCCCAAAGACCTTGGCTGCACTACACCTGTTAACATGCCCAAGGCTCAGCGGGCACCTCCAGAACTCTGGAGTCTGAAAATAATAAACTAAAACAAAAAATTTGTTGAAGTCTAACAACTCTGTCCAGCCGTTTCTTAGGGAGGAAACACAAAGAACTGAGGTGGGGAGGAAGGGGTGAGGTTTTAACCTCTGTTTCATTTGTGTTTCTTGCCAGGGGGTGGAGCCTCTCTCTCCATGGGTCGTGCTGAAGGATGATTCAATTCAGGGAACCTTTTTAACCAATTGTAAATTATTTAGGGCTTTTAGGTAATGTTCTTATGGATTCAAGTGAATAATTTAGTCAAATAATTATCAGCTTATCAGAAGGCACCATCATATTTAGGGCCTCAGAGAGTCAAAACAAGCCTTAAAAAAGGGAACGTTCATTTTTGTGGACTTTCAGAAAGAGCACAGATAGGAAAAGAGGAGTCTCTCTCGAACACATGGCTCATTGTTGGCACAAGGGGGAAGGTTAGTTCAGGGTCCCTGTGAACCAAAGTAGTTACTTATTATCCAGATCGTGGCTCCCTGCATTCTTGATCCCGGTAGTGTCCAGAGCTCTAAATTATTTTGTGGCTTTGACCTGTATTACTGAGTGGCTTCATTGTTGACCAGCACTCACCCCCCCAACCCTCTTCGAGGTATGGCATTTTCTACCATATGGATTTATTCATGCACAAGTCCGGTAGATTTTTACTTTAAAAAATACCATATATGGTATTTAATAAAGCATGGAAGATACATCCAACAGATACTAGATGTAAAGTAATTACTTTATTAAACTAGATTATATCTGAAATAGAAAACATGGGAGGTAAATTGTTTACCTTGAAATCCCCAAACAAATGTTCCCTGGTTTAGGTATCCTGGTAGATAAGAAAAGAATTGTGCCCAGTTGTCCAAGTCAATAAACACAATGTGGGTCATGGTACATAGAAAATCCATATCAGGCAATTCATTCTCTTGCAACCCTATACAGGATTAGAAGAAAACAGAAGAGTAAAATGCAAGGTGTTTTGTTAGATACTGAAGCAAACCTACACCCTAGAAGTAAACATCTGTTTAGTTGGCAAAGCCTGACAGTCACTCTGCTTATCTACTATAGGAGACCATGGAAGTTGGGCACCTTAGCAAGAGGTTAGGCAAAGACAACAAAGCAGGTGTAGTAGGATTAAACGCAGGGAAAAAAAATGTAGAAAGGGGACTGAATGCTGCCCAAACATATAGTTGTAAGCAAACAGATTGAATATAGTTTGGGCATAATTTTCTCCAAGGGTGTATACTTTTATTAAGGGTACAGATAGACCTAGTTAGGTTACAATATTAGAGAGGTTATATAAATTCTTAGCTAAAAACTTGTGACCTGTGATCAAAATTTAGAATACCTGTGTCTGCATGATCGATTTCCATAGGCTCGGGTTCTTCTTTGCTCTTGCCAATCATCTGGTTACAGATATTAGGTGCTCTACCTTGAGCCTCATAAGGCAAGTGCTTAGCAAAAGCCTTTTCTGGCTTTACTAGTTTATCCTTTACAGATGTGGCACTAGCTGTAAATTTGAACACTTCAGATCTACCTACATCATTTCTGAAAGGATAGCTGTTACTTGTTTTTTCCAGGAAACAATGTTTATTGTGAAAATGGCTTTGAGCACCACTGGGATCAGTAAAGGATTTGGAGCACACACTGCACTTTATAACAAATTTTCTGTCGGCAGACTGTTCGTCCTTCCCACAATGATGGGTAGCAAGGCCTTCGGCTGTTTGATCTGTGGCTGAGCAACTGCAGCAGCTATACCAAATTTTACCTTTCTCGAACAATCTAGCCAAGCAAAGGTTGCCATCAGACTTCTTTTGAGCTTTCTCAGTATACTCTGCCAAGCAGCCACAAGTCAGCCGGTTGTCATTTTCACTTGACGTGGTTGAGGACACCTCAGGACTTTTTGTAGGAGAGTGCCTCTGATTTGGCACAAAACCATAATCCAAGCTGTGAAAACCTTCATAGTGGGCAAGAAAGTCAGTTTCTTCTTCAAAGAAAAGATCTTCACAAAGACCACAAAAATATTTGACTTTGACATCACCATCATGTTGGAGCTGACAGTGCCTGAGTAACGTCTCTAGTTTATGGAACTTCTTTTTGCAGGTGTCACAGCAGTATTTGTGAAACTGGTGAATAGTTAGAGACTTGCAGTGTTGCTGAACAGAGTCCTCTGAATCAAACATCTCCTCGCACACGTGGCACTGCCATAAGCCCGTTGTTGACTGCTCTGACGAAGAGGGCGACACGCTTTCTAAAACACCAGTGGAACTCTCCGTCTGTAAAGTAGTGGACGGCTTCTCAAGCACCTCCTTCTCAAAGTAAAAAGAATGGCCACCGTGACAGTCTACAATATGGGTCAACACATCTTCAGTCCTCGGTAGCTCTATACTGCATATCTCACACCAGAAACGAAAATTGTTTAAGTGAGCGCCACCATGAAAGCGACTCATGTGCAGATGAATAATGGATAAATCACTAGCACGTTTTCCACAGACCAGGCACTTGTGAAAGATTCTGTTGGCTGCCATGATGTGCTTTTCAGCTGCTTTCTCAGATGTAAACTGTAGAGAGCATTCACAGAACCACGCAGTCACAGATATTCCAATCTCCTTTTTTAAAAGGCAGTCATCGGTGGTATTACACTCATTTCCCTTTTTGTACTTGGGAAAAGTATTACAGAGGTCGTCATTCTCCAGTGTTCTTTTCAGCATACAAGGCTTTATTCTGGCATTGGCTGCAGATAAGCAGAAGTCAGAGGGGGTTTTTATTCCATCATTCACATAGCAAAACATCAGAATAGACGTCTCCATAGAGGAAATCTTTTTAACTTTGTGACTGGTTTTCTGAAAGTGTTTTGCAGCACAAGTTTCATCCTTTAGAGCTTGTTTACAAGTGAGACAAACTGCTGTCAGTTGGAAGATGGATGCTACATCAGAAATGCTCTTTTCTGAAAGTGAAACTGGGCCAGCATTTCGACAACGTGTTCTAAATCAGAAAGCAGAAGATTCAGCAAAAAGAAAAATACTTATCTATACATACAGATATTAAAGCCGACAATTCTGAATTCTGAGAACCAGTAAAAATTATCAAACAACCATTTTATTAAAAAATTGGGGTAAATCACAGAGTGTGCGTGGGGGGGGGTGTGAAGGGGGAATGGCTTCTAAATCATCAATGTCACCAGCACTGCATGGTTACCTTTTCCTCAATCCCTTAAAGAGGAACAAAACCCACTGGGGGCAGGCCTGGAATCAACAAGAATCCAGAGCCGGCCATTGATTTACTCTGAGGTGCAAGTCTTTTGAACAGAGGGGCACGCTTCATGATTGTCAACACAGTTCAAGGCTGGATTGACAGCAGAAGAATGGTGGCTGCTGCTGGTATAGCCTTTGTATTGTTTGGCTTGACAAACCCTCAAATAAGTGGCTAAAGTACCTGCAATATGTTTATGGAGTGATGTATATCATCATTTTTTATCATACAAAGCCCAAGCCATCCAGCTATGTCCACCAAACACTATGACCCTGGGTACTGCATATACCCTCATGGCTGGCATTTATTTGGTTCCCACAGACATGGTATTTATGTGGCTGCCCAGTCTCGGGGCATCCAAACTAGGAAGTATCCTCTTCTGGTGAGGGTCTGGGATGTTTTTATTACGCACTTTCCTCTGCCTCTAACCAGCAGAGAATGTAACAAACTTATTAGCTGAATAAACAGCAGAGTGGCTGTTACATTGTATGCTACTCTGGCGGATAAGAAAGCTTTACATTCTCTACTGGTTTAAGGCAGTGGAGAGCATTTAATGAAAATATCAACAGCCTTTTGCTAAAAGAGGAGCAGATACTTGCCCTTTAAGACTTCTTGTTTATGGTTATATGGGTAATATATGAACTAAACATTAGAACATCTTGGTTTCTAAGATTCAAAATTCTATAGATAACCTAATAAAAAAAAGGCTTGGAGGCTTATATCTATCCACCTTGGCACCCCCTTCTTTTAAACCACTATACATACTCACTTGAAATGTGCCGTTACTTCCATATGAGAACGCAGCTCAGTACGACAAGATGTACACACAACCTGAAATGTAATGTCTTTACACAGAGCAATCAAGACCCTTTTTGCGTAAGATGGAATGGGAACTGGACATGGAACTCCTTGACCTTTAGAAAATGAACAAGAAAAGGCACCATTATACCGAGCACTGTTAAGCGGCACTGCCTAAAAATGTCCACCCCTATGTTTTAACTTTGTTTAAAAGAAATCCAGGGTGCGGATTTGGGGTCATCACCACGGTATGGGTTTACTTTAAAGCAGGTGAAAACCCGCCCAGCACAGCCCTGGAATCTACAAGACTCCAGTTCCGGCCACTAGCCTGCCCCCCCCCCCCCCCCGGGTCATCCTATACTGGGATAACCCACTGTGTGGCATCCCTCACAGTCCTAGCTTAGGGTCATTGTATCTATTAAAAACTATTGCTCAATTGGCCTTATCGATCAGTAGATTTTGGTACTATGTCTACAACATTGCAGTCCCATCACTAAGAATATATATTATATATATTTTTACAAACACTTCTATATATTTACAGTTAAAACACACAGTACATTCACTATACCATTTGATATGATGCTTCGTAAAAAGTGATTATTTGCCGACATGTGCTTAAGACATTCATCTCTTTGATTAAAAAGGAGGAAACAGCTAGGACACGCAAAGCAATCTACAACAATGGCAGGAATAAGTCTTTCATGGCCATCAGTCAGCTTTGCCTGTAGAAGAAAAAAAAAAACAGTGAAATTAACATTTTAAGAACCCTCTCCATAGGAAAAAATGCAAACAATAATAATTATAGCGCAAACACAATTCTCTTCAAAGGGATCGTAAAGTCAGCATAGACTTCACTCCCTCTTTACAGTGCCTTACACTGGCTGCATAGGGCATCCCAAGCCAGGAGTGCAGTGCCGCCCGGCAAGCCCGATGCCATCACAGTGATACTTATTTCTACAATCCAGATATTCACATGAGGACACAGGCATTACTACAGTAAGCCAATCAGCTGCATTCCTTAACTACCAAATATAACATTTGAGCCTGTAAAATTTTGTAAAGACTAAATGGCCATTCTGCATAGCATGGTTAAAAAAAAAAAGCATTGTGGTGTACACAGACACATTTTAAGTAACAAAAACAAACAGAATGATAAAAGACGTAGATCTCCCCCCCCCCCCCTCCAGACTTAAAGGAGCATGCCTTGTTTGCTAGCCATAATATACATTTAATAATGGCACTGGTCTCTGTCACACTGTTAAAAGAAACCACAACCACATCTCAAAGTTTGCTGAAGAGATCTGATAAACATATGAAGACAGACCAAAACAGTACTGGTAAATAAACATGATACATTCAATGATATCTTAAGGGAGGGAAACATGTATGCTGCTCGTTGGATGTTTAGAAAAGAAGTTGCCAGGTAACTGAAGTTTTCTCAAAACACCCTCCGGGAAGCATACTTAGAGATAACCGAGAGCTACCTCTACTGGGTGGGAAATGCAGTCCGAAGCACACTCCTGCCAAAGGACTGATCCTGTAAGGTGAGCAAATCTAAACAAAAATGTCTAACAAAAGTCTTGGCTGTAGACCAGGTGGCCGCTTAACAAATCTGTTCAGAGGCCCCAGCTTGCTCTGCCCAAGACGTAGAGACACTTCGTTGAGTGAGCTGTAATCTCCCCTGGAACCTGGAATCCATGATAGGCCATACTAATACAGTTCTTCATCCAACTCGCCAAAGTTGACTTGAAAACACGTTGCTCCTTTCTTGCTCCCGAGAATGAAACGAACGGGCTATCTGCATTCCCCCAATCCTTGGTCTGATAAAGATGTTCCAAAAGACATGCTCTGACAGCCAAAGATTTATGCACCAAAGAATCTTTACAGCCCGCGGAAAGAAGAACAATCTCCTGAGTTCTGTGAAAGTCAGAGCATACCTTCGGAAGGTAACTGGGATCCACCTTTAAAACCACTCAATCTTGAAAAATCTGAAGAAAAGGGTGACTACAGGATAACGCCTGAATGTCAATGACTCCGTGTGCGGAAGTAATTGCTACTAAAATCAGAACCTTCCAGGTGAGAAGTTTGATAGGAGAGTCCTGGATTGACTATAGGCGGGATTTAGGGAAAAAAAACCTTCAACTTGATGTTTTTTCCTGATGCAAAGAGATCCACTTCCAGAGTCCCCCTCCGAATACATATCTGACTGAATACTTCCTGATTTAGTGACCATTCTGACTGGTGGAGCGTGACTTAGGAAGTCTGGTACATGATTTAAACACCACTTCAGATGAATGGCCGATAATAACAGCAGGTTTTGTTCTGCCCAAAGCAGGATTTCTGTTGCCACTGACAACAATCAAGGAGCTCTTGTCCAGCCTTGACGATTCAAATAGGCCATCGTTGTAGCATTGTCTGTTCTGATTTGAACAGGACGATTCTTCAGATGATGTGGAAAGGCGAACAGGGCTTCCTTTACAGCTACCAATTCCCTCAAATTTGAGGACGACTGACTTGGTGCTTTGGATCTCTTTCCCTGAGCCGTCAGGGCCCCGCAATGGGCTCCCCATCCCCAAGAGGAAGTGTCTGTTATGATCCAATCCCTGGGATCTCTCCAGGGGAAACCGCTGACAAATCTGTCCTTGAACAACCACCATTCCAGTGACTTGTTTACTGGTTCAGGAACTTGAATTGTCTCCAATTGTTCAAGATATGCAGCTGGAGGGTCCTTGAATGCAATTGGCTCCATCTTACTGCTGGAAACGCTGAGGTTAGATACCCCATATCGCCTGATGCACCAGAGCTTTCTGACTGGAGCAAAAAATACAATTCTGTGATTACTCACCTGTAGAATTGGTATTATGAGTATACAGTACGTCCTGCTCCAAATATAATACTTACAATTGGGTTATACGCCGCCAGATGGCGCTGGACTGCAGAGACATCGAAAATAGGCTCCTCCCGGCCCCTCAAATACCCGGGGATCTCCCACAAATCCCCAGCATTGAAAAGCAGTTAACGAGAAGCCGGGAGAATTAAACAACCCAAAACTATCAACTATAACAATGATAATCACCATACAGGGGATCCAAGATATTGCAAAACCAAGGGTGGGTTGGAGCAGGACGTACTGTATACTCATAATACCAATTCTACAGGTGAGTAATCACAGAATTGTATTATTCTTAGTATACAGTACGTCCTGCTCCAAATATAATACTTACAATTGGGACATCCAATAGCAGTGTCCATAAAGTAGGGTAGGATCCCCAAGAAAAAAGCAGCAGCAGACAGTTTAAACCACTGCCGTCTGCAAAACCTAGCCAAATACCCAGCCAAAAACAGCATGAGCTGAGGCCCTAACATCAACCTTGTAAAACTTTGAAAAGGTATGAACAGAAGACCAAGTAGCAGCCTTGCAAACTTGTTCAACAGAAGCCTGGTGCTGAAAAGCCCAAGAGGCACTAATAGTACAAGTGGAATGAGCAGTAAGGCGGAAGGGAGGATTCTTCCCCTTAGCAGAGTAGGCCTGAATCACAGCCTGACAAATCCACTTGCTGATAGCAGACTTGGCAGGAGCCAAACCCTTCCTAGGACCAGAAGGGACCACAAAAAGAGCATCAGTTTTCCTGAAAGGTGCAGTAGACACCAGACCAGTACTTCAGACACCTAACCACATCCAAAGAGTGCAAAACCCTTTCCTTAGCATTGCTAGGATTAGGGCACAAAGAAGGAAGAATATCCTGATTCAAATGAAAAGCAGACACTACCTTAGGCAGAAAGTCAGGTTTGAAACGAACCACCACCTTGTCCTGGTGCCTCTCATAGTAGGGGGGCTGAATGGAAAGCGCCGCCAACTCAGACACACGCCTGACAGAAGTGATAGCCACCAGAAATACAACCTTGAGCATAAGAATGGCCAGGGCAGCATCCTGCACAGGTTCAAAGGAAGCACCCAGCAAGGCTGACAAAACCAAGTTCAAATCCCAAACAGGCACCATAGGCTTACGTGGAGGGCGCACATGAGTGACCCCCTGGAAAAAAGTCCTGATCAGAGGGTGCTGAGCAAAGGACTTCTGGAAAAAATAGCCAGGGCAGAAACCTGACCCTTCAGAGTACTGAGTTGGAGTCCCATCTCCAACCCATGCTGCAGGAACTCCCAAATCCTGGTAACAGAGAACACCCGACAGGGAAGAAACCTAGACTCACATCAGTCAATGTAGGCACGCCAAACCCTGTAATAAATGGAAGAGGAAGACTTCTTCCTAGCCTTTATCAAAGTATCCACAACCGAGGAAGACAGCCCCTTCTCCATCAAGATGGAGGTTTCAGCAGCCAGGCCGTCAAAGCCAGAGTTTGTAAATTGGGATGGCGTAGTGAGCCCTGAGTGAGCAGATCTGGCACCAAGGGCAGAGCGTACTGATCTACTGCCAGCTGCACCACGTCTGCGAACCACACTCTTCTTGGCCACCTGGGGGCCACCAGAATTGCTGGCACCCCTTCCAGAGCAATCTTGCGCAGAACCCTGCCCAGCAGGGGAATTGGAGGGAAGACATACAGGAACTGAAAGTCCTGCCATGACATTGCTAGAGCATCCGAGTTCAAGGCCACAGGATCCTGAGACAGAGAGACAAAAGCTGGGAGCTTGTGATTGTGGCGGGACGCAAAAAGATCCACATCTGGTTGGCCCCAACGGTGACAAAGGGATTGAAACACCCTGCTGCGTAGGGACCATTCTTCCTGGCGAGAGGTCCCCCTGCTCAGAGAGTCCGCCAGGCGATTCTCCACCGCTGGGATGTACACAGCTGATATGCAGGGGACATTGGCCTCCGCCCAAGTCAGGATCAGAGACGCTTCCTGGAAATCCCCCTTGCCCCGGGTTGATGTAGGCAACCACCGTCTGGTTGTCCGAGCGCACCTGAACAGGCAGGCCCCGAAGGTGAGTAGTCAAGTGAGCCAGAACTAACCTGATCGCCCGTAGCTCTAAGACATTGATAGGAGTGTGGACATCCTGAGGACCCCACCTCCCCTGGAACCGCAGGGACTTCCAGAAACCCCCCCAACCTGACAGACTGGCATCCGTGGTGACCGTCTCCCAGGGAGGGGTAAGAAAGGATCTGCCCCCCAACAGGTTCCTTGAGTCCATCCACCACAAGAGGGACCTCCTGACCCGACGGGAGAGCACACAGACCGCGTCCAGGGACGCTGGGTCCTTGTCTCATACTGACAATAGTTGAAGTTGCAGGGGCCTCAAGTGGAACTGAGTATATGGGATCGCTTTGAAGCATGCCACCATCAGGCCCACCAGCTGCATCCCCTGCCTAATGGAGGGATGAGGACAATCTAGGAGGGACTGAGCCTGTGCAGACTGTCAACCTTCTGTTGAGGAAGGAAAATCCTTGCCTGAACTGTATCCAGATTCATTCCTAGGAATGGAGTTACCAAGGAAGGGGACAGTGAGGACTTGGGATGGTTGATCACCCATCCAAATGACTCCAGAGTGGACACCACCAGCTGAGTATCCAACTCTGCCTGATGTAGAGACTGGGAAGTGATGCGAATGTCGTCCAGATAGGGAAGCACGCGGACACCCTGACATCTGAGCAGAGACATCACGCCAGCCAGCGCCTTGGTAAACACCCTGGGAGCTGAAGTGAGACCAAAGGGCAAGGCCACAAACTGGTAGTGTTGATCCATCAGAGCGAACCTGAGGAACCTTTGATGACCTGGAAACACAGGAATATGAAGGTAAGCATCTTTGATGTCCACAGAAGTCATGAAATCCTCTTGGCGCAGGGAACTGATGGCAGAGCGCAGAGTTTCCATGCGAAAGCGCCTGCCCCTGACAAATTTGAATCACGGCCTGATGGATCCATTTGCTAACAGTAGACTTGGCAGGAGCCAAACCCTTCCTGGGCCCAGAAGGGACCACAAAAAGAGCATCAGTTTTCCTGAAGGACGCAGTGACCACCAGGTAATACTTCAACACCTGACCACATCCAAGGAATGCAAAACCCTCTCCTTAGCGTTGCTAGGATTAGGGCACAAAGGAAGAAGAACAATATCTTGATTCAAATGAAAGGCAGACACTACCTTAGGCAGAAAATCTGGCTTAAAGTGGAACACCACCTTGTCCTGGTGTCTCCCAAAGTATGGGGGCTGAATAGAAAGAGCCACCAACTCAGACACACGCCTGACCGAAGTAATGGCTACCAGAAAGACAACCTTGAGGGTAAGAACAGCCAGAGCAGCATCCTGCATAGGTTCAAAGGGAGCACCCTGCAAGGCAGACAAAACCAAGTTCAAATCCCAAACAGGGACCACAGGTTTACGTGGGGGACGCACATGAGTGACCCCCTGGAAAAAAGGTCTTAAGCAGAGAATGCTGAGCAAAAGACTTCTGAAAGAAAACAGACAGGGCAGAAACCTGACCCTTCAGAGTACTGAGGCCCAACTCCAACCCATGCTGTAAGAACTCCAGAACCCTGGGGACTGAAAACACCCGACAGGGAAGAGACCTAGACTCACACCAGTCAAGGTAGGTACGCCATACCCTGTAATAGATGGAAGAAGAAGTCTTCTTCCTAGCCTTCACCATGGTATCAACCATCGAGGCGGTTGGAATAAAAGCCCTTGCCTTTTTCTCTTAAAGGCACCTGGCAGATGACCCCCAGCTCCAGGAGGCCTTGCACTGCTTGCACTAGCTCCTGAGCTGACACACGGTCCTGAGGAATCCGGGACCTGATGAATCTTGGAGGGGGATTGGCAGCAAACTCCCAACTTGTAACCGGAGGACACTACCCCCTGAATTCACCGGTCTGAGACATGAAGCCTGCAGGCCTGAGCAAAGTGCTGCCGCCGTCCCCCCACCCGGATGGTTGAGGGCGCCCCATCATGCCTGGGGGGGCTTGGGAGAGGATTTAGCTTTGGGACCCCAGGAGGAGCCAGGACATCCACGTCCTCTGCCTCTACCCCAGAAATCTCCCCGGGCCCCAGGGAAAGATACCCCCCTTCCCTGTCTTGCATCACGGTAAGGGGAGGAGAAGGAACCCTGACCCCGAAAGGGCAGAGGTTGCCGCCTGCGCTGGGGTAACCTGCCTCCCTTAGAAAAAAAGGTCCAGGCGGTCTCCAAACAGACGCAGTCCTTTAAAGGGAAAACCAGTGAGGGCCTTCTTGGCAGCATTGTCAGCGGCCCACTGGCGCAGCCAAACCGAGCGGCGCATAGCCACCACGAGGGCAGAAGTTCTGGCACACATTCTGATGGCGTCATCCAATGCTGACAGGACAAAATTTACAAAAACATCACAACTAGAGAGTGCATTAAACACCTCACAAGGCAAATCATCAGGGGCACTATCAAGCATATTTCTGATAAGGGTTCTAGTGGCCACAGCAGTAATAGCAGAGGCACAGACCGGGCGCAGCGCCGTCCCCGCACATGTAAAGGCGTGGGAAGCCAGCTGGTCAATGCGCAGGTCCTCAGCATCCCGCAGGGTAGTAGAATCAGGGGAATGCATGACAGAGGTGTTCGATAGCCCTAGGATCGGGGCATCCACCTTGAGGGGGGGGATGACCAACATTTAACCACCTCAGCAGGAAAGGGATACCTCCTATCCCAACTCTTTGGAGCCCCGGGCAGTTTACTGGGGCGCTCCCATTCCTTGACCACAAGGTTATGGAAATGTGCCTGCTCTGGAAATTCCAAACGTGATTTTGCTGTATGGAAAAGCTCCCCTTTTTGCCTGGGAGCCTCAACAGGGAGAGAGATTGACAGATTGACCCAGGCCTTGTGGTTCTGTTTGTGTCATCAGGGGCCCAGGGGTCAGAGCCAGAATCGTCATGACCCCTTGGTCTCTCATCAGATGAGCCTGAATCAGAAAAGAGCTACAGTAACATTAGGCGTCAAGTGCCGCTTCTTACCAGGGCCCTTACGCGCTAAAGACCTCGCAATAATCTGTTCAACAGTAGCCAGTCTAGAAGACACGTCAGGCTGAGAATCCCCACTAGTATGCAACTCAACAGGAGTGAGATTTAAGCTTGGGGGAGTAGGTGAAGTGAAACGAGGTGCAGCCACTGGCAGGCCAGATTGCAAAGCAAGCACCTGCCTGCTCAGCACAGGGTACACAGACCCTGCCTTGTCAGCGTCAGCATGAGGCTGCCCACACGCTACACACAGGCTGTCTTGTCCCAAAGGGACCCCGGTAACCTATCCTGGGATGCCTCCATATGGTGATTATTAGGCACAATATGCCAGTAGAATTGATGCTATAAGCAACCCTGGATGGCCCAATGACCCGCTAGGGAAGTGGGAGTAATTATACAAGGCCCAACTATCAATTACACCGGGCCGGGAGAAGCCAATGGCTTCACCCGTCTGAAAGACACAGTGGGAAGAAGGGGTGTCAGAACCAAACACTACAATGAGTATAAAACCGCCCGCGGGGGCACTTAAGGACCGCGGTAAGTATAACCGGCCACACACGCGCGCGACCTGACAAAATGGCGCCGAGTGTACCTCGAAGGGCGGGCAAAAGTGGGACGTTACGCAGGGCGTGCCAAGCCAGGCCCCGCCCCCCCCGAAGAGCGCGAAACCCACAGACAAGCAGCCAATGATAACGCAGAAGCGTCTGAGGTAACGCCGCCGCCTGGCGCGGAACATCCAAATGAAGGAAAAGGCGCGCGCGGCGGCATTTACGATAGTGAAAAAGACAAGTCAGCGCGGCGGCAGACACCACATATACTAGTCAAAAGACATGACAAAACGCCGTATGCACGAATCACGCTACACGCTCACCCACACACCTCCCCCCTTCTTTCCCTCCCGAAGGCTACAGGGAGGATGGCGGCCATCTGTACAGGACCCACCGCTACACGGGGCATGGGGCAATAATGCGGGAGGGGCATCCCATAAAGGCTCACCATCAGCCTATACCGCCTACCCTTTGGTGGGGGATTGCGGTGGAGCAGCGCTCCTTAAGCACACATGGTGCTGCCTACCTTCACCCGACCAGCGCAGCCCAGGCTGGGAGGCACATCACACGAGGAACGGGTGGGAATAGTCCAACAGGGCCGCAGGCTAATAGCCCCGCTCACCTGCGAGAGAGTGATACTTCATGTCTTCACAGTCAGCACTGCAGAGAAATCTGGGGATTTGTGGGAGGTCCCCGGGTATTTGAGGGGCCGGGAGGAGCCTGTTTTACATGTCTCTGCAGTGCAGCGCCATCTGGCGGAGGATAACACAAGTGTAAGTAATCTATCTGGAGCAGGACGTACTGTATACTAAGAATAAATCTTCAAAGGCCAAATCTATTCGCTTGGAAACTTAATCAAAGGGTGCGTCGAACTTATCCCAAAACAGAGAATACTCCTCAGAGAAGGAATATTGCCTTTTAATGCTACCAGACTTTAATACCTTCTTAACCGGATCCTTCCATTCATTTCAAGATAGCATCCTTTATGAAGGGAAAAGGACAAGGGAACGTCTGTTACAAAGTTCCCTTGTCCCATCATGCTTATGGAAAGATAAATCATATGTTAAAAAGAAGAAAAAAAAAAAAGTGGAAGCCTCAGTAACTGACTCCGGCTCCTCTTCCTCAGTAACACTCATCCCCTTTCTCGGAAGCAATGACCTCTGAATGATCAAAAAGGGGGTGCCACTGGGATGTCCCCCCAATTTACTATGACCAGCCGAATGAGGTCTTAAGGTTGTCAAAATCCTTGTGGGCTTTAGAGCAGCCGGGACACAAAAGTAGCCAGTTCTGAGGCTCTTCGCATGTATGTATAAGCAACAAGGCCTGGCATCAATAAGCACAACACGCTTCTCACATCAGCTCACAGAAATCCCCGACAGGCCAAAACTCTCAGTTCCAGGATTTGTTCTTCATTCACAAGTTCAAGTACACACCCAGTGAGAGATGGCTCATTTGCCTGACAGACTTAATGTTCAAAAAAAATACAATTCTGTGAAATACTCACCTGTAGAATTGGTATTATATGTATACAGTACGTCCTGCTCCAGATATAATACTTACACTTGGGGGTTATCCTCCGCCAGATGGCGCTGTACTGCAGAAAACATGCAAAAACAGGCTCCTCCCGGCCCTTCATATACCCAGGGACCTCCCACAAATCCCCAGCATTGAAAAGCAGTGAACAAGAAACCGGGAGAATTAAAAACCACCCAGAACAACTGGTAATGATAACAAGATAACAATCACCATACAGGGGATCCAGAATAATGCAACAGGGTGGGGTGGAGCAGGACGTACTGTATACTTATAATACCAATTCTACAGGTGAGTATTTCACAGAATTGTATTATTCTTAGTATACAGTACGTCCTGCTCCAGATATAATACTCACACTTGGGACATCCAATAGCAGTGTCCATAAAGTAGGGTGGGATCCTCCAACAAAAAATGACAACAGCAGACAGTTTAGAACCACTGTCACCTGCATAACCATACGGCATGAGCTGAAGTCCCTAACATTAACCTTGTAAAAACTTGCAAAAAGGTATGAGCAGAAGGCCAAAAGGTAGTGGCCTAGCCAACCAGATCAACAGAAACCTTGTGCTAAAGGCCCAAGGGGCAACCAGCACGAGAAGAAAGGAACCGAAGCGACAAGCAAGATTCTTTAGGCCCGTGTAACAGCCTGACAATCTAATAGATAAAGTAGACTTTAGACTTGGCAGAAGCCCGAAGACCTAACCAAGGACTAAAGGAGAGCATCCAGTAAGGTAGTAACCAGGACCAAGCTGTCCAACATCCGAGAGCAGAAGCGATCGAACACCTTAGGATGTAATGACCACATGCCCCAAGGAACATCAGTTCCCCTAAGGACAGAAACTACCAAGGAAGGCTTCCAACACCTGAATAAGGAAGGCAGAGCCCTTTCCTCAGCGTTGCTAGGAAAAAAGGGCACGGCAGGAGTAGCAATATCACGAATCAATGAACAAGAGCCACTTCCAGATGCAGATAGTCCCGGCATCAGGCGGAACTCAACCTATCCTAGTGTATCTCAAGGAAGGGGGCTAGGTAAACAGAGCCGCCCGCTAACACACGCCTGACCAAGGTAATAGTCACCAGAAGGACAACCTTGACAGCATCCTAAATAGGACCAAGGAACACAACCCTGCAATCAGACAAAGAATAATTTCAATCCCAATGGGGACCATAAGATTACATGGGGGACCCAATGAGTACCCCCCCTTGCAGGAAGTCTGACCAGGGAAGACTGAACCAGACCACTAAGGCAAGGTGGACAGGGCAGAACCTGACCCATCAGAGTACGGAGTTGGAGAATCAACTCCAATCAAGCTGCAAACACTAGAACCCTGGCAACCGAGAACGCCCAAGAGGGAAGAGACTTAAAACTCACCACCAATCAATATGGGTATGCCATACCCTACAACAGATGGAAGAGGAAGAACTTGCTCATAGCATTCCCAGAGTCTCCAACAGCGAGACAGATAGGCCTGTCTCCTGTCTCCATCAAGATAGTTGTTTCAGCAGTCAGGCCAACTAGGCCAGAACCGTAATGGACTGACCTAAAAGGGAGCCCTGAGTGAGTCGAGCTAGCACTCCTGGCAAAAGGGTACAGAACAACCATCCTTGGTACCATAACCACCCTCTACAAGGGCACCTGGGGGCCACCAGAACACTGGTCCCCTTACCAGCGCAATCATGCGCATAGCCCTGCCTAGCAGGGGGAATGGAAAAGGACATACAGAACCGAAACGTCCAGTCCTGACAGAACTAAGGCATCCGGACCACTGCCAGAGGATCCTGGGACAGGGAAACAAAGGCCAAGAGCCTGTGATAGTGATGGAACACAACAGATCCAAGCTGATCGGACCCCATGGTGACACAAGGATGAGCACATCCTGTCGCAGAGTGGCAGCACCGGGGCGAATACAATGACATGCAGGGAACATTATCTCCACCCAGATTAGAAACCTAGACGTTTCCTGAAGGGTCCTCCAGCCCCAGGCCCCTCCAATGGTTACTGTAGGACACTGTCAGACAGACCGAGCGCCCCCAACTGGCAGGCCCGGAAGGGAGGTAGCCAAGCAAGGCAGAGCCATTGTAAGGCTCACCGTTTTTTTATATCCAATAGGCGTAAGGACCATCTAAGGGCCCACCACCCCCAGAATCGCAAGGAGTTTCAGAAGAAACCTCCCCCTTCAACCTGAAGTTTCAGGAATGGGTAAGAAGGAACTGCCCCCATACAGGTTCCCTGAGATCATTCAATCCAAGATAAAACAGCTCACCAGGTGGGAAGGCCCACAGACCCTACTCCAGGGATGCCGGATCCCTATCCTGTATTGACAATAGAAGTCGCAGAAGGGCCCAGGGGGAACTGAACATAAGGGACCTCTTCCGAGCAAGACACCGAACGGCCCCACTAGCTGCATCTCTGCCTGGTGAAGGGACCGGGACAGCAAGAGGGACTGCGCCCATGTGACCAGATATATTTTGGGCTGGCATCGTTATATTGATGACCTATTGATATTCTGGCACGGGCCACCCCATTTGGGTAAAAAGTTCATTGAGGAACTCAACAACAATGAACTAAACATCAATCTCACCCACACTATGTCCTCCCACCAGGTGGTCTTCCTAGATCTGGAAATAAATATGGAAGAAAATGGAGAAATCCGTACCAAGTTATATCGCAAAGAAACGGCCACCAATAGTCTATTGCACTATAACAGTTTTCATTTAAAGAGCCTGAAACAAGGAATCCCAGTAGGTCAAATGCTGAGGGCCAGAAGAAATCGCTCTGATGAAGGAGATTTCAGGATGGAGGCCAAGAACACACAAGACAGATTCCAAAGACAGGGTTATCCAAAGAGGATTGTCCAACAAGTGGTCATGAGGGCGGAAAATACCCCAAGGGAAGAACTACTGTCATATAAGAAAGGTAAGAAACAGAGACAAGACGATATGATTAGATTTACCAGTGAATATAACAGTGATTGGGGGACCATTAGAGGTATACTTAGGAAACATTGGGGCATCCTTAGGACTGACCCATATCTCATGCGATGGGTCAAAAAAGGGCCACTGATGACGGCCAGACGTTCGCCCAATCTAAGGGACCAGCTGTGTAAGAGTCACTACATGAGGCCGAAAACCTGGCTAGTGGGAAGTCACCCCAGTGGCTCAAAACCTTGTGGGAGGTGCAATATTTGCCCAATGGTAAAAACCTGTGATTCAATACAGGACCATCGCTCTAAAAAAAACTTATCGCATCAAACAATTCCTTAACTGTAGGTCAGACGGCGTGATTTACTCGATAGGGTGTGGGTGCCCAAAAGTCTACATTGGGGAGACGAAAAATGCAGTTAAGATTCGTATACAGAAACATATTTCAAGCATTAAACTAGCCAGGCGGGATAGGGAAGCAGGAAAAACTTTGGTACCTGTGGCCGCTCTTTTTTTGGAATGGCATAATGCCGAGATCGACAGTATGCGCATCACTTTTTGGGATAAGGTGAGTATGGGTGGTAGGGGTGGAAACTTGAAGAGGAGGTTGCAACGCAGGGAACTAGAATGGATCTTCAGACTACACACCCGGGCACCTGAGGGTTTAAATGAGGACTTTTCCTTCTTGCCTTTTCTTGGGCGGGATTAATTTATGCGATATAATAACATTATCGTTGTTGATGCTATTTTTGTTGATGGTATCATATGACTGACCATATCTGTTGCCTCTTATTTAGACACATGGACCCATATGGTAGGAGTATTGGTAGTATTCCGTGGGATCCCTTTTTACCATGCCCACCCTGTGGCACCCATACAGCAAGTTGGAAGATAGAAGAAGGGCGGCTTTGGAGAAGTGTCGGTTTTGGGGGAATGATTTGAAGAAGTTCGAAAAAAACATGATGTCTGTTTGATCTGAATATGAGCCCCTACAGACACATATGGGGATACGCACCTGGGCCACCCTTATTTTTTCAGTGGTGGAGTTATGCGGGGCAAGTCTCCTTGAAGGGGGTAAGTGATTTATACGCTTAACCCCGAGGGAAGGTTAAAGGACTTGTGCCCTTGTGCCTCTCGCGGTCTTGGCGAGGCGTTGCAGGGTTCGTAGGGAACCGCCGCTTGGTTATTTGAAGCGCGCTATATAAATTGTGATTATTTGTGATTTGTGTGATTTGGGAACAGATTTGTCTGTTTACTGTGAGTTTACCTGACCACTGAAACCTTTTTCTCTCTTTCTCTCTGACAATAGAGTGTTAAGATTATTTGTTTGTGTGGATTGATAAGTGTGAAGGTGAGCACGCTTTAAACCACTGATATTGTCATTTGCTAATTTGTCATTTGTTAACGGATAATAGGTCAGTCTGAGTCTAAAGTGCCCCATGTGGGAGAGGATTGTATTCACTATGTAGAGAGGTTAACTGGAGGAGCATACTACACGCTGCCTTTTGTTGATAATTTGGCGGGGTGGACTGGAAAGATTCCCATATTATCAAGGAGACCCAAACTTAGATAAAGATTATATGAAGAAGGGAGGTGGAAATGGGTTAAAACATGCTCCCTATTGGTTTAAATGGGATGACTAAGAGTTATAGTTATAAACTAGTTATAGAGGACATCCAATTCAGGAGACCAAGAGTCCCCAGGGTTTCATGCCCTGGAACACAAACTAGGAACAAATTAAAATAAAATGTAAACAAAAGTAACTGCCCCTCACCTTACGTGCCACCTAAGAAAAACAGCCTCTATCCCTCCTCTACTCAGGAAGAGATAGAAGAGTCGGGAAACAAATGAGCAGCGATAGACAGAAGCTGTCTGCTGATGTTTCTCCGCTAGATAAAGAGAAACACAAAGAGAAAAATGAACTAGTTAAAAGATGACAGCTGGGTTTTCTATTGGGGTCCCGCTGCAAATACTAGGGAGTAAAATTAGTTGGAGAAATTTAATATAGAAGCCTAACTGCTGAAAAAGGTCAGGATACAATGTGGGAGAATCATAAGATGCTTTGTTAGGATCCACATAAGATTGGGCTAATATGAAATTATTTTAGAGACATCCCATGCTGTGTGACAGTGTATGGGTTAAAAGCACGCAAGCTGGCAAGAACGGAATGTGTGTGTGTGTGGGGAGAGACAATACGCGCTGAGAGTAGCAGATTTCAGCAGCACAAGCAATTGGGAGAAATACACCGCCCTTACTAATTTCTGACTCCCTTCAGGCTAAACAGGGAATAAAACAGTTTCACAATAAAACTTAACAAGAAAGGTTGTATGCAGACTTAAACCAGATAAGCCAGATAAGCCCCTGGATATGGGATTTTATTACCAGAATTTTTTTTAAAAAGCCACATTGAAACCATGAGACTTGTCTAAGATCTCAGGGACATAAATTGTTTAAAGATGCCAAATGCCCTGCCTAGTGCCTGTCTGCCATCTCTTCTCACCTCATGACACGGGCTGGAATAGCAACATTGATTTAAGAAATAGTTTTTTCAGCGTCCCAGTGGACGAGGAGACACAGCCCATCTTTGCTTTTAGGTCACATTTGCCCTAGGCTTATGGGTATTGGTAAATATTTTTTTTTTGTGTAATGGTGCAATGGTCCTCCTCTTAAAGCCTGGACACCCAGCCATGGTTCTGTCCTACTGCAGACAGTTTTCTCCTCTGCAGTTTTGATCGGGAGGCCACCCTGTGGGACAAGAGGGATCATTTGAAATGTCTTTTTGTAAGTGATTATAAAGTGTCTAAAGAAAATTTGTAATGGTGTAAGAAAAAGCTTGAATACCTGGGTTTTGTGCTTTCCCAGGGACAAAGAGAAATAAGCTATAAGAGAATAGCTGCTGTCGTGGGTCTGCCCTGCCCACTTACCAAGAAGGACATGCTAACCTTTCCTTGGTATGATTGGTTGCTGCTGCCAGTGGATTCTAGATTGTTCATGTTATGACAGCATATTGAGAGCTGAAATGTATGTCGATAAACCTGATACCCTGAAATGGTTAAATGAAATGTGTAATGTCCAATGTTTTGTGTATTTGAGAAATGATATGGTGATAGCCCCAGGGTTAGGTTTTCCCGATTATGGCAAGATGTCACTTAGTTGCCAGGATTTGTACAACCATGTGCAGGGGCCCAGCATAACAGCATGGAGGTGCCCTGTTTTTTTCTCAAAGGTGGTCCCTGGGCAGGTATAGGGCATGCCTGTGTGTCTCATAGCCCTGGCCTTGTGTGTAGTGGTAGTAGAAATGGCAGAAACCTTTACTTTTTGTGACATGATACAAACTTACTTTACTACTCACAATTTGTTTTTCCTTTTTTAAGAACATACACGCAAACAGCAAACATGCAAATGCCCATGCTAACACCAGACATACCCCTCCCTGACCAGACTTTGACTAACTTACAAACATATGCTAGTACAATGGACAGGGAGGATTGGAGAAAGGTAGGAGTGCACAAATGTCCATAGACTTTGTGCAAAGAGGGAAAAGATAAAGAAACAACTGCAGCTGCTAGTGGTGCACCTCTTTTAACCCACTGAAAGCAAGAAATGAGCACCTGACATTTCAACAACCCTGTTCACACATCTGCAGATTGACTTTACTCACATGCTTAGTTTAGGGAAAAGACAGGAGTAATTTTTGTGATAGTGGATAGTGGTAAATCCAAATAGGCTGTCCCTCACTGTCCCCTGGAACCCCTGTAAGTTTACTGGGACATTCCCATTCCTTGAGCACCAGGGCATGGAAATGAGCCTGCTCTAGAAATTCCAAACGTGCGGTAGCAGTATGGAAACGCTCCCCTCTAGGTTTGGGGACCTGACCGGGGAGGGAGATAGATAGTGCCTTAAAGACCTTAATCAATAAGTCATCAGTATCACACTGGCCCCAGTATTCAGGGCCAGAATTGTCATGACTCCTCGGGCTCCCATCAGATGAGCTTGAGTCAGAGAACAACTCCCCTTCATCAGAAAGGGTATAGTCACCCGGAGTAGTAGCAATAATCTGTTCAGCCGTAGGCAGTCTGGAAGGCCTAGCAGGCTGCAATACCCCACTTGTATGCGACTCAGCAGGAGTGAGATTTAAGCCTGGGGAGATAGGTGAATTGGAGCTAGGTGTAGCCACTGGCCGACCTGATTGCAGGGCCAGTGCTTGCTCGGCACAGGGTACACAGATCCGTGCCCTGCCAGCATCCGCATGGGGTTGTGCACACGCTATACACAGCCGGTCTTGTCCCAGAGGGACCCCGATCACATAATTTTGAGATGCCTCCATATGGTGATTAATCAAGGCACAATATGCCAGTAGGGATTTACACTATAAGTAACCCTGGATGCCCCAAAGACCCGCTAGTGGGAGAATATTGCAAGGCCCGCTATAATTTAACACCGGGCCGGGAGAAGCCAATGGTGTTCACCAGTCTGAAAGACATAATGGGAATAAAGGGTGTCAGAACCATGCGCAGTAATCAAGGATAATGAAAATCGCCTGCGAGGGCACTTACAGACCAAGAGATGAGGCGGACCGCAACCACGCGTGCGTGCGACCAGCATCAAAATGGCGCCAAGAACCTCGAAGGGCGGGCCAAGCGGCAGTGACGCGGAGCCCGCCAAACCAGGTCCCCCCCCCCCCCGAAGAGCGCGAAGCTCAGACAGTTACAACGTTGTCATGAATGGCGAAGTGTATGGCACACTTAGAATATGAATTGCCAATGAAGACGCCGCTCTGCGCAGCACATCCCGTAAGGGAAAAAGTGCCCGTGGCGGCGACAGATACATAATAAAAAGGCAAACAGCGCGGCTCTGACACCAGGAATATCAGTACTAAGGCCATAAGCGTGTAAGCATACACCGAGACCACCCCCCCCCCCTTTCTTTCCCCCCCGGACTACGGGGGGAACGAGGGAGGATAGCGACCCTTTGTACAGGGCCCACCGCTACACGGGGCATGGGGCAATAGTGCAGGAGGGGCATCCTCTAGAGGCTCACCATCGGCCAAAACCGCCTACCCTTTGGTGGGGGACTGCGGTGGAGCAGCGCTCCATGAGCACGCAAGGTGCTGCCTACCTTCACCCGACCGACGCAGCCTGAGCTGGGAGGCACTCACAGGGAGGACGGGTGGGAATAGTCCAACAGGGCCGTAGGCTTGATAGCCCCACTCACCTGCGAAAGAGTGATACTTCATGTCTTCGCAGTCAGCACTGCCGAGAAATCTGGGGATTTGTGGGAGGTCCCTGGGTATATGAAGGGCCGGGAGGAGCCTGTTTTTGCACGTTTTCTGCAGTACAGCGCCATCTGGCGGAGGATAACCCCCAAGTGTAAGTATTATATCTGGAGCAGGACGTACTGTATACTAAGAATAGCTAGTGTACTTAAAGCTGAGCAAAAGCCAGATTTTCACCCCCCTCAGCCCCCATACCAGCAACCCCCCACCCCAGTACCTCAGACGCCCATGCCCTGTGGCACTTTTGAAGTCGCCAATTGGCTCTCTGAAAGCTGCCGTGACTAGGTGCAGCCATCTTATATATGGCTATCTATCTACACACACATTCCCCAAGGTTTGTACACACAGTGAGACGTCTCGGAAACCGGCACATTTCTAAGCACCAGATCTAGACACAGCATCCTGGACTGTTTTAATTTGACAGTAGATGGCAGCAAAGCATATGCAAGTACACTGGGAAAATACAAAGCAATTACTGGTAGAAAGTGTGCTGTGATTCAGTCACAAACCCTGCAAAAAGGAGTTTAATGGCCAATACTCACCAAAAGTCACCAGATTGTTGTACAAAAAATTGTAACCAACCAAGTAGGCTGGAAAAAATGCACTGAAAGTGTAACATATAGGTTCGTGATTTAGCCTTACCTTTGCAAACAAATGAGCATTATATTCTTTTAGGGTTGCAAATCGCTGATGGCAGATAAGACAAGCATAAAGGTTTTCACAAGCTCCATGGAGATAAATAGTTGGATCGCATGGAGAGTGATCAAATCTATATAAAAAATGAAATTGAAATGGTCATGTTGGAAGCAATTATAATAAAAATGTCATAATTACACTTTAATGTGGACCAAACCCAGGTCTTGGGCTGTCCCCCTGGGGCACCCAGGTTGTGATGTGTGAAACCCCCTGGCCTGCCCTCTGAAATCCCAGAGGATGGCATAACTCGCATCCTTCGGCTGTGCACAGAGATTCATTTACGACATGGACTCGACTTGAGGAAAGGCAAACAAGATCTTTGGGGGGGGGGGGGGGGGGACTAAAACCTGGGACCGTGGGGACGGGGGTTGGGTGGAAGGCGCACAGAAGCCGGAGTGATCGGAGTAAGCCCGGTATGCTGACTACAACCATGTGCCCTGGCTGTCAAGACAAGACAGCGGTGATAAACAGCAGTAAGCGGCAATGGAAGGAGGAAAGTGTGTGGTGCGTTTTTTTTTCAACTTTTAAACGTTTTGTGAGCTGGCCCCTGCGCCCTGCATAGCTGGTCCTGGGCTGGTTATTTTGGGTAGGGGGGACCCATGTAGTTTATTTTGGATTTTTAAGGGTTTTATTAACCCTTAAAATGCCCCCAAAAAATGGGGTGCCTCCCCCTGGAAAGGGGAACCCCACGCCAATTTTTTTTCTCGATTTAACCCTTTATAGCGTGGAAAGTAGTTGTATTTTATTTGTAAATGTTATAAAGTGCTCTTTAGTTTGGGGGTCTCCTGGGCAAGAATGGGGGGGCTACCAATACATATGTGGTACCGTTGTAAATCGGGAGAAATGGGGCTATCACATGCAATATAGTTTTCTTTAATAAAATAAATGTTTTATTTAAAATAAAGGAGACAATTTTCTAAAAAAATACAATTCTGTGAGTACTCACCTGTAGAATTGTTTTTACTATGCATGGCACGGCCTGCTTCAAGAAGTCCTTACGTATGGGGATATTCCGCCACAAGGTGGCACAGTGTACTGCAGAAGAGTTGTGGCTCCTCCCGGCACCATATAAAAACAGGATCACCAATAGACCTCCCCAGTGTTGACAAGCAGTTATACAAGAAGCTGGGAGATAATAAAGGTAAAAAAGGTAACAACCCCAACTAACTTGGAACAATCACCACAAAGAGGCAACCAAGAATAACAATTCTACAGGCGAGTACTCACAGAATTGTATTTTTACTATTGCATGGCACGGCCTGCTTCAAGTCCTTACGTATGGGACATCTAACAGCAGTGTTTGTAAGGTAGGGTGGGATCCCCAAAAAGTAGCAGCAGGCAGTTCAAACCACCACCGCCTGAAGTAGTTTGTGACCAAAGGCAGCATCAGCCGAGGCCTTAACATCAACCTTGTAAAACTTGGAAAAAAGTATGAACAGAAGACCAAGTCGCGGCCTTACAAACTTGTTCAACAGAAGCTTGATGCTGAAAAGCCCAAGAGGCACCAATAGCACGAGTGGAATGAGCAGTAACTCGGAAAGGAGGAACCTTCCCTTTAGCAGAATAGGCCTGTACCACCGCATGGCGAATCCACTTCCTGGGTCCCGCAGGAAGAACAAAAAGAGCATCAGATTTCCTGAAAGACTCAGTAGCAACCAAATAAAACTTCAGAGCCCTGACAACATCCAGAGAATGCAGGGTCTGTTCCTTGGAATTAGCAGGGTTAGGACACAAGGTAAGACAATGTCCTGATTGAGATAAAAAACAGACACAACCTTGGGCAAGAAATCCGGCTTAAGCCTAAACACCACCTTATCCTGATGCCGCTCAAAATAAGGAGGTTTAATGTAAAGCGCCACCAGCTCAGAGACTCGCCTGACTGAAGTAATAGCTACCAAAAAGGCCACCTTAAGAGTCAGAATAGGCAACGCCGCCCCACGGATAGGCTCAAAGGGAGGACCCTGCAGAGAAGACAACACCAGATTCAAGTCCCAAACCGGTAGCATAGGTTTACGTGGCAGATGCACATGAGTAACTCCCTGGAAAAAAGTCTTAACCAGACGGTGATTGGCAAAGGATCTTTGGAAAAAAATTGCCAGAGCCGACACCTGTCCCTTGAGGGTACTAAGTTGAAGGCCCGAATCCAAACCATGTTGTAAAAATTCCAGAATCCTGGGGATGGAAAACACCCGACAAGTAAGAGACTTGGACTCACACCAGGCAATGTAAGCATGCCAGACCCTGTAGTAGTTAAAGGACGAGGACTTCTTCCTAGCCCGAATCATAGTAACAGAGGCCGGCAACCCCTTATCCGTCAAGATGGAGGTTTCAGCAGCCAAGCGTCAAAGCCAGCGTTTGTAAATTGGGATGGCGCAGCTGTCCCTGAGTGAGAAGATCTGGATCCTTGGGCAAAATGTACCGATCTACTTCCAACTGCACGACGGCATGCCCCAAGGAAACAAAACCCCCAAAGGGGACTCACGGACCAAGGAGACCGAAGGATCACCAAGCCACCAGACCACGGGAGGAAGCGACACAGGAAACTATCACCATCGCAGCCCAGGGAGGAAGAGGGGCCCCAGACATGCAGCAGGCTCAAAATGGCGCCGGCAGAAGAACCTCGAGGGGCAGGCCGCGGGGGTACGACGCAATACGCATAATCCCCCGCCCCCCCCCCCCCCAAAGAGCGCGAAAGCGGCGCTCACGTGACTGCGCCATAACAATACAAAAACACCTTACAGCCATAGCGCCGCCCGCCGCGGAGCGGGGTCCAAAGCGGCAACGGCGGCGAAAAACAGCGTTAAAAGCCCCTTGCCGCTACCACCCGCCCCCCTCCCTGAACACACGCCGGGGAGGGGGGGAGAGGAGAGCGAGCAGCAGGGACCGGGCCAGGGTGGGGGGATCCCAGAAACTAAACAAGGCAAAACAAGGAGATGACAAGAACACAGTCCCCAAAAACACTCACCCCCTCAGAGGCTAGGACAGGAACTCCGCATCCCTCAGTAGGCACACCATAAAGCCTGTGGCCAGCTACCCTTTGTGGTACAGGGTCTGCGGCTTGGAGCAGCGCTCCTTGAGCACCTGACCCTAGTGCTCCTCTACCCTCACCAGATCCGTCAGCCAAGGCTGGGAGGCACAGAGGGTCCGGAAGTGGGTGGAAATAGACTTGCAGGGCCGCAGGCTTGGTTGCCCCGCTCACCTGCGCAATATAGAGAGCCATCTTCTATCTTCGCAGTATCACTGCAAAGGAAACACTGGGGGGTCTATTGGTGAGCCTGTTTTTATATGGTGCCGGGAGGAGCCACAACTCTTCTGCAGTAAACTGCGCCACCTTGTGGCGGAATATCCCCATACGTAAGGACTTCTTGAAGCAGGCCGTGCAATAAGAAAATTAATTTTTTTTTGTTTTTTTTCACTTAATATTTCAAAAAACAAAAAGCCTAAACTCTGCCGCAAAATATTTATATATAAATTCCTGCTAAAATGGTGAAAAATTACCTGTCAACAGAGGGTGACAAAATCTCAAGTAGGCAGGCAGTAAAAGCGGTCTTTCACCCTGAATAAGAGTCTTATATGTTTTCCACACCCTGTACAGATTGCCCACATTAAAAATCATCCTATCTGCACCTACTGCATGTTATGAGTCTTTAAACATCCAAGATGGCGACTCATGGAACATCAGGCAGCCTGCAAACAGGAAGTGCCTTCTGCGCTGCTTTGCATTCTGGGATTGCTGACCTTTTCCTGACCCCAGCTCTGCTCTGTCTGAGCAAAGCACAACTATAACTCGCCCCCCTGTACTTTATCCCACTCTCCTCTCCTCAGTAAGTGTGATGCTTCTGAGTCAAGATGGCGGTGCCCATATCCTAAAGTCCTGGACAGAGTTGCAGCCCAGTGGGGGAAAGAATAAGTAAGTTACTAAAAACTTAAAATATATTAACTTTAGATGCTGGGGAATCGTTTTATAAGGGTTTGGGCTTTTCAATAAATCATGCTGAAGGTCCAGTTTAAGGGGGTTAAAAGTAGCTACGCATGTTGGGTATTGTTCTGCTCGGGGGACCTTGCGCTTTCAGATTTAGATTGTTTTTTCTTGTTTGCATATTGATAGAGTTTTTTGGGAAACCCTGTGCAACCAAAGAATTCTTTGAGGGATCACTTACAGAAAGATGAACCCACTACAACAAGCTGGGTACTCTTAGAAAGCTTAACGTGTACTTTCAGAGAATATATGGTTTGTAGGGGGTATTCCAAATGTAAAACTTTTTGGTAGAAAAAGCGCAAGAGCTGAAATTCTCAAGGAAAATTACTGTTACGCACATGCTTTACTTTGGGGTGTTTGGCAACTCTTCCCTTAACAGGACCTATGCATGTTGGGTATTGTTCTGTTTGGGGGATGTTGCTTTTCAGATTTAACTTGTTTTTTCTTGTTTGTATATAGTTTTTATATAGTATATAGTTTTTTTTTTTTTAGGAAAATGTGGCTTTGATTCTGATTTTTATCCTATTTTGGGGAAACTTTTTGCAACCAAAGAATACATTGAGGGATTACCTCCAGAAAACTGTGGCCACATCAACAAGCCTGGTACACGTAGAAAGCTTGAGGTGTGTACTTCCAGAGAATATATAGTTTGTTGGGGGCATTTCAAATGTAAAGGGTGTTTTTTATTGAAAAACTGCAAGGTGCGCATAGCATAGTTGTATTTTATCTGAAAATCCCCTAAAGCGCTGTTTCAGTTTGGAGGCGTGTTCTGGGAAGGAAAGGGTGTTTAACAATACATATGTGGTACCGGTGTAACCGGGAAAAATTGGGATTTCACACGCAATAAGATTTTATTGACAAACTTACATTTTGTACACTACAAAACACTACAAATTATAAAAAATAGTTTTTTTTGCACATATTTAACCAAACAATATTGAGAATACACCTAAAAAAATGACAAACAAGACATTTCACGTTTAAGCCCAGACTCTGCTGAAAATGTATATAATTTTCCTGGGAAATCCCTTCAAAAATCACATTTGAACATGCGTAGCGCAAAATAGTGCAAAATGGTCTGGCAACAAAAACTCCCAGTAGGCTGGCACTTAAAGGGTTAAACCTTGACAGTGCACATAGTAAATGTATTTTATTTGAAAAATTCCTAAAGCTCTTTTTAGTTTACAGTGTCTTATGGTTAGAACAGCTGTCTGATTTATAGGTGGTACCATTGTCATCGGGAGGAATAGGGCTTTTAAATGCAATATGGTTTTCTTGAAAAACGTACATTTCTTATTTAAAGAAAAAATATTATATATTTATTTCGACATATTTTGCCCCAAAAAACACTGAAAAAAAATTACAAATAAGGCATTTCACATTAAAGCTCTGATAAATATATATATTTTCATGGAAATTTCTTTTTGCAAAAATCACAGTTCAAATATAGCGCAAAATGGGGAAAAATGGCCTGACAACTTAGGGCGTCAAAATCTCTATGTAGATTGGCAGTCAAAGATTAACAAACTGCCCTGCCCGTCCCTAGAGCTAGTCTGTGGGGGAACAGGATAAATGCCAACCATTACCTAACCAAGTATAAAGAATGGGCACACACAAAACTCAGAAGAAGTCACATCCCTACAAATATAAGGCAATCCCTCTTCTTGCAGATTTTAGTCTCATAGTACTTTTAAAGTGACAACGTATGATTCTCGGTTAAATTGCTGACAACCATGATTCTTACCTTTTACCATTGCCTACCCCATCTGTAACTACTTTCCTCATAAATACACAGCCATACATGCTAACACATGGAGCTAGAAAAGCAGAGCTGCCACAATTAACAAGTGACTGCATTATGATCTTGTCAAAAGGTACAACGTTTAATTTGAATGTCAAAAAAGTATACTACCTTTTCAGGTGACCAAACAAAAGCTGCGCATTGTCAAACTTTTTATTACAGTGCATGATGGGACAGGTGATTGGCTGAGACTTAATAGAACCCAGCTCCCGGGGCTGTGGAAAATTTCTGCGGCTGGAACTCACAACACCTGGCCGGAGACCTGAAAACACAAAAATACTGATTAGACCATTTTTGTGTTCACTTATGTGTGCTAACCAGCAAGATAGAAAAACTCAAAGCCCTTTTTAAACTGTTCTGTTAAAGAAAATCCCAGTTAGTGTTACCAATGAGTCCTTCAGGATGGCACAGGACAGAGTAGGACTCCTCCCCCTGGAGAGGAAACACCCATCCCCAGGTTTTGAACTTGGGGCATTTGGCATCCTGAAACAATTTGCTTTTACCAGAGCTAGATGAAGGCCAGCCCAAAACCCTGCTTAATCTAATCTTTCCCTGAAGGAACCCGACCCTCACTCTCCTTTAGGTCATGGTGCCTTTCTACAGTCGTGGCCTCTACAATAGCTGGTGCAGCAAAAGGAGGAACAGAATAAAAATCTCTGGAGGTGGGTGCCTTGGTCCCAACAGCTGACCTGCAAACTTCCAGGGTGGACGCCATATTGGCTTCCATATTGCTCAGAATATCCACTAGATAACTGGCTTTATTCCCCAGCATATGTTCTAAACAGACCTTGCCAAAAGTTTTGTTCCAAGTATCAGGCAAAAGAGTGATTAAAAGAGAGCCCAACAGTCTTAGCCTCCTTTTTTATTGGTTAAACATTTTGGAGTTGACTAGAAAAGAAGGCAGAAACAATAGAGGATAGCTACTGAGGTGACACTAACATCTAAAAAAACAATGCAACCTGATAAACCAAAAAAGATAAGCTCACCAACTTCTGTTGAGGCATGTTTTCTTTTTCCTGGCCTGACTCTCCCACTGTATATAAGGCAGGCAAGGAACACCTCTCGCGATTCCTGCCTGCTGTGTAGCTCTATTCTTAAAAATAAAGTCACCCCCGTGGCCTGGAATAGCACCATGCTCGATCGCAGCCTGCCGGAGAACAGCTGTGGGACCCTTCACCGCCGCAGCCCAGAGTAAATGCCAATGCAAGCGCGCTCAGTGCCGGACGACCTGGAAGCAAATTCCCCACCGAAAGTGCGTCATGCACACCTCCTGGAAGTCACGCCTCTATCCTTCCTCCTGGGGGGATAAAAAAATAAAGTGGATGAAGTGGTCCCAGCCAGTTTCCTGATGAGGAAGTACAATACTGAGGATTGCGAGCGTGGTCTTTCAATCTGTTACAGCTTGTGTTTCCTCTCGGGGGGGGGGGAGGAGTTGTCATCGCGTTCTCTCTGTGGCCACCCTGAAGGACGTGGAGAGAGTAAAAATACAAGGGACACCATTGCCACAATAAGAAAACCATTAGTAAATGTTCAGGAGTGTACAACACTACTCAGCTATCAGATAGGAAGCATATTCATTTAATGTTGAAACCATAGGAAAGGCCTGGCTGTGGCACATGGCATCTGAAACCCAGCCCCCAATTACTTCATATTGGTGGCATACCTGCTTAAAACAGACCTTCAGCATCATTTAATGAAAAGCCCTTAAAAGGTTATTCTCCAGCATCTAATTTAATATATTTTATGTTTTTAGTCACTTATTCTTTCCTCCACTGGGTTGCAACTGTGTTCAGGACTCTAGGATACGGGTGCTGCCATCTTGCCTCAGAATCAAAACATACTGAAGAGAGGAGAGCAGGGCAAAAGTACAGGGACAGGGTTATAGCTGTGCTCTGCACAGAGAAAGCAGAGCTGGGGTCAGGAAAAAGACAGCAATCCCAGAATGCAGAGCAGCACAGTCAGAATACACGTCCTGTCTGCAGGCAGTCAGACTCCATGGGCCGGATGATTTTTAATGTGTGTAATCCGTATGTACAGAGTGGGGGAAACATAGAAGCTCTAATTCAGGATGAAGGTCCGGTTTAACCCTTTATCTGTAGAATCTACGTGCCTGGCTTTCCCCTCTGCTAGTTAGAAAAATAAAAAATACTCACCTGACCCCTCGTTGGATCCGGCCGGGTCTCCTCTTTAATTTGGCGCCATCCAATCCCCCCGTGGAGCTCGGATGGCTCCAGGAGAGCCCCTGGAATAGGCAACCCCCCCCCCCCCCCCCCCCGCTTCAGGAGCAGCAGCTGCTAACTGTAAAAAAAAAAAAAAAATTTAAAAATGACATTTACTTACCTGTGGTCGCACTGCATCCTGACAGGTCTCCTCTTCACTGACCCCCCCCCCAGCCTCTTCCGTGGCGAGGGCAGAAATCGTCCTCTCTCCCCACTTCCTGAATCGCGACTGCTAGCCCTGACACCTGGGGGCGGGGCCAGGTGACATTGTGATGTCACCAGCAGCCGGCTTCTTAAGTCCATCACCCGAGACTAAGAATCAGTCTGCTCGGGTGCTTGGAGCAGAGAGCTGGGGAGGAGGAGAGGGCTGTGATCGCCCCCCCAGGCTCTCTACTCCAAACACCCGAGCAGACTGTCAACTGTCATCGGAGATCACCGGGGGACACAGGATCGGAGGTAAGTAAAAAAAAAAAATAAAGATCATTTTTTTCTCTGTGTGTCAGTGTCTTTTTTTTTTTACATTTAACCCTTTGTGAACTGGTAAGGGGTCCATGAGATCCCTATATCAGTTCACAAGGCTGGGGGCTGGCAAGTCACCTACAGCTAGCGGGCGACTTGCCAATAACCCCCGGCACCCCCACGGGCTATGCGGGCTTGTAGCCTGCAGGGCCAGGGGCCGCAAAAGCTGACCCCTGTTCCTACAATAGCTGGTCCCGGGCTGGTTACTTTGGAAAAGGGAGTCCCCATGTCATTTTTTGGGGGGATTTTTAAGGGTTTTAACCCTTAAAAATCCCCCCCCCTCCAAAAAAAAAAATGCCCCGGGAGGGGGGACTCTGTCAGTTTGGGGGTCTCCTGGGCAGGAACGGGGGGCTACCGATAAATATGTGCTGCCGTTCTAATCGTTAGAAATGGGGCTCTCTCATATGCAATATGGTTTTCTTTAATAAAATACATTTTTTATTTAAAATAAAGGAGACAATTTTCTAAAAAATATTTATTTTTTACTTAATATTGTAAAAAACAATTTACAAACAAGACATTTAATGTTAAAGCCTAAACTCTGCTGATATATATATATATATAAATACTTATATTATATATAAAATTGTCCTGAAAATTCCAGCAAAAATGGCGCAAAATGGGGGAAAAATGACCTGTCAACAGAGGGTGACAAAATCTCAAGTAGGCTGGCAATTAAAAGGGTTAAAACTAGCTATGCATGTTGGGTATTCTGTTCGGGGGACCTTGCGCTTTCAGACTTAGCTTGTTTTTTCTTGTTTGCATATTTATATTTTAGGAAAAGGTGTTTATTTAGCTTTTTTATAAATTTTTTAGGAAAACCCTGCACAACCAAAGAATTCTTTGAGGGATTCATTCCAGAAAGATGAGCCCACTACAATAAGCTGGGTATGCTTAGAAAGCTAAACATGTGTACTTTCAGGGAATATATGGTTTATGGGGGATATTCCAAATGTAAAGGGTTGTTTTGGTTGAAAAATAACAAGGTGCGCACTTTGACTGCAGAGCTGAAATTTTCAGGTAAAATTGCCGTTACGCACATGGTTTACTTTAGGGTGTTTGGCAACTCTTCCCCCTTGACAGTAGCTATGCATGTTGGGTATCGTTCTGTTCGGGGGACCTTGCTTTTTCAGATTAAACTTGTTTTTTCTTGTTTGTATATAGTTTTTTTTTAGGAAAGTGTGGCTTTGATTCTGCTTTTTTATCCTTTTTTTTTTTTTTAGGGAAACTCTTTGCAACCAAAGATTACATTGAGGGATTACTTCCAGAAAACTGTGGCCACATCAACAAGCCTGGTACACCTAGAAAGCTTGAGGTGTGTACTTCCAGAGAATATAGTTTGCTGGGGGTATTTCAAATGTAAAGGGTTGTTTTTCTGGAAAAACGGCAAGGTGCGCATAGCGCATATCGCAGTTGTATTTTATCTGAAAATCCCCTAAAGCCCTGTTTCAGTTTGGGGGAGTCTCCTGGGCAGGAAAGGGTGTCTACCTATACATATATGGTACTGCTGTAACTGGGAGAAATTGGGATTTCACACGCAATAAGATTTTTTTGACAACCTTACATTTTTTATTACAAAAAAAACACTACAAATTGTAAAAAATAGATTTTTTTTATTTTATTTCACATATTTCACCCAAAAATATTGAGAATACACCTAAAAAAATGACAAACAAGACATTCATGTTAAAGCCCAGACTATGTTGAAAAAAACAATATATAAATTTTCCTTGGAAATCCCTTCAAAAATCACATTTGAACAGCGCAAAATACAATTCTGTGAGAATCTCACCTGTAGAATTGGTATTATATGCATACAGCACGTCCTGCTCCAGACATATTCATAACGTATGGGTATACCTCCGCCTTCAGCGCCGTGCACTGCAGATCATGAAGAAAACAAGCTCCTCCCGGCCCTACATATACCGAAGGACCTCCCACAATCCCCAGCATTGAAAAGCAGTGAGAAGAGAAGCCAGGAGAAACAAACCACCCAGAATATCTGGCAATAACACCAAGTGATTACAATCACCATACAGGGGATCCAGAACAAGTGAAACCAGGGTGGGGTGGAGCAGGACGTGCTGTATACATATAATACCAATTCTACAGGTGAGATTCTCACAGAATTGTATTATTCTAAGCATACAGCACGTCCTGCTCCAGACATATTCATAACGTATGGGACATCCAATAGCAGTGTCCATAAATAGGGTGGGATCCCCGTAAGAAGGTACAGCCAACAGTAAAGCGCTGTCACCCTTGACCATGCTATTGCGATGCTCTAACGTCAACCTTTGAACCTTGTAAAGGTAGAACTGAACACCAGCAGCGGACTAGCCAGCTTGTTCACCAGAACATAGTGCTAAAGGCCCCAGCCAAGCACTAACAGTAAGAGAACGAAAAACAATAGGGAGGAAGAATCTTCCCCTAAAGGAATAGGCCAAAGTAAATGCCTAACCATGCTACTACAAGAGAGGGTAGCCATGGCAACTCAAAAACTTTCCCCAACAGGGAATACATGTCCAGGTCGCAGACGGAACCAGCAGTGGTGCTAACACAATACTCAGCAGAAGCCGAAAGAGTACTGTAGGTCCGGAAGGACAGCCAACCGAATAGGACCAACCAGAGGGCCCTTAGCCCATGGAAGCAATCAATCCGGTACTTCAAGAAGGGGACACCGGTAGGCCCCAAAAGATAAGATCCCTATCAGGGACAAGACAGTTCCGGCAGATCTCTAACCCCAGTAGAGGGGCACAGATCCCTTTTATCTCATAGTAAATTAGATAATAGCCCAGAGAAGAGAGGATCCGGTCAAGGCAGAAGGAAAAACAAAATATCGCCTGGATCCAACTTGGTGCAAGGCGAGTACCCTCACCTCATGAGATATATATATATATATATATATATAGACTGGAACAACCTCCCCAGAAGAGCAGCCTGATGGAAGGAGCAGGTCAGACAAGGACCTGACTAAGACCCATGGGAACCCTTAGTAGGGCATCAGAATAAGCCATCCCCTAAAAGGGGAACTAGGAATCCCCCAGGAATGCACCTGAGCAGACCCTGACGAATGCAGACAAAAGATTGGATCAGGTCTTGCAATAGAAGAACAGGGCAGGCCCCAACCATAGACAGATTCAAGTCGTGAGCCAATACCAAACACTGCTTATAGGACCCTAATCCCAGGAGCAGATATAGTCCCGCAAGGGAAGGAGCTTAGACCCAGCGAAACAGCATGGGTACAACATAACCTAACCTAGCGTGGCAGAAGGAAGAAAATAAAGAGGAAGAACAAGGTCCAGAGCCTCCAAGGAAGACACCCCGAGGTCTGTCATCTCCAACAGGGTAAGCACAGGATCCTGCCAACAGTAAGGTAGGACTGAAGTAAAGGCACCTTACTATGTTAAAAATAGTCCTCATGAGGGAACATACAGTCCTACTGTTCTCAGCAGAACTCCCTGAGAACCAACACCCCACTGGGCCACCCAGGCCCCTAGCATAAGGTGCTGCTTGCCAACAGAAAATAGTGCGAGCTCTCTCCATGCCCAGTAGGGCAAGGGTATAACGTCTTTCAAGTACACTATCCAGCCAGAACCACTAACCCCAACCCGGGCAGACCATTATGGCCAATAACAGAGGTAGATCCCTACAATAGGGACGGAGTCCCACAGAACCCTGCCAGTGTGAGCACAGAGGCACAACAGAGAACCTCCCACGGGAGGGATACTACAGGAAGGACAAGGAGTATTAAGTCCCCCAAGGAATCAGGGCTCCCCTGTAATAGATCCAGGAGCAAGGGTTCCGCAGGAACAAGGAGCAATCACTGTCCTACCATGGACAAAATGTCCCCCAATGGACAGGTACTAAGAAGGAGTAGTCCCCAAATAGGACCCACTAAATGCCCATTATGACCAAAATTGACCTAGGAAAGCAGAACCTTCGAGTTCCCTTCCTAGGAACCCCCTGGTGTTTCAGAAGAATAAGCCCCCTTTGTCATCCTGCCAGATTAGGTACCATGGTAACCAATCAGGGAAGAGCAAACAGGTATGGAATGCTCCCCCACGGCACTCTCGAGTAACCCTTAGAAGAATAACCGTCTCCACTAGGAGTAAGGTAAGCAGACCTAGACCCAGGGTGCAAACCCTTCATCCAGGGCTAAAGGCTAAAGCGCCTCAGAGCCCAAAGAGCACATAGACAAGTGATGTCAAAGGGCCAGCCGCCAACTAGCGCACCAGAAGCAATACTGTCTGGAGAAATAACTATACAGGACGGAGGACCAGAGGCCTCATACCGGTAAATTCCTTATAGCCAAGGAAAAAAAGACACTAAGTGAAGCCTAATCCAGGCACAACCAGGAACTAGAGGACGGAACAGAGTAGAGCCCCGGTTTGCCAAGTTCCATCCCACTACTGCTATCGTGAGGAACAGGAGTGCCAGATAGGTCCCCCGGTAGATGCCCCCTGGTGCCGTGTGAGACATCACACCCTTCTAAGGTCTAGCGCGACAGGGGGCTTCGCCTAAGCTCCAACGGAGTCAATGATCACCAATACCCAGCAGTAGTGGGCTCAATATCCTCCTTGGAGTCTAGAAAAAAATCTGACCACGCCACCAGCGGCCATAGGACCCCTGGAGCATGGGGCACAGACAGCCCTGTCAAGGGCGCCAGGCTGAATGCTTATGGATACAGGTGCCACACCCCCCTAGGGGTTGGGCAGAAAGACTCCCTCATCCTTTAAGGGAGGAAGGGACAGACCCACTCAGGGGCCCCAGTTTCTATATGATAATGGCGTTCTGCAAGGAAGCCTTACCTGACAGGCCTAGTAAAGCCTGCACCCATACCTGAAGAAAGGCATGGAACCATAGTCCTCCTGACCGACTCAGGGAAGGACCACCCAGCAAACACTATTCCATATCTGGAGGAACTATCTCCTAAGGCCATTGGAACGAGGCAGGATGCCTCCTGATAGGAGTAAGGTGCTGTGGCCATCCCCTCACCCAGGTGGGTGAGGGCGTCCCATCATGCTTGAGCGTTTTCCGGGAAGGAAAAAGGCTTAGCCCGACCAGAGGGCCCCGGGCATTGAACGTCACTCCTGGGACCGGATACCGAACCAGACCCTGCAGGGGGCATCCCCGGCTCCTGTTTAACCGTATGATACGGAGGAGGCGGGGTATCCCTGCTCCGTGGGGGGCGCAACGGCCGCCTCTGACTGGGTGGACTGTCCCGTTTTTTCAAATAAGTCTAGACGGGCCCCAAACAGGTGATGCCCTCTAAAGGGAAGCCCCGTCAAGGTTCTTTTAGCGTCATCGTCTGCCCCCCACTGGCGAAGATAGAGCAGGCGACGTATAGCTACCACTTGGGCAGAAGTCCTCGCGCACATTTTGATGGTGTCATCCAGAGCCAAAAGGATACAAATATCGCAGCTATAGAGTGTGCGTAAAACACCTCCCAGGGTAAATCTTCAGGCTGATGCTCCAGCATCTTTCTTATAAGAGTCTTAGCGGCCACTGCCGTGATAGCCGCGGCACAGACAGGGTGCAGCGCCGTGCCAGCACAGGCAAAGGCGTGAGAAGCAAGCCTATCAATGCGCCGATCCTTGGCGTCCCGCAGGGGGCTGTAAGGAAGGGGGGGTTAGGAACCCCAATAATCGGAGCGTCCACTGATGGGGACGAGGACCAAATATCTACCATCTCGGGGGGAAAAGGGTATTTCCAAACCCAGTCCTCCGGGGGCTTTTGAAGAGCAGCAGGACATTCCCACTCTTTAAGTACAAGAGCATGGAAGTGAGCCTGCTCGAGAAATTCCAAGCGCGCAGGCGCAGTATGAAAGCGCCCCCCCTCTCGGCCTGGAGACCGCACCGGGAGGCGAAATGGACAATACAATAAAAATCCTGAGTAACATCCCGCCAATATCAAGCTGGTCCCAGTCATCCTGACCAGCATCATCCTGACCCCTCGGTCTCTCGTCAGAGGAGCCTAGGTCAGAAAACAGGTCCCCTTCTTCCGACGTGGCGCTAGCACGTGTAGAAAAGCGCTGAGAGAGATGGGCTTTGAAGACAATATCAGGGGGAGGAGGGGGAAGAGGGAGAGAGTGAAGCTGATTTCAAAGTTATTACATTAAAAGTTTTAACTCACAGTAACACTGAAACCAGACCTTCAGCATGATTTAACGAAAAGCCCAAACTCTTAAAAAAAACTATACCTCAACATCTTAAATTAATATATTTTAAGTTTTTTAGTCACTGTGTTCAGGACTCTAGGGGGTGGGGTTATAGCTGGACTCCTCAGAGCCCATAGCACAGGCCGAAGCCGTGGAGTACAAGGCCGTTGTCTATCTGGACCCATCCGGCCAGACAAACCTTCAACAATCTGGGCAAGCGTGGGCCGTCTAGGAGAGGTATCTATTTGTAACTCGCCACTTGTACAAGACTCAACAGGAGTGAGGTTTAGGGAAGTGGAAAGGGGAGAGAAGGAGCGAGGTACAACCGCAAGCTTCGCTCGCAATTCCAGCGTCTGTTCAGAACATGACGTGCAGACCCGTGCCCCGTCCGCCTCAGCATGGGGGAGACCGCACGATATACACAGCCGGTCCTGTCCCAAGGCGACCCCGGTAACACAATCCTGAGATGCCTCCATATGGTGATTGTTTAAATATAGGATGTCGATAGGGATTTATGCCGTAAGCAACCCTGGATGCCCCAACTACCCGCTGATCAATGTGGGAGATTTTGGGAAGGCCCGCTCCTTATACGTATGAGTATAGCAATGTATACGTATATAGTAAATATATGAATAGGTATATATGTATATGAGGCCGGGAGAGGCCACCGGGAACTCAGCGTCTGAAAGACACAATGGGAAAGAGATGTCAGGAACATGCGCAGATGGGCAGACAATAATGAAAGGGATTCGCCCGCAAGGGCACTTACAGCTCAAGTGGAGGAGGAGACCGCTACGACGCGTGTGCGTGAAGCTAACCAAAATGGAGCCCGGTGTAGCTCGAAGGGCGGGCTAAATACTCCGTCGTGACGCGAAGCGCGCCGAACTAAGGCCCCTTCCATTCCAAAGAGCGCGAAGCCCTGAGGTAAAAAATGAGGCAAGGATGCAACCACAGGCCTAACGTACCAGAGCCGACACTGACGATAAGCGCGGGCACCGCGGCAACAATATTATTATATCAAAGTAAAAAACACACAGCGGTAGCCGAAATAAGGAGCAAGCAGCGCGGCTCTGACATCTCTGAATAAAGGGCAGAATAGAAGCCACGAGCGTGACACACCGGTACACTGGGACCGCTACACGCGTACCCTCCCCCCCCCCCCCCCCCCCAGGTGCTGCCTACCTTCACCCGACCCACGCAGCCCAGGCTGGGAGGCATTGTGATTTGGAAGGGGACGGGTGGGAATAGTCCCGCAGGGCCTCGGGCTGTCCAGCCCCGCTCGCCTGCGAGAGCGTGATACTTCATGTCTTCGCAGTTTCAGCACTGCAGAGAAATCTGGGGATTGTGGGAGTCCTCCGGTATATGTAGGGCCGGGAGGAGCTTGTTTTCTTCATGATCTGCAGTGCACGGCGCTGAAGGCGGAGGTATACCCATACGTTATGAATATGTCTGGAGCAGGACGTGCTGTATGCTTAGAATAATGGTCTGGCAACAAAGGGTGACAAAAACTCCAGGTATGCTGGCAGCGAAAGGGTTAAGGGGTGTACCAAAGATCAGTAGCACCTTTGCCATCTACCGATGAGTGTCATCAGCAGCAGATGGGAAGTGGAGGATTTAGGAGACAAATCTGTTCCACAGGCCCAACCCCCCCCCCCCTCCAAAAAAAAAAAAAAAAAAGGTAGGAGACAACTTTACCATTAGTACATTTGTGAAATAAACCTTTACATATATATTAAACAACTTCTCACCCGGCATATTCAGCCACTGCTTCACACAAAACTTGGCAGCACTTGTGCCTGGATGATCTTTGGTAAATTCCAACTCCTGCAACCCATGTGCATGCTGATAGTTTAACTTGTCCTGTATACAGGGGTAAAAAATATTGCTAATGAACATGACACACAATAGGGAATAGTATACAGCCATCTTACCTATTAACAAGAATAGTCATCATAATCCATACTAACTATTAAATTATACCAAAGACATTTTTAATTTGCACTGCCAAGAAAACGTAATTTATTCAATTTGTTACAGCACCATGTAAAAAAATACCATTTACTAAATAAAAAGGAACCTGCTCATTTTAAATGATCACAGTCTGTACATTTATATTAGCACCTGAAATGCTTTGTTCTTCTTAGCCTTCTGTCGCTTCTCCACCTCAACATGTTGGGCAAGCCGATCAAGAGTTGAAGCCACCCTTTCCTTTTGATAATCAATATGGTCTTTTGGTTTTCGCTATGGCGAGGGAGAAAAAAGAAAAAAAAATTAGGCTAAAGGCTAAAAATTATGTTCCAATTTCTGAAACTAGGGAAAAAAAAAAAAAAAAAAAAAATCACAAAACCACATTCCAAATACAGTCTTTGTACTTATGATCCAGAATTCAAACATACTTACAGATACATTGAAAACCTCATCATCGCTGCTAACCAGGTCAATGCATTCCAAAACTGGTCTTAATTGCCCTTCCTGCATTTGAAAAAAATGAAAGATTCAACGCGTACATAGCGGTTGCCAGTAACTACTATTTGGTTTTAATCTGTTGACACATGCAGAACAAAAAAATACCATTTTGTGAATACTCACCTTGTAAAATGGGTATTATAAGTATGTCACACACCCCGCTTCAAGATATTCATAACCTGTGGGTATACTGACCTGAAGAGGGCGATCTGCAGAGATGATTGGAGGAAAGTAAGCCCCTCCCGGTCCATAAATACCTGGGACCTCCCACTCATTCCCCAGTATAAAGAAAGCAGTAAGGTAAGGGACCAGGAAGAGCCAAACATAAGTCATAACAACGCAAAGTTCACAAAATGAAGGATCCAGAATAAAAAAGGGGCAGGTTGAAGCGGGGTGTGTGACATACTTATAATACCCATTTTACAAGGTGAGTATTCACAAAATGGTATTATTCTAAGTATGTCACACACCCCGCTTCAAGATATTCATAACCTGTGGGACATCCAAAAGCAGTGTCCATAAGGGGTGGGGATCCAAAACAAGGTATAAAGCACAACTTAAACTACTGCAGCCTGCAGAACTTTGCGGCCAAAAACAGCATCCGCTGAGGCCCGAACATCAACCTTGTAAAACTTTGAAAAAGTGTGAACAGAAGACCAGGTAGCGGCCTTGCAAACTTGCTCAACAGAGGCCTGGTGCTGAAAAGCCCAGGAAGCCCCAACCGCACGAGTAGAATGAGGGAGGATCTCTCCCCTTAGCAGAATAGGCCCCGACAATGGCCTGACGAATCCACCTGCTGATGGAAGACTTTGTGGGTGCTAGACCCTTCTTGGGCCCAAATGGCACCACGAAAAATGCATCAGTCTTGCGAAAGGCAGACGTTACCACCAAATAATACTTCACAACACGAACCACATCCAAAGAATGCAGAGCCCTCTCTTTGTCATTGCTGGGATTGGGACACAGAGAGGGCAGTGCTGGGATTGGGACACAGAGAGGGCAGAACAATATCCTGATTCAAATGAAAGGACGAAACCACCTTAGGAAGGAAGTACGTCTTAAAACGGAAAACCACTTTGTCCTGATGTCTTTCAAAATATGGGGCTTGAATAGACAGAGCCGCCAACTCAGAAACACGTCTAACGGAAGTGATAGCTACCAAAAAGGCTACCTTCTGCGTAAGGGAAGACAAAGGAGTATCATGCAAAGGCTCAAAGGGGGGACCCTGAAGTTCAGGAAGAACCAAGTTCAAATCCCAAACTGGAATCAGAGGCTTCCTAGGAGGCCGCACATGTGTAACCCCCTGGAAAAAGGTCTTAACCAAAGGATGAAGAGCAAAAGGCTTTTGGAAAAACACCGCCAGGGCAGACACCTGCCCCTTCAGAGTACTGAGTTGGAGCCCTAGGTCCAGACCATGTTGCAAAAACTCCAAAATTCTAGAAATAGAGAATTCCCTACAAGGGAAGGCCCTGGATTCACACCAATCAATATAAGACCTCCAAGTCCTATAGTACACAGACGATGAGGACCTTTTCCTAGCACTAATAAGAGTCCGAATCACAGCATCCGAAAGACCTTCCTCATTCAAGATGGAGGTTTCAGCAGCCACGCCGTCAAAGCCAGCGTTGGTAAATTCGGGTAACGAAGATGACCCTGTGTGAGTAGATCTGGCAGCAGGGGCAGAACGAACTGATCTTCTGCCAACCTTACCACGTCTGCGAACCAAACCTGTCTTGGCCACCTTGGAGCCACCAGGATTGCTGGTGCTCTCTCCAGAGCAAGCTTGCGCACTACTCTGGCCACCATGGGAAACGGAGGGAACAGGTACAGAAACCCCAGATCCTTCCAGTTCAGAGATATGGCATCCGTCGCAAGGGCCAGAGGATCCTTCGCCAGAGACACAAATGACGGAAGTTTGTGATTGTGACGGGAGGCAAAGAGGTCCACCGCCGGTGACCCCCACCTGCGACAAATTGAATGAAAAACCTTGGGATTGAGAGACCACTCCCCTTTGCGGGCTGACAGCCTGCTCAGAGTCCGCCTCCGCATTCTCCACTCCCGGGATGTAAACTGCCGAGATGCACGGGACATGGCTCTCCGCCCAGTCCAGAATCAAAGACACCTCCTTGAGGGCATTCCTGCTGCGGGTGCCTCCCTGGTGATTGACGTAGGCCACCGCCATCCGATTGTCCGACCGGACCTGGACCGGCAAACCTCGCAGTTGATGAGTTAAATGACAAAGAACCATCCTGATGGCCCTCAATTCCAGAACATTGATAGGCTCGTGGGCTTCCAGGGGACCCCACAAACCCTGAAATTGCAGATCCTTCCAGAAGCCCCCCCATCCCGAGAGGCTGGCATCCGTGGTGACTATCTCCCACTGGGGAGTCCGAAAGGATCTGCCCTTCAGCAGGTTGGTTGAGTTCAGCCACCACTGAAGCGAGCGGCGAACCCGGGGAGACATCTGAAAGAATTGATCCAGCGACTGAGGAGACCTGTTCCAGACCGACAACAGATGGAGCTGTAGTGTCCTTGTGTGAAACTGAGCAAAGGGAACTGCCTCGAAGGAGGCCACCATCAAACCCAACAGTCTCATCCCTAGCCGGATGGACGGTCGAGGAATGGACATAAGCGACCGAACCAACTCCTGAATCAGAAGAACCTTGGACTGAGGAAGGAACACTCTGGCCTGATCTGTATCCAGAGACATCCCCAGAAAAGATATTAACCTGGACGGGTGAAGGGAGGACTTGGGGTAGTTGATCACCCAGCCGAATCTCTCCAGAGTGGATAGAACCGTCCTGGTGTCCAATTCCGCTTGGCTGAAGGACGATGCCAATATGAGTAGATCGTCCAGATATGGCACTATGCGAATTCCTTGAGCTCTGAGAAGAGCCATTACCCCAGCAAGTACCTTGGTGAAAACCCTTGGAGCTGTGGTGAGACCGAAGGGAAGAGCTACAAATTGGAAGTGCCGATCCTCCAGAGCGAACCTTAGGAACCTCTGGTGTGCGGGAAAAATGGGAACATTTCCTGGATATCTATGGACGTCATGAAGTCCCCCTGACGAAGAGAGTGGATAGCGGAACGCAACGTTTCCATGCGAAATGTTCGCAGCTTGATGAATTTGTTGAGAATCTTTAGGTCCAGGATGGGCCGCACGGAGCCATCCTTTTTGGAAACCGCGAACAGATTTGAGTAAAAACCCAGACCCCTTTCTAATGGGGGTACTGGACAAATGACCGCCATTTCTAGAAGGGTTGATACCGCCGCCCGGGGGGCTGCAATGCAGCCTGTACGTCCGGGGACACCCGAGACGTGAGGAAACGTGGGGGGGGCGGGACTCGAACTCCAGCATGTAACCGGAAGACACCACTTCCCTGATCCATCTGTCCGAGACCTTCCGAATCCAGACTTGGGAGAAGTGTCGCAGCCGTCCCCCCACCCGCGCGGGTGAGGGCGCCCCCTCATTGTTGAGCGGGCTTGGCCGCGGGCTTGGGTTTTGAACCCCAACTGTATCCTGAACGGGCACGACCTCTGCCCCTGTTCCAGGAGTCTCCTCTTGTAGAAGGGAAGGCAAAACCTCTTCCCGCTCTAGCTCCCCGAAAGGAAGGGGTGAAGGAAGCCGCCCCTCGAAAGGGGTGACGTTGCTTCCTACGTTGAGGTAATTTTCCACCTTTAGCTACTGAGTCCAATTTTTCTCCAAAAAGCCTTAGACCAACAAAGGGAAGAGACGTCAGAGACTTTTTAGACCCAAAATCAGCCGCTACTGGCGCAACCAAATTGAACGCCTAATGGTAACCATAAGAGCAGAGGCCCTGCTGTTCATCATCAATGAATCATCCAGAGCAGTTAAAATGAAGGAAAGAAAGGACTCAACGTTTCAGTCCAAGAAATTCATCGCTGTCTGGCTCCAAGACGGACGAGGACAGTAAATCCCTGATCACCTTTCTAGCAGCCACCACCAACAGTGATGAGGCACAAACTGGCCGTATAGCTGCCCCAATACTGGCAAAACCATGACAAGCCATCTGGTCAATGCGTTTATCCTCACCATCCTTGAGGGAGGAACAATCAGGGTTATTCAAAACGGCAGAGTTGGATAACCCCAAAATTGGGGCGTCCACTTCGGGGGGGGGGGGGGGGGGAAGCCCAGCGCTTAACCGTGTCCGCGGGGAAAGGATACCTTCTATCCCAACTCTGAGGAATGCCTGGGAGCCGAGCTGGTCTCTCCCATTCCTTGGAAATAATATTATCAAAATGCTTTTGATTAGGAAATTCTAAGCGCGGTCTGGATTCCTCATAAAACTCCCCTTGTTGTTGGGGGGCCTCCGCCGGAGGCGAGATTGCCAAAACCTCAAACATCTGAGTCAAAACGTTAGGGGTGTCCAAGGAACCCCCTGACCCCCTATCAGAATCAGCGCCAACAATTTGTTGATCCTCGGAATTATCCGAATCCTCATACACCTCCCCTTCCTCTGGAGGAGAATAATCTGACCAATCCAGACCATCCGTATCATCATATTCATAATGAGAAACCGTGGACAAATGTTTTCTCTTAGCCGGCGCCTTCTTAGCTACCGTAGAGGAAATACATTTGGCACATACATCAGATTGCGACTGCCCCCCCATGGTAACATCGCATGGAGCACGGGTTAAAATGGGAGGGGGAGAGGATGAAGCCGGCGGTGCTGACCCAGAGGCCTGGGGTCCTGACTGCCGCGTAATAGTGTGTTGTGCACAGGATATACATAAGAAGAAATCATCCCCAGTTAGGGATACCCCACACCCCAAACACTTCCGAGACTGTCCCGAGGGGAGCCCGGATTCCTGGGATGCCTCCATAAGGTGAACTTAATGAGTCGCTATGACAGAGGGAATTACGCTATGAAGCAACCCGGGATGCCCTTATAGTGTTCTTTTTAAATGGGAGGAATTTTGTAGGAAAAAAAAAACCCAGTGAAAGTACCCAGGGACTTAGGACCAGGAGAAATCCCCTTATAACTATTCCCTGAAGAATTCACCTAAAACACAGATAAAAAATATTTAGAAACCAAAAGCTATATTTGGATACTAATAAAAATGACAAAAGGCCCACAGGGCCACTCACAGAACCTCCGGACCAGAGCCCAGCAGCATGCAGCACAGATGCGTGAGGTAACTATATTCAGCACAGCAGTGAGAGACAGAGAAGAGGAGCGTGGCCTGTGCGGATCGCGCGCTTTACCGGCCCCGCCCCCCTAGAGATAGGCAGGTAGGAGCCAAAGCTCCTCAGCGGTGCCCGGGCAAGATAGGGGGCGGGCCGCGGCGACGCGCCTCAAGTCCGGCTCCGCCGCCAAAGACACAGCGCGTGAGGGGAGAAAGCTCCCCTCCGCTGACCTACCATCCGCCGGAGACGCGGGGTATAGCTGCCCCCGTCTCCTCATAGAGCACATGAGACCGGCAGCGGCCCGCTGCCTGCGAGCCGCTGCCCAGCTAGATAGAAACAGGGCGCGGGCCGCGGCCTCTGCAAGACGCCCGGTCCCGCCCCTGACAGAAGAGCGTGAGGGGAGAGCCCCTCCCCCTCCGCCTTCTGAGGTAAAACATAGCTATTGCTGCCGCGGTGTGTTATGAACAATGTTGCCAGTAAAAGTTACATGTAAAACAGACACACATACAACAAATAGCAGTGTAACCAAATTAATGAGGGATTACTCCTATACGTTCCTCAGAATCTAAGAAAGGAGGGCCCCCAGCCTAACTATGAGGGAGGAGGTAAATGAGGGAAATTTTTGAGGTAAAATTTTTAAGGACAGGGCATCCCAAACCGGGGTCACCAACCCGGCATAACCGCCTACCCTCTAAATAGGGTCTCGCGGCGGAGCCTAGCTCCTAAGCACATGTGTGCTAAAATACCATCACCCGGACCGCAGTCAAAACTGAGGAGGCATGTGAATATTAAATATATTAAACAGGGATAATAAGTCCGAGTGGGAATAAAATAATATAGGCCGGGGGTAGACCCGGCTACCTTGGAAAACCCCCTTGCAAGGAGCAGAGATCATCTTCTGCTTGCTCGCCGTCCTGCAGAGATGAAGACTGGGGAATGAGTGGGAGGTCCCAGGTATTTATGGACCGGGAGGGGCTTACTTTCCTCCAATCATCTCTGCAGATCGCCCTCTTCAGGTCAGTATACCCACAGGTTATGAATATCTTGAAGCGGGGTGTGTGACATACTTAGAATAAACTGTTATTTCTTACCTGGTAACTCTATTTCCAGGAATCCCCCAGGACAGCACCTACGAGAGACGACCCCGCCCACCAGATGCAGGAAACATCCCATAAAAAGAACCTTTTGTGTTAGTGGTCTTCAGTATGGAGTCTTCCAAGATCTAAAAAAATAGTTTAGGGTCAGACCCTGAAAAATGTACCCCCTTCTTATATTGTCATGTACAAAATCTATGGTGGGTTCCTGCTGTCCTGGGGGAGTCCTGGAAAAAGTTATCAGGTAAGAAATAACTTTTTCCCAGTCATCCCCCAGGACAGCAACTAGGAGAGATATACCCAAGATCACTTACTCTTAGGGAGGACCACTGCTTGTAAAACCCTTCTGCCAAAAGGCAAATCTAGACTGGAATTCAGGTCTAATCTGTAATGCTTGACATAGGCATTTGCCGATGACCATGTGGCTGCTTTGCAAATTTGTTGCAAACTCACATCTGCCTCCTATGCCCAAGACACCGCTGTAGCCTGTGTAAAGTGTGCCGTAATACCCACAGAGGGTGACAGATTCAAATGAATCTGGAATCGAAATCCCCGTTAGTGGTAAGATTCTAAGGGTGGGCTACCGTCTGTAGTTCATTTTTACCAGGGCTTGTGTGTCTGATAAAAGGTTGAAATGGTAGCTGAACCTAGCAGTAGCTGAGCAGAATTCTTCTATGAAAGATTCTGATCTTTCACCCCAGGAATAGGAGACGGCTATGTAAAAGGACGAAATATGGCGCTTAACGACTTGGTAATCTAAGTGCCTCTGTAAGGATCTTACCTGCCTCTCGGCCTCGGTCCCGCGGCGCGTCACGGCCCCGTCCTGCTGCTGTTCCTCGCCGCCACGGGTTGTGACGGCCTTGCTGCGGGCTGTGCGGCGGGGGCAGGCGGCCCCAGGCAATCACAGGCTGGCGCGGCTGTGCTTCTCCCGGCCGGGAGCGCGCCCAGCCATTCACGTGCTAACGCTCGCGAGCACGCTCAGTATATGCCCCTAGGCGGCGCTGCTCCCAGCGCATCCGCCGGGGGGCGAGTTTCTAATCAGTGTTAATCCTGTCCTGGTGGGAGACGGGCCCAGGGACTGGATCACCCATCTGGCCTGGGCAGGGCCAGTTCCTGGGACCGCTCCCATCGGGTTAGTCGCACCAATCACCACACTTCCCTCTCCTTTCCCCCCTTCCCATAGGCCAGTCTTTCCTTTATTACCCTGCTGCCCCATTGTCCAGTGCCCGTTATAGCCTCTGGTTAATAGGGTGTGCGTTCTAGTCTGCTTTTATTGTTTTCAACTTGGCTTCGTCTCTGACCATCCATGTCTGCTGCCCGCCCTGACCTTTTTGCCTGTCCTGACTCCGCTTGTGCCTGATCCTTCCGTTACCGTGTTTTGGTGTTCACCTGGTTTGACCTCGGCTCGTTTTGACTATTCTTCGCTTGATCCCTTGGAAACCGCGCTCTGTGACCACTCGGCTTGACCTCGGCTTGTTTCTGGACCTTTCTGATTGATTCTCCGTTTGTATCCTATCTACAATCCCGGCATCCATATTCGGGATACCCTGCCGTTCATCCGTCTCCACCTTAAGCCGGTAATCTTTGCGCCAATTCATCCGTCTCCACCTTAAGCCGGTAATCTTTGCGCCAATTCATCCGTCTCCACCTTAAGCCGGTAATCTTTGCGCCAATTAAGTCCTGGGGATAACCGAGTCTGGAGAGGCATAATCCGCATCTCCTGCGAGCGGGGACTTGTCTAAAGGCAGAAGAGGCGGTGGAGATTGGGGATTACCTGGCTTTAGAGAGAAGGGTGTCCGGCGCCTAACAGTATAACGGGCCAGAAGAATGGACCAGATATTGGAGCAGGTGCAGGCCTTAACCGCGGCCGTTGAGCACCTGGCCCATCGCGTGGCGGCCCAGGAGAACCGTCCAGCTCCTATTAACACCAGCCCTCAAGGGGCTTCGGCCGCATCATCAGTGGAAACCAAAATTCCACTTCCAGATAAGTTCTCTGGAGACAGAGCCAAATTTGCCAACTTTCGGGATTCGTGCAAGCTCTACTTTCATCTTCGACCAGCCTCGTCCGGGTCTCAGGAGCAGCGCGTGGGTCTCGTTATTTCCCCTGCTCCAAGGGGATCCACAATCATGGGCCTTCAGTCTGTCGCCCCAGGATCCGGCTCGTCTCTCCGTGGATAGTTTCTTCTCAGCTATGGAGATTCTATATGATGATCCTGACAGAGGGGCCACAGCAGACGCAAAGCTTCGCACCTTACGTCAAGGACGTCGGCCAGCCGAGGAATACTGTTCAGAGTTTCGACGATGGGCGGTCGACTCACGTTGGAACAATCCGGCGCTATGCGGTCAGTTCAGGCTAGGCTTGTCTGACTCCATTAAGGACACCCTGGTGAACTATCCACTTCCTCAGACCTTGGACGAAACTATGCATTTGGCCATTCGCATTGACCGACGTCTGCGGGAGAGACGCCTGGAAAAAGGGTCACATCCCGACTCCAGCTTGAGAGCCGAAATCCCAGCCTTGCCTTCCTCTGAGGAGCCCATGCAGCTGGGCTCTACCAGGCTCACTGAAGCTGAGAGACGTCAACGCTTGTCAGAAGGTCTCTGCCTTTACTGTGGCGGAATAGGTCACATGGTCAGAGCCTGCCCCAAGAAGCCGTCGGGAAACTTCAGAGCCTAGGGGGAATCGAGGGGACCCACCTAGGCTGTAAGGTATCTCCTTGTGTATTGTCTCCATTTATGATTCCGGTCCAGGTGAAATTTGACCTAGAATGTATTAATCTGGAAGCTCTCTTAGATTGTGGTGCAGCGGGGAACTTCCTTGACTTTGATTTAGCTCAAAGCCTAGGAATTCCGCTCCAGTCCCTTCCTGTAGCCATTCGGGTCTCTGCCATTGATGACACACCAATTGCGGGGGGGCTCGTTCAATATAAAACCTCACCAGTCTGGCTTAGGGTGGGAGCGGGGCATTCTGAATTAATTTCCCTTTTAGTTCTAAAAATGCCTTCAACCCCTCTAGTCCTTGGGTTACCTTGGCTACAGAAACATAATCCCCAAATCGATTGGGTAACTAGGCAAATTGTTAAATGGGGCCCTCAGTGCTTTCATTCCTGTCTGGAACTTCCAGTGCGAGCCACTCAATTATCCCCTGAAGAAGTGCCTAGCCCATATCTAGATTTTTCTGATGTATTCTCTGAAAAAGCAGCTGATAAACTCCCCCCCCCCATAGACCTTGGGATTGCCCCATCGAGCTTCTCCCGGGTACTATGCCGCCTAGGGGGAAAATCTTCAATTTAACACGAGCCGAAAATCTTGCTATGCGGGAGTATATCGCAGAAGGGTTTTATACGGGCGTCCTCTTCTCCGGCAGGAGCAGGGTTTTTCTTTGTCGAGAAAAAAGATGGGGGACTCCGGCCCTGTATCGATTACCGGGGTTTGAACAAAATAACGGTTAAAAATAAGTATCCCCTACCTTTAATTGATGGGCTGTTTACTCAGGTGGTTGGGGCCCAAGTGTTTTCCAAATTAGATCTCCGCGGGGCCTATAATCTCATTAGGATTCGGCAGGGAGATGAATGGAAAACAGCTTTTAATACCCACGAGGGGCATTATGAGTACCTGGTAATGCCATTTGGCTTGTGTAATGCTCCCGCAGTCTTTCAGGATTTTGTGAATGAAATCTTTAGAGAATATCTGGGTCGTTTTGTTGTAGTTTACTTGGATGATATTCTGATTTTTTTCGTCTGGTTTTACAGAAGCTCAGGGAGAATCATTTATTTGCCAAACTGAAAAAATGTCAATTTGAGGTTACTGAAGTTCCCTTTTTGGGTTTCATCATTTCTAAAACCAGCCTTTCCATGGATCAATCCAAGGTTAAAGCGGTACTAGAGTGGGAACAACCCAAAGATCTAAAGGGTTTACAAAGATTTTTGGGGTTCGCCAACTTCTATAGAAGATTCATTAAAAATGTTTCCACCCTGGTAGCCCCCCTCACTAATCTCACTAAGAAAGGGGGGTATCCTGCTGTTTGGCCAGAGCATTCCGTCTTGGCTTTCAGGGAATTAGAAGTTTTTCGTTCCGCCCCTGTATTAGTACACCCGGACTGCCAATTACCCTTTATTGTGGAAGTTGATGCCTCCGAACTCTGTGTAGGAGCAGTGCTTTCGCAATATAGTGGTTCTCCTGAGCGCCTTCATCCCTGTGCCTTCTTCTCCAAAAAATTTACCTCTGCCGAGAGAAATTACGATATTGGGAATCGAGAACTATTGGCAGTTAAATTGGCATTTCAAGAATGGAGACATTGGCTGGAAGGGGCTCAATTTCCCGTTCCTGTCTTTACTGACCATAAGAATTTAGAGTATATTCAATCCGCTAAAAGAGACCCCAAGGCAGGCTTGCTGGTCTCTGTTCTTCTCTCGGTTCAATTTTTCCATTACTTACAAACAGGGCTCAAAGAATGTGAAGGCTGATGCCCTGTCACGTAGTTTTTCCTCTTCTACTGTACCCGATGGGAAAAATTTGCCCATTTTGCCCCAGGCTCTGGTAGTAGCTGCTATCCAGCCAGAGCTTCCTGATTTAACCCAGTTCCAGTCTGAAGCTCCGCCCAAAAAACCCAGTTATGCCCAATTTGTGCCCGCTGCCTATCGGGCTCTGGTTTTACATCAGTTCCATGACTCTAAGACGGCGGGTCATCCTGGTGTCAAGAAAACCATCTCCTTGCTGTCTCGCCAGGTCTGGTGGCCGTCCCTTAGAAAAGACGCACAAGAGTACGTGCGAGCCTGTAAAATTTGTGCCCGGAGTAAATCATTAAGACACTCTCCTGAGGGTTCTTTACTTCCATTGCCCATTCCCTCCCGCCCCTGGACCCATCTGGCCATGGACTTTATCACCGATCTTCCACCTTCCCAAGGGTGCACCGTCGTCTGGGTGGTGGTAGATCGGTTTAGTAAGATGGCTCACTTCATTCCATTAAAAAAGCTACCTACTGCTCAGGTCCTGGCCCAACTTTTTGTGACACACATTTAAAATCCATGGTATCCCGGAGGATGTTGTCTCGGATAGGGGGGTCCAGTTTGTTTCCCGTTTTTGGAGGGCTTTTTGTGTCAAGTTGGTGTTCACTGTCTCCCTATCATCTGCGTTTCATCCTCAGTCCAATGGGCAAACGGAAAGAACGAACCAATCCCTGGAGCAATATTTACGCTGTTTCATTTCTGATGTCCAGATGGATTGGGTGTTTCTTCCATTTGCTGAATTTGCCCTTAATAATGCCACACATTCCTCCACCGGGGTATCTCCGTTTCGTTGTGTTTACGGAAAAGATTTGAAATTTTCGGCCTTGTCGGACCAGCCTTCTAGAGTGCCTTCTCTCGATGAATGGATGTCCCAGTGGCCGAAGTTATGGGATAAGATTCAGCAACACCTGTCTAAGGCTGTGCTCCAACAAAAAAATTTTGCTGATCGTAGGCGATATAATAATCCTGATTATTTGGTCGGCGATTTGGTTTGGCTTTCGACCAAAAATCTGGCCTTACGCCAGCCCTCTGCCAAGTTGGGTCCGAGATTTATTGGTCCCTTCCACATACTGCAGAGAATCAATCGGGTTACCTATCGGCTGGATCTCCCGCCTTCTATGAGGATTTGTAACTCATTCCACGTCTCCCTTTTGAAACCTGCCAGAAACTTTGAACCTGATAATCTTCCGGATCCCATTCTAGTTGATGGGCAACAGGAATTTGAGGTTGCTCGGGTCTTGGATTCTCGCTTTTTTCGAAATTCCCTTCAGTATTTGATTGATTGGAAGGGTTATGGTCCTGAGGAAAGGTCATGGGTTCCGGCTAGGGAGGTTCATGCGCAGAGATTGGTGGCCCCTCCTCGGGGGGGGGGGGTAATGTAAGGATCTTACCTGCCTCTCGGCCTCGGTCCCGCGGCGCGTCACGGGCCCCGTCCTGCTGCTGTTTCTCGCCGCCACTCTGAGACTGGCATGGCGGCGGCGGGTTGTGACGGCCTTGCTGCGGGCTGTGCGGCGGGGGCAGGCGGCCCCAGGCAATCACAGGTTGGCGCGGCTGTGCTTCTCCCGGCCGGGAGCGCACCCAACCATTCACGTGCTCGCGCGAGCACGCTCAGTATATGGCCCTAGGCGGCGCTGCTCCCAGCGCATCCGCCGGGGGGCGAGTTTCTAATCAGTGTTAATCCTGTCCTGGTGGGAGACGGGCCCAGGGACTGGATCACCCGTCTGGCCTGGGCAGGGCCAATTCCTGGGACCGCTCCCATCGGGTTAGTCGCACCAATCACCACACTTCCCTCTCCTTTCCTTTCCCCCCTTCCCATAGGCCAGTCTTTCCTTTATTACCCTGCTGCCCCATTGTCCAGTGCCCGTTATAGCCTCTGGTTAATAGGGTGTGCGTTCTAGTCTGCGTTTATTGTTTTCAACTCGGCTTCGTCTCTGACCATCCTTGTCTGCTGCCCGCCCTGACCTTTTTGCCTGTCCTGACTCCGCTTGTACCTGATCCTTCTGTTACCGCGTTTTGGTGTTCACCTGGTTTGACCTCGGCTCGTTTTGACTATTCTTCGCTTGATCCCTTGGAAACCGCGCTCTGTGACCACTCGGCTTGACCTCGGCTTGTTTCTGGACCTGATTGATTCTCCATTTGTATCCTATCTACAATCCCGGCATCCATATTCGGGATACCCCGCCGTTCATCCGTCTCCACCTTAAGCCGGTAATCTTTGCGCCAATTTAGTCCTGGGGGTAACCGAGTCTGGAGAGGCATAATCCGCGTCTCCTGCGAGCGGGGACTTGTCTAAAGGCAGAAGAGGCGGTGGAGATTGGGGATTACCTGGCTTAAGAGAGAAGGGTGTCCGGCGCCTAACAGCCTCATTGAGTAAGCAACTGCTGCTCTTTGTAGTTTGATGATTGAATATCAATTCTGCTGAATTATGCCCCTGGATGTGGTGAATGTGCTCCCACGCCCAAGCACTGGAATCCGTTGCGATAATTGGGACCTCTTGTCCCCAACGGCTGTCTTGTAGTACTAGAGAATCCAACCACCACTTCAGGCTTTCCCTGACTGCTCGGGAAAGCAGGGTGTTCCCCAATGGAAGTGATCATATGTCTGTAGGAAGAAAGCTGTCTAGGTATAGCCCAGAAACCTGCATGCTCGGGATGGAAGTTCCTGAGCGAGAGATTGATTCACTTGCAAGATCACCTCTGGCTAATGACTGGAGGTCATCTAGGTAAGGCATGATTGAAAATCCTCTTGACCTTAGACAGCACATCGCTATGGTCACAATCTTCCTAAAGATTCTGGGGGCGGAGGATATCCCAAAAAGGAGTGGCCCCAGGTGGTCTCCCATACAAGTACTGGACTCGACCCTGCTTCGTTTCCGATATCAGGCGTATTCAGGGTGATGTGGCCGTAGGCTGCAAAAGGCACCTGTATGTGTATGCTCCTGCAAACATAAAGGGTCTCTAAGATTATATCAATCGGAAGGTTCCCCTGCATTTAGTGGGGACTGCACTCCTTTGGATAACTGGTGCTGGGGAAAGACCTGGCTGTGTGAAGATGGATTACAAATTGGGCTTTGTCTGCTTATTTGGTTATCTGAGGATCTAAAGTGTGCAGCCTCTAATTCAAAACCAACGTAGGGTTTCATTTAGAAAAGGAAACCACCTACATTTTTATACATTAAAAAGCCCTGCCAGAATTAAGAGAAAGGCTCTTCTGGCATAATTTATCAAGGCCTTTGATATAGCTGCGGCTAATCACCTCGTCGATGCTTCCTCTATAAAAAGGAGATGGACCGAAAAAAAAAAGTCTAAGATTCCAGAACCAGCCAAACTCTTTAGCCAGCCGCCATTTTTGCGTAGCTACTGCAGGAGATCAGGAGCCAGCCAGTGTAGGTTATGTGGTGCTCCAGCGGACCTCCTGGCCACAGGTACCCTGCCGTGTGAAAGTAGCCCCAGGAGGAGTTGGCGAGCACCTCCCCAGGTGTCTCCTGGGGTTGAAAAAAATTAAAAAAAATAATCCAGGAGGATTTAAGAAGGTTCCAGAGGTTTCGTGAAGAGGAAACTCAATACTGAGGACTGGGGGCAAGGGGTGGGGTTTTTAAACCTGTCCCAGTTTGTGTTTTCCCTCTAGGGGGAAAAGCCTATCTTTCCATGGCTGTCCTGAAGGACGATGGGAGAAAAATAGACTAATTGCCTGCCACCTAGCAAACTTACTTTTAGAAGCACTCTTGTTCTTAGGACCTAACCAAAGAAACAGATTCTTTGATTTCCTGAAGTCTGCAGTTGATTGATAATATTGCAGAACACATTTTTCTTCTAATGGATGGGTGCCCTGATCACAAAACGAAGGCAGCACAATTCCTTGATCTCTATTAGACAAGGATGATACTTTGGGTAGAAAGCATCGATCAGTTTTCAAAATAATTTGATCTGTGAATATTTGCTTGAAAGGAGTATCCATTGAGAATGCCTGTAATTCACTAACTCTTCTGGCCCTGGTTAATGCCACCAAAGTACCATATATACTCGAGTATAAGCCGAGTTTTTCAGCCCACTTTTTGGGCTGAAAAAGCCGCCCCGGCTTATACTCGAGTCACAACCACTGTTCCCTCTAAGGTGCGCGCGCGTCCGCGCACCCGCCACCCCGCGCAGCCCTGCCTGCCGTCCGCGCATGGTCGCCGTCGGTAGTATTTTTTAAATCTGGACGAAGGAACAACATGTGGGCGTGGGTTGAGGGCGTGACTGCGCCACTAAGCTCTGTTTCGTTGACAGCGCGGCTGCCCGGAGGAAGGGACAGGCGGGAGAGAGGCCGGCGCTGAGTAGCGTCTCGGAGTGACGGCCTGTGGCCACGGAGACAGCCATCCTTAGGGGCCCCGCAGCGCGCCTCACCACCCTACCCGCTGTGTGCCCGGATGCGCCCTCCGGTAAGGGCGGCTCAGGCCTGGTCCTGGCGATGTGGCTGCTGCCTCCTCCCTCCCCTCCCTTCATCTTCTCTTCAGCCTCTCAAAATGGTGGCCGGCCGTTACTGCTGCTGGGAGGGACACAGGGGGCCCTCTGCAGGGAGGAGGCATTGTCATCCGTCACCTCTACCCCGATCCGTCATATACCTCTGTGTGTGGCATTTATCTGTGACCCATCCCTCTGATCTGTCCCTGAGATGATCAGCATAGGTCACCATGGAGGAAGATGACAGTGTTCTACATGGGCCCAGATGCCATCATCCCCTGTTCTACAGGGTTTCTACACAGATTCCATCCTCTCTCTGATGATCACTATGCAGGAAGATGGCAGTGTTCTGCAGGGGCCCAAACACCATCACCTCTCTGATTGATCACTATGGAGGAAGATGGCAAGTGTTGTGCATTGAGCAGCCGGCAGCAGTTTGAGCAGCCGGCAGCAGTTTGAGCAGCCGGCAGCAGTTTGAGCAGCCGGCAGCAGTTTGAGCAGCCGGCAGCAGTTTGAGCAGCCGGCAGCAGTTTGAGCAGCCGGCAGCAGTTTGAGCAGCAGTTTGAGCACCCTAGGCTTATACTCGAGTCAATAACTTTTCCAGTTTTTTGTGGTAAAATTAGGTGCCTCGGCTTATATTCGGGTCGACCTATACTCGAGTATATACGGTAGCGTATTGAGTGCGATTCTCTCCACTGATGCTGACTAAGGGTTCAGACTGACTAAGGGTGCTGACTAAGGGGGCAGAACCTTGCACAAATCCCATTGGGGAAATGGAGAATTCAATGGTTTCTTTCTAGATAAAGCTTTAAAAATTCTCTTCACTAAAAGCTCCAAAGCTATTTGAAAATCCAGATATACAGACAGAGCTGATACCTGAGCTTTCAAAGTATTGAGAGACAATCGTTTGCCTGCCCCATCTTGAAGAAAATCCAAAATATCCGCCACCGATCTACATAAACTTTTCATGTTTTAAAGACTTGTGGTCTTCTGCAGTAGCTTCCCGATTACTCTCAGAATCAACCGTAAGTGGGGGGGGGAGCATAACTAAGACTGTAATTCCATGGGTGCGCTAGTTTGTCTGTCCCCACTGCTGCCGCAAAAACATTCTTACTTTAGAATTCTGACTGGCGGCCAAGATATCTATTTCTGGGCTGCCTCTTAATACACAAATTTGCCGAAAAACGTCATGTTTAATCTCCTTTTTGTTGGTAACAGTCTCACCCTGCTCAGATAGACCACTTGATAATTTATAATAATAAATAAATTCCCCCTTTGAGGTAAACTGCTGAAATTGAGCAGAGATTCCGTTCTGCCCACTGGAGTAACAGGTTTGTCTGGTGACAAAGATCTTGCGTTCTTGTACCTACCTGTTTGTTCACATAGGCCACCGTATTCATACTGTCTGTATCTGTAAGTGTTGACATTAAACCAAAGGGAAAAACCGTACTAATGCTCTTAGGACTACTGATAATTCTTTCAGATTTAAGGATGTTGACACCATTTCCGGATCCCAAAAACCCAGACATCAATTGGCCGCAATGTGCCCCCCAGCCGTAACTGCTGCCGTCTGTGGTCATAATTACTGGAGACTATCAGCTTTGGTGGGAGTAGCCACCAAAACAGGGTTGCCTTCACCAAACTAGTGACTCTACCCTCTTGTTCCAGATCCGAAGCACAAAATTCTGGAGAGATCTTGAATGAGCTTGAGGCCAGACCACTGCAGGGATTGACGCCGTCATCAAGCCCAGAAATGACAATTTTCTTTGTCTTCTACATCTCAATAGAAAACAATGGGGCGCTGGCAATTCCATCACGGCTGCTCACATGAAACACAAGATAAATAATTACTGGACCAATCTCCAGGATTTTGGCTATCCTGGCAATTGGTTCTAGCCCTGGGGTCCACCCGATTTGCCTCGCTGCTCGAACACCCCCCCAGATCACCCACTCACCTCGCAGTCGTACCCACGACACATGCATGACCACTCGTCCAATCAGCACTTTATGCCGTGCACTAGTATGCACGGCATAAAGTCGTTTTTTTGGGGCCACACATGAGCATAGGGAGCGTTCCCTGGTTTTCCTGTGGAGCGCGCACAGAGTGGGGAACGTACTCTGGCTGACAGGTGCAGCTGGGAGACAGACTGAGGAGCCCAGCGCTGAAAACTCGGCACTGGATTTTGGCTGAAATGTTTTTTTTTAGGTAACTGCCCTGTCCTGTCTCAGTGCCCAGGGGGTGGCAGGGACTGAACCATCTGGCTAAGTTGGCCCATTAACAGTAATTAGGGGCTATTGTTGATACTTGTTCCATTTTTAGAGAAGCTTATTGTAAATCACATCAAGCTATACATATCTTATGCCAAACGTAAGGTCTGTACCTCTATGTTATCATGACTGCCAAACAAACATGAAAAAAAAAAGGATGGGAAAACAAAATCCGCTCTTACTTTAGTGACACTCAACATTCTATGGTGCAGGTCCATATCTGAGCTTTCACAATTTCATTACTTACACTGATAAATTCTATCTCCTCCTCCTCGCTGCTGGGGTCATCCTTTGCTGCATGTTCCTCTGCTGCCGGGCTGTTCTCATCGGAGGCCACAGGATCCATTATAAATACCCAGATCCTCAGTTACATTAGCTGCCTGCCACCCTAAGGAAAAGGCAGATTAATAAAACCTTTCAGAAGTAAGTCAACACACATAAAGATCATTACAACCTGGCTATTTTTACCTCTTCAAACACCTTAAGCCCTTAGGCCCATCTACACTTTGCATGCTAAAAACCATCTTAAAGCGGAATAGAACCCACCTGGGCCGGCTGCTGGCCTTCCGCTCAGGGAGCCAGTAATCATTCTCTCGACTAATCAGAGCCGTTTGCCTAAAAACAGCCCGAATGGTGTTAAAGGAATATTCTAATATAGTGTTAGAATACTTACACCTAACACATTCCAATATGCCTGTAAATGCAGCATTTTGTACACCCCATCATGCAGCATTTTACAACAGCGCTGGAACAGAGGGGGGGGGGGGGGTTCTTGACTCTCTTTAAAGTGGCCCAAAACCCAGGGTTTTGACCCTTGCACCTGGGGCACCCCGATCGGGTATGCTCCACCGTGTAAAACCCCCCAGGTCACCCAGTCAGAGCTACCCTTCTCCCGTCCTACGGCTCTCATCCAATCAGCACACACATGCTGGTGGCTGCATCCCCCACTACCCTGTACCCAGGGAGCAATTCACAAATGCCTGGCATGGGCATGCACCCTGCCAAAGGGCTAGCGAAGATGCAGCTGCTGCTAGAGCATTCGCTGTCGGACCAGGAAATGTGAGTCTCCAGGCAACCCGGGGGGGGGGAGTGGATGCCGGATTTGACAAAGCTGGGAATCCCAATTCTGGATGCCCAGGGGGGGAGGGAATCTAGTGGCCCTGGAATCTTATAGATTCCAGAACTGTTGGGGTATGGGTTTTGGTCCACTTTAGCATAGGCCACCCTAAATCAGGATGCTCCCTACAGAAGCTACGGGATACAGGACATCCACCCGAAAGAGGAAACTCAGTCTGATAAGACATTTTAAAGAAAGACAAAATGCACAGTGGCTAAGCTGTCAATCTTTCATGTAAGCCACTAAGAGAAATTAAAGACTCTGCCCCTGACAGCCAGCACGGGGCAAGAAAATAAAAAGCAGCCTAATTTAACCAGTTGCCTGGAATGTCTCTTTAAAGTGAACCAAAGCCCAGGATTTTGACTTTGGTCGGGGGTGCCCCACTGTGCGACACCCCCCAGATCTTCCCGGTCCTACGGCGCATGTGCAACCGCTCGTCCAGTCAGTGTGCTCGGAGCCGCTGACATCACGCCGTCTAAGAGCTTTCCTCTAAAAGCCCCGCTAGAGGGATAGCCGGGATGTGGCCGCGGTTCGCACATGCGCCGTAGGACCGGGAAGCAAGGTAAGTATATGGGGCGACCTGGGGGGTTTCACACAGCGGGGCAACCTGATTTTGGATGCCCCGGGGGGAGGTTATCGATCGGCCCGGGAATATTATAGGTTCCCAGGCTGATCGCACTGGGTTTTGGTCTACTTAAAAAGGAAAAGTCTACTTTCGTTGGAATTTTCTAAAGTGTATATTTGTGTGTGCCAAAAGAAGTTCCTGAGCTGAATAATTTCATTTTTTGTTTATGTTAGAAAATGTATGTTTTATGGAAGCAGTTTTCACTACCTGCAATCGGATGCAATCGGATGCTATTGACAACATACCCCAAGAAGAGAGCCCTGTATACACAATACTGCTGCTGCCAATCAGCAGTGGCTATAACAGCAGTGGCTATAACAGCAGTGTTCTGATTGCAGGTAGTGAAAAGTTCTTCCATAAAACACACATTTTCTAACAAAAAATATAGATAAGAAAAATATATAAAAAGTGCTGGAAAAGTTCAGCACCTTGAGGTCAAAAATACACTTTCATAAATTCCATCGATAGTGGGGTTTCCCCTCTTAAAGTGGACCTTCACCCTGAATAAGAGCATATCTTATGTTTCCCACACCCTGTACATACAGCTTGCCCACATTAAAAATCATCCTACCTACATCTAGTACATGTTATGAGCCTTTAAACATCCAAGATGGCGGCTCATGAAGCATCAGGCAGTCTGAAAACAGGAAGTGTTCTCTGACTGTGCTGCTCTGCATTCTGGGATTGCTGTCCCTTCCCTGACCCCAACTCTGCTCTGTCTGTGCAAAACACAGCTATAACCAACCCCCCTGTACTTTATCCCGCTCTCCTCTCCACAGTATGTGATGCTTCTGAGTCAAGAAGAATGCTTCCAGAGTCCTGAACAGAGTTGCAGCCCAGTGGGAGGAAAAAATAAGTGACTAAAAACTTGCTGGGGACTCGTTTTTTTAAGGGCTTGGGCTTTTCATTAAATCATGCAGCAGGCTAACATATGGCGCATGCACAGGTTTCCTTTAAAGTGAAACTTTAAAAACTCCTGGCTACTCAGAGACCAAGTTTGGTAACCAAAAGAAGGAAAATGACTCACCTTTTCCTAATGGAGCTCTATAGGATAGGAAATAGCTGCACACTGCAGTGTCACACACCTAATGGAGAAATTGTGTCTGTCATAGGCAGGAAAAGGTGAGTATCACTGTAATGCAGGGCTCACAGATGGCAGTAGGGGCCATAGTTTAGATTAGTGTCCCTGTGGTGCTGTATCGTCACAGGTATTCCTGAGTGACTGCTCTGTCCCTTGCGTCCTGTATTTATATCACAGGGAAGGTGGGCGCAATCGTTTTCCACAGGGAAGGTGGGCGCAATCGTTTTCCACAGGGAAGGTGGGCGCAATCGTTTTCCACAGGGAAGGTGGGCGCAATCGTTTTCCACAGGGAAGGTGGGCGCAATCGTTTTCCACAAACATGTTTTGTTTTGGCTGCCTCTACGAGTTGATTCTGCCTTCAAGTGAACCAAAACCCAGGATTCTGACTACCCCAGGCTTTGGTCCTTGCCCCCGGGGCACTGTAATGCAGGATACCCCACTGTGTGAAACCCCCAGGTCGCCCACTGCAACTCACTTTTCCCTGGTCCTATGGTGCACGTGCTGCCTCCAGTCCAATCAGCATGCTCGATTGCGCTACCGCTAAAAGCGTCAGCATCCATGCTACCCTCTAACAGGGAGTGTGCCCACGCTGCCCATTCACAAATGGCAGGCATGGGTGCGCACCCTGCTAAAGGTATCGCATGGGAGCAGCCGCCGCTCGCGCATGAGCAGCTGGGGCGGGGGAGAAAGTGAGTATACCAGGCGATCTGGGGGGTTTCAACACATCGGGGCATCTACAATCTGGATGCCCCAGGGGGAGGAATTCATCTTATAGATTCCAAGGCCAATGGCGGTGGGCTTTGGGTCCACTTTAACCCCTGTTCTGTACTGCATAATCAGGCACGGAATGGGAAAGGAATCAGCTGCACTGCAATGAAGCTGTGGCTGCTGCCTAGGACAGCTGTTTCCTCTGGCCCATCAGATAATTTTCAGGATTTTGACTATCTTGGTCCTTCTCCCTAGGACACCGCAATTTGGGATGCCCCACTGTGTAAACACCAACCCCCCTCAGATCAAGATGCCCCGGGGGGACCTATTCAACCAGCTCTGGAGTCTTTTATTTTCCAGAGCCAGTTATTGGTCCACCTTAATGTCTCTGTAGACCGGGACCCTTTACACCAAGCTTCCGTTTCTTAGAAAGGACACAGGTCAACCAAAGAGTCTCCCATCCTTGTATCGACTGTCATGGCCCCAAACCTGCTCCATTGCTGAGGCGGCCCCATGGCCAGCACGCACAAGACAACTGTAAGGGAAGCAAGCAACATAAATGCATTCTACTCACTGCAGCCACCCGCCACACTAACCGTGCCAGCAGTCTAACGAACGACACAGTTTCCCGCCCCAACTACAACGTCCTCCAACGTCACGGAACGCGCGACCAAACACTGGGGAGCCTGCCGGGAAATGTAGTCCCTTGCCGGTGGCAGTAGTGCGAGGAGAATGACCTAGAATGGTGACGTCACGATCGCTCAGAAGAGGGGTGTGGCCAGAGGTGAGTGAGTGAAAGGTGTGTACACACAGTTATGTAGACGAGTCCCCCCCCCTCAGAGTTAGCAACCAATCAGAGGTGACTGCAGTGATGTCACTTACTTTAGGGAGAGCATTGACTAGATTCACTTGTATCTACTGAACATTGGTCAGGCTTTAAAACCAAATACTATACTCACCTTTTATCTCCACAGATAATGGCTTCTAGTCCAGCCCTCTGTTCCTTATGTAAACCCACGTTGCAGAGACCTGGTCACAACTGACCCGGCTCCTCCATTAATTACCGCCAATGAGGGGGGCATTCTCTGGGCACTGAATGCTGGGGGTGCTGTGAGTTCAGACTTCCTTCAGCTGTGGGAAAACATGGTGGTGTCTATTAGACTGGCCTTATGTCCCTCCCCTAACACGCCTACTCCATTAACCGCAATAGAGGGGGCGTGCCAAAGCAGGGCGTGCCTAACCTTCCTACCTTCCTTGATATCCTCCGTAGGTATGAAGATGGTGGTGCTGGACCTAAGATTTTTACTATCCCGGGGTTGGTCTGTATCCTTTGCGCATCCTGATTGGATGCCACACAATGTAAAGCCCTGCTGGTTGCTGTATATACATATGGAGCTCTCACACACCTTGTTCCGGATGAGGGCGGTAGGGAGCAGGTTCCTCTGGGTGCTCTAAGTGTGTCTGTGTGGGTGGGGGTGCCAGTACTCACTGTGTGTTCCAAGTAAAATGAAAGATAACAGAAAGTAGAGTTCATCTTTAGTAACTTCTTGCAGGATAAACACAAAACACAGCAATATCACAATCCATTCTCCAAGGTATGCAGCAAATTCCTGTCCTTTGTCACAGTCACCTACAATATCGCAGTATAGGATTCCCTGGAGATGATCCTAATGGTGGCCACTGTGTACTGGCTGGATTCCTGTCATGGCTGCTGTCTCTCTCAGTTCTGCTGCTGTACAATTCAAGGGGTATTGGACATCTACTTAGTATAGAAAACTAATGATAGAGTCTCTTTCTCTTATATAACCTTATATTTACATGTTCACAATACTGCCAACATGTGATAGGCTGGTTTCTCATTAACCTATTATCCAATCACTACTCTCATGGTTCTCCCTCTAGATCAGTGGTTCTCCACCTTTCTAATGCCGTGACCCCGCAATACAGTTCCTCATGTTGCGGTGACCCCCAAACCAAAAAATTATTTTGGTGGCTACTTCAAAACTGTAATTTTGCTACAGTTATGGTTCGGAATGTAAATACCTGATATGCATTATGTATTGTCATTGCTACAAATCAAACATAATTTAGACATAGTGATTAATCACAAAAACAATATTTAATTATATGTTGAGAAATATTTATTACAAATTCCAATAAATAACATTTCACCATGGCATAGCGCGTGTCATTTCTCCGCCTCTTATTGAAATTAATAGGAGGCTGCGGTGGATTGTGTGGTAACTCGAAATTCTCGGGAGCTCTCTTCCACAAAATTCGCCGCACTCACAATGAAATCAATAGGAGGCAGATTCAATGCCGGAAACCACTGATTTCAGCAGTTTCCTCATTCAGAATATGGGAAAATAGTGGGAGATATGGGAGATAATTATACAATGGAGAACAGTGTGAACTACATCTTATAGTGGTCTCTTATAGTATAAGACCGATGTACTTCACACTGTGTAAATGTATGGTGCTTTGTGTAAGTGTAAGCTGCTTTGTGTACTGTGTAATGATTACACACAAAGCACCTTATACTTACACAGTATTGTGTGTATGGTGTGTGTACTGCTTTTACATTATTAACCTTTTTTACACCAGCAGGCTGTCTCGCAGGCTCTCTTGCCTCTCTGCCTCCTAGCCTTCTGTCCTCCGGCGCTTGCTGCGTCCACCCACTGATGATGTCAGCAAGCGTCGGACACACGTAATGCGCTGCTATGGACTGTGGAGCGTTCCCCCCGCTTCCCCCGCCCCTTAGGCCCCGGACGGATGATACAATTACATCTGCGCATGCGCACAGCGCGCATCCATAACGGCGTGTGCTCCAGCTGAATAGCGCTGCTACAGACGGTAGCGCGACTTCTCAGCGGCTAAAGCCATCGGAAATATGGATTTTCCGATGGCTTTAGGCGACCCCTGTGTTTTGGTCGTTTGACCCCCGCCGGGGTGCCGACCCACAGATTGAGAACCGCTGCTCTAGACTTACTTATGGCCCTATGATTCCTTATGGCCTTCTTTCATTACTGACATCTTGTGTCTGTTTCAGGTACTGCAACCTCCACTAACCTATATTCAAGTGGACCAAAACCCAGGATTTTGACTATCCTGGGTTTTGGTCCTTTCCCCGGGACACCCGATCGGGGGTGCCCCGCTGTGTGAGACCCCCAGGGTGCCCAAACCAACTCACCTTTCCTCCGTCCTACGGTGCATGTGCGGCCTCCCATCCAATCAGCACGCTCGCATCCGTTCGCACCCCCTTCGTCTAAGCCTTTGACTAAGGGAGCGGACTCAACTACATTGGCGGCCACATCCCCCACTACCCTCTAACAGGGAGCGCTGCCCATTCACAAATGCCTAGTGGGGGCATGCACCCTGCTAAAAGGATAGTGAGATGCTGCGCTGCTCATGCATGCGCGTTGGACCGAGGCTGGAGGTGAGTATACCGGGCAATCTGGGGGCTTTCACACTGCGGGGGAATCCCGTTCCTGGATGCCCTGTGGGAGGGAATCAAGCCTGGGCCGATCTCCGTGGAGTTTGGTCCACTTTAAAGGTAACTGTAAAAGGGATTTAAAGCTATATACAGGGTTCTTATAGCCTAGTTAATATGTGCCTACTTAAAGTGGACCGTCACCCATGGGTGATCGGCCCGGGAATCTATAAGATTCCCGGGCCGATCACCCCCCTCACCGCGGGACATCCGAGATCGGGATGTCCCGCGGTGAGGGACCCCCCCCAAAACCCCAAAAGAACTCACCTGATCGGCAGCGGCCGCCGCCGCCTCCCGCGCACTCCTCTAGCCGTGCGCGTGCCCGCGCCGGCCGTTTGTGAATGGCCGGCGCGGGCGCGCGCACTGTCAGAGGGGCGCGCGGGAGGCGGCGGCGGACGCGCTGCCTTGTCCGCCGCTTGTCCGTGGGAGCGTGGTGAGGTGAGTTTGGGGGTTTCTGGGGGGTTTTACACAGCGGGGCACCCCTAATCGGGGTGCCCCCCTGAAGTGGACCAAAACCCAGGATAGTCAAAATCCTGGGTGTTGGTCCACTTTAAAACTAGACCCCCCTACACATACCTCACCGGAGTTCCTATGGCACAGGTGTATGGTGAATGGGGGCTTAGCTGCACCTGCAAACAGTCCACGGCACCCCCTGCATCCCTCTATGGCTGTGTGCGGCTGCGCGCCGACCTAGACAGATGCCACATGGCCACACTGGCCAGCACATGCACCATGGGTTTTCTGGTGAAGTAAGTATACTGGGCAACTGGCAAGGTTTCACGCAGCGGATGCCACAGGGGGTGGGTATTTAACTGGACCTAGTGTCTTATTGATCCGTTTTTTGTCCACTTAGCGTCTTATTGGGCGAAAAATAAGGTATTTCCTGAAAGTACACGTTAAGCTTTCTAGGTGCACCAAGCTTGTTGTAGTGAGCGCATCTGTTTGGAAGTAATCCCTCTAAAAAGTCCCAGTCTGTAAGACTCTGGGACAGGTGGTCTCCCTCCTTCTGGGGCCTCCTGATCTGAGATGCCACAAAGTGTGAAACGCCTGTAATTGCTGTAAAACTCACCTTTCTGGCGATCCCACAGCACATGCACACACTGCAGCCTTATCTCTGCCTGACTCTACTCATGTCTTAAAGACTCTAGTTGGTTGGTTAAAGCGGAGCAAAACCCTTAAATATTCCAACCATAAAATATGCTGACCTTCCCCTGGGGTATCTTGAATTGGGATGCCCAGCAGTGTGAAACTCCACGGGCACCAGTATTCACTCACGCTGTCCAATGGCACATGCACTGGCTCTCGTCCAATGCAGTGACAATGTCATTCGGCAAAAGTCTCTCGTTGTTTTCAATGGGGAACATAAGCTGGCACATCCTCGGGCTGTGCGACACCCCCCCAGCTATTCAAATAGGATGGGGCGGGAGCAAGCGTCCTGTTGGGGATGCTGCCACTTGCGCTCCACATTGAAGCCAATGAGAGCCGTTTGCTGAATGACTTCATCACGACTTTGAGCAAGAACCAGTGCATGCTCCGTTGGACCAAGGAGAGGTGAGTGAATACCAGCTTCCTGGGGGAGTTTCAAACAGCAGGGTACCCCAATTTGGGATGCCCCCGGAGCATGGAACAAGAACCAGGGACGTTACATTCCCAGGTTTCCATTGTGGTAACAGGAAATGAATAGAAATGTCTCCTGGGGATGACAGATCAATAAAAACAGAGCAATAGCTAGGAACATTTCCCGACACACACATTCACTGACTACTACTCACATGTACTTCTTTGGCTGAGATATATAGATGATGTCTTTGTACTCTGGCAAGGTTCTGTAGAGACTCTATCTAACTTTCATCTATATCTCAACCAATGGCTTCCAACCATTACCTTTTCACTGGAACATAGCACCAAATCTATACATGTTCTTGATGTGCTGGTAACCTTGGACAATGGCTATATCACCACAGATGTGTACCGAAAGCCCACTGACCGGGTAACCTTCTTGCCAGCCAAGAGTTTCCACCCTTCTAATCTAATTAAATCACTCCCTTACAGCCAATTCATCCGAATAAGACGGATTACTTCCACCGATGCACAATACGATCGTAAGTCGGATGACCTCATCAAGGACCTTCTTACCCGGGGTTATAACCTGGCTGATCTTCAATCTGCACAAAACAGAGCATGAGACATCGACAGACACACATTATTACGTTTCAAAGGTAAAAAAAAACAGTAATTGGATCCCCCTGGTACTTACCTACTCAGATAGTTCTCATCGGGTCAAATCTATTGTACGTAAGCATTGGCATGTATTGGGAAGTGACCAACAACTATCCAAGCAATTTAAGGAACCACCGGTCTTTGCACACAAACGGGCGAGCAATATCAGAGACCTTCTAGTCAAAACTGATTTTAGGAGCAACGCCACCCAGGTCAGGAGCAATTGGCTGACTGACCTTCACAGACCCATGGGCATGTTTCTGTGTGGGCACTGTGCTCAGTGCAGCTTTGCTCTGAAAACGGGTTCTTTTACACATCCCATGACTGGCAAATCATACCTGAGACATTTTGCCAATTGCTCCATGACAAACGGCGTATACCTGCTCAAGTGCCCCTGTGGGAAGGGGTATGTGGGCAAAACCACCAGAGAAATTAGGAATCGCATCAGTGAGCATCGTTCCGATATCAGGAATTCTAGGCTTGAATCGCCATTAGCCAGACACTTTATTGCAGAAGGCCACCATATTAGCCAGCTCAGATTTCTAGTGATAGAGGTTGTCAGCAAACCCAGGAGAGGCGGTGATTTGAATAAGAAGCTACTGCAACGTGAATTATTTTGGATCTTTGAGCTTCAGACTAAAAATCCATGGGGACTCAATGAGGAATTGGATTACTCAGTATTCTATTAGACAGATGGGCCATATGTTAATGGTTATGTTTGTACTGTATATTTAACTAGCATCTTTTTTGCACCCTGAGTATTGTGCTACGACATGGGTTTTAGTGTCCTTTCTCCATCAATGGACCATAACCCAAATGAGTATCCTTCTTGATTTTATTTTTGCACCACTTTTTACACTTTATTCATTTTTGAATTTTTATTTTCAGAGACACATGTCCTGTACATGCTATATTGCAGCATTGTTCCAGCAACAACACTGTTCCAGCAATCCTATTAACGTTGGTTAAGGCACTGGCTTATTCAGCCATCCAGCAGCATCTTGAGCTTCGTTTAAAGCACTCCACGCGATATCACACCTCTCTGCCATTACTAGGCAACATCCAACCACACGGACGCGTGCTGACAGCTCTTGGGTTTCCACCACCCTAATCTTCTACCCCGCCACTCCCCCTCATCTGATGTATCTACAACGCCTATCTGATTGGCTACATGTCTCTGAGGACACATCCGGCGGAAGCAGCTATGTGGATCCTATGGTCGCCACAACGGCGGCCGCCATCTTCCTGGCAGGTTACGTTCAGTGATCAGGACTTACGCTCTCGCGTTCGCGACGTCACTTCTGCCGGAAACGGCGCGGCGGCCATCTTAGTGGAGTCGTCCCATTCAGCATAGCAGACGGGACTTTGAGTATGTACTTATCAACGACAGTTACTCTTTTCCTTGCTAAACTTTGATACTTACATGGTACACATCGGCACCTATCCGACCACGCACACCTACCTGGGGAAAATGGCTTGTTTTACCATGCCCCAGTCTGGCCGGAATTGTGACGTCATCACACGGCGCCAAAGCGCGCGCTGCTGATGCACGCCACTCAGCTGGAACAGTGCCTTCCCTATTTAAAGCCAATAACTACATGGATGGATACAGCATGCCCTCCTGATGAAGGTCTAGGTACCGAAACGTTGGGGGTTTTTCATGGTGTCAGTTTTCCACTAGGTACACTGCTTTACCTTTTTTCGCATATTTGACCTGTTACTTATTGAGTCTGTTTAACATTCCTTCTTGTATTACTGTTCTATGCACTGAAGTGATTGGGTCATTTTACATGTTGGAGGACCATTCATACTATCAGACTGTATTTTTGGTATCTTAAAGTGGACCAACACCCAGGATTTTGACTATCCTGGGTGTTGGTCCACTTAGGTGGGGCACCCCGATCGGGGGTGCCCCGCTGTCTGAAACCCCCCCGATCGCCGCAAAAACTCACCTCTCCCCGCTCCCACGTGACCTCGTCCGGCCAATGACAGCGCTCAGAGCAGCTCTGGTATGCGCGTCCAAAGCCGCTTGGACGCGCATACCAGAGCGCTGTCATTGGCTGCGTCTCTCGCTTCCCTCTAACAGGGAGCGCTCCTGCGCCGGCCATTCACAAAACGGCCGGCGCGGGAGCGCGCCCTGCTAGAGGGAAGCGAGAGACGCGGCCGCGTCTCGCGCATGCGCCGTTGGATCGCAGGTAAGGTGAGGATTGTGGGCCTCCTGGGGGGTTCCTCCCCGCGGGACATCCCGATTTCGGATGCCCCGCGGGGAGGGATCTGATCGGTCCGGGAATCTTATAGATTTCCGGGCCGATCCCCCCTGGGTGTTGGTCCACTTTAAACATTTAGGTGTTATCTGCAAAGAAGGTTTACTGGGACCTCCACATGCTTTAACCCTATATGCTACCTAGTGAACATTACCTTGGTATATAACAATTACCCTAAATAAGAAAGAACTGTATATACTGTTATCACATATGTTCTGACATGTACTCCCTGTATATAGTTTTTTGTCACTTGGATTAAATATATACACTTTTTGCATAGTTACGTTTCCTGGGTGTTCATATATAGCTCTCTCATATGTTGTTTGGTTATCCCTAAGTGTGCAGTGAGTGGGCACACTTCGCTATCATTGGAACCCCACACTTGATTCTGGTTCACTTAACTAAATGACGTAATTTAATGGTGTGCGACTATAACCTGAATCTTAATATTATTCGACACACACACATTGTTACATGTCAGTCTTATCATGGCTGTGCCAGTGTGAATTGTGGAGCCTATATCAGCATCCAATCAAGCCAAGCACCCGCCATATAAGATGTACATTTGCAATCACAAGCATGTTCTTTTATTTTTGACACATCTTCTGTATGTTTATAAAGCACCTGGGGTTTGCTGATGCTCAACTAAAGCACAACAATCTTCTTGTGCAGGGTAATCAATATGCTGCTTCCTGGAACTTAACAGGTCAGTACATTTTGTTTGATGATTCTGCCCAGTAAGTGAAATGACCATATGTACCCATTTATTGAATGGCTGCCAAGTCTGGAAATAGCTACATGCTGATGGAGGGTTTTGTCAAGATGGAATTGAGAGGTCTATGTTCTCAAAGTGCATGGGTTGTAATTGTACAATGTAAATAATAATACAAACACTGCCACTGATATTAGAACAACTAAATAAACAAACAAGTAAAAAAGAGGAGATGTTTAAAGAACATTTTCAGTCAAAAAAAAAACATCCAATCCTACGACACAGCACCGCCCCCCCTCCATTCACTGCAATGGAAAGGGGCATGTGTGACGAGCCGGGGGGGCGGCATTGCATCGAAGGACACAGTAAGAGATGTCCAATCGGGTGTGCAGCACTGGCCGGGATCCAGCAATCAGGTAAGATCTGCAGCGCCGCACTAACGCTGACAGTCTGCGTGCGACACTTGGTGAGTATAGCTTTTTTTTTTGCCTGAAAAAGCAGACCAATGGTCATAAATGACTTAAACTAGATCAACACAACAAACAGTGCACATATGCATCCCCCCTCATGACAATTTAGATGGCTGCACATAAAATTCCATTTACCCATTTCTAACTCTTGCTGTGGTAAAACAAGATAGTGGCTCATGCATTTGCAGGCTGCCTGCAAACAGGAAGTGCTGCTGGGCTTCCTGTTACTGTGCATTGTCAGTTATGTCAGTTGGGAGAGGATGCTCCAAAATGGCCGTTACCTTTCTTTTCCAACTGTACCAGGCTGTTGGTCCGGTTTAAAGTGGACCATCACCCTCCCGTGATCGGCCCGATTCCCGGGCCGATCACCTCCCTCCCCGCAGGACATCCGAGCTCGGGATGTCCCGCGGGGTGAAACCCCCCAAACACCCCAAATCCCCTTACCTTGTCTTCCTCGCACCCCTCTAGACGTGCGCGCGCCCGCGCCGGCCGTCTGTGAATGGCCGGGGCGCGCGCGCGCACGTCAAGAGTGACGCGCGGGAGGCGGCGGCGGAGGAGCCGCTTGTCCGCGGCTGTCAAATCTCTTGTCCGTCGGCGCTGGGAGCGGGGAGAGGTGAGTTTTTCGGGTGATCGGGGGGGGGGGTTCACACAGCGGGGCACCCCGATCGGGGGTGCCCCACCGAAGTGGACCAAGACCCAGGATAGTCAAAATCCTGGGTGTTGGTCCACTTTAAGGGTAAAATCCTTTTGATTTTTGAAAATGTATATTTTTGAGCCAAAATTATGTCCTCAGGGTGCTGGGCTGATCTAGCATTTTTGTTATTTGTTCTTTTGTTAGCAAATGTAAAAAAAAAATATGCAAACATTGCCACTGTACCTAGAGCACTTAAATAAACAAACAAATTAAAAAAGAGACCTTTAAAGGGAAAGTCCACTTTCAATGGCATTTTTGAAAGTGTCTATTTCTGTGCCAAAATTATGTCCTTAAGTTGCTAATCTTTTCTAGTATCTTTTTGTTTTTTTATGTTGGCAAATATGTGTTTTATAGAACTGGCTATTGGCAACTGTACACCAAGATCTTCAAGAAGAGTGAAGTGATCCCTGTACACATAGAATGCTGCTTCTGGGCATGTGTAAGGTTGAGTGAGCTCCATTACCTCAGCAAGGGCCATAGCCACAGTGTGTACAGATCTCACTTCTATCTTCTTGTAGGTCTAGGTGTAGCTGCAGACTGTGGAAGCCTCGGGAAATGCTCTCAGCAAAGTAGAGGGCAGGTAGCCAATCAAAACATTGCCAAGCTGAATTCCCGCTTGCCTCTAGCTGATGCTGGTGCAGGTACCCACCAAGCTAAATGTATAGCTGCACCGTTGCCTGTGTATGCACAATGGGTTTGGCAACCAAATGAGTTTCCTAAGTGATCGCCAGGGTTTCACACAGTAGGACATCCCAAATAAGGGATGCCCCAGGGAGAGGGAATTGGCAGTCTAAAAGACACCAGGGCCAGCCATGATGGCTAATGACCCAATTAACCCCCCCTCCCGCCACCCCACATACATAGTAAATTTCACATCCTCCAGTTAACCCCCACATACACCCAACCTCACCACACCTCACAGCCGTTAAGCCCTAACACACCAGTTAACCCCAAAACAAAGTAATTGGTGGCCAGCGGTGTGAGGGGCAATGACTGCATGCAGCGACTGTTGGGATTTAAAAAAAAAAAAAAACATTTGCAGCCAGCAGTGCCCCCTAACACAGGCACCCTATGCCTTGGCTGTGATTCCCATTCTGCTCTCAGCATGGATACCTTTCTCAGCATGGGTGTACCATAAGACCTCGTGATAACATATTATGATATATGATATATATGATGGAGAACAAAAGTTTGGATACTCTGCCATGTCAGGTGGTGTCAGTTAGGGAGAAAGGAATTTGCAGCCCAAAATGTTGTCCAGAGTTTTACTTTGTGTGGTGGCCTCTACAGATGGTATGGCATCGCACTTCCCAAAGGTGGACCATGAGCAGAAGCAATCTAAATATTTATTAGAATTGGATTCACCCTTTCGCGGTGGCGGACTGGGAATAAAAATCCGCGTTTTTATTGGCCTGTCCATCCCATGACTAGCTCATGCCATCCCTGCTGAGCCTGAGTTCCCTGCAAGGTTGACGCTATAACATCACAACAACGCAACAACATGTCATAACCAGGGGTGGTTATGGCCAACTAGATGGTTCTGAAGCTTTACTGTTGTAGGCACAGATAATGTGCACCCTGCCATTATATTGAGGCTATAACATTGCTGGCCGATCATGACCTAGGGGTTTCTTGGCTAGAAGGGTACAGTGGCAACAAGTACCGGGATGCTGGGAGAGAGACTAAGCAAACACAAACTGTATGGGGGAGCAATGAGCGGCAGTCCAACTCGCCTTAAAGCGGATCAAAACCCGGGATTTTGACTATTCTGGGTTTTGGTCCTTTCCCCCTGGGGTGCCTCCCCCCCTGGGGGGTTCCCCCCCAGATCGCCTGAACAAACTCACCTATTTGTGCTGTTGGTCCGTGAGCAAGGTAAGTGAACGGGGCAACCTGGGGGATTTCACACAGCAGAGCATCCTGACTTTGGATTCCCCGGGAGAAGGGAATCAATTGGCCGATCATGCTGGGTTTTGGTCCACTTTGAAGTAATCATTTCAGGCAGAAAAAAATGTTGATTGCTGATTGCCAGCACTCAGACGTTAAAGTGGACCAACACCGAGAGGTGATTGGCCCGGAAATCTATAAGATTCCCGGGCCGATCACCTCCCACCCCGCGGGACATCCGAGATCGGGATGTCCCGCGGGGTGAAACCCCCCCAAACACCCCAAATCACCTACCTTAACTTCGGCGGCGGCCGGCCGCCGCCGCCTCCCTCGCGCCCCTGTAGGCGTGCGCGCGCCCGCGCCGGCCGTCTGCGAATGGCCGGCGGGGGCGCGCGCGCGCCGAAAGTGACGCGAGGGAGGCGGCGGCGGCGGCAGCCGCTTGGACGTTCCTGATCCCCGCCTGGACGTTGGCGGGGATTGGACCGTCCAGTCACGTGGGAGCGGGGACAGGTAAGATTTTGGGGCTTTCTGGGGGGTTTCACACAGCGGGGCACCCCCGATCGGGGTGCCCCGCCGAAGTGGACCAAAACCCAGGATAGTCAAAATCCTGGGTGTTGGTCCACTTTAACCAGATCACCCAATCACTGTCCTGCCTGTCTGCGCAGACGCCATTGCCAATGTCCAGCTGCTCACGTCCATTCCACACCCGATGGACCACCCTGCGCCATTTGTCACAGTATGGCACACCCCCTCCATCGCTGTGAATAGAGGGAGGTGTGCTGTAGTCCCTGTGACAATGAAACAGGGTGGTCCATCAGTTGTTGAATGGAGCAGCTGAAGATGGCAGTGGCTGCGAAGATAGGGCAGGACTGGCTCAGGCTTTTCAGTAAGTGTAACAGTGGTAGGCTGGCTAGCAGCAATGGCCTGCTGGGGATTAAAGGTGAATATAGCGGGTTTTTCACTGCCTGCAGAATGACTTTACCAGGATACTAGAAAGGCAGTATATGTCAACTTCTATCCCCAGCCCAGTGCCCCAAAACAGCCTGTGTTTCTTTTTGTTACTAAAGCTTTGAGACTGGAGCTCCACTTTAAAGCTGAACAAAACCGACCATCAGCCATTTCAGGACCAGCTGCTGGTTATTGTCTGGGGCATCCCAAATCACCAAATCCCAAAAACTCACCTTTTCCCGCTCTAACGGCACATGCACAGGCTCTCGTCCGATGAGAGTAACGCACTATTTGACTCTCATGGTTTACAGTTAGATAGGCCACGGCAGCAGCCTCCACATTGATTTGAATGACAGCCGTCTGCCAAATAACGTAGTCATAGCCGCCGTCTCTTATTGGATGAGAGCCAATGCATGCACCATTGGAGTCCGGCAAGGTGAGTTTTTTCTGGCTTCCTGGGGGGGGGGGGGGGGGAGGGTGTCACACATCGGGGTATCCTGCTTCGGGATGCCCCTGGGGCACGAGCTAAACCCAGGAAAGTCAAAATCCTGGGTTCTGTTCCGCTTTGAAGCAGTGCACCCCTGCGTCTCCCCTGTGTGATCCCTCACGTCTATGGTTATAGCTACACCCCCCCTCCATAGCAATGAATTGCCGGGATTGATGATGATGATGTAGTGTTGGGTAATGGCCGGGGGAAGCCAGGAGGCAGGTGGGCGCACAGAACGCCGCAGCCATCGCTCCACAGTCTCTGCCGCACTGGCTGGCTGCACGTGACGTCACCGGGCTCCGGGCCAAGCAGCGGCGGAGCTCCCGGTCTAGCAGCACAGTAGCGGCGGGGCAGATGCTGATGCTGCTGGAGGAAGGAGGGGGAGGGGGAGACACGGGGAGAAAGTTTTCTGGCAGCACATGACAGGCGGCCAACGCAGAGCGATGCTGGAGCCGTGTGTGTGAGGCCGGCCATACATATCACATCACATCACCGGGATGCTGCCGCCGCTGCTGCTGCTGAGTCACCCGTGTGACTGGCCGTGACACCGCCAGAGAAGCCGATCCCGTATCTCTATTCTCTCTCTATCTATATCTATCTATATATATATCTATATATATATCTATAGCAGCCATGATCGCTGCCGTGTTCCTGGTGCTGCTGAGACCGTACAGCATCCAGTGCGCCGTGCTGCTGCTGCTGCTAATGCTGGGCACTCTGGCCACCATCGCCTTCCTATACTACTGGCACCGCAAGCTGTACAAGAGCCGACACCCCATCAGGAACGTCTTCAGCTACCGGCCCCGGAGCAGAGGTACCAGCAGCCATCCCCATCTCCATCCATGATGTGACAGCACTGCGGCACCCGGCCCAGCCTCCGCTCATTAGCATCGGCCCTAGCAACAGCGCCATGGAGTGGGGGGGGGGGGCTGCTGTCATTCCCAGAGACAACCCTAGCCAACAGCAATCCTCCTGTATGGGGCCCAGACATTCATGGAGGGGGGGGGGGGCTGCTGTCATTCCCAGAGAACCCTAGCCAACAGCAATCCTTCTGTATGGGGCCCAGACACTCATGGAGGGGGGGGGGGGGGGCTGCTGTCATTCCCAGACAACCCTAGCCAACAGCAATCCTCCTGTATGGGGCCCAGACACTCATGGAGGAGGGGGGGGGGGGGCTGCTGTCATTCCCAGAGAACCCTAGCCAACAGCAATCCTTCTGTATGGGGCCCAGACACTCATGGAGGAGGGGGGGGGGGCTGCTGTCATTCCCAGAGAACCCTAGCCAACAGCAATCCTTCTGTATGGGGCCCAGACACTCATGGAGGGGGGGGGGGGGCTGCTGTCATTCCCAGAGAACCCTAGCCAACAGCAATCCTTCTGTATGGGGCCCAGACACTCATGGAGGGGGGGGGGGGCTGCTGTCATTCCCAGAGAACCCTAGCCAACAGCAATCCTTCTGTATGGGGCCCAGACACTCATGGAGGAAGGGGGGGGGGGCTGCTGTCATTCCCAGAGAACCCTAGCCAACAGCAATCCTTCTGTATGGGGCCCAGACACTCATGGAGGAGGGGGGGGGGCTGCTGTCATTCCCAGAGAACCCTAGCCAACAGCAATCCTTCTGTATGGGGCCCAGACACTCATGGAGGGGGGGGGGGGGCTGCTGTCATTCCCAGAGAACCCTAGCCAACAGCAATCCTGTATGGGGCCCAGACACTCATGGAGGAGGGGGGGGGGGCTGCTGTCATTCCCAGACAACCCTAGCCAACAGCAATCCTCCTGTATGGGGCCCAGACACTCATGGAGGAGGGGGGGGGGGGCTGCTGTCATTCCCAGAGAACCCTAGCCAACAGCAATCCTTCTGTATGGGGCCCAGACACTCATGGAGGAGGGGGGGGGGGGCTGCTGTCATTCCCAGAGAACCCTAGCCAACAGCAATCCTTCTGTATGGGGCCCAGACACTCATGGAGGGGGGGGGGCTGCTGTCATTCCCAGAGAACCCTAGCCAACAGCAATCCTTCTGTATGGGGCCCAGACACTCATGGAGTGGGGGGGGGGGCTGCTGTCATTCCCAGACAACCCTAGCCAACAGCAATCCTCTTGTATGGGGCCCAGACACTCATGGAGGGGGGGGGGCTGCTGTCATTCCCAGACAACCCTAGCCAACAGCAATCCTCCTGTATGGGGCCCAGACACTCATGGGGGGGGGCTGCTGTCATTCCCAGACAACCCTAGCCAACAGCAATCCTCCTGTATGGGGCCCAGACACTCATGGAGAGGGGGGCATATTATTTATATCCAGATAACCCTAGCCAACAGCAATCCTCCTGTATGGGGCCCAGACACTCATGGAGAGGGGGGCGTATTATTTATATCCAGACAACCCTAGCCAACAGCAATCCTCCTGTATGGGGCCCAGACACTCATGGAGGGGGGGGGGGGGGTTATTTATATCCACTCATATAAAGCAGTGTCTGATTGGGGGGGGGGGGGCTGGCCATAGGAAGCACTAGGCATTGCCTCCCAAATCTCCCCCCAACCCTTCCCCCCTATGCCCAGACCTATGTTATACCTCAACAAATGTAATGCAATGCTATAGCTTTGGCATCTTGTCTGTGGAGAGTCATACCCACCCCTGTCTAATTATCTGCCCCTACAATACTTAAAGCGGAATAAGACCCGGGAAACTGTTCTGTGCCCCCTACTTAGGATGCCCAGATTAAACACCCAATTCACCCAGTAAAACTCACCTCTCCTCGGTCCAACGGAGCATGCGCGGGTGTTTGTACAATCAGAGCCCTTTGCCATGTTTACGTCCTTCTGAATAGCTGGGGGGGCTGCTGGGGATGCGGCAGCACGTGCTCCACAATCTGAGCTCTGGCCTGTGATTGGACGAGAGAATACGCATGTGCTGTTGGGCCCGGGAAAGGTGAGATATTACAGCCGCACTGGGGGTTTCACACAGCAGGATATCTCCACCGGAAAGCCAGCGACTGGCCCTGGAATCTTTAAGATTAAAGGCCAACCACTGGTAGGTTTTAGTCCTGTTTAAGGCAGTCCAACACCCTAAAAGGACGCTGGACCGCATTGTGATTGCTGGTGCCCCCCACATATTCACCCAACAAATGACAATTTCACTTACCCTGCCCCCGCGATCCCCCCTTTCAAAATCCGTCCCTGCAATTGGTTGCCTGCAGTCATGTGGTATAGAGTCACTTCCGGTTTTCCATCCGCTGGCAGGTACATGGGCCACCTGACTGCTGGGCAGGCAATTGCGGGTCTGGATTTCACCAGGGGATCACAGTGGTGATAAGTAAAGTTTGCTGATTTGTGAGGGTGCAGATGAAGATGTTCACTGTCCCAGTGGTTGGTAATCTCCAGCAGGGCATCTCGATTTGCGATGACTCGTGCAATCCCAGGAATCACTGTAAAAGCTCGCCTCCCTGCGATCCTACTGCACATGTGCCACACAGGCTGCCGACCATTGGCAACTCGAATTCTGTTCAGCTGCATTCCCCGTTTTGCCTTCAGGGAGGTGTAGCATAGCAAAATGGAGTATTAGTGACTGGCCTCTCCCCCACTTACTCACACTGTCTCACACCACAAAAACAAACTTGCACCTACTGTAAGTGAGGACAGCTCAAACAGCCTCTCAATTATGCACCTTCTTACCACAAGCCTCTAGGTGGCTCCAACATAGTGTTGCCCCCTATCAGTTTAGTGAGCCCACTGGGAACAAGTAGTAGAGGCCTCAGGGTACAAGCTCCACGTGGCCACCCTATAATCTATAATAAGAAGAAAGGCCTGATATGGGGTCCAAAAATTTCTATTGGAGGCCATGCAACTGATTGCCTGTCCTCCCAGCATGTATAGTCACAGTGAGCCAACAGTACAAAGAGATACCCCCCCCACCCCACACCACAAAATATATCCTGCACACATACACCATAGATACTGTATAATGCCAGGAAATCTATAATGATATAGTATAATGTCAGGGGATGGGGCCATTAAGCCTAAAACAAAAAACACATGATACAGTACTTATCCTACCACACCCCATTACCCCGTACTTTTCCTCTGCTGCTTTAAAATGTACCCGTTCTAAAGATCCAGAACCCATCCTCCTGTCTGTGTCACAGCTGAGGGAGCTTGCCAAGGCTGGTCCTGGCATGTTCCCTACACACAATGATTAAAGCTGGATGCTCTATTTACAGTGACATTATTAGGGGTGGTGTTTCAGCCTCTGCTCTGCTTACATCAAATCATGGCAGAACTAGATAGACTGGTGGATGTGTGCAGAAAAAACAGGGCCAGATCTTTAGGGCAGGAGAGGTGGACCAGAGGTTACAGTGGACCAAAACCCAGGATTTTGACTATCCTGGGTTTTGGTCCTTGCCCCCAAGGCACCCCGATTCGGAGTGTCCCGCTGTGTGAAACCCCACCAGGTCGCCCGAACAAACTCACCTCTTCCCGATTTGGGATGCCCCGGGGGAGGGAATCAATCGACCCGGGAATCTTATAGATTCCTGGGACAATCTCCGTGGGTTTTGGTCCACTTTTAAGTTTTTGTTTTAGCACACAAATTCCCTTTAAATTATAATGCACAAAGGGAACATCAACATGATGTATTTTAAGTTAAACACGATAGAGCAGTTTGAATCATATATTCAGACACAAAACTTTCTGAGAAAAGATTTTGGTGTGAAATTTCTCTGCAATGTGAAAGCTGACCTCAACTTTCACATGCCTATGCTAGGATACAGCATACGATTCCTCATGTAATTAATTTCTAACAGATATCTGCATGCACAAAAAATATACTTCCCTAATGTCAGACATGTTTCTTACCCTCATTCCTCTGTTCTAATGGACCAGATTCAGTGTGATTAAGGGATATGCTGGATCTACTGTAAACATGAATCAAACACACGGGGATATAAGGGGACACTCCATGTAGTTAGATGCGCTTGAGGAGTGGGTAAAGGGCAAAGTGTCCCTGGGTAGGGACACTTTGGGAAAGGGGTTCTTCCTGGGTATGGAAAAAGAGTGGGAGGAGTTCTCCCTGGAGGTATCTTCCTGTAATGTCCCTGGTAATTGCAGGTCTCCTTGAAAGTAAAAGGCAGACACAGTCCATCACAGCCTCTTTGTTTAGACAGCTTGCCATCCATTCCATAGCCTCTGCCACATAGGGTCCACATTCCCACCTAGTGCTGTGTTTGGGTCACAACTAGTCCACCCACTAGGAGTCCATCAGTGAGTGATTTCCACCCCTTGGCCACAGGGAGCGCCTTCCAGTCTCTCTTTCCCTTACAGGGGGTACTCCTTAGTCTGACCTTGGATATGAAACTCCAGTACGCAGGACAGCTTCTACCAGTAGCTAGCCCGACACCAACCACCAGATTTCTGGAGTCTCTTCCAGACTGGAAGGACAGGACCAGTCAGCAGCAGTGGGTGGGTGTTTCCCTTAGTCTGTACTGTCCTAAGGCCTAACAACCTACATAATCTAACTATTTTAACAGGAGTGATGACTAATCTATCAGCATGTTACAGACAGACAGCAAGAGAAGGGAAGCATTATGATGCAGGCTCCCTCGCTGGGTCTGGGGAATGTGCAATTCCATTTCAAACACTGATCTTTTTGTAGGTAGTACTGTAATGGTGACTGGGTGGGAAACCACTCAAATGATATTTCAATTTGTCTGTAGGCAATATACTCTGCAGCCTGCTAATGTAAGATGCCACAGACTGGATTATAGGCTGAACCCCTTTCTTAAAGAACATTATATTAATGGACTGACTGGGTCCTCTGTCCCTGGGCCTCCCAGCAGCTGCATGGACTTGACAGTGCATTTGTAGCCTCACTCTGTGAGACATGCATTTTACATGTCAAAGGAGTGTCTGTAACAATTAAAGCTACTAGATTTCTGCTCCTTAGTCTATTACCTGCCACATACATTGCTGTTTTAACTTTTGCCAAAGCTGCATAATAACACCTCTCACCTCTAATCATGCACCTTACCTTCATGATGTCCCTGAACTAATGGTGTGTATGATAAACAAAGGGTATGGGTTGGGGCTACACTCAGCCCTTTTTATTGTTGGAGATGTCTGTACAAATCATTCTGAATTGGCCAGTTGGATGACTAGTAAAACGTCTTCACAAAAAAGCAACAAGTTCAGTTGCCTTGATTTATTACTACAGAACATTTTAAAGTGGAGGAGAATCCTGATTGCTGAATCCCCCCCTCACGCATACACCCTCTGCAAATGCCCAGTATTTTTATCTGCTCCTGGTTCTCCCAGCTAAATCCAGAGCCATGATTGTCCATCAGTAGTCACGATGCTCGGGTTGATTCTGGCTGCCACAACGTGACTGCTGGTAGCCAATTGTGGGGCTTGGTTTTACCAGGGGGAACGAGGAGCAGCAAAGGAGAACTGGGGCTGGCAGCTGTGTATGTGCAGGGGGCATTAGCTAATGAAATGCTCCCCCTCCCGTCCATGGACCAAAAACCATTTAGTATAAAATGAGTGTTGGTCCTTCATTTCCTTCAACAGGAGAAATAAAATGTGTTTTAAGCAAGATCCAATTTTTCACCTTCTTGGTGTTCTACCCCTACTGCAACTAACCAACCAAAAGGTTACAGTGCCATATTTAGGGGAACAATGCTGCCACCGGCAGGATGTTATGCAGTGCTCTTTATTACTGTAGGCAAGTTGGGTTTGGGAGGGAGAACAACTTTTTCTGGGGTCCCCCCACATGATTTACCGCTATATATGTACTGCCCTGATGGCTACCCCAAATCCTTTATGCTACAGGTTGCAGGAAGCATGATGTAAAAATATCTTGCAGAAAATGGCCACACACCTTACCTCTGGTTAAAGATTCGGCTTGTAAATAACTGCTTTACTGATCGGTAGGGATGAATAATATAGTAACTGGTGGTTTGTGTTGCCCAGGGGAAACCTTAGTTACTGGCCAGAAAAATGTATCCTGCATGATCTGTTTCCACAGGTCTGTCTGGACAACTTGCTGGTAGTCTATGCACAGAAATCTTCTAGCCTGATCATTACATGGCATCAAATTTGAATTATCTCCCTATTCCATGACATTTATTTACATAAAGCATTACAGTGGCCAGCCCTGACAACAGGGGTTTGTCTGACCAAAATTGCATTTTAAAGACTGTAAGATTGCCCCACAAACCTGGAAATTTTAGCAGTAGCAGTCAAAACCCATTCCTACTTAAAATGACTCTTTAGGCGAATTGCATAAGCTGTCATTAATCAGCTCACCTCATCATGGCTGCACTCTCCTTCCCGTTAGAACACAAATGCTTCTGAAAGCAGAAACAAGGCAAAGAGTAGTAGCACAGCTCCTTTGCTATAGACCACCAATAACAGGGCTAAGCTGGTGGTCTAATGCTCTGCATCATCAGACTGTGGACACAGAGAGACAGGGAGAACAGGTAGGGGGATGAGAATGCCTGTCTTCCAGTCCCCCCCATTTACACTGATTATTATGCAGTATCACAGGGCATCAAGGGTCACGTCCAAATGTTTCAAAAACAAATCATGAGGTAACACTGTAAACCTTGATATCTTGGTCATTTCTTTTTCAATTTAAAAATGAAAAACAGTTGAGGAAAGTGCCAAACGTAGCCCAACACATTGATTTAGCAATTGCCTTTGCCTTCTGTATCCCTTTAAATTAGACAATATAGCTGTCCCAGGGGCTGTACTATCATCCACTCATTCGTTGTGTATCCTAATTTCAGATGCCTGTCCACTGATAAATGCTCACTCATCCACATTCCTGCTGCTGCGGGTGAGTTTTCTGCATAATGGGTACCCCAAATTATGGGTGGGGGATGCAGTGGCCCCAAAGACTGCTGCTTGATATTTGATTTCAAAGGTTACTAGTATTCTCTTTAAAGAGAAGTCATGTCAGGCATTTCCCATAGTCTTTATTGACAACCTAAACCAATTATGCCCAGTCTGAAAGCTTCAAGAGCTGGGCAATGCACTGTCCTAGTGCAATCCTGATTTGGGGTTCCCAACATTGTGAAACCTTTTAAAGTCTCACAAGGTCTCTTAAGGTCTGTAAACTCAACAGGATGTTGACTATCATTTGGTATTTGGTATAGGATGCCCTGGGGGCAGGCTAGCGGCTGCCAAGGGGTGATTGGTCCTCTTTAAAGGAGGTGTATCTTGAAATTGTGTAATATTAAAAATCCATATAAACACATAGGCTAAAGAGAGGATGGGTCACCGGGTTAATAAGTGACCCCTCCTCTCACCATCCAGCATATTTCATGGATTTTTATCTTTGGGCCATTTTTTTCCACGATAGTCCTCGTTTAATCCCATGGTGCATATGCAGCTGTGGTGTGTTTTGTTGTTGAATATCTGCTGATGCCTCTTTGCCGGGTGGAAGGAGCAAGGCTGCTGTGTGGTGCTACAGCTAAGAGTATAGGCTTGAAGCACCAGGTCATAAATAGCCCAATTCTTTTTCAACAAATATCTCAAGTTCTGGCCGAATTCTGGCTTGATCATGCCCAAAATATATCTTCCCAACCTACTCTCCAGCAGTAGAGATGACCTGTTCACCCAACGGCGTTCCAGTCTGGATGCTTACCCCTGGTAGATTGCACAGTCTCTATGTGCAATGCACACTCCATTTATACACTTCTCCGCCCTATTCGAGTTTATTTTTGCCCTTGATATTTTTATTTAGTGTTTGTTTATAAGAGGATTGTCAGATAATCCCCAAATAAAGTGAAGGAATGATTTTGTGTGTTTTCTCTTTCCAGATGCCATCCTGAGATCTCATCATTTTCGCTCAGAGGTAACTATGCCTGTCCCCATCACACAGTCTGCACCCTTACATGTGTTCATCCTTTGTATGTCACTATGCAGTGCAATCTTCATCAAAGTCGGCTGACCTAGTATATATTTATAGTATGATGTTCTCCTTCAAAGTGACCTGATTCTTGACATATATAGTTATATAAAGAGACTATCTGAACATTGCAGGAATGAATGTTTTAACAGACCAGGCTTTATGTTAGGTGCACTTAAAAAGGAAGTAAAGTGCCTGTTTTATAAAAAAAATCCTTACCTCGCCTGGGATCCAGTGCTGCTCCCGCAGCATCTCAGGTCCTGGATGCAGCCAAGGTAGTGAGAATGCACAGAGCTGCTTCCCCCGCACTGTGCACAGTCTTGTCCAGCCATTCACTAGAATGGGTGTGCTGGGGTTTCAGCACTGTGCACTGTGTGCTGCCTCCGCCAATGCCTGGGTGACAGTGCTGGATTATGGGAGAGCTAAAGCTCCCTGCCCTGCCTGAGTGCCAAGGGAGAGTGGACATCCACTTTAGTAGTTGACAAGAAGACTGGTCAGTCAATATAATGTACTAAAGGAGCACCTTTCATTAACCAGCACTTAGCATTCTCTGATAAGCCCTATAGAACTTGCTCCCTTCTGCTGACTCACTTTCTCAGTCCCCCAAAAGTCACTTCTGAGGGGACTGTCACATTAAGACATGCATGTGTGCAAGTCATCTTCTGCTGCTGAGGAGGCCCGGCAGAAGGGAGAGAGTTCACTAGGATTTATTAGGAAAAAGAAAGCTAAATAAAAGATGCAGCCCCTGACATCCAGCACGAGGAGAGCATAAAGCAGGCTCATGTAAACTTTTGCCTGGAATGTCCTATTAATATACCTGTAAACCTGTATCAATGTACTGTAAAGTATTCCTTATACATACATCAGAGTGCAGACTTCATAGCCCTATTAGCTACTCATGTTTTCCTACACATGAGAGAACCAAAATAGCTCATGATTTCCAGGGTGATCTCTATACTATATTTCCTGGATTAGCCCCCCTGCCTGCTGCATATTCTTCCAATATAAGCCTTGCACTACAAGGGGCTTGGGGTCCCCATCGTGTCAATATAAATGACAGCAGATCAGGTTGAGTATAGGAATCTTTATAAATCATTGGATTGTGGTCCCTGTGGTTAGTTGGCATATATTTTGGAGGTCAAATTTAAATTAGGTTGGAATTTTGGTAATATTAATGTATCAGGTAATGTGCTTCATCAAATCAGCTAACCATTTAAAGTGGATTTTGAGTCTAAGATTAACTCCCAGACCCATTCCCCCAGCGTTTCTGGCCCTGGCCATCTTGGGGAGGCTGCACAAAGCATCATCTCTCCCTCTGAGCGGGCCCTCATCTGCCCTTTCACTTAAACCGGACCTTCAGCGTGATTTAATGAAAAGCCCAAACTCTTAAAAAACGGTTCCCCAGCATCTAAAATTAATATATTTTATGTTTTTAGTCACTAAGTTATTATTCTTTCCCCCACTGGGCTGCGACTCTATTCAGGAATTTAGGATACGGGCACCGCCATCTTGACTCAGAAGCATCACACTTACTGAGGAGAGGAGAGTGGTATAAGGTACAGGGGGCGGGTTATAGCTGTGCTTTGCTCAGACAGAGCAGAGCTGGGGTCAGTTAAAGGTCAGCAGTCCCAGAATGCAGAGCAGCACAGTCATGAGGCACTTCCTGTTTGCAGGCTGCCTGATAAGATGGCGGCTTCCATAAGCTGCCATCTTGGATGTTTAAAGGCTCATAACATGCAGTAGATGCAGGTAGGATGATTTTTAATGTGGACAATCTGTATGTACAGGGTGTGGGAAACATATAGGATAGACTCTTATTCAGAGTGAAGGTCCGCTTTAAATGGGGGTCAGGAGCATGCAATGACCTAGGGATGCTGTTTTGGGCAGCCTTCCTGCAGCGCTGATGAAATTGCTAGATTTGGGACAGTTTTTTTTTTTATATCCCCTCCTTTCTGCCTCAGTTCTGGGGGAAGGTGGCAGGGCAGGGGGTTTAATATTGGACTAGACTGGACTTCAAGTAATTAATGAAAGTGGGCTGGAGGCATGCTGACAGAATAGGATAGAGTTAGAATGGCTGCTTGTAACTGAGCCCTATAAAGCCTGAAATAGGGCTGAATTGCTTACTGTGGCTAACCCTTGCATGATCGCCAGTGACCAGTCGGGCCCATTGGGCGTGTGTACGTGGAATAGTTTGCCGACATGGGGACAGACAGACTGTGGTTCCTGGAAGGTTAGTTTTAGGCCAAATTTTGACCATCCTAGGGCAAGTTAACAAGCGGGGCATCCAGGGGGAACTGCCAAGGTCTTATAGAAACCTTTACCTGTATAAAGAACAAGGGGGAATCTTTGTATATAAACTTTGGTGTACAGATGTGCCCACTGATCTCAATGGGAGAGCTTTAAAGCATGCGTGACATCATGAATCCACTTTAAATGTTTATGTGGACCAAGACCTGGGAAACCTCTCCCTAGTGTCCACAACGCTGTATGTGGGCCGGCCAGGCTATCCCTGCTGAACACTGGCAGTCACATGGGGGGCCCCATACTATACAGCCTGTATAGCCAGGCCACAGGAAACTGATATTGAGATTGGGCCCCATCCCAGCCGCACCCAATTATGCTGCAAGCATGAGGGCCTGACAACACACATAGGTTATTGGGGGGGGGGGGGTGAAGCCTATAGTGTCTGGGCCTCCCGTAATCTATAATGTGATGACTGGGCCCCATCCCAGCCGCACCCAATTATGCTGCAAGCATGAGGGCCTGACAACACACATAGGTTATGGGGGGGGGGGTGAAGCCTATAGTGTCTGGGCCTCCCGTAATCTATAATGTGATGACTGGGTCCCATCCCAGCTGCAACCAATCATGCTGCAAGCATGGGGGACAGACAATACATATAGGTTTATGGGGGCCCATAATATACAGCCTATATGGTCTGGACCAGCCTAAACTTGGATTAAATGGGCCCCATCTCTGCCACACCCATTTATGCTGCAAGCATGGGGGATAGACAATACATATATGTTATGGGGGGGACCCATATTGAGCCTGGGTCCCCCATAGCATGCAGATTCAACACATTCATCAATGGTCCCCTATAATCCTAAACAAGTCAGTCCCCACATTTACATTCTGGGGGCGGAGAGGAGCCTCTACACAGTGAGTAAAGTGAGTGAAGGACTGTGGAACTCAGTGCCGGTATACAGTCTCGCATCTATGAGTGGAAATCTGAAACAGTGTGTCAGCAATACAGGACGGGGCTGCTCAGTCCTATCCCCGGCCCACTGGTATTCATGCCCGGACCCTAAGCCAAGGATACCAGTCTCAGCTGTCCTGCTCTGATGGTAGCCCTGGTCCTCCTTTTATGTAAACTTGTGTTCATTTATTATTACATTACAGTGGTGACCAGTTAATGTATGGCACGTCCTGTAGTTGCTATACTATACTTTATATGTTTAAAATGAATGTACTGTACAGTAATAGAAATACTATACCTGCAGTATAGGCTGTGCATCATTGGTTGCACCATGTTTTGCTTATCGGCAAATAATAAGAATATTGATTGTAGATGTTTAGTTATTTTTAGTGAAATTATTAATCTTACACTGTGTATGTGCAAATGACTGCATGGAAAGACATCTCTAATCCGCTAGGCTGTGTATAGACTGCTAATGTATAAAGATGAGGCAGCATAAAAGAAATGCAGTGGATGGTGCCAGACAGATTGAATCATACTCTGTGGTCAGTGTGGTTTCATTACTACTTCAGTTTATTTCTGCAGCATTACAGAACCTTTTTTTATTTTTTCCAAGTCACAGTAATAGGATTGAATAGACTTGAATCAGTGTGATTATACAGCCTTGGGATGTCCTTGACAAATTCAGATCAGATATCCAGACAAGTCTAGAATGGGCACTTTGGGGAGTAGAGGGCTTGTCTGCAATTATGCTTACTTAAGATAGAGTGTGTTTCTGCAGATGTAGCTGTAACGGGGGAAAATCACTGGAGATTAGAATCCACTTGGACTGCCCAGAATCTGAACTCCCTTTGAATCCAACCCCAATATATGAACAACCCCAAGACAGGGCGGCCAGTCCTGAGGGACACATACTCTGCTTCAGGATATAGTTTATACCTGCCGGAGTCTTTCTCTGATGTCCCAAACACTTAGGCCCTTATTTAACAAGGGATAGCGACAGGTAGCGACTGGTGAGCGGCCGGTAATGACGGGCCCCGCCACGAGAACGCCGGCTCCCCACCACAATCACACATTTATCAAGCCGATCCTGCTTAGCGACTGAGATAGCGCCAGATAGCAACTCATTCATCATTATTCCAGCCTCAGCCCACAGCGCCAGCGTCCGACCTTGAACAGCGACAGGTATGACCTCTCGCTACCTGGCGCTCTCCAATGCATTTCAATGGAACAATCTTTAAATATTCATAATTAATTATTATTAATTTTTTTTTTTTTTAAATGTGAAAAATTCTGTGACCACTTCTGCCATTTTAAATAATTTTTTTAAGGGACATCCCGATCTCGGATGCCCCGCGGTGAGGGAGGTGATCGGCCCGGGAATCTTATAGACTTTAAACAAACAGCCTTCGGCGCTCTGGGCTTCAAAGAAGCATTTTTCAGCGCCAGAGTTTTGTGAGGCTGTTTTTTTGCTGAATATGGTGTGAGTCGGTCGCTAACATGCGCTCCCATACAGCACTGTACTGGTCAAATAGCGACTCCTCACAATGTATTCAACATTACTGCACAGCGACTGAGTCGCTATAAACTAGCGACCCACGGGCGAGCACTGCGACTACTAGCGGGCCTCTGAAAATACCTGCTACAGACTCTCATCTGTCGCTACCTGGCGTTAGTGATGAATCAGCCTGCCCGATAGTATAGCCACTATGTGGCCAGACAAGACAGGTTGGGCTATCCCAAAAGTGAAACAGCGCTTCATCTTTCTTAGAACTAGAGCAGTAAACACAATTTACCATAGTTATAAAGAGGACATATGGCTGAATATATGTACAATGTTTGCCTAGTCTGTTTTGGTTTTGTATATTTCTTGTTCACATATTTATAAAAGTGGACATTTAAAAGATGCTCCCACACACACACATGGCATAGAAAATAAATGAAAATTTGATTTTTTCTAAAAAGTGGTCTATAAATTTGATGATAGTTTGCAACAAAGGGAACATTCATTTCTCCTATTGCCTTTTATTCAGTAAGCAACTGGGGAGCTCCAGCTCGAACCAGTGATTAATAGCAAAAATAGGTGTACAAATTTTATAAGTGGAGTATTGAGCTTTCTAAATTGGAGAATGGGGTGCACAAAAAAAGCGATGTAGAAAAATGGTAAGTACAGGTCTAATAAATAGGAAGAAATTACATATGCAGAAAGAGGCATGAAATGTGCAAGAATTTCTTGCAAGGATACAAATATTTGCACATGGTTACAATTGACTGCTGTAAGGGAAGTCCCAGTGGTCCCTATAATGTATATAACCAACTTTAAAGTGATACTGCAGGCAAAGGTAATTTTTACACCATTGTTAAGCCAATGCCATTCTCTTTTTTATCCCGTCCCACAATCAGCTCTGCGGAGCGGGACAGGATTGCTGGTCCCTTCCAACTCCCCCCTCCTCTGCCTCCTCCTCCCGCCCCTCCGCCTCCTCCTCCCCCCTCCTCTGCCTCCTCCTCCCGCCCCTCCGCCTCCTCCTCCTGCCCTCCGCCTCCTCCTCCCCCCTCCTCTGCCTCCTCCTCCCGCCCCTTCGCCTCCTCCTCCCCCCTCCTCTGCCTCCTCCTCCGGCCCCTCCGCCTCCTCCTCCCCCCTCCTCTGCCTCCTCCTCCCGCCCCTCCGCCTCCTCCTCCCCCCTCCTCTGCCTCCTCCTCCCCCCTCCTCTGCCTCCTCCTCCCGCCCCTCCCCCTCCTCCTCCCCCCTCCTCTGCCTCCTCCTCCCGCCCCTCCGCCTCCTCCTCCCGCCCTCCGCCTCCTCCTCCCCTCTCCTCTGCCTCCTCCTCCCGCCCCTCCGCCTCCTCCTCCCCCCTCCTCTGCCTCCTCCTCCCGCCCCTTCGCCTCCTCCTCCCCCCTCCTCTGCCTCCTCCTCCCGCCCCTCCGCCTCCTCCTCCCCCCTCCTCTGCCTCCTCCTCCCGCCCCTCCGCCTCCTCCTCCCCCCTCCTCTGCCTCCTCCTCCCGCCCCTCCGCCTCCTCCTCCCCCCTCCTCTGCCTCCTACTCCCGCCCCTCCGCCTCCTCCTCCCCCCCTCCTCTGCCTCCTCCTCCCGCCCCTCCGCCTCCTCCTCCCCCCTCCTCTGCCTCCTCCTCCCGCCCCTCCGCCTCCTCCTCCCGCCCTCCGCCTCCTCCTCCCCTCTCCTCTGCCTCCTCCTCCCGCCCCTCCGCCTCCTCCCCCCCCCTCCTCTGCCTCCTCCTCCCGCCCCTTCGCCTCCTCCTCCCCCCTCCTCTGCCTCCTCCTCCCGCCCCTCCGCCTCCTCCTCCCCCTCCTCTGCCTCCTCCTCCCGCCCCTCCGCCTCCTCCTCCCCCCTCCTCTGCCTCCTCCTCCCGCCCCTCCGCCTCCTCCTCCCCCCTCCTCTGCCTCCTACTCCCGCCCCTCCGCCTCCTCCTCCCCCCTCCTCTGCCTCCTACTCCCGCCCCTCCGCCTCCTCCTCCCCCTCCTCTGCCTCCTCCTCCCGCCCCTCCGCCTCCTCCTCCCCCCTCCTCTGCCTCCTCCTCCCGCCCCTCCGCCTCCTCCTCCCCCCTCCTCTGCCTCCTCCTCCCGCCCCTCCGCCTCCTCCTCCCGCCCTCCGCCTCCTCCTCCCCCCTCCTCTGCCTCCTCCTCCCGCCCCTCCGCCTCCTCCTCCCCCCTCCTCTGCCTCCTCCTCCCGCCCCTCCGCCTCCTCCTCCCCCCTCCTCTGCCTCCTCCTCCAGCCCCTCCGCCTCCTCCTCCAGATGCATCACATTGCTGTCAGTGCAGAGAGCTCAGTATTATGCAGCATCACAGATCCAAGTGCAACTCCCACTTTTTTCAGAAGAAAAATACCTGTAAACTTCGATATCTCGGCCATTTCTTCAATTTAAAAATAAAAAACAGTTTAGGACAGTACCAAATGTAGCCCAACACAATGGTATAACAATTACCTTTGCCTGCAGTATCACTTTAATTTCAGTGATCGGCTGATGTAAGAGAGCAAAGGCCTACCAAGTTCTCCAGAGTGTGCCTGCACAGTAATTATTATATAGCTAATCACTACTACATACTATTGTAGTAAACCTGTAGGTCTAAATGAATATAATGTAAGAAGGGGGGAGAAGAGGGGATGTAAAAACATTAATGTTGCTGCTGGCATTGTGGTGACCAATCAATATTTTAGATAGATATTTTGATTGATTCTTGATAATGGTGGTGTTGAAATATGCCTTTTCTTCGCTGCCAAGAGATGCGCATGTAAAACGTTGAGCAGTGACATCTGCTATAGACACTATAGAAATCTACCTGGATGACCAGTCCCTTAAACAGGATTATACAGTATCAGCTATACATTATAACACCCCTTCCTTTGTTTATTTCTTCCTTCATTTTTTACTTTTTTACTTTCAGTGATATACATTTTCCTGTGCCATAAGTTTCATGTTACATGTGCAGTCTGTAGTATCTTCTCTACTTTCTCCAGTGTATTAAATGTTCTTTAAATGAGAGCTCATGTCACATGGGCAATTTGTATTGGCTTCAATTCCTTAACTTCCTTCTATTCATCCTTCTGCCCTTTGTTCCCTCCATACATAGAAAATGTTTATGTTACATAGCAATTTCTAGCATCTACAAACCTCTGATATTTTCCTTCCTTTACTGTATAGAAATGTTCCCCTACTCTAAGGCTTATGTCACATGTGCCATTTGTAGCTTCTACAAATATTTTAAAGAAGACAAACAATCAAAAATGGCTTTATGTCCATTCTCTTCCCCATAAAGGGCTTAATGTCATCCTAAGGATCTTTAACTGTAGGGGCATCCCAAACTAAAAAGCCAAAGCCGGGCATTAAGACCTAGTACTTAGAAGTACTTCAGTAAGACATGTATCCTATTGGATGAGCTGCAGATTTCGCACATTAATGTAGCTAATAAGACAAAAAACGATATCTTGACAATCCCGGTTTTTGGTCCTTGCCACCAGGGCATCCTAAATCAGAATGCCCAGCCCCCTGGATCGCTGGTAAAACTGACCACCAATCCAGCGGTGTGTGTGCAGCCAATAAGCTGGGGGCTTGTCCATGCTGGCAAAGGACATGTGCCTGGCTAAAGGTGCAGCGGAGTACAGCCATGGCCTGCGTATGCGCTGTTTGATTGGCAGTCAGGTACATTTTACCAGGGATTCAGGGGGGTTCACACAGCTGGACATCCCAATTTAGGAGTGAGAATCAGGCTGCTTGTCTTATAGACTCCAGGGTTGCTTTACCTTAACTGCCCCCAAATGGACACAGCTCTGCTATGTAACTCAGTATCTCTATAATGCAGAGCTTAGGCCCTTATTTAACAAGGGATAGCGCCAGGTAGCGAATGGTGAGCGAAGGGTAATGACGGTCACCGCCACGAGAACGCCGGCTCCCCTCCGCAATCACACATTTATCAAGCCGATCCTGTTTAGCGACTGACAGAGCGCCAGATAGCGAATCATTCATCATTATTCCAGCCTCACCCCACAGCGCCAGCGTCCGACCTTGAACAGCGATAGGTATGACCTCTCGCTACCTGGCGCTCTCCAATGCATTTCAATGGAGCAATCTTTAAATATTCTTAATTCATTGCTATTATTTTTTTTTTTTTTTTTAATGTCAAAAATTCTGTGACCACTTCTGCAATGTTAGATATTTTTTTTAAGGTAAAAAAAAAAAAAAATTGTGCAGAATTGATATTACAGGTCTGATATTAATGTATTCATATTACAAAATGTTTTGAAAAACTTGTTTTTTTTTTTTTTTTCCAAAAATATGGTTGTTTGGGGGTTAAAAAACTACTTTTAACCCATCGCCGCCAGCGCTCTGGGGTTTAAACAAGCATTTCACAGCGCGATAATTTTTTGAGCGTGATTTGTTAATGAATATGCTGGGAGACGTTCGCTATGGCCATTCGCTGTCATGTGCTCCCATACAGCGCGGAACCTGTCAAACAGCGACTCCTAACCCCGTATTCAACATTACCGCACACCGACTGAGTCGCTGTCAACAGCCGAACAACGGCCAAGCACAGCGAATACTAGCGGGCGCTGTGAAAATACCGCTACTGTCGCTCATCTGTCGCTACCTGGCGCTATTAATGAATCGGCCTCCCCGTGTGGTGTGAGGGGGTAGGTTAGGCTAGTTTCCCTGTGAACCTGAACCTAACCTGGCACATAGCTGCACTCCCTGCAGGCCCATTTCCTTTTTCCTTTTTATCCTTCCTATTCTTCCTCCAGTGTACCTTATAGAAGTTTTCTCTTAAACAAAAGATCATGTCACATAGGTAATTAGAAGCTACAAACATCTTTGTAACACGATGCACAAACAAACATATATATATATATATGGTATATATATATACTGTATATTTATTTATACATACACACACACACCTACAAATTGCTGCTCATCTCAAGATGAGGATAAGGCAGTTGCACAGTGACAGAAGCTACATATCACTGGGACTGCTGCAGCACAGGGTCAGGTGATTCCCTTTCTCAGGGGTTTACTGATTTGGGATGCCCTACAGTGTGAAACCCCATGGTTTTCCTGCATAGTAACAGTATGTGCGTACTTGGAGTGGAAGTCTTGAATGTTGGGATCATTGTGAATATATGGGAAATCCTAGGGTTTTCACAGAAGAAAAACCCAGTTATATGAGTAGGGCATTTTAGGTTTGTTCATAGGATAGAAATAGTGTAGGCCGGATATGAGACTCTATGCAGAGTAAACCTGCCTATGAGTTAGACAAGGCTATGGTCATCATTCTGTCATACTGTATGGGCCAATGTGGTTGTTCAGTTATGCTTTGCTTTAATGAGCAGTGAATAGAAATGCACTTGCCATACCCTAATTATTTACATTTAAACATAGACCTTCCTTAATTGGCATATATTGTATGGAGGCTGCAGTACTTCATGTGAACAATTGATCTAGTGAATGGCAGCAGTAGGATTAATGAAAAATATTTGCACTTGGATTTCTTCTAATTCCTTGTATCTAAAACATATAAGTGAAAAGCTCTTTGTCTAATATATGTCATTAGTGCTTTAAAGGATTATTGTAGGCAAACAAAAAACATTACCATCCATAACCCCCACCTGTGATTCAACCACTGTTCAAATGGTTGTGTTCTTCTGCTCTTCCAGACAGTGAAAAAGATCTTAGGTAACTTCAGTTTCTTTTTAGTCACTGCTCCCCAGGTCTCTTCCATGCACTGCTCGGTCCGTGTAGCTCATGCAGTTTTATAACTGACCTCTAATGGGAGCAGGTTTAACCTCAAAACGGAAATGTCAGCCTGGTGGAGCAGGTGGGAGAGAGCCAAGGTTGCCATGGGCTTGAAACCACCAAGGGACGTCTCTTGTAGTGGCCATCACAGTGCTGCCCAGTCTCTCGTCACATAGTAATTATCAACAAAAGTAGGTGTGTTTTCACAACCTATAAACCACAAGGCATTATAATAGATTATTTACCCCCCTTGCTGCCAAATGACTTCCACTCTTCTTGGAAGGCTTTCTGCAAGATTTTGGAATGAGTCTATTCCCATTTTTGCCTATTCATAGAAGGTTGACGGCAGAAGGAGACCATACGGTCCATCTAGTCTGCCCTTATGTGTATACTGTATGTACTCTTTATCTTAGGATAGATGTGTGCTTATCCCAGGCATGTTTAAATTCAGTGACTGTTGATTTTTCAACTACCTCTGCTGGAAGTTTGTTCCAAGCATCTACTACTCTTTCTGTAAAATAATATTTTCTAACATTGCTCCTGATCTTCCCCCCGACTAGCTTCAGGTTGTGCCCCCTTGTTCTATCATTAAGCTTCTTCTTAAAAACACTTCCCTCCTGAACCTTATTCAATCCTTTCACATATATAAAGGTCTCAATCATGTCCCCCCTCTCCCTTCTTTCCTCCAGACTGTACAAATTAAGTTCTTTAAGTCTCTCCTGATAAGTTTTAAGTTTAAGTCCTTCCACCATTTTCGTTGCCCGCCTTTGGACACGTTCTATTTGAATAATGTCTTTTTGCAGGTAAGGTCTCCAGAACTGCACACAGTATTCTAGCTGTGGCCTTACCAGGGCTCTATACAGCGGCATCACAACCTTCCTCTTCCTACTGGTGATGCCTCGAGCTATGCAGCCAAGCATCCTGCTATCCAGGGATTGAGTCCTAACTTCAATAACTTTTCTATGAGCTGTGTCAAATGCTTAGCTAAAATCCAGATCCAAATCCACAGCACCACCCTCATCTAACACTTTAGTGACATTGTCAAAGAAATCAATAAGATTGGTCTGACATGATCTGCCCTCAGTAAAGCCGTGCTGTTTTGGGTCCAATAGGTTGTTATTCAACAAAAAGAACATTTATGAACACAGAGACTATTGTTAGATGAATGAGCCTGGCACACATTCATTATTCTAGTTTATACCTAAAGTGGTTTCAGGTCAGGGCACTGTGCAGAGCAGTCCTGCTCCTGCCCACCAAACTCACCAAATAATGCCTTTAGGAACCAGAAAGTACCTTACCCAAATGATTGGTATGTTGACACATTAAGATTTCCCTTCATTGGAACGAACTGGCCTATGTAGATTGGATGCGGGGATGTGTCTACATCGATGAGGGAGCCAGGAAAGAGGTGAGTGTTGTGGTGCCCCCGGGGGGGTTTCACATAGGGAGAAGTGGCTGGCCTGAAATTCCTCAGTTTCCTGGGCTATGTTGCTATGGTTTTATTCCTCTTTAAGAGATGGAATTTAATGTTACACATTAATGTCTTTCTGCCAGGGAGCACAAGCTGGACTTTTTTTTTTTGATCAACAGCAATTTGCAATTTTTCGGGGCTCACCAAACCCATGTTATTGGGTGAGCTGTCCAACCTTTCTTGTTCATTGATCAAACTGCCATATAGAGGAGTGTGATTTGTCACTTCACAGAACATGTTTCCAGTGGCATTGTGCTTTACATCACACCATCTGACGCTTGGCATTATGCTTGGCTTGGCATACAGTTGCTTGGCTGGTGCACGGTCCTTGTGCTGACATCCGAGCGGCGAAGGAACTGAATAAAGCAAAAGCCCTGCCGGCCACATCCCCCTGGGGACGTGTCTGCGCTGGTCATTCACAATGGCCCCGAAGGGGGTATGCGCCTAGCTAAGGGTATAATGGCTCTGGCACTCAGTTCTCAATCGTTCCACTCAGGGTGGGTTCACACCCAGGAGATTCCGTAGCAATTTCCATAGCATCAGCTACTTAATCTGAAACAACATCCATTTTAAAAAAAAAAATGGGTGCATCGTTTCAGGTGCAGGCAGGCATCCCGAATGCAGATGCCCGCTGAGCATTAACAGCAGCTATTGGGACGAATCCTACTTTTCTCCTTGTTTCCAGCTCTCTTATTGGCCGGCATGGTCACGTGGGAGGAGGAATGAGGAGAAAGATAAGATTTCGATTTTGCATGGCTCCTGGTGCTGTAGGCGGTGGGGAGACCCTTTACTGGCATACCTGTTATACCTTGAGTATATTTTGGTTGGGAGTATTTTTGCGCTGTATTTGGTATTTAATGGTTGATTGATACTAGCATCTATATTGGTGAGGTATTTTGTGGTTATTTTTATATTTCTTATAGGGCATTTAAGGACAAAACACACAGGGAGAAGACCACGCCTCCCACAAAGTGCTGTAGACAAAGTGGCACCAACCCACTATATGTATAATAAAAATTCCAATTTATTACATGATGAGCTACAAATTAAAATCACATGCAGACAATTACATTACATACACAACACAACATCAGAGGGCGCCGAAGGTCTTAGATATAATACCTAATACGTGAATTCATTCCAAAAATCATAAAAGCTAAAAGCTAAAAACTAAATGCATAAAAGTTGTTCACTCAATCAGTCAATCAAATATGTGCAAATATGTGCAAATATGCAAATAAGTGTAAAGTGCAAAAAATATGCCAACTAGATATAATCTACTAATCTACTAGTGCATCTACTATCAAACAGAATGGTCCCAGCCAGGTGCAAGATAGCGCAGCGTATCGTAGTGTGACCACACTACTTCCTCAGGGCAAAGTGCACTTTGCCCTGAGGAAGTAGTGTGGTCACACTACGATACGCGTTGGCGACGGTTTGTGGGGGTGCCCCTGGTCGGTCTGTATACACGTTCACTTTTTCTTTCTCTTGGGTTAACTCAGGTGCGCTATCTTGCACCTGGCTGGGACCATTCTGTTTGATAGTAGATGCACTAGTAGATTAGTAGATTATATCTAGTTGGCATATTTTTTGCACTTTACACTTATTTGCATATTTGCACATATTTGCACATATTTGATTGACTGATTGAGTGAACAACTTTTATGCATTTAGTTTTTAGCTTTTAGCTTTTATGATTTTTGGAATGAATTCACGTATTAGGTATTATATCTAAGACCTTCGGCGCCCTCTGATGTTGTGTTGTGTATGTAATGTAATTGTCTGCATGTGATTTTAATTTGTAGCTCATCATGTAATAAATTGGAATTTTTATTATACATATAGTGGGTTGGTGCCACTTTGTCTACAGCACTTTGTGGGAGGCGTGGTCTTCTCCCTGTGTGTTTTGTCCTTATATATATTGTGTTTGGACTAGTGTGCACACCACTACTTACCTTTATTATCGATTTGGTTACTCTTGGGCAGAAAGTCTAGTGCGGCCCATTTTGTCTGTTGTTACTTATAGGGCATTTAGGTATTGGGTAATCATGTAGGTTCTATTTGTGATTACACATTGTATTTGTATCTATTGATTGGTTGCACTTTGCACTTTATAGTTATTTGTTATAGGATCCGGATCATAGGTAGGATTTGCACATTGTTATTTGCACTGATTAGATCACCTGTGTTTATGTGTTTTAAATATAGATGCTGATTGATATTTGTGCATGCCAGTGCTCTCCCCATCGCCTACACGCTTCCATGTTGGTTTATTTTATATGTATTGTCTCATTATTTGTTTTTTAAGGGATTTTAATTGTGTAGTGGTTATGTGTAGTGACTAATTTAGTGATATGGAATAAAATATATTTTTTGGATACATTTCTTGAGTGCTTCCCTCTATGATTCTGTGTTCTTGAGGTGAGCTTTATATAGCTTTGGGAGTCGAGGGTATTGTGCAGATCCCCTTGCATTTATTGGGGAGGCTGATTCAATGCTAGTGGCAGGTAGCGACAGATGAGCGTCTGTAGCAGGCATTTTCAGAGCCCCCGCTAGTAGTCGCAGTGCTCGCCCGTGAGTTGCTAGTTAATAGCGACTCAGTCGCTGTGCAGTAATGTTGAATACATTGTGACGAGTCGCTATTTGACCAGTACAGCGCTGTATGGGAGTGCATGGTAGCGACTGCTCATTGCGACCGACTCACAACATATTCAAGAAAAAAAAGCCTCACAAATCTCTGGTGCAGAATATTGCTTATCTGAAGCCCAGAGCGCAGGAGGCTGTGTGTTTAAAGTCTGTTTTTCAGCATCTATCAACTAGTAACAAAGCGAAAACATATGGAATGACATTGTAGCAACATTGTAACATGAACACTTTAATGCCAGACCTGTAATGTCATTTCTGAAGAAATATTTAAAAAGTTTATAAAATGTGAAAAAACTGCTTTTTCAATGCCAGAAGAGGTCACAGAATTATTTGTGATTTTTGGGAAAAAAAAAAAAACAGTTTAAAGAGAAGAAAAGGTTCGTCCACTGAAATGTATGGGGGAGCGACAGGTAGCGAGAGGTCATACCTGGCGCTGTGCAAGACTGAATGCTGGCGCTGTTCGCAGAGGCTTTGAAAATGATGAATCAGACGCTACATGGCGCTATCCCAGTCGCTAAACAGATTCTGCTTGATAAATGTGGAATTGCGTGCCGTGTCCGGCGTTGACCAGTCGCTATCTGTCGCTACCTCTCATTAACCAGGTGCTACCTGACGCTATCCTTTCTTAAATAACCCCCAAAGATGTATGCATGCACAGGGAGAATGAAAACATTCTTGGATTGTAGGGGGCCAGACCATGTTTTTTTAATCCTTTCCACCAACTGGACTTCCATTTTGAAGACCAGTAATGGATCCCAGGGGCCCATTTGAGGGCCTTCTTCACCAAACCTGAACTGGGAGGCTGATTTATTAATAGCGACATGTAGCAACAGTTGAGCGACTGTAGCGGTATTTTCACAGCGCCCGCTAGTAGTCGCTGTGCTTGGCCGTTGTTCGGTTGTTGACAGTGATGCAGTCGGTGTGGCGTAATGTTCAATACAAGGTTACAAGTCGCTATTTGACAGGTTCCGCGATGTATGGGAGCGCATGACAGCGACTGGTCAGAGCGACCGGCTTCCACCATATTCATCAAAAAATCACGCTCAAAAAATTCAAGCGCTGTGAAATGCATGTTTAAACCCCAGAGCGCTGGAGGCGATGTGTTAAAAGTAGTTTTTTAACCCCTAAACCACCATATTTTTGGAAACCAAAAAAAAAATATTTTAAATAATTTAGTAATATGAATACATTAATATCAGACCTGTAATATTAATTCTGTACAATTTTTTTTTCCCTTAAAAAAATTATCTAAAATGGCAGAAGTGGTCACAGAATTTTTCACATTAAAAAAATTAATTATTAATATTTAAAGATTGTTTCATTGAAATGCATTGGAGCGCGCCAGGTAGCGAGAGGTCATACCTGTCGCTGTTCAAGGTCGGACGCTGGCGCTGTGGGCTGAGGCTGGAATAATGATGAATGAGTCGCTATATGGCGCTATCTCAGTCGCTAAGCAGGATTGGCTTGATAAAGTGTGATTGTGGTGGGGAGCCGGCGGCCGCTCACCAGTCGCTATCTGTCGCTATTCCTTCATAAATAAGGGCCTAAGTGTAGGTTATTTGTGCTATCCCAAGTGCACACACATATACAATACAGTCTGGCATAATGTTTCTGTGCACGGGCCCTGAAAGTAAGCCAGTAATACTTGGGATATCTAAATGAGGGCTGGGCCCCCCAAGTCAGTTCTACTGGTGGGGCCCCCAAGTAAGTTCAACTGGTGGTCCCCAGGCATCCCAGTCTGACACTGATCATATTATATTGATGTTGCCAATGAAGAAAGTGGAACCAAATTTTGACCTGTCTAGGTCACCCAGGATTCTTATCACAGAAAGACCTGAAAGGACAATGACAGTGGTAGGTGTTGGTTTAATTGCCAGCTATATATATATATATATATATATATATATATATATATATATATATAGACAAACATTTTGGTTGAAATGTGGTATCAGCCAATTTTAAAGTAAGCCAGCTGGAGGAGCACATGCTGTGACCAAAATGCTGGAACACCCATGGTCACAATCATGATTCTGAGGTAAACACAGTGACCCTTAGTGGGTGACCTCTGCCATTTAACAGGAATCAAATAACAAAATTGCATCTAATTGCTGATACGTCATGAAAAATCATCTTCTGCCCCATAATTAAAGAGCAGAGAAATACAGCGCCATAATTGGCTGCTAAATGTGCAAGGCGACTGTGCTTTTAGGAATGAAACAAATATAGATAGTCATTCTGTTGTTGTCACTTGTTTAATGCCAGTTGTGAATATTAATATATAAATTGTCACCATCACTACATGGGATCTTCATTATGGGTAATATTAACTGCTCTGAATATACAGTACATGGAACACTGAGGCCAGTAATGTGTGTGTGTGCTCTGGGGATAATGTATATCCAGATCATTACATCAGTGCGCTCTGCTAGACCTGATTATTTCTAATTACCCAGACACCACATCAGAGTGCAGGTCCTGGTTTATTACATTATTTATTTTGCTACAATACTGTTTTAGTCCATGACGTCATAAATGGAGCAGAAGATAATGTGCAATACTGTGAGGTAAGTGGCCTAAAAGAAGAACCTCATCAAAATGGCAACTTGTGCAGGTAAAATGAAATATTGAAAACTGTAAGTCATTCATCTTGGTCGTGTGAATAACATGTGAAACAGAGCCAATACCGTACTTGGGAATGCCTCAATTGAGGTAAAACCTTGTTTGGAATTGGTTTAGGCGCGCTTGAGCCACGTGTCAGAAATAATGCCCGTGTGAATAACACATTGGCCTATACATTAAAGAGGACCAAAATGCTCAGAAATCTATAAGATTCTAGGGCCGCTGGATCTCCTCCCCTGGGGCATCCAGAATCGGGATGCTCCGCTGTGTGAGTCCCCCCCAGGTCTTCCGGAAACTCACCTTCTTTCTCTTCATTCACAGTGCATGCTCAAGCAGCGGCCGCATCCCTGCTATCTCTCTAGCAGGGCACGTGCCCATGCCAGGCATTTGTGAATGGGAGGCACGGACACGCTCCCTTTTAGATGGTAGCAGGGGATGCGGCGGCCAGCGCGCTCGGACCCGCTAGTATTAGACGTGCTCCTTGACGAAGGGGAGGGATTGCATGTGTGAGCCTGTGAGGGGAGAGTTGCAACAGTGTTTCTTTATCACTGTTCACTGTGGATTTACTGCACACCATTTAGTCAGAGTAAACATTATGTATCTTATGAAATGATACAATTATTTCAGTTGTGCAGCAGAGCAATGAGTCATCAGAGCTGATGGCTTCCTACTAGAAATAAAGGAGGGGTGTATTGTTAGTTGAGGCAATTTTGACTGTGGGATTGGTTTTTATATAAGCTGGACTCATGTATGTGCCAATCTTATAGATTCCTGGGCAGATCTCCGTAGGTTTTGGTCCACTTTAAGCCCTCTCAAATAGTTTATGTCACTGATTGCAGGAGTGGGGCTTTAGGGGTGCAATTTACTGAACTTGCTTTTTTTTTTACTTTTGGCCTGCTTGAAGAACTTCTTTGCCCAGGAGTCTACATAGCCCTGATAGCAGGGCCCCCACCACAAGCCCTAATCATCAGCTGATCCGCACAACCTCAGAACTCAACTTCAGTGCACTTCGGCCACAAAGAAACGGGGCGTGAGCACGCCACCACCGAAGACATGGGCGGCGGAAATGCAAGGCACGTGCGTAGTGCTGAGTACAATCGAGAAGGAGGTGACATGGCTAGGTAAGTATTTAGGGGTAGGTACATACTGCAGAGGCGATGGAGGCAGCCCAGGGGCACATGCCTGCACTGCCCCTATAGTATGAACGGCCCAGACTTTACCTCAAAGGACCTTATTCATAAAGGGATAGCGTCAGGTAGTGCCTTGTAAATGACAGGTAGCGACAGGTGAATGCCGGACACGGCACGCAATTACACATTTATCACGTGGATTCTGTTGAGCGACTGGGATAACGCCATGTAGCGTCCGTTTCATCATTATCCCAGCCACAGCATACAGCGCCAGCGGTCAGCCTTGCAGAGCGCCACATCTTACCTCTCGCTACCTGGCACTCTCCCATACATTTCAATGGACATTCTTTTACTTCTCTGTAAACAGGGGTTTTTTATAATTATTTTATGTTATATATTTATGCAGAATTGACATTACAGGTCTGGCATTAATGTGTTCATGTCACAATGTTATTACAATGTAATCCCATATGTTTTTGCTTTGTTACTGGTGGATACATGTTAAAAAAACAGCCTTTAATCACACAGGCTCTGGGCTACAGCGAAGCATTTTTGAGCGCCGGCGGTGTGTAAGGATGTTTTTTTAATGAATATTGGGTGAGTCGGTTGCAATAACCAGTCGCTACCATTCGCTCCATTCGATTGGAGGAATGCATTGTTGCTGCAAAGGAGCGTTGGATCAGCTACGTATAAAACAGGATCATAGCACATCTACTGAGGATTGGTGACTTTCAAATATGGCGCCCAGCATAGAGCTATAAAGAAGCACACTATTTAGTGCTATGTGTATGATCCTTGGCACACAGTGAATGTGTGGTAGTGGATGAGACCGAGAGGTGATGATGCATGTGCATGGGGGGGAACCCCGATTTTTAATATCACAACGTTGTGCATTTCTTATACCTTTTTGGTGTCCTTTATTGGTGCTTTGTGGGTGTGTGCAATATTTTCAATAAAGATGGTTTCATCACTTTCTAATTGTCCCCTTGCGTAACTAGACAGTACCATTTGTGCTAGTCCCATAAGTAACCTTGTTTGTGTGTTTAGGATTGGGGATGCTAATTTGGTTAATGGGAGGCCGTGCGACTCCCCACAATGTATTCATCAATGCTGCACAGCGACTGAGACGCTCCGAACTAGCGAACCATGGCCAAGAACAGCGACAACTAGCGGTCGCTCTGAAAACGCTCATCTGTCGCTACCTGCCGCTAGTAATAAATCAACCTGCCCATTGAATTGGGGTAGAAAGGATTTTTTTAAAACATGCTATTATTGCTTGATTGTGTTTAAATGTAGTAAAAGTTCTCTAATCTTAGATGAATAACACTGAAATATATCGGCAGAAAAAGCTCCCTGCACATAGTAAATAACCTCATTTTTTTGTTTAGGAATGTTTGTTAAAGTGGACCAACACCCAGGATTTTGACTATCCTGGGTCTTGGTCCACTTCGGTGGGGCACCCCCGATCGGGGTGCCCCGCTGTGTGAAACCCCCCCTAACCCCCCGAATAACTCACCTCTCCCCGCTCCCAGCGCCAATGTACAAGGAACGTCTAAGCGGCGGCCGCCGCCGCCGCCTCCCTCGCGTCACTTTTGACGCGCGCGCGCCCACGCCGGCCATTCGCAGACGGCCGGCGCGGGCGCGCGCACGCCTACAGGGGCGCGAGGAAGATAAGGTAGGTGAGTTGGGGTGTTTGGGGGGGGTTTCACCCCGCGGGACATCCCGATCTCGGATGTCCCGCGGGGTGGGGGGTGATCGGCCCGGGAATCTTATAGATTCCCGGGCCGATCACCCGTGGGTGTTGGTCCACTTTAAGAGAAGAAGGAGATGTAGATCCACCTTAAGATCAGCAATTTGCAAACTGGTGTTTATTTTGTCACTTGTGGTAACTGATGGTGTTAATAGTATTTGTTTAGTGTCCAGTTATTATGATGTGCATACAATTCCCCCCATGACTGACAGTTGGAAAGGTAACTCCTCCCCTAGAGAACAGCCAGTGTCAGGCAGATCGGATTTCTAGTTTTTGTGGTTATGGAGAGAGCAGCGCTGTGTGACCACCCTGTCCTTAGTGTTTAGGGGAAAACATCCATCTGGCAGGCTAGAAAGCTTCTTCTGCTACTGCTACCAGATGTTAGCTTCCCTCCCTTTCTATTCACAAAAACATTGTAAAGAGAGAAAAAACAGAAAGAAGGCTCATATAGGCAGAATAACAGGATTTACCCATGATTCTTAGCCATAGGCGCGCCATGCAAATAAATCTCTTTGCATCTTTGTGATATCTCATTCACATAAAAATGGTGGTTTGGTCAGTATCCTTTTCAATAGTGGGGGTCATTATTCAGGGCTGTCTCTAGGGCAGAGTGAGCAGGGTGATCGTCTTGGGTGCTAAAGCCATTGGGGGCGCCATTATCCCAGCCATCCTATTTTCTGCAGATAAGTCAGGGCCACTATTAGTGGAGCAGGCCATAAGGCAGGTCCCCCATCCCCCAATATTGAGTTCAGGCAATGCAAGGGGGCACTGCCTGCTGCTATGATGGAGGCAAAGCATGGCACATGCCAGTATAGCACAGCAGCACCACCATAGGATGTGGAGGGGGCAGAATTTTTTCTTTCTTTTAGGTTGATGGTAGTAGTTAGTATTTAGTTTTGCCATTCACAGCACACAGCTTTTAATTTCTTTTTTTTAAATTTGCTCATGATGTTATGTCTATTAATATGATATATTTATGCACTAGAGAACTTTATTCTATTATGATATTGCTGCTACCTCTATACATATTGCCATATATTGTTTGATTTCTTATATATATTACCCCCTTTGAATAATTTACTTAAACCATCCTATCTATTTGCTTGCTGTGCTTTTTAGGATTTGTTGCTGAAGTTTTTTTTTAATTTATAGGGGAGTTTTTAATTATCTTTAGAGAAAAACTTTGAAGGCCCTAAAAATACAATTCTGTGAAATACTCACCTGTAGAATTGGTATTATACGCATACAGCACGTCCTGCTCCATCTATAATACTTACACATGGGTAATCCTCCGCCAGAGGGCGCTGTTCACTGCAGACATGTAAAAACAAGCTCCTCCCGGCCCTACATATACCGAAGGACCTCCCACAAATCCCCAGCATTGAAAAGCAGTGAGAAGGAGAAGCCGGGAGAAACCAACCACCCATAAACTGGCAATAAGATCAATGATAACAATCACCATACAGGGGATCCAGAACAGAGTGAAACCAGGGTGGGGTGGAGCAGGATGTGCTGTATGCGTATAATACCAATTCTACAGGTGAGTATTTCACAGAATTGTATTATTCTAAGCATACAGCACGTCCTGCTCCATCTATAATACTTACACATGGGACATCCAATAGCAGTGTCCATAAAATAGGGTGGGATCCCCATCAAAAAAGGCACAGCAAACAGTAAAAGTGCTGTCACCTGCAAATCTTGCTACCAAGAGCAACCTGAGCGAGGGCTCAAACGCCAACCTTATAAAACCTTTGAAAAGGCATGAACTGAACACAAGCAGCGTGTTACGCGCCGGGTGCGAAGAAGTGGACCCGCAGGGTCTGCAGAACTGTTTGGCAGATACCGCGTCAAGGGAGCGGAGTCTAAGGAGCCACTGGTTTTCACCAGAGCCCACCGCAAGGCGGGATGGTCTTGTGCGGCAGGTGACTCCCAGGTCGCTACCCCCCAACAGCGGCACAGTTCCACAAACTGCTGAAGTGACGTGCAGTAGAGGCAAACAGTGGTCGAAGGCGAAGGCCGAGGTCAGGACTGGCAGCGCGGGTTCAGTAGCGGAGACACAAGCCGAGGTCGGGACTGGCAGCACGGGTTCGAAGGTCAATGGGAGAGCCGAGGTCATACACGAGGAATCAAGCAATACAGCGATAATCATTCAGGGAACAACACCGAAGATCCGGCACAGGAAGTAAGGCAGGGTTTAATTTATAGGAAGAGCCAAAAAGGGATTGGATGGCAGAGACCAATTAACAGGGCCTTGGCCCTTTAAATCTGAGAAGGTTGACGCGCGCGCCCCCTAGTGGCCGGGGACGTGCGCGCAGGGAAGGCGGAACAGCAACAGAAGGAGGAAGCCGGCGGCCATGCCGGTCAGAGGAGGAAGCGCGGGGACCAGGTAAGGGGAAAACGCAGCCTGGGGGGCCAGCAGCGGACGCCCAGAAGGCGGTAGAGCGGGGAGCGCTGCAGGAAGGGGACGCAGCGCTCGCCCGAGGAGAGGCACGGAGGGGGGCGCTGCGCGGGGAAAACGCAGCGCTCGCCCTAACACAGCGATCTAGCAAAACTTGTTCAACAGAACCCAGGTGCTGAAAGGTCCAACGGTACCCAAGCACAAGTAGAAAAAAAACAGAAGAAAATTCTTCCCCCAAAAGGATAGGCCATAGTAAAAGCCTGACCAGTCCAGTCCACTATCTTTAGTAGAAAAATCTACGAACCACACCCCACTGGGCCACCCAAGGGCCTCCAGTATCACGGGTCGCCCCTTCCAGAGCCATCTTGCGCAGACCCCCACTTAGCAAGGAGAATGAAGACATATAAAATAGAATGTCCAGACATAAAATTACCAAGCCCCATGACCAAGTCAGAATATTCTGAGACAAAAAAACCAAGGGCAGAGCCCCTGTGATAGTGACGGGGCGCAACAGAGCCACACTAGTTGAACCTCATAGGGACACCAGGATAGGAGCAAGGTGCTGTGGCCATCCCCTCACCCAGGCGGGTGAGGGCGACCCATCATGCTTGGGGGGTTTTGGTGAAGGAGTCGGACTTAGCCCGACCAGAAGGCCCCCCACTGTCGCAGCCAGAGCAGTCGACGTATAGCCACCACAGGGGCAGAAGTCCTCGCACACATTCTGATGGTGTCATCCAGAGCTAAAAGGATAAATTTAACAAAAATATCACAACTGGAGAGTGCATGAAACACCTCCCAGGGTAAATCCTCAGGGTGATGCTCAAGCATCTGTCTTATGAGGGTTCTAGCGGCCACTGCAGTGATGGCCGCGGCACAGACAGGACGCAGCGCCGTTCCTGCACAAGCAAAGGTGTGCGATGCCAGCCTATCGATGCGCCGGTCCTCGACATCCCAAAGGGTACTGTAAGCCGGGACTGTGAAGAAGGGGGGGTTAGGAACCCCAATGATCGGTGCGTCCACCACGGGAGACGATGACCAACAATCAACCATCTCAGGGGGAAAAGGGTATTTCCAATCCCAGTCCTCTGGGATCCCTGGAAGCTTAGTGGGGCATTCCCATTCCTTAAAGTGGACCAACACCCAGGATTTTGACTATCCTGGGTTTTGGTCCACTTCGGCGGGGCACCCCGATCGGGGGTGTCCCGCTCTTTGAAACCCCCCAGAAACCCCAAAAAACTCACCTCTCCCCGCTCCCACGTGACCGTGCCGTCCAATCCCCGCCGATGTCCAAGCGGGTGACAGTGGCGTCCAAGACAGCGCGTCCGCCGCTGCCTCCCGCGCGGCACTCTTGGTGGGCGCGCGCACGTCTAGAGGGGCGGGCGGGAGGCGGTGGCGGCGGATCAGGTAAGGAGTTTGGGGTTTTTTGGGGGGGTTTCACCCCGCGGGACATCCCGATCTCGGATGTCCCGCGGTGAGTGAGGTGATCGGCCCGGGAATCTTATAGACCCAAGCGTTCGGACAACCCCGTAACAATCTGGTCAAGCATAGACAGGTCAGGTTGTAACTCCCCGCTTGAACATGACTCAACAGGAGTGAGATTTAGGCAAGGGGAAGAGGGAGAATAGGAGCGAGGTGCAGCCACAGGCGCCGCTCGCAGGGCCAGTGCTTGCTCGGCACAGGGCGCGCAAGCCCGTGCCCTGTCAGCATCAGCATGGGGGAGACCACACGCTATACACAGTCGGTCTTGTCCCAGAGGGACCCCGGTCACACAATCCTGAGATGCCTCCATATGGTGATTAGGCACAGTATGCCCATAGGGATTTATGCAATAAGCAACCCTGGATGCCCCAACGACCCGCTGATTAATGTGGGAGATTTGTAGGAATAAAATCACAACGAAAAGGCGCCGTGGCATCTAACGACGCAGCAAACTAAGTAGTAGAGAGAAAAACGGCAGCAGCCAAAACAGAATAAAGAGCAAGCAGCACGGCTCTGACACCCAGATGTCAATAGAGGCAGAAATAAAGGCTTTAAGCGTGACTAACAGTACACTGGGACCGCCACACACACACACACACACACACACCCTTTCTTTTCCCCCTAACTAGTTGGGGAAAGAGGGAGCTGTAAACAGGGTCCACCACTACTCAGGGCAGGGGGCAATAATGCGGGAGGGGCATCCACTAGAGGCTCACCATCAGCCTAACCGCCTACCCTATGGTGGGGGATTGCGGTGGAGCATGGCTCCGTTAAGCACCAAGGTGCTGCCTACCTTCACCCGACCAACGCAGCCCAGGCTGGGAGGCATATTCTTCATAAAGAGGACGGGTGGAAATAGTCCCACAGGGCCTGCGAGAGCGTGATACTTCATGTCTTCGCAGTTCAGCACTGCAGAGAAACCTGGGGATTTGTGGGAGGTCCTTCGGTATATGTAGGGCCGGGAGGAGCTTGTTTTTACATGTCTGCAGTGAACAGCACCCTCTGGCGGAGGATTACCCATGTGTAAGTATTATAGATGGAGCAGGACGTGCTGTATGCTTAGAATATCAAAAACATTCCAAAGACGTCCAAGTTTCACTCCTTGGGGTGTCCCAAATTGGGATGCCCTGCTTTGTGTAAATCCCTGGATCCCCTGTTCCAATTAACTTCTGCTGGAATCCTCACCGCATCTCAGCGCTGCAGCCACATCCACGCTCACCTCTACCTCTGTGCGCACCCGTGCCAGGCCTTTTTCAATGGGTGGCGAAGGCACACCACAGATGGAAGCTGAGCGTAGGATGCTGTTGGTGACATACTTGGCTCTGCTCAGCTCTGCTTAGCTGCTCGGGTGGCTTTGCTGCTGACAGAGCCGCAGAGACCCGTGTGAAATAGAGCGTACTGATTGGCTAAGGGGGGCTGGGGTTTCATCCAAGCCTGTGCTGTGGGAATAACAGGAAGGTGAGTTTTAAGGGTGACCTGGGGTGATACACACAGGATGCCCTCCCTGAAAGTGAAATTCTTGTGTGTTGTTCCTCTTTAAAGAACATCCAACACCCAAGAATCTGCCTTTCTTAGGATTTGTACCTCTGGGCATCCCAATTTGCCCCTGTGCCTCCCCCCCAAGATTGCCAGTAAGCTCACTTTTTCTATATTACTACAATGCTTGCGCCAATCAGCAGCGCTCATTTTATTTAGATTTCCATTGTCGTACTGAGATCAGAGCAACAAGGAAATCAGAGTGGAGGGAGCCCCACCATCCACATTCACACTCATCTCTAGCTGTGGATGTGCCAGCCATTCAGAAAGGCCTGGCGTCTGTGTGCTGGGAAAGCCTGCTCAAGGTGCTGAGTTGATCTTGTATTTTTATAATTTTTTCTTATGTTAGCAGATGTGTGTTTTACAGAAGCAGTTCTCACTACCTGCAATCTGTTTCTATTGGTAACTGTAAACCACATCTGTACACCAAGATCTACAAAAAGAGAGAAGTTAACACTGTACATCCAGAACACTGCTGTTGGGTATGAAAAGGTGTTAGTGAGCTCCCACACCTCAGCAGAAGCAGCCAAAGCAGTGTTCTGTGTATTCAGAGCTCACTTATCTCTTCTTGTAGATCTCGGTGTACAGTTTCCAGTAGCAACAGATTGCAGATAGTTAATGGAACTCTGCAGGCAAAGTGCATAAACTGTCATTCAGCAGCTCACCTGATCATGGCTGTGCTCTCCCTGCCTGGAAGAACAAGGCAAAAGTAGTGGCACACCCCCTGAATTCCTTTGCCATAGACCACCAATAATAGGGCTAAGCTGGTGGTCTAAAGCTCTGCATCATCAGACTATGGACACTGGCAGAGAGGGAGAACAGCCAGGGTGATGAGAATGCCTGTCTTACAGACCCCACCTATTATGCTGATTATTATGCGGCATCACAATGCCAAGGCCCACACCCCAATATTTCAAAAGACAAATCATAAGGTGAAACTATTAACCCTGATATCACGGCCATTTCTTCTTCAATTAAAAATGGAAAACAGTTTAGGACAGCGCCAAACGTAGCCTGATACAATGGGCTAATAATTGCCTTTGTTATCTGTATCCATTTAAATCTAATTCCATTAAAAACACATTTGCTAACGTGAGAAAATAAAAAAGTAGTATATCAGCTAAGCACCTTGTATAATAAAGTATAGTAGTAATGGTATTATATATAGTATAGTATAATGGTATAACCCGGTGGCAGCCTTCTGGTTATCTGACAGCTATCATCCTATTGTGAGTACAGCACGGATGTTTTGATTTTTATAATTATTATGATGGTCATAATGTTTGGCATTTAGATTAATGTTATGCAGCACTTTAGTTTTTTTTTTACCACTATAATGAATTTGGGCCCTTATTTATGAAGGAATAGTGACAGGTAGCGACTGGTGAGCGGCCGGTAATGACGGGCACCGCCACAAGAACGCCGGCTCCCCACCACAATCACACATTTATCAAGCCAATCCTGCTTAGCGACTGAGATAGCGCCAGATAGCCACTCATTCATCATTGTTCCAGCCTCAGCCCACAGCGCCAGCGTCCGACCTTGAACAGCGACAGGTATGACCTCTCGCTACCTGGCGCTCTCCAATGCATTTCAATGGAACAATCTTTAAATATTCATAATTAATTGTTATTAATGTTTTTTTTGTTTTTTTTAAATGTGAAAAATTCTGTGACCACTTCTGCCATGTTAATTATTTTTTTAAGGTAAAAAGAAAAAAAAATATTAATATTACAGGTCTGATATTAATGTATTCATATTACAAAATGTTTTTAAAAACTTGTTTTTTTTGGTTTTCAAAAATATGGTTGTTTGAGGGTTAAAAAACTACTTTTAACCCATCGCCGCCAGCGCTCTGGGGTTTAAACATGCATTTTACAGCGCGAGAATTTTTTGAGCGTGATTTGTTAATGAATATGGTGGGAGCCGGTCGCTATGGCCAGTCGCTATCATGCGCTCCCATACAGCGCGGAACCTGTCAAACAGCGACTCATCACCTTGTATTCAGCATTACTGCACACCGACTGAGTCGCTATCAACAACCGAACAACGGCCAAGCAGAGCGACTACTAGCGGGCGCTCTGAAAATACCGCTACAGTCGCTCATCTGTCGCTACCTGGCGCTATTAATGAATCGGCCTCCCCGTGTTTGAGATTTGTGATTTGGATGAATGCACTTAAGGGATTCTATTATTCAAATTAAATTAATAGGTTTATGTATAAATTGAATATTCATGTCATTTGTTATCTGATATTTATAGTTTCATTTAGTCTGTATACTCACTTATGTATAATTTAGGACAGATATATTTGTAGCAGCTGCCTGATAATATACATGATCTTGTAAAGTTTAATTGGGATTGTTCTGATCATTATTAAAAAGATATTATATTAGTGATATTTATGCTAAATAATCAGCTTTCCGCTACTGGTACTGTGGGTGAGAGATGGTAGGTAGCTAGGTGGTCCATGAAAGTGGCCTTTAAAAGGGAAAGTTCACTTTCTATGGCTTTTATGAAAATGTCCTCAAGGTGCTGAGCTGAAGTAGTATTTGGTAAAATGGTATTATCTGCACTGACGTTGTGGCCAAAGCGGATGGGCACAACCAAGCTAAAATATTTGAACCAACCCGGATTTTTGGTTATGCATACCTACTCTTTGGATCTCTTTGTCATACATCCTTCCAGACAGTTCTACATAGGTATAAAAATGATGAGCAGTTTTCCATTGGAATGTGTCAGTTTCCGATAAAGCATAATGTCGCCTGCACAAAGTCAGGCCAGGTGGAGTTCACAGCACTCAATGAGAGCTATTGATTTTTTAATATGGCCATTAATGCTGCTTATCATCATATTACTTCTTTCAGGAACTACTTTATGCACCTGCATTGTATTTTATCATGTTTACATTATCTTTCTGGGTATATGGTTAATGTATTGTTTAAACTATTAACAATGTATTTGATCTATTTAGCATGGTTTATTGCGTTAATTAGTTCTCACAAGCCATTACATCACAAGTTCTTACTTATAAAGGACACACAGAAAGATGTTGCTGCTGCTGATTCCTAGCTACATTAGCTGAATGTGAGACAGATATGACTCCATTATTTTATAGCCCAGATGATACTTTCCGGCACCTTTGTTACTTGTTCAGTTTGTTACATTTGTGATTGGGTTACGAGACATCACATATTATATTGCGCAAGAATGTGATTAAAGTATGTTGGTAAAAATAATGCCCTTATTTATGAAGGAATAGCGACAGGTAGCGACTGGTGAGCGGCCGGTAATGACGGGCACCGCCACGAGAACGCCGGCTCCCCACCACAATCACACATTTATCAAGCCAATCCTGCTTAGCGACTGAGATAGCGCCATATAGCCACTCATTCATCATTATTCCAGCCTCAGCCCACAGCGCCAGCGTCCGACCTTGAACAGCGACAGGTATAACCTCTCGCTACCTGGCGCTCTCCAATGCATTTCAATGGGACAATCTTTAAATATTCATAATTAATTGTTATTAATGTTTTTTTTTTTTTTTTAAATGTGAAAAATTCTGTGACCACTTCTGCCATGTTAGATAATTTTTTTAAGGTAAAAAAAAAAAAAAAAATTGTGCAGAATTGATATTACAGGTCTGATATTATTGTATTCATATTACTAAATTCTTAAAATTTTATTTTTTTTTGGTTTCCAAAAATATGGTGGTTTGGGGGTTAAAAAACTACTTTTAACACATCGCCGCCAGTACTCTGGGGTTTAAACATGCATTTCACAGCGCTTGAATTTTTTGAGCGTGATTTTTTGATGAATATGGTGGGAGCCGGTCGCTCTGACCAGTCGCTATCATGCGCACCCATACATCGCGGAACCTGTCAAATAGCGACTTGTCACCCCGTATTCAACATTACTGCACACCGACTCGTCGCTATCAACAACCGAACAATGGCCAAGCACAGCGACTACTAGCGGGCGCTGTGAAAATACTGCTACAGTCGCTCAACTGTCGCTACATGTCGCTATTAATGAATCGGCCTCTGAGGTCCAGTAATAAAAATCCACATAACTTTGCTAAATAGCCAACATCCTCTGATTGTAAAGCGCTGCAGAATATATTGGCGCTATATAAAGGTTAGCTATACTCAGCATAAAAATCTTTTAATGAAAGGAAGAAGAATTGGGGGTGTCAGTTTTTAAACCTTTTTGGTTTAACATCACCTATGGTCCCCTGCAGCTGATCGGTCCTACTTTGGCAGGTGGGTTGCTGATTGATGAACTAGGACCGATCAGCTACGGCGAACAAAAGGTACAAAATAGTACCCTTTTATTTTTTTATTTGGTGGTCAATTCCTTCTACAGTATCCCCTGGTCTACTTATCCATCATGCACTGATTAGCGTGTTATTGTAGTTAATTTTACTGTACCCCACAGACTAGGTCAGGAAACAAACAACCAGAGGTGAACAGTTCTCCCCTGTGAAATGAAAATGGTATGCTCAAAACCTTTGGATTCTACTTCTATCAGTAGAAGTAAACTAAAAGCTTGGCCTATCGTATAATAAATATGGATTTTTTTGATTTTTAATATACAGTTTTGCTGAAGAGCTCCTTTAAGAAAGTCCTGCATCATTTCTACATAGCTTCAAGTTGGGTCCCAGGAATCATAGGATGATTTCCTCTGGTGATGGGCCCAAAGCCGGTGGTGGGTCCCTTTGATAATCAGTGGTATAAACTGTTTGAGAGGGTTTAAAGCATGACTATCCTGTGTTTTGTTCCCGTACGGCTTAGTAAAATGGTCCTACAGCAGGCTCTCATCCAATCAGAGCCATTTGCCATGCATATATAATGTTTGGCAAACGGCTCTGTTTGTGGCAATCGGGAGCGTAAGTGGCCGCATCCCCAGCAGTGAGCTCCCTATCTAAATGGCTGGGGGCGGGAGCACACGAACAGCCCAAATATGCTGGGGATGTGGCCACCAGTGTTTAAATCAGCGAGGGAGCCAGGAAGCAGGCGAGTTTTGCAGCACACGGGGGGGAGGGGGTCATCAAACAACAGGGCATTCCAAATCAGGGAAGGCCAGTGGCCGGCCCTATTGGAATTTGTTCTGTTTTTACCCCATGCAGATGTGGTATAATAGCTACGCTCCTAGAATTACATGTGGGCGGCCATCTTGCCACACAGCTGACAGTCCTGCTCACACATGATCATGAGGGGAGAGCTGTGCCAGCAGCAAATCACACCAAGCATAGAGAGATATATGCTTTAGAAACATGAGGAAGCTTGTCTATCATTCTACACACACACTAAATAAACAGCTACTGGAGGAATTCTATGTGAAGGAGAATCTGTTACATTATTTCGTGATATTATGTGTTTTGTACAGCAGTCCTAACACATTCACACAGTGTAATTAATGTATCTAAAATGTAACTAGTTGCTCTCAGATGTTAGCAGAGCAATCCCGAGACATTACAGCTGATGGAAGAAATTTTGGATACGGTTTTTAGAAGCAGGGCTCTTAGGTCTAAATTTAAGATGACAGCTCCCATGTAGTTCAGGAGCACAAAATCCATCGGCTATTCCACAATATCTGAATGGGGTTACGCTCTTTTAAATAGCTTACATCACTGATTGCGGGGGGGGGAGGGGCTTTGGGAGAGAAATTGACGTGCAGGCTGATTCATCACTAACGCCAGGTAGCGACAGGTGAGCGTCTGTAGCAGGCATTTCAGAGCGCCCACTAGTAGCCACTGTGCTCGGCCGCGGGTCGCTAGTTCATAGCGAATCAGGCGCTGTGCAGCAATGATGAATACATTGTGAGGAGTCGCTATTTGACCAGTACAGCGCTGTATGGGAGCACATGTTAGCAACATGTCAGTGCGACCATCTCACAACATATTCATTAAAAAAACATCCTCACAAAACTCCGGCGCTGAAAAATGCTTCTCTGAAGCCCAGAGCACCGGAGGCTGTGTGATTAAAGTCAATTTTTCAGTATCTATCCACTAGTAACAAAGCGAAAACATATGGAATTACATTGTAATAACATTGTAACATGAACACATTAATGCCAGACCTGTAATGTCATTTCTGCAGAAATATATAAAACATGAAAAATATTTGAAAAAAAGGCTTTGAAATGTATGGGAGAGTGACAGGTAGCGAGAGGTAATACCTGGCGCCGTGCAAGGCTGAACGCCGGTGCTGTTCGCTGAGGCTGGGATAATGATGAATAGGACGCTACATGGCGTTATCCCAGTCGCTCAACAGATTCTGCTTGATAAATGTGTAATTGCGTGCGTGTCCGGCGTAAACCTGACGCTACCTGTCGCTACCTCTCATTTACAAGTCACTACCTGACGCTATCCCTTCATGAATAAGGGCCTAAGCTTGAATTTTTTGACTGGAGGTCTGCTTTACCTGTAACTTTCCAAACCCCCCAACCTGTCTAGAATTCATAGATAATACCTGAGTTTTCACCCAGTGGCTCCCGTGGTGTTGTAAAAGAGATTTCCCCCTTTATTACCATCTGGGCTAGCCTTGGCTGGTGAATAGTAAACACACTTATTGATAACTGAGAACGAGGTAGCCAGCATGTTAGGATGGGACCCAAAGGTATTGGCCAGAATTAAAAAATGTCATGATAGTAACTAGCTATAGCAAGTTCAATTTCTGCCTTTCTTTATGGCCCTGCATGTATCTTTATTACTGTATTGGAAAACATGATTAATCATTGTACTGTAGGGACCTGTGAAAATGGACTTCAAACTGTACTTGCGTTGTGTTGTTTTTATATTTAGAGAAGTTATTGTACAGTATATGGTGGAAATGCTGCTGCAGTCTAGAAGGGCGTGCACTGTGTCTGCTTCTACCATAAATACCATAATAATATGATAACAATCATATAAATTCAGTGCTATATGGACAGTTATTGCCTTTATAAAACAGCCGCACCCATTGTGCTGATATGTCCTTTTATTAATACTTAAAGGTAATAATGTACCCAAGTAATTTTTGCTTGAATCTCATTTTCCCTTGTGCTGCCTGTAGTCTGGGGTACCCCAGCTGGACTATGTTGGGCCTACACTGTGCACTGCTGCTTCCTGGCTGCACCCGCAGACAATGGCTCAGCACCATCTGCTTCCCTGCTCTCTACTGTGGCATCCTGGATTACAGTGCATCAAGGCAGAATGGGAAAGGTAAGTATTGAGCTAAGAAAAATAGAGCACATCAATTTTTTTGTAATAGGCTATATATACATAGAGGCTGATTTATTAATAGCGCCAGGTAGCGACAGTTGAGCGACTGTAGCGGTATTTTCACAGCGCCCGCTAGTAGTCGCTGTGCTTGGCCGTTGTTCGGTTGTTGATAGCGACTCAGTCGGTGTGCAGTAATGTTGAATACAAGGTGATGAGTCGCTATTTGACAGGTTCCGCGCTGTATGGGAGCGTATGATAGCGAATGGCCATAGCGACCGGCTCCCACCATATTCATTAACAAATCACGCTCCAAAAATTCTCGCGCTGTGAAATGCATGTTTAAACCCCAGAGCGCTGGCGGCGATGGGTTAAAAGTAGTTTTTTAACCCCCAACCATATTTTGGGAAACCAAAAAAAACAAGTTTTTCAAAACATTTTGGAATATGAATACATTAATATCAGACCTGTAATATCAATTCTGCACAAATTTTTTTTTTATTTTTTTCTTACCTTAAAAAAAATATCTAACATGACAGAAGTGGTAACAGAAATTTTCACATAAAAAAAAAAAAAAAAAATTATTAACAATTAATTATTAATATTTAAAGATTGTTCCATTGAAATGCATTGGAGAGCGTCAGGTAGCGAGAGGTCATACCTGGCGCTGTTCAAGGTCGCTCGCTGGCGCTGTGGGGTGAGGCTGGAATAATGATGAATGATTCGCTATCTGGCGCTCTGTCAGTCGCTAAGCAGGATCGGCTTGATAAATGTGTGATTGTGGAGGGGAGCCGGCGTTCTCGTGGCGGTGACCGTCATTACCGTTCGCTCACCAGGCGCTACCTGGCGCTATCCCTTGTTAAATAAGGGCCATAGTTCTATACACACATTACTGTGGTCAGTGAATGTGGTTAAACACAACTTATTTAATGAAGAGCTTAGTGAGACACCATTACAAGGTTACTAAAAGAGTAACTAACCAATCTGGCCTGGAAGTTTGCCTTTCTTACAAACCTTAAGAAAAATCTAAATGTATATGTATATTCATGTGAAAAATGACCCCATACCTTCAGTGCCCTTAGGCGTCATAGCCTTACTGGAGATTATTAGCTCCAGTGCTAATAACCCATTTGGAGGAATAGTGCCCTAAGCTTCCATGCAGACATTTAGCTTGGTAAATTAGGGGTGTAAAATGGGGGAAGGTTGAACTCCCTGCCCTCCCAGCATTGCAGCGTCTTTCACAGCAGCCTCTCCCTGACTGTGTCTTCATAATACCCAGTATAACTATACAAGAGGCAAGGCATGTGAGGCCTGTAGTCCATGACTGCTGGGTTGAAAAAAAGGATCTACGTGACTACAGAGAGACACAGAGGAGCCTAATATAAATGTGATACGCTGACATGCGCTGTGTGCCGCAATTACTAATCAGTTTTAATGCGCAGGGCACATCGGCTAATGAGTTTTATACACCTGAACTGAATAAAACTCCCGCCAAGCTTCTGGTAGGAATAACATTCAGGGGTGACAGGTTTGAGTGTATCGGGGGGGGGGGGGGGGGGGGGGCAAAAGACGTTCCCCTGATTTCCTCTTCCTTCCATTAAGAAAAAAAAAAGAAAAAAAGCCTGGACTGATATTTCTCGATACCTAGTGTATAAGTAACCCCTCCTCCCTCCATCCAGCTTATTTATAAGTATTTTTTTCATTGGGCCATTGAAGAGGACAAAACCCGGTAAGACCCACCCTAGAGTCTATAAGATTTACTTTGCCCTTGGATGCCCTGTACTATCAACCCCCCCCCCCCCCCGGTGTCCCTGTAAACGCACCTGCTTGAATGAGTGTTTCAATATGCAGGGAAATCTGTTTTACAAACTGTTCTCATATTTGTAAAGAAGTGTGTTCCTTTTCCCATGAGTCACAGTTGAAAGACAGAATTAAAAACCCATTTATATGTGTTGGTCCTCTTAAAAATGTTGCCCTAAGGGCATCCCAATTTGGTCTGCCCTGCCTTGTGATGCCCCCAGTGTTCCTGAAAACTCCGTACCTTCCGTAATCCCATGATGTAAGTACGGCTCGGCCGTAGCATCCTGGTTCTGCACCTCCTGCCAGCCTGGCAGACAAATTAAAATGTGTTTTTTTTCCTTTAGAAATGAATTTTAAACAATCAGACCATTTTCTGTGCTCTATGAGATTGGTGATTGCCTGGCATAAATGTGTATTTAAATATACAAGGGATTCTGTTTCACAAACTGTTGAAATTCATCTATTTAAGTTGACATATTCGCGGAGAATTCTTATCATTACCGATGGGTCACAGTACACTCTCAGAACCCGACAAGAGATCCCATAGATAATAAATGCACATATTTCATTCCTGTGACGGTTCAAGCCATAAAATGACATGCTAAAAGACTCATATGTACTTACACACCTTTAACCTGGGTGTGCTTTTACGTATGTATTGTGCTGTTTAAATACATTTCTAATAGATCTCTCCTCATTCCCTCTGCAGTTAGTAAATACAGGACTTATTCTGTTTTTTCTGTAGGGATTCAGGCCAAGCCCTCGGCACTTGAGGAGGTACACCCGGACACGTGTTGAAGAAGCCAAGCCTCTGGTAGAGGTCCAGCACACTGACCAAGACACTGCTTCACCATTGAGGAAGAGAAAAATCAAGAGAAGTAGCCGAGTGCAGCCAGAGTTTTATCAGACTGTTCAAGTGACACCCGTTCGCAAACTGGTATGTAAAAAAGCCAGTTTAACTTGTTTGTTATAGTATTGATATGCAACAATAGGAATGCTTTGGTGTCAGTATGGTCATAACGCCACATTTAGGAGCTTTACCATAGCAGTTACATTGATTGGTATATACCGTAGTTTCCGCCCTATAAGACGCACCCACCTATAAGACGCAGGATTTGGAGGAGAAAAAAATAGAAAAAAAATATTCGGAACCAAATGGTGTGCTTAAATACCCCCTGACATCCCAAATACAGGCAGTGTGCGGGAATCCCCAATACAGGCAGTGTGCTGGCATCCCCAATACAGGCAGTGTGCAGGCATCCCCAATACAGGCAGTGTGCAGGCATCCCCAATACAGGCAGTGTGCAGGCATCCCCAATACAGGCAGTGTGCTGGCATCCCCAATACAGGCAGTGTGCAGGCATCCCCAATACAGGCAGTGTGCTGGCATCCCCAATACAGGCAGTGTGCTGGCATCCCCAATACAGGCAGTGTGCTGGCATCCCCAATACAGGCAGTGTGCAGGCATCCCCAATACAGGCAGTGTGCAGGCATCCCCAATACAGGCAGTGTGCAGGCATCCCCAATACAGACAGTGTGCTGGCATCCCCAATACAGGCAGTGTGCTGGCATCCCCAATACAGGCAGTGTGCTGGCATCCCCAATACAGGCAGTGTGCAGGCATCCCCAATACAGGCAGTGTGCTGGCATCCCCAATACAGGCAGTGTGCAGGCATCCCCAATACAGGCAGTGTGCAGGCATCCCCAATACAGACAGTGTGCAGGCATCCCCAATACAGGCAGTGTGCAGGCATCCCCAATACAGGCAGTGTGCAGGCATCCCCAATACAGACAGTGTGCTGGCATCCCCAATACAGGCAGTGTGCAGGCATCCCCAATACAGGCAGTGTGCAGGCATCCCCAATACAGGCAGTGTGCAGGCATCCCCAATACAGGCAGTGTGCAGGCATCCCCAATACAGGCAGTGTGCAGGCATCCCCAATACAGGCAGTGTGCAGGCATCCCCAATACAGGCAGTGTGCAGGCATCCCCAATACAGGCAGTGTGCTGGCATCCCCAATACAGGCAGTGTGCAGGCATCCCCAATACAGGCAGTGTGCAGGCATCCCCAATACAGGCAGTGTGCAGGCATCCCCAATACAGGCAGTGTGCTGGCATCCCCAATACAGGCAGTGTGCAGGCATCCCCAATACAGGCAGTGTGCTGGTAACCCCAATACAGGCAGTGTGCTGGCATCCCCAATACAGGCAGTGTGCAGGCATCCCCAATACAGGCAGTGTGCTGGCATCCCCAATACAGGCAGTGTGCAGGCATCCCCAATACAGACAGTGTGCTGGCATCCCCAATACAGACAGTGTGCGGGCATCCCCAATACAGGCAGTGTGCTGGCATCCCCAATACAGGCAGTGTGCGGGCATCCCCAATACAGGCAGTGTGCTGGCATCCCCAATACAGGCAGTGTGCGGGCATCCCCAATACAGGCAGTGTGCAGGCATCCCCAATACAGACAGTGTGCGGGCATCCCCAATACAGGCAGTGTGCTGGCATCCCCAATACAGGCAGTGTGCGGGCATCCCCAATACAGGCAGTGTGCTGGCATCCCCAATACAGGCAGTGTGCGGGCATCCCCAATACAGGCAGTGTGCGGGCATCCCCAATACAGGCAGTGTGCGGGCATCCCCAATACAGACAGTGTGCGGGCATCCCCAATACAGGCAGTGTGCTGGCATCCCAAATACAGGCAGTGTGCGGGCATCCCCAATACAGGCAGTGTGCTGGCATCCCCAATACAGGCAGTGTGCTGGCATCCCCAATACAGGCAGTGTTCTGCAATCCCCAATACAGGCAGTGTTCTGGCATCCCCAATACAGGCAGTGTGCTGGCATCCCCAATACAGGCAGTGTGCTGGCATCCCCAATACAGGCAGTGTGTAGGCATCCCCAATACAGGCAGTGTGCTGGCATCCCCAATACAGGCAGTGTGCGGGCATCCCCAATACAGGCAGTGTGCTGGCATCCCCAATACAGGCAGTGTGCGGGCATCCCCAATACAGGCAGTGTGCGGGCATCCCCAATACAGGCAGTGTGCGGGCATCCCCAATACAGGCAGTGTGCTGGCATCCCCAATACAGGCAGTGTGCGGGCATCCCCAATACAGGCAGTGTGCGGGCATCCCCAATACAGGCAGTGTGCGGGCATCCCCAATACAGACAGTGTGCGGGCATCCCCAATACAGGCAGTGTGCTGGCATCCCAAATACAGGCAGTGTGCGGGCATCCCCAATACAGGCAGTGTGCTGGCATCCCCAATACAGGCAGTGTGCTGGCATCCCCAATACAGGCAGTGTTCTGCAATCCCCAATACAGGCAGTGTTCTGGCATCCCCAATACAGGCAGTGTGCTGGCATCCCCAATACAGGCAGTGTGCTGGCATCCCCAATACAGGCAGTGTTCTGCAATCCCCAATACAGGCAGTGTTCTGGCATCCCCAATACAGGCAGTGTGCTGGCATCCCCAATACAGGCAGTGTGCTGGCATCCCCAATACAGGCAGTGTGCTGGCATCCCCAATACAGGCAGTGTTCTGCAATCCCCAATACAGGCAGTGTTCTGGCATCCCCAATACAGGCAGTGTGCTGGCATCCCCAATACAGGCAGTGTGCTGGCATCCCCAATACAGGCAGTGTGCAGGCATCCCCAATACAGGCAGTGTGCTGGCATCCCCAATACAGGCAGTGTGCGGGCATCCCCAATACAGGCAGTGTGCTGGCATCCCCAATACAGGCAGTGTTCTGCAATCCCCAATACAGGCAGTGTTCTGGCATCCCCAATACAGGCAGTGTGCAGGCATCCCCAATACAGGCAGTGTGCTGGCATCCCCAATACAGGCAGTGTGCGGGCATCCCCAATACAGGCAGTGTGCTGGCATCCCCAATACAGACAGTGTGCTGGCATCCCCAATACAGACAGTGTGCAGGCATCCCCAATACAGGCAGTGTGCAGGCATCCCCAATACAGGCAGTGTGCTGGCATCCCCAATACAGTGTGCAGGCATCCCCAATACAGTGTGCAGGCATCCCCAATACAGACAGTGTGCAGGCATCCCCAATACAGGCAGTGTGCTGGCATCCCCAATACAGGCAGTGTGCAGGCATCCCCAATACAGACAGTGTGCAGGCATCCCCAATACAGGCAGTGTGCTGGCATCCCCAATACAGGCTGTGTGCTGGCATCCCCAATACAGGCAGTGTGCGGGCATCCCCAATACAGGCAGTGTGCGGGCATCCCCAATACAGGCAGTGTGCGGGCATCCCCAATACAGGCAGTGAGTGTGCTGGCATCCCCAATACAGGCAGTGTGCAGGCATCCCCAATACAGACAGTGTGCAGGCATCCCCAATACAGACAGTGTGCTGGCATCCCCAATACAGACAGTGTGCAGGCATCCCCAATACAGACAGTGTGCTGGCATCCCCAATACAGACAGTGTGCAGGCATCCCCAATACAGACAGTGTGCAGGCATCCCCAATACAGACAGTGTGCTGGCATCCCCAATACAGACAGTGTGCAGGCATCCCCAATACAGGCAGTGTGCTGGCATCCCCAATACAGGCAGTGTGCTGGCATCCCCAATACAGGCAGTGTGCTGGCATCCCCAATACAGGCAGTGTGCGGGCATCCCCAATACAGGCTGTGTGCTGGCATCCCCAATACAGGCAGTGTGCAGGCATCCCCAATACAGGCAGTGTGCTGGCATCCCCAATACAGGCAGTGTGCGGGCATCCCCAATACAGGCAGTGTGCAGGCATCCCCAATACAGGCAGTGTGCTGGCATCCCCAATACAGGCAGTGTGCAGGCATCCCCAATACAGGCAGTGTGCAGGCATCCCCAATACAGGCTGTGTGCTGGCATCCCCAATACAGACAGTGTGCTGGCATCCCCAATATAGGCAGTGTGCAGGCATCCCCAATACAGGCAGTGTGCTGGCATCCCCAATACAGACAGTGTGCGGGCATCCCCAATACAGGCAGTGTGCAGGCATCCCCAATACAGGCAGTGTGCTGGTAACCCCAATACAGGCAGTGTGCTGGCATCCCCAATACAGGCAGTGTGCAGGCATCCCCAATACAGGCAGTGTGCTGGCATCCCCAATACAGGCAGTGTGCAGGCATCCCCAATACAGACAGTGTGCTGGCATCCCCAATACAGACAGTGTGCGGGCATCCCCAATACAGGCAGTGTGCTGGCATCCCCAATACAGGCAGTGTGCGGGCATCCCCAATACAGGCAGTGTGCTGGCATCCCCAATACAGGCAGTGTGCGGGCATCCCCAATACAGGCAGTGTGCGGGCATCCCCAATACAGGCAGTGTGCAGGCATCCCCAATACAGACAGTGTGCGGGCATCCCCAATACAGGCAGTGTGCTGGCATCCCCAATACAGGCAGTGTGCGGGCATCCCCAATACAGGCAGTGTGCTGGCATCCCCAATACAGGCAGTGTGCGGGCATCCCCAATACAGGCAGTGTGCGGGCATCCCCAATACAGGCAGTGTGCGGGCATCCCCAATACAGACAGTGTGCGGGCATCCCCAATACAGGCAGTGTGCTGGCATCCCAAATACAGGCAGTGTGCGGGCATCCCCAATACAGGCAGTGTGCTGGCATCCCCAATACAGGCAGTGTGCTGGCATCCCCAATACAGGCAGTGTTCTGCAATCCCCAATACAGGCAGTGTTCTGGCATCCCCAATACAGGCAGTGTGCTGGCATCCCCAATACAGGCAGTGTGCTGGCATCCCCAATACAGGCAGTGTGTAGGCATCCCCAATACAGGCAGTGTGCTGGCATCCCCAATACAGGCAGTGTGCGGGCATCCCCAATACAGGCAGTGTGCTGGCATCCCCAATACAGGCAGTGTGCGGGCATCCCCAATACAGGCAGTGTGCGGGCATCCCCAATACAGGCAGTGTGCGGGCATCCCCAATACAGGCAGTGTGCTGGCATCCCCAATACAGGCAGTGTGCGGGCATCCCCAATACAGGCAGTGTGCGGGCATCCCCAATACAGGCAGTGTGCGGGCATCCCCAATACAGACAGTGTGCGGGCATCCCCAATACAGGCAGTGTGCTGGCATCCCAAATACAGGCAGTGTGCGGGCATCCCCAATACAGGCAGTGTGCTGGCATCCCCAATACAGGCAGTGTGCGGGCATCCCCAATACAGGCAGTGTGCGGGCATCCCCAATACAGGCAGTGTTCTGCAATCCCCAATACAGGCAGTGTTCTGGCATCCCCAATACAGGCAGTGTGCTGGCATCCCCAATACAGGCAGTGTGCTGGCATCCCCAATACAGGCAGTGTGCTGGCATCCCCAATACAGGCAGTGTTCTGCAATCCCCAATACAGGCAGTGTTCTGGCATCCCCAATACAGGCAGTGTGCTGGCATCCCCAATACAGGCAGTGTGCTGGCATCCCCAATACAGGCAGTGTGCAGGCATCCCCAATACAGGCAGTGTGCTGGCATCCCCAATACAGGCAGTGTGCGGGCATCCCCAATACAGGCAGTGTGCTGGCATCCCCAATACAGGCAGTGTTCTGCAATCCCCAATACAGGCAGTGTTCTGGCATCCCCAATACAGGCAGTGTGCTGGCATCCCCAATACAGGCAGTGTGCGGGCATCCCCAATACAGGCAGTGTGCTGGCATCCCCAATACAGGCAGTGTGCGGGCATCCCCAATACAGGCAGTGTTCTGCAATCCCCAATACAGGCAGTGTTCTGGCATCCCCAATACAGGCAGTGTGCTGGCATCCCCAATACAGGCAGTGTGCGGGCATCCCCAATACAGGCAGTGTGCAGGCATCCCCAATACAGGCAGTGTGCTGGCATCCCCAATACAGGCAGTGTGCGGGCATCCCCAATACAGGCAGTGTGCTGGCATCCCCAATACAGACAGTGTGCTGGCATCCCCAATACAGACAGTGTGCAGGCATCCCCAATACAGGCAGTGTGCAGGCATCCCCAATACAGGCAGTGTGCTGGCATCCCCAATACAGTGTGCAGGCATCCCCAATACAGTGTGCAGGCATCCCCAATACAGGCAGTGTTCTGGCATCCCCAATACAGACAGTGTGCAGGCATCCCCAATACAGTGTGCAGGCATCCCCAATACAGACAGTGTGCAGGCATCCCCAATACAGGCAGTGTGCTGGCATCCCCAATACAGGCAGTGTGCAGGCATCCCCAATACAGACAGTGTGCAGGCATCCCCAATACAGGCAGTGTGCTGGCATCCCCAATACAGGCTGTGTGCTGGCATCCCCAATACAGGCAGTGTGCGGGCATCCCCAATACAGGCAGTGTGCGGGCATCCCCAATACAGGCAGTGTGCGGGCATCCCCAATACAGGCAGTGAGTGTGCTGGCATCCCCAATACAGGCAGTGTGCAGGCATCCCCAATACAGACAGTGTGCAGGCATCCCCAATACAGGCAGTGTGCTGGCATCCCCAATACAGGCAGTGTGCAGGCATCCCCAATACAGACAGTGTGCTGGCATCCCCAATACAGACAGTGTGCTGGCATCCCCAATACAGGCAGTGTGCTGGCATCCCCAATACAGGCAGTGTGCAGGCATCCCCAATACAGACAGTGTGCTGGCATCCCCAATACAGACAGTGTGCAGGCATCCCCAATACAGACAGTGTGCTGGCATCCCCAATACAGACAGTGTGCTGGCATCCCCAATACAGGCAGTGTGCTGGCATCCCCAATACAGGCAGTGTGCTGGCATCCCCAATACAGGCAGTGTGCTGGCATCCCCAATACAGGCAGTGTGCTGGCATCCCCAATACAGGCAGTGTGCGGGCATCCCCAATACAGGCTGTGTGCTGGCATCCCCAATACAGGCAGTGTGCAGGCATCCCCAATACAGGCAGTGTGCTGGCATCCCCAATACAGGCAGTGTGCGGGCATCCCCAATACAGGCTGTGTGCTGGCATCCCCAATACAGACAGTGTGCTGGCATCCCCAATATAGGCAGTGTGCAGGCATCCCCAATACAGGCAGTGTGCTGGCATCCCCAATACAGGCAGTGTGCTGGCATCCCCAATACAGGCAGTGTGCTGGCCTCCCCAATACAGGCAGTGTGCAGGCATCCCCAATACAGGCAGTGTGCTGGCATCCCCAATACAGGCAGTGTGCTGGCATCCCCAATACAGGCAGTGTGCTGGCATCCCCAATACAGGCAGTGTGCAGGCATCCCCAATACAGGCAGTGTGCTGGCATCCCCAATACAGGCAGTGTGCTAGCATCCCCAATACAGGCAGTGTGCGGGCATCCCCAATACAGGCAGTGTGCAGGCATCCCCAATACAGGCAGTGTGCAGGCATCCCCAATACAGGCAGTGTGCTGGCATCCCCAATACAGGCAGTGTGCAGGCATCCCCAATACAGGCAGTGTGCTGGCATCCCCAATACAGGCAGTGTGCGGGCATCCCCAATACAGGCAGTGTGCAGGCATCCCCAATACAGGCAGTGTGCAGGCATCCCCAATACAGGCAGTGTGCTGGCATCCCCAATACAGGCAGTGTGCGGGCATCCCCAATACAGACAGTGTGCAGGCATCCCCAATAAAGGCAGTGTGCCGGCATCCCCAATACAGGCAGTGTGCGGGCATCCCCAATACAGGCAGTGTGCTGGCATCCCCAATACAGGCAGTGTGCGGGCATCCCCAATACAGGCAGTGTGCGGGCATCCCCAATACAGGCAGTGTGCGGGCATCCCCAATACAGTGTGCAGGCATCCCCAATACAGACAGTGTGCCGGCATCCCCAATACAGGCAGTGTGCTGGCATCCCCAATACAGGCAGTGTGCTGGCATCCCAAATACAGGCAGTGTGCGGGCATCCCCAATACAGGCAGTGTGCTGGCATCCCCAATACAGGCAGTGTGCTGGCATCCCCAATACAGGCAGTGTTCTGCAATCCCCAATACAGGCAGTGTTCTGGCATCCCCAATACAGGCAGTGTGCTGGCATCCCCAATACAGGCAGTGTGCTGGCATCCCCAATACAGGCAGTGTGTAGGCATCCCCAATACAGGCAGTGTGCTGGCATCCCCAATACAGGCAGTGTGCGGGCATCCCCAATACAGGCAGTGTGCTGGCATCCCCAATACAGGCAGTGTGCGGGCATCCCCAATACAGGCAGTGTGCGGGCATCCCCAATACAGGCAGTGTGCGGGCATCCCCAATACAGGCAGTGTGCTGGCATCCCCAATACAGGCAGTGTGCGGGCATCCCCAATACAGGCAGTGTGCGGGCATCCCCAATACAGGCAGTGTGCGGGCATCCCCAATACAGACAGTGTGCGGGCATCCCCAATACAGGCAGTGTGCTGGCATCCCAAATACAGGCAGTGTGCGGGCATCCCCAATACAGGCAGTGTGCTGGCATCCCCAATACAGGCAGTGTGCTGGCATCCCCAATACAGGCAGTGTTCTGCAATCCCCAATACAGGCAGTGTTCTGGCATCCCCAATACAGGCAGTGTGCTGGCATCCCCAATACAGGCAGTGTGCTGGCATCCCCAATACAGGCAGTGTGCTGGCATCCCCAATACAGGCAGTGTTCTGCAATCCCCAATACAGGCAGTGTTCTGGCATCCCCAATACAGGCAGTGTGCTGGCATCCCCAATACAGGCAGTGTGCTGGCATCCCCAATACAGGCAGTGTGCTGGCATCCCCAATACAGGCAGTGTTCTGCAATCCCCAATACAGGCAGTGTTCTGGCATCCCCAATACAGGCAGTGTGCTGGCATCCCCAATACAGGCAGTGTGCTGGCATCCCCAATACAGGCAGTGTGCAGGCATCCCCAATACAGGCAGTGTGCTGGCATCCCCAATACAGGCAGTGTGCGGGCATCCCCAATACAGGCAGTGTGCTGGCATCCCCAATACAGGCAGTGTTCTGCAATCCCCAATACAGGCAGTGTTCTGGCATCCCCAATACAGGCAGTGTGCAGGCATCCCCAATACAGGCAGTGTGCTGGCATCCCCAATACAGGCAGTGTGCGGGCATCCCCAATACAGGCAGTGTGCTGGCATCCCCAATACAGACAGTGTGCTGGCATCCCCAATACAGACAGTGTGCAGGCATCCCCAATACAGGCAGTGTGCAGGCATCCCCAATACAGGCAGTGTGCTGGCATCCCCAATACAGTGTGCAGGCATCCCCAATACAGTGTGCAGGCATCCCCAATACAGACAGTGTGCAGGCATCCCCAATACAGGCAGTGTGCTGGCATCCCCAATACAGGCAGTGTGCAGGCATCCCCAATACAGACAGTGTGCAGGCATCCCCAATACAGGCAGTGTGCTGGCATCCCCAATACAGGCTGTGTGCTGGCATCCCCAATACAGGCAGTGTGCGGGCATCCCCAATACAGGCAGTGTGCGGGCATCCCCAATACAGGCAGTGTGCGGGCATCCCCAATACAGGCAGTGAGTGTGCTGGCATCCCCAATACAGGCAGTGTGCAGGCATCCCCAATACAGACAGTGTGCAGGCATCCCCAATACAGACAGTGTGCTGGCATCCCCAATACAGACAGTGTGCAGGCATCCCCAATACAGACAGTGTGCTGGCATCCCCAATACAGACAGTGTGCAGGCATCCCCAATACAGACAGTGTGCAGGCATCCCCAATACAGACAGTGTGCTGGCATCCCCAATACAGACAGTGTGCAGGCATCCCCAATACAGGCAGTGTGCTGGCATCCCCAATACAGGCAGTGTGCTGGCATCCCCAATACAGGCAGTGTGCTGGCATCCCCAATACAGGCAGTGTGCGGGCATCCCCAATACAGGCTGTGTGCTGGCATCCCCAATACAGGCAGTGTGCAGGCATCCCCAATACAGGCAGTGTGCTGGCATCCCCAATACAGGCAGTGTGCGGGCATCCCCAATACAGGCAGTGTGCAGGCATCCCCAATACAGGCAGTGTGCTGGCATCCCCAATACAGGCAGTGTGCAGGCATCCCCAATACAGGCAGTGTGCAGGCATCCCCAATACAGGCTGTGTGCTGGCATCCCCAATACAGACAGTGTGCTGGCATCCCCAATATAGGCAGTGTGCAGGCATCCCCAATACAGGCAGTGTGCTGGCATCCCCAATACAGACAGTGTGCGGGCATCCCCAATACAGGCAGTGTGCTGGCATCCCCAATACAGGCAGTGTGCAGGCATCCCCAATACAGGCAGTGTGCAGGCATCCCCAATACAGGCAGTGTGCAGGCATCCCCAATACAGACAGTGTGCTGGCATCCCCAATACAGGCAGTGTGCAGGCATCCCCAATACAGGCAGTGTGCAGGCATCCCCAATACAGGCAGTGTGCAGGCATCCCCAATACAGGCAGTGTGCAGGCATCCCCAATACAGGCAGTGTGCAGGCATCCCCAATACAGGCAGTGTGCAGGCATCCCCAATACAGGCAGTGTGCAGGCATCCCCAATACAGGCAGTGTGCTGGCATCCCCAATACAGGCAGTGTGCAGGCATCCCCAATACAGGCAGTGTGCAGGCATCCCCAATACAGGCAGTGTGCAGGCATCCCCAATACAGGCAGTGTGCTGGCATCCCCAATACAGGCAGTGTGCAGGCATCCCCAATACAGGCAGTGTGCTGGTAACCCCAATACAGGCAGTGTGCTGGCATCCCCAATACAGGCAGTGTGCAGGCATCCCCAATACAGGCAGTGTGCTGGCATCCCCAATACAGGCAGTGTGCAGGCATCCCCAATACAGACAGTGTGCTGGCATCCCCAATACAGACAGTGTGCGGGCATCCCCAATACAGGCAGTGTGCTGGCATCCCCAATACAGGCAGTGTGCGGGCATCCCCAATACAGGCAGTGTGCTGGCATCCCCAATACAGGCAGTGTGCGGGCATCCCCAATACAGGCAGTGTGCGGGCATCCCCAATACAGGCAGTGTGCAGGCATCCCCAATACAGACAGTGTGCGGGCATCCCCAATACAGGCAGTGTGCTGGCATCCCCAATACAGGCAGTGTGCGGGCATCCCCAATACAGGCAGTGTGCTGGCATCCCCAATACAGGCAGTGTGCGGGCATCCCCAATACAGGCAGTGTGCGGGCATCCCCAATACAGGCAGTGTGCGGGCATCCCCAATACAGACAGTGTGCGGGCATCCCCAATACAGGCAGTGTGCTGGCATCCCAAATACAGGCAGTGTGCGGGCATCCCCAATACAGGCAGTGTGCTGGCATCCCCAATACAGGCAGTGTGCTGGCATCCCCAATACAGGCAGTGTTCTGCAATCCCCAATACAGGCAGTGTTCTGGCATCCCCAATACAGGCAGTGTGCTGGCATCCCCAATACAGGCAGTGTGCTGGCATCCCCAATACAGGCAGTGTGTAGGCATCCCCAATACAGGCAGTGTGCTGGCATCCCCAATACAGGCAGTGTGCGGGCATCCCCAATACAGGCAGTGTGCTGGCATCCCCAATACAGGCAGTGTGCGGGCATCCCCAATACAGGCAGTGTGCGGGCATCCCCAATACAGGCAGTGTGCGGGCATCCCCAATACAGGCAGTGTGCTGGCATCCCCAATACAGGCAGTGTGCGGGCATCCCCAATACAGGCAGTGTGCGGGCATCCCCAATACAGGCAGTGTGCGGGCATCCCCAATACAGACAGTGTGCGGGCATCCCCAATACAGGCAGTGTGCTGGCATCCCAAATACAGGCAGTGTGCGGGCATCCCCAATACAGGCAGTGTGCGGGCATCCCCAATACAGGCAGTGTGCGGGCATCCCCAATACAGGCAGTGTTCTGCAATCCCCAATACAGGCAGTGTTCTGGCATCCCCAATACAGGCAGTGTGCTGGCATCCCCAATACAGGCAGTGTGCTGGCATCCCCAATACAGGCAGTGTGCTGGCATCCCCAATACAGGCAGTGTTCTGCAATCCCCAATACAGGCAGTGTTCTGGCATCCCCAATACAGGCAGTGTGCTGGCATCCCCAATACAGGCAGTGTGCTGGCATCCCCAATACAGGCAGTGTGCTGGCATCCCCAATACAGGCAGTGTGCAGGCATCCCCAATACAGGCAGTGTGCTGGCATCCCCAATACAGACAGTGTGCTGGCATCCCCAATACAGACAGTGTGCAGGCATCCCCAATACAGGCAGTGTGCAGGCATCCCCAATACAGGCAGTGTGCTGGCATCCCCAATACAGTGTGCAGGCATCCCCAATACAGTGTGCAGGCATCCCCAATACAGGCAGTGTTCTGGCATCCCCAATACAGACAGTGTGCAGGCATCCCCAATACAGGCAGTGTGCCGGCATCCCCAATACAGTGTGCAGGCATCCCCAATACAGGCAGTGTGCAGGCATCCCCAATACAGTGTGCAGGCATCCCCAATACAGACAGTGTGCAGGCATCCCCAATACAGGCAGTGTGCTGGCATCCCCAATACAGGCAGTGTGCAGGCATCCCCAATACAGACAGTGTGCAGGCATCCCCAATACAGGCAGTGTGCTGGCATCCCCAATACAGGCTGTGTGCTGGCATCCCCAATACAGGCAGTGTGCGGGCATCCCCAATACAGGCAGTGTGCGGGCATCCCCAATACAGGCAGTGTGCGGGCATCCCCAATACAGGCAGTGAGTGTGCTGGCATCCCCAATACAGGCAGTGTGCAGGCATCCCCAATACAGACAGTGTGCAGGCATCCCCAATACAGACAGTGTGCTGGCATCCCCAATACAGACAGTGTGCAGGCATCCCCAATACAGACAGTGTGCTGGCATCCCCAATACAGACAGTGTGCAGGCATCCCCAATACAGACAGTGTGCTGGCATCCCCAATACAGACAGTGTGCAGGCATCCCCAATACAGGCAGTGTGCTGGCATCCCCAATACAGGCAGTGTGCTGGCATCCCCAATACAGGCAGTGTGCTGGCATCCCCAATACAGGCAGTGTGCGGGCATCCCCAATACAGGCTGTGTGCTGGCATCCCCAATACAGGCAGTGTGCAGGCATCCCCAATACAGGCAGTGTGCTGGCATCCCCAATACAGGCAGTGTGCGGGCATCCCCAATACAGGCTGTGTGCTGGCATCCCCAATACAGACAGTGTGCTGGCATCCCCAATATAGGCAGTGTGCAGGCATCCCCAATACAGGCAGTGTGCTGGCATCCCCAATACAGGCAGTGTGCTGGCATCCCCAATACAGGCAGTGTGCTGGCCTCCCCAATACAGGCAGTGTGCAGGCATCCCCAATACAGGCAGTGTGCAGGCCTCCCCAATACAGGCAGTGTGCAGGCATCCCCAATACAGGCAGTGTGCTGGCATCCCCAATACAGGCAGTGTGCGGGCATCCCCAATACAGGCAGTGTGCTGGCATCCCCAATACAGGCAGTGTGCAGGCCTCCCCAATACAGGCAGTGTGCTGGCATCCCCAATACAGGCAGTGTGCGGGCATCCCCAATACAGGCAGTGTGCGGGCATCCCCAATACAGGCAGTGTGCGGGCATCCCCAATACAGTGTGCAGGCATCCCCAATACAGACAGTGTGCCGGCATCCCCAATACAGGCAGTGTGCTGGCATCCCCAATACAGGCAGTGTGCTGGCATCCCCAATACAGGCAGTGTGCTGGCATCCCCAATACAGGCAGTGTGCGGGCATCCCCAATACAGGCAGTGTGCGGGCATCCCCAATACAGGCAGTGTGCGGGCATCCCCAATACAGTGTGCAGGCATCCCCAATACAGACAGTGTGCCGGCATCCCCAATACAGGCAGTGTGCTGGCATCCCCAATACAGGCAGTGTGCTGGCATCCCCAATACAGGCAGTGTGCTGGCATCCCCAATACAGGCAGTGTGCGGGCATCCCCAATACAGGCAGTGTGCTGGCATCCCCAATACAGGCAGTGTGCGGGCATCCCCAATACAGGCAGTGTGCAGGCATCCCCAATACAGGCAGTGTGCTGGCATCCCCAATACAGACAGTGTGCTGGCATCCCCAATACAGGCAGTGTGCTGGCATCCCCAATACAGTGTGCAGGCATCCCCAATACAGTGTGCTGGCATCCCCAATACAGGCAGTGTGCAGGCATCCCCAATACAGGCAGTGTGCAGGCATCCCCAATACAGGCAGTGTGCTGGCATCCCCAATACAGGCAGTGTGCAGGCATCCCCAATACAGGCAGTGTGCTGGCATCCCCAATACAGGCAGTGTACTTGCATCCCCAATACAGGCAGTGTACAGGCATCCCCAATACAGACAGTGTGCAGGCATCCCCAATACAGGCAGTGTGCTGGCATCCCCAATACAGGCAGTGTGCAGGCATCCCCAATACAGGCAGTGTGCTGGCATCCCCAATACAGGCAGTGTGCTGGCTTCCCCAATACAGGCAGTGTGCAGGCATCCCCAATGCAGATAGTGTGCAGGCATCCCCAATACAGGCAGTGTGCTGGCATCCCCAATACAGGCAGTGTGCTAGCATCCCCAATACAGGCTGTGTGCTGGCATCCCCAATACAGACAGTGTGCAGGCATCCCCAATACAGGCAGTGTGCTGGCATCCCCAATACAGACAGTGTGCTGGCATCCCCAATACAGGCAGTGTGCAGGCATCCCCAATACAGGCAGTGTGCTGGCATCCCCAATACAGGCAGTGTGCTGGCATCCCCAATACAGGCAGTGTGCTGGCATCCCCAATACAGGCTGTGTGCTGGCATCCCCAATACAGGCAGTGTGCTGTCATCCCCAATACAGACAGTGTGCTGGCATCCCCAATACAGACAGTGTGCTGGCATCCCCAATACAGACAGTGTGCGGGCATCCCCAATACAGGCAGTGTGCTGGCATCCCCAATACAGGCAGTGTGCTGGCATCCCCAATACAGGCAGTGTGCTGGCATCCCCAATACAGACAGTGTGCTGGCATCCCCAATACAGGCAGTGTGCAGGCATCCCCAATACAGGCAGTGTGCTGGTATCCCCAATACAGGCAGTGTGCAGGCATCCCCAATACAGGCAGTGTGCTGGCATCCCCAATACAGACAGTGTGCTGTCATCCCCAATACAGGCAGTGTGCTGGCATCCCCAATACAGACAGTGTGCTGGCATCCCCAATACAGGCAGTGTGCTGGCATCCCCAATACAGGCAGTGTGCTGGCATCCCCAATACAGACAGTGTGCTGGCATCCCCAATACAGACAGTGTGCGGGCATCCCCAATACAGGCAGTGTGCTGGCATCCCCAATACAGGCAGTGTGCTGGCATCCCCAATACAGGCAGTGTGCTGGCATCCCCAATACAGACAGTGTGCTGGCATCCCCAATACAGGCAGTGTGCTGGCATCCCCAATACAGGCAGTGTGCTGGCATCCCCAATACAGGCAGTGTGCTGTCATCCCCAATACAGACAGTGTGCTGGCATCCCCAATACAGGCAGTGTGCTGGCATCCCCAATACAGGCAGTGTGCTGTCATCCCCAATACAGGCAGTGTGCTGGCATCCCCAATACAGGCAGTGTGCTGGCATCCCCAATACAGGCAGTGTGCGGGCATCCCCAATACAGGCAGTGTGCTGGCATCACCAATACAGGCAGTGTGCGGGCATCCCCAATACAGGCAGTGTGCTGGCATCCCCAATACAGACAGTGTGCTGGCATCCCCAATACAGGCAGTGTGCTGGCATCCCCAATACAGTGTGCAGGCATCCCCAATACAGTGTGCTGGCATCCCCAATACAGACAGTGTGCAGGCATCCCCAATACAGACAGTGTGCTGGCATCCCCAATACAGGCAGTGTGCTGGCATCCCCAATACAGGCAGTGTGCTGGCATCCCCAATACAGGCAGTGTGCTGGCATCCCCAATACAGGCAGTGTGCTGGCATCCCCAATACAGGCAGTGTGCTGGCATCCCCAATACAGGCAGTGTGCTGGCATCCCCAATACAGGCAGTGTGCTGGCATCCCCAATACAGGCAGTGTGCTGGCATCCCCAATACAGTGTGCAGGCATCCCCAATACAGTGTGCTGGCATCCCCAATACAGGCAGTGTGCAGGCATCCCCAATACAGGCAGTGTGCAGGCATCCCCAATACAGGCAGTGTGCTGGCATCCCCAATACAGGCAGTGTGCAGGCATCCCCAATACAGGCAGTGTGCTGGCATCCCCAATACAGTGTGCAGGCATCCCCAATACAGGCAGTGTGCTGGCATCCCCAATACAGGCAGTGTACTGGCATCCCCAATACAGGCAGTGTGCAGGCATCCCCAATACAGGCAGTGTGCTGGCATCCCCAATACAGACAGTGTGCTGGCATCCCCAATACAGGCAGTGTGCAGGCATCCCCAATACAGGCAGTGTGCTGGCATCCCCAATACAGGCAGTGTACTGGCATCCCCAATACAGGCAGTGTGCAGGCATCCCCAATACAGGCAGTGTGCTGGCATCCCCAATACAGGCAGTGTGCTGGCATCCCCAATACAGGCAGTGTGCTGTCATCCCCAATACAGACAGTGTGCTGGCATCCCCAATACAGGCAGTGTGCTGGCATCCCCAATACAGGCAGTGTGCAGGCATCCCCAATACAGGCAGTGTGCTGGCATCCCCAATACAGACAGTGTGCTGGCATCCCCAATACAGGCAGTGTGCTGGCATCCCCAATACAGACAGTGTGCAGGCATCCCCAATACAGACAGTGTGCAGGCATCCCCAATACAGACAGTGTGCTGGCATCCCCAATACAGACAGTGTGCAGGCATCCCCAATACAGGCAGTGTGCTGTCATCCCCAATACAGGCAGTGTGCTGGCATCCCCAATACAGACAGTGTGCAGGCATCCCCAATACAGGCAGTGTGCTGGCATCCCCAATACAGACAGTGTGCTGGCATCCCCAATACAGGCAGTGTGCAGGCATCCCCAATACAGGCAGTGTGCTGGCATCCCCAATACAGGCAGTGTGCTGGCATCCCCAATACAGGCAGTGTGCTGGCATCCCCAATACAGGCTGTGTGCTGGCATCCCCAATACAGACAGTGTGCAGGCATCCCCAATACAGGCAGTGTGCTGGCATCCCCAATACAGACAGTGTGCTGGCATCCCCAATACAGGCAGTGTGCAGGCATCCCCAATACAGGCAGTGTGCTGGCATCCCCAATACAGGCAGTGTGCTGGCATCCCCAATACAGGCAGTGTGCTGTCATCCCCAATACAGGCAGTGTGCAGGCATCCCCAATACAGGCAGTGTGCTGGTATCCCCAATACAGGCAGTGTGCAGGCATCCCCAATACAGGCAGTGTGCTGGCATCCCCAATACAGACAGTGTGCTGTCATCCCCAATACAGGCAGTGTGCTGTCATCCCCAATACAGACAGTGTGCTGTCATCCCCAATACAGGCAGTGTGCAGGCATCCCCAATACAGGCAGTGTGCTGGTATCCCCAATACAGGCAGTGTGCAGGCATCCCCAATACAGGCAGTGTGCTGGCATCCCCAATACAGACAGTGTGCTGTCATCCCCAATACAGACAGTGTGCTGTCATCCCCAATACAGGCAGTGTGCTGTCATCCCCAATACAGGCAGTGTGCAGGCATCCCCAATACAGGCAGTGTGCTGTCATCCCCAATACAGGCAGTGTGCTGGCATCCCCAATACAGACAGTGTGCTGGCATCCCCAATACAGACAGTGTGCTGGCATCCCCAATACAGACAGTGTGCAGGCATCCCCAATACAGGCAGTGTGCGGGCATCCCCAATACAGGCAGTGTGCAGGCATCCCCAATACAGGCAGTGTGCGGGCATCCCCAATACAGGCAGTGTGCAGGCATCCCCAATACAGGCAGTGTGCGGGCATCCCTAATACAGGCAGTGTGCTGGCATCCCCAATACAGGCAGTGTGCTGGCATCCCCAATACAGACAGTGTGCTGGCATCCCCAATACAGGCAGTGTGCTGGCATCCCCAATACAGGCAGTGTGCTGTCATCCCCAATACAGACAGTGTGCTGGCATCCCCAATACAGGCAGTGTGCTGGCATCCCCAATACAGGCAGTGTGCTGGCATCCCTAATACAGACAGTGTGCTGGCATCCCCAATACAGGCAGTGTGCTGTCATCCCCAATACAGGCAGTGTGCTGGCATCCCCAATACAGGCAGTGTGCTGGCATCCCCAATACAGGCAGTGTGCGGGCATCCCCAATACAGGCAGTGTGCTGGCATCACCAATACAGGCAGTGTGCGGGCATCCCCAATACAGGCAGTGTGCTGGCATCCCCAATACAGACAGTGTGCTTGCATCCCCAATACAGGCAGTGTGCTGGCATCCCCAATACTGGCAGTGTGCTGGCATCCCCAATACAGTGTGCAGGCATCCCCAATACAGGCAGTGTGCAGGCATCCCCAATACAGTGTGCTGGCATCCCCAATACAGACAGTGTGCAGGCATCCCCAATACAGACAGTGTGCTGGCATCCCCAATACAGGCAGTGTGCTGGCATCCCCAATACAGTGTGCAGGCATCCCCAATAAAGGCAGTGTGCAGGCATCCCCAATACAGTGTGCTGGCATCCCCAATACAGACAGTGTGCAGGCATCCCCAATACAGACAGTGTGCTGGCATCCCCAATACAGGCAGTGTGCTGGCATCCCCAATACAGGCAGTGTGCTGGCATCCCCAATACAGGCAGTGTGCTGGCATCCCCAATACAGGCAGTGTGCTGGCATCCCCAATACAGGCAGTGTGCTGGCATCCCCAATACAGTGTGCAGGCATCCCCAATACAGTGTGCTGGCATCCCCAATACAGGCAGTGTGTTGGCATCCCCAATACAGACAGTGTGCAGGCATCCCCAATACAGGCAGTGTGCTGGCATCCCCAATACAGGCAGTGTGCAGGCATCCCCAATACAGGCAGTGTGCAGGCATCCCCAATACAGGCAGTGTGCAGGCATCCCCAATACAGGCAGTGTGCTGGCATCCCCAATACAGGCAGTCTGCAGGCATCCCCAATACAGGCAGTGTGCAGGCATCCCAAATACAGGCAGTGTGCTGGCATCCCCAATACAGACAGTGTGCAGGCATCCCCAATACAGACAGTGTGCAGGCATCCCCAATACAGACAGTGTGCTGGCATCCCCAATACAGACAGTGTGCAGGCATCCCCAATACAGGCAGTGTGCTGGCATCCCCAATACAGGCAGTGTACTGGCATCCCCAATACAGGCAGTGTGCAGGCATCCCCAATACAGGCAGTGTGCTGGCATCCCCAATACAGGCAGTGTGCTGGCATCCCCAATACAGGCAGTGTGCTGTCATCCCCAATACAGACAGTGTGCTGGCATCCCCAATACAGACAGTGTGCTGGCATCCCCAATACAGACAGTGTGCTGGCATCCCCAATACAAACAGTGTGCAGGCATCCCCAATACAGGCAGTGTGCTGGCATCCCCAATACAGGCAGTGTGCTGGCATCCCTAATACAGACAGTGTGCGGGCATCCCCAATACAGGCAGTGTGCTGGCATCCCCAATACAGGCAGTGTGCTGGCATCCCCAATACAGGCAGTGTGCAGGCATCCCCAATACAGGCAGTGTGCTGGCATCCCCAATACAGGCAGTGTGCTGGCATCCCTAATACAGACAGTGTGCGGGCATCCCCAATACAGGCAGTGTGCTGGCATCCCCAATACAGGCAGTGTGCTGGCATCCCCAATACAGGCAGTGTGCTGGCATCCCTAATACAGACAGTGTGCTGGCATCCCCAATACAGGCAGTGTGCAGGCATCCCCAATACAGACAGTGTGCTGGCATCCCCAATACAGACAGTGTGCAGGCATCCCCAATACAGGCAGTGTGCTGTCATCCCCAATACAGACAGTGTGCTGGCATCCCTAATACAGACAGTGTGCTGGCATCCCCAATACAGGCAATGTGCTGGCATCCCCAATACAGGCAGTGTGCTGTCATCCCCAATACAGACAGTGTGCTGGCATCCCCAATACAGACAGTGTGCAGGCATCCCCAATACAGGCAGTGTGCTGTCATCCCCAATACAGACAGTGTGCTGGCATCCCCAATACAGACAGTGTGCAGGCATCCCCAATACAGGCAGTGTGCTGGCATCCCCAATACAGACAGTGTGCTGGCATCCCTAATACAGACAGTGTGCTGGCATCCCCAATACAGACAGTGTGCTGGCATCCCCAAGGCAGGCAGTGTGCTGGCATCCCTAATACAGGCAGTGTGCAGGCATCCCCAATACAGGCAGTGTGCTGGCATCCCCAATACAGGCAGTGTGCTGGCATCCCCAATACAGGCAGTGTGCTGGCATCCCCAATACAGACAGTGTGCGGGCCATCCCCAATACAGGCAGTGTGCAGGCATCCCCAATACAGGCAGTGTGCAGGCATCCCCAATACAGGCAGTGTGCTGTCATCCCCAATACAGACAGTGTGCTGGCATCCCCAATACAGACAGTGTGCAGGCATCCCCAATACAGACAGTGTGCTGGCATCCCCAATACAGGCAGTGTGCTGTCATCCCCAATACAGGCAGTGTGCTGGCATCCCCAATACAGGCAGTGTGCAGGCATCCCCAATACAGGCAGTGTGCTGGCATCCCCAATACAGGCAGTGTGCAGGCATCCCCAATACAGACAGTGTGCTGGCATCCCCAATACAGACAGTGTGCTGGCATCCCCAATACAGACAGTGTGCTGGCATCCCCAATACAGACAGTGTGCTGGCATCCCCAATACAGGCAGTGTGCTGTCATCCCCAATACAGGCAGTGTGCTGGCATCCCCAATACAGGCAGTGTGCTGGCATCCCCAATACAGGCAGTGTGCTGGCATCCCCAATACAGGCAGTGTGCTGGCATCCCCAATACAGGCAGTGTGCTGTCATCCCCAATACAGACAGTGTGCTGGCATCCCCAATACAGGCAGTGTGCAGGCATCCCCAATACAGGCAGTGTGCTGTCATCCCCAATACAGGCAGTGTGCAGGCATCCCCAATACAGGCGGTGTGCAGGCATCCCCAATACAGGCGGTGTGCAGGCATCCCCAATACAGGCGGTGTGCAGGCATCCCCAATACAGGCAGTGTGCAGGCATCCCCAATACAGACAGTGTGCTGGCATACCCAATACAGGCAGTGTGCTGGCATCCCCAATACAGGCAGTGTGCGGGCATCCCCAATACAGGCAGTGTGCTGGCATCCCCAATACAGACAGTGTGCTGGCATCCCCAATACAGACAGTGTGCTGGCATCCCCAATACAGACAGTGTGCAGGCATCCCCAATACAGACAGTGTGCTGGCATCCCCAATACAGGCAGTGTGCTGGCATCCCCAATACAGGCAGTGTGCTGGCATCCCCAATACAGGCAGTGTGCTGGCATCCCCAATACAGGCAGTGTGCAGGCATCCCCAATACAGGCAGTGTGCTGGCATCCCCAATACAGGCAGTGTGCTGGCATCCCCAATACAGGCAGTGTGCGGGCATCCCCAATACAGGCAGTGTGCGGGCATCCCCAATACAGGCAGTGTGCTGGCATCCCCAATACAGGCAGTGTGCGGGTATCCCCAATACAGGCAGTGTGCAGGCATCCCCAATACAGACAGTGTGCTGGCATACCCAATACAGGCAGTGTGCTGGCATCCCCAATACAGGCAGTGTGCAGGCATCCCCAATACAGACAGTGTGCTGGCATACCCAATACAGGCAGTGTGCTGGCATCCCCAATACAGGCAGTGTGCGGGCATCCCCAATACAGGCAGTGTGCTGGCATCCCCAATACAGACAGTGTGCTGGCATCCCCAATACAGACAGTGTGCTGGCATCCCCAATACAGACAGTGTGCAGGCATCCCCAATACAGACAGTGTGCTGGCATCCCCAATACAGGCAGTGTGCTGGCATCCCCAATACAGGCAGTGTGCTGGCATCCCCAATACAGGCAGTGTGCTGGCATCCCCAATACAGGCAGTGTGCAGGCATCCCCAATACAGGCAGTGTGCTGGCATCCCCAATACAGGCAGTGTGCTGGCATCCCCAATACAGGCAGTGTGCGGGCATCCCCAATACAGGCAGTGTGCGGGCATCCCCAATACAGGCAGTGTGCTGGCATCCCCAATACAGGCAGTGTGCGGGTATCCCCAATACAGGCAGTGGGCTGGCATCCCCAATACAGGCAGCGTGCAGGCATCCCCAATACAGGCAGTGTGCTGGCATCCCCAATACAGGCAGTGTGCTGGCATCCCCAATACAGGCAATGTGCAGGCATCCCCAATACAGGCAGTGTGCTGGCATCCCCAATACAGGCAATGTGCAGGCATCCCCAATACAGGCATTGTGCAGGCATCCCCAATACAGGCAGTGTGCGGGCATCCCCAATACAGACAGTGTGCTGGCATCCCCAATACAGACAGTGTGCAGGCATCCCCAATACAGGCAGTGTGCTGGCATCCCCAATACAGGCTGTGTGCTGGCATCCCCAATACAGGCAGTGTGCGGGCATCCCCAATACAGGCAGTGTGCAGGCATCCCCAATACAGGCAGTGTGCAGGCATCCCCAATACAGTGTGCAGGCATCCCCAATACAGACAGTGTGCCGGCATCCCCAATACAGGCAGTGTGCGGGCATCCCCAATACAGGCAGTGTGCGGGCATCCCCAATACAGGCAGTGTGCGGGCATCCCCAATACAGGCAGTGTGCTGGCATCCCCAATACAGACAGTGTGCGGGCATCCCCAATACAGGCTGTGTGCTGGCATGCCCAATACAGGCAGTGTGCTGGCATCCCCAATACAGGCAGTGTGCTGGCATCCCCAATACAGGCAGTGTGCTGGCATCCCCAATACAGGCAGTGTGCTGGCATCCCCAATACAGGCAGTGTGCTGGCATCCCCAATACAGGCAGTGTGCGGGCATCCCCAATACAGGCAGTGTGCTGGCATCCCCAATACAGGCAGTGTGCTGGCATCCCCAATACAGGCAGTGTGCTGGCATCCCCAATACAGGCAGTGTTCTGCAATCCCCAATACAGGCAGTGTTCTGGCATCCCCAATACAGGCAGTGTGCAGGCATCCCCAATACAGGCAGTGTGCTGGCATCCCCAATACAGGCAGTGTGCTGGCATCCTCAATACAGGCAGTGTGCTGGCATCCCCAATACAGGCAGTGTGCTGGCATCCCCAATACAGGCAGTGTGCTGGCATCCCCAATACAGGCAGTGTGCGGGCATCCCCAATACAGGCAGTGTGCTGGCATCCCCAATACAGGCAGTGTGCTGGCATCCCCAATACAGGCAGTGTGCTGGCATCCCCAATACAGGCAGTGTGCTGGCATCCCCAATACAGGCAGTGTGCTGGCATCCCCAATACAGGCAGTGTGCTGGCATCCCCAATACAGGCAGTGTGCTGGCATCCCCAATACAGTGTGCAGGCATCCCCAATACAGTGTGCTGGCATCCCCAATACAGGCAGTGTGCGGGCATCCCCAATACAGTGTGCAGGCATCCCCAATACAGGCAGTGTGCTGGCATCCCCAATACAGGCAGTGTGCTGGCATCCCCAATACAGGCAGTGTGCTGGCATCCCCAATACAGGCAGTGTGCAGGCATCCCCAATACAGGCAGTGTGCTGGCATCCCCAATACAGGCAGTGTGCAGGCATCCCCAATACAGGCAGTGTGCTGGCATCCCCAATACAGTGTGCAGGCATCCCCAATACAGGCAGTGTGCTGGCATCCCCAATACAGGCAGTGTACTGGCATCCCCAATACAGGCAGTGTGCAGGCATCCCCAATACAGGCAGTGTGCTGGCATCCCCAATACAGACAGTGTGCTGGCATCCCCAATACAGGCAGTGTGCAGGCATCCCCAATACAGGCAGTGTGCTGGCATCCCCAATACAGGCAGTGTACTGGCATCCCCAATACAGGCAGTGTGCAGGCATCCCCAATACAGGCAGTGTGCTGGCATCCCCAATACAGGCAGTGTGCTGGCATCCCCAATACAGGCAGTGTGCTGTCATCCCCAATACAGACAGTGTGCTGGCATCCCCAATACAGGCAGTGTGCTGGCATCCCCAATACAGGCAGTGTGCAGGCATCCCCAATACAGGCAGTGTGCTGGCATCCCCAATACAGACAGTGTGCTGGCATCCCCAATACAGGCAGTGTGCTGGCATCCCCAATACAGACAGTGTGCAGGCATCCCCAATACAGACAGTGTGCAGGCATCCCCAATACAGACAGTGTGCTGGCATCCCCAATACAGACAGTGTGCAGGCATCCCCAATACAGGCAGTGTGCTGTCATCCCCAATACAGGCAGTGTGCTGGCATCCCCAATACAGGCAGTGTGCTGGCATCCCCAATACAGGCAGTGTGCTGGCATCCCCAATACAAACAGTGTGCAGGCATCCCCAATACAGGCAGTGTGCTGGCATCCCCAATACAGGCAGTGTGCTGGCATCCCCAATACAGACAGTGTGCTGGCATCCCCAATACAGGCAGTGTGCTGTCATCCCCAATACAGGCAGTGTGCTGGCATCCCCAATACAGGCAGTGTGCTGGCATCCCCAATACAGACAGTGTGCTGGCATCCCCAATACAGACAGTGTGCTGGCATCCCCAATACAAACAGTGTGCAGGCATCCCCAATACAGGCAGTGTGCTGGCATCCCCAATACAGGCAGTGTGCTGGCATCCCCAATACAGACAGTGTGCTGGCATCCCCAATACAGACAGTGTGCTGGCATCCCCAATACAAACAGTGTGCTGGCATCCCCAATACAGGCTGTGTGCTGGCATCCCCAATACAGACAGTGTGCAGGCATCCCCAATACAGGCAGTGTGCTGGCATCCCCAATACAGACAGTGTGCTGGCATCCCCAATACAGGCAGTGTGCAGGCATCCCCAATACAGGCAGTGTGCTGGCATCCCCAATACAGGCAGTGTGCTGGCATCCCCAATACAGGCAGTGTGCTGGCATCCCCAATACAGGCTGTGTGCTGGCATCCCCAATACAGACAGTGTGCTGGCATCCCCAATACAGGCAGTGTGCAGGCATCCCCAATACAGGCAGTGTGCTGGCATCCCCAATACAGACAGTGTGCTGGCATCCCCAATACAGGCAGTGTGCAGGCATCCCCAATACAGGCAGTGTGCTGGCATCCCCAATACAGGCAGTGTGCTGGCATCCCCAATACAGGCAGTGTGCTGTCATCCCCAATACAGGCAGTGTGCAGGCATCCCCAATACAGGCAGTGTGCTGGTATCCCCAATACAGGCAGTGTGCAGGCATCCCCAATACAGGCAGTGTGCTGGCATCCCCAATACAGACAGTGTGCTGTCATCCCCAATACAGGCAGTGTGCTGTCATCCCCAATACAGACAGTGTGCTGTCATCCCCAATACAGGCAGTGTGCAGGCATCCCCAATACAGGCAGTGTGCTGGTATCCCCAATACAGGCAGTGTGCAGGCATCCCCAATACAGGCAGTGTGCTGGCATCCCCAATACAGACAGTGTGCTGGTATCCCCAATACAGGCAGTGTGCAGGCATCCCCAATACAGGCAGTGTGCTGGTATCCCCAATACAGGCAGTGTGCAGGCATCCCCAATACAGGCAGTGTGCTGGCATCCCCAATACAGACAGTGTGCTGTCATCCCCAATACAGACAGTGTGCTGTCATCCCCAATACAGGCAGTGTGCTGTCATCCCCAATACAGGCAGTGTGCAGGCATCCCCAATACAGGCAGTGTGCTGGCATCCCCAATACAGGCAGTGTGCTGTCATCCCCAATACAGGCAGTGTGCTGGCATCCCCAATACAGGCAGTGTGCTGGCATCCCCAATACAGACAGTGTGCTGGCATCCCCAATACAGACAGTGTGCAGGCATCCCCAATACAGGCAGTGTGCGGGCATCCCCAATACAGGCAGTGTGCAGGCATCCCCAATACAGGCAGTGTGCGGGCATCCCCAATACAGGCAGTGTGCGGGCATCCCCAATACAGGCAGTGTGCGGGCATCCCTAATACAGGCAGTGTGCTGGCATCCCCAATACAGGCAGTGTGCTGGCATCCCCAATACAGACAGTGTGCTGGCATCCCCAATACAGGCAGTGTGCTGGCATCCCCAATACAGGCAGTGTGCTGTCATCCCCAATACAGACAGTGTGCTGGCATCCCCAATACAGGCAGTGTGCTGGCATCCCCAATACAGGCAGTGTGCTGGCATCCCTAATACAGACAGTGTGCTGGCATCCCCAATACAGGCAGTGTGCTGTCATCCCCAATACAGGCAGTGTGCTGGCATCCCCAATACAGGCAGTGTACTGGCATCCCCAATACAGGCAGTGTGCAGGCATCCCCAATACAGGCAGTGTGCTGGCATCCCCAATACAGGCAGTGTGCTGGCATCCCCAATACAGGCAGTGTGCTGGCATCCCCAATACAGGCAGTGTGCTGTCATCCCCAATACAGACAGTGTGCTGGCATCCCCAATACAGACAGTGTGCTGGCATCCCCAATACAGACAGTGTGCTGGCATCCCCAATACAAACAGTGTGCAGGCATCCCCAATACAGGCAGTGTGCTGGCATCCCCAATACAGGCAGTGTGCTGGCATCCCTAATACAGACAGTGTGCGGGCATCCCCAATACAGGCAGTGTGCTGGCATCCCCAATACAGGCAGTGTGCTGGCATCCCCAATACAGGCAGTGTGCGGGCATCCCCAATACAGGCAGTGTGCTGGCATCCCCAATACAGGCAGTGTGCTGGCATCCCTAATACAGACAGTGTGCGGGCATCCCCAATACAGGCAGTGTGCTGGCATCCCCAATACAGGCAGTGTGCTGGCATCCCCAATACAGGCAGTGTGCTGGCATCCCTAATACAGACAGTGTGCTGGCATCCCCAATACAGACAGTGTGCAGGCATCCCCAATACAGACAGTGTGCAGGCATCCCCAATACAGGCAGTGTGCTGGCATCCCCAATACAGACAGTGTGCAGGCATCCCCAATACAGGCAGTGTGCTGTCATCCCCAATACAGACAGTGTGCTGGCATCCCTAATACAGACAGTGTGCTGGCATCCCCAATACAGGCAATGTGCTGGCATCCCCAATACAGGCAGTGTGCTGTCATCCCCAATACAGACAGTGTGCTGGCATCCCCAATACAGACAGTGTGCAGGCATCCCCAATACAGGCAGTGTGCTGTCATCCCCAATACAGACAGTGTGCTGGCATCCCCAATACAGACAGTGTGCAGGCATCCCCAATACAGGCAGTGTGCTGGCATCCCCAATACAGACAGTGTGCTGGCATCCCTAATACAGACAGTGTGCTGGCATCCCCAATACAGACAGTGTGCTGGCATCCCCAAGGCAGGCAGTGTGCTGGCATCCCTAATACAGGCAGTGTGCAGGCATCCCCAATACAGGCAGTGTGCTGGCATCCCCAATACAGGCAGTGTGCTGGCATCCCCAATACAGGCAGTGTGCTGGCATCCCCAATACAGACAGTGTGCGGGCCATCCCCAATACAGGCAGTGTGCAGGCATCCCCAATACAGGCAGTGTGCAGGCATCCCCAATACAGGCAGTGTGCTGTCATCCCCAATACAGACAGTGTGCTGGCATCCCCAATACAGACAGTGTGCAGGCATCCCCAATACAGACAGTGTGCTGGCATCCCCAATACAGGCAGTGTGCTGTCATCCCCAATACAGGCAGTGTGCTGGCATCCCCAATACAGGCAGTGTGCAGGCATCCCCAATACAGGCAGTGTGCTGGCATCCCCAATACAGGCAGTGTGCAGGCATCCCCAATACAGACAGTGTGCTGGCATCCCCAATACAGACAGTGTGCTGGCATCCCTAATACAGACAGTGTGCTGGCATCCCCAATACAGACAGTGTGCTGGCATCCCCAATACAGGCAGTGTGCTGTCATCCCCAATACAGGCAGTGTGCTGGCATCCCCAATACAGGCAGTGTGCTGTCATCCCCAATACAGGCAGTGTGCTGGCATCCCCAATACAGGCAGTGTGCTGGCATCCCCAATACAGGCAGTGTGCTGTCATCCCCAATACAGACAGTGTGCTGGCATCCCCAATACAGGCAGTGTGCAGGCATCCCCAATACAGGCAGTGTGCTGTCATCCCCAATACAGGCAGTGTGCAGGCATCCCCAATACAGGCGGTGTGCAGGCATCCCCAATACAGGCGGTGTGCAGGCATCCCCAATACAGGCAGTGTGCTGTCATCCCCAATACAGGCAGTGTGCAGGCATCCCCAATACAGGCGGTGTGCAGGCATCCCCAATACAGGCAGTGTGCTGGCATCCCCAATACAGGCAGTGTGCAGGCATCCCCAATACAGGCAGTGTGCTGGCATCCCCAATACAGGCAGTGTGCTGTCATCCCCAATACAGGCAGTGTGCAGGCATCCCCAATACAGGCAGTGTGCTGGCATCCCCAATACAGGCAGTGTGCTGTCATCCCCAATACAGGCAGTGTGCAGGCATCCCCAATACAGGCGGTGTGCAGGCATCCCCAATACAGGCGGTGTGCAGGCATCCCCAATACAGGCAGTGTGCAGGCATCCCCAATACAGGCAGTGTGCTGGCATCCCCAATACAGGCAGTGTGCTGTCATCCCCAATACAGGCAGTGTGCAGGCATCCCCAATACAGGCAGTGTGCGGGCATCCCCAATACAGGCAGTGTGCTGGCATCCCCAATACAGGCAGTGTGCGGGTATCCCCAATACAGGCAGTGGGCTGGCATCCCCAATACAGGCAGCGTGCAGGCATCCCCAATACAGGCAGTGTGCTGGCATCCCCAATACAGACAGTGTGCAGGCATCCCCAATACAGGCAGTGTGCTGGCATCCCCAATACAGGCAGTGTGCTGGCATCCCCAATACAGGCAGTGTGCAGGCATCCCCAATACAGGCAGTGTGCTGGCATCCCCAATACAGGCAGTGTGCTGGCATCCCCAATACAGGCAGTGTGCTGGCATCCCCAATACAGACAGTGTGCAGGCATCCCCAATACAGGCAGTGTGCGGGCATCCCCAATACAGACAGTGTGCAGGCATCCCCAATACAGGCAGTGTGCGGGCATCCCCAATACAGACATTGTGCTGGCATCCCCAATACAGACAGTGTGCAGGCATCCCCAATACAGGCAGTGTGCAGGCATCCCCAATACAGGCAGTGTGCTGGCATCCCCAATACAGGCAGTGTGCAGGCATCCCCAATACAGGCAATGTGCTGGCATCCCCAATACAGACAGTGTGCTGGCATACCCAATACAGGCAGTGTGCTGGCATCCCCAATACAGGCAGTGTGCTGGCATCCCCAATACAGACAGTGTGCTGGCATCCCCAATACAGACAGTGTGCAGGCATCCCCAATACAGACAGTGTGCTGGCATCCCCAATACAGGCAGTGTGCTGGCATCCCCAATACAGGCAGTGTGCTGGCATCCCCAATACAGGCAGTGTGCTGGCATCCCCAATACAGGCAGTGTGCAGGCATCCCCAATACAGGCAGTGTGCTGGCATCCCCAATACAGGCAGTGTGCTGGCATCCCCAATACAGGCAGTGTGCGGGCATCCCCAATACAGGCAGTGTGCGGGCATCCCCAATACAGGCAGTGTGCTGGCATCCCCAATACAGGCAGTGTGCGGGTATCCCCAATACAGGCAGTGGGCTGGCATCCCCAATACAGGCAGCGTGCAGGCATCCCCAATACAGGCAGTGTGCTGGCATCCCCAATACAGGCAGTGTGCTGGCATCCCCAATACAGGCAATGTGCAGGCATCCCCAATACAGGCAGTGTGCTGGCATCCCCAATACAGGCAATGTGCAGGCATCCCCAATACAGGCATTGTGCAGGCATCCCCAATACAGGCAGTGTGCGGGCATCCCCAATACAGACAGTGTGCTGGCATCCCCAATACAGACAGTGTGCAGGCATCCCCAATACAGGCAGTGTGCTGGCATCCCCAATACAGGCTGTGTGCTGGCATCCCCAATACAGGCAGTGTGCGGGCATCCCCAATACAGGCAGTGTGCAGGCATCCCCAATACAGGCAGTGTGCAGGCATCCCCAATACAGTGTGCAGGCATCCCCAATACAGACAGTGTGCCGGCATCCCCAATACAGGCAGTGTGCGGGCATCCCCAATACAGGCAGTGTGCGGGCATCCCCAATACAGGCAGTGTGCGGGCATCCCCAATACAGGCAGTGTGCTGGCATCCCCAATACAGACAGTGTGCGGGCATCCCCAATACAGGCTGTGTGCTGGCATGCCCAATACAGGCAGTGTGCTGGCATCCCCAATACAGGCAGTGTGCTGGCATCCCCAATACAGGCAGTGTGCTGGCATCCCCAATACAGGCAGTGTGCTGGCATCCCCAATACAGGCAGTGTGCTGGCATCCCCAATACAGGCAGTGTGCGGGCATCCCCAATACAGGCAGTGTGCTGGCATCCCCAATACAGGCAGTGTGCTGGCATCCCCAATACAGGCAGTGTGCTGGCATCCCCAATACAGGCAGTGTTCTGCAATCCCCAATACAGGCAGTGTTCTGGCATCCCCAATACAGGCAGTGTGCAGGCATCCCCAATACAGGCAGTGTGCTGGCATCCCCAATACAGGCAGTGTGCTGGCATCCTCAATACAGGCAGTGTGCTGGCATCCCCAATACAGGCAGTGTGCTGGCATCCCCAATACAGGCAGTGTGCTGGCATCCCCAATACAGGCAGTGTGCGGGCATCCCCAATACAGGCAGTGTGCTGGCATCCCCAATACAGGCAGTGTGCTGGCATCCCCAATACAGGCAGTGTGCGGGCATCCCCAATACAGGCAGTGTGCTGGCATCCCCAATACAGGCAGTGTGCTGGCATCCCCAATACAGGCAGTGTGCGGGCATCCCCAATACAGGCAGTGTGCTGGCATCCCCAATACAGGCAGTGTTCTGCAATCCCCAATACAGGCAGTGTGCTGGCATCACCAATACAGGCAGTGTGCTGGCATCCCCAATACAGGCAGTGTGCGGGCATCCCCAATACAGGCAGTGTGCTGGCATCCCCAATACAGGCAGTGTGCGGGCATCCCCAATACAGGCAGTGTGCGGGCATCCCCAATACAGGCAGTGTGCAGGCATCCCCAATACAGGCAGTGTGCTGGCATCCCCAATACAGGCAGTGTGCTGGCATCCCCAATACAGGCAGTGTGCTGGCATCCCCAATACAGTGTGCAGGCATCCCCAATACAGTGTGCTGGCATCCCCAATACAGGCAGTGTGCAGGCATCCCCAATACAGACAGTGTGCCGGCATCCCCAATACAGGCAGTGTGCTGGCATCCCCAATACAGACAGTGTGCCGGCATCCCCAATACAGGCAGTGTGCAGGCATCCCCAATACAGGCAGTGTGCTGGCATCCCCAATACAGGCAGTGTGCTGGCATCCCCAATACAGGCAATGTGCAGGCATCCCCAATACAGGCAGTGTGCTGGCATCCCCAATACAGGCAGTGTGCGGGCATCCCCAATACAGACAGTGTGCTGGCATCCCCAATACAGGCAGTGTGCAGGTATCCCCAATACAGGCAGTGTGCAGGTATCCCCAATACAGGCAGTGTGCAGGTATCCCCAATACAGGCAGTGTGCAGGTATCCCCAATACAGACAGTGTGCTGGCATCCCCAATACAGGCAGTGTGCAGGTATCCCCAATACAGGCAGTGTGCAGGCATCCCCAATACAGACAGTGTGCAGGCATCCCCAATACAGGCAGTGTGCTGGCATCCCCAATACAGGCAGTGTGCTGGCATCCCCAATACAGGCAGTGTGCTGGCATCCCCAATACAGGCAGTGTGCTGGCATCCCCAATACAGGCAGTGTGCTGGCATCCCCAATACAGACAGTGTGCTGGCATCCCCAATACAGGCAGTGTGCTGGCATCCCCAATACAGGCAGTGTGCTGGCATCCCCAATACAGACAGTGTGCAGGCATCCCCAATACAGGCAGTGTGCTGGCATCCCCAATACAGGCAGTGTGCTGGCATCCCCAATACAGGCAGTGTGCTGGTAACCCCAATACAGGCAGTGTGCTGGCATCCCCAATACAGGCAGTGTGCTGTCATCCCCAATACAGGCAGTGTGCTGGCATCCCCAATACAGGCAGTGTGCTGGCATCCCCAATACAGGCAGTGTGCTGGCATCCCCAATACAGGCAGTGTGCCGGCATCCCCAATACAGGCAGTGTGCGGGCATCCCCAATACAGGCAGTGTGCGGGCATCCCCAATACAGTGTGCAGGCATCCCCAATACAGGCAGTGTGCGGGCATCCCCAATACAGGCAGTGTGCAGGCATCCCCAATACAGGCAGTGTGCGGGCATCCCCAATACAGGCAGTGTGCTGGCATCCCCAATACAGACAGTGTGCTGGCATCCCCAATACAGGCAGTGTGCGGGCATCCCCAATACAGGCAGTGTGCAGGCATCCCCAATACAGACAGTGTGCTGGCATCCCCAATACAGGCAGTGTGCTGGCATCCCCAATACAGGCAGTGTGCTGGCATCCCCAATACAGACAGTGTGCGGGCATCCCCAATACAGGCAGTGTGCAGGCATCCCCAATACAGGCAGTGTGCGGGCATCCCCAATAGAGGCAGTGTGCTGGCATCCCCAATACAGGCAGTGTGCTGGCATCCCCAATACAGACAGTGTGCAGGCATCCCCAATACAGGCAGTGTGCGGGCATCCCCAATACAGGCAGTGTGCGGGCATCCCCAATACAGGCAGTGTGCTGGCATCCCCAATACAGGCAGTGTGCTGGCATCCCCAATACAGGCAGTGTGCTGGCATCCCCAATACAGGCAGTGTGCAGGTATTCCCAATACAGACAGTGTGCAGGCATCCCCAATACAGGCAGTGTGCAGAAATCCCCAACACAGACAGTGTGCAGGCATCCCCAATACAGGCAGTGTGTGGGCATCCCCAATACAGGCAGTGTGTGGGCATCCCCAATACAGGCAGTGTGCTGGCATCCCCAATACAGGCAGTGTGCTGGCATCCCCAATACAGGCAGTGTGCAGGCATCCCCAATACAGGCAGTGTGTGGGCATCCCCAATACAGGCAGTGTGCTGGCATCCCCAATACAGGCAGTGTGCTGGCATCCCCAATACAGGCAGTGTGCGGGCATCCCCAATACAGGCAGTGTGCAGGCATCCCCAATACAGACAGTGTGCTGGCATCCCCAATACAGGCAGTGTGCAGGCATCCCCAATACAGACAGTGTGCGGGCATCCCCAATACAGGCAGTGTGCCGGCATCCCCAATACAGACAGTGTGCCGGCATCCCCAATACAGGCAGTGTGCCGGCATCCCCAATACAGACAGTGTGCCGGCATCCCCAATACAGGCAGTGTGCGGGCATCCCCAATACAGGCAGTGTGCAGGCATCCCCAATACAGGCAGTGTGCTGGCATCCCCAATACAGACAGTGTGCTGGCATCCCCAATACAGGCAGTGTGTGGGCATCCCCAATACAGACAGTGTGGTGGCATCCCCAATACAGGCAGTGTGCTGGCATCCCCAATACAGGCAGTGTGCAGGCATCCCCAATACAGGCAGTGTGCTGGCATCCCAAATACAGGCAGTGTGCGGGCATCCCCAATACAGGCAGTGTGCTGGCATCCCCAATACAGGCAGTGTGCTGGCATCCCCAATACAGGCAGTGTGCGGGCATCCCCAATACAGGCAGTGTGCGGGCATCCCCAATACAGGCAGTGTGCTGGCATCCCAAATACAGGCAGTGTGCGGGCATCCCCAATACAGGCAGTGTGCGGGCATCCCCAATACAGGCAGTGTGCAGGCATCCCCAATACAGGCAGTGTGCTGGCATCCCCAATACAGACAGTGTGCTGGCATCCCCAATACAGGCAGTGTGTGGGCATCCCCAATACAGACAGTGTGCTGGCATCCCCAATACAGGCAGTGTGCTGGCATCCCCAATACAGGCAGTGTGCAGGCATCCCCAATACAGGCAGTGTGCTGGCATCCCCAATACAGACAGTGTGCTGGCATCCCCAATACAGGCAGTGTGTGGGCATCCCCAATACAGACAGTGTGGTGGCATCCCCAATACAGGCAGTGTGCTGGCATCCCCAATACAGGCAGTGTGCAGGCATCCCCAATACAGGCAGTGTGCTGGCATCCCAAATACAGGCAGTGTGCGGGCATCCCCAATACAGGCAGTGTGCTGGCATCCCCAATACAGGCAGTGTGCTGGCATCCCCAATACAGGCAGTGTGCGGGCATCCCCAATACAGGCAGTGTGCGGGCATCCCCAATACAGGCAGTGTGCCGGCATCCCCAATACAGACAGTGTGCCGGCATCACCAATACAGGCAGTGTGCGGGCATCCCCAATACAGGCAGTGTGCAGGCATCCCCAATACAGGCAGTGTGCTGGCATCCCCAATACAGACAGTGTGCTGGCATCCCCAATACAGGCAGTGTGTGGGCATCCCCAATACAGACAGTGTGGTGGCATCCCCAATACAGGCAGTGTGCTGGCATCCCCAATACAGGCAGTGTGCAGGCATCCCCAATACAGGCAGTGTGCTGGCATCCCAAATACAGGCAGTGTGCGGGCATCCCCAATACAGGCAGTGTGCTGGCATCCCCAATACAGGCAGTGTGCTGGCATCCCCAATACAGGCAGTGTGCGGGCATCCCCAATACAGGCAGTGTGCGGGCATCCCCAATACAGGCAGTGTGCTGGCATCCCAAATACAGGCAGTGTGCGGGCATCCCCAATACAGGCAGTGTGCGGGCATCCCCAATACAGGCAGTGTGCAGGCATCCCCAATACAGGCAGTGTGCTGGCATCCCCAATACAGACAGTGTGCTGGCATCCCCAATACAGGCAGTGTGTGGGCATCCCCAATACAGACAGTGTGCTGGCATCCCCAATACAGGCAGTGTGCTGGCATCCCCAATACAGGCAGTGTGCGGGCATCCCCAATACAGGCAGTGTGCTGGCATCCCCAATACAGGCAGTGTGCTGGCATCCCCAATACAGACAGTGTGCTGGCATCCCCAATACAGACAGTGTGCTGGCATCCCCAATACAGGCAGTGTGCAGGCATCCCCAATACAGGCAGTGTGCTGGCATCCCCAATACAGGCAGTGTGCTGGCATCCCCAATACAGGCAGTGTGCGGGCATCCCCAATACAGGCAGTGTGCGGGCATCCCCAATACAGGCAGTGTGCTGGTAACCCCAATACAGGCAGTGTGCTGGCATCCCCAATACAGGCAGTGTGCTGTCATCCCCAATACAGGCAGTGTGCTGGCATCCCCAATACAGGCAGTGTGCTGGCATCCCCAATACAGGCAGTGTGCTGGCATCCCCAATACAGGCAGTGTGCCGGCATCCCCAATACAGGCAGTGTGCGGGCATCCCCAATACAGGCAGTGTGCGGGCATCCCCAATACAGTGTGCAGGCATCCCCAATACAGGCAGTGTGCGGGCATCCCCAATACAGGCAGTGTGCAGGCATCCCCAATACAGGCAGTGTGCGGGCATCCCCAATACAGGCAGTGTGCTGGCATCCCCAATACAGACAGTGTGCTGGCATCCCCAATACAGGCAGTGTGCGGGCATCCCCAATACAGGCAGTGTGCAGGCATCCCCAATACAGACAGTGTGCTGGCATCCCCAATACAGGCAGTGTGCTGGCATCCCCAATACAGGCAGTGTGCTGGCATCCCCAATACAGACAGTGTGCGGGCATCCCCAATACAGGCAGTGTGCAGGCATCCCCAATACAGGCAGTGTGCGGGCATCCCCAATAGAGGCAGTGTGCTGGCATCCCCAATACAGGCAGTGTGCTGGCATCCCCAATACAGACAGTGTGCAGGCATCCCCAATACAGGCAGTGTGCGGGCATCCCCAATACAGGCAGTGTGCGGGCATCCCCAATACAGGCAGTGTGCTGGCATCCCCAATACAGGCAGTGTGCTGGCATCCCCAATACAGGCAGTGTGCTGGCATCCCCAATACAGGCAGTGTGCAGGTATTCCCAATACAGACAGTGTGCAGGCATCCCCAATACAGGCAGTGTGCAGAAATCCCCAACACAGACAGTGTGCAGGCATCCCCAATACAGGCAGTGTGTGGGCATCCCCAATACAGGCAGTGTGTGGGCATCCCCAATACAGGCAGTGTGCTGGCATCCCCAATACAGGCAGTGTGCTGGCATCCCCAATACAGGCAGTGTGCAGGCATCCCCAATACAGGCAGTGTGTGGGCATCCCCAATACAGGCAGTGTGCTGGCATCCCCAATACAGGCAGTGTGCTGGCATCCCCAATACAGGCAGTGTGCGGGCATCCCCAATACAGGCAGTGTGCAGGCATCCCCAATACAGACAGTGTGCTGGCATCCCCAATACAGGCAGTGTGCAGGCATCCCCAATACAGACAGTGTGCGGGCATCCCCAATACAGGCAGTGTGCTGGCATCCCCAATACAGACAGTGTGCCGGCATCCCCAATACAGGCAGTGTGCCGGCATCCCCAATACAGACAGTGTGCCGGCATCCCCAATACAGGCAGTGTGCGGGCATCCCCAATACAGGCAGTGTGCAGGCATCCCCAATACAGGCAGTGTGCTGGCATCCCCAATACAGACAGTGTGCTGGCATCCCCAATACAGGCAGTGTGTGGGCATCCCCAATACAGACAGTGTGGTGGCATCCCCAATACAGGCAGTGTGCTGGCATCCCCAATACAGGCAGTGTGCAGGCATCCCCAATACAGGCAGTGTGCTGGCATCCCAAATACAGGCAGTGTGCGGGCATCCCCAATACAGGCAGTGTGCTGGCATCCCCAATACAGGCAGTGTGCTGGCATCCCCAATACAGGCAGTGTGCGGGCATCCCCAATACAGGCAGTGTGCGGGCATCCCCAATACAGGCAGTGTGCTGGCATCCCAAATACAGGCAGTGTGCGGGCATCCCCAATACAGGCAGTGTGCGGGCATCCCCAATACAGGCAGTGTGCAGGCATCCCCAATACAGGCAGTGTGCTGGCATCCCCAATACAGACAGTGTGCTGGCATCCCCAATACAGGCAGTGTGTGGGCATCCCCAATACAGACAGTGTGCTGGCATCCCCAATACAGGCAGTGTGCTGGCATCCCCAATACAGGCAGTGTGCAGGCATCCCCAATACAGGCAGTGTGCTGGCATCCCCAATACAGACAGTGTGCTGGCATCCCCAATACAGGCAGTGTGTGGGCATCCCCAATACAGACAGTGTGGTGGCATCCCCAATACAGGCAGTGTGCTGGCATCCCCAATACAGGCAGTGTGCAGGCATCCCCAATACAGGCAGTGTGCTGGCATCCCAAATACAGGCAGTGTGCGGGCATCCCCAATACAGGCAGTGTGCTGGCATCCCCAATACAGGCAGTGTGCTGGCATCCCCAATACAGGCAGTGTGCGGGCATCCCCAATACAGGCAGTGTGCGGGCATCCCCAATACAGGCAGTGTGCCGGCATCCCCAATACAGACAGTGTGCCGGCATCCCCAATACAGGCAGTGTGCGGGCATCCCCAATACAGGCAGTGTGCAGGCATCCCCAATACAGGCAGTGTGCTGGCATCCCCAATACAGACAGTGTGCTGGCATCCCCAATACAGGCAGTGTGTGGGCATCCCCAATACAGACAGTGTGGTGGCATCCCCAATACAGGCAGTGTGCTGGCATCCCCAATACAGGCAGTGTGCAGGCATCCCCAATACAGGCAGTGTGCTGGCATCCCAAATACAGGCAGTGTGCGGGCATCCCCAATACAGGCAGTGTGCTGGCATCCCCAATACAGGCAGTGTGCTGGCATCCCCAATACAGGCAGTGTGCGGGCATCCCCAATACAGGCAGTGTGCGGGCATCCCCAATACAGGCAGTGTGCTGGCATCCCAAATACAGGCAGTGTGCGGGCATCCCCAATACAGGCAGTGTGCGGGCATCCCCAATACAGGCAGTGTGCAGGCATCCCCAATACAGGCAGTGTGCTGGCATCCCCAATACAGACAGTGTGCTGGCATCCCCAATACAGGCAGTGTGTGGGCATCCCCAATACAGACAGTGTGCTGGCATCCCCAATACAGGCAGTGTGCTGGCATCCCCAATACAGGCAGTGTGCAGGCATCCCCAATACAGGCAGTGTGCTGGCATCCCAAATACAGGCAGTGTGCGGGCATCCCCAATACAGGCAGTGTGCAGGCATCCCCAATACAGGCAGTGTGCTGGCATCCCCAATACAGGCAGTGTGCGGGCATCCCCAATACAGGCAGTGTGCGGGCATCCCCAATACAGGCAGTGTGCTGGCATCCCAAATACAGGCAGTGTGCGGGCATCCCCAATACAGGCAGTGTGCTGGCATCCCAAATACAGGCAGTGTGCGGGCATCCCCAATACAGGCAGTGTGCGGGCATCCCCAATACAGGCAGTGTGCTGGCATCCCAAATATAGGCGGTGTGCAGCGTACCCTGAAAATGCTGCCTTGTGACTCCGCAATCGTCCCGCTCCCCACCGCTGCGTCCCGCCGCCTCTGTAGGAGGAGACAGGGAGTGGTGGCTACGGAAGCGTCAGTCAGCCACAAGTTGAGAGAGAGATGATTTCAGCTTCTGGGTGGACGTGGCCTGTAACTCCTGCTAGCTTCATTGGACGCTGGCAGGAGTCACAGGCCACGCCCTACCCAGGGGCCAAAACTGGATGGCTCTGAACTTGAGGCGGAGAAGGCAGGCAGCGGAAACTAAAGAGTCGACTTTCTTTTTACATCCGCGTGATAAGACGCACTGATATCCCCCCTGCCCCCACACACACACTTTTGGGGAAAAATAAGTGCGTCTTATAGGGCGAAAATACAGTATTTGTGTATATTTTGCACAGATCTTGCTCAGATTCCGTTGGTCAGTAAAGAAACCAAGAAAGGAGAAAAATGCAAAGAAACACTACCTGACCCTCTGAATATGCTGCCTGGCCATAATTCTGCTCCTCTACCTCTACTCCACCTACAGCCATGACCCCTAATTTTGGTCCCATTTATGCACTCCTAAAGTAAATACTTTGAGGGACACATTCATCATGAATTGGTGGTCATAGTTCTGAATCCACACCTTCCAGTAAGTCTAGCGTCAAAGAAGGATCCTTCCTTACAAAAAGGTGGAATAGAGGAGTAAGTGCATGGGGGGGGGGGGGCAATTTGGATTTTACAGTGCATGAGAGGATGGAGATATATTCTCATCGCAGCCAGCCTAAAGGATTGTTCCTAACTATTCTAAGTTTGATTGTATTTCGGATTTGAAATGGGAAAAGCCTTACAAAGTAATCAAGGTTCGGAAAACTTGGAGTATTTGGTGCTCTTTTAAGGCTGCTTTCACACTGGGGCGAGGTGATAGAGAGAGACCGACTTTCATAGGAGATTACCGAATTCTTAGTATAGTTATTGCAAAGCCATCGGATAGCGATTTATCGGCGATTGCGATACAATAGCGATTTCATAATAAACCAACTTTGTTTAATGTACCACAAACAAATGACACAGTAAATAAAGCATCCGACTGGCTGCTGACTTCATGAGGATCGTAAAGGGTAGCAATTGGAATAGCGATAACAAAGCAATTCCATTGACTTCTATGGAACCACTATCGCCCATCAACAAAAATCCTGCATGTTGGAATTTTTCAAATCGCCCTGCAAACGCCCAGCAATCGCCCAAGTCACAATAGGACAACATAGGCAGCGATTTAAGGGCGCTCTTTAAAGTAAAGTGCATACATTTATTGCAGTTTTGTCCAAAGGCTCTGCCACAGTGGTTGAACAGCTAGAGTCCCAGCTGAAGGACGAGAATTCATTGTTGGCTGCAGTCCTGAAGCCTCATTATTAGCAAAGGGTCACTATTTTGGAGATGAGTCCTAGATCAGAGAAACTCTATAGGAGGAAGACTTTATGGATGAACTGGTCATTTTTTTCCCGCGCTTCTTTTAATATAGCGAGAATGATTTTTAGCCCACTGGCTGTTTCAGTGGTGTACCTGGAAGCTGAAAGCCTACTCAGGGCCAAAAGGACTGTAGTTTCGATCTGGCAGCATTAGCAATCAAGCTAGCTTTTCTTGTAGTGTTCCATTTTATTTTGGCTTCCTTCCAAAAGTAGTCTCACAAATGAGGAGATTGCACTTCCTTCCTTTTGTTTAACTCCGACTCATCCAAGCAGGGCCAGTTAGAGGTGGGGGACCCAAATTATATTATTGTTAAAGCGGGAAAAAGGGCATTTGATTATCCAGAGTTTTGTTCCATGCGCAGAGCTGTTTCCCATGCCATGCCATGCCAAATGTCTCTAAGGTTCTTCAATGCCCCAGCTGGCACTGTTTGCCGGGTAGCTGCCAAACAGCGGGGGGGGGGGGGGGGGGGGGAGGGGCATGGCACAGCCCAAGGAGAAGGGCAGGAATTGCAGGGGCATTTCCGCTGGAATCGTGTGGGCTTCTCCCTTCGGGGTAGGGGGCAGTTTGTGGATGTGGGGGGCTCTGTCTGACCTTGGGGGGCCCTAGCCAGTTGGTTTTAGAACACTGATTTAGTTTTTGAGACCATAAGATGCCTTTTCACATTAACAGTCCCTGTCCAGACATGCACTAACTTCCTCCTACTTTACCCCCCTTGGAAACAGTGTCAAATGAGACATTTCAAAGCATTTCAACATTTCTAATTATATCATAAATACCTCATGTATTCTAAGCAAAGCCAGTGTGATTGAGCTGAGAAGGGCATGTCAAGGCTCAGTCTTAAGCATGCTCTGCTGTGGTCAGAGACAGCTGCATGGCCACTGTGGCTTGCCATGCTGAGAGCTCCAAGGAGAGAGTGGCTGTTTTTGCATGGTCTTGGAGCAATAGAATTGAAAAGAGGGTAACATTTGTATCTCTGCCTTGACTTCTACCCTGCACTGCAGGAAATGGAGGAGACACACATGGAACAGCATCAGGGTAGCTGCTTGCTGCTTTAGTATTGCTGTTGCCTGGACTGTCCCTTTAAAGGAAATCGAAGTTGTGATACCCGTTGTGTGAAACCCCCTGGGTCACCAGTAAACTCACCTTTACCTGTGGCTCCCACAGTGCTTCTTCTGCCTGCGTCCGTATTCCTGGCTTCCCTGTAGGGGACGGAGCACTTCATAGTCTACAGGAAAGCGGTGGATGTGGTCAGTGGACGGGTTCACGTCAGCCGGCATTCTTGAGATCAGCCAATCGGCGATCTCAAAAATTCTAAAATGCCAGGTCGGGCACTGCCTTGACACTTAGGGGGAAAGGGTTTTGTGCTGGTTTAGAGGAAAAACACCTGTAAATTTCACCCCGGGGATGCTACAGAAGTGAGTGGAGCTGAGCATGGCTCCGGCCACATCCCCGCTCACCTCTAGCTGTGGTTGTGCCTGTGCTGGCCATTCACAAAGGTCTGCCGCAGGTACGTGCCCCAGATAGAGATATACTGGGGAAACGCCTGTGATGCTGAGACACAGTGAGGGCACTGGGAAGAGGTGAGGGGGGTGGGGGGGTGGGAGTAGAGCTTTATTTGTTTTACATTTGGACAGGTTCCTTAAGGTTACAGTAGTCTACATTGCTGAGAGGGAACTCAGGGGAGTAGAGCTTTATTTGTTTTTAAAAGCCACAGTAGTCTAGGTTACTGAGAGGAAGCCTTTTGGAGGCTTCCCCTCCAAGGCTATACCCCCTACTACCTGACCTACCTAAATTCAGGGCTAGACATACTGTTCCATATGGTTTCGCTCAGTGGAAGCAAAAGCCAGAGTTACAGACCATGTGCACACATAGGTTGCTATATTTTCTCTATGGTAAGCTAAAGGCATAGTAGAGACTTCCCAAAGAAAATTTGAGAAGACTTATATAACTGCATGCTGTAGGTTTTCTGGCCTGGCTGCAAATGCCAAAATGGATCACTAGGGGGCAGTAGACATTTATAATCGTGTACACTGCTTTGGAACATTTAAAAGCTTCCTGTAACATAAATAAAAAAGACAATATACTTATGACCCCCCTCCCCTATTTATTCCAGTCATCACAATTATCTGAGCTCATCTGAAAAAAATTGAATTGCAAGGTTAAATGTTTGTGATCTTTTGGCCACAGTCCCAAGGGTGCCATGATTGTGTTGCGAAAACAGGCGATCTACATAATTCTCTACCTGTTAAAGGCTCAGTATTAGATCCCAGGGAATTCCTCTGACAGAACTTCAGGTGGATTGTGAATTTTCCCAATTTCACCCTGGACCTTAGCATGGTTGCGACAGTGATTGCTCTCCTGGTGAAGAAGTAACAAAGGTCATAGACCTTCTGGCCTTCAAATCTAGAATTCACCAGGCGGTCTTGGTCCGTGTGGTGGCTGATGACATGAAGGTAGTTACACCAGAGTATTACAGCTTCAGATCATACTCCCCACCCCTGTCCTAGCATCAAACCCTTTACCTACTGGATCAGGTCAGGTTCCCTCTGCTCTGGTAGTTGAATTTCTCTGGTCCATCTTTGATTCAAGCAAAAATATCAATTTCTAGTTCTACACCCTAAGAATGGCAGGGGTTTTGGCCAAATGTTTTTCACCTGTTCCGTGGGCTTTGTCTGCTTTAAAACATTGATCCATCCACTTGCTACAATGGAATGGTTGAGAATAACACTATTATGCTGATTAACTGCTAGCACCAGGTGTTACCAGATGAGCGTCTGTATAGCGGCGCTTAGAGCGACCGCTAGTAGGCGCTGTAAGCAGGTATCATGCGCTGTTGCGGTCACTGTGGTAACTTGGCCGGCATTGATGAATATGATGTGTGTTGGGCGCTCTAACAACAGTACAGCGCTGCAGTGAGCGAGAGACACACACCGCGTCCGCGATCTAAAGCTGGGTGCTGTAGCATAGAGCACCAGACGCTGTGTGGTTAAAGTCTGTTTTTGAACACATATCCACCAGTAACAAAGTGAAAACACATGGAATGACATTGTTTTAACACTGGGACAATAACACTTTAGTTCCAGACCTGTAATGACAATTCTGCATAAAAATATCAAAAGTCCAAAAAATGTATAAAAGTGTTTGTTTGCAGCCAGGAAAGGTCACACAATGATTTGCGCCAAAAAAAAAAAATAAATAAATTGCAAAACTCGCTATTTATACACAACTAATGAAGCCCCATTGAAATGTATGGGAGAGCGCTACAGAGCGACAGGTACTACATGGCGCTCCTGAGCCTAGAGTGCTGACACTATAGACTGAGCCGCCTGTATTAATACATGTGATGCTACATGGCGCTCACCAGATTCGCTTTCTTAAATGTGGTTTTGCGTACAGAGCCGGCCGCTATGAGGCACTACCTGGTGCTATCCGTTCTTAAATAACCCCCTATATAACCTGTTTATTGCCTGATCCTGTCATGGTATAGTAACTGCTAGAATACCCTCTCCCCTTCTATTCTGTCTTAAATGTATCATTTCCTCCTTTGTTAAGTTAATGATGTCAGTTGGATGAGATCATCCATTCTCTCTTATGGGAAACCACCAGCTGCTACTGTAAATTGTATCATCCATATAGCTACAACTATCATTGATTTCGGTGACATCAATATCAGTCTTTTACACTAATGTATCTGTCACATAAAACATAATACTTATCAAATATCAAAACCACAGTCCCCGTAACATCTTCAGGGACCCAAATACTGTATGTAGAGGCCTCACTTGGGTTACTAAAATCATAAGAATGGCATAATACACATTAAACATAATACACAGTCCATTGTCAGGCTATGCACTTATCTGACCAGTAGTGGATGGTATCACTCCCTTTACTGTGTGTGCTGCCAATGGCAACCAGTTAGAGCAGCTGGTTCACTGGGCACACCCAGAGCACAGGGAGGTAGGGATGCTGCTGGGAGAATGTGAAAATAAAGGCAAGTGTATAGCCTCTAAAGGGCTGTTTATTATGTTTAATAAAACTGGCATGCAATTCTCACGATTATATTAATTAATATAATTATATTATATTAATCCAAAAGTAATTTATAACTTTTGGATCGCATCAAATACTTTTCATATTTTGCAGATAACTGACTCCCTCTCAGGGCCGGCTTCAGGTTTATGGGCCCCTTGCCGGTGTGGTATGGTACTCCATACATGGCGATAAAAGTTGCATGTATAAATATAAAATATATTAAAAAAATGGAAATAAACAGAAAGAACAAAAGCATAGAATGAACGACAGAAACAAAGAAAGAATAAAAGGAATGACAGAAAAAAGCAGGAAAGACAGGGAAAAGCAATGGGAGACAAAACAGAAGAGATAGGAGAAAAGAGAGAATAGAAGGACTGACAGAAAAAAATAGAAGGAAAGAAGAAAGAAAGAGAAAAAAATGACAAAAAAAGGAATAGCAGAACGAACAGATGAAACAAAGAATAGACGGAAGAAAGAATGAATTGAACAGAATAGAAGGAAAGAACTAAAGAATAGAAGGACTGACAGAAAGAAAGTCTCTCCCAATGGCCAATCTGCCCCTGCCTGACAGTCTTTAGTCCAGGTTACTTCATGGCCATGTATCCTGCATAGGCACTGCCCAGTATATAGAGAATGAGGTGGGCCCTCTGATGGTGCAGGGGCCCGGCATCTGCCCGGGTATGCCTAATGCTGACACCTGCCTTGCTCCCTCTCATGGACTGACCTGGTATATGTATCCCATTCTCTCAGCATACTGTCTATATAGGTATATATTCCTATAAGAAGAATCGTGGAATAATATATAATGCTTTACTAGCATTTAATGTGTTTATGTTAATGAAATGATAATCTTCTGAAAACACATATGCTTGGTGGTAAGGGGTTTATTACTGGTTCATTACTGGACTGGTGGAAGCAGGGTCGGACTGGTGCACCTAGGGCCAACCAGAGCAAATGATTCTAACATGAGATGTCTATTAACCAAATAAGAAATGTAACTAAATAAATAGCCAACTCACATAAACATCTCAGGCAAACAAAATCATTGTGTTAGTCTTGGATCTCCTGTACTGCCCTAATGTTTGTCCTGGGTCAGTACCCCTGGTGGGCCAGTCCGACCCTGGATGGAGGGGACTTAGTGGGTTTAGTGTAAACAGTCCTTGGGTTAGGGGGGCAATATTTGCCTTGCCCCAGGCACTAGCAACAGGGCAGTATGATGGCCAGGCTGCTAGCATTTTTAGAGGAGGCCAGCTGTGGTAGCTGTGGTTTCTCTACTGATAGCTTCTCATGTAATAACAGCACACTGTATTCGAACATACCGTATATATGTATACAAGAGAGACGCATCTTCACACAGCTTTACATTAAATAAACACAAATGTTTACTAGTCACTGTGTCTGCTGTGGTAAAACTATTTAGACATGGTTTAAAGTCTTAAAGAGGAACAACACACAGGATTTCAACTTTCCCATGTGTTGTTCCTCCATGCGGCGGCATCCCGAATTGGGATGCCCTTCTGTGTTGATCACCTGATCAACTCACCTTCCAGCCGCTCCCACGGCGCAGGCTTGAGCTGAAAGCGAGCGCACTGATTGGTGGAGCATCCCGCTCAGCCAATAAGCGGACTCGCTGTCACTCGGCTCCCTTGGGTGCCCCTGAAGGCTAAGCTGCCTGGACAGCTAAGCACCCGAGAGGCTCCGAAGGAAGCCAAGTGCACTGCCAGCCGCATCCCCTGCTCACCTTGCAGCCGAGACGTGCCAGCGCCGTTCATTCAGAAAGGCGAAGCGAGGGCACGAGCACGGGTGAAGGTGTGTGGGCATGCAGCCGCAGTGCAGAGACAGGGAGAAGACTCGGGAGAAGGTGAGTGGATCTGGGCATCTGGGGGTTTCACACTGTGGGGCTTCCCAATTCAGGAAGCCACAAGAGCAGGAACTCGGACGACCCAGGAGTCTTTTACACACCAGGGCCTCTGAAGTTCCTCTTTAAAAGATGTGATTAAAATTCCATTTAGCAACCCTGCCAAGTCGTACTTTATAACTATTCTACTGCCAGGTCTTCATGGCGCAGGAGAGTCAAGGGGTTGCACACAGACCTACTATGGGGCTAAAGGGCAGCGTGAGAAAGTGTTTGGAGAACTAGAGGGAAGTCCATTCTACACGGCCAGGCTTTCCCTCGAGGATGTAGGTCAACATTAATGGTCTTTGTCAGATATAGGATAGCATATGCTTAAATCCTCTCGCTATTCACTGTACTTTATCTTGCTCAGTAGCCCTATATATACAACACTGGCATTTCTGTCATCTAGTAGCTGAGGTTCCTGTTTACCCGGCAGCTATTTCCTGTAGATTGCAATCCACTGTTTGTGAACTTCATCTGCTTACCCTGAATTGTAATCCAGAGTTTGCATAGAATTATATGTAACATAATGGCTACATTAGGCTAACATTTAAAGGGATTTTCCAACCAAAATGTCTCAGTTCACCTTTTGTCCAGCACAGATTTGTTGCCTGGACCCCACCCATGGTGTACATCTACCGAGATTAGAGAACAAGCACCCCAATGGTCCTTTGGAACAAGATTCCGGCCACGAATGTGTTGGGTCTATGCCCTGCAGCATGCCCACTCCATTCATTGCAATAGAGGGGTAATTCTGAGACAAGGTCATGCGGGCACGTCTCATCCATTGCAGTGAATGTAGTAAGTGAATGGAATGGGTAAATGGAGTGGGTGGTCCTCTCCAGTCCAAGATGACCTCCATTTAAATTATCACAATAAAAAAATGCTAAAAATATAAAAGATAATGGTGAAAACAGTGTCCTATGTTTAAGCAAAGACCAACTTCTGATGTTACTCATCCGTACAGAAAAAATATATTCCCTAAGCAGACCTAAAGTTTGCTGAAAAGGACTGTAAAACTGCAAAAGGAAAGAAAGCAGCTGACCTGATGCCTGTCTCGTGTGCCTCTTCTCCATTTCCTACAATACTAAGGAGAAGCCGTAGAAGGGCTGCAAAGTTTTCCCTCCTTTCAATCTAATTCCTCTAGAGCCACGCAAAAAAGGGTCTAACAGCCACTCAGTCCCTTGGTGATCTAGGCAAACCACTGTGGTCTCAAAGTTGTCTCTGACCACAGCCATGCTATGCCCTTCACAGGTCAGCTACGACCAGGGACAGACTGTGATCAAAAATCAGTCCAGGAATTTACTAGCCCCCAGCCAGCCCATGAGCTGCTGAGCCCCAGAGTGCTTTTGAGTTGATCAACAGGTGGGCAGAAGTCAGATGGTAAGAGAAGCAATGGCCAGAGGTGAGTTGGGTAGAAGGGAGATAGGAAGAGGTGAGTGGGAAGGAGTAGGCAGAGGTAAGGCAGGAAGAGGAGAATTGAGCACAGGTGAGGCAGGAAGAGGAGATTTGAGCAGAATTGAGGTTGGCAGAGATGATTAAAGAAGAGTTGAGCAGAGGTGAGATAGTAAGCGAAGTGTTGAGTAGAGGTGAGGTGGTAAAAGGTGGATAGAGATAGGTAGAGGTGAGGTGAGTGGAGGTAAGATGAGACAAGGCGGAAAGAGGTGAGTAGATGTAGGCAGAGGTAAAATGAACAAAGGTAAGGAGGAAAGAGGTGAGCAGGGGTGAGCTGGGATGAGTCTACTTGGGCATCTCCAGGCACAGCAAGCACAAACAACACTCCAGTAGCACATGTGTATCACCCACCTCTACAGAGTTTGTCGGTGACCCACTTTCTGCTTCGGAAATTGGAGACACACTCTAGTGGTCAGCTGCTTGCACTGCAAGGAAAGCTCTGCTTGCTAACTCCTTATTGGTGCTGGGGGCTGCAAATGAGGGCAGTGCAGGCCACAGGTTGTGCATTCATGCTCTGCCCCCACCCACCCCACTAAGCCACTAAGCTTGATTTGACACATAATTGCCCTTGGCATCTGTGGCTTCTGAGCATCCAGGGGATCATTGAGTGATAGTTTTGCCTCCTCCCAATCACTGCAGCAGCAGGTCCACAGCTGAAAATATTATTGGGTGACTAGATCATTCATTATGAATCCCATCGTTTGGTAGCCACAGATGCTCAGTACCCAGTATTCCACTTGCAACATTGGGGTGGAACCAGCTGTCGTGTGGTCTGGAACATTTTAGAGGCCCAAAGCAATCCGAACATGACTGCCTGTGACCAATAGAGGGGCAGTATAATGAAATGCCACCTGGGGGGAAGGGGGTGAAGCATGGAGGTACCTGGCCTAACTACAGCAGCAGCCATGGGTGTTGGCTTCTGGTCCACTTTGAGGTAAGGTAAATACCTGATGGTTTGCCATGTGGTGGCTGCTCTGTGGTATTGGGTGCAGGTTTGCTTTAAGTAAAATATTGGGAACTCAGCATACCTTGGTTTACTATATGGGGCGTACAGAGTTTTATATCAAAGACAATGTAGGTCAAATATGGGTGGCACAAAAAAGGTGGTAACCATCCATTATTGTTATTGTTATTGGTTTTTTAGGTGTATATGACCATTCCTTGGCAGCAGGTTTATCCTCAGCAGGCATTTTACATCTTCTTTACTCCAGACACTGTAGAGCTAGCACTGCCTAGAGATGTCAACAAACGTCACTGTGTATTTGCTTTCCACATGGAAACTATTTTTATTCTGCCTTGTACAAAAGAAAAATGGGATGAGGTAACAGCAGGAGGTGTCATGGTAATAATCTGCTGAGGGCTTCAGACCATGGGCCCAGCAATAATATCAGGACAATCACAATACAGGGATGTCACGCTGGATGACAGTGGGATGCAGGGTTTGAGCCAGCGTGTCCATGGGAAGAAATATAGACGCAGTGGAGCCGCCCTTCCAGACTGACAGCCCTGACTCTGTGACTGAAAGTGAATGCGACAGTCTTTTGATCTTTTGTTGGTTTTCTCTGGGCTCTTGAAATAACAGCAAAATGAAATCCTCTCTGGGTGGAACACGCAGTATATAGTCACACACTGGGAACCGACGATTGCCAAGTCACTATTGCAGATCTGCATTCCAAGTTATGCTTTGTTATTGACACAAAATAACATGTAGGTTAAATGGAAAAATCCTTCACCCACCATTTATTAATGTCATTACACTTTTCATGATGTCTAAATATCAGTAAACTTGTAGAAGAGATGTGACTGTCCTAAAGAGTAAATGTTTTTTCCAGTTGCCTCGAAATAGTGAACTCATTCATTTCTCATTCTAACTCCTCACCCCATTCTCTCCTCAGCTTTAGAGCTGCTATAAAAGCTCAGCCTTTGTATAACTTCTTTGCTTACATTAAGTAACAGAGAGAAGGAAATTAAAGCAGGACAAAACTCGAAAGGTCTGGAGCTGGAATCTAAAAGACTCCAGGAGCAACTGTTGGCCTTCCCCTGGGGCATCCCAAATCGGGATGTCCTGCTGCATGAAACCCCCTAGGGTGCCGCAAAACTCACCTCCTTCCTGGCTCCCTCACCAATGTATATATCAGCAGCTGCATTTCTGGCATCTTTCTGCTTTGCACGCACTCCTGCCCCCAGCCATAAGATAGGCTGGTGGCGGGAGTGTGCCCGTTAATGGGGATGTGGCCACTTTTGCTCCCAAGAGCCATTTGGCGAGCATTAAATATGCATGGAAAATTGCTCTGATTGGAAAAGAGCCTGCGCATACACTGTGGGCCTGGGGAAAGGTGAGTTTATATGGGCGATCTGGCAGGGGTTACACAGCAGGGCTTCCCAAATCGGGGTGGCTAGAGGGCAAGGAACAAAACCCAGAGTTTCATTCTGCTTTGAAACAAGTATACTGCACATTTTGCTGAAACTGTAGCTCAGCATTCAGCAGGAATGTGGTAGGTAAGTAACCACTCCATGCTGACATTATTCTCTCCCACTAGCTTCTGTGCACGTCCCTGTATTTCCTGCATGTCATGTCAACAGGCTGCCTTGCAGGAGCTAGGGGTGCACCACCACCATAGTTATTTCAGCAGTGGACAGCCTGGGATCAGGACAGCAACTGACAACTGAAAATGGCAGAGATTCTGCCTGTGTGCTTGTGTAAAATAGAGCTTGCTGGGGGCTAGTTAAAGTGGGCCAACACTCAGGGGTGATCGGCCCGGGAATCTATAAGATTCCCGGGCCGATCACCTCACACACCGCGGGACATCCGAGATCGGGATGTCCCGCGGGGTGTAACCCCCCCAAACACCCCGAAAAACCTTACCTCTCCAGACGCTGCTTCCGCCGCCACCGCCTCACTCGCGCTCCCCCAGACGTGCGCACGCCCGCGCCGGCCGTCTCTGAATGGCCGGCGCGGGCGCGCACACGTCAAGAGTGACGCGCGGGAGGCGGCGGCGGGCGTGATCCCTTGTCCGCCGACGGACGTCACTTGTCCGTCGGCGGGCATTGGACAGCGCAGTCACGTGGGATCGTGGAGAGGTGAGTTTTCGGGGTGTTTGGGGGGGTTTTGGGCAGCGGGGCACCCCCGATCGGGGTGCCCCAAGGAAGTGGACCAATACCCAGGATAGTCAAAATCCTGGGTGTTGGTCCACTTTAAGTATAGTTCTGGCTAGAAAACCCATGGGCTGGTGTTATGTTTGGACTAGTGTAAAGGGACAAATAATTAGATAAACTTTGGCAGGTATTTAAAGCAGAAAACAAAACCCAATGTGGTTAGGTCTGGAATCTAAAACATTCAAGGGCTGATCACTGGCTTTAACATTTGTGATCCCCCAACCCCCCCCCCCCCCCCCCCCCGGGCACCGTAAAACTCACCTTCTTCCTAGCTTCTTTGGGCTGTGAGCATGCTCCTGTCCCCAGCCATTCCCATAGGGGGTGGGAGTGTGCCCACTGCTGGGGATGCGGTCTATAAACAGAGCTGTCTGTTGAGAATTACCCTGAATCATATATATTTCCCCCGCCTGTATATACAGCTTGGTCACATTAAAAATCATCCTACCTACATCCACTGCATTTTCTGAGACTTTAAACATCTAAGATGGCGGCACACGGAGTGTCAGGCTGTCTGCAAACAGGAAGTGTCTTCTGACTGGGATTGCTGATCCTTTCCTGGCCCCAGCTGTACTTTGTCTGTGCAAAGCACAGCTATAACCCCTCTCCCTTGCGCTTTTGACCCCTCTCTCAGTATATGATGCTACTGAGCCAAGATGGCGGCGCCCGTACCCTAGAGTGCTGAACAGAGTTGAAGGCCAGCTGGGGAAAGAATATAAAGTAAGTAACTAAAAACATTAGATATATTCATTTTGGATGCTGGGGAATAGTTTTTTAAGGGTTTGGGCTTATCATTAAATGATGCTGAAGTTCCGGTTTAAGTATAAACAGCTCCGAGAGCCGCGCATGCACCACAGGACTGGAGAAAGGTGAGTTTTTCTAGGTGATCTGGGGGGGTTCACACAGCAGGGCATTCCAAATGCCCCCAGGGCAGGGACCATTCCAGGGGGCTGTGTATACATAGCACTTTCTATTCTGGAGCCAGGCCACTGAATCTTGTGTTCTCTCTGCTAATAGGTGGGAGGGCATGGCACAAAGTCAGCATTCACTTTTTTATTTGCATAGTTATAAAACTATTAGCATCAGGATAATTAAGCTGTATTGTTTGATTAGTAATGTAAATTAAAATATTTCTCTTTCCTTGTCCTATCTCTTAGCTGTAAAACATTAGCTGCCTGCTGCAGTCACATTGTCCCTTTACTATCTAATTTTGAAAGAATTAAAATGTGGATATTTCTGTAACTATTGAACTCTCCCCATAATGCTGCTCTTCACAAGTGTTTTGTGATCACTTAGGGGAGCTGTAGCTCAAATGATATTTTCCTCCATGGAAACTGGCAGATCTTAGGTCTATTTTTAATCCACCATCAGACAGAATTTATAGCCCGGTCACCAAAAGGTTCAGACAGCAACTGTACAATACAAAACATGTGTACCAGAACCTTTTATATCTTAGGGAACCTATGAAGATATATATATATATATATATATATATATATATACTTATACTAAAATCTGAAGCCTTACCTGACCAGCATGAACATGTATAAGTGCTGATTGGCTGGGTGGTAGCTTAGAATGTGGAATCCTGGTCATTTAAGTGCCCAAATAGGGCTTAGCACCCTGGTGCCAGCCAGGCAGGCAGAGGTGTCTGGCACTGTGGTCCAGTTAGACTGGATTCCCTCTAATCGCCCAGATACTTACCTTATCCATGATCCTTCAATAGTGGCTGTGGAGCAGCCTATCGTGCTTGCACAATTTAGCGGTGTCAATGTACTGACTCCCTCCTGATCTGGGCTACATATTAAAGAGGGAGTCAGTCATTTTTTATTAGACTTCCTCTTAAATGTCCAAAATATTAAAAAATATATCTTACTTGCCAGCCCACAGGCTCTAACCCATATAGTCCTGTAGTGCAGTCAGCTCCAATGCTTATGGCTGGCCCCTATAAGATTCTGAGACCGATCCTTCCCCCCAGGACATCCAGAATTGGGATACCCCGCTGTGTGAAACCCCCCAGGTCACCCATAAACTCACCTTATTTCCCGATCCAATGACGCATACGCGAGCAGTGGCTGCATCCCTACTATCCCTTTAGCAGGGCGCGCCCACGCCAGGTATTTGTGATTGGCCAGCATGGGCCCGCTTCCTGTTTGAAGGAAGCGCATGTGTCGTAGGGCCGGGAGGAGGTGAGTTTGGGTGACCTGGGGGATTTCACACAGCGGGGCACCTCCGATCGGGGTGCCCCAGGGGCAAGGACCAGAACCCAGGATAGTCAAAATCTTGGGTTTTGGTCCACTTTAAACTGGACCAACACAACAAACAGTGCTCATATGCATCCCTCCCCAGGGCAATTTAGATTGCCTCACATAAAAATGAATTTACCTTTTTCTAACTCCTGCTGTCGGAAATGTTAAAAACAAAATGTCAGCTCATGTATCTGCAGGCCACCTGCAAACAGGAAGAGCTGCAGGGCTTCCTCTTACAGTGCATTGTCAGTTGAATTCAGACAGCGCCATGGCTGAGATGCTGGGAGAGGAACTCCAAAATGGCCACTACCACTAGAAAATCTGCGGCAGCGTTTCAGCTTTGAGTTGAGTAGATGCTGGAGCAAAAGTAAGTGCTGACAATGATTCAGTATCATGCATGCAGATTTAACTATGTACATATTTATTTCATCCCATCTATTAGATCCAAAATAAAAAAATACTTACCTAAGACCCACACAGCCTTGTATTGAGGGCTTGTAAAAGCCACTATGCTCCTCTGCTGGCTCTGATTTTAGTCTGATCAGCAATGCCACCTCCAGAGCTATATTTCTCTGTGGGAGATATATTTTGATATTACACCCCCTTGCAAGAATAAAACAACCCTCCCAAAAATGTAACTTGCCTTCCTCCCTTAGCACAGAGGTAACCCTCTGGGTGTCCCTGGTAAAGTGTTTGGGCACACAGGCTGAGAGTGAGCAGTAGATGCCAGTAAAGGTCAGCTGTCTGCTTGAAGCTGCTAGATGGTTAAAGTGGACCAACACCCAGGGGGGATCGGCCCGGAAATCTATAAGATTCCTGGACCGATCAGATCCCTCCCCGCGGGACATCCGAAATCGGGATGTCCCGCGGGGAGGAACCCCCCAGGAGGCCCACAAACCTTACCTCAGCCCCGTTCCATCGGCGCATGCGCGAGCCGCGTCTCGCACTTCCCTCTAGCAGGGCACGCACCCGCGCCGGCCGTTTGTGAATGGCCGGTGCAGGCGCGCTCCCTGTTAGAGGGAAGTGCGAGACGCGGCCTCCAGCGCTCAGAGCCAGCTGAGCTGGTATGCGCGTCCAAGGCCGCCTGGACGCGCATACCACAGCGGCTCTGAGCGCTGTGATTGGCTGGCGCGGTCACGTGGGAGCGGGGAGAGGTGAGTTTTTTGGGGCTTTCTGGGGGGTTTCAGACAGCGGGGCACCCCCGATCGGGGTGCCCCACCTAAGTGGACCAAAACCCAGGATAGTCAAAATCCTGGGTGTTGGTCCACTTTAAAGTGGACCAACACCCAGGGGGGATCGGCCCAGGAATCTATAAGATTCCCGGACCGATCAGATCCCTCCCCGCGGGGCATCCGAAATCGGGATGTCCCGCGGGGAGGAACCCCCCAGGAGGCCCACAATCCTTACCTTACCGGCGATCCAACTGCGCATGCGCGAGACGCGGCCGCGTCTCTCGCTTCCCTCTAGCAGGCGCGCTCCCTGTTAGAGGGAAGTGAGAGACGCAGCCAATGACAGCGCTCTGGTATGCGCGTCCAAGCGGCTTTGGACGTGCATACCAGAGCGGCTCTGAGCCGGACGAGGTCACGTGGGAGCGGGGAGAGGTGAGTTTTTGCGGCGATCGGGGGGGTTTCACACAGCGGGGCACCCCCGGTCGGGACCAACACCCAGGATAGTCAAAATCCTGGGTGTTGGTCCACTTTAAAGTGGAAAAAAAAGTCTAAATAGAATGTTTCCTAGAGCACTGTTTCTCAGCCTGCGGTACGCATACCCCAGGGGGTATGTGGTGATGTTCAGAGGTGATAGATATAGATATTTATTACCAAACATTAAGTGCTCAGTGGACCATGACCTACCTACCGGTATTTTGGTAACATTTCTAGCTGATCTCTTCTTTGGGGGTACTGGGTTGGAACTTCTTTTTGCTTGGGGGTACTTGGCATAAAAAGGTTTAGAACCACTGTTCTTACATACAGTATACACATAAGGGCAGACTAGATGGACCGTATGGTCTCCTTCTGCCGTCAACCTTCTATGTTTCTATGGTTCCTGCTGATTTTCAGGATTGCTGGAGAGTTTAGCAGACCTGACAAGCATGGGAGGTCACACAGTGGGGCATCCCCCCCCCCCCTGTGGTAATGAAAATCCGTGGTAAGACTGTAAGCTCGCAAGGGGAGATCTAAACAATAATAATCAAATAATAATGGGTATCACTAGACAAGAGTAGTCAATGACACAGGAATGAATTATTTTATGTGGGAGACCAGGGCTGAACCTAGTCTCTCTGCTGCCTGAGGTGAACTATATACATTCCCCAGGATGTTCCACTCCATGATAGAGCAGCATGGGGGGTAGGGAACGGAGGTGAGCCACCAATGACTTGAAAACATGAGTGTGCAGCAGCAATCCCTGTACTAATGAGACAGGATGCAATACCAATGAGATGAAAACAAAAAAAATATATATATTATAAAATTATAATATAAAATATATTAAATACATAAAAAGCAGGTCCAGCGATTGCTGCCCGTTCTGTTGTGCTGCCTCACATGGCCTCATTACAAGTGTAAGCTTTGTAAGATGTACATTGGCAGACCAGGCAGTGATGCCAGATGTGTTCATTCTCTGCGTGTGAAGTGAAACTGACAGTCAGCAGGGGCATAACTTGGTTAGTAGCGGCAGGTAGCGACAGATGAGCGTCTGTAGCAGGCATTTCAGAGCGCCCCCTAGTAGTTGCTGTGCTCGGCTGTGGTTCGCTACTTCAGAGTTCCTCAGTCGCTGTGCAGCATTGATGAATACATTGTTGGGAGTCGCTATATGACCAGTACAGCGCTGTATGGGAGCGAATGTTAGCGACTGGTCAGTGCGACCAACTCACAACATATTCATCAAAAAAACAGCCTCACACACCTCCGGCGTTCAAAAATGCATCGCTGTAGCCCAGCACCCCGAAGGTTATGTGATTAAAGTCTGTTTTTTAACATGTATCCACCAGTTACAAAGCAAAAACATATGGAATTACATTGTTAAAACATTGTAACATGAACACATTAATACCAGACCTGTAATGTCAATTCTGCATAAATATATAAAACATGAAAAATATTTAAAAAAATGGCTTTTTCTAGGCCAGGAGAGGTCACAACATATTATTTTAATAAAAGAAACCCTGTTTAAAGAGAAATAAGAGAATGTCCATTGAAATTTATGGATAAGCGACAGGTAGCGAGAGGAAATACGTGGCGCTTTGCAAGGCTGAACGCCGGCGCTGTACACTGAGGCTGGGATAATGGCGTTATCCCAGTCGCTCAACAGATTCTGCTTGATAAATGTGGAATTGCGTGCCGTGTCCGGCGTTCACCTGTCGCTACCTGTTCTTTACAAGGCGCTACCTGACGCTATCCCTTCATGAATAAGGCCCTAAGTTAAAAGACAGGAAAAGTTTTACTGTATGATCTATAAAAGGGCCCCATGCAATGTTCGCACCAGGGCCCGGTCACAGTTAGTTATGCCATTGCCAGTCAGGGTTGGTCTTTAATATAGATAGCTAGAGATGGCAGCGCTGGACAAGGAGCAGGTGTCAGTATGTACTTGTTGTCATAGTGTAGTTGCCATAGTAACGAGCTGGGTTTATAGCCCCGGCACATAAACAGCTATAAAAGCAGTGGCAGCTCCTGTGCCGGCTCTCCCCTGGCACTGCCAGCTCTCCCCTCCTGACCGAAGGCAGATGTGCTGGCAGCGCTGGCCGCCGGCTATAAAGCCACATGTTTACTGACAGGCGGCCTATAAAGGCAAGCGGCCATTGTGAGCAGAGCCGGATATCGGGACCGGGTGTGAGCCGAGCTGGCCGGAGGTGTCGGAAGCTCCAGAGGAATCGCAACAAAGGAAGCGGCCGGCCCCCCTCCTGCCAGTAGCTAGCTCACTCACCTCGCTGCCGGCCTCACAGGCTGCAGGGGCCACACTGGCCACCAGAGGGCGCTCGGCGCTATGCAGCGGTAGCTGGAGGCTGGGCTGTCTATTGGCGATCGTTTGATTGTTGGGATCATTTCCTGCTGCCCATCCTCAGCCAGCATCAAATGATCGCCCGATGCTGAATGTCACACCATGGTGAGGGCACCACCTGCCTCTTTGCTGCCGCTACTGCCACTGTGTGCGCTGCGAATTGCTTGCTCATTGTGTCTATACATATTCATCGTGCCCTTCTCTCCCCCTCCAGAGTTCGGGCACCGCGTCCTATCGCTGCTCCATGTCGTCGTCTGCCGACTTCTCCGATGATGAGGACTTAAGCCAGAGGTCCGGATCAGCCTGCTCCCCTGCCCCCGGGGACACCCTGCCATGGAACCTGCCCCGCCACAAGAGGAAGAGCTCCGGTGCCGCCTCCGTGCTGGACCCTGCCGAGAGGGCTGTGCTCCGCATCGCCGGTAAGCCGCCCGGGCACCTGCTGTCACCCCGCCTCATCTCTGCTGCTGAGTAATGCTGCCCTGTACTTTACCTGGGGATGGCACTGTGTGTGGGCACTAGGGGGCCTGCTGCTTTGCCTGGGGATGTCACTGTATGGGGGCACTAGGGATGCCACTGTATGGGGGCACTAGGGATGGCACTGTATGGGGGGCACTAGGGATGTCACTGTGTGGGGGCACTAGGGATGGCACTGTATGGGGGGCACTAGGGATGGCACTGTATGGGGGCACTAGGGATGGCACTGTATGGGGGGCACTAGGGATGGCACTGTATGGGGGCACTAGGGATGGCACTGTATGGGGGCACTAGGGATGTCACTGTGTGGGGGCACTAGGGATGGCACTGTATGGGGGGCACTAGGGATGGCACTGTATGGGGGCACTAGGGATGGCACTGTATGGGGGCACTAGGGATGGCACTGTATGGGGGCACTAGGGATGTCACTGTGTGGGGGCACTAGGGATGGCACTGTATGGGGGGCACTAGGGATGGCACTGTATGGGGGGCACTAGGGATGGCACTGTGTGGGGGCACTAGGGGGCCTGCTGCTTTGCCTGGGGATGTCACTGTATGGGGGCACTAGGGATGCCACTGTATGGGGGCACTAGTGATGGCACTGTATGGGGGCACTAGGGATGTCACTGTATGGGGGCACTAGGGATGGCACTGTATGGGGGCACTAGGGATGCCACTGTATGGGGGGCACTAGGGATGTCACTGTGTGGGGGCACCAGGGGGCTTCTGCTTTACCTGGGGATGGCAGTGTGGGGGCACTAGGGATGGCACTGTGTGGGGGCACTTGGGGGCCTGCTGCTGATTTACGTGGGGATGGCACTGTGTGGGGGCACTTGGGGGCCTGCTGATTTACCTGGGGATGGCACTGTGTGTGGGCACTAGGGGGCCTGCTGCTTTACCTGGGGATGGCACTGTATGGGGGCACTGTGGATGCCTGCATCTGACTGGGCACACAGGCTAAACTGTACCATTGTGACTAAGCACTTTCTGTGTCCTGCCCCTCCACACCATCATCATTGTTTCTTTATATAGCACCAACTATATAACGCCAACTGCTATTAATCAGCATAGGAGCAGGGCTGCCATCTTGAAATTTTTAGCCCAAACTTTTAGGGGGGCCCCTTTATCTATCCTACCCTTTCATACTACCCTGCTGCCTGTAGGGTTCTAGCTATCATTCAAGGGTCCTCTTACTAAGCATGCATACTATCCAAGGATCCCGTCTAACACTCTGAGGCCTAAGGACCTCCTGTGTCATAAAAGAAACCTGAAAAAAAGTAATTTTTTTAGGTTTCTAATGTTTAGGTTACATTACAATACATTGGTGAATGCCACTGGCAATGTATGGGCCATATTAACAGCATGGCAGGGATGCAACTAAAGGGTTTGTGGGGATAGCATGAGATTAGAGAGGCTCCATCATTGTTGTTGCCCCCCCCCCTTATTTATTAGACTTGTAGTTAAGTAGCATAATGTACAGAAAGAAGCACCATTGCCTTGGCTGTTTAAGTCTTTAGTAGCCGAACTATATCCAAATCAGTCCAAACAACACAAAAAAGGTTAGTGTACCAGGGATGTTTCTAGGGGAGGACAAGAAGGGCAAGCCAAGGCCATTCATGGCACTAGTGATCCTGTTTGCAAATGGGTCAGGAACACTTTGTCTAGAAACTTCCCTGGTATGAGCCATCACAGTGCCCCATTTAATGTCTGCACCAGGGCCCGGTCACATTTAGTGGAGCCCCATCATTGTTGCCCTCTGCCTTATTTTCAGACTTGTAGTTACATGGCATCATGGATAATAAGAGGTACCATTGTTTCAGCTGTTTTAGTCTTTAGTAACTGAACTGTATCCAAATTAGTTAAAACAACACTGACAATGTTAGTGTATGAGCCACGACAGGCCCTCATTTAATGTCTGCACCAGGGCCCGGTCACATTTAGTGGAGCCCCACCATTGTTGCCCTCTGCCTTATTTTTCAGACTTTTAGTTACAGATCATCATGTACAGAAAGTAGCACCATTGGATTGGCTGTTTTAGGCTTTAGTAGCTGTACTGTATCCAAATCAGTTTAACCAACATAGAAAAGGTTACTGTACGAGCCATGTCGGGCCCCATTTAATGTCTGCATTTGGGCCCTGTCACATTTAGTTAGTCTCTAGAGCAGGGAATTGGTTGGGCCCATTATCAAGTTATGACTGTACTGCCCTAATGGCTGCCCTGGCCGGGGGATACATACAAGTAAGCAGGAGCATATGAATAGTAGCAGGCGACCTGCGACAGATGATGCTCCAGGGGGATGGGGATGGAGACAATAGCAGGGGAGCACAATGCTCCATCTCTGTGCCCTCCTCACAGTAACACTGATACCCCAGCAGCTCAGAGACATGTCTGCCACCTGCCATCCACTTTCTGTGTTCTCTGATTGCTGCCCCCTACACACACACACGCCATGCTATGAAAAGAAACTGGTAGGAATAAAACATAGGCTAGCTATACTGAACAATAAATGGTCATTATTGGTGATTATTATTAGTGTACCCCTTGTAGTTATACCTCTGGTTCAGAGAGTAGTTATCCAGTCATTGTGGATTGAAATAAGCTGCCTTGATATATCCACAATGCTCTGGGTGTCTTAGCACACATTCTCTTGGGGCTTGTATGGAAAGCTGTTTGTTGTGTACAGATCATGCTTGCTAAAGAGAACCTGGCATTAGCAAGCTCTGTGTGCAGTGACATTATGCCCCAGGAATACATACGTCTTGCTATAGATCATTTCTGTGGTTGAGGTGTATATATAGCCATTCATATCTGCCTATGTTCCTAGAGGAGCTCACTAGCTTTCAGAGCACACATATAGATCATTTAGTCAGATATCGGTTAACTTACCGGAAAGTTTTTGTATAGTATAGGGGCAACTGAGCATGCTGAATAAACCCACACAACATGGGGAAAACTGATAGCATACTGTAGTAGGGAGACTGTAGCAGGACGGCAACTAGATAGATATTTAAACGTTAGGAAGTAGTCTTCATCTTAATCATTGTCTCTTCTTAGTAAAGGACATATATTTTCTAAGCAGATAATTCTAACCAAGACACACTGCATGTTTGACATCAAGCTGCCCTGGGGCTTGTAAGTAAGGTCTCACAGTGCACAGCTTATTTGACTGTAAGCTGCCCTGGGGACCTTGGTTTAATCTACAAACAAAATATGCTGTCTGCAAGAGGAATACACTTCTCTAGTAGCAGTAGTAACAATTGCCCCAATGCCTCTCTACAGAGCAATAGATAGCCACTGTACTATTATATGCTTCCGTCTTACTTGATTGCTAGACAGGAATTGTAGGCATTTTTTTTTATTGACAGGGTGTCTGTAGACTTGGCTTGTAAACATTATTATTTTAGGCCCCGATTCCCTTCTTCCTCCACTCTAAAGAAAACCTTGTTCTAAGTTATGTATCACTGTTAAATTAATACTCATAGCAATGTTATCTATTGCAATTTTTCAGATTTTCCTGTTTGTTTCTTTTTGTATTATTTTTCAAATGGCCTAATGCATGGCATATGTATATCAAATCTTGTACATATCACCTGGGGTCCTGCTGAGCTCAGATGTAGTTTAGAAGTTTCTGCATGAAATGTATAGGCCAGGGGTTCCCAACCAGTTGCATGTTCCCATTTTGGAGTGTATTCCCTGAGTCACCTGACATGGAATACACTCCGATTTGGAGAATAGAGATTCCCCTAAAACACAGAAGCTAGAGAGACAAATTCTCAATATCGAAACAGTACAGAAAGGGGAGAAACATGGCTGCCATTGGGACCCGTTGAGGACTTAGAAAGCCAAAAGTGCATGGGGCAGGGCCATTTGCACTTCAAATTAGCAGAATTTCATGCAGAAGGCACCAGAAGAGGAATTTTGCGTGCCCCCCGAGTGAATGCCATTTTGTGCAATCCTCATGTCTACGATGGGCGTGCAAGAAACCATGAATCAGGTGCCTAGGTGCATGCAGAATCATTGGCACTTGGGGTTTATAGACGCACAACCATAAATCGTCCATAATAGGTCATGATGCCAGCCCACAGTCACTGGTAGCAATCAGGCACTTCTGGAAGGGAGATATCACAGGCTGGCAAAATACCCAAAAGGTACTGCCTGTGAGGTGAGGGATGTGGGGAATATTAGTAAAAATGTTGGTCAGCTGTAAAGGACTTTGAAACACACATCCATTCAGCACCCAATACAAAGACCCCCATATTGCCAGCTGCATTGGGGGCGGCCTGGTGCTCTTAATAGCTAAGCTCCTTTTTCCTCTTATAATGCTAATGCAAAATAAATACGTATTCCCTTTAATTTATACTGCTTGTGATATGCCCCTACTGTGTGCCAAAAGTGCCATTGCCTTCTCTTGCCCTCTATGGCACAGGGCACTTTTGTGTTCTAGATACAAGTGAGAATGGCACACTTGTTAGGTATCACTTTTCAGCAGGCTTAGAGGTTTTCTTCAGCTGCAGCGATTGCAGAGGCCTATGCCCTACCTAAAGGAAAGAAGAAGAGTTGTGTGGCGGGTACTCTGCAGCTATTCTGATCATTACACCAGTGCAGCCAGCTAGAGAAGGAGTTTATCTCCTTCTAACATTCTGGGTGGAAACAGATAAAATGACTGGTTGGACTGATCATAAGGAAGCTCCCAGCTCAACTACAGTGTGTCAGTGTGCTAGCAACTTCTGGAAAGGAGATATCACACACTTATTCCTGTACCCACACTTATGCTCAAGTTTAAGCAGGGTAGGGTGTCATCCAAGATGGCTGCTCCCATGGAATTCTAGGCACGCAGCTATTCTACAACATCTGCATGGGATTAAGCCCTCTCAAACAGCATACATAACTGATCGTAACAGGGGCTTAAAGCGAACCTTCAGTCAAAAAAACAGTGCTTAGTACATTGCTTCCCTAAACCCCCCTCTGTGGCAATCAGTGGCATGAGCTTATTGAGAGGGAGTACCAGCATGCAGATGTTTGGAATAGCAGGTAGATTCTGCATGACAGCAGCCATCTTGTCAATTGCCTCATATCTCTGTGCATTCATCCCTTATTTCTAGCCAGAAGTAGTAAACATCCAGCTGTAATGACTCATCATTGGTTTGCACAGCTGCTGACATCTTCTAAATGCACTGTATCCCGTGACTGAATGCTTTTGCTGCTTCCGCTGCCTTAGAGATACATTGTAAAGGCTTCCCTCGCACAGATTTTGTTTGCTATATTAGCTGTTTATTCAGTGTTTCTCTTTGTTTCTGAGGCATATACCTCTCTCAATTTGGTGTGAGCAGGACTATTAGGTGTGTGGCAAGATGGCCGCCCCCATGTATTTCAAGAGTGAATTGTCTTTATGACATTCCACAACATCTGCATGGGGTAAAGTACCCCCAACGATCATAAGAGGGGAAGCAATTTACTAAACTTTCTTCTTTTGACTGGAGGTCTGTTTTAAGCGGAGCAAATTACTAAAATGTATTTTCTGACTGGAGTTCTGCTTGAATCGTTCTTTGCTCACAGTATCTATTTGAGTCAGAAGTAGTGATTCCTGCAGCCAGGCTTGGCCTTAACCAAGACATCATGAATCTGCATGCTGGTGCTTAAAATCGTTTCTGCTTGCTGTCCTAAAGGGTATTGTGTTACTGAGATGTTGTGGAGTGGCAAAGGTGTGGGAGTGACTGATCACATCTAAGACCCTGAGATGTGGGTCATGCTACAACCTTATCCCTCCCTCAGGCTTCTACTCTTAAACCATCAATTGCTCATCATCCCCTTGTCTGCCAGAAGGAAGGTTAGGTTTTTAATGGCATGGTCAATACTTCTATTTTGCATACAGTAATGCTCCCCTGAGGTCACACTGCAGGATGTGTCAGCGCCTATGACGTAGCTGATATAGAGCAGATTGCTTGCATGCTGATGGGAATAGTCTTCGTGCGGTCATTCACTTGGATGATACTGGATGACTTCCACGGCTCTTATAAAAAGTGTGCAGCATGAACGTAACAGACGTCTGTAGTGTGTGTGTGTGTGTGTCTGTGTGTGTGTGTCTGTGTGTGTGTGTGTGTGTGTGGGGGCTGTAACCTCGGGCATGCAGTGATATTTTTCTCCTTTAGACAGCCTTATTGTGTAATCAGCTGCTATGTATCAGGATGCCGCCCCCTTTTGAATATACATGCAGCATTGATTCTCTCTGTATTGATTGGGTTTTGTGACAATTAAAGTTACTGTATGGCTGCTTATTAGTAGATTAAATACAATACTAGTCCGAATAGCAGATTACGACTAGTATGTTGAATGCCTTGTTTTTTATTTTTAGATCAACCCCCATTTGTCATTGGTTGTTGCATACTTTGCTACAAATTCTGATGAAGCCATTAAGCTTTTAGAATATAGAGGTCATACAGAGACTAGACCTCTGTGAGTGAAGTGATTGATGTGTTTGAATTTATTGGATTGATTCCTACTGGCCAATCAGCTCTAATGCTTCCCCCAGGGACGGCATTGCTATCCGCTACCCCAGCAATGACTAATTCAGTCCAAATGGCCTGGTGGGTCTTTTTGCAGCATCTGATCACCATATGTGCCAAAAGATGGTGAAAGTGTTGCTTCTTCTAGAACTGGTTATATTTTAGTGCAGGCTTTATTGGAACGTTGGCAAATGAAATACAGATTTATGAAACTGTCAAGCTCAGGAGCAGCTGTACCCCCACATAAATGTAAAAGGATATTGCTAAGATATGCTTGTGGGATCTTTACATAAACAGAAAAACCCAACACCCTGCATCATCCGCATTCCACCATGGACACTGGCGTGTATAAAAACAACAGAGAATGGCAGATGACAGGACCCTCAGGTCAGTATCACACAAGCTGACAACATGCTGGGGTAGCTCCATGTTACTTTCTACTGTATGCTGCATACCACTGCTTTCCTTTGCTTTATTGCCAGTTTGACCCCTTTCAGCTTGTGCTCCCGACAACGACAATGCTGTTATCAGCATGGCTGGTCTAAGAACACTCTCCTGCCCTAGTTAGCAAGGGTGTCTTCTGGCTTGTAACTTATGTCAGGTAAGTCCACTCCAGCCAACAAGGTGATAACATAATATGAATACCTCATCCATGAATCAGCTGCTGGGAGGGGGGATGGCTGTAAGGTAAGTATATGGTATTTATTACTTTTACCATAAGACACCCCTGGGCCGATGGTGGCAGCGTTACAACTTCTAGAGTTGAACATATTTTCCCTGGTGTGAGCTTTAATTCCCACAGTGCACAAGTGCCCCTCCCAGCCCCAGAAATATCACTGTAATTCTGTGCTAGGTGGGAGGTCAATAGGTAAATGCAGATAGAGCTTGCTTACTTTTCTCCCCTTTATTGTTAGGGATCTTCCTATTGTTGGGATGGGGGCCTGTTGTGGGGAGGCTGTTTTTTTTTGGGGGGGGGGAGGGGGGTCACACTTTGCACATTTCATTTTGGGGAGGTCTAATACACTTTTACAATTAATTATCCTTCCCCTGCACTGCTAAAGACCCTTTTGTGGCATGTGGGGCTGTCATGGAGACCTGCGCCCATCATATTTTTTTTCAGGGATGTTGTCATTTTGGAGACTGGGAGAGATCTATGTATATTCTTTTTGGGGGTTGGGAAGATCCATGGACCCTCTACTTACTCATTTTGGGTCTGAGAAATTTACACAAACTCTTCATATTTGGTATGCTGCATCAATAGGGAATAATATCCCCCTCAATGGGAATCACTACAAAAAAGTCCTCTGCCATGGAACATATGATCCTTGCTCGGGGTACCTGTGGTGATCACACTGCAGTGGCATCCCTGCTCCATCCGCTCTCAGTGACCGATGAGCACTCTGAGAGATGAGAGCAGAGGTTGCGCTGCGCCTTCAGATGTTTCTGCATTATGATCAATGCAGGAACCTGAAAGAAGGAAAGAATGTTGGGACACATGTCCTCACTTCCGCAATGTCAAGCCAGGAGCAGGTGCTTTTTTTTATTATACTCCCTGGCCACCCCCGGTGAGACAGGATGGGCGGAACTTTTTTATGTACTGGCAGAGAACCATGTGCAAAAATGGAGGAGACACATTGCATTTTCCCTAATATCACTGATGCCAGTTATCTCTAGGAGGGAGACACCCTATAGCCACACCCTTCTGGCTTCTTTCCTATTGACTGAGGTTGATCTGCATCACTTTGTTCCTTTGAGTGTACAACTTTTTGAATCTACATCTTACAGTATACGCCTGGTGACTCCTATCATATGACCTCCAGTATATACAGGTACACCTTTGTTCTTTCTCACTCCCTGCCGGTATTCCAGCTGCCTGCTTCTCTTTCCAGCAATAGCAAGTACACCTGGTACACCTGCGTGTTGGCTGCACAGTGTCAGATGTAGCTGCGTTCTCGTATTTCTGGCAGTGGCTTCCTTCTAAGCCGCACCTAGAGAATTAGACGTTCAGTCCTAATTGTTCAGGGCTTAAAAGACAATCGCTGAATTGCAGCAGGTTACTACACTTTGCTCCTAAACCAGGGTTTTCTTGTCAGCCGAGGTGCTCTGAAGCTTGATTTACTAAAGCTGTGTAAGCCATGCTAGACTGGTGTGGCTGTGCAAATGCACGCAGCTGACAGAACTGGTATTCACCAAGTTATTCCGCCCTCGGCCTACTCATATACTGAGGGAAAGATAGATACTCATGTCTGGTTGTAATCATTACGCAAAGAAGATTTTAAAAGTTGAGTTGAAATGAGCACATGATATATACCCTCCAGGGGGCATTTGTATTAGTGTTTGCGGTATACTGTACTAACTTAAAGCGGACCTTCACTCTGAATAAGAGTCTATCTTATATGTTTCCCACACCCTGTACATACAGATTGTCCACATTAAAAATCATCCTACCTGCATCTACTGCATGTTATGAGCCTTTAAACATCCAAGATGGCGGCTTATGGAAGCCGCCATCTTATCAGGCAGCCTGCAAACAGGAAGTGCCTCCTGACTGTGCCGCTCTGCATTCTGGGACTGCTGACCGTTACCTGACCCCAGCTCTGCTCTGTCTGAGCAAAGCACAGCTATAACCCACCCCCCTGTACCTTATCCCACTCTCCTCTCCTCAATAAGTGTGATACTTCTGAGATGGCGGCGCCCGTATCCTAAATTCCTGAACAGAGTTGCAGCCCAGTGGGGGAAAGAATAATAAGTTATTGACTAAAAGCGTAAAATATAGTAATTTTAGATGCTGGGGAACCGTTTTTTAAGAGTTTGGGCTTTTCATTAAATCACACTGAGGTCCGGTTTAAGGGCAGCATAGCCTCCCGTTTAGATTTCAAGATGTATTTTGGATCCCTTGTAGGGGGAAGGGGTTACTAAACCCTGTTTGGACATGTGACACGTGTAGTATTTTCGGGGGAGGTTCTGGCCTAGATGTAAGGAAGCGGCCTTGTGACAAGTGGTGGCAAGTTTGATTTCCAGCCAGGAAATGACTGAAGTGCTCTTGAGCAAGGTACCTAACCCCCCAACTGCTCCCCAAGCGCAGTAATAAGGGCAACCCACCTCTCCGCACAGTGTACATTCACTACATGGACGGGCTAAATTCCTATGTGTGTGCAAGCATACTATGATTGCCTAGGCCCCCTCAAAAATTAACGTATTTCGTTAGGTTTATGATGGGTGGTCAGGTTAGGTTAGGTGTATATATTAAGGGGGTTATTTAAGAAAGACTAAGGCTACGTAGTGCCAGATGAGTGTCAGGTCCCAGTCAAAAAGGTGTATTTATCAAGTCACAAATCTACAGCGCCTGTGTTAGTGCCAGGTAGTGTCCCATGTATCAACAGCTGCCGCTGAGTTTCCTACAGTGCCTCACAGGACCAGATCACCTAGCACTGTTTGGCAATATCCCATACATTTCAGTTGGCTGGGATGGTTACAATTATTTGAGCATTTTAGTAGAATATTTTTTTTTTGGGGCTGGTGCATGTGCCACGGGATTCCTGGGCTGGTTGGGATTATTTTTATATGTATTTTTAGCACCTTTTTTATGCTGCAAACTTGTGATTTGGGCCATGATAAAGATATAAAAAAAAACCCTAAAAAAATAGTGAATCCAACAGGAGCTGGGTGCCTGAATTCCCTTTTTTGAGCACCTCTTGGGGTGGCTGGTATTTTTGTGATACATTTTCTCAGCATGCGGCGCTCTCGGCTGGCGCTAGGTGTCGCTAGCACATATATATAACCCGAGTGCTGTGAGCACTGCCTGGTCGGGAACGCTATGGCTGACAGCCCCAGCGGCCAAAAGCTGACGCTGTGGTGCGGGCGCTGCTGAGCATCTCGGACGAGGTGCTCAAGTGGCGCCCACACGAATAATAAATTAACCTCTTAATATGAAAGAAAGGAGAGGAGAAGTAAAAGGAGGTCACTCAACCCGTGTTGGTGTCTCCCTCGGCGCTGACACCTTATTCTACTTTTTTTTTTTAAATTCTTTATTTAACTTTTTTTGCATAAAAACATACACAATATAAAAAACAAAAACAAAAAACACACGAGAAGAAAGAAAAAGAAATAATGACAAAAAGTTACAGGGTGCATTCCAATACAATACACAGTAGGTCAGTGGGACAGGTGCTCCAGGGGCATGGATTTGGGTTCAGGGAAGGGTAAAGTAGCGGCTGGATGATCCATATGACACTTAAGCCTTCACACAACTAACTCAGCTGTATATGGAGGCCGTCCGTCGAGAGGCCTCCAAATGCTGATGTCTCACCCTGCAGGGCACCCCATAGGCTGCTTAGAAATAGGGTGTATCTCGTCACTAAGGTATCCCGGGGGGGTGGGGGGGTAGGGGCGGTCCCCTATAACATCATAGCGGTTTAGCGGTACAGTACATGGTCATCTGTTATCTGACTCAGTGAACAACTGTTTAAACTCTTCTGACTCCTGATAAATTAACCAGGGCATCCATGTGCGCCTGTATTGCTCATCCCTGTCATGTAGTGCGAGAGTGAGATCCTCCATCTCAGAGATACTTGACACCTCCTCAACCCAGTCTCTCACAGTGGGGGCCCTTTTTTGTTTCCAATATCTTGGAATCGCTAGTTTCGCTGCATTCAACAAATGAGCCTGCAGCGATCTCTTATACTCGCTCACAGAACGATTCGTCAAGTGCAGCAGGATCTGAGCTGGGCCCGCGAGGGACTGGCCCCCGGTGACCTGGGAGATTATGGTCAGCACTCCCTCCCAGTATGCGCGGATCTTGGGACAGGACCAGAGGATGTGCAAGAGAGTGCCCCTCTCAGTCCCGCACCTCCAGCAATTCGGGTTCACCGAGGTAGACATTCTGTTGAGCCTGTCGGGCGTGTAGTACCAGCGGGTCAGGACCTTATAGTTAGCTTCCTGTACTCTGGTGGCAATCGAGGATCTGTGAGCAAGGGACGCGATTTTCTCTCTCTGACCCTCATCAAACTCCATCCCTAAGTCGGCCTCCCAGTCCCTCCAGAACGTCGGGGGGCTATCCCACTCCCCAACCAGCATCGAGTATATTTTGGAGGTCAGGTGGTCGTTTGGCGCGTCGCCCAAACAGATCCTCTCTAGCTTGGTGTGAGTCCGACACCTTTCCCTCTTCAACCCCTGCCCAGCTACAAAGGCTTGCAATCTAAGCAGGGTCCATGGGTCAAGGTCTGTGTTCCCCCATCTGGATCTCAAGTCCGACAGTTGTGTCCATCCTCTCTCTGAAATCAGGTCCCCAGCCCTCAACTGATCCAGCTTACTCCATTCCCTGAGGTCTGCTCTGGATGACCCGGGGGCCAACAACGGGTTAGTGATTATGGGCACCATGGGGGAAGGCCGCGGAGAAATCTCCGAGTAGGATCTGTACTTTCCAAAGACCCTCATTGAGGCCTCAATAGTCGGGTGCCTTCTCATGTCTAAGGGTAGATCCCCCCTGCCCCACATCCAGACATCTGGCGGTGTGGAGGTCATAGCACGCTCTAGCTGAACCCACCTTTTTGTGTTCTGGCACGTCGCCCACTCGCAGGTTCTCTGCAGGTGCGATGCCACCCAGTAGAGCCTAATGTCCGGCAGTGACATGCCCCCCTGGTTCTTGGGCCTGTAAAGCGTGCGTTTCCCGATCCTCGCTCGCCTCTTGTTCCAAACAAAGCTCAGGAGGGACCTGCTGAGATCAGTAAAGAAACTCAAAGGGATCCAGACCGGCAGGGCCTGGAACAGGTACAACAGTCTGGGCAGTATCGTCATCTTTATTATGTTAGCCCTCCCCATCCAGGAGAACGTGGGAAGGTCCCACCTCCCCAGATCAGCTTTAATCCTCCTGGCCAGAGGAAGGAAATTCAGGGTTACTATATTGTACAAGGAGCGTGGCAGCTGGGTTCCCAAATATGCTAGAGAGGCGTTGGCCCACCTAAAGGGGAAGGACTGCCGAATGGCCCCGGCGAGGTCTCCTTGAAGGGAAACATTCATTGCTTCGGACTTATCGAAGTTGATTTTTAGGTATGAGAGCCTCCCATATGTCTCAAATTCCCTCATCAGAACTGGGATAGTCACGGAGGGGTTAGTAATAAAAAAAAGCAGATCATCCGCATAGGCGGCGACCTTGTGGGTGCTCTCTCGGGTAACCACTCCCTGGATGTCGTTGTTTTCTCTTATTCTACATAGGAATGGCTCAAGCGATAGAGCAAAGAGGAGGGGTGAGAGGGGGCAGCCCTGGCGGGTACCATTACTGATCCACACCGGGTCCGAGAGGTGGCCATTGATCCTTATTCGTGCCGAGGGAGTGGTGTACAAGGCCTCTATGAGCCGCCTCATTTTATCCCCCAACCCAATATACCGTAGAGACTCTTTCAGGAAAGACCAGCTTACCCTATCAAAGGCCTTTTCGGCATCAGTAGAAAGAATCATCAGGGGGATCCCGGAGGTTTTGGCTGCATGAATAACATTAATGGCACGGATGACGTTGTCTCTGGCCTCTCTATGCCGTACAAACCCAGTCTGATCCAGGTGCACAAGACGAGGGACCAGAGGCGACAGTCTATTGGCTAGGACTTTGGCATATAGCTTCATATCTGCGTTAAGCAGAGAGATGGGTCTATAGCTTTTACAAGATAACGGGTCCTTTCCTGCTTTATGTATGACAGTGATGTGAGCTTCTAATTCTCTGCTGGAGAAAGCTCCCGGGTTCTCCTCGTCTATTATTGTGTTCCAAGCCCTTACCAGTCGCAGGCCCAGCAGAGCCTCAAAGATTTTATAGTATCGAGATGTAAAACCGTCCGGTCCTGGTGCCTTGCCCGAAGGCGAAAATTTAATAGCCTCGGCTAGTTCCCCCATGCTAATTGGTGCTTCGACTAGGGGCTTCTTCAGAGACCTTCGGCATATTAGAGCCTGCCAGGTATTGCCTAATCCTCTCCAACTGCCTCAACCCCGATGTGTCCCCGGGTAGGCCATAGAGGCCCGCGTAATAATTCTTAAACGTGCCCGCTATAGACTCTGAGGTGTGCTGCTTCCGCTGGAACTCATCCATAATTTCATTTATGTAGTTTTGGGCCTGCTGCTGTTTGAGAGCTCTAGCAAGTAGGGCGCTGTTTTTGTTACCAAACTCATAATATCTCCTCTTACATTTTCTAATCACATGTTTGGCTTTCTGCCTTAATAAGGCGTTGAGTGCCACTCTAGCTTGCGTAAGCTCACCAAGTACACTCGCTGCTTCTGACTGTTTGTGGGAGAGTTCCAGGTTGTTGACCCTCTCCGTCAGTTTCGCCAACAAAGCCGTGTTTTCCCTCTTTAATCGGGAGGCATGGTTAATCAGAATGCCCCGAATAACGCTTTTATGAGCTTCCCAAAGGGTCAGGGGCGAGACCTCCCCATTATCATTCTCACTGAAGTATGAGGTGATACCGTCCCTGACAGCTTGCAGCACCACCGAGTTCTGGAGGAGAGACTCGTTTAGCCTCCAGGTAAAGGGGGAGGGGGGCCTGTTCACTAGTTCCAAGTCCAGGTAGACAGGGGCATGGTCCGAGAATGAGGTGGGGTAGATGCCGTCACCTGAGACTCGCTCCAGTAAGCTATGCGAGACCCAGAGGTAGTCAATACGGGAATAAGTCCCGTGCACTTTAGAATAGAATGAGTAATCCCTAACTGTGGGATTTCGAATTCGCCACGCATCCACCAACTGTAGACTATGCAACCTTTTCCTTAGGGACCTCAAGGCGGGTTGGGCAATTGCTGACCTCCCAGCCGAGGTGTCGATGAGAGGGTCAATCGGCAGGTTAAAGTCACCACCCAGGATCAGTTCCCCCTCCGCAAACCTCTCAGCTTTGTCTAAAGTCTGCTTGAGGAACTGAACCTGACCCTGGTTGGGAGCGTATATCGAGGCCAGAGTATAGCGTTTCTGATTGATTGTACCTTTAACCATGACCACTCTCCCCGAGTCGTCAGCCCAGGAATCCAGCAAGGAGAATGGGGTGTCCCTTGCTATTAAGATTGCTGCCCCCTTTTTCTTGCCCTCCGCAGTGCAGCTGGTGAAGACGTGCGGGAAAAATTTACTATTCAACTTGGGAGAGGCTCCTTTTTTGAAGTGCGTCTCCTGAATAAAGATTATTTTGGCCGCATACCTCCTGAGCTCGTGCCACAATATCGTTCTTTTTTCTGGCGTGTTAAGGCCTTTCACATTTAGGGATACGACCTTCAGCGTGCCCATATTGTGTGAATGCCCAGAGGCAGCGCTCTAGTAGAGTGGGTAGAGAGGGGCAGCCGCCCGAGCCGCTAGGGTTATGAAGGAACGGGACGAAAGGGCTGGATTTTAGGGTAGCACTGGAGACCTCAGGGGAGCACAAGGAACAAGGATAGGGGGGGCAGACAAATGTGTACAAAAAAAAAAAAAAAAAAAAAGGGGGAATCTAGACTAAGTAGTAGTCAACCGGTATATCACGATGCACGTGCTCCGGGGAAGGTGCTTTTTAAGCGGAGAACGATAGAATTCCACACTATCTCCCCAAGTATGGGGTGGGATAGAGGTCCGCCTTTAACTTCCCCTCCACGAGGGCCGGGCCGTCACTAGAGGGGTGCACCTGATGTACAGGGGGAGAAGAGGACTAGGTTCCCAATCCGCGGGGAGTGAGCTGCACTATATTGTAAATTCACATTCTGATACACTCTAAGGCGTTTGCGGTATAGAGGGGGAAACAGATGATATAATGGCTGGAGACCGTGCCACGACGTAGGAGGGCCAACAGGGCATGGCCGTATAGGCAACATCACCGCCAGGCCAGATGTCCGCCAGGCACTCAGGACAGCGACCAGTGTCTAAAAGAATGAGACGGGCCCCCTGTCAGAGCGAAAGCAGCACACTAAGTGGCCGTTTAAAGGTCCTCGCGCAGCCTAAGCCGGTCAGCAGCCACGCACATGTGTTTAATCAGAGATAAATCCAAACAAACTTAGCTTAACAACATAACATCTTATTATTAGGAAGGCTAGGGGAGCGAGCCCCGTCACCCCCGTCCGACACAGTGGAGCCTGGTTAGCCCCACCGCGTGGGGGCGGTGAAAAACCCTTACTTCAACATATATCTTAACAACTTAACTCCAGGAGCCCGGCTGGCGACCGCTGGCGCGAGCCCCCAGTCGGGGCCCCGGTGAAACCAAATCCTTCTCAAACCAACAATGAAGAATCAAGGTGCCTCTGCCACTGCGCCACCTACCTCACCCACCACGGCCGTCCACCCCCAGGCTTTAAATCACAGGGTGGTGTGACTCACAGGTGCAGGGAGGAGCCGGGCGTCAGCGCAGCAGGATCAGCGGCCCCGTCTGTTTCTTCTGCCACCTCCACGGGGGGGACCATCTGCTCCCCGTGGCGGTCGGCCACCGAAGACCGGCAAGTCCGGAGCAGTCCAATCAGGCACGTCCATCGGGGCTGTTTCCAAAAAATGGAACAAGTCCGGGAGTTGACTCGGAGATTTCAACACGAAGAGGGCACCATCTTTCCGGACTCTCAGTTGAAAAGGGTGACCCCACCGGTAGGTAGCTCCCCGATTCTGGACAGCTTCCAGCAGAGGTTTTAGGAGCCTCCTCATTAACAAAGTCCTGCGGGACAGATCCTGCAGGATAGTCACCTGGGCGCCCTGGAACGGAATGGGCCCCTTCTCCCAAGCTCGGCGGGTGATCTCCTCTTTGATCTTGAAGAAGTGGACCCTGCATATGATATCTCTGGGTCTGTCTCTCTCCGCCGGGCGGGGGCCCAGTGCGCGGTGCACACGGTCAAGTTCAATGTGGTTGGTGCTGGGGAGATCCAGGAGCTCGTTGAAGATAGCTGTTGTCGCGGCTGCAAGGTCTCGGGGTTCCACAGACTCGGGGACTCCCCTCAGCCGAAGGTTGTTCCGCCGGTTACGGTTTTCAGCGTCGTCATGTGCTAGGAGTAGGTCGGACACGTGTCGTCTGTTTTCGGTCTGCTGTTGTTCCAGATTAGCCACGCGAGCTGCCAGTGTCCCGTGAGAGTTCTCCACGCCGTCCACTCTAAGCGCGACATCCGCCACAGCACTCTGAAGTGTCGCCAGCTCCCTTTTGAAAGCTCCTTCCATCCTGGAGACGTATCCATCAAAGTCACCCTTGGTAGGGAGACCACTTAGGGCCTCATTGATGTTGACTCTCACCGCCTCTGCAACTACTTGCGTCAGAAGGTCGAGTGGAATGGACGGACAGGAACCAAGGCTGGGTCCTGGAGGTGTGTGGCTTCGCGGGACTACCTCTCCGATATAGGGATTTGACTTGAAGGCACGGGAGCCTTGCTCTGCTTGAGTGACTGCGGGTCGGGAGGGGCAGTTCAATCTCTCCATGACTGAGGGACCTTGCTCACACCATCCTTGCCGCGGCAGCTTAATTGTATCCCACAGGGGTTGGTCGCATAGCTCATCATTCTGGGCAAACTCCCTGCGGACCTGCCAAGATGGGATGGGGCTTCCCGGGGGTGTCGGGTTGCCTGGTGTGTTTCTCTGTTCGGGAGAGAAGGCAATGGACCCCGGTGAGAGCCGGGACATATCCCCACTCGCCTGGGGCATGCACGTCACCCCCAAGCTACGTGGAGGCGAGTCTGGGGTGCTGCTGACCATATCTGGGGACCCAGCGCCTTTAGCATATATTTGTGGGTGGGGTCCGCTGTTACTCCACTGCCGCCGCTCACACCCTTCTGCAGGATGGGCCCCTTGCTGCTGTGGGCTGGCAAGGATCAGGCTCTGGTTGGGGTAATGGGGTGCGGGACCCAGGGGGTAGGTACTGACCTCGGCGCCGCCAGGTGCTCCTCCGGTAGTTCCTGTGCGCCCGTCCGCCTCGCTGTGCACCTGCGCTGTCACGATCTGACAGTGCCTCCCGCTCTCTGAAGGCACATCCCTGCCGCAACCCCCCGTCGGCGGTATAAGGGCATCTCCCCCGCCAGCAGCCGAGACGCTTCTGCCGCCGCCGTCTTCCAGGAGCTGCGGGAGGGGGCCCCCCCCCGCCTCTCGCCAGTCTGCTGCTCCTGTCCTCCGAGGGCGTCGCGTGAGGCTCACCTCCACGGGGCTGCGAGACCTCCACATCCAGCAGGTGATGGGGGCTGCGTCTGTCAGTGTGGGTGGTTCGGGCCGCGACCTCGCTCAGCCTCGCGCCTCCCGCCGCCATCTTGGAGCCCACCGCACGTGCTGTGTCTTCCTCACGGGCGCAAAAAAAAGAAGGGATGGAGCGGTCCCGGAGTTTCTTGGGGGCTCCCCTGTTTCTCCCCCTCTTGGGCATCTATTTTGCTGGCACAACTGGATTGCCTGAGTGCCTTAATATGTAGGGTCAGTGCGGAGCTCTCCTCACGTGCGTCTCTACGGCGCCATGTCAAGCCACGCCCCCCCCCTTATTCTACTTTTAAAGTGTAATTGTTTGTAATTTGCATACAGGGTTCCTTATACCTTTATTAGTGGAGTTTTACACAGTGGTAAACATTACATTTAGAACATGTTTGTATCATTACAAGGCCTGTGCTGCACATTATTGTAATCACAGAAATACTTTTAAGAACACTGGGAATTGCACTGGGGAAACATGGAAGACAGGACACAGGATTTGCATGGGCCAAATCACAAGTTTGCAGCGCAACACAAAAGTTCAAAAAATACATCCAAAAACAATTCCAAACAGCCCAGGGATCCCATAACACATGAACCAGCCAGAAATTTTTTTACAAAAGTGGCCTAAATAATTATAATGTAAGGAACTTACCTGGCTCTGGGGCCCCGCCCCGCGGCGCCTCTGTGCGGCGGCGTCCGGTCCTCCGTCACCTCACCGTCATCTGCTGGGGCTTGAGCCTCCGCCGCCCCCTCTACCTCGGCGGCGGCGGCTGGGGTCGCCGGCGTCGCGGGTACCTCCCGCACTGCTTCTGGCGGCTCCTCCGCCTCTTCAGCCGGAGCGACCTCCCCTCCCCTCCGGGAGCGCGCCCGGCCCGTGGTCACGGGCTCGCGCGTGCACACGAGCACGTTCCGCATATGCCCCCCGGCGGCGCTGCTCCCAGCACATTCGCCGGGGGCAAGTTTGAATGGGCCAGTCATGTCCTACGTCTGGGCTGGGATAAACCCAGGGACTGGACAGCCTGACTGCCAGGGCGGTCCAGTCCCTGGGGCTGCTCCTATAGGGAGCCAGTTCCTAAGTTGCACCAATCACCCTCACAGTTGCACCAATCACCACATTCCCCTTCCCATTGGTCAGTTCTCCTTTAAATATGTTCCTGCCCAATCCACCAGTGCCCGTTATAGCCATAATTAGCTTGGGTGTGCTGTTTGAATTGGGTTTAGTGTGTTTTGATCCGGCTCCGTCTTTGACCTCTCCTGTCCGCTGCCCGCACCGACCTTTTGCCTGTCCGACCTCGTCTCTGCCTTACCCCTTTGATACCGCGCTTTGGTGACCACCCGGCTTTGACCCCTGCCAGTCTCGACTATTCTCCGCCAAACCCCTTGGATACCGCGCCCTGTGACCACCCGGCTTTGACCCCTGCCAGTCTCGACTATTCTCTGCCAAACCCCTTGGATACCGCGCCCTGTGACCACCCGGCTTTGACCCCTGCTTGTCTTGACCATTCTTTGCCTAAACCGCTGGATTTGACGTTTTGGACTCTGCCCGCTTGAACTCCTGATTTGGGATACCCCGCAGTTCACCTGTCTTCACCAATAGCCAGCAATCTTTGCGCCAGTAAGTCCTGGGGGCAACCAAGTCTGGAGAGGCATAACCCGTGTCTCCAGCGAGCGGGGGCTTGACTGTAGGCACAAGAGGCGGTGGAGATTGGGGATTGTTGGCTTATGAAAGAGGGGTGTCCGGCGATCCCTGACATATAACCATCCTAGCCCATTGGAATGTATGGGATAAGGCCACACAGTTCAGGGTGAGCGCCTGGTCCTATCTGGCACTGTAGGGAACTCAGGGCCTTATTTATGAAGGTAAAGCGCCAGGTAGTGCCTGTACAGCGGCAGGTAGCGTCAGGTGAACGCCGGGCACGACATGCAATTACACATTTATGAAGCTGAATCTGGTGAGCAACTAGAACAACGCCATGTAGCGTTTTCCCTAAAAAAAAAACACAAACCCTTGACTTTCTGACATGTATTCTGGCCAAGAAAATGGCGTTTTTGAAAACTTTTTGTATTAATAATATTTTTATGCAGAATTGTCCTTACAGGTCTGGTATTAAAGTGTTCATGTTACAATGTTATAACAATGTAATTCCATATGTTTTTGCTTTGTTACTGGTGGATAGATGTACAAAAACAGCCTTTAATCACACAGCCTCTGGCGCTATGGGCTACAACTACATGATTTTGAGCGCTGGCGAGGTTTGTGGCTGTTTTTTTGATAAATGTGGTGTTAGTCAGTCGCACTGAGCTGGCGTTACAGTGCGCTCACATACAGGGTAGTATAGCGACTAACATATCATATTCATCAATGCCGGCCACGACTGAGGCGCTCTGAAACAATGATCTATGGCCGAGCACAGCGACTACTACTGGTCGCTCTGAAATCCGCTCTACAGACACTCATCTGACGCTACCTGGCGTTAGTAATGAATCAGCCTGTCAGTGCTGGCTCTCATCCCATCACCGGTGCTGATGATATATGGGATACTAGCTGGCACTATCACAGGCTCTCTGGATATTTGACTTGATAAATACACCTTTGCACTGGGACCTGAGACTCGCAGGCTGATTCATTACTAGTGCCAGGTAACTGCAGATGAGCGTCTGTACAGCTCAAAATTGTGTCGCTGTAGCCCAGAGCGCCAGAAACGGTGTGATTAAAGTCCGTTTTTGAACACATATCCATCAGTAACAAAGCAAAAACATATGGAATGACATTGTTATTACATTGTGACATTAACACTTTAATACCAGACCTGTAATGACAATTCTGCATAAAAAAATCAAAAAAGTTTTCAAAAATGTATTTAAATAGGCCAGGAGAGGTCACACAATGATTTTATACAAAGCGAAAAAAATATTAAAAGAAAACCGTGTTTAAAGAGAAGAAGTAACGTCCATTGAAATGTATAGGAGAGCGACAGGTAACACCAGGCTCTGAAAGCCAGAGCGCCGCCGAGATCCGCAGAGCCATCTGTGATGATGAATTGGTCGCTAAGTCTCGCTGTAAGAGGCGCTCACCAGATGTTCACCTGCCGCTACCTGTCGCTTACAAGACACTACCTGTCACTACCCCTTGATAAATAAAGCCCACACCTGACACTCATCCTGGCACCATGTGGCGTTTATTTGTAGTATTTTGTATTCTTTTCTGCTTGTTTGTGGTATTTTGGATATGTTTTCTAAACTTTTTCACAATATTTTGAAATGTATTGTTGGCTGAGGACAACATTCTAGCGGCTCAGTTGTAAGAAGCAATGGCATATTCGCTTGCTAAATATTTTGTGTATTTGTCGAGTCCAAGGCAACAGAATTCGAAACAGAAGGTGATTTTGCAACATTTGCAGCAAGTGATAGAAAAAAAGCTGGCATCACATGAATCCAGAAATGATCATATTGTAATCCGCCTCTAGGGGGCAGCAGGGAGCCAATAGCTCTTGCAACAAAAGTTATCATGTTGAATATTTGGTGAAGCCAGTGTGACTTGCAGTTTGCATTGCGGTGTGGATTGCAACCTGCATCCCAGTGAGCTTTTAAGTGTTTAGACACAAAAAAAAGTGCAAAAATAATGTTTGTTCTACCAACAACAGAACCCTATGGGCTATGCAGAAATAAGTGGTGAAATCTTTAGCATAGGCCATAGGGTGCTGTTATTTCCAAACATTAAAAATATATCCTTACATCACTGGAAAAATAATGTACCTAAACTGTAAAAATGTGCCATTACATGTACAGATTATTTTTTTTTAATAGAGCCTTTATTTAATAGGCTGTATACATCATATATACATACAGAGCTTTACAGTGACACCCCTCTACCTTTATTTTATAAACTGTGAACAGCCTACAAAATAAAGGTTGTGTGTTGACTATCTGTAGAAGAGGCTGTCGCTGGAAAGCTTTGTAGGTTACACCCGAGATGTATATGACTTATAGAGCCTATGAAATCAAGTCTCTGTATCTCTGTGCTCACCGTTTTATAGAGAGTTACCTTGGCTTGTTAGAAAATATAAAGCAGTGTGAATGAAAGATGCCACCCCTGACAGCCAGCATGGGGGAAGCAGGTAGCAGGCTAAATTAACCCTTTGCCTGGAATTTCTCTTTAAAACCATCAATGGAGTTTATTTTAGCGCTGGTGCCACGTGGTGCCAGATAAGTGTCAGGCGAATGTCAGGTCAGGTGCAAAAGGTGTATTTATCAATTCAAAAATCCACAGCACCTCTGATAGTGCCAGGTAGTGTCCCATCTATCAACAGCACCATGATGTGTGCCAGCGCTGAGTTCCCTACAGCACCAGATAAGACCAGGTGCTCACCCTGTGGCTTTATCCCATACATGTCAATGGGCTGACTTGGTTATAATATTTTTGGCTACTTTTTTAATCTAGGTTTTTTGGGGGGGCTGGTGCATGTGCCACGGGATCCCTGGGCTGTTTGGAAAAGTTTTTGGATGCATTTTTGCTCTTTTGGGTTGTGCTGCAAACTTGTGATTTGGACCATGCAAATCATGTGTCATGTCTTTCAAGTGTCCCAGCTGTAACAGCACCCATACTCAACTGTCCACCCTAGTCTATGGCTCAAGCCCCACCCCCTCACTGGCATCAGGGGAGGATTGCAATGATCAGAAGAGTTGCCTTATTAAACTGGACCAAAACCAATGCCCCGACGGCCATGGCATCTATAATATTCCAAGGCTGCTAGATCCTCCCCCCCTGGGGGCATCCGGAATCAGGATGCCCTGTTGTGTGAAACCCCCCAGGTCCAACAGCGCATGCGCGAGCAGCATCCCCTTTAGCAGCGCGTGTGCCCACACCAGACTTTGGGAATGGCCAGCGCGGACACACTTTCTGTTAGAGGGTAGCGGGGGATGCATCCGCCAATGTGCTTGGATCTTAGACGAAGGGGCGGGAGTGGATCCAAGATCGCTGACTGGACGAGAGGTGAGTTAGGGAGGTGAGTTAGGGCGACCTGGGGGGTTTCACACAGCGGGGCATCCCCGATCGGGGTGCCCCAGGGGCAAGCACCAAAACCCAGCATAGTCAAAATCCTGGGTTTTGGTCCACTTTAACCCTTTAACTGCCATCCTACCCGGAGAAGTTGTCACCCTCGGTTGGCAGACCATTTTCCGCCATTTTGCGCTACACAGGTTTAACTGTAATTTTTTTAAGGGATTTCCCAGGAAAATTATATATTGTTTTTTCAGCACAGTCTCAGCTTTAGTATAAAATGGCAGGTTTGTAAGTTTCTCAGTGTTTTTTTAAATATTATTATGGAAAATAAGGACAAAAAAATGTACATTTTCTAGTGATTTTTCTAAATAACAAATGCAGGTTTATCAAGAAAATCCTATTATGTGTAAGAGCCCCATTTTTTCCAGTTACAGCGGTACCACATATGTATTGTTAGACACCCTTTCCTGCCAGGAGACTCCCCCAAACTGAAACAGCACTTTAGGAGATTTTCAGATAAAATACAACTGCTATGCGCACCATGCAGTTTTTCAACATAAATAACCCTTTACATTTGAAATACCCCCCCAGACCATATATATACACTGAAAGTACACACCTCAAGCTATCTAGGTGTATCAGGCTTGATGTTGTGGCCACAGATGAACAAAATAAAAAAACAGAATGAAAACCACATTTCCCTTAAAAAAATGAATGCACTAGGTTACAAAATGCTTGGACATATCAGGTTTTTTGGGCCTTATTGTTTTCCTCTTATGCAATGTAAAATAAACCTGTGTGTTAGGATTGTGCCCCCAGACCTGTGATTTACCTATCAGCATGCTGCGTCCATTCTTATATTCCTGTGGCTCTGTGTTTTGGGAGCAGTTTTCCTGGCCTTGAGTAAAGCCTTTAGTATAGATTCTGCCTACAAATCCCAGAAGCCACTGAAACGGGTGAGCTCATCAGCAGCTTTGGCAAAATTAAGCAACAGTAATGGCCTCCCCATGTGAGAAGGCTGCCAATAATCCTTTAGCTACTGTGACTTTGATCTCATCTGGAGAGGCTGAATAATGACAGGTTTTCTATTCTAAGTATACAGTACGTCATGCTCCAGATATAATACTTACACTTGGGTAATCCTCCGCCAGAGGGCGCTGTGCACTGCAGACATGCAAAAACAGGCTCCTCCCGGCCCTTCATATATACACGGGGACCTCCCACAAATCCCCAGATTTCTCTGCAGTGCTGACTGCGAAGACATGAAGTATCACTCTCTCGCAGGTGAGCGGGGCTATTACAGCCTGCGGCCCTGTTGGACTATTCCCACCCGTCCTCCCTGTGATGTGCCTCCCAGCCTGAGCTGCGCTGGTCAGGTGAAGGTAGGCAGCACCATGCGTGCTTAACGGAGCCATGCTCCACCGCAGTCCCCCACCAAAGGGTAGGCGGTTTAGGCTGATGGTGAACCTCTAGTGGGTGCCCCTCCCGCATTACTGCCCGTGTAGCGGTGGACCCTGTGTAAAGGGTCGCCATCCTCCCTCGTTTCCCCCCGTATTCGGGGGAAAAGAAGGGGGGGGTGTGTGTGTGTGTTTGGCGGTCTCAGTGTACTGTATTGTCACGCTTATGGCCGTAGTTTTGCCCTTGACTGGCAACTGGGTGTCAGAGCCGCACTGCTTGCTCTTTTTATTTTGGCCGCCACCGTCTTTGCCTTCTCATTTTTTTATTAAAATTTACTGTGGTGGGTGGCGACGTAGTCATACTACGAGTATCCATTAACAGATGCCTTTACTAGCATATCCTATGCTTGGCTTGTCAAGCCTGGACGGCTGCCTCAGAGCTTCGCGCTCTTTGGGGGAGGCGGGGACCTGGCGTGGGGCGCTCCGCGTCACGCCCAGATTGGGCCCGCCCTTCGAGGTTTTCTCTGCGTCATTTTGCTGATCTTCGCGCGCGTGTTTGCGGTCCTTCTCCTCCCCAGGTCTGTAAGTGCCCTCGCGGGTGATTTCATCATTAGTATTGTTTCTGCTGCGCATGGCCCTGACACCTCTTATTCCCTTCTGTCTTTCAGACGTCAAAGACTCCAGTGGCTTCTTCCGGCCTAACATAAATTGTAGCAGGCTTACAAAAAATTCTCCCACGTTCCTAGCGGGTCTTTGGGACATCCAGGGTTGCCTATTGCATAAATCCCTACTGACATATATATATATATATATATATATATATATATATATATTATGTGACCGGGGTCCCTCTGGGACAAGACCAGCTGTGTATAACGTGTGGCTATCCCCACGCTGATGCTGACAGGGCACAGGTCTGCGCACCGTGTGCCGAGCAAGTACTGGTCCTGCAATCAGGATTGCCAGTGGCTGCACCTCGCTTCAATACTCCTATTTCCCCAGGCTTAAATCTCACTTCTGCTGAGTCGCATACAAGTGGGGAGTTGCAGCCGGCTGCGTCTTCCAGACTGCCTACGGCTGACCAGATTATTACGGGGTTGACAAAGCGCTTGGGCCCTGGTAAGAAGTGGTCCTCGACACCCCCTGTTTCTGCCTTTGCTATTGGATCGGAGGAGTTCACTACTCCGCGTGCCTGTACCCCTTCTGATGAAGGAGGGCTGTTCTCTGACTCAGGCTCATCTGATGAGGAGCCGAGGAGTCATGACGATTTTGGCCATAAAGACTGGAACCAGTTTGACACCATTGGTTTGTTGATTAGGATCTTTAAGGCCCTGTCTATCTCTCTCCCTAACGCAGCTCCCAAGCCGAGAGGGAAGCGTTTCCATACAGCGACACCGTGCTTGGAATTTCTAGAGCAGGCTCACTTCCATGCTCTTGTACTCGAGGAATTGGAATGCCCCAGTAAACTTCCAGGGTCCCCAGGGGACTGGGATTGGAAATACCCTTTTCCCCCTGAGATGGTTAATTGTTGGTCATCTCCCCCTGTGGTAGACGCACCGATCATTGGGGTTCCTAACCCCCCCTTTATTGCAGCTCCTGCTTATAGAACCCTTCGGGATGCCGATGACAGGCGCATGGATAAGCTGGCTTCCCACGCCTTTTCTTGTGCAGGAACGGCGCCGAGCCAGGTCTGTGCCGCGGCCATCACTGCAGTGGTCGCCAGAACCCTCATCAGAAAGATGCTTGAGCATCACCCTGATGATCTTCCCTGGGAGGTGTTTAATGCACTCTCCAGTTGTGATGTATTGGTAAGATTTATCCTTTAAGCTATGGATGACACCATTAGAATGTGTGCGAGGACTATACGTCGCTTGGTCTGGCTGCGACAGTGGGGTGCTGACGATGCTGCTAAAAGGACTCTGACCGGGCTTCCCTTTAGAGGGCAACACCTGTTTGGGGCCCGTCTGGACCTGTTTGGAAAAAAGGGCAAATCACCCCAACGCAGGCGGCCGTCTCGGCCCCCTCGGGACAGGGACACCCCTCCCCCTCCATACCATAGTGTTAAACAAGAACCAGGGGTGTCCTTCCGGGGTCTTCGTGCAGACTCCTGCCCCATGAGCAGCAGACAACGCTCTGGGCTAAGCCTAAATCTTCCACCGAATCCCCTCAAGCATGATGGGACGCCCTCGCCCGCCTGGGTGAGGGGATGACTGCAGCACCTTGCTCCTATCAGGAGGCATCTTGCCTCATTCTGGTGGTTACAGGAGGTAGTTTCCTCCGGATACAGGATAAAGTTTGCTGCGTGCCCCCCCCCCCCAAGATTGTCAGGGTACTCCTGGTCCCTGCCTCCGTTCGGGTGCTGGTGCAGGCCATGCACGGCCTGCGGGGTCTGGTGGTCACTTGCAGTTTGCCCTTAACAGGCAGAGGCAGGTGCCGCTACACCACTCTCTTCACATTTCCCCAAAGGGATGAGTCAGTCTGCCCTTTTGGATTCACAGGTTTTCGGCAATTCTACTATTGCAGGCAGTTTCTGCATGAAAAATCTGAGATGGGCCATCAGCGCCTTGCCCCCAGTGGGCCCTTGCCATCTGGGGAGATCAAGGATGCTTATGCTCACATCCCTGTGTCATCTAGACACCGAGGCGTTTCAGGTTTGTGTTGGGAGTCCAACACTGCTAATATGTGGCCTTGTTATCTGGCCTCTCTTCTGCCTCCAGAGTGCTCACCAAGGTACTGATGGAGGCTATAGGGTCGATTCAAAGAAACATGTAACAGCTTGGATTTTGGTGCCGATCATCCTATTTTTCCCGTCCGCTCGTGCGTTCATATGAACTTGCGAGTGATTCTATAAGCAAATACGTTTCTATCCTAAAATTTACGTCCGTTCCTATGGCAGTTCGGGAATCAGACCTATGTCAGTTTCCATCCTGAATTTTCCGTTTCATTTCTCAGGTTGCAACATTGGTTTTGCCCTTTTTCCTTTTTTGTCTGGACGTAAATCCTTCTGATCTGGCGGCTGCGCACTACAAACTTAAAGTGCATTCTAAATATTTGGTCTTATTTTTCTTTATTTCATTCATTTTGTAGTAACCAACCATTAATGAATGCATTTGCATAAGTAAATCTTACTTTGTTTAATTTTTAGTTAACTTGCATTTTTTACTTGTGGATTTAATTTTAATATTTTGGCTTCAAATGGTACAACTTAAAATTTTGTGTGTGGTTACCCACACCCTCTACATACAGATTGCTCTCAAATATAAAAAAACACCCAGCAACTTCTGCATGTTATGAGTCTAGAAACAGCCAAGATGGCGGGTCAGGTATTATCGGGCAGCCTGCAAACAGAAAGGGCCTTGTGACTGTGTTGCTCTGCATTCTTTGATTTCTGACCTTTCCGTGCCCCCAGCTCTGCTGTGTCTGTGCAAAATACAGCAGTAACCCACATCCTGCACTTTATCCCGCTCTCCTCTCCTCAGTAAGTGTGATGCATCTGACCAAAGATGTGCTTAAATAATCAAAGCAAAGGTAAACAACTACACCAATAAATGCAATCTAAAAATATTATTCTAGTACATCAATTTAAAAATAAATAACAAAGGACATAAGTTTCTTTAATTAACGCAAATATATTGCAAAATAAAGGTTTACATGCAAAGAACTAATTAAGGTCCACATTAAAATGCTTTTATAAGGCATACATGAATCAGGTATGCATTGCCATACAATTTATGGCCTCGGCCATGCTGATACATACAGTTCATTGGAGCTCAAGACGCGCAGACTCCTCCACATAGCCAAAAAACCTGTTCAAGAACAGCAATCCGACTGCTAAAAGGTGTCGGCAGTGGCTTTCTTTTAAAACGTATTTAGAGGTTTGAAAACTGTTCTCTGAATCACACCTAAACACATTCGATTATCCTAAATTTTACGTTTTGATCCTAAGTTTTAGGATTTGATCCTAAGTTTTAGGATTTGATCCTAAGTTTTACGTTTTGAACCTAAAATTTAGGAACGAACTTGCGATGATCGTAAGAGCATATACGCATTCGTACGTAGGCTCGTGCGAGTCGGAAATGGCCAAAAAAACAGGAAAAAATGACTAACACCCACCCAAACTTACGATTCTCGATCCGAAATCAATTAACTTTTGCTCTTTGAATCGAGGGGTATGTCTCTGATGAGACCAAGGGGCGTCCGCGTGAGACCTACCCGGTCGTCCTTTTTTCGCTTCCCAATCTCTACGTCAGGTCGAGTTGGCTACTTGGCTGGTGATGTCCATTGGGAGTCATTTGGATGGGTGTTCATTCACCTCAAGTCCTCCTTGTCCCCTTGATTGGTATCTCCATTCCTAGGGATGAATCTAGATTCGGTTCAGGCGAGAATCTTACTTCCTCAGCAATAAGGTGGACAATCTGGTTGCTTGGGCTCAGCCCCTCTTTGCTGTTCCCGTCCCTTCATCAGGCAGGAATGCAGCTGGTGGGCCCGTTTGGTGACTTGCTTAGAAGAAGTCCCTTATATTCTTCTACCTGGGCCCTTCTGCAACTTCTATTGTTAATACTGGACAGGGACCCAGCATCCCTGGAGCAGGGTCATGTGTGCCTTTCCCCCCTGGTTAGGAGTCCCTCTTGGAGTGGATGTACTCTAGGAACCTGTCTGGGGGCAGTTACCTTCTTGCCCTTCCTAGAGACGGTCACCATGGATGTTGGCTCTCCAACTCAGTACTCTGAAGGGTCAGGTTCTGCCCTGTCCGCCTTCCTGTAGAAGTCTTTTGCTTACTTTCCTTGGCTAAGCATTCTTTTGGGGATTGCTCACTGCGTTCCCCACTTAATTCTATGGTCCCTGTTTGGATTTGAATTTTTATTCTGTTTGCCTTGCGGGGTGTTCCTTTTGGACCGATTCAAGAAGCTGTCTGGCTGTCTTTTACCATTCAAAGTTGTCCTTCTGGGACTGCTACTTCAGTCAGGCGTGTGTCAGAGCGGGCGACTCTGTTTAGCTAGCCCTCGTTCCATTGATATGCACCAGGATAAGGTGGTGTTCTGCTTTACGCCAGACCTTCTGCCTATGGTGGTGTCTTCGGCTCAGGTATTTTAGATATTGTCTTTCTTCTGTGCTATTATTCCTAGTAACGCTCAGGCTAGGGGATCTACTTTCCCTCAACAGGTGCTGGAATTTTTTTCCTGGATTGTCTCTTGTCCCTTAGGGGGACTGATGCCCCTTGGGGTTTGTGGGAACCTACCTCTGTATGTGCCTGATCTCTGCTTCCAGGGGCTAAGCGGCCCTTGGTCTAGCCTTTTCTTGGATGGTTGTCCCTTCTGGTACTAGGGAAAGTTTGGCTTTTTCCTGGACTACTGTTAGCGTTTAATCTTGTCAGGCTGTTACTCAGGCCTATTCCTTTAAGGGGAAGAGTTTCTTCTCACCTTATTCTGATTCTACTGGTGCCTTGGTATTTTTTGGCCTTCAGCGCTAGGTTTTGTTGAACAAGTTTGCTAGACCGCTACTTGTTTTTTGTTAGTACCTTTCAAGGGATTTTAAGTTGTTGACACTTAGAGCTTTTGCTCATGTCGCTCTTGGTAGCAAGGTTGCAGGTGTTGGGGATCCCACCCTACTTTATGGACACTGCTATTGGATGTCCCAAGTGTAAGTTTTATATCTGGAGCAGGACGTACTGTATACTTAGAATAATACAATTCTGTGAAATACTCACCTGTAGAATTGGTATTATACGTATAATTGTATTTTTAACACTAGGGGTTGTTTAACTTTTCCAAGCTGCCTGGCTTTATGGGGATAGGAAAGTGTGTTTAAGTGTCATGTGGCAAGGAGCAGTGAGTGATAATAGAAGTGAGGGAGTGCCCCTGTGCCCACTGTTCTGGTGCTGATGGGAGGGAGTGACGGACAGACAGCTGCCACCATCTGCTGCAGTGACTGCACAAACATGACTGTGGCCAGAAGCACATCGCGTGTTAGTGTCCTTCAAAATACACATAGCAGAGACTTGGCACATACTGTGACAGGGAAGACAGGGCTCTTCTAAAGTATTTCCCTAAAAATAAGACAGGGTCTTATATTCAGTTATGTTTTCTATAAACAATCTAGACTTGTTCATCATTTTCATTGCATAATTGATAGAGCTACCATAATATGCCTCCCTATATTCCTGGTGGATGCCAGTCTGTACAAAGTGTTACTATTTGCTATGGCCACTGGTAGTGGGTTTGGGGACATACTGGTGCTGCTGCAGAGTGTGCAGCTTGAGGTGCACTGTACCCAATCCTGGCTCCTACATGCGGCTCCACAATATGACACAGGCTGTCATATCACTCCTTTGTCATATTGGCATGGCAGGTTGCTGGCACACAGGGATACCTGCCCCCAGGCAAGAAATTCCCCTGACCCCGACAGGGGCCTTCTTGTCCGGGTGCCCCGTGTCAGTAACAATGCAGCGATTGGCTGCTTTTGGCGGCAAGGACATCACTTCTCACGTGAGCGCCAAGGGGCCAATCGCGGTGCCAGATTCCCAGTGGGGTGCCACTTGCCAGTAAATGGACAGCGGGAGGGCGCGTGGATCCGCGGGATGCCACTTTGTGTCATTCTCAGTGGCGGCACACAGAGACAGGGGGAGTGACGCTGGCCCGAGGATCAGGTAAGCTTTTTTTCTTTATAACCCCTCCGTCCTGCCTTGTGCCTTGTGACCTGCCTTGTATCTTGTGACTGGAATTCCGCTGAGCTGATCTGGCATTATTTAATTTTTCTAATGTTAGTAAATGTATGTTTTATAGAAGCAGTTTTCATCTGTTGCGATTGGCAACATACACCAAATGCAGACTTGCTATACGTTGCCTGTAGCAACAGTTTGCAGATAGTTGCACAGAACACTGCTGCTGGCCATGTGTAAGATTGAGTGAGCTCCCTCACCTCAGCAGTGGCCATAGCAGCAGTGTTCTGTGTGTACAAGGCTCACCTCTCTCTTCTTGGTGTACGTTGCCAATAGCAACAGATTGCAGATTGTAAAAACTGCTTCCATATAACACACATTAGCTAACATAGGAAAAAATAAAATAATACTGGATAAGCTCAGCACATTGAGCACATCCTTTTGGCACAAAAAATACACTTGATGCCTTGGGTTAACAAATATTTACCAGGTATTTTTGATGAAGGGTTGTTGGTATTGTAGAGAGGAGTGGGGAGGCTGATTTAATTGAAGTAAGGGGGGAGGAATAGATTTCCTTTTTTTTCTATTTTTTCTATTTCCTCTCTGTGGTGGTCAGCAGTACAATGGAGACAAAAAGTACCTTGGGTTTTCAGGCTTCGGGTGTAGATATTTGCCCTTCTGCCTTTTATCTAGAGAAGGGTAAGCTTCCTGCGGATAGGGAATATGGGGTGGGGGGGTAATGGGTATAATTTTGTGAGTTTGTTTGCATTCCGATAATGCTTACGTTTGTGATGTTTATCTGTCACCGGTAAAGTGTATTTGGTGTATTTGAAGAGTTTAGATTTGTACCATGTGCTGTGTGTTAACAGTAATGTATGTTCTGAGCTACTGGTGATTGTATAAGCGTCACAGATAAAAAAAAATACAAATTTGGGTGAAAAAAAATGCACTTGAAAAAATTCCTTTAAAAGTTGATTTACCCTTTAAATATTGGGGAGAAATGGACAATAGACAAATAGCAGATCCGTCTCAACGCGTGTAATATTTACCTTCAGAAGAGAGAGAATCGGTACAAGAATGAGAAAAATCCCCTATGTTTATTATCCTTGAACTAGAGGTGATGCAGATAAATGTGATTGTGTTTATCCGGTATTGTTTTTCATGCCACTATATCAGTTACGTTTTAATAGAAAATAACAACAGCGATGTGCTTCCTGTATAAACATACTAGACATTCACTGTTTTCTAATGTAGACCAAAACCCACCCTGAAGTCTATGAGACCAGAGTAGACATACTTTCGGGATGCTCCTCTGTGTCTGCCAGTAAACTCACCATCTCCTCAATCCAACGGCAAGTCAGTGCAGTTGAGTGCGCTGATTGGACAGGAGGTTGCACATGTGCCGTAGGACGGGGGAAGGTGAGTTGGAGTGGGCGACCTGGGTGGTTTCACACAGTGGGGCATCCACTGGGATCAAAACCCAGTAGAGTCAAAATCCTAGGTTTTGGCCTTCTTCCCACATACAGTAACATTATTATTGAAGAGGACCAAAACCCACCTGGGAGTCTATGAGACTGTGTGAAACCCCCGAGGTTGCTTGAAAACTCACCTTCGTTCCCAGTCCAACGACTCATGCGCGAGCAGCAGCCGCATCCCCGATATCACTTTAGCAGGGCACGTGCCCACGCAAGGCATTTGGGAATGACCGGTGCGGGGGCGCTCCCTGTTAGAGGGAATGCGGCCGCCAGTGCGCTCGATTGACAAGTGCTGATTGGACGAGTGGCCACGCATGCGTCATAGGACAAGATGTTCGTGCGACCTGCGGGGTTTCACACAGCGGGACACAGACCAAAACCCAGGATAATCCAAATCCTGTGTTTTGGTCCAGTTTAAAATGAAGCCTGGTATAAGCATATAAACCAGCAGGCATACTGGAAGCATTGGCAGTGCCATGCCTATTTGATGTTTTCCATGCGCTCCATGCTCTGTAGCTTTATAAGTAAGGTTTATTGTGCAGGTGGCATGCAATAATATATGAGAAAGACGCTTGTGCTTGTTCTAATTGGCTGCATACACATCTTGTCTTGCTTGTCCAGTGCAATGTTCACATTATGGGGTTATTTCAGCACTAGTTGAGAAAACTCTACTACCTTTAGTAGTAGAAAATTTGCCATTTACTTTCAAAAACTGCCATTTACTTTAATTGTCTACCTTTGGAACCATTCAGTAACCAGATGTAAATTTTTACCTGGTGCTGAATCACTCCCAAGGTAGACAATGAAAGTGAGTAGCAGTTTCCTCTCCTTAAAAGTAGTTTTCACACCTGGTGCTGAATCGACCCGTTCAATTCCATTTCTCCAAGAATAACTGCCAGTCTGTCACTCGGTGCTCTTAACGTGTGTGTCTGCAATGCCACAGTGGTCCCACAGCTGTCTCTGACCACAACAAAACATGCTCAAGATTCATTAAGCTACTTAGACAGCTTAGATTTTTTTTGGATTGAGTATGGAAGGATTCGGGACACTTTACTGCCTGTAACCTCATTGGGTAGAGCTAGCCTAGTACTGGTTGGTCACCAAAGGCAGAAAGTGAATGTAACAGAAAACCTGTGATGCAGAACAGTGTTAAAAATGTGGGAGATCCTGTACACCCCCGTTTCTACTGGGCCCATCTAGGAGCTAAAGGAGTAAAAGAGATGTGTTTTTAATGGTAAAGAATGGTCATATGTCAGTGCTGTCCTGTGCATAGTACTCAGTAGCGTTCTGTTAACTGCTACATGATGTAGCTATGTGCTATTAATAATGGAGGATCCAGGCGCTGTGCTGCAGCTTCTGAATATAGAGTCTGCCCCCTGGCAGTTGCCCGTGTGATGTTTGGCATGGAGTTTCCCTCTGAGGATAGATAGATAGCTGTGTCCATGTGTGAGGTATTTTCCATAGCTGGATCTGCAGTCCATTTTCTCTGAACGAGGCGGACACACCTAAATCAAGTAAGAAAGGATCTCTATTTCATGTTAGTGTATATATTTATAATAAACATTGTTTAAATATTTTCCTAGTCTTGCCATGCACGTGCTGGCACTGGTACCTGTTCTGATAATTACATTGACTATGGCTTATATAGTAAGGCATTGAGAAGAGCAGTGATTGTGTGCTAATGGCAGGAATCTAAAACAACAGAGCCAAAATCAATACAGTATATCAACCCAGGCCGAAAAACATGGAAGCTTTAAAGTGGACCAAAAGCAGACCTAGCGTCTATAATAAAACAACTACCCCTGGGCCATCCCACTTTAAAAAGCCCCATTGTGTGATCTCCCTCTTTCCTTACCTTTCAGACGTGCCCACAGTAAATGCGCCGCCATCTCTCGCATCTTCCTCTGGCTCTGTATGGCCCCGTCCACTGTAACTGAAAAGTATGTCAAACATGACTTTTGGTCCGATTTAAATCTGTTGTTAATGTTTTATGCTAGGAGTCACATTTTTGTTTCAGTGTGCCACTTTTCAGGGCCCTTTTACACCAGGGCATCTCGCTCCAATTGCAGGGTGATTATGATTATCTAACACATTGCACACACCATTTTTTTTAAACCTTAAATCTAAAATCTTAAAGTGGAACAAAACCTGGGATTTTGACTATGCTGTACCATGTTCCTTGCCTGGGAGGCGTCCCAAATTGGGATGCCCTGCTGTGTGAAACCCCCCAGAATGGAATGCCTGTACCCCGGTTCTGTGACACGTGTGGGCTCTTTTTCAATCAGAGCGGTTTGCCGTGCATATGCAATGCTCTGCAAATGGCTGTTTACAGGGCTCGACGGGAGCATGTGTATCTGCATCCCCAGCAGCACGCGCGCTCCTGTCCCCAACCTATCTTAATAGCGAGCTCACAACCCGAAGATGTGGGGAAGCAGCTGCCTGTTTACATTTTGCTTCACCCAGGGGTGGGGGGTTCACATATAAGGAAGGCCAGTGGCTGGCCCTAGAATCTTTGATATTCCAGGGCTGGGCAGCTGTGATGATTTCTGTTCTGCTTTAATTAAAGGGGATGCAAGCAGTTAAACATGAGAACCATAATTTCCTCATCTGCAGAATCTGGCACTGTGGTTGGCTGCCGGTGGACTAAGGGGAAATGTAAGGTTTCTCCCATTTCACTGTTAAAGTGGACCAAAACCAGCCCCGGATTATGGCCCTAACGATGGGGTAGTAGCTATCGTCCTGAACACGTTTTCATGGAGAAAAAAACATATCGCTCATGTGTAGAGAACGATAGGCGAGTGTATGGGGCAGCATTTTACCCCCAGCGTGAACTATTGCCCTTATTCATCAAGCGATAGCGCCAGGTAGTGTCTGACGAGCGCCAGGTAGCGGCAGCTAACGGCGACTACCGACTCAAGTACGCCCGGCTGCGGTCACAATGACGCATTTATCAAGCAAAATGAGGCTAGCGCCGGCGAGAGCGACGGCTAGCGCGGCATTCATCATGAAGCCGCCTGGACCGAACAGCGCCGCTGCAAATTCCCTCACAGCGCCAGGTATGAGCTGTCGCTCCCTGGCGATGTCCAATGCATTTCAATGGAGCGATCTATAATTATTCATAATTAATTGGTATTAATTTTTTTTTTTTTTTTTTAATGTCAAAAAATCGGAGACCACTTCTGCAATGTTAGGATTTATTTTTAAGTAAAAAAAAAATGTAAAACAAATTTGTGCAGAATTGATCTAACAGGTCTGAGATTAATGTATTCATATTACAAAATGATTCTAAAAACATGTATAATGTTACATTCATAAAATATGGTTGTTTAGGGGTTAAAAACTAGTTAATACACATCGCCGCCAGCGCTCTGGGGTTTAAACAAGGAATGGACAGCGACAGCACATTCGGAGCGTGATTTGTTAATGAATATGAAGCTAGCCGTTTGCTCTGGCCATTCGTTGTCAGGCGCTCACATACAACGCTGAACCTGTGAAACAGCGACCCCCCAGCCCGTATTCAACATTACCGCACACCGACTGAGTCGCTGTCATCAAGCAAACGCCGGCCAAGCACAGCGAATACTGCCTGGCGCTGAAAAAATCACGCTACAGTCGCTCATCTGTCGCTACCTGGCGCTATTAATGAATCGGCCTCTGAGCCTTGGTATGTGGGTTATATGACATAAATGGGGCTAAAGACTCATGAGGTAAAATGCTAATGCTTGATAGCTCTAGGCTTCATTAGAAAAGTGAATGAATAGCATTGTGCCTCCTGTTATGGCTTATGGTGAGGTAGAATTGTTACCCTGTTTACCAAAGCATTCAGTGGGGCTATATCTGTGGAGTCACAAGCTGGAAAGTATAGACACAGTAGCTGCCATTGTTGCGGCAGGCTTGGTGTCAGGGGGAAGCAGCTCAGCTGAGGAGAGAATGAAGCTGAGGAGAGCTGGGTTGGTATGGAGGACAAGCAGTCACCTGCACCATCCCCGGAGAGAGGATGAGGCGACGTAGAGCCGCCTTCGCGCATAGGGGACAGCTGCACCTCTCTCTAGCAAGAGACCGGGATGCTGCCAGGCAGGAGTCGCTGTGTCGGTGGCTCTACATCGCGCATCCTTTATAGCGGGTGGGCGGCACTATGTGGCTCTCGGAGAGAGGGGGGATTCTCAGAAGCGCTGTGTAATGATCCCGGACACCGCCCAGTCCATGCGCAGCCCCGGCTGTCAGTACCACCCCGGCTCTGGGAGAAGCCCAGTGACAGCTGGAGAAGCACCGGGTATCCAGTCAGTCAGTGAGTGAGACGGGGCGGGTGCAGCGCCAGGCGCCCCCTCCTTCCCCCCATCGCCTCTTTGCCTGTGTGCGTCCAGCCGGAGCAGGGGCTACTGTATGGACCCGGGGCAGCGGCGGCCCCAGCCATGGCTTACTACCCGGGCAGCCGCGCCTCTCCGCAGCAGCAGCAGCAGCTCACCGACGAGCAGGAATATCTGCAGGCCTACGAGGACGTGCTGGAGAGATATAAAGGTATCACCTAAAATAGCATTCACTGTCCCTGGCTACAGATAGCACGGCCTGCCTGTCCCCCGTGTCAGCCTGCCATAGCTAGATCTGTCATTATTCTGCCCCCCCCCCCCGTGCCAGCCTTCCATACATATACATAGCTAGATCTGTCATTATTCTGCCCCCCCCCCGTGCCAGCCTTCCATACATATACATAGCTAGATCTGTCCCCTGTGCCAGCCTTCCATACATATACCTAGCTAGATCTGTCCCCTGTGCCAGCCTTCCATACATATACATAGCTAGATTTGTCACCCCTGTGCCAGCCTTCCATACATATACCTAGCTAGATCTGTCCCCTGTGCCAGCCTTCCATACATATACATAGCTAGATCTGTCCCCTGTGCCAGCCTGCCATACACAGTCATATAGATCTGTCATCTGAATGAACGCTTGATTCTGATCCCCATGCCAGCCTGCTATACACACTTATACTGTACATAGACCTGTCACCAGTGCCCGTCTGTATGCTCTTCATGTCTTATTTTCTTACTGTGCTGGAATGGCTGATGCCCTGGTGACCAGCAAGCCAGTGATGGCCCATTTTAGGGTCTGTCTCCCATGCAGTAATGGACGGTGCCATATGTGCCCAGCAAGCCAGTGATGCCCCTATAATAGGATCTGTCTCTGCCATGCTGTCGACTTGCTGGCCCTTTGGAATGATGGGATTCCTTTGCACCTGCTGCTTCTATGATGGGGAGGGGTTAGGTGTCCCAGTTGGGCCATGAGCTCCCCAATCTGGTGATCCATAAGGGTCCATCTATCAGTCATATGTAATAAGTTATAGTGTAAAGTGCAGGCAGCAGTACTGACCAGGAGCTAATTGCCTTTCTGTGAAGATCCAGCTAATCAGATTGCAGGAAGGAGCCTGCCCTTTCATTGTTAGGATTGTGCCGTCATCTTAGGAAGATTATACTCAGCTCTATTCCCCTTCCTGGTCATCAACAGATCCTTCTTATACCATTTTAAGTAAAGAAGAGGACGTTAAGTGGCTAATTTGATTGTACAGGGTAATGTGTGGTGCATCTGACTGGAACTAGTCACTAAGATTTGAATATGATAATGTACATAAAAATATATCTATAGATAACAATCCGAATTCTGCATTCTGCAGACTAGCTGTGGGATGTTACTTCTAGAGTGTATGGAGTGGCATGCAACATGTATGTGATGGCATGGAACATGTATGGGGAGGCATGTAACATGTATGGAGTGGCATAAAACATATATGGGGAGGCATAAAACAAGTCTGGGGGGACATGGAACATGTATGGCGTGGCATGGAATGTGTATGGAGTGGCATAGGTTGTGTGGTGGCATGGAACATTTATGGGGTGGCATAGAACTTGTATGGGTTGGCATGGAACAATGCCCTCTCACATAGTACCACACCCTTTCTATATGTGCCAGGTCATCATCTCACATGGCTAATAACATGTCAGCAAAATACATTTGTACCTGTCTCTTAAATTTTGCCAGTACCTTTATGATGTTTAAGTTGTGTACATTGGAAAACATGTAGCATCGGTTATAGTGTATGTTGCCTGAAAATAAACCCGTTTATCGGTTTGCTTATAAACAGGTGTGACTACAGGGGGTGCCGGAGTAGCAACTGTATTGTGGCCCATAAAATTGGGGGGCCCATCATTGTGGCTCCTCCACCTTATTTATCATGGGCTTACATGGCAGCGTGTACAGAAAGGAAGCACCATTTCTATATGCTCTTTCAGTCTTATTTAGATGTAGGCAATTCAATGAAAACCATAATAAAATGTGTTCTGTATCAGCCATGATAGGGCCCTATTCAATGTATGAACTAGGGTCCAGTCACATTTAGTTATGCCACGCCTTTTAAATTATGTCAGAAATGGATGTTTAGGATGGGTAAGCTGTCACCGCATGGTGGTAGTTACTAATAAAATCTGCATGTAGATGTGTGGATGTTCCGGGAAAAGCACACAGGTCCTTTGCCGGAATCATAGTTGGGGAGATGGTCCTCATGCTGTTGTGGTGAGGATCTTCCTTTGTTCAGCACAGTTTATTGGCCTTTATAGTGTTTGCAGGCCTTGTCATTAGGAGGGGAGAAGCAAACACTGACTCAAGCTAAAGGCTACTATATATTGTATTTCATTTACTATTATTACTGACTATTTTACTGAAGAAACTAGAAGAGGGGTGATCTAAACTTTGTATGTTGGTGAATGTGATTGACCACCCCTTTTTGTCAGGGCACTGTGTATCATTATCAGTACATAAACTTTTTCCATTTAGATTTTGCACTGATGGTGTTCCCTGATTATACACATCACATAGGTTTTAGCGGTTTTCATACATATTGTAGTTATTGTAGTTTACCTGCAGACCCCAATAATATGCTGTATATTCATTTTTCAGGTACACCAGTGCTGCAAATGTTTTTCTTTTTTCACATTGGTTGTATATCATTTTTATCATTGGGTGTTTGGTCTGTGGCATGCTTGTGTTTAACTATGTAAGGTTTGTTATCGTGGCATTAAAAGACCAATACCAGTGCTTGAGGCCATAGGACACCACCTTCACTATGTGTAAACCCCGGGATCATCATAAAATATATATTTCTGTTAATACTGCGACCAACACTCTCAGCGATATGTGCCTATCTAATATCATTCAGCAAGCTATGCTGTTCATTCAAATGCACGCCATAGAATGCTGCTTAGGGAAGAGACTGCATATGCATCGTGGGAGCAGGGAAAAGGTAGGTAGGGCAAACTGGGGGGGTTCACACAGCCCCGGAGACAGGTACCAAAATGTGAAATATGCAGAATCCCAGGTTTTGGTCCACTTTAAAATGGACCAAAACCCGCCGCGATCTAAAAGATTCCCAGGCCGATCGATTCCCTCCCCCCGGGGCATGCAAAATCAGGATGCCCCACTGTGTGAAACCCCAAGGTCGCCCCATACACTTACCTTGCTTCCCGGTCCAACGGTGCGTGCGCGAGACATGGCTGCATCCCCGGTCTCCATCTAGCTGGGCGCCTGCCCGTGCCAGGCTTTTGTGAATGGCCGCTCCCTGTTAGAGAGTAGCTGGGGATGCGGCTGGCAGCATGCTCGGAGCCGCTGGCCTTAGACAAAGGCTTAGACGACATGATGTCAGCGGCTCCGAGTTCACTGATTGGACGAGCGGCTGCGCATGCGCCATAGGACCGGGAGGAGGTGAAATGGCTGTGTTGATCTGGGGGGTTTCACACAGCGAGGCACCCTGATCGGGGGAAAGGACTAAAACCCAGGATAGTCAAAATCTTGGGTTTTGGGCAACTTTAAAGAAGCACTATGGCAAGTATACTGAAACTTCCTGCCAAACTTGTCGTCAGAAAGAAAAGACAGGGGTGGCAGGACTTTGAACGTATTATTCCACTCTTACTGCACACCTCTAACTGTGTGTTCCCTGTGCCATATTGCAGGAAGCAACATCATTAAAACCCATCCTGGGTTTTGGCCCATTTGCCCAGGAAACCTGATTTGGGATTCTCCACTATGTGAAACCCCTAGAATCGCCCACAAAACTCAGCCTTTGTGGGTCCCATGGCACATGCATAGGTTATGGTACAACCAGCACTGTATGTCATACATATTAATGCATGGCATCCAGCTTTGTTTGCAAACAGATCTCTGGCATAGCAAGAGGGGAGTGGCCTCATCCTTGGTCTTCCTGTGTTCTGTGGCGCTCTCCTGCCCACAGCCTATGTAAGTGGCTGGGCGCTGGAGCACGCCTCAGCCACCTGATGCCGAAAGGCGAGTCCTGCGGGGTTTCACATAGCAGGGCATCCAAAACTGGGATGCCCCGGGTGTGGGGAGCCTGCCAACCCAGGGCTATAACAAAGCTAATTGTTTCTCTTTAACACATCAGATGAACTCCCATAGCAATAAGAACAGGCTGACTCAGAAGGCAGTCCTCCCCTATAACAGCAGAATGACATAGAAACCTGTCATCCTTGATCTTCCTCTTTCCAGTAAATGAAAAAAAACACACATAAGCCATACTTTTTTGGACAGTGTGTATATCTAAACCCCTTCTCTAGCTTTTTTGCATATTGTATATTTATGTTGATATTTTTGTGATAGAGTTCCTTTAATACAGATTACGCTGTTTGTGGGTTTTTCATCTTTAATGACTTCTGAAAAAGGCAGCTTCTCTCCATGGCTCTGTGTGTGTGTGTGTGTTGGAGGGTGTGGGAAATGTCTACAAACTGTCACAAATATGTGAGAAGCTGTGGGTGAGTTAGCTATTTATTTTTGCCTGGGCTGACCCCCAAACTTACTGGCCTTAGAGTATAATTGCTTTCTAAGATCCTAAATCAGACCTCCAGCCACAATATTTATCTTAGATTTATCATACCTCCAACTTTTCAGTGTGGGAAAGAGGGACAATAATTAAATGAAGCCCTGCCCCTCATTGAGGGATGTATAGGAGCTAGCATGTAACGGTTACAACAATACAAACTTTTTAAATGGGCAAATGAATCATTTATTGATGCAGAACTGCATGTTACACCTCAAGGAGGGACAAATGAGAAACCATGAGAGACAGGGGGGACATGGACTGAAAAGAGGGACAGTGCCTCCAAATCAGGGACACTTGGAAGGTATGGATTTATATCAGTTGGACGAAGATTATAGTCAGCATTTTTTTGTTGATTTTGACTATATAACCATAACTTCTGGTGACAGTGTTTTGTCATCACTGCAAGTCCAATGGCTCAGTGGAGATTGTTAATTTAATCAGAAAGCGAGAAACTGTTACTTAAAGTGGACGTCCAGTCCAGAGGTACTTCCCCCGCCCTGCCCCTCTCCCTCGGCAGGATGGGGGGGTTAAAGAAAAAAACGCCTTACCTGGTTCCCAAAATCCAGCAGTGTTCCCCCTGCAATTCTATCCCTTGGCGTGACTATCTTGGATGCAGCTCTTTGTATCCTCTGTACGGCTGCCGTCTGAATGTCAGATGACAGCGCTGATTTCAGGCCAGGTAAGGGGCTTTTGTTAAACTCCAGCCCCCCCTCCCCCCTCCATCCCGGATGGGACGGGTCTCGGGGTTGCCTGTAGAATGGACATCCACTTTGATAGACCGGACAAATATCCACCTACAATACTTTCTGTCCTGGTGATTCTAAATGAGTGGTGGCCACTTATCTTGGTGGTCATGCAACATTTTTGGCCCTTCTACAAAATATTTTCTACCTCGCCCGCTCTGTGTTTCATTTAATTGGTTTGGAAATTCCATAAAAATCACGGATGCATATGTTTGCAGTATCTGACTGAATAATTAATCATCACCGTAAATAAATATTCCAGTCACATTGCAACATGCTTGAGTACCTTAGATCCGTGATTCTCAACCTTTTTATGCCAAGTACCCTCTAGCGACAAGCTGTTGCAACCAAATACCCCCAAAGAGGAGATCAGTTACTAATTTTACCAAAATAAGTAGGTCATTGACCTTGTAACACTTTCTGAAGCAAGAAAGAATGATGTTTTACAGTTAAAATAATATACAAGACCTGCCAGACCCTCTTTGTTGGTGCACCCTTTACCATTGCTGAGTACTCCCTGGGATACATCCACTGCAGTGACTTAAATGGCAGGCTTTGGCATTTCCTGTATTATTGTGTAGCCATGAGGAGCTGTATTAATTGCAGTGTTATCCAAATCACGTAACACAACAAAAGGATTTATATAGCAAAATATTGTATTCTTGTTTGACTCATCATGAACACTATATACGAGGGGTGCACAACCTTTTTTGGTCTAGGAGTCACATAGTTGTATTGTTCCACTTCAAGGGGCCGCAAAACATGTACACTGTGAATGCCTTTATGTATATGCAAATATGTGCAGAGGTAGCGGAAGAGGCTGAGTTAAATTAAGTTGAAGAGGTAAGGTTACCTGAGGTAAGGCAGGAAAAGGTCATTTCAGCAGGTTAAGTGGAAAGAGGTGAGGTGTGCAGAGGTAGGCAGGGGTGAGTCAAGGTGAAGTGTGCAGAAGTCAGATGGTAAGAGAAGCAATGGCCAGAGGTGAGTTGGGTTGGGGGGAGATAGGAAGAGGTGAGTGGGAAGGAGTGGGCAGAGGTAAGGCAGGAAGAGGAGAACTGAGCAGAGTTGAGGAGGGCAGAGCTGAGTCAAAAAGAGTTTAGCAGAGGTGAGATAGTAAGAGAAGTGATGGGTAGAGGTGAGGTAGTAAGAGGTGGATAGAGATAGGTAGAGGTGAGCGGAAGTAAGATGGGACAAGGTAGAAAGAGGTGAGCAGAGGTAGGCAGAGGTATAATGAACACAGTTAAAGAGGAAAGAGGTGAGCAGAAGTAGACAGAGGTATAATGAACACAGGTAAAGAGGAAAGAGGTGAGCAGAGGTAGGCAGAGGTATAATGAACACAGTTAAAGAGGAAAGAGGTGAGCAGAGGTAGGCAGAGGTATAATGAACACAGTTAAAGAGGAAAGAGGTGAGCAGAGGTAGGCAGAGGTATAATGAACACAGTTAAAGAGGAAAGAGGTGAGCAGAGGTAGACAGAGGTATAATGAACACAGGTAAAGAGGAAAGAGGCGGCAAAGGTGAGGTGGGCAGGGGTGAGCTGGGATGAGTCTACTTGGACATCTCCAGACACATCAAGCACAAACAACACTCCAGTAGCCCATGTGTGTCACCCACCTCTACAGAGAAGTTTATTGGTGACCCGTTTTCTGCTTCGGAAATTAGAGACACACTCTAGTGGTCAGCCGCTTGCACTGCAAGAAAAGCTCTGCTCGCTAACTTCTTAGGGGTGCTGGGGGCTGCAAGGGAGGGCAGTTTGGGACGCAGGTTGTGCGTCCATGCTCTATACCAATTTCTATTTACTTATAGTACTCGTTCAGTGGTAACAAAGAAGCCTGTTGGCAAGGTATTGTTCTAATAGTGGAATATTGAGACATGGAAAAAGTATAAAATGTCTCCTAATTACCGCTGACCCATATTGCTTAGGATATGAAAGGCTCACTAAGCTGAACGCTTGTTGGTCCCCTGGTACACATGAACGCTTCTGGCTTGCCAGACACCTTGGTCTTGGCGTGCAGAGGAATTTATAGTGTTTCTGCACCTGGCAAGGAAGGAGAAGCATTGCTGGGCTGGTAGATGCATTAGTGTATAGAGATACTGCATTTGAGTAGAAAGAAGTCCCCATAGTATGACATCACCAGTGAGTTTCATGATCTGCTGACATTATGGCGAGATGACCTAACCAGCAAGCAATCTTTACTGTTCATTGAGAGCATGCAGTTTCCTAGGATTTTTGGAAGTGTCATAATTATATTCAGAAGCACATTGTTTGGACTGCGTTTTGTTTCCTCTCTTGTTTTCATACTCTTCTGTATCCTCAATTTTAATGTTTTTTATCTCTCGGGACTTCAACAATATGGACTACCACTAAATCATGGTTGACGACATTATGTGCTTCGGTAACAATGGCCTAAATAAGTAACAGGTCCTTTATTATGCTCATTCTCATACATAATGGTATGTTATCACCTTGAAATATAAATAAATAGGCCATTGATTATGATCAGTAGAGTGGATGTTACTGGAAATAGAAGACAATATTTCCCCAATATTATCAGCAGCCCACAGATGTTCTTTAAAGTGGAACATTTTCCCGGACTTTGTTTCTTGCCCCGGGAATCCCAGTTTGGGATGTGTGAAAGCCCAAGCTCAGGTCGCCCAGTATAACTCCCCTCTCCCCCATCCTACGGCGCATGCATCCAATCAGAGTGGTTTGCTGTGGATATTAATTCTTAAAAAAATGGCTCTGTTTACAGCAATTGGTAGCAAGAACAACCAGATCCCCAGACAGGGCACTTTCTGAATGGTTGGGGATTGGACTCTGCCACAGCCCAGAGATGCTAGGGATGGATCTGCCTGATGTTTACATTGGCAAAGGAAGCCAGGAAATAAATGAGCTTTGCAGCCCCCGGAGGTTCACACATCCTAGTTTGGCATGCTCCAGGGGAAGGCCATCTTTTAGATTCAAAGGCGGGCCCTGTTAGGTTCTGTTCCGCTTTAAGAGCTGTTACAATTTAACACTGTGTCTGTGCAGTCTAAGGATTCAATTTTAGTTTGCTTTTCTACTACTGGTAAAAATAAAATCCAGGGGTACCAAGTTTTTGAGCTATCTTTGCTGCTTTTACAGGGGGGAAATCTGCTCACCACTAACTGCTTGTCTTGTCAGTACCATTAGCCGCTCTAACTTATTTCCAAAGCATTGCATGATGACTAAAAGCATCTACACACATAAGAAGAAGTGCAATAGCAATAAGCTGTAATCCAACACATGTTGGCAGTTTGAAAGGAGCATATCTCTGCCAAAACTTGTCACCCCTGATTCTTCTTCTTTCCAGTAAAAGAAAGGCACAGGCTTGGCCAGATTTTGTTTGATTGCAGGGTATATACGTTGGCCCTCCTCTTGCTATTTAGCATTTTTATGTGATTGCTTTTTTTGTTGGATTATTTTTTTTGCAGTAGAGCATCTGAGAGACTGGGGTTACTTGTTTTTGTTGTCTTCTCTCTTTACATGAGAAGTGGTGTCTAAATTTAGCAGTGAACCTTGTAGCAGTAAATGATGCCCTTAACCGTATTGATGCCAGTACCCACAAGCAAACCATGGACCTTCCACTAATAAGCTCATACTGTACACTTGATTTGCTAACCATACCATTAAGCTACAATCGAGAACAACCTTTTAGCTTGCTTTCCAAGCAATCAATATGCTTTTCGGCAGATTACCCATCAGCGTTTTCAACAGGAAGGAAGGGTGACTATATTTTAATGGGTGTGTCCATAATTCCCATCTGCTAGAATCAAATAAATAGTACTGGATAAGTCACAAACTGATGACCTCAGAGAAATAATACCTTTAAAAGCTGGGGAAGTGAACCCCAGGTATTTGTTGTGCAGTTTGGAGTTAATTACAATACTTCTTAGATGGAGACTATGACATCATAAAGTGGACCAAAGCCTACGGGCCGGCTGGATTCTTAAAGAATCTTAAAAATTCCATGGCCGCTGGATTCCCTCCCCCCGGGGCATCCAGATTCCCCAGGTCGCCCAGTATACTCACCTTCTCCCCCTATCCAATGGCCCATGCGCAAGCAGCAGCCACTGCCTGCTTTACCTTTAACAGGACACACTTATTCTGAATTAAATCCCTTTTTTGTGAGATATTTTATGATTACTGAGGTAAGGATATATTGTTTTAAGTTTGGAAACAGCACCCCTATGGGCTATGACTTCATCACTGTGGTCAGATTGATTAGAAACTCAAACCATTCACCTTCACTGACTGTTGATTTATTTGGGGATGACTTCTTTTAGTAGTATTCTATTGTTAGAAAATGTATGCTGCTAAGAGGGAGGATATGCAACTAAGAGCAACCTCATAGGTACTGCAAGTAAATTGAGTCATTGCCTTGCTTCCGCTGTAGTTCAGCGTGAATCTGCCTGTTTGGTGGTGTCCCATGCCCTCATTTGCTTTTATGATACAGAATAAGAAACTCCCACAGGCTTCAGCTGTTGGTCACCATAAAGCAGCAGTGTCAGCTGGCGGAATGTTGTTCAGTCCCCGCACTCTTGGAATGGCATGACACGGCGTCATGTGGAATGCCTGGCCGTTTGTTCAGGGGCGAGCAAACCCACATGCATGGATATAAGTGGAACGTCACACTCACATGAGGTTCTGTGAAAGAAAAACCACAGTAAAATAGTAAGTGCTGCCTATGGCTCCCCGTCTCCTTGTCTTTTACAATCTTACCGCATAGAAGAGAAAACCTAGAAGATGGATTGGTCATACTGGAATTACCAAATATTGTTATACATTAGGGTCATTGTGAGTATTAGAATACTTTACGTAGAAACTTCCAGTACAGTGATGTTATGCAGGACGCCAGGAAAACAAGACAAAAGGTTATTACTGAGCAGCTGCTCCACCCTTTTTAAATATCTGTAAGGATTTGTGAATAAATATTATTACAGGCATTTAGTCATGCAGCTCTACCCAATTCCTGCAGCTTTCTTACATACACGCAAGGCTGTATTTGGCCGTCCAGTACACCTGTCCGGTACCATATGTGTTTCTGTGTTTGCTGAAGACACAGCGGTACTGCAAACAATATCTATCAATGGCACCTCTATGGCCCCTTTCACATCTCTCCGGTGCGGCAGACAGAAAAACATGACCACAGAAAGTCCTGCCTGCTGCGTCCTGGCCACACGTCTCACGCACGAGTGTGAAAATAGGCTTAGGGTTCACCCCCTAGGCACACTCCTTCATAGCAAAGCACGCCCATTATTTATCTCACCCCTGAATGATACCTTCAAGAAAATGATAATCAATGTACCATAGGACACCATGACCAAAGGCTGAGGACTGATAGAAGGACGGTAGTCTAGGCCTTTTTGATTTGTATAGATACTGATTTAAGGGTTCAGATTTGCAATGTATCAGTTAGCTGACACCCACCCCTGCACCCCCAAATTTTAGATCCTAAAAAATCTATAATTTAGATTTCACTCGGAGGGTTGCTGCCCCCTTCATAAAGTAGCCCTAGGCACAAGCCCTCCAAGTCCTTCAACTGGCAATAAAAACAAAACAAAAGGGTACTTACCTTTTGTCCTGCGGGTGTGTTCAATGCTAGCCTGCCAATCAGCAACTCGCCTGATCATTGGAGCTGAGCCCGCACCACAGCCCTCCCTTCATGCGCCATCCGGGGTCTCAAACTCCATTCGCCGGCGCTTCTGTGTCAGACCATGTCTCTGCCATCAGTCACAGGAGACTGGCCCCGCTCTCTCCATTCGCTACAATGGAGGGGGGTGTATGAGTTCTCTGCCCGCTCCCTTCATTGGAATTCATTCATGGAATGAATGTAGAGGCTGTGGCATTCCTTACGATTGATGGCAGGTTACAAACCCAACCCACAATTAAGTTGACTTCATGTATTGGCCCCAGATTCTGCAGGAACCTGATGAGTTTCTGGTCGCTGAACTAGCACCGATCCACACACACAGACACACACACACTCTGAATAACACACCAATATTTTCCTTTCACTTTTACAAAAATACAGTAACACTGTGACATTTACATCAGAAACCTAGACTATAGAACTGTATAGGTCTACATAGAAGAAGGTCCTGGCCAAGCATTCAGTCTAGTACAGATACTAGCGGGTGGCACACAGCGAGGCTGCAGACTGATCTGTACCCCAACCCGATCATCTGCCATGGATACTTACCCAAATCTGATTTGTTCCATAAAGACAGAACGGCCCCAAAAAGTAGCGGAAGTTATTTCTGTGCATTTCTGTGTGTTTCCTGCATTTTAAATGGCAGTTTTAAAAACATTGTAATACCAATTTAGGCATCAGCAATGTAAACAGACCACCCAGGTGGCACTTAATAAAAAAAAGGTTGGGAGCCTTTGATCTAGGCAATGAATTCTGACTGGTTGCTCTCTGATGTTTTTTTTTTTTTTTGAATATTGCTATATAAATAGATATTTATTTTAGATCTATAGACGCTTGTGTAGAAAACATTACAGTGCTCATCAAGGCTACTGTACATTCCATTACAGTATATTAGGAAGTTAATAGAATAGCAGTTTGGCTCATATTTGTTCTTCCATGAAGTGGCTAAATGTCTCGCCCCCTGATTATTCATTGTTATGTGGCACAGATTCCCAGCTCCCCATCTGTGCCCGGGTTAGTCTTTTCTGTGTATGACTTTTGTCTGTTGAACACATTTTATTACAAATGCCAAATGTGAAGACTGACCTATTATTACAGGCTTCAGAAGCTTTGTGAAAAGAGTTCTTTATGGAAAGTTTAACAAAGAAACATATTCTGTGTGATGAAGAGCCCAGGCTCCATTCCCAGGATTTCTCACCTCTGGAATGTCTGCTTAGCTCTTGAACAAATACACTTCTTGCTAACTGGTCCCTGGTGGCTTAGCACATCTGAACTGGGGCAGCCACAATATCAGAGATAAAGATACAAGATGTCACCCACAGTGTGTTTGGCTCAGTCTGCCAACTATACAACATCTACAGTATATGGCAAAAGCAGCAGTGCACCATTCATCAAGCAAGCTAAGTCTTGTGCCTCCAGGTAGAAGGCCTCCTCCTCAAATGTAGAGATGTCTTCAACAACTTTTTTCCCCACATGGTAAGCTCTCCACATAGGATGGCACATTTGCCACATAAGGCAGCAAGCTTTTTTACCCAAGGGGCAGGGTTGGTTTAAAGGGTTTGTCCAGGCAAAGTGTAATAAATCTACAGTTACCTGACCTCCCACATACTCGAGTCTACGACCTATGGACTCGTTCTCATGCCTTGTGGGCTGAAACGGTCCTGTTTTCAAAGCCAGGAGTACACTCCTAACTGGCCCCAGCATACATTAGAGCACATGTGTCAAACTCAAGGCCAGAGGGCTAGATGTGGCCTTCCAAGCCTTTTTATGTTGCCCTCTGGCAGGTGCAAATAATGGGGCTGGCTGGTGCCACCGGTCTGACACCGGAAACATGTCTTTGCACCTGTATGTAGCTCTGCCGCATGATGTGCTTGTACACTGTGCTCCATTGTGGAGTGCAGTACCACCTCTAATCCTGTCCGCAGGCAGGGTGCCAATCAAAGCAGTTGGTGTGCTCCTTTTTCAAATTTGGGGGTAGAAGAGAGTAGTGTGTGCAACTTTCCTGTGTCTCTGAGCAACCAACTCCAACACAAGGGGTGCCCGCCTAACCCACCCAACTTACTGCCACAGCAGATGGTGCCATTTGGGATGGGAAAAAATTATTGTAAAGTTGCACTGAGCAAAATTATTCAGCTTTGCATCTGTTCTGGTCAAAATAATTTTGCATCTGAATCTGTACTGGGCAAAATAATTATGGGTCTGCATTTGTCCTGGGCAAGATAATTCTGTGGCTGTCCTGGGCAAGATAATTCTGTGGCTGTCCTGGGCAAGATAATTCTGTGGCTGTCCTGGGCAAGATAATTCTGTGGCTGTCCTGGGCAAGATAATTCTGTGGCTGTCCCAGGAAAATAATTCTGTACCTGTCCTGGGCAAGATAATTCTGTGGCTGTCCCAGGAAAATAATTCTGTACCTGTCCTGGGCAAGATAATTCTGTGGCTGTCTTGGACACGATAATTCTGTGGCTGTCCTGGGCAAGATAATTCTGTGGCTGTCCTGGGCAAGAGAATTCTGTGGCTGTCTTGGACAAGATAATTCTGTGGCTGTCCTGGGCAAGATAATTCTGTGGCTGTCCTGGGCAAGAGAATTCTGTGGCTGTCCTGGACTAGATAATTCTGTGGCTGTCCTGGGAAAGAGAATTCTGTCGCTGTCTTGCACACGATAATTTTGTTAGTGGCCCGTGGAAAAGAATTCTGTGGCTGTCCTGGGCAAGATAATTATGTGGCTGTCTTGGACAAGATAATTCTGTGGCTGTCTTGGACAAGATAATTCTGTGGCTGTCTTGGGCAAGATAATTCTGTGGCTGTCTTGGGCAAAATAATTCTGTGGCTGTCCTGGGCAAGATAATTCTGTGGCTGTCCTGGGCAAGATAATTCTGTGGCTGTCTTGGACAAGATAATTCTGTTGGTGTCTCGTGGAAAATAATTCTGTGGCTGTCCTGGACGAAATAATTCTGTGGCTTTCCAGTAATTCTGTGGCTGTCCTGGCTAAGATAATTCTGTGGCTGTGTTGGGCAAATCATTATGTGGCTGTTCTGGGCAAAATAATTTTGGGTCTGCATCTGTCGTGGCTGATCCTGGACAAAATAATTTAGCATCTGTCCTGGACGAAAAAATTTTTTGTGCCTGTCCTAGGCAAAATAATTCTGCATCCCTCCTGGGCAAAATATTGTGTCTGTAACAATATTGTACAATCGCATTTTGTTCTGTGTTTGTTAACCGTCGCTTTGAAGGTGACCAAAATGCTGTTGTGGCTGAACTGAATAAAACTCCGCCAAGCTTGTGGTTTATCCTCTCATGGCAGAAATAAAATCCAGGAGTGACAGGTTTAGTGTAGCCTGTCACCCCTGAATTTCTCTTTCTTCCATTAAAAAAAAGCTGGCTGGATATTTCTTGACGCCAGGTGTATAAGTTACCTCTCCTCCCGCCATCCTTCATATTTATATAGATTTTTATCATTGGACCTTTTTTTGCGATATTGGCCCTTTAAACATACTGAAATGTTGCATAAAATGCATACCCAATGCTTCCAGAGAATCAGTTATTCAGATCAGTTTCAACTCAATTATCCAAGTTGCCTACCACAATTTTAATGTAGACCTTAGGGGTAAATGCAACCCACCCTCCCCCTGCAAACCAAGTTAAGGGGCTTAAAAACAAAAAGAAATCACCTTATTGGTGCCAGGCAATCACTGTTTAATTGTAGTGTCACTGTCTGACTAATTGGATGACTGAGCAGTCCGTCAATCCCAGTGCTGCTACTTTGCTGGCCGAAGCAGAACTGTACTATGCTGAATGCCCACAGGGGTAAGGGGGGACTGGCACCGTGCAAGTAGGTGATTTGCTTTAAAGCCCTGAAGTGGGCTTCCAAGAAAGAGGTGAGTAGGGGTGCAGGCGGCATGTAAGAGCTATTCTGCCAAAACTTCCTATTAAAGTGTACCAACACCCAGGATTTTGACTATCCTGGGTATTGGTCCATTTCCTGGGGCACCCTGATCTCCTCTATGTGAGACCCCCCAGATCTCCGAATAAAACTCACCCCATCCCGCTCCTACGGCACATGTGCGGCTGCTCATCCAATCAGCGCGCTTGGAGCCGCTGAGCTATGCGCGTCTAAGCTCCGTCACAGCTCAGTGGCTCAGAGCACGCTGACGGCTGCATCTTGCGCTTCCCTCTAACAGGGAGCGTGTTCTGCTAGAGAGAAGCGCAAGATGCGGCCGAGGCACGCGCATGCGCCGTTAGATCGGGATGCAGGTAAGGTGAATTGGGCATCCTGGGGGGTTTCACACAGTGGGGCATCCGGATGTTGGATGCCCCGTGGGGAGTATGTTCTGGAACACTATCAAGGCCAGGAGTGTCAGCTTCGGGAACATACTGCACACTGACCCATACTGGTGGGAAGTAAACTGAGGTGCTCTCATACAAACATGACCCTGTTGTAGTAGAGCGGCCACATAGTTTATTCTAAAATAAATAGGCAAGCAGCTGATACTGTAGTAGGGTTTATATTTAGGAAAAATACCCCCTGTTCTTGTGCTGTCAGCTCCGATGCTTACAGCATGCTCCTTGTGCACTTTTACATGTCCACCACTGATAAGCTAATCAGTGGGGGATGTCATGTACACCCCCTGTTGTTAAAGTGGATCAACACCCCGCTGGAGTATATAGAGATAGTTTTATACTGAATAAGTCTATCTCTTTATAGTCAGACATCAAGTCAGAGCACCTTGTATCTAGATATGCATCATCTTCTCAGCTGATACTCTCCTTCCCTGGGAGATGTAACAGTTTGTAAGCAGTACCTAAATGATACAATGTATGAATTTGTTTTGCTCAGCAGAACATATAACACATTGTAACAAATGCCAGCTGTGCACAGAGAAGAGAAATTGCTACTATTTTTATTCATTCAAGGACTAGTGGTATGCCATGAGGGTTTCAGGATGGATGTTAGAAAAGATTTACACATATATATTAAAAATTAGGTGTGTGCTCCATGTCATTGCTCCAGCTGCGTGCACCCATTGCTTTTCTAAACCATACAATAATATGTTATTTAGCTATCTGCTTAGGTCATATAAGAGGATGGCAAGCAGACTGTGTTGCATGCTGGGTCTCATTTGGCTTGCCAGAATGACGGAATGTGTGAACTGAGTAGCTAAAATTTGAACCCTGGTAAATGAACTTCTGAAGGTTTCATTTCTTCTCACTACATTAAATGCATCTTTTCAGCTTCTAGAGGTCCTGTGTCTAGGATTAGCATGACAAAACTGCTCCTTTTTCTCATGTGACCCTCTGCTCCACCAGTCTGCCCAACTGAAAGGAGGTCTCTATATAGCTCTGGATGTTGTAGTTACCATGTTGTATCCAGGTTCTCACAAAGTACTTCAAGGGGCGATTTAAGGGCATTTGAATATGTCAGGAAAAGTTCACTATCAGGCCATAGAAATGTACAGAGCATTGTTGTATGAAAGAAGGATTAACATCATTTATTAGCCTTCATAGATTTATTGTGTCCTCAAACAGCCCTTTCATCCAAATTTCAATGCATCCAGCACCCAAAATAATCACTAAATAATCACGAGTACTTTTTGTGTATTAAATTTCCTAGTTTTGGAAGTAGGAAAAGTTTATAATAAATAGATGGGCGTTATCAGGCCACAGCACTCAGGGGAACACCTGTTTGGAAAGATTCTTCCAAACCTGGTGCTATTTTCCACTACAAATTTTGATTTGTCATATACTGTATACAGATGCAGCGGTCCGTAAAAGTATATTTAATGCATTCAACAACAAGCACAATGCGCCATCTTAAAATCTTCAAGGCTTTCAATGGCTTTTGCCCCTAGGTAACTTATGCTGGGTTTACAATGATCACAGATCAATTGGCTGTTCACTTAGCAAATGAGCGACCCTACCCTGCTATTGAGCGACTGTGTTCAGACGCAGAAGATTTGTTGTTCAATTGGTTGTCAGATCGATCACTAATATGATCCCTCGATCTCATAGAAAAACTCTTTTTTTTGAGGACGACTTCTGTTTACACATACCAACCATCAAGCAATGAACAGGAAATGTGTGGTCAGCCAAAACGATATGACTGCCGACTTATTAACCAACACTCGTTCATCGCTTGATTGTATCGGCAATTAGCGCTAATTTACAGTCGCTTCTGAGATTTCTTGCTCAATAATCGCTCTGTCTAAACCATAACTTACCTTGGGCCTGAAAGACTCTGAGGGGTTGGTTTACCTCTTTATGTGGCATCCCCTGGACATCAAAAAGACCTTTCCTGGATCCTGGCAAGCCTGTAAACAACTAGATTCAAAATTAGAGAAAACATATTCCTTGGTAAATAAAAGAAAAACTGACTTTCATCAAGCGGAAATAAAAATCATCCCTATCTCCTATGGGGAACCTGTTAAATAATTACGTTTTCACAAAATGGGTGTTGTTGCTTGCTTTGGGAGTAGGGGGCATCATGCACGTTAACTCCCGTTAAACCCGCAAAATCTTACCTTTCACCACTTCCCACATCAAGCACTCGATTTCGCCACAGGACCAAGGAAAAAACTAAGAATTCTCAGGTTTAAAGGTTAATGCGCCGTTGCACCAACGATCGGTATGCCCCTCTGCGATAGGAACAACATACATTTTGTATAAAATAGGCTGTTGTTCTGGTCTAAAGATATCATAATATCATGTTTGTAATAGATTACTCTGTATTGGATTGATTCAATGATTGATGTCAATGAGACAAAATTCAAAAAATGTGAAAAAAACTTTTTGAGTTTTGAGTGTTAACCAGATAGTAGAAAAGCAGGGGGTAGAGGTGAGGACGGGAAAGCAGTTTAGGGTGATAAGCTTTTAAACCAGCAAGCACCAACATCTGGAAAATCTAGGTAAAAATAAACGGGCTGTTCAACCGGATACAAATCTAAAAAGGGGATTTTAAGTACCGGTAGTAGGTTGCTTGTACAAAACGAGTGATGTAGCTGAGATTCCACATGGTTGTGGCAGTTTCTGGTGTAAAATGAATTTAGGACAAACACGTAAAAAAGCGTGTTATTTTGCTGGGCATCCCAAGGTAAGCTGGCTGGTGACAGATCGGCTCGATGCAGCTTACATGCGGACAGCTTGTCAATCTAGCCTGATAGCTGAATGCATTGTAAGCAGCCACAGGTGTGTTTTCAGCCGGCTGTCCTATTATTCCTGTTATCATGATACTGTTGTCATTGAGTGCTCAGAGTGGTTGGTGACAGCTCGCCGCCTATAGTCATTTTAAATCATTTACTTCTATCACATTGATGTGATTTAGCAATATTCCGCCTACATGCTTGTCCTCAGTAATACTTCAAGCTTTATGGGCCAATGGTTCATCTGTAACAAGAGTAATTGCTTTTGTATTGTGGCCTATCAGATTGCCCCCTTCATTTTCTAGCTTGCTTTAGAAAATTTAAAAATTACAAACCTTGACTTTTTTTTAAAGATATCTACCTATAACAAGTATAAAGCTCATTCTTAGTGTATTATAATGCCCCATATGCACAGATAACCAAGGAATTTTCTAAAATTGTCCATTTTCTTACCCCTCTGCACTCCTGTACCTCATGAGCTGGCTGTGTGACCTGCTGGAAATCCGTTGGGTTTGTGACAAAGATGAGCATTGCTGTGCATGCCCATTGCTCGCTGGTATGTCATGTGGTCAAGCCATAGGGGGTGAATAAGTTGCTCTAATTCAGGCATATTCAGGGCCTTTTACTAAGACTAGGGCTGTTTTAAAGCAGACCACCGATGTTTAGGACATTTTGAAACTATCATACATGGTTGTCCCCTTTTAGTGCCAGCAATGCAGTGATTTGGGTAGTTTGCAAGCCCCCTACTCCAACAAAATATTGGTAGAGGATCATTATTTAAAGCAGTCATATGCCCTGAAATGCTGCCCCTATCACACCTATATACCTTTTGGAGATTCCTGTGTCTGTTGTGTCACTGTGTTCCCCACTATTTGTGGTGTTTGGATCTGGAAGTCGCATCCCCTTGAGCGGTTTTTGCTTTCTTGAGTGGCAGGCAAAGTCTATGCAATGACCAATCATCAGCAAACTGAAAATGACACTTCTAAAGTCTTGCCAGGTCCCCATGCCAAGCCCCTTGATCTCCAGTCACGTCCATACCCTCTCTGGTTGGCACCAGTGCAAGCACATTATGGAGAAAAGGGGAGGAGTAGAGGCTGAGCTTGGAGGCAAGTGAGCAATAAATATGCCAAGGTGCATGTGCAAGATCAGGGGGTTCTGACTGGAACTCCGTAGCCACCAATGAGATACCTGGGGGGCTCAGAGGAGACATGTTTTGATGATGAAGCAGAGAAGGACACTAAAAAAAGAGGGTTGCAGGAGAAATAGGCAGGCAATTAACAATTTGTAGATTTATTCCCTAAGAGGGTAGCATTGATGCGGCCATCTACAAAATCATCTATTTTTTTAGGTCAGTGGTTTTTGGTCTGCTTTAATACCGTGACTGTAATCTGGTCCTAGTACTGGAGGGGGGTGCTCTTTTTGAAGTGCATTTAGCTTTAGCCTGAATACACTGAATGCTGATGCACCCACCATGCTTGAAGTGGTGCCCCATATATTGAAGGGGAGGACCTTTCCCACTGTCACATGGTCACATGGGCAGACAGGGATAAGCACAGTAGGGGATGCTGGTCCATGCAACCTCTGTAAGATGGCTGCACCTAGGGCTGGAATCGCCAGGGTAATGGCACTGAACTCCCTGCAATGTAAGGCCTTTCTTTGGAACCCCCCGCCATACTTCAGCGCCAGGGAAGGTGTATAAAGTGTATATTTCATATTTAGATATATATTGCTTTAAATGCCTTTTTATGCACTTGATTGTGTGACTCATGACTGTGTCTGAAGTTCTTGAACTGTTTCACTCACAACTGGTCAATGTCATCTGGGATGTAACAGACAGAAAGCCTACTGCCTCTAGTCTGCTGGAAATACAATTGAAAGTGGTGTGATCTTTTTAAAATGCCAATGGTCGCATGCAATGCCTTTGTCCATGAGAAGTGCCTCTGCAGATCAGGTTCGCCGCCATTCATCCATCAGATGGAAGCTAGCTTTATTATATTGCCATTTACATACCAGCACTATTTCCATTCTGCACAAATCAAAATCACATTGTGTGGCTGCAGGCGACCTGTTATAGTCAATGTGTCTGAGCCTTTTAATATATATGAGAAAAGCTAGAATGTGCTGGACACAACAAAATCAAAGAAAATGAGATGTAATAAAATAACTAAAAATGCTCAGCTAAACTGGCTTATAGACAGAGCTGGGAGCTCTTTGCTTTGCTAAGAATCACTGAATGTTGTGACTGTAGCACATCAACCATCCACCCACCCTTCCCAGCGCATGCGCCTATGGGGGATCTGGTCCAGCCCATGACGCTGCTGTGGTTGATAGGTGACTGGCAGTAGCTTGCAAATACAGCTAGAAAATCTGTAAAGATCTCACATCCCAGCGCTCATGCATTAAGCACTGGGCGGGGGGTGATGGGGTGATCTTACACAGGATCTGCTGGCACCCTCCCCTGCAGAGCTGATCTTACCTTCCTTTAGTAATGGTTTAGATTTAGTAATGAGTAATGAGTAATGAAACTCTGATCATCTTAAACTTACAAAGCAAATAGAAACTAGACTAATATGTACATTTTCCTTTAATTTCCTTTAAAGTTATAAAGGTGCACTTTGGGTGAAAATGAAATAGAAGTGCTCTTTATACCTGGTGCTGAACTGACCCTGAAACGAAAAGGCACTTTTTAATTAAAATAAAAACGTTTGTTCTTGGTGCTAAATTGATGAGGTAAATCCACAGTAGCTGCAAAAAAAGTAAGCTACTTTTTATTTAGTAAATAGGGCCATTCCCTTTCATTGTCTACTGTACCTATGGGCTATTTCAGTACCAGCTGTAAAAAGAGAGCTGCTGTGAATTCTGTATTTCATCCAGATACCGACAGCTGGGGGTTGGTGGGTGAAAAAAAGGATCTGCATAACTGGAATGAATGAGGGAATCTAAACTCTGTTATGGTATGTTAATAAACACTTAATAATATCTGTAAGAAATAAAGGCAACTGGACTTGCTGTGTTATTCTGAAGGCGTTTCGCTAGTCGACCCACTAGCTTTCTTATTTCTTGTAAGGGAATCTGGCAGCAATAACTCTAATATACAGCCTCTTTTGACCATAAACAGTAAGGTATTGAGGTGTTGATTGAAGTACCATGACTGGAGTTATTAAGTGTTACTAGAGGCCCAACACCTAATAACCTAATAACTCCAGATATACTTATTCATACAGATATACTATAACCTGCACAAATGATCTTTACAGACACTTAACAATACATGACTAAACTGACTTGAACTCCTGACCTATATGTTCACAGTTCATTCACTTCCATACTGAGCTAAATGTCTATTTGGCATACTTCCTGTTGGTATTTAATTTTATTTGGATTAGTGGTTAAACATCTTCAAGAAAACATAGTGACTTGTCATCACATAGATTGCCTGCACTGGATAGGAAATGTCCCATGTCGTGGTAAGGTTTTGTTTTCACAACTTACATTTGACATTACTTTTGACTGACAGCACTCACAAAAGACTGGCTTCCATGTTATGCTATTTTAAGCATTTCTTTGCTTAAAACGAACATAGCAATAGCCATTTAGCTCTTCTGTAACACGCACCCTCTGCACCATAGTAGATATATGTTTGTAGCAGCCTTGTTCTGCTGGTTGTGATTGTCTCTTTACTCCATCTTGCTATTGGCCTCAATACTAATGCAGTAGCATCAGAGCCTGTAAGCAGGGAATTGATGTTAGTCGCTTGGCTGCATGCTCCCAAGAGAGAGACAACACAACCCATGGGGCTTTGCGCTGCTGACTTTTGAGTTTTCGCTTACCTATACAAGTGATTAATAACTGAGCTCTAACACTACTGTGCCTGAACTGTATTAGATGCCCCAGTTTCTGTGCCTAGGGCAGCACAATGCAGGGGACAGCACCTGCCTGGAAGAAGTTGCAGGACTTTATTCTATTTACACTACAAAACATTTAGGATTTAACTAGCACACTAATATAACTCCAGTTGGTGTAATAATGAAGCTAAGAATGCCTTTTTCATTTTCAGTCAGTACTTAATTCCCCCAATTCCATTAAGCTGCAATTATATACTTGTGTTTTATGTTGAACTATTTACAGTTCACAACATTTCCTAATAGTAGACAGTAGACCTAGATAGAAACAAAAATAACTGTTAGTCAAAAATATGCTCGGATTAGCATCATCACTGAGGGGTGGCATAGAACATCAATTTTGCCTTGCTTGTTGGGGGCTCAGGTCAGGGCAGACTGGCCATTGGGAGACTCATGAGGATTCCTTTCCTGTCGCAGTACTTTGGAGCCGATTGGGCTGGTGTTTCTTACACCCCTATCCAATTCCTGCCACCCTAGTCTCATTTCCAGCCACCGGTACTCTTCATTATCCCCCCCCCCCCCCCCCAAGAAACCCTAGCCGGTGTTCTGTCATGGGCATACCCACCCCTGCGACATTATCGATGCGTACAATACCAAAGCTTTAGTAACATTGATTTGGTCATACCCACCCCTGCTCATGATCTGTTCCTGTAATGCTATAGCCTCAGCCTTGGAGCACACTCGCTTACCAGCCAGAAGCCCATTGACGGTGTCACAGGCTTGCCAGGCTGGGACAACCTCATTCTCCCATTCCACCACTGCCAGTTAGCGAATACAAAACATATTTCTATTGCAACGAAAGGAGGGATGACTTTTACAAGATTTGTCTTTCAAAACATTTTTTTTTTATAGAAATGTGGCAGGTACCCATAGAGTTTTTTTTATTGTTTAACATGTATTTGTCTTACTGTCCTTCTTTCCACTGTCACTGATTCTATTTTTTACAGTTACACTAGAGATATGAATTGCTATGGCAATTACAGTATTATCTACTCTGAAAGCCAAGAAATTAAAAATTACTTTTAATTATGACTTATCAGAACTTCATTCAGACTCTAGGTCTGGTCAATTCCCTGTCTATAATGCTAAAAATGAAATCACGACACTGTCTTTTCAAATTGGACTCTGTAAATGTGAACTTCTTATTTTTATCCTACACATCAGCAATTGGAACTGTGACACATTCTTCCTAACCATGTAGCCAGGTTTCAGTCTCCTGTTTTGAGTCCTCATGCTTCAAGCAGCTTCTTGATACTAGAGTGAGCAGTAGACACAGAAGCTCACTTTCTGCTTTTTGCTTTGTGACAACCAATGTCCTAATTCTATGTCATGATTCCCCCCTCTGCCTCATCCCCAGCATTTCTACAGACATCCTATAACAAAATAAACAGAGTTCTTCAAAGTCTTCCTGCACACAGGGGCAATAAATCCTTATCTAAGAAACAGAAAGCACCACTGATAAGGTGGGGGGAGCGCAGCTTGGAGAAGAGATTTACTAAAAGGGCAACTACAAATAATTTGTCCCCCAGCACCCATCCTGGGGGGATAGCATCTGTCCTTCCAGCCCCTTGGAAGCTAGGATAAATCCAGAGGGAGAAATGGTTTTCTTGGTCACATACAGAGGTCCGATCCTTGATCGTGGTGTGTCCCATTGCTCCTCGAGCCCTCGGAAACAGAAGACTTTATCCTTTATGAGGTATAGGATTTTCGGTGTTTTCTCCTTTTATTTTCTAACTGTTTTTTTGCACATTTGTTTATTGTCTTTTCTTTGTTTATTATTCGAATTTTTGTCTTTTTATTAAAATTTTAAAATTTCCATTTTGCACGGGCCTACCTTCTTGGCAATTAGAAATCCTCTAACCTGGTTTACTTGGAGCTCTAAAAATTACCCTGGTTTCTGAAGATTGTATGACCGCTCGTAAATGTGTATTAACCCATAGACTGTAAAATCAATTGTAACTAATCCATTGTATGATTGGGAAAGCGTAACTAATCATATAGTATTACAAGGGTGAATGACTCACAATTAACTTGCAGTGCTGCATGGTGACTGTGTGTGAACCAGCAGATTGCAAGCTGATTGTATCTGATCGTTCAACAGCAGAACTGATCAGACTCTCCACAGGGTAAGTGTGGGATGGAATTAGTATGCTTGTATGTGGAGAGGGGTGGGTAAGTGTATGTGGTGACTGTCTCGATTACTCGCCAGCAGAGTTTGATCGGATGGTGATTGGGGAGGGTTCCACCGGCCCGATTTAATAGTTTAAAGTGTAGTTGCGGTGGTGTTGGCAGCTTGTTGTAATTGGTGTGGGGGTGTTTCTGGTGTGATTGCTCTCTGTGCTGGAAGCAGCCCACACACACGTTGCAGATCGCTCGATCAAACCGACGTTGAACGATCGATTTTGTGACATGCTTTGACTAGCAAAGGTAAAGTCTTCACATTTGGGCCCCATGACACCCCTTCACTTAATGCACAATGCAATAAAATGCATTGTCAAAGTAAACATTTCCAAGGAAAGGTGATATTTTAAAGGAGAGTATTTTAATACCCCTACCAAATAATAACCTTTCATTTTCAGTCTTTTGTTTAATATTGTATACCATACTTCTCAGAGTTGTACATAAGTAATGTGACTTTTCTTGTATAAATATATAATACCATTACAGGATTTTCTGGTTTTAGTGGTAGGTCATCCATTATCTCAGTATAAACTATATAGTGTGCAAGCCTTTTAGCTGTAAAAGCTTATCTATGGGTAATTTAATATGGCACTCTACTTTGAAATAGATGATTGTCTTTGGAGTGGACATCAAATAAGCTGTATTTTACAATAAAGGATATTCCTGGCTTAAAAAAGCTCAGCTCATGCCATATTTTTGCACTATAAGCACATGACCGTAAGATGCACCTAGAGTTTAGAGGAGTAAAATAATATAAAAAATATATTTTCCCTAATGCATGGCACGGCCTGCTTCACAAAGTCATTACATCTGGGTATTCTGCCACAAGGTGGCGCAGTGCACTGCAGAAGAGTTGTGGCTCCGCCCGGTACCATAAAAAAACGGAATCACTATAGACTTATCCAGTTGTTTTCTGCAGTGCTTACTGCGAAGATAGAAGATGGCTCTTATATACTTTGCGCAGGTGTGCGGGGCAACCATGCCTGCGGCCCTACATATCTATTTCCACCCGTTTCCAGACCCTCTGTGTGGCGTCCTCCGGTGGTCTGGCGGCTGGCGATCCTTGTCCTGCTTGGTCCGTGAGTCCTCTCTGGGTTTTTTTGTTGTACTTGGGGCATGGGCTGCAGAATACTTATGTATTTTGCTTATGTCTTTCAGGCGGGACACCCGTGGGTTCTCCCGGTCCTGCTCCTTACTTCCCCCTTCATCTCCCTTTACTATTCCGGGGGCATCCCTCGGGGGGGGGGGGGCTTTTATTAGCCATTACCCTGTGCTGGCATATTGCGCCTGTATTAATCATCATATGGATGCTTCTGGGGATAACATGCTCGGGGGTCCTTTGGAACAATACCGGCTGTGTTCCATGTGTGGGGTATCCCCTATCAGTAATGACGTCACGTTGTGCGGGCCGTACGCCCATGCTTTCCTTGCGCTTCAGTCTGGGCTGCCTGCTTCTCTCCCAAGCTCTGCGCCCCCTTCGGCATCGCCTACCCCGCCGCGCCTGCATTTAGCCCCCAGTGAGGGGGATTCTAGCAGGGGGTCACAATCTGATCTGGCACTTCGTGTGGCCAGCATTGAAAAACAGCTTGCCAGGCCTGTTCCACGTAAGGCCTCTAGCAAGAAGTGGCACCTGGCTCCCACGCCTGCATGGTTTACTGAGGAGCAGGAGGAAATTGATCTTTTTGATGACCGTTACTCCCTAGAGGAGGGGGAGCTTTTCCCGGGCTCTGATTCCTCTGGGGACCAGCAGGTGGGCTGCAACAGTGACCCTGGGTCTGAGTCTGAGGATTCTTGGTTCCCTGAGGACACTGCTAATCTGTTGTCTCACATTTTTTAAATCTTGCACATTGTCCCCCCTGAGGTGGCTAAGAGGAAACAGGGTGAGCTTTTTCGTACTGTTAAGCAGTGTCTGGAGTTCCCTGAGCAGAGTCATTTCACTAATTTGGTGCTCAAGGAGTGGGAACATTCTAGTAGATTGCCCGCGGTGCCCAAAGGGTTAGATAAGATATACCCATTTCCTGCTGGGTTAGATAAGATATACCCATTTCCTGCTGACCTGGTTAAGCGATGGTCGGGTCCCCCCGAGGTGGACGCTCACGTTCTAGGGCTGTCCAACACCTCAGTCATGCCTTACCCTGACACTACTACACTGCGGGACAGCGAGGACCGGCGTATGGATCAGCTGGCCTGCCATGCTTTTACATTTGTGGGGGCTGGGCTGCGTCCGGCCTGTGCCTTAACAGCCATAACTGCCATAACAGCCATTGCTCTTAAGAGACAGATCAATCGTCTCCTTGATGGCGCTACAGCTGGTAGGGAGGAGTACAGGGCCCTCTTGCTTTGCTCTGAATTTGTTGCCTTTATCCTTACTGCCATGGATGATGTGGTACGGCTGAGTAGTAGGGCCTCTGCCCTTTTGGTGGCTATGCACCGCTCTGTTTGGTTGTGTCAGTGGGCAGCTGATGCTGCTGCTAAGGAGGCTCTTACTGGGCTCCCCTAGGATGGTAGGCTGCCTCAGCGTAGGAGGCAGCCTCGGCTTTTTCGGGGGCCCTCCACTTCCTTCTCCTCCTTTCGTGCCCCTAGAGGAGGTCGAGGCCCCCTCTTTTCAGGTTTCCGCAGGGGTTCTTGGGGCCGTGGCAGATCCCGTGGTCGTCCCGGGCTCTCATGGGACCACAAGCCCAAACCTTCTCCCAAGCCCCCTCAGGCATGAGGAGGCGCCCTCACCCATCCGGGTGGGGGGACGGCTTCGACTCTTTGCTCATGTCTGGAGGCTACGCGTCTCAGACCGGTGGATTCAGGAGGTGGTGTCCTCCGGTTCTCGTGGTGGCCGGACTCAAGGAACCTCCTGGTGGGCAGGACATTCCTACCCCAGTGTTGGGAGACTGTCACCACAGATGCCAGTCTGACCAGTTGGGGGGGGGGGGGGCTTTTGGAAGTCTCTGCAGTTCCAGGGCCAGTGGGGCCCCCCAGGAGGCCCATGCTCCCATCAATGTCCTAGAACTGAGGGCGATCAGGTTGGTTCTTTCTCAGCTGACCTCACACCTTCGGGGTCGGGCTGTTCAGATCCGCTTGGACAACCAGACGGCGGTTGCCTACATCAATCATCAGGGAGGGACTCGGAGCAAGCGAGCCCTCGAGGAAGTGTCTCTGATACTGTCTTGGGCGGAAGAGAATGTCCCTTGCATCTCGGTGGTTTACATTCCAGGAGTGGAGAACCAGGAGGCAGACTCCCTGAGCAGGGGGACGTCTCGGCTGGGGGAATGATCCCTCAGCAACAAGGTTTTTCACTCCCTGTGTCACCGCTGGGGTCAGCCAGATGTGGACCTGTTTGCCTCCTGCCACAATCACAAGCTTCCCAGGCCTGTCTCCCTGTCACAGGACCCTCTGGTCTTCGCCACGGATGCGCTAGCAATGCCTTGGATGGAGTTTCGGCTCCTCTATGTGTTCCCTCTGTTCCCTCTGCTGGGCAGGGTGCTGTGCAAGATAGCCCAGGAAGGGTTACCAGCCATTCTGGTGGCCCCCTGTTGGCCAAGGAGGGTGTGGTTCGCAGACGTCGTGCAGCTGGCAGTAGATCAGTATGCCCTGCCCAAGGATCCAGATCTGCTCACTCAGGGACAACTGTGCCATCCCAATTTACAAACGCTGGCTTTACCGGCTTGGCTGCTGAAACCTCCATCTTGATGGATAAGGGTTTGCCGGCTTCTGTTGTTGATACCATGATTAGGGCTAGGAAGAAGTCCTCGTCCTTTATCTACTACAGGATCTGGCATGCTTACATTGCCTGGAGTCCAAGTCTCTTCCTTGTCGGTTGTTTTTTATCCCCAGGATTCTGGAATTTTTGCAACATGTTTTGGATTCGGGCCTTCAACTTAGTACCCTCAAGGGACAGGTGTCAGCTCTGGCAATTTTTTTCCATAGATCCTTTGCCAAGACTTTTTTCCAGGGAGTTACCCATGTGCGTCCGCCACGTAAGCCTATGCTACCTGTTTGGGACCTGAATCTTGTGTTGTCTGCTCTGCAGGGTCCTCCCTTTGAGCCTATACGTGGGTCTGCCTTGCCCATTCTGACTCTTAAGGTGGCCTTTTTAGTGGCCATTACTTCTGTCAGGCGAGTTTCTGAGCTGGCTGCGCTTTCCATCAAACCTCCTTATTTTGAGAGGCATCAGGATAAGGTGTTTTTTTTGCCTAAGGTTGTGTTTGCTTTTCATCTCAATCAGGACATTGTTTTGCCTTCTCTGTGTCCTAAGCCTGCTAATGCCAAGGAGCGGACCCTTCATTCTCTGGATGTTGTTAGGGCTCTGAAGTTTTATTTGGTTTCTACTGAGTCTTTCAGGAAATCTGACACTCTTTTTGTTCTTGTTCTTCCTGCTGGACCTAGAAAGGGTTTGCCTCCGGCTAAATCCACTATCAGCAAGTGGATCCGTCAGGCGGCAGTGGAGCAGGTCTACTCTGCCAGGGGGAAGGTTCCTCCTCGTGCTATTGGTGCGCCTTGGGCCTTTCAGCACCAGGCTTCTGTTGAACAAGTTTGTAAGGCCGCAACTTGGTTTATTGTTCATACTTTTTCCAAGTTTTACAAGGTTGATGTTAAGGCCTCAGCTGATTCTGCTTTTGGCCGCAAGGCACTTCAGACAGTGGTGGTTTAAACTGCCTGCTGTTACTCATTGGGGATCCCACCCTACTTTATGGACACTGCTTTTGGAAGTCCCAGATGTAATGACTTCATGAAGCAGGCTGTGCCATGCATTGGGAAAAAGACAATTCTGTGAGTACTCACCTGTAGAATTGCTTTTACCATGCATGGCACGGCCTGCTTCACCCCACCCTTGTTACGTTGTTCTTGGTTTCCTCTTTATGGTGATTGTTCCAAATTAGTTGGGGCTGTTATCTTTATTAGTTTCCGGTTCTTGTATCACTGCTTGTCAACTACTGGATAAGTCTATGGTGATTCCGTTTTTATATGGTACCGGGCGGCACCACATCTCTTCTGCAGTGCACTGCTCCACCTTGTGGCGGAATACCCAGATGTAATGACTTCGTGAAGCAGGCGGTGCCATGCATGGTAAAAGCAATTCTACAGGTGAGTACTCACAGAATTGTCTTTTTAGCCAAACGGTGTGCTAATATCCCACCCAGAGCCCAATAGCAGACAGTGTGGCACAACCCCCCAAATAAAACCCACATAATAGGCAAAATCCCCCCCCCCCCAAGAAACCCATAATGGGCATACCAGGCAGTGTGCAGGATCCCCCCCCAGCACCCCACAACAGGCAGTGTGCAGAATCCCCGGCCAAGAACCCTATAACAAGTAGTGTAAGAATCCCTGTTGTCTGGTTATAATATGGTGGTTAGTTATGTAATATCTGCTGATGTGGACTTTTGTGGAGCTTTAAAGTTAGGGATTTGCCACTCCATAGAGACCCCAACTTTGCCCATTACTGCAGGGGGATTTCTTCTGAACAGCAAGATGAAGGTTAGACAGCTCACCTGAAAATTCCTGGATAAACGTTCACAGGGCATGGATGGACTGCTGCATAATCCCAAAGCCAATAGTATGCAGAATGAATGCAGGATTTCAGCTCACTGTGACAGTAATCTAACATTATAACATAACATTTAATTCAACATTAAAACAGAGAGCCCACTTCAGACAAAGACGATTAGCATGACGTGTTTCAGCGGTTAAGTGTCCCTTTAGTCATGTACAGTACACCCCCACCAATGGGCTCAGCCATTACCAGATCAACAGCCTTGCATAGTTGAAAATAGAATTCCCAAAAAGTCACTTGTCTCATCTGCATGCATGATGCTAACTTACATTTGCCCCTGCATCCACTTAAAGTTGAAACACTGCCTCGCCAATTTTCTGCTGGTCAAGGCCATCTTGGAGCACCCAGCAAGCTTCTTCCTTTTCCAGCATCCCTGCCATGCTGCTAACCCACTTAACCCACAATGCAAGGGTGCAGAAAACCCAGCAGCACTTCCTCGTTGTAGGCTACTGGCAGATCCATAGGATGCCATTGGAGGGCTGGGGGATTGACCATGGCAGGAGTTACAAAGAGGTAAATTAATTTTTATGTGCAGCAATCTGAATTTCCCTGGGGAGGGATACATAGGGAGCACTATTTCTTGTAAGGGTGTTAGTCCGGTTTAATTGAATAAATGTTTTAAGTATCTAATGTACCATTTGCAAGAACAGATGAGGCAACTGCTTAGACCCATTTATAAGTAACCTTGGAGGTACACAATTAAAATTGACAAATCTTTAAGGAGCCATACCACAAAACCCTGTTAGCTAGCAACCAATCCTATAATCTGTCTCTAAAGTCTGGTTAAAAACAGAGGTCTTGGTTGGCACTCATCTGCAGATGTATAAAGCTGCACCACCAAAGGCCACTGTGCCTCTGTGTAGGTGCATTCCTAACTCTAATCTATAAGAGCCCCCTTTGGGACATACAATACAATAGATAAATTGGGAGCAGCTTACCTGATGTTGCCCTATAACCTCAAGTGCATCACATGGGGAGGAAGGGTCAAAAGCCAACCCCAAAAGCCAAGATTTTTTGCAACTGTGGAATTCAAATGTCAAAAATCCCAGCAATTATTAATTAGTGGATGTGTAATTTTAACATAAAGTATTTCTGAAATGCTCGCCCTGTAGTATTATTTGCTTTGGATTCTGGCTGAAGGCAAACTCTTTCCTTTTCTTTATATGAAAAGAAAATCTGTAGAAAAATCTGTGTGTGTGTGTGTGTGTGTGTGTGTGTGTGTGTGTGTGTGTGTGTGTGTGTGTGTGTGTGTGATACTGAACACATCCAGTGGGCGGAAATGCTGGGTTGTTAACTAACTGTCTAGCAGAATAGACAGCATTGTCTTTATCATACAATACATTCAGTCAAATGCAGCAAAGATGATGTAGGGCCTCTTACTTCAAATGTATGGATGGCTTGAAAGGGAAGAAAAGGACAAGCGTGCAAAGTGTTGACGATATCATTAGTTCTGTATAGGGTCGAGGGTGCCTCATATTGTAATATTATCTTTTCGTAATATAAAAGATATCCTTAGCCTTTCATGGCAGACAATTTAGCCCTCATCCTCTATATAGCATCGCTATATAAAAGGAAGGATTAATACATCACATAGATTACACTTTGATGGTTTATTGATCATGGAAGACATGGGCCTTGAAATTAATTACCACTGGTTCTCAAGGCCAGATTGCTGAGGTATAGAAATCCTTTTCTGTTTACTAATAGCTTAAACATTTTAGCCCTGGAAATAGATGATAATTGTATTAGAAGGGATTACAGGCTTCATCTTCCCTCTCTATTGCAGCTAATGAGAAATCTAATTCCAGCCATGTGCTAGCCTGGGTTTTTGGCTGTTTTGGCTGCAGAATAAGTATATGCATATGTCGCAGCTTTACAAGAAATCTCTAGGGGGCCTGTTGGAATATTTAAGGTTTTCATATGTTTTTATTGTTTTGGCCCAACTTTTCTGGTTGTGTTCAAGAGCATTTGTAATAATCTGTCAGAAAAAAAGAGTTGCCTGTGTTGCTTTAGGCTGGGTCTAGAGTTTAGGGTCTAGGGTTTGGCAAGTCAAGTTAAAAAGTAAATATCAGTAGCTTACCTTTCCTTTAGTCTCCCCAGCATTGTCCTTTCTGCTTTCCCCGTCTCTGTAGCTAAGAAATCACTTCCTAATTCAGCGGTTAATCACCAGCCCACTGACCTGGTCCTTCAATCAACCTTCACTGAACAGAGAACGGAAACATCCCCCACTCCCTCCTCAGACGTCCTGATTGGCTGCCCCTCTCTGCAGCTCTGAAACCCGCACTCCTCTCTCTTCTTCCTGCTGAACATGCACAGCTATCAGTATCTGTCTCCAGTCTTTGATCCGGCTACCAGGCCTGCCCCCGCCTGACACTCTGTATTCCAGCCTTGCCACAGGTCAGACACCAAGCAGCCCCCCCTTTCATCCGGGCAAATTATTTGCTAACAGGCTGGAGTAAATATCTTTGCCTGCAACATGTCTCTCACTGTCGTGATCTGCCATACTGAGCTGACAGGCTGCAATCTCTGCCTGCAACCTTATTTTTCACTGTCATGATCTGGCCACACTGAGCTGACAGGCTGCAATCTCTGCCTACAGCATGTCTCTTACTGTCATGATCTAGTCACACTGAGCTGACAGGCTGCAATCTCTGCCTGCACCATGTCTCTCGCTGACATGATCTGGTCACACTGAGCTGACAGGCTGCAATTTCTGCCTAGAGACTGTCCGTTATGAATATGCTAAGCACACAGTGTGCTTACATCACATCGCTGTTGCCACACCCACTGTTTCTCCTCATTTTTCTATGAATCTCCAATGCTCTAATACTTTGAAGATAAATTAGAAACTACAGGGAACTACTTTGCATGGTCCTGGAGGAAGGAAAGGCTGCATGAGCAGCGCAGTACTGAAGCAGGCAATCTGATAAGAGGCTGAGTGCGGGACTATCAGCGATTGTCTGCAAGAGATTAAAAGGATAGCTTTTTTTTAATGCTTACAGAATGTCTTCAAGTATACTCTTTGTTGGTGTCACACATACGAATACGAATATGAATACTTTATTGGTCGCCAAGTATGTACAGAATACAAACAAGGAATACTTTTTGGAAGGGGGGTTCTCCATAGAGCTTGAACATTTGCTAGACGCACAGCTATATACATCAACACACTATATACACAACTATATACATCAACACACATGCTATATACTTAAATAGGGGTATAAACATTAGTTTGTTTTAGCTAGTTATACATATTTACAAAGGATTTTGTTACATGCGATATTCCTTAAAATAACTGGTGATGCGCCGGGGATCGAAAGTTTTCTGGGATTCTTAGAGTTTATTATTTAGTGCTTTAACTGCAAGTGGGAAGAAACTGTTTTTATACCGAGAGGTTCTGGACGAGATAGCCCGATACCTTCGTCCGGACGGTAGTAGATTGAAGAAGGGGTGACCTGGGTGTGTGGGGTCACCTACTATTCTTTTTGCCCTAGAACGGATCTAGACCCAAGTACCACAAATATATTTTGGCTACAATGTAAACAAGAATGCTGATAACAGCTTCAAAATGACATTGTTCTAAGCTATTTGGCAGTAAAGAGTTAATAGCAATAGCTCATGCTGCAGTCTCCTTTAGCTATTAAATGTTAAACACAATTTACAGCCAGTGGAGTAGACAGACAGAATCATTTGCTTGTAGGAGATGCTAGAACTGTCTGTATTTCCTCCAGAAAAAAATATAAGTCACATATAAAGGATTTATGAGGAGCTGCTGCCATGTGACCTGACTTCACGTACTGTTCCCACTGTGAGCCATAAACCTAAATCTGTATATAACATAGAATAAAGCAGGAACTTGCAACTTCTGCTTTGTGCTTCCCTTGTGCCATAGGAAATTCATTACTTGAAATGTTTTTATAGACTATTTATTATTTTCCTATAATGAGATTTCCTAAAAAGAATTACTTTTACTGCTGATATTCTAATGTAAGAACACTAAACTGCTTTAAAGCGGTTTAAAATCTACTTCCCCTGGCTCTGGAGTCTAAAAAAATCCTGGGCCAATTTAAAGCCTTCCCATGGGGCATCGTGATTTCAGTTACCCCGTTTCACCATATACTCACCCTGGGATTCAGTCTTATGAAGCGTGTAGATCTTAGCTTCTGGTCTGCTTTAAATCAAAGGTAGAAGTCAAATCTGACGTTTTCTAGAGGGAGGTATGAGGTATATTCCTGCCTCTTACTTATCTTTGTATAACTCTTAATCCGTTCTATTGTTACATTCTTCAGTCCAGGGAACTCTGTATGGGGTTTATTTAATAAACTATGACGCCATACATTTCAATGGGGTTTCATTTGGTTGTGTTTAAATAGTGTTTTGCTATAGTAAACTTTAACATTTTTGGCTCAAATCATTGTGTGGCCAAAATTGTATGTGCAGGTCTGTCATTGCAGTGTCATTGTCACAGTGTTAAAACAATGTCATTCCATATGTTTTCGCTCTGGTGCTGGTATTTATGTGTTTAGAAACAGACTTTTTCCACACAGCGTCCGGCGCTCTATGCTAGAGCACCCAGTTTTAGAGTGCCGGAGCTGGTTGTGTGTAGTTTTTTGTTGAATATGTCAGTGTTTACAAGCAGTTGCTCTAACAGACTCACATAGCGATACGTGGTGCTAGTATTAAATCAGCCTCTTTGTGTTAAGTAGCTGCTTCTAGACTTCTAGGAATCTATCGGTGGAACTTGCATATCCAACTCTTGTTAACATGAATATATGGTGCGTACTGGGGAGCAAAAACCTACTTGTAATGCTCCAAGCAGGGTCCGCACTGTACTGTACACTCCACTGTGGCATGGGTGCCTGCAACCTAATCAACAGTAATGTGGTCCCTTTAAAATCAAATGGGTTATATTTGTATTCAGGAACTGTTGATTTGTTATAGATTATGGTTAAAGCTTCCCAGTGCTCAGTCAGGCCACTGCTTTTATATCCAGTATTAAAGTTTGCATTGAAGAAATGTGGCACACAGCTGCCACTCATCTACAAATATATTTTATCAAAGCAGCTGAAATATCACAATTGTGGCAATTTATTCTATTATAACACAGCAAAATCTCACATTGCCTAATTCCATCTCTTCACTGCAACTGTAAATGTAAATGATTCATGAAGAAAGGCTCAATCTATAAGAGTGCTTTGATGTGTAGTGATCAAGAGGGCCTTCATTTGCAGTTACAGAAATTGCGATCGATATTTCAAAACCTGACAAATTTCCATCATGACACAAGGATTTCTGTACTGGGATCAGCACTATCACAAAAACAGGAGCTTCAGTGCTAGTGTGTTCCAATATCATGGCACTGGAAATATTTATTCACGAAAAGGCAAGGAGTAAATTCCGCACATTTATTTTTGGAGGACAACTGGAAACTTTCCACCTGTTGAAGGAAATTAGTCATTCATATTTTACATCTTAGTTTATTATATTAGATTACATCTTATTACTTTACATTCTGATAAAACACATCGACACATGCACGCATATTTGCACAGTATAACCTGGATGTACAGTATTTTTGTAAAACACGTAAAAGGTCTCTTATAACATGTGAAAGCAGTGTTATGTTGTGAGATATAAACAGCTTGTTATAACATGTGAGTGTAGTGTTGTGTTGTGAGATATAAACAGCTTGTTATAACATGTGAGTGGAGTGTTGTGTTGTGAGATATAAACAGCTTGTTATAACATGTGAGTGTAGTGTTGTGTTGTGAGATATAAACAGCTTGTTATAACATGTGAGTGTAGTGTTGTGTTGTGAGATATAAACAGCTTGTTATAACATGTGAGTGTAGTGTTGTGTTGTGAGATATAAACAGCTTGTTATAACATGTGAGTGTAGTGTTGTGTTGTGAGATATAAACAGCTTGTTATAACATGTGAGTGTAGTGTTGTGTTGTGAGATATAAACAGCTTGTTATAACATGTGAGTGTAGTGTTGTGTTGTGAGATATAAACAGCTTGTTATAACATGTGAGTGTAGTGTTGTGTTGTGAGATATAAACAGCTTGTTATAACATGTGAGTGGAGTGTTGTGTTGTGAGATATAAACAGCTTGTTATAACATGTGAGTGTAGTGTTGTGTTGTGAGATATAAACAGCTTGTTATAACATGTGAGTGGAGTGTTGTGTTGTGAGATATAAACAGCTTGTTATAACATGTGAGTGGAGTGTTGTGTTGTGAGATATAAACAGCTTGTTATAACATGTGAGTGGAGTGTTGTGTTGTGAGATATAAACAGCTTGTTATAACATGTGAGTGTAGTGTTGTGTTGTGAGATATAAACAGCTTGTTATAACATGTGAGTGTAGTGTTGTGTTGTGAGATATAAACAGCTTGTTATAACATGTGAGTGTAGTGTTGTGTTGTGAGATATAAACAGCTTGTTATAGCATGTGAGTGTAGTGTTGTGTTGTGAGATATAAACAGCTTGTTATAACATGTGAGTGGAGTGTTGTGTTGTGAGATATAAACAGCTTGTTATAACATGTGAGTGGAGTGTTGTGTTGTGAGATATAAACAGCTTGTTATAACATGTGAGTGGAGTGTTGTGTTGTGAGATATAAACAACTTGTTATAACATGTGAGTGGAGTGTTGTGTTGTGAGATATAAACAGCTTGTTATAACATGTGAGTGTAGTGTTGTGTTGTGAGATATAAACAGCTTGTTATAACATGTGAGTGTAGTGTTGTGTTGTGAGATATAAACAGCTTGTTATAACATGTGAGTGTAGTGTTGTGTTGTGAGATATAAACAGCTTGTTATAACATGTGAGTGTAGTGTTGTGTTGTGAGATATAAACAGCTTGTTATAACATGTGAGTGTAGTGTTGTGTTGTGAGATATAAACAGCTTGTTATAACATGTGAGTGGAGTGTTGTGTTGTGAGATATAAACAGCTTGTTATAACATGTGAGTGGAGTGTTGTGTTGTGAGATATAAACAACTTGTTATAACATGTGAGTGGAGTGTTGTGTTGTGAGATATAAACAGCTTGTTATAACATGTGAGTGTAGTGTTGTGTTGTGAGATATAAACAGCTTGATATAACATGTGAGTGTAGTGTTGTGTTGTGAGATATAAACAGCTTGTTATAACATGTGAGTGTAGTGTTGTGTTGTGAGATATAAACAGCTTGTTATAACATGTGAGTGTAGTGTTGTGTTGTGAGATATAAACAGCTTGTTATAACATGTGAGTGTAGTGTTGTGTTGTGAGATATAAACAGCTTGTTATAACATGTGAGTGGAGTGTTGTGTTGTGAGATATAAACAGCTTGTTATAACATGTGAGTGGAGTGTTGTGTTGTGAGATATAAACAGCTTGTTATAACATGTGAGTGTTGTGTTGTGAGATATAAACAGCTTGTTATAACATGTGAGTGGAGTGTTGTGTTGTGAGATATAAACAGCTTGTTATAACATGTGAGTGTAGTGTTGTGTTGTGAGATATAAACAGCTTGTTATAACATGTGAGTGTAGTGTTGTGTTGTGAGATATAAACAGCTTGTTATAACATGTGAGTGGAGTGTTGTGTTGTGAGATATAAACAGCTTGTTATAACATGTGAGTGGAGTGTTGTGTTGTGAGATATAAACAGCTTGTTATAACATGTGAGTGTAGTGTTGTGTTGTGAGATATAAACAGCTTGTTATAACATGTGAGTGTAGTGTTGTGTTGTGAGATATAAACAGCTTGTTATAACATGTGAGTGTAGTGTTGTGTTGTGAGATATAAACAACTTGTTATAACATGTGAGTGGAGTGTTGTGTTGTGAGATATAAACAGCTTGTTATAACATGTGAGTGGAGTGTTGTGTTGTGAGATATAAACAGCTTGTTATAACATGTGAGAGCAGTGTTCTGTTGTGAGATATAAACAGCTTGTTATAACATGTGAGTGTAGTGTTGTGTTGTGAGATATAAACAGCTTGTTATAACATGTGAGTGGAGTGTTGTGTTGTGAGATATAAACAGCTTGTTATAACATGTGAGAGCAGTGTTCTGTTGTGAGATATAACGAGCTTGTTATAACATGTGAGAGCAGTGATCTGTTGTGAGATGTAAACAGCTTGTTATAACATGTCAGTGTAGTGTTCTTTTATAAACAGCTTGTTATAACATGTGAGTCTAGTTTTGTGTTGTGAGATATAAACAGCTTGTTATAACATGTGAGTGTAGTGTTGTGTTGCGTGATATAAACTATATGGGTTATAAAAAACCCAGGATTTTGACTATCCTGACCGGGCACCCCCAGTCGGGCTGTTTGAAATCCCCCAGGTTGCCTGAACAAACTCACCTCTTCCCGGTCCTAAGACACATGCACGGCCGCTCATCCAATCACTGCCCTTGGATCCACTCAAGCCCCTTCATCCAGGAGCTTGTCTAATACGAGCGGATCCGAGCATGCTGGTGCCCACATCCCCTGCTACCTTCTAACAGGGAGTGTGCCCGCTCTGTCCATTCACAAATGCCTTGCATGGGCACGCGCCCTGCTAGAGGGGTAGGGGGGATGCGTCTTCTGCTTGCGCATTTGACTTTGGACTGGGTAAGAAAGTGAGTTTATGGGTGATCTGGGGGGTTTCACACAGTGGGGCATCTCGATTTGGGAAAGATATGTGGGAAAGATATAAACAGCTTGTTATAACGTGTGCGCACCGTGTTCATTTGGGAGATTTAAACAGCTTGGTATAATGTGTGAGCACCGTGTTCTTTTGGGAGATTTAAACAGCTTGGTATAATGTGTGAGCACCGTGTTCTTTTGGGAGATTTAAACAGCTTGGTATAATGTGTGAGCACCGTGTTCTTTTGGGAGATATAAACAGCTTGTTATAACGTGTGAGCACCGTGTTCTTTTGGGAGATATAAACAGCTTGTTATAACGTGTGAGCACAGTGTTCTGTTGTAAGATATAAACAGCTTGTTATAACGTGTGAGCACCCTGTTCTTTTGGGAGATATAAACAGCTTGTTATATAACGTGTGAGCACAGTGTTCTGTTGTGAGATATAAACAGCTTGTTATAACGTGTGAGCACCCTGTTCTTTTGGGAGATATAAACAGCTTGTTATAACGTGTGAGCACAGTGTTCTGTTGTAAGATATAAACAGCTTGTTATAACGTGTGAGCACCGTGTTCTTTTGGGAGATATAAACAGCTTGTTATATAACGTGTGAGCACAGAGTTCTGTTGTGAGATATAAACAGCTTGTTATAACGTGTGAGCATCCTGTTCTGTTGTGAGATATAAACAGCTTGTTATAACGTGTGAGCACCCTGTTCTTTTGGGAGATATAAACAGCTTGTAATAACGTGTGAGCACCCTGTTCTTTTGGGAGATATAAACAGCTTGTTATAACGTGTGAGCACCCTGTTCTTTTGGGAGATATAAACAGCTTGTTATAACGTGTGAGCACCCTGTTCTTTTGGGAGATATAAACAGCTTGTTATAACGTGTGAGCACCCTGTTCTTTTGGGAGATATAAACAGCTTGTTATATAACGTGTGAGCACAGTGTTCTGTTGTGAGATATAAACAGCTTGTTATAATGTGTGAGCACCCTGTTCTTTTGGGAGATATAAACAGCTTGTTATAATGTGTGAGCACCGTGTTCTTTTGGGAGATATAAACAGCTTGTTATAACGTTGTTTAATACTTATTAGTGCCGTGTTCTTGTGTAACATACAAGTAACATTATATAATAAACAAGAGAAGTATTCTTGTGTAACATACAAGCAACCTTTTATAATATATGAGTAAAGTGTTACAAATAACTAGACCTTTATAACATGTAAGTTCAATGTTCTGGTGTGAGATAAAAGTCACACTGGGAGTGCAGTGTTGTGGTGCAAAAAAGGAACCTTTCAAACTATCAAGGGTGGCAACGTGGTATTAGATTATCTAGATAAGGTATTGTATTGGTTATCTAGGTGAGTATTGTCATATCTTCTGGACCATGTGTGTTTGTATAATACACCTACCACAAGTTTTGTAATTGCAAGCTTATTTAAAGGCACAATATGACGGCTTGCTGCTATGCCATTCCTGGCAGAGATTGCCAATGTAGGCTTCAGATTTGTTGTAACAGAAAGGTACCTAAAGCCAGAAAGCCAACAATTTTCAAAAATATACTCACCTTTTAGTACTATGTATGTGCCATTTTTCGAGAAATATGTTGTACTATGAATAATATAAAAATAGTTTTTGACAGCCCTGTGGGGCTGTGCTAGATGGGCTACATAGGCCAGATATCAGCTTCAACAGCTTCATTCAGCAGCACAGAAGAATAAATCAGCTGCATGGCAGGTAGGGATTGTCTGCTTTGATGTTATACATTTTCTGGACTAGAACTCCTCTTACCCTAGTAGCCATCACCATCACCCCACCCTGGAAAGGCAATACTCACTGCTCCAACATTCTATCACAGGTTGGCTCCTCATACATCACTGATCTTCTGCCCACCATGACCAGGATTCAGACTGATGGTGTGTGTGTGTGTGTGTGTGGTGTCTGCCCCTCATTGTTGGAGAAAGAATTGCATTAAAGTCGATCTTCAGTCTCACTTGCACAGGGACACTACATTACCTAACCTACCCCCTCACACCATCAGTGAGCCAGTCATTAGAGAGATGCTGAATTAATAGCTACACACATGAGCGGAATTTGCAGCTCATCCAATAAGACACAGGCTTCAATGAAGTATGCAGCTACTTCCTGCCCCCCATCATTAAGCCCGGTCTGAACTTCCTAAGGATCTTTAAAGTGGACCAAAATCAGGATGCCCCACTGTGTGAAACCCCACAGGTCACCTGTTCACTTGCTTCCCGGTCCAACAGCGCATGCGTGATCCGAGGCCGCACCCTGGCTATCCCTCTAGCGGGGAGCATGCCCGAGCCAGCCATTTGTGAATGGCCGGCATGGGCACGTTCTCTGTTAGAGGGAAACAGGGGATGTGGCCGCCAGTGCGCTCGGTGCCGCTGGCCTTAGAAGCTGCCTTAGATGGCATGACGTCAACAGCTCTGAGCGCACTGATTGGACGAGCGGCTGTGCATGCGCCATAGGCCCGGGAAGAGGTGAGTTTGTTCGGGCGATCTGGGGGGTTAACACACTGATTGGGGTGCCCCAGGGGAAAGGAACAAAACACAGGATAGTCAGAATCCTGGGTTTTGGTCCACTTTAACTGTAGAGATATCCCAATCTGGAATGGGCCAGGGGAGAGTGTTACAAGGGACACATCCTCCAGGCTGTTGGAAGCAATGCTATCATTTGTTTTTCTTTCTTGAGACACCAGGCTTTGCACTTGCATTTATTTTACAAACTGAGCTTCTGCTGCATTTACTTGTTGCAGTAGCCATGTAAGAAGTGTTTAAACTGTAAAACCCTTACTGGATAACAGCTAAGTGTCTGCTGGCGGGATGATGCTACGGGGTGCTAGAGAATTTAAACACACCGCACACTCCTATTGAGTTTGCCTTCTGCTGGCCCTAATGAAACATACATAATGTGCAAACAAATAATTACCACCCGGCACGCAGAGGAACAGAAGCAAAGCTGTGCAATACTAATTATTATTTTAGTTATATATGATCATCTTGGAACCAATCAGGATTAAATTACACATATACATATGGGTAAAACACGTTTTCTTTAATGGAGTGCACTGAATGTAAGCATGTTTTCACTTGAATGAGTCAGTAGAAGTGTTAATGTGATCCTGCCATATTATATTGTGCTGCAGCAGGGCTCACCGGGGTGTCAGGCTGTGTAAAACCCCCCAGGTCACCAAAACAAATGTACCTCTTCCCGGTCCTATTGCGCATGCGCGGCTCCAATAGTGCTGACGGATGCATCCCCCACTACCCTCTAACAGGGAGCGTGCCCGCACTGGCCTTTCACAAAAGCCTGGTGCGGTACACTTCCTGCTAGAGGAATAGCGGGGATGCGACTGCGGCTCACACATGCGCCATTGGCCCAGAAAAGAAGGTAAGTGTATGGGCGAGCTGGGGAGTTTCGCACATTGGGGCATGCCGATTTTGAGTGCCCCGGGGGGAGGGAATCGATCGGCGCAGGGATCTTATCAATTCCCGGGCCAATCACCGCAGGTTTCGGTCCACTTTAAGTATGGTAGAGTATTGTGCTGTACCACACTCAGGGGTGTAACTTAAGGGGGTACAGGGGCCCAGGAGGTCAGAGGGGCCCCATCATTGTTGCTCCTCCACCTAATCTGTCATATTTGTGCTCACTTGGCATCATTTAGTTGCTTTTTCAGTCTTTAGTTGCCTAGCTGGATCTAATTGAGTTAAAAGACTGAACAAAATGTTACTGTATGATCCTTGAAAGGGACCCATTTAATATTCTCACCGAGTCCCGGTCACATTTAGTTAAGCAACTGACCACACCAGTGCCGTTAAATTAGAACCCCTACCGGGGCACTCTGTTTCGGTCTGTCTGGCTGTGAGAGCATGCACAGTGGGGATGCTAGGAGTGGGCCCATGCATGCATTCTGGGGTCAAGGTGGGTATACAGGGACCGGGAGGGGGGGTCACACTGTGGGACATCCTTAATTGGGACCTCTCAACAAAAAGCAGAGCACTTTGCTGCAGCATCCCTGCATGTTGGGTGGGGTGAAACGCAGCTGGAGGCCACGTCCACCACACCCCTCACACATGTCGTGTGCAGTGTTGCCGTCTTTCACTATCCTTGGTTTTGATTCTTGCACCTGCGCATCCCAATTTTGGATGGCCCGCTAAGTGAAAACCCCCAGATCGCCTATAAAAAGGTACCTGGTCCTGGGGCATGCATGGCCTCTTGTCCAATCAAAGGCGTATGCCATGCATATTATTGATCAGCTTATAACTGTTTAGATGCAGAGACCGGGAATTGGGAGTGACCGCATCCCTAGTTTCCAGTTAAACGAGGCTGCGATTCTGCCCCCACCTATCTGAATGGCTGGGTGCGGGAGCGCACCTCAGCCCAGGGATGCTGAGGATGCGGCTGTTGATGGTTTAATCACCGTGGGAGCCAGGGCCAAGCTCCAATAATATCCAATACCATAAGTCAAACCAGCCTATTGCATACCCTGAACCTGAGATTAGAGATTTTACCCCTTCCAGGTGATAGATTTTCTTAAACCCTTTTGGGCAGACATGGGGCATGCATCTTTTTGTATCCCTTCCTACCCCTTGCACACCTGGTTGTCTAACTTGCTTACAATTTTAATGTATAGTCAGTCACATGACCTATTAATAAAGCTGTAATAGGATTATATGGCTGTGTTGTCTACAGTGGTGCATGTGCTGTGCTTTAGAGGGTCTGACAAGCCATCATGCACCTGCTCCCCCCCCCCTGCACTTTGTGTACCTGATACTTAATTTACAGGACAGATTGATAAGCTACTCCTGCAGACATGCCCATACAGTCTTCCTCCTTCATTCAAGCACACTTGCCATACAGTTTACTATTTGCCAGCCTCTCAGGTGTCCTTATTACCTCATTGGGTTGTCATTCATGGAGTGTACTTTACCAGCATACCTCATTGTCAGTTTATCTTTGATGTGATGGATAGGAAATGACCCATGCTAATAGTTCCAGCGTATCCGTTTACCTGCCTCTCTGACCGCAGAGGTGTTTGAGGTCCACCATGCCATAAAAGGCTCAGTCGCTAAGCGCTGTGTACTAGTTCTTAGTGAAGGTTTCACAACATATTCCAAGTGCCAGTCCAGTTACACCATTGTTGACTTCGCTTCTTTGTATGGCTTGCGTCAATGCGTTTGCCAGAACTAGTTAAATATACGACATTGTAAATAATGACAGCTACTTTCAAACACAAGTCATGTAATCCAAGGGCTACTAAACTACTTAGAACACTTGCTTGTTTCAAATAAATGTCAGAACTGCAGCAAAGGTTACAGTGGGGCATCTTCATTGCCTCTGCCAAATCCAGAGGTCACTACTGTGTTTTTCTTTTTTTAAGGTTACAATCTGCCACCCCATGCCATAACACTTTTATTCTAAGTATGCAGCACGTCCTGCTTCAGATAATGATTCATAACATCTGGGATATAGTCCACAAGAGGGCGCTTTACTGCAGAGATGACCCCCCACTAATTCCCCAGTTTCTTCTCTGCAGTGGGCTGCGAAGGACAAGATGATGGCTTCTCTTCTCGCAGGTGAGCTGGGTTTCACAGCCCTGGGCCCTGTAGAACTATTCCCACCCATTCCACTTTTATCTGCCTCCCAGCCTTGGCTGCGTGGTCGGGTGATGGTAGGCAGCACCTATTAGAGGTGCTTCATTGGAGCTTGCTCCACCGCAAATCCCCCACCAAAGGGTAGGCGGTTGTCAGGTTACTGGTGATCCTGACTTGGGATGCCCCGTCCGCTATTGCCCTTCCTTACATTTATTAATGTTTTAATGGACTCCTTACTTCCCCTTCTCCCATTATACTGCGGAATGAGTGCCTGATTACTGTAAATGTGTTTTGCCTTTTTGACATTTCTGTTATGTGTTATGATGCCTTTTTGTCATGTCTCGCTGGCACTCTCCTCGGCTCTGCTCCTCTCCTCTTCAGTTTTTGAATTGCCTGCCGCTGACTCGTGCACCCCGCGGTGTCAGCGGCGACGTTACTCAGGGACCTGACGGCTGCTGATTGGCTGCGGGGTGGCTGTCTTCAGCCTGTAACCTTAATTAATGCGGGTATTGTCTTCTTATGTCTTTCAGTCGGGAAAACTAATTAGAGGTTTCTCCCGGTCCTGTGCCTTCTATTAGAGGCCAGAATGGCTCTGGGTCCCAAAATGGAGGTGTCCAGGTATCTTGGGAGATGCAGCAGGGGTTACCTTCTCCAAAAATGCGGCCACCCTCTCCATCAAGTCAAAATTGTGGAGGGTGATGAATGCCAATATGATTTTCACCACCTTCTTGGGCTTATATTCCCTTCCCCCGTGTGGTCCAGACAGCAAAATCTTGACTTGGGCAGGTCAAATGTGCACTCCACAACTCTATATTAGAGGCCTAGAAAACAATAAAATCCTCCCACTATCCTAGCGGACAGTTAAGGGGCATCCCGGGTAGCTGCACAGCGTAATTCCCATTGGTCATTGTGACACCAAAAATCACCATATGGAGGCTTCTCAGGATATTGTGCTCGGGGGTCCCATCTGGGCAAGCCCGGCTGTGTGTGGTGTGTGGGGCATCCCCTGTAAGCGATGATGTGCGGGTCTGTGTACCCTGCGCCCAGCAGGCGCTTGCGCGGCACTCTGGGCTGCACTTGTCTGGGCCTGCACCCACCATGTCTTCTCCCAAGCCCCCTCGGTTGATTGTGGCCCCCAGTGAGATTAACACTAGTGGGGAGTCTCAGCCTGATGTGTCTTCCAGGCTGGCCAACATTGAGAGGTTGATTGCTAGCTCTGTGGCCCGTAAGGCCCCAGCTAAAAGACGGCACTTGGCGCCTGCTGCGTCTGCCTTCCCTATGGAGACAGAAGAATTCCTTGATTTGTCTGACTGTACCCCGCTTGAGGAGGGAGAATTATTCTCAGCTTCAGAATTCTCAGATGATCAGCACTTCCCTGGCGCTGATGCCGGCTCAGAGCATTGGAATGCTGACGACACCCATAGACTTTTGCCTCAAATCAAGTGCTTTCCATTTCTCTCCCTGCTGCGACACCCAGGCAGCAGGAGGAATTGTTTGGTACTACAAAGCCACGTTTGGAATTTCCAGAACAGGCTCATTTCCATAATCTGGTTCACAAGGAATGGGAGCGGCCTAGCCGGCTCCCTGGTATCCTTAAGGGATGGGATAAAAGGTACCCTTTTCCCCCGGATGTGGTTAAATCCTGGTCAACTCCACCAGAGGTGGATGCTCCGGTTTTGGGGTTGTCTAATACTTCTGTGGTGCATTCCCCTGATTCCACTACCTTGAAGGATAGTGAGGACCGACGTATTGACCAGCTGGTTTCCAATGCCTTTTCCTGTGCGGGATCGGCCCTGCGCCCGGTGTGTGCTTCTGCTATTACTGCTGTGGCCATTAGGACTCTGGTCAAGGGCCTGTTAGAAGGCTATCCTGATGATTCTTCCAGTGCCGAATTTAGAGCCTTATCACAATGTGAGATGTTTATTGCTTATATTCTTTCTGCCTTAGATGACACCATTAGGATGTGCTGCAGGACCTCGGCTCTGGCTGTTTCTGTTTCGCTCGGTCTGGCTGCGCCAGTGGGCAGCTGACAATGCTGCTAAGAAGGCTCTCACAGGGCTACCCTTTAAGGAGGGGGCTGCGCCTTTTTGGGAGGGGGCTGCACCTTTTTGGTCACCGGTTGGACCTTTTTGCAAAAGGAGGTAGATTACCCCAACGCAAAAGACAACTGCGGCCCTTTCGGGGTTCAGGGTCCTTTACCCCCTCCTTTCGTGGATCCAGGTCAGGGAGGGGGGTACCCTTTGCGGGGCACAGGGGTGATTTCTGGGGTATAGATTCCCGGGCCGATCAGGGGTGGGTGTTGGTCCACTTTAAGCCACACTCCCTTATTGAGTGATGGATAGGAGATAGGGTCTAACAGTTAAAACAATAGAAACACTTTGAATATGCAAATGAATTATCTATTGATGCAGATCTGCATGTTATACCTAAAGAGGGGCAAATGAGACCAACGAGGGACATGGACTCAAAAGAGGGACAGTCCCTCCAAATGAGGGACACTCAGAAGGTATGAACTATACCTGTTCGTTATGTTTGTGCTGATGGCTATAAGTTCTAGTTAAATTCTTCATGACAGCAATAACACTACTTTGGCTGACTGCTTGAGGTTTAGTAATGTAAAAATAAGTCATGACGCCCATGTGCTACAATGTTGGCAGAGCCACTGGGGGAATGCTGAAGTCTGATGCCCTGAAGCAAGGTCATAATCAGTGTTCATTTTTAATTATTATGCTGTAATAGGCCGTGTGCCTAGACGGTGATGGTTTCATTTGAGAACTCTCAGGAGACTTAAAGTGGAACAAAACCCGGGTTTGTTTACTTTCTCAGGTTTTGTTCCTCTTCCCTGGGACATAACAAATCGGGATGCCCCGCTGTGTGAAACCTCATAAATTACCCCAATTGCTTACCTTCTCCTCGGTCCAACGGCGCATGCAGTGTAATTCGGCAAGTATCTTTGATGTGATGAAAGGGGAGCGCACTACCACATCTACTGCAAGCCTATCTGGGGCAAGATTACTCACACAATGCAGGGGATGTTGGTGAATGTGCTCCCCATTGTCAAATCCCGTCATTTGAGGAAGCGCCTCTGTTTGGACGGGAGCCCCCACATGCGCCATTGGACTGGGAAAAGCTTTAAATGATTTAGCAGCTAAATAAAAAACAAAAGGGTGCTTAACTTTTGTCCCACGCAGCTGATTGGTGCTAGTCTGGGAGATCAGTAACTCACCTGATCACTGGATCTGAGCCAGTGGTGCATCCTCTCTTCCACTAATATACTGTAAGTAGGTCATATCAAATAGCAGCAGTCTTGCAGGCTTTTTTAATGGATATAGACCCTAGGTGCCATGAATTCATTCCAAATCCAGCTTGTGGAATAGGTTCTGATCTTCATAACATGCCCCATTTACGTTATGGGGTTTATTTAGGAAACGCAAAGCGCCACCAGCAAGTCATATTTATGAAGCCCAAAAATGTTTAGCGGCTCTCCTAGTGCCATGTATCACATCAGAGGCTCAGTGTCGATCTCTCATAGACATTAATTAGCCATTCCAGTCACTTTTTTTTTGTGACCTCTGTTTAGCATATTACAATTTTTTTTTGCTCAGGATCCCTGTCATGTTAGAATGTTTTTTGCATTCATTATTGTACTTGGTTACTTGCTGCTGCCAATCATGTGTCATGTCATTTGTATGTTCCCAATGTCATTCCATGTGTTTTTACTTGATCACTGTGCAGCCATCCCCAGTTAATGCCCTTTTTTGTATTGCACATGGCGCTGTATTCCTGAGTGTTGTGGTTTCACAGCACCTGCCCTGGCGCTGTTCATTTACATGTTAAATACAAATGATATCTGTCCCTCTCTACTGGCGCTACCTGTCGCTATCTCCATTGGAAAATGGTAGCCTACAGCACTGAGCACTGGCAGCGCCGCCTGCCAGTGGCCGGTGTGGTAGCTGAGGCGCTAATAGTGTCTTTCCCTAGACTCTCAATTAGCTCTACGAGGCGCTAGTGATAAATTGGCCTCTCTATATATCATCCTCTTTTATGTATAAGCTATTGTTTTTATGTATAAGCTATTGTTTTTAATTAGCGTAGTAATAAGTATTGACTTATATTTCCATTTGAATACACATCAGTGAATCCATAATGCTTTTCTTGCTTTAAAACATTACTCCCCCCCCCACCAGTCAGTTTTCTGCTGTGCCACCTGTCTCTTTTTGCTCACTGGTATTGGGTGCCTGATGTCCCAGTTGGTGCCAGGAAATGATGAGTCAGCAGGGTCCCGGGAGCCTCTCTAGGTTGACGTGCAAACTACATCTGCTTCCACCATACCAAGAACAGCTGACTCCCAGGATCTAGGGCAGTTTCTACTCCTAATCGCAGAAGATTGCTGCTGCCCCTGTTCCAGATTTCCTGCTATGCTGAGTATAGCACAGAAGATAATACAAAAGTTTTACATTTAAAAGTCTTACAATTGATATATATATGCCAAAAACAAAAACATGTTAAGCCATCTAGTAGCAATGCTGTTTAGCATAAATGGGGAACATTAGCATTAACCAGTCTGAATGGGTAAACACATCCCCACACATTGCAATCGCAATATGCTGTTATTCCCGGAGACAGGCCATTAGAGTTAGTCAGTTGCGGGGTCTCATCTAATGGGTGGGAGTGGGCTAGCTCAGCATGTGGGATTCATCAGCAGGGTGGCACCAGCAACTGCACATAAGGTGGTCCAACCTTGTCAACACAAGATATATAAGAGTGTGTAAGTGTGCAACACAGTGACAGGATTTTATTGAGCACCTTAAGGGATAGACCAGTAAAATTTTGAAGTCATCTGCCTGGCAACAACCTGATGCAGAATCAATCCCACACTGCCTTTGTCTGGTCACAGAAAGGAGGGGAAATGTATTCTTCTATTTGATACCTCCCCCCTAATCCTGACCACAAATTGAATCCTGGGGCTTGTGTCAGGGTGACATCCCCTCTCTTACTGATAAGCTCGAATAGAGTCCTCTGCACTCTCTGTCAGTCAAGCACAGCTTAATTCAGTGCAATGTACACAGTGTGCTTGCATCACTAAGCCCCATCATTCCAAACACAGAGGAGGAAAATGGGTTGAAGCTGTATTTTATTCTTAGTATACAGTACGTCCTGCTCCAGATTAGATTACTTACACTTGGGTATTACTCCGCCAGATGGCGCTGGACTGCAGAGACAGCGAAATTGGCTCCTCCCGGTCCCTCAAATACCAGGGACCTCCCACCAATCCCCAGATCTTCTCTGCAGTCTGGACGGGACAAGAAGATGGCTCTCTCATCTCGCAGGTGAGCGGGGCTATTAGCCTGCGGCCCTGTAGGACTATTCCCACCCGTTCCACTAGTAATATGACTCCCAGCCTTGGTTGCGCTGGTCGGATGACAGCACTGCTGCCAGGTGCTTAGGAGCGCTGCTTCACCGCAATCCCCCACCAAAGGGTAGGCGGTATAGGCATATGGTGAGCCTCTATGGGATGCCCCTCCCGCCCTATTGCCCCTTGCCCCTGTCTATTGGTGGGTCCTATGTTAAGTGGCCGCTGTCCTCGCTCGCTCTCCCTTGTAGCTCTCGGGGGGGGGGGGGGGGGGGTGTGTAGGTGAATTTGCCTTGGTGCTTCACTGTATTATGTGCTTCTGGTTGGTGAAAGTCGCCGCACTGACTTGGTTGCACTGGTTGCTTTCCACACAGCTTCCACTGTGTTCCGCACTTGGCGGCTGCGTTACCTCGGGCCCTGGTGCGCCGTTATTGGCTGCTTGTCTCGTGTGCGGCTTTGCGCTCTTCGGGGGGGGCGGGGCCCACGGTTGGCGCGTTCCGCGTCACTGTCCTCGCAGCCCGCCCCTCGAGGTATACCCGGCGCCATTTTCTCTGGATCCGGCTGCTGCGTGACTGGCATCTACCTACCGCGGTCCTTGAGTGCCCTCGCGGGCGGCTTTATTTACCATTTGTCATTTCACATGTCACTTACTGTTCCCCTTTGTTTATGTCAGACGGGCCGACCTCTATTTGTTTCTCCCGGCCCTACTCCCTCTATTTAGTTACTTAACTTGTGAGGCCTAGTGTGTAAATTACTCCCACTTCCCTAGCGGGCGATTGGGGCATCCCGGGTTGCTTTATAGCGTGAATCCCTATCGGCCTATTGTGCCGCTATAATCACCATATGGAGGCGTCTCAGGATAATGTGCTCGGGGTTCCTTCGGGACAAGCCCAGCTGTGTGTAGCTTGTGGGGTGTCCCCTACTAGTGCTGACAATGTGCGGGTCTGTGTACCTTGTGCCCAGCAGGTGCTTGCGCTGCAGCCTGGTTTACCAGTAGCTGGGCCTGTGCCCCGTATGGCTTCACCTACTCCCCCAAGCTTAAATCTGACTCCTATTGAGTTGCATACAAGTGGGGATTCTCAGCCTGATGTGTCTTCTAGATTGGCTAGTGTTGACAAGTTGCTTGCTAATACCTTGGCGCGTAAGGCCTCTGCAAAAAAGCGGCACTTAACACCTGATGTCACTCTTTTCCCTATGGAAGCTGATGAGTTTTTGGATCTGTCTGGCTATACCCCTTTGGAAGAAGGGGAGTTATTCTCTGACTCAGAGTCATCTGATGAGAGGCCCAGGGGTCATGGTGATTCTGGCTCTGACCCCTGGGCCCCAGATGATACTGATAAGCTGTTGGCTCAGATTTTTGAGGTACTGTCTATCTCTCCCCCGGTTGCGGCCCCCAGGCAACAGTGGGAATTGTTTCATACGGCTAAGCCGCGCTTAGAATTTCCTGAGCAAGCCCATTTTAATAATCTTGTACTCAGGGAATGGGTCCCAGCAGGCTTCCCGGTGTACCTAAGAGTTGGGATAAGAGGTATCCCTTTCCTGCTGCTGTGGTGAAGTGTTGGTCATCCCCTCCTGAAGTGGATGCCCCGGTCCTAGGGTTATCTAACACCTCTGTCATGCACTCCCCTGACTCTACTACGCTGCGGGATGCTGAGGACCGGCGCATTGATCAGCTGGCGCCCCATGCCTTTGCGTGTGTGGGGACGGCACTGCGCCTGGTCTGTGCCTCTGCCATTATGGCTGTGGCTATTAGGACCCTGCTTAGAAGTATCCTTGATGGTGCCCCTGATGATGTGTCTAGTGAGGAGTTTAACGCACTCTCTCGTTGTGAGGTTTTCGTGACTTATGTCCTCTCTGCCATGGATGGTACCATTAGAATGTGTGGCAGAACCTCTGCCCCTGTGGTGGCTATACGCCGCTCGGTTTGGCTGCGCCAGTGAGCTGCTGACAACGCTGCCAAGAAGGCTCTCACTGGTTTTCCCTTCAAAGGACTACGCCTGTTTGGGGAATGCCTGTACCTTTTTGCTAAGGGAGGCAGGTTGCCCCAGCGCAGGCGGCAGTCTCAGCCCTTTCGGGGACAGAGCTCCTTTTCTTCCCCCTACCGTGGTGCCAGACAGGGGAGGGGGGTCTTCCTTACAGGGGCCCGAGGAGATTTCTGGGGTAGGGGCAGAGGACCTGGTCGCCCTGGCTCCTCCTTGGGCTCTAAGCTTAAGTCTTCTCCCAAGCCCCCTCAGGCATGAAGGGGCGCCCTCACCCATCCGGGTGGGGGGACGGCTTCAGCACTTTGCTCACATCTGGAGGCTTCATGTCTCAGACCGGTGGATTCAGGAGGTAGTGTCCTTCGGTTACAAGATAGAGTTTGCTGCCCCCCCCCCCCCCCCCCCCCCCAAGGTTCATGAGATCCCGGATTTCTCAGGGGCCCTGTGTCAGCTCAGGCTCTGGTTCTGGCGGTGCAAATCCTTCTGGAGCTGGGGGTAATCTGTCAGGTCCCCTTACTAGAAAGGGGAAAGGGCTTCTATTCCAATCTGTTCACCGTGCCCAAAAGAGATGGGTCAGTCAGGCCCATCCTGGACTTGAAGATCCTCAACAAATTTGTCAGGTGCAGGCGCTTTCGCATGAAAACTCTGCACTCTGCCATCAGTTCCCTGACTTCATGACGTCTGTGGACATCAAAGATGCTACCTTCATATTCCTGTGTTTCCAGGTCATCAAAGGTTCCTCAGGTTCGCTCTGGAGGATCTGCACTACCAATTTGTGGCATTGCCCTTCGGTCTCACTTCAGCTCCCAGAGTGTTCACCAAGGTGCTGGCAGGAGTGATGTCTCTGCTCAGGTCTCAGGGCATCCGCGTGCTGCCCTACCTGGACGACATTCTCATCACTTCCCAGTCCCTACAACAGGCAGAGTTGGATACTCAGCTGGTAGTGTCCACTCTGGAGTCATTTGGCTGGGTGATCAACTATCCCAAGTCCTCACTGTCCCCTTCCTTGGTAACTCCATTCCTAGGAATGAATCTGGATACAGTTCAGGCAAGGATCTTCCTTCCTCAGCAGAAGGTGGACAGTCTGATTGCAAAGGCTCAGTCCCTCCTAGCTTGTCCCCATCCCTCCATCAGGCAGGGGATGCAGCTGGTGGGCCTGATGGTGGCGTGCTTCGAGGCGGTCCCTTATGCTCAGTTCCACATGAGGCCTCTGCAACTCCACCTCCTGTCAGTATGGGACAAGGATCCTGCGTCCCTGGACCAGGTGCTTGTGCTTTCCCCCCTGGTTAGCCGGTCCCTCTCATGGTGGCTGGACTCCAGGAACCTGCTGGTGGGCAGATCCTTTCTTGCCCCCTCCTGGGAGACGGTCACCAAGGATGCCAGTCTGACAGGTTGGGGGGGTTTCTGGAAGTCCCTGCAGTTCCAAGGGAGGTGGGGCTCTCAGGAGGCCCACACACCTATCAACATTCTGGAACTGCGGGCGATCAGGTTGGTTCTGACTCATTTGACTCATCACCTTCGGGGCCTGCCTGTTCAGGCGCGCTCGGACAACCAGACGGCGGTTGCCTACATCAATCATTAGGGAGGGACCCGGAGCAAGAGGGCCCTCCGGGAAGTGTCTCTGATCCTGGCCTGGGCGGAGGAGAATGTTCCCTGTTTATCAGCTGTGTACATCCCGGGGGTGGAGAATCTGCAGGCATACTCTCTGAGCAGGGGGACCTCTCGCCTGGGAGACTGGTCCCTCTGCAACAGATCCAATCTCTGTTGGGGCCAACCAGATGTGGATTGTTTGCGTCCCGTCACAATCACAAGCTCCCGGCCTTTGTCTCCCTGTCCCAGGAACCTCTGGCCTTGGCCACGGATGCTCTAGCAATGTCATGGCAGCAATTTCGGCTCCGGTATGTCTTTCCTCCGTTTCCCCTGTTGGGCAGGGTTCTGCACAAGATAGCTCAGGAGGGGGTTCCAGCAATACTGGTGGCCCCCAGGTGGCCAAGAAGAGTGTGGTTCGCAGACGTGGTGCAGCTGGCAGTAGATCAGTATGCTCGGCCCAGGGTGCCAGACCTGCTCACTCAGGGTCCCTTACGCCATCCCAATTTACAAACTCTGGCTTTGACGGCCTGGCTGCTGAAACCTCCATCTTGATGGAGAAGGGGCTGTCTGCCTCTGTTGTTGATACCATGATAAAGGCTAGGAAGAAGTCCTCTCCTTCCATTTACTATAGGGTTTGACGTGCCTACATTGACTGGTGTGAGTCTAAGTCTCTTCCCTGTCGTGTGTTCTCTATTCCCAGGATCCTGGAGTTCCTGCAGCATGGGTTGGAGATGGGGCTCCAACTCAGCCATTCAGCTGGCACTGGGATTGCTCCCCAGTCTACATGAAAATTGGGGATGTGGCCAGCGGGCAGGTCACGTCACGTGGCAATCTTGAGAACAATCAGCTTCAGGAGTGGAAAAATATATATATTTTTTCAAATCAGGCCATGGTTGGGGGATGCGTAGGGTTGGGAAGAAGGTTTTGTGCCACTTTACAGGCTCATAATGTACAATGATATTATTATTCAGTACCAATAAACAAAGTTAATAAAGAGTGTACTCTAATGGATATTTCAGTTTAATGAATGCACACCCAGAACTTAAGTCAATACTTCTCCTCAAGTACTATGGAGAGCTCTTAAGACACTGATGCTGGGTCTATAGCCAAAATAAGTGACTAATAATTAACCTTAGCATTACAGAAGGAGCACATGGCTGGGAAATACTGATATGCACCCTGGTAAAGGATTATCTGGGAACCAGAGTTAATAATACCCTGCTGCCTTGTAACATGGAAGTGACACTTCTGCACTGATAAGCGGCTTCCTGGTGGCAGGAAATAATGCCATTCATAGCACTGGTTCAGTTTGTAGGCAAGCTTGTATTAATAGATAAAATAGCAGCTAAAGCTGTACATTGCTTTACTACCTATATTACATTTCAACCCATTTTATATTGCTTTAAAGTTCAAAACTAAAGGTCAAAATAAATTAGAAAAAAAATGCATTATCAGGAGAAACTATTAGGCTGGTTTCACACCAGTTGCCTGTGAAAAGCTGCCCCCTGACATTCTGGGCCCTGCACATCAAGTTATGCCTCAGATAGATAGATAGATAGATAGATAGATAGATAGCCATCCCCATCCCTCCGCAGCAAGTGTCCCTGACGAGAGGGGGGCAGCGGCAGCCCAGTCACCCCATCCCTCTGCGGCAGCCAGCACAGATGAGGGGGGCAGAACAGCCGTGCCTCTGTAACTAGGGTTTACATTCGGGGGTAGAGCTTCTTTTCGGGCGTAGGGCTTATATTTTAAAGCATTTGTGAAAATGCTTAAAAATCACACTAGGGCTTATTTCCATGGAAATACGGCAACCAGAGCATTGTCACAGTTCAAGGCTAGCTACAAAAAGCCCATGATGAGTAAAAGGAATGATGGGACTGCTGAGTAACCCATTACATTCTCTCTTACTTTATATTGCTTGGCATGAGAAGCATGCATCTGCTATTGCTTGTGGTCACATCTCTATCAGCAGCACATGGATGGAATGCACACTATGTGTGGCCATGTCTGTGTGCAGATCACGTCTCATCTTCTACAAACTACAACTCATAGAAGTTTGATTTAGTTATTAGTTATTTTTATTAGTGTATGTTCATGGCAGAAGGCAGAAATAGATAAATACACACTTTCATGTGCAAGCGAGCAAATATTCTACAGATCTTTTATTCTTCGGGTTGAAGAACCTGAACCTGGTCCCTAATAAAATCAATGGGGACCTGAACTTTGGGGGCGGGTGGGGGGCGCAGAGTATGCAGCAGCAGGATGCTCTGCTGGAAAACCTCAGCAGTGGCAATAACAACAGTGTTCTGTTTGTACAGGGCTCATGTCTCTTTTTTCATAGATCTTGGTGTACAAATTGCAGATAGTGAAAACTGCTTCCATAAACCACAAGTTTGTCAACATAAAAAGCTAACAGCTAGATAAGCTCGGCTCCTTTTGGCAAATAAAATATTCACTTCCAAAAATGCCATCAAATGTGGACTATCTATTAATTTCATCATCAGCATGTGTTGTCTGTCTGGGTCACTGATGGAAAGCAGTGCATCTGGGTGATAAACGTGGCAGTCCAGCAGGCAGCATTTTTGTAGGAGAGCTCTAGCGGAAGCACCATATTTTTCTCATTTTAGTTAAAAGCAACTACGGTGTTACACAAATGTGAGCAACATCTACATCTCTTCGCTTAATTCAGTCACTTTTCAGGTTTTGCCTCACGCATTTGTCGCCATCTAGTGGTCACATTTCATAATAGCATTGACAGTCCTGAAATTGAGGAGCCATCAGTTTGAAGTTAAGGCAATATCTGGTGTAATGTGTCTAAGCTTATTGTTTACCTTACAGACTTTTCCCCTGTCATCTGAATGCCCTTCCAAGAAAATCACAGCAAGCACATTTACTTTAACTTATTACTATGTACAGATACGCAGTCCCTAAAATCAAATGTAATGGCTCATGGGGATTTCAACCTCTGTGTCATCAATGACCTAAAATGACATATTTATACTAAATTGTAATTATAGTAGATGAGCAACTAGCAGGAGACTTGGGGCCTTATTCATGAAGGGATAGCATCAGGTAGTGCCTTGTAAACGACAGGTAGCGACAGGTGAACGCTGGACACGGCACGCAATTACACATTTATCAAGCGGATTCTGATGAGCGACTGGGATAACGCCATGTAGCGTCCGATTCATCATTATCCCAGCCTCAGCGAACAGCGCCGGCGGTCAGCCTTGCAGAGTGCCATGTCTTACCTCTCTCTACCTGTCGCTCTCCCATACATTTCAATGGACGTTCTTTTATTTCTCTTTAAACAGGGTGTTTTTATCATTAATTTTTTTTTATTCTCAAATAATGTTGGGATCTCTCCTGGCCTTGAAAAAGCCATAGTTTCAATTTTCTTTCAATTTTTAAATATTTATGCAGAATTGACATTACAGGTCTGGCATTAATGTGTTCATGTCACAATGTTATTACAATGTAATTCCATATGTTTTCGCTTTGTTACTGGTGGATACATGTTCAAAAACAGCCTTTAATCACACAGCCTGTAGCTCTGGGCTACAGCGAAGCATTTTTGAGCACCGGCGGTGTGTGAGGCTGTTTTTTTTATGAATATGGTGTGAGTCGGTCGCACTGACCAGTCGCTACCATTTGCTCCCATACAGGGCTGTACTGCTCATATAGCGACTCCCCATAACGTATTCATCAGCGACTGAGGCGCTCTGAACTAGCGACCCACGGCCGAGCACAGCGACTACTAGCGGGGGCTTTGAAATGCCTGCTACAGACGCTCATCTGTCGCTACCTGCCGCTAGTAATGAATCAGCCTGTTGGCCAAATTCACCTATTCTTAGTATACAGTACGTCCTACTCCAAATCTAATACTTACAGTTGGGATATACTCCGCCAGATGGCGCTGGACTGCAGAGACATCGAAAATAGGCTCCTCCCGGCCCCTCAAATACCCAGGGACCTCCCACAAATCCCCAGAATTTCTCTGCAGTCTGGCAGCGAAGGACGAGAAATTGGCTCTCTACTCGCAGGTGAGCGGGGTTATTAACCTGCGGCCCTGTAGGACTATTCCCACCCGTTCCACTAGTATTATGCCTCCCAGCCTTGGCTGCACTGGTCGGGTGAAGGTAGGCAGCACCGCTGTTAGGTGCTTAGGAGCGCTGCTCCACCGCAATCCCCCACCAAAGGGTAGGCGGTTCAGGCTTATGGTGAGCCTCTATGGATGCCCCTCCCGCACTATTGCCCCTTGCCCCTGCCTATCGGTGGGCCCTGTTTAAGTGGCCACTGTCCTCCCTCATTCTCCTTGTAGTCTTCGGGGGAAAAGAGGGGGGGGTGTGTATGTGTATAGATATGTATGTTATGCAGTCTGTGCTTTCTCTTTTCACATGCCTTTATTCTTGTGTCAGCCGCCGCGCTGACTTGTATTTACTACTTTGGTTCCGCGCTTGACGGCGGCATTACCTCAGGCGCTGGTGCGCCATCATTGGCTGTTGGCCTTTCTGGCTTCGCGCTCTTCGGGGGGGGGGTGGGGCCCGTCTTTGGCGCGTTCCGCGTCATCGCTTTTACTGACCCGCCCCTCGAGGTATACCGACGCCATCTTTTCTGCTTGGTTGGCCTATGCGCGCCGGACTCCTACCTACCGCGGTCCGTAAGTGCCCTCGCGGCCGGCTTTATCGCCTTCACTTTTGTTACGATGTACTTAAGGTCTTGTCTGCTTGTGTCTTTCAGGCGGGACGAACCCTTCTTGGCTTCTCCCAGCCCTGTTTTAGTATATTACTTGTAGGCCTTGTAAAAATTATACTCCCACTTCCCTAGCGGGTTATTGGGGCATCCAGGGTTGCTATATAGCGTTATTCCCTATCGGCATATAGCGCCGCTATAATCACCATATGGAGGCATCTCAGGATAATGTGACCGGGGTCCCTTCGGGACAAGACCAGCTGTGTGTAGCGTGTGGGCAGCCTCATGCTGACGCTGACAAGGCTCGGGTCTGTGTATCCTGTGCTGAGCAGGTGCTTGCATTGCAATCTGGCCTGCCAGTGGCTGCACCTCGTTTCACTTCACATACTCCCCCAAGCTTAAATCTCACTCCTGCTGAGTTGCATACTAGTGGGGATTCTCAGCCTGATGTGTCTTCTAGACTGGCTACTGTTGAACATATTATTGCAAAGTCCTTAGCGCGTAAGGCCCCTGCTAAGAAGCGGCACTTGACGCCTTATGTTACTGTTTTTCCCTATGGGAACTGAGGAATTTTGGAATCTGTGTGGCTATAACCCGTCTGATGAAGGGGAGCTCTTTTCTGATTCAGGCTCATCTGATGAGAGACCAAGAGACCAATCTTTTGGGGTCAGGGTTCCTTCTCCTCCCCTTACCGTGGTGCAAGACAGGGAAGGGGGGTTTCTTTCCCTGGGGCCCGGGGAGATTTCTGGGGTAGAGGCAGAGGACGTGGACGTCCTGGCTCCTCCTGGTGTCCCAAAGCTAAATCCTCTCCCAAGCCCCCCCAGGCATGATGGGGCGCCCTCACCCATCCAGGTGGGGGGACGGCGGCAGCACTTCGCTCACGTCTGGAGGCTTCATGTCTCAGACCGGTGAATTCAGGAGGTAGTGTCCTCCGGTTACAAGTTGGAGTTTGCTGCCGATCCCCCTTCAAGATTCATCAGATCTCGGATTCCTCAGGACCCTGTGTCAGCTCAGGAGCTAGTGCAAGCAGTGCAAGGCCTCCTGGAGCTGGGGGTCATCTGCCAGGTTCCTTTAAGAGAAAAAGGCAATGGCTTTTATTCCAACCTATTCACAGTACCCAAAAAGGATGGTTCTGTCAGGCCCATCCTGGACTTAAAGATTCTCAACAAGTTTGTCAGGGGCAGGCGCTTTTACATGGAGACTCTGCGCTCTGCCATCAGTTCCCTGCGCCAAGGGGATTTCATGACTTCTGTGGACATCAAAGATGCTTACCTTCATATTCCTGTGTTCCCAGGTCATCAAAGGTTCCTCAGGTTTGCTCTGATGGATCAACACTACCAATTTGTGGCCTTGCCCTTCGGCCTCACTTCAGCTCCCAGAGTGTTCACCAAGGTGCTGGCTGGCGTGATGTCTCTGCTCAGATGTCAGGGCGTCCGCATGCTTCCCTATCTGGACCACATCCTCATCACTTCCCAGTCTCTACATCAGGCAGAGTTGGATACTCAGCTGGTGGTGTCCACTATGGAGTCATTTGGATGGGTGATCAACCACCCCAAGTCCTCACTGTCCCCTTCCTTGGTAACTCCATTTCTAGGAATGAATCTGGATACAGTTCAGGCAAGGATCTTCCTTCCTCTGCAGAAGGTGGACAGTCTGATTGCACAGGCTCAGTCCCTCCTAGCTTGTCCCCATCCATTCAGCAGGCAGGGGATGCAGCTGGTGGGCCTGATGGTGGCGTGCTTCAAAGCGGTTCCCCCCTGGTCAGGAGGTCCCTCTTGTGGTGGATGGACTCAAGGAACCTGTTGGGGGGCAGATCCTTTCTTGCCCCTTCCTGGGAGACGGTCACCACGGATGCCAGTCTGTCAGGTTGGGGGGTTTCTGGAAGTCCCTGCGGTTCCAGGGGAGGTGGGGCCCTCAGGAGGCCCACACACCTATCAATGTCTTGGAGCTGCGAGCGGTCAGGTTAGTTCTGGTTCGCTTGACTACTCATCTTCAGGGCCTGCCTGTTCAGGTGCGCTCGGACAACCAGACGGCAGTTGCCTACATCAATCATCAGGGAGGGACCCGGAGCAAGGGGGCCCTCCAGGAAGCTTCTCTGATCCTGATTTGGGCGGAGGCCAATGTCCCCTGCATTTCAGCTGTGTACATCCCGGGGTGGGAAATCACCTGGCGGACTCTCTGAGCAGGGGGACCACTCGCCAGGGAGAATGGTCCCTATGCAGCAGGGTGTTTCAATCTCTGTGTCAACGTTGGGGCCAACCAGATGTGGATCTGTTTGCGTCCCGCCACAATCACAAGCTTCCAGCTTTTGTCTCTCTGTCCAGGGATCCTCTGGCCCTGACCTCGGATGCGCTAGCAATGTCATGGAAGGACTTTCAGTTCCTGTATGTCTTCCCCCCAATTCCCCTGCCGGGCAGGGTTCTGCGCAAGATTGCTCTGGAAGGGGTGCCAGCAATTCTGGTGGCCCCCAGGTGGCCAAGAAGAGTGTGGCTCGCAGACGTGGTACATCTGGCAGTGGATCAGTACGCTGTGCCCTTGGTGCCAGATCTGCTCACTCAGGGCTCACTACGCCATCCCAATTTACAAACTCTGGCTTTGACGGCTTGGCTGCTGAAACCTCCATCTTGATGGAGAAGGGGCTGTCTTTCTCAGTTGTGGATACTTTGATTTAAGCTAGGAAGAAGTCTTCCTCTTCCATTTATTACAGGGTTTGGCGTGCCTACATTGACTGGTGTGAGTCTCTTCCCTGTCGTGTGTTCTCTATTCCCAGGATTCTGGAGTTCCTGCAGCATGGGTTGGAGATGGGGCTCCAACTCAGTACTCTGAAGGGTCAGGTTTCTGCCCTGGCTATTTTTTTCCAGAAGTCCTTTGCTCGGCACCATCTGATCAGGACTTTTTCCCAGGGGGTCACTCATGTGCGTCCCCCCACGTAAACCTATGGTGCCTGTTTGGGATTTGAACTTGGTTCTGTCAGCCTTGCAGGGTGCTCCCTTTGAACCTGTGCAGGATGCTGCCCTGGCCATTCTTACGCTCAAGGTTGTGTTTCTGGTGGCTATCACCTCTGTCAGGCTTGTGTCTGAGTTGGCGGCGCTGTCCATTCAGCCCCCCTACTATGAGAGACACCAGGACAATGTGGTGTTTCGTTTCAAACCTGATTTTCTGCCTAAGGTAGTGTCTGCCTTTCATTTGAATCAGGATATTGTTCTTCCTTCTTTGTGCCCTAATCCTAGCAATTCTAAGGAGAGGGTTTTGCACTCTTTGGACGTGGTTAGGTGTCTGAAGTACTATCTGGTGGCTACTGCACCTTTCAGGAAAACTGATGCTCTTTTTGTGGTCCCTTCTGGTCCTAGGAAGGGTTTGGCTCCTGCCAAGTCTACTATCAGCAAGTGGATTCGTCAGGCTGTGATTGAGGCCTACTCTGCTAAGGGGAAGAATCCTCCCTTCCGCCTTACGGCTCATTCCACTCGTGCTATTGGTGCCTCTTGGGCTTTTCAGCACCAGGCTTCTGTTGAACAAGTTTGCAAAGCCGCTACTTGGTCTTCTGTTTATACCTTTTCAAAGTTTTACAAGGTTGATGTTAGGGCCTCAGCTGATGCTGCTTTTGGCCAAAAGGTTCTGCAGGCTGCAGTGGTTTAAACTGCCTGCTGCTGATTTGTCTTGGGGATCCCACCCTACTTCATGGACACTGCTATTGGATGTCCCAACTGTAAGTATTAGATTTGGAGCAGGATGTACTGTACACTAAGAATAATACAATTTTGTGATTACTCACCTGTAGAATTGGTATTATGAGTATACAGTACGTCCTTCTCCAACCCACCCTTGGTTTGCATTTTCTTGGATCCCCTGTATGGTGATTGTTATCATTGTTATAGTTGATAGTTTGGATTGTTTAATTCTCCCGGCTTCTCATTAACTGCTTTTCAATGCTGGGGATTTGTGGGAGGTCCCGGGTATTTGAGGGGCCGGGAGGAGCCTATTTTCGATGTCTCTGCAGTCCAGCGCCATCTGGCGGAGTATATCCCAACTGTAAGTATTAGATTTGGAGCAGGGCGTACTGCATACTCATAATACCAATTCTACAGGTGAGTAATCAGAGAATTGTATTTTCTTTAGAAAGTAGACCTTTACTCCCACCATAAACACTGGCAGCCCCTTTCACGCTATGCCCTTGTTACAGGACATGCCAGCTTGATATATTTAAAAAGCATAGTGCAATGTATGTCCCGGTCCAGGCACACACAAATTTCCTCCCACCTTATCCCTTTTGGGAGGGAATTGTATAACATAATCCATTTCGAGACATCCCAAAATCGCTGATTATATGTAAATAGCTTATTTATTCTAGGGCTCTGTTCACACCTCTCCACTGCGTTAAGAGCAGGCGTTTTGACAATATGCCAGAGGGGCATTGTATCGAAACAAACACTGCACGTTTGATGCATTAGTAATGTGGTTGCATTGCGTTTTTAAAAAAATAATTTTTTGCACAATAAGTAAATGGTAAAGTCTATGGCAACACAAGCGCTACGCACTGTGTTATACTTGCGCTGTTACAACTTTGTGCCGAAAAAAAGCCATTATGTGAGCTGCTTATTATTGTGGTTGGATTTACAGTCCCTTCAAAGAACCCATAGTGAGTTCAGCAAGGAAAGTAGTGGTGGGCATAGGTGGCGTTGATTTATATAGCTCACTAGTTCATTCAGTCTGCTGGTTTCTCACATATAGGAACTCCGTATTAGCAGATAAAAATTAGGAATGAGAGGGGGGTGGCAGAGCCTAAACATTCTTTTGTTCTTTTCTCTTATGTCACTAGATATTTTAACAAGGCAATTAAGGTGTTTAAAGGGATTGTCCACAGCTCCTCTGCACAGGTCTGGTGTTCACACGTAGCTCTTTCATCCATGCCAGCATCTTCATTCTTACCAAAGGCAGGCATACCAGCAATTGCCTCTCCCAATGCCAGCGGGCTGCCATGGCGGTGTCGGTCCTTGTTAACGTCTCCATGTACCTACTCCATTCATTGCAATGGAGGGGCAGGTTTGTCACCCCCCCCCCCCCCCCCATTGCAATGTTATAGGGACGTAAAGCTAATTTAATGGACACCGCCATGTCTGCCCAGTGCTGGGCAATAGAATCACTCATTGTCCCTCACTGGTAATTATCAAGACAGCAGCGCTGTATGGATGAGCTGCAAGGGACAGAAAGTTTTATTTTAATGCCTCGACAGGGGCTTTAAAGTGGACCAAAACCCATCGCAGGCATACTTTCTCTACCGGGAGCATCCAGATTTGGGGTGGCCTTCTGTGTAAAATTCCTGAGGTCGTCCGAAATCTCACCTTCCTTCCCGGTCCAACGGCACATGCCCAAACAGCGGCCGCATCCCCGCTATCCCTTTAGAAGGGCGCGTGCCTGTGCCAGGCATTTGTGAATGGACCGCACAGGCACGGTCCATGTTAAAGGGTAGCAGGGTATACAGCTGCCAGCGCGCTGACTGGACGAGAGGCTGTGCATGCGCTGTAGGACTGGAGAAGGCTGAGTGACATTGGGCGATCTTGGGGGTTTCACACAGCAGGGCATCCCCGATCGGGTTGCGCCAGGGTCAAGGACCAAAACCCAGGATAGTCAAAATCCTGGGTTTTGCTCCACTTTAAGAAATCTTTGGGCAGATACATTTAGATATTACAGTAAATAATATGATTTGGTTTTGTTTATTTTTGGCATATATTATATTCTATAAATGATGTATTTATGTAGTGTATTTATATACTGAAGTGCGGCCAAAATCTGCAGTTTTACATAGCATATAGGATATTTATGCCCATTTATATTTTAATTTAAGCTGAAAGTGCCATCAAGTGGAAGTCCAATCTCAGGTAAGAAAAGCAAACTTCATTCCAGCAGGCAATGCTCTAGGCTTCAAGGACATGTGTGGTTAAAAAAGCAAGGACTAAGCTCCACCCTGGCTCCTTGGGCGACATCATGCTTTCTCTTTTACTTACTATTGGGATATTCAGAAATTGAGCCTTAGCTTCTCCTATACAAAACATATAACCAAACCTAGGCCTCAGCTCAGTAAGAATTGAAAAAAAATTCTCATGGTAGTAAAAAAAAATTACTTATTGAGAAAAAAGCCTGAGAATTTTACTGTTATAGACACCATCCTGCTTGTTACATTGTAACAGCAAGATGCCTGGCAGTATACTAGGCACAAAGCAGCTGCAGCATCTGCACCCCTAAGTTGCCATTGATCCATCCAAACACTCCAAAGGCCAGCCATTACAGCAAGAAGAACCCCAATTGTGTTCCCAATATAAAGAGCGAGAGAAACCATTTATTCAGTGAGTTTCTTCTATCTGCCACCATCAGCTGGGATGAAGATGCACTCCCCCCCACTAGCTCCAGATACGAGATCAGCTTTTTATTGGGGTCTAATGAAGGTATAGACACAGAAGCCTACAGTTTTAATCTAAGACACACATTTAGTAGAATGGTTTGTTGAAAAGGAAAGCAAAGCCAGTGCTGGGTAATCGATGGTAGGTCACATCTATCTGTAGGTGCATCTAAACAGGAGATGTCTGATAGGCATATTGATCTCAGGGCTCCAGACCTATTGAATCAGCATGTTGCCCCAGTTCTTAGCTTGGACAGCAGGGATAGGCTGTAATATTTATTGAATCAGTGTTTAATTGCTTGGCTTGCCAAGCATGCACTTAAATGTGTCTTGAGAGCAGCAATTTCCAGTGTGAAAAACACGGCCCGCTGCTAAATGAACGCGGGCACTGGGTAAACACGGCCTCGTTCTGCCACATGCACATTCCTCCTTTCTCTGGCTTTTGTGTTTGTTTCTGGCACCCAGTGTGTTTGCTTACACCACACTGCGACACTCCATAGGCCACACAATGCCCTGTTTGTATCCAGATGCAGCACTTACAATGCTTGGGAATATTAAACACTTTGCTAACGCTTCTCTCCCAAATGTGTGCCTAGAATTTGGAGGGAGGCATTATTCTTTTTAGATTCAAATCAAATTTGCAAATGGCAATGCACGCCTATAATAAACAACAATAATAAAGAGTATCAATGACTGGGTGGAACGCTGCCATGCCCTGTTTAGGATAAGAAAACACAGTTGTTATTGTTCTCCCCATCAGTTTCCTAACAGCAGATTTTGATACAAGGGTGAGCTCTCATTATAGAGCAGATTTACCCGCCTAGAACTTCTCTTCACTTGTCAAGGGGCAACTTAACATATCTTAACATAGCTTTCTAAGCTTACATTTTATTTCTAGGGAAAGGTATATAAAGTATATATAAATTATAGGACTTGCAGCTTCAAAGGCACTTATCATGGATCTAGTTGATTTTCTATCCTGCTGTGAAAACATGCAGGTAAGGAAGATTAGCATTTTCCTGTTTTTTACTCTATTGTCTGGTTAGCGAAAAGTAGTCACGTGGGCATAAACACTATTCAGGGAATGGAAGTCTGTAGTAATCTATTCATGTATAAATGACATCCGTTCAGTCTAGTATGATGTGAAGAGACCCAGATGCATAGTTCCCTCCCCAGCATTATAGGGGTTAAGACATGATCCCGTCAGTGCTCTTGGTGGTGGCCACTGTGGTGCTGCACAGATTCTGTATTCCTTCTGCTGTGCGGGGCCACCACCTGGCATTCAAGTTGCCGGGCATGCCTGTCACTCGCAGAGTAAGGATGCTGAACCTTGCGCCGGCTCACTGCCCCCAGGAGCGCCAAGGGAATGAGCTCAATTCTAGGACCAGATGGGTTTTTTAACCTCCTACATTAAACTGGACCAAAAACCATCGCAGTCAATTCCCTCCCCGTGGGACATCCAGAATAGGGATGCCCCACTGTGTGCAACCCCCCAGGTCGCCCCATACACTTACCTTGCTTCCTGGTCCAGCAGCGCATGCGCGAGCCGCGGCCACATCCCAAGTATCCCTCTTGCAGGGAGCGTGCCCAGGCCAGGCATTTGAGCCGCTGGCCTTAGACGAAGGCTTAGACGACGTGATGCCGGTGGCTCTGAGCACGCTGATTGGACAAGCAGCCATGCATGCGCTGTAGGACCGGGAAGAGGTGAGGTGAGTTGCTCTCGGCGATCTAGGGGGTTCCACACAGCGGGGCATCTCCGATGGGTGTGTCCCAGGGAAAAGGACCAAAACCCAGGATAGTCAAAATCCTGGGTTTTGGTCCATTTTAACTGAGCATCAGGGTAGGGGTGGGAGCTGTTTAATCGACTTCAGGGCCATAGAGTCATTGACTAGAGCTATATATACTGTAGCCATTTCCCTCAGCTTCTGTTGCTTGACAGTCCCTTAATGGTTGGGGTATGGCATGGTACTGGTATGGCATGGTACTGGCGGGAGTAATGGCTCTGCTGAGATCTCAGGGCATTCGCATCCCTCCTTACTTGGACGACATTCTCATCACTTCTCAGTCCTTCCAGCAGGCGGAGCTGGATACCCAGAGGGTGGTGTCCACACTGGAGTCTTTCGGCTGGGTGATCAACCACCCCAAGTCTTCCCTGTCCCCGTCATTGGTGAGGTCCTTTCTGGGCATGATTCTGGATACATCTCAGGTCAAGGTCCTTCTCCCTCAGCAGAAGGCCCAGCTTCTTCTGTCCTGCCCTCATCCCTCCATACGGCAGGGGATGCAGCTGGTGGGCCTGGTATCTTGCTTCGAGGTGGTTCCATATGCTCAGTTTCATATGAGACCTCTTCAACTTCACCTCTTGTCAGTATGGGATCAGGACCCTGTGTCCCTGGATCAGGTGTTTGTCCTGTCCCCTCTGGCCAGGTGGTCTCTCTCGTGGTGGCCGTACTCAAGGAACCTGTTGGTGGGCAGATCCTTTCTGGCCCCTTGCTGGGAGACAGTCACCACAGATGCCAGTCTGACCGGTTGGGGGGGGGGGCTTCTGGAAGTCCCTGCAATTTCAGGGTCAGTGGGGCCCTCAGGAGGCCCACACTCCTATCAACATTCTGGAACTAAGGGCGATAAGGTTGGTTCTCGCACAGTTGACTCCACACCTTCGGGGTCGGGCTGTTCAGGTCCGCTCAGACAACCAGACGGCGGTTGCCTACATCAATCATCAGGGAGGGACTCGGAGCAAGCGAGCCCTCAAGGAAGTGTCCCTGATTCTGTCCTGGGCAGAGGAGAATGTCCCTTGCATCTCAGCTGTGTACATCCCGGGGGTGGAAAATCTGGAAGCAGACTCCCTGAGCAGGGGGACTTCTTGTCTGGGGGAATGGTCCCTCAGCAGCAGGGTGTTTCGCTCTCTGTGCCACCGCTGGGGTCAGCCGGATGTGGATCTGTTTGCGTCCCGTCACAATCACAAGCTTCCAGTCTTTGTCTCTCTGTCCCAGGACCCTCTGGCCTTGACCATGGATGCACTGGCAATGTCTTGGAAGGGCTTTCAGCTCCTCTATGTGTTCCCTTCGTTTCCTCTGCTGGGCAGGGTGCTGCGCAAGATTGCCCAGGAAGGGGTTCCAACCATCCTGGTGGCCCCCTGTTGGCCAAGAAGAGTGTGGTTCGCAGGCATCGTGCAGCTGGCAGTAGATCAGTACGCCCTGCCCAAGGTTCCAGATCTACTCACTCACTCAGGGACAGCTAGGCCATCCCGATTTACAAACGCTTTAACGGCCTGGCTGCTGAAACCTCCATCTTGATGGAAAAGGGGCTGCCTGCCTCTGTTGTTAATACCATGATTCAGGCTAGGAAGAAGTCCTCGTCATCCATCTACTATAGGGTATGGCATGCTTACATTGACTGGTGTGAGTCTAGGTAGCTTCCCTGTCGGGTGTTTTCTATCCCCAGGATTCTGGAATTCCTGCAACATGGTTTGGATCTGGGTCTTCAACTTAGTACCCTCAAAGCTCATGTTTTAGCCTTGGCTATTTTCTTCCAAAGATCCTTTGCTAACCATCGTCTGGTTAAGACCTATTTTCAGGGGGTTACTCACGTGCATCCTCCACGTAAGCCTATGTTACCAGTCTGGGATTTTAACTTGGTATTATCTGCCCTGCAGGGGTCTCCCTTTGAGCCCTTGCGTGCGGCCCCTTTGTCCAGCCTTTTTGGTGGCTATCACTTCTGTTAGGCGTGTTTCTGAGTTGGCGGCGCTTTCCATCAAACCTCCTTACTTTGAGAGACACAAGGATAAGGTGGTGTTTTGTTTTAAGCCAGATTTTCTGCCTAAGTTTGTGTCTGCCTTTCATCTCAATCAGGACATTGTGTTGCCTTCTCTGTGCCCTAATCCTAGTAACCCTAAGGAGAGGGTCTTACATTCTCTGGATGTGGTCAGGAACTTGAAGTTCTATTTGGTGGCTACTGAATCCTTCAGGAAGACTGATGCTCTTTTTGTTCTCACTTCTGGGCCTAAGAAGGGTTTAGCTCCAGCTATGTCCACTATCAGCAAGTGGATCCCTCAGGCTGTGGTTCAAGCCTATTCTTCTAAAGGGAAGGAGCCTCCCTTCCGCCTTACTGCTCATTCTACTCGTGCTATTGGTGCCTCTTGGGCTTTTCAGCACCAGGCTTCTGTTGAACAAGTTTGCAAGGCCGTTACTTGGTCTTCTGTTCATACTTTTTCTAAGTTTTACAAGGTTGATGTTAGGGCCTCAGCTAACGCTGCTTTTGGCCGCAAAGTTCTGCAGGCGGCAGTGGTCTAAACTGCCCGCTGTGACTTTTGGGGATCCCGCCCTACCTTATGGACACTGCTATTGGATGTCCCATGTGTAAGGAATCTTCTGGAACAGGACGTGCTGTATACTTGGAATAATACAATTCTGTGATTACTCACCTGTAGAATTGGTATTATATGTATACAGCACGTCCTGTTCCATCCCACCCTTGTTATCATTGTTCTTAGTTTCCTCTGTATGGTGATTGTTCATTTGGGATTTTTTGTTATTATCATTCTCCCGGCTTCTTGTGTAACTGCTTGTCAATACTGGGGAATTTGTGGGAGGTCCCTGACTTATATAGGGCCGGGAGGAGCCACAAGCTGTTTTCTGCAGTCTAGCGCCATCTTGTGGATGTATAACCCATGTGTAAGGAATCTTCTGGAACAGGACGTGCTGTATACTTATAATACCAATTCTACAGGTGAGTAATCACAGAATTGTATTATTACAACTATTTCTCAGGGTGCATGCCTGGCACAGGCCCTGCTAGAGGGATAGCAGGGATGCGGGTCGCGCATACGCTGTTGGACCGGGAAGCACGGTAAGTGAGTGGGGTGACCTGGGGGGTTTCACACAGTGGAGCATGCCGATATTGATTGCACCGGGGGAAGGGAATTGATTGGCCTGGGAATCTTATAGATTCCTGGTCCGATCGTGCTGAGTTTTTGGTCCACTTTAAAGAAGATACTTTATATGATAGGACAAGGGTTCTGAAGTGGAAACTACTTTGAAGGCGGATATCAGGGACAAATCAGAAAATATTATTTTACAGAAAGAGTAGTGGATGCTTGGAACACACTTCTAGTTGGAAAATAAACAGTAAGTGTATATAAACATGCCTTGGATAAGCACACATCTATCCTAAGATAAAGAGAACATACAGTATACATATAAGGGCAGACTAGATGGACCGTATGGTCTCCTTCTGCCATCAACCTTCTATGTTTCTGTAGTATGTTTTACAAACTCAAGTAAGCTAAGTTCTATTGAAACTTTCTTTATTAAATGTTTAACTTTTATTAAAAACATGTATAATAGCAAATATAAGTAGATAAAAACAATCAAAACCTATTATTCAGTAACACTATAGTTTTCACTTTAGATCATTTTGGGGGCTCCAAATGCCACTTAAAATCCAGGTGTATATTGTTACTTTTTACCTCATTCTTTGCAGTAGCTGTAAAAATGATGTTTGAAAGACTAACCACAGCTACTGGAAACATATGTTTTTGCATATGTTGGTGTGTTTTGAGTTGTTCTCTTAGCTGACCTTTGAGGATAAACCCACCTATTGAAAGCGATGGCTGCTGTGAACAGTGTGTTACAGATGAAATTACAGTGCTTTTTTGTGTCGCCTGGTGGCTGCAGCGATGGCTCGTGTGGCTTTTTTAAATGGGTGTAGCTGGTGGTTTTAGGTTGGCAGGCGGAGCTTGTCTCTCGGCAGTGAATTTTCCTTCCTGCGCTGCTAAAAGGCAATATGTGCTTGAATTTGACATGAAGACCTGTAGGAAGCATGATGTGGCATCTATACAGCAGCGAGCAGGATCTGAACACAGTGCTAGTGACGCTGATGTGCTGTATGGGTCAGTATACGCCTCCGCTGTCTGTCTGTCCCTCCTAGCTGCTTACTGACTTCTTTTCTGCTGCCTGTGGCTCACGTGTCACTGTGTACTAACCTGGGGACAGGAGTTCCGGATACAATTAGGTCTTGGCTGTGTGTGCAAACGCTTTCCAAAGGCTGCTAGAGCAGTGATTTATCGCAGCTATTAATACTGCTACATTACCTACTCATCTGCTTAGACGTTACACACCATGCCCCAATCGGCAAGCTTGTGACAGCACAGCAATGTTTCTGGTTTTCATAGATTTTGTCCAAAAATAGAGATACACATTGTGTTTTGCATCAAATTCAGCGTCATCCTACATGAGCCTTGTGAGCAATAGTGTGCTGTACCATGTTAGCCCTAACGTGCAATAGAAAGTGACCCTATAAAACAAAACCTTTTGTAGGATAACTTTGGTATATTTATAAGGGAAAAACCCCTAACATTTCACTGTCCTGAGTTCTGTTCCTCCTGATAGGGGGCATCCCGATTTGGGATGCCCCGGTGTGTCTCTCCCCCAGATCATGGCATGTGCAGGTTGGCGGCTTGTGTTTCATTGAGGTTTTTCACTGGCCCCAAAGTCTTATATACTCTAAAAGTTAGCTAGCAGTGTGTGCACCTATTATAATGCCTTTTACAGATTACACTGTAAGATATGGTGTATAGCAGCAGAGTGGGACCTATGGTCCAACAGGTCAGCAAACATTTTTGTTTTATCTTAGATACTCTATTGAGGTAGTTGCTTCACTTTCAAGCGGAACAAAACCCTGACCTTCCCGGGTGTCGTTCAGTTTCCTGGGAGCATCCCAATTGGGGATGTTCTGCTGTGTAAAAAAAAACACAGAAAGCCCCACGGGGCATGCGCAGACAGTCAGCCAAGAGCCGTTTGCTGTGTTTACCTCTTTAGGCAAACCGCTCTCATTGACTGCATCCCTGCAACGCCAGGGATGCAGGGGATGCAGCAACTCATGCTCCCTATTCAAAATAATGAGAGGCGCCTGCCGAATGACGTAGTTATGACAGAAGGCTCTCATTGGATGAGAGCCCACCCGTGCGCCGCTGGACCAGGTATAGGTAAGAAATTACCAGCGACCTGGGGGCATCACACAGCGGGCCATAGATTCCAGGCCAGCCACTGGTGGGTTTTGTTCTGCTTTAAAGCAGACCAAGAGTCAAAAATGACTATTATATCCCTTTTAACACTCTCCCCTGAGGCATCCCAATTTGGGAGGCCCCCACAGTTACAGTGCTCATTAAACCCTTTATAATGGGAGGCAGGAAGTAGCTGTGCACTTCAGTGTAGCATATTTTCTGGATCCTTATTTTATGGATGAGCTGCAGATTTTGCACGTGTGTAACTATTAATTGTCCTCCAACGTACGCGGCTCTGCTAGGTAAAAGTCAGTATCTCACTAATGCAGGGCTTACTGGTGGTGAGAGGAGTAGGTTAGATTAACTTAGTATCCCTGTGAACAGGACCTATGCTGTCACTTAGTTGCAAGGGAGAGTGTAGGTCCACTGTAAGGGTGAGCTTTTAAGAATAGTATGATGTGGAAGAGGACTGTAACCTCATTGCTCACCCTTAAAAAAGAACAAAACCCAGGCCGTCCGGCCCTGGAATCTAAAAGATTTCAGGGCTGGCCACTGGCCTTCCCTTGCAGGTATTCACTCACCTTTCCCCGGTGCAATAGCACATGCGCAGGCTCTCGACCAATCAGAGCCATTTGCAGTGTCCTATGTGATTCTACAAACAGCTCTGATTGTTTACACCGGGGAGCAAATGAGGCTGGATTGGGATGTGCCCAATATCGCACCCCATTGCAGTCTAGTCATAGTCAAGGCAAACAGCTCTTATTGGACAAGAACTTGCACATGCGCCAGTGGACTATGAAGAGGTGAGTTGTGCTAGGCGATCTGGGGGGTTTCACACAGCAGGGCTTCCGAATTCATGATGCCCCTGGGGAAAGTCAAATTCCTAGTTTTTTTTTACCTAAGTTAGCCTTAAAACAGTATCAGGTTATATCTTCCCTTTAACTTTCTAATGAACATTGTGAAAAAATGATTGTTTTTAATTACTGGTAAATTAATGTATAGGCTATGCTCACACTTAATGGGTTAGCTGACATCACAATTTTAGTCTTAGTTTTAGTGACTGCATTATTATTGGTGAAAGGTCCTGCTTGCTTCTCTGGTGTGAAGGGCCCATAGACTTACATGCCTGGAGATTCTCCCCACAAAGCACTGCAACACAAACATCAATTGCAGCAGGGCGGCTAGGTGTGAACACAGTCCTAGAATCCCATGTGCACTATATCTTATCTCACACCCCTAATGCTCATATTTACTGTAGATAGCAGTGATGTCATTCTTGCAAAATCTACATTTTAGATAATTTATGTCGCTGACATGACATTAGAATCGAGTCACCACTAGACTCTGCTGCTGCCTGGCTCCCAAATAATAATTAAATCATAATTCATTGAGTTTATTAGCCTAGTGTGTGCTAGCACACCTATAGGAACCTGTCCTCTGCTTTTTACCCATCCGTGCAGTCAGTATAAACACAAAACACGATATACAGTGAGGGCACACATGCCCAGAGTGGTGGGCTGCCAGAAGTACAGTGCTCGGGAGCAGTTGGGGGGTTCGGTGCCTTGCTCATGAGCATTTCAGTCATGTCCCACATGGGAGTTGACAGGTAGATATTACCTGGACGGTGGTAGAGATGTCTGTACTGCATATGGAGTGGGGAGGAAGAACAGGGCACACTCTTCTCTGTTCCTAGGTGTCAACTTTTAGTCATGATTTATTAACTGGTACTTGTCCTACCCTGTCTTACTTCCGTCTTGTTGCCCAGAACATTCCAGTACTGGAATACTATTCCCTAGAAGCTACCTGAGTCACATCCCGATGTGTGACCTCACCTGGGCCCATCTTTGGCAGCAATGTGGCATGCTGCTGTCCTGATAAATTCTACATGCAGGGCATTCCCTTGGCATAACTCTGATGACATTTGGCAGATAATGTTTTTTCGATCTTTTGACAGACTTTAGAACACATAGGCTCGACCTGTGGCCCTCTGAACCATTTGATGTGGCCCCTGACCAGCTGTGGTGAAAGTGGGAAGGGTAATAGAGGCTCAGTACGGATGACAGATTGCAAGGGGGGTAATAAAGGAGAGATGCATGGCCAAATAGAGGTGGCAGCAGACTCTTGGAGAGACATGGTGACATTGATGTGGATGAAATCTCTGGCCCTATAACAAGATAAGCCTTTTTTCTGTATATAATTGTATGTTTAGCATTGGTAGGCGCTTAGATGGGTTGAGCATTGGTAATAAGGTTACGTTTTGGGACTGATGGGGAAGGGCTATAAATATGGGATCCATATATTTAGAGAGGTAAGGCAATTACCATGTATGTGTATTACTAGCATGTGGGGTTTTCTAGATATAAATGTGGCAATAGGGTGGTATGATGTAAGGATATATATAAGTGTAAATAATCACTCTAATGTAGTTTGTGGAGATAGTGGGTCCCCTGATGTTGACTAAAGTCTTTGTTATGCTATGCTCAAAATGATAAATTCAAAATTTTGAACCGTATCGTTGTGGCTCACAGACAGTTTCCAAAGTGGGCCACCCTCTTCAAAAGGTTGAGCATCTCTGCTTTAGAATAAACACTGTATTATTGCTTTTCATTAGTTGCCAATAGCTTTGCAATGCAGGAAATACCTTACATTCAACCCTAACTTATTGTGTTTTCATTTATAGATGAAAGAGACAAAGTGCAAAAGAAGACATTTACTAAATGGGTCAACCAGCACCTATTAAAGGTGAGTAGGAAACTCTGCCTACCCTATTGTGACTGCATGAACGGCGGCTTTCTTTCACACATTTCCTGCCCCTAGGGCATGTTGCTCTCCAGTGTCCTACCTGAAGCCTATAGTTTATTAAGGTCAGCTGCATTGATAGTATAGGGCACATATATATTACCTTCTTCTTGCATTTTTCTGTCATTGTGGAATCATGATGATAACTAATAATATAAAAAAGAACCAAATTAGGTGTGGTGGAGCCTGCTGGGCAGAAAGTCTAGAACCCCCCTCCCCAGCATAAGTAACTGCAGCTCATTCTTTGCCCTTGTTACAAATGGTGGAGGCGCCCAAGTGGTTGAGGCCTGGGGTCAGGAGCCTTGGTACCCCCTTCTTTAAAGAGGAACATCAGACTTAATATGGGTGATACCCCCCATTGGGCCCTGCTTAGCTTCTGGATGTCGCCGCTGCCTCATGCGGTGACATCCGGCTTCAGGGCCCGATTCTCTGCCCATCGGCCTGCTTAGCTGTCGCTACTTGGCAGATAGGCTTTAGCAGTGCTCTACAAATTTCAGTGACGCTCTGCAAAGTCTTGCAGCTTTTCAGGCCGCCCCAATTGTATCCCATTCATGGGCATTGCGCAGGTGCAAGATCGCGGGCTGCCTGCAGTGCCTGATGGGATACAAGATTTTGGTGCCCGTTAGGAGGAGAGGAGGGGGCAGCAGTCCGGTGAGGTTCCTCTTTATGTTCCTCTTTAATTTGTTGTTAGATGGACCTTACTGGCCCATATCCTGAGATTCTACAAGCTCTTCTGAGAGGAGGGGGATTATAACATTCATTATGTCACTAAAGTAAGTTTAAAGTCAAAAACAAAAAAAATCTAATCTGTATATTAATATTAGGTTGGGATAACACATTTTTGAGGCAACTTAAAGTGGACCTAAACCCACACCAATCGGCCTGGGAATTTATGGCTGATTGATTCCCTCCCCCCCAGGGCATCCCAAATCAGGATGCTCTGCTGTGTGAAACCCCTCAGATCGCCCCATACACTTACCTTGTTTCCCGGTCCAATGGCACATGTGCAAGCTGCATCCCCGCTATTCCTCTAGCAGCGCACATGCCCACGCCAGGCATTTGTGAATGCCTGTTAGAGGGAAGTGGGGGATGCGCCACCAGCGCGCTCGGAGCCGCTGGCCTTAGATGAGGGCTTAGACGATTTGACGTCAGCGACTCCGAGCGCGCTGATTGTACGAGCGGCCGCGCATGTGCCGTAGAACCAGGAAAAGGTGAGTTGGTATCGGCGATCTGTGGGGTTTCACACAGCAGGGCACCCCTGATCGGGGTTGCCCAGGGGCCATGACCGAAGCCCAGGATAGTCAAAATACTGCTTTTTGGTCTACTTTAAACTGGTCATCAAAACGACAACAGGAGTGACAGGAAAGCAGTGCTAAATTACTAAAAAAGTACTAAGCAGAACTAAATTGTTATCCCACCCACCCATTGATGGTTTTCAGTAGAAAGCGCAATCCCTAATTAATTATGTAACAGGCAAAACATGTGAAAAGTGTTTCTAGGTAGATGGAGTGGAGAAAATGACAAGTAGTGCTGGACCCGCCCTTGGAAAAATACAGCACATTGTGAATCATGACTCAGATCATGCAGCCTTCTCCCTGCGCACTTCTAGCCTGTGCCTACTAAGACGGGGAGACAAAAACTGCTCACAACAGCAAATATATGCCTTAAATTACAGTCATGCAGAGACTTGTAAGTAAGTGCAGAAAAAACCTAGACCGTTCAAAATAAGCTGGAAACCTGAAGTTATTTTCTCTCAACATGTGCAGAGTCTGCAACATTCTTTTTGGGGTTGCATCTCTTTTATACTCTCAGTCAGAGGTGTTCTGGCAAGGGTGATGCTTAAAGCTGTCCCACACCCGTTTTCTACATAATGGGTGTGAGGAGCATTGTGACGGGCTCAGGAGGACTTGCAGATTGCTCTTGCCCCTCCTCCCGGTCATAGACCCCTGCAACCCGCCCTCGCAATCCTTACCTGCACCTCAATCCTTGAGTAAAATGTGGCCCCGCGATTGGCCATCGTTATTTGGGCCTCGCTTTCTGTTTCCCGATCAAGGTTCAGGTAAGGATTGCAGTGGGGTTACAGGAGTCTATAATAAAAAGTACCCGTATATACTCGAGTATAGGTCGATCCGTGTATAAGCCGAGGCACCTAATTTTACCCCAAAAAAGTGGAACAAGCTATTGACCCGAGTATAAGCCGAGGCGGCTTTTTTTAATTGGAATTGGAGTTGACACACAGAAAGAGACACACACACACACACACAGAAAGACACACACACACACACACACACACACACACACACACACACACACACACACAGAAAGAGACACACATACACTGTGGGTACCTGCTGCTGCAGCCGCTCTCAGACGCACACTCCAGCATCCAGCTCCTCGGCGGCCGCCATCTTGGTACACCCTGCGACCTCGGGTGTAGCTGCCTTCAGCTCCTCGGCGGCCGCCATCTTGATACACCCTGCGACCTCGGGTGTAGCTGCTTCTCTCACTTCGCCCGGCGGACGGGGAGCCGACAGCACCGTTCTCCCGCCGGTGCCCGCCGCCACAACACACACCTGCCTCTCGGGGGACACAAGCTCCGTCCCAGGTGAGGTCCCGTCGCCGCTCCTCCCAGGTGCCATCTCAGGTCCGGCTTCCCCTGGTCCGGGCGCAACGGAGGGCGGCCGCCCGCCGCTCTCGTTTCCTCCGGCCCCTCCGCTCCGCCGCCGCCGTTCACGCCGCCGTTGCTTCCTGGCTGCACTTCCTGGCTGTTGCGCGCTGGTCGTCAGCACGCAGCAGCCTGGAAGTGCTGGTCACTGTGTCGGTGGACTCGAGTATAAGCCGAGGTGGCTTTTTTCAGCCCAAAAAGTGGGCTGAAAAACTCGGCTTATACTCGAGTATATACGGTATATCTATATCTTAGAATATATGGAATATATACAATAAGTTTATTGTGGTGTTATCCAACTAAGAGTCCTTCTTAAATTGGTATTTTAAATTAAGGGATGGTTAAAGTGGACCAAAACCCACGCCGAACGCCAATCGATTCCCTCCACCCAGGGCACCCTAAATCGGGATGCCCCACTGTGTGAAACCCCCCAGGTCACCCCATATACTTATTTTGTTTCCCGGTCCAACGGTGCATGAGCAAGCAGTGGTCGCATCCCTGCTATCCCTCTAGCATGAGCCTGCCCGCGCCAGGCATTTGTGAATGGTCAGCGCGGGCACGCTCCCTGTTAGAGGGAAGCGGAGGATGTGGCCACCAGCATGCTCGGAGCCGCTGGCCTAGGTTCCAAGTGCACTGATTGGACGAGCGCCCACGCATGTGCCATAGGAACGGGAAGAGGTGAGTTGGCATTGGTGATCTGGGGGGTTCGCACAGCGGGGCACCCCGGACCGGGAGAAAGGACCAAAGCCCAGGATTGTCAAAATCCTAGGTTTTGGTCCACTTTAATGCCATAGTTTTTTTTCCTTTTGCTGTCTCTGGCCCTTTTGAGATGCTCTTCCTTCACTACCTCAATATTGCCTCTTTTCTCCCACATCCTTTAAAGCGGAACAATACCCATCAGGGAATGTATAAGATTCCAGGGCCTGCTGCTGTCTTTCCCGATTCAGGATGCCATGCTGTGTGAAACCCCCCAGATCGCCAGTAATCCCTTACCTTTCCTCCGGTCCAACGGCACATGTTCAGCTTTTGTCCAGTGAGAGCCACCTGCAAGCAGCTCTTATTGTTTTGAATGCGGACATTCCCGCCATAGCTATTCATGTAGTCTGAGGCTCCCTATTAGGGTCAGTGAGAGTCGTTTGTCAAAAATTGGCTGAGCGTCTGCGCATACACCAATGGAATGTGGAAGAGGTGAGTTGTTTGGGGCTCTCTGGGGGGGGTTTAAACAGCGGGGCATCACGATGTCCCCATGGAACAGAAAAAAACCTGGGAAAGTCAAATTCCTGGATTTTGTTCCACTTTAATACTTCGCTGATGCCAACATCGAGTCGCCTGGCATCCATGCAAGCGCCCCCAGAGCCTCGTATGGCCTCGCCAGGCACTGCCCCAGCACGCCCCTTTCATTGCAATAAATAGAGCAGGCAGTGACATGATGTAGTCAGTCTGGCATTGTCCAAATCATTTTGAATGATTAACAATTGCCCTAGGAATTGCTTGTGCAAATGCATGCCATGGGACTTAATCTCAGCATCAGCTTTGCAGCTGTGGGGAGAAGAGATACATATTTCTTTTTTTGCCCAGCCCGGGCTCCCTCTAGTAGAGAATACACAGGAATCGACTGTGGTGTCCAGTAAATTATACAGCTGGAATCTAAACTTCCACAGCGGGGTTACAGATACCAATAGCTGGACCATAAATGAGTCTGTAATGCACTTGACAGATACTTATTACAATTAGGCTGTGTGCTGTACAAGTAACCCCTTCAACTCCTAACCTCCAACAACTGACAGAAGCTGGAGCAGTACTTATTACATCATGGCTTACAATGTGAAAGGCACCGCCTGGTTAGATGTACACAGGGCCCGCCTTAGGTTGAAAGGCACCCTATGCAAGAGTGCAGGAGGTAGACTCATGGGGCAAAGTTTGTCTGCCTCCCTCCAATGGACCCAGTCATCTCTGAAAAATGTATATGACTGGGGCAGGGCTACCAGGCAGATGGTGCCCCCTTCCCACCCAACCAAACAAAACAAATGACCCCCAAACAGCCCCCCTTCACAATCTGAGCCTGTGGAAACAAGTAAACCCACCCAGCTTTCTGTCTGCAGAACTCAACTCAAACATCCCAGTGGCCTCCCCAATCATGATGGTACCCTATGCAGTTGCACACTTTGCACACCCCAGAGCAGGGCCGGCGTCAGCACCCAGCAAGCCTGGTTAGCTGCCGAAGAGCCCCCCCCCCCCGGTGGACCCACTGACAGCTGGCACAATGTGTTTAAAGAACTTTTTTTTGCCACTAACATTGCATCGGGCCCCTAGTGAGCCAGGTTGTCACTAACCTCATAACTAGGCTGAGCTACATGGGGGGGGGGGGGGGGTTAGAGGGCAATGGAATTAGTTTTGGACATGGAATTTATATACCCCTGACCCGTGACTCTCCACCTCAAAGGGGCCCACTGTGACCATGCTGCCCGAGGGCCCACATAAACCTGGAGTCGGCCCCAAAGGCCAGCCATGGATGTACACATCATTTACACACACACCCCTTACAATTGGAACAGTCAAGAGGGACAATGAGCTACAGTGACCTTGTGTGGCCACAATAGACAATGACACTCACTGGATGGCTGCTGCTTGCACCTTGCAGTGTCCTGGGGGGGGGGGGGGGGGTTGAAGTGAAGGCTTCCCTATCTTCACTCTTTTGAATACCTTCCAGGGATTCTGAACTGGGCGGCCCTCCACACTTTCTGCCATTGTTGAAGATCTGGCACTTAAAACAGAACAAAACCTGGGGAATGGGGAGCAGGAGCTGCCGCGTCCCTGTATCTTTGGGCTGTGCGTGTGCTCCTGCACTAGCTATTCTGGGGTGGGAGCCTGTGCGCTGCTGGTGGTGTGACTGCTTGCTCTCCCGTTAGCAAAACATCATAGCTCCCTTCTCTGATTGGACGAGAGCCCACGCATGCGCCGTCAGACCAGGAAAAGGTAAGCTGTTACATGCGAGCTGGGGGTTTCACACAGCATTCTGATTTGAGATGTCCTGTGGGAAGGTCAACGGCCGGCCATGTAATCTTTTTAGATTCCAGGGCCGGCTGTGCTAATCCCCAACTTTTCCTTCTTATTTCTCGTTTTCTATCTGCTCCTCTAGTGCTTTCATTTTATTGCAGAGGCTCAGATACTGTTCTAGTTTTATACATGCATAAGATTCCATACAAGCTGACTTGTTGCCATTTCTGTACACTTTAAATTCTCTTAGAATGTTGATCTCACTGTCTTGCAATTTGTCAGCCTGAGAGTACTGTTTAACACCATTCTGTTACATTCGGTACACTTTTTTTTTTATTCTCACATATTTCTTATATCCTCACACAGTTGTCTGTACCAGATGACTATGTGTGAATTATACTCTTCAATAAAAATGATTGTAGCAGAAGCGAAGGCTTCCCTTCTCATCCTAAGTGTGTGTCAGGCTACCGGGTGTGATTGTGGAGACTAAGAACCGGCTCACCTCTCGACCGGGAAACCTGGAATCTAAGGACCAACCTGGTTTTCACTAGAGCCCCGAATGGTGGGGATAGACTGGGCTGCAGGAAGGCCCCAGGTCAGGCAACCTAGGAGTGGGTTTTACCAAGTTCTGGATAGACCAGAGCTGGACTGGAACGTAGAACAAGCCGAGGTCGTGGGCAGGCAGATCATGATCAGAGTCGTAAACAAGCCGAAGTCGTGGGCAGGCAGATCAGGATCGGAGTAGTAAACAGGCCGAGGTCGTGGGCAGGCAGATCAGGATCGGAGTCGTAAACAGGCCGAGGTCGTCGGGAGAACAGGAGAGTAGTCAGGATCAAGCCGGGTTGGTACACAGGAATGGACGACTGGAAAACCCTTGATCCGAGATGAGGACCCCAGAAACGAGATGGACGTTTTTTCAAATTCACACTTTTCTAATTTAGCGTAGAGTTGATGTGTTTAAAGGCGAGAGAGGACCGCCCGCACATGTTCCCGATGTTCGGTCAGGTTTGCCGAAAAGACAAGAATGTCGTCCAAGTATGACGAAGATATCAAGGAAGTCTCTGAAAATGTCATTAACCAGGTGTTGAAATGTTGCTGGGGCATTGCACATACCAAATGGCATGACCAGATATTCAAAATGTCCATAGAGAGTACGAAAAGCCGTCTTCCACTCGTCCCCTTCTCTTATGCGGACAAGATTGTAGGCCCCTCTTAAATCGAGTTTGTTGAAAATCTGTCCTGACTTGAGGCGCTGAAAGAAATCTGACATTAGGGTCAGAGGGTAGCGATTCTTGACAGTTATTTTGTTTAGTTCCCTGTAGTCAATACAAGGTCGTAGGGTACCATCCTTCTTGCCCACAAAGAAAATACCTGCACCTTCAGGTGATGTGGAAGACTGAATGTACCCTTTCTTTAGATTCTCATCCAGGTACTGACGAAGAGTTAACAACTCTGGATCCGATAAAGGGGAAATCCTGTCAGCGCCTTTCTTGGTACATCTTGAAGATCCTCCCTCTTGGCAGACTCAATCAAAGCCAATTGATGCTCGGCTGTAGCATTAGAGAGACAGGCCTGATGACAGTAAGGAGACTCAAACAGAACAGTACCTGTGGACCAATTTATTAAAGGGTTATGCGCCAATAGCCAGGGTAGTCCCAAAATAACAGGAAAAGCAGGGGATGGTATGAGATCAAAACTGAGCCATTCAAAATGATTTTGATCGATACATGCCGCTAATGACAAAGTCTGTGATGTAATTGGACCGGTCTTGAGCGCGGAACCATCAGCCAGAGAGATAGTGAGTGGAAAGGGAAGTTGCCAGGAGGGAATTTCGTGGATCCTAGCAAATTCCAAGTCCATAAAGCAACTGCATGCTCCAGAGTCGATAATGGCTGCCGCCTCAATTCTTCTTCCGGGCAACTGTAGACAGAGCAGAACAGAGATATGATTAGCACCGGAGAGCAGGAAGGAGCCTGAAGAATGTTTAGTAGGTAACTTTTTACCTGGGGGACGGACCGGGCATCTTTAAAGGAAGTGACCAGGCTCCCCGCAGTAAACGCACAGATTATGGCTTCTGCGAAGGCGTTCCTCAGATGTCAATGAAGGACGAGAAACCCCGAATTGCATCGGCTCAGCATCAGAAGAGGATGGACTGGGGAAGGAAGCCTCTGCACGAGGAGGACCCCAATGGAACGACTGAGGATTAATCTTCTCAAGACGACGTTCCCTTAGTCTCCTATCGATCTTGATAGAGAGTTTGATCAACTCTTCCAGAGATGCAGGAAGATCAGCACGAGCCAGTTCATCTTTAACAGAATCCGCCAGACCTAAACAGAACTGATGGCAGAGAGCGTGGTCATTCCAAAGAGTCTCGGTACTTCAGCAACGGAATTCAGCCACATATTCCTCGACAGGTCGGCGTCCTTGGTGAAGGGTCTGAAGAACCGCTTCAGCTGAAGCTATGCGCCCAGGTTCATCATACATAGTCGCTATGGCATCAAAGAAGGTCTCCAGAGAGGAAATGATTGGGTCTGATTGTTCAAGTAACCGATGAGCCCAAATCTGGGGGTTCCCCAACAGCAAAGAAATTACAGTTTCGACCCTGATGACCTCAGTGGGGTATGTATTGGGTTGGAGATCGAACAGCAACTGGCAACTATTCTTAAATGACCAGAAACGGCTGCGATCCCCAGAAAAACGTTCAGGCAGTGGTATGCGGGGTTCCAAAGTACTGGATGCAGAGCCGGAGTTGTCGGCAGCCACAGGCATGACAGAAGCTGATGGAGGGACAGGGTTAGTAGCGGCAGGAAGGCTGGCTTGCAGCGTATCTAATCGGGACTCAAGCTGTAAAAATCCCCCATGTAAATTGCTCACCACCTGCGTGAGAGCAGTCATCTGCTGGACCAAGGCATCAAAAGCCGGGTGATCTCCGCTAGAGCTCATAACTGGCCAGTTGGTACTGTCAGGCTACTGGGTGTGAACCCTGATTGCGGAGACTGAGAACCGGCTCACCTCTCGACTGGGAAGCCTGGAATCTAAGGACCAACCTGGTTTTCACTAGAGCCCCGAGTGGTGAGGATAGACTGGGCCGCAGGAAGGCCCCAGGTCAGGCAACCTAGGAGTGGGTTTTACCAAGTTCTGGATAGAAGACAGACCAGAGCTGGACTGGAACGTAGAACAAGCTGAGGTCGTGGGCAGGCAGATCAGGATCGGAGTCGTAAACAGGCCGAGGTCATGGGCAGGCAAATCAGGATGGAGTCGTAAACAGGCCGAGGTCGTCAGGAGAACAGAAGAGTAGTCAGGATCAAGCCGGGTCGGTACACAGGAATGGACGACTGGAATTTAAAGGCCCCTGCACATGCGCAAAAGCGAGCGCATTTTCGCGAGTCTGCAATGCGCATGCCCGCGCAAAATCGCACATGCGCATGGATCCATTGATGTATACAGTTCACAAATGCACGCGCATAATCGCGCGCTTACTGGCCCTAGTGCGAAAATGCAAGTGCATGGGAAACCTTAGCGCCCTCTGCTGGGGAACAAGCGGAACAGTCCTGGTTCTATGACAGTGTGGTAGGTATTGCAGGTCCTCTCCTGATATCCAGATAGTCTCTCATTTAGTTGTCTGGGTCACACAGTGGCCTGTTGCTCAACTGGCTGTTGTGAATCAGATATTGTACAGTTCTGTTGGGATAAGCTGTTGTATGGCAAAATGCTGCAAAAGGAATTTCAAAACTGCAAAATGCGTGTCTGTTAGAATGCAGATTGTAAGAATTCCATAGAGTTTCTCTCTAGACATGAAACCATTGGGTTCCAGTTATGTCAACACACAGTGTGTGCATTGTGGTTTCTATGCAAACATAACAACATGCGGAACATGCAGAGTGACAGGCCATGACATCACCTGGAAACATGAAGGGTTCCTTCTTCTATGATGTCATGTAGCTCCAGGCACTATTCTATTGTGACACCTGGTCAGGGCTAATGAAACATTATTTATAGTTATGTTAAAGCGGACCAAAACCCCCTGAACACATTTGGCCGGTACACCTCTCTTAGGGTGTAGAACTAGAAATTCATATTTTGGCTTTTTCGAATCGTCCTGAGACTCTATTTTTTTCTGTCCCTCTCTGTAAGATGGCAGGTGATCAGTCATTGCATAGGTGTGTCAATGACATCGTTGCCACACAATACAGTGGCAATGAATGGAGGAGGTGGAGCTTTACAGCTAAAACAGTTTACATTATCTGGGATTAGAGTAAAGTAGGGGCAGTGAAAGTTGGCAAACGGTATACTTCATGGGGCAGTAGTTTAGAGGATGCTAGTTAAAAATATGGATTTTGGTCCGCTTTAAGTGGACTGTCTGCTTAGAAGTGGAAACTGTTCCTTAAACGTGTACTCTTGGCCATAGTAAATGGACACTGGGTTCAGGTCCTAACCCGAACTTTTTTTTCAAAGTTCAGCTGAACTTGCCAAACCTGAACTTTAGGGAATTTGTTCATCCCTTTTCAACACTCATTTTCCAGCAAATGGGTGTTGGAACACACTGTGACAGGTTTGGTGGATCAGCCCCTAGTTTTACTCACCTGAACCTGATCTCTCAGCAAAATGTGGCCGCTTCATTCAACTCCAGCAGTTTCGGTCCGAGCAGTTTCCGCTTTCCCAGCTGCCACTGATACATGAACCATGCGGCTATTTCAGGTGCGTTAAAATGGTGGTTTTGGGGGTTATGTGCAAGGTGTCTCCCAAGGCCTATCCCGTGGGCTCCAGCAACACCAATGAAAATGGGTGTTGGACCCCATTTTGACAATCCCAGAGCTTGGTTCTTGCTCCTGGGGAACCCAGTGTGTGAAACCCCCCGTAAAACTCACCTTTCCCCTCATCCTACAGCACATGCGTGGGATCTCGTCCACTCAGCATGCTCGTCTGCACTCATCAATTTTGGCTGAGAATCGGCTCAAACTGAAAGCAGCCAAGCGAGCTGGTGGCTGCATCCCTGCTGGCCTCTAACAGGGTGTGTGCCGTGCTGGCCATTCACAAATGTGTGGATCGGGCATTCTCCCCGCTAAAGGTATAGCTTACAATGGCTGCTCTCACATGCAGCATTGGATCGGAAGAAGGTAGGTTTTACAGGGGACGCGAGGGGGTCACACATCGGGGCATCCCAGGTGGCCCTGGACTCTCAAGACTACAGGGCCGCTTTTACTCCACTGTAAGTGAATACCATTAAAGAATATACATTTTAGCTCACTGAAAAAAACTCTGAAGAACTAATTTGTCTCAAAACATAATCAGGTGTGTATTTAAAAATAAAACTTTTTTTTTTGCACATTATTGTGGTAATAATTATAATAAGTGGTGACCTTGCTACATAAAACAGCTGGCTCTCCACATAGATTGGAAAGCAACCCCTCTTTAGAGTAGATATGATCACTGATTGCTTGCTAAGGGCTATGTGTACTCTACACTTGTCATTACTCATACTCATAAGTATGACAGCAACATCCTGTGGTGTGTTTTGTAGATTGCAATCTCAATGTCAATAGCTATGGCTTGTAGAATTGTGGTGCACTGTATTATATGCTCTCCGTTTTGTCCGGTGTATCAGTGTTCCTTCTTTTTTCATACAGTCCCATCCTATCTCTAGCTATATTTTTTCTAGCTATCATTTTATTTGTTTCTCCATCTCCTGTCCTTGCCCCTCCTTTTCATTCTTTGGTCTCCTCCTCTTTGTTATTTTACAGTAGTTTTAGATCACATTGGTTTTGGTTAAAACCCATGTAAGATTTTTATTATTAACTGTATGCCCATTGCAGCGGTTTGCCTTTGCTTCCTAATACCAGTCAGTGTTTTTATCTGTATACCAGAAGTTCCAGTTACAGCAGTACAGAATTCTGAGGAAAACTTTTCCTCGACAGTTGGGAACGTTTTTTTATTAGTCTATTTTTATTTTAGTTAACATTTTTTGACAAAATAACACAATGCCATATTTTTCGCTTTATAAGACATATTTTTCCCCCAGCAAAAGTGTGTGTGTGTGTGTGTGTGTGTGTGTGTGTGTGTGTGTGTGTGTGTGTGTGTAGGATGTCAGTGTGTCTTATCGAGTGATTGTAAAAAGAAAAAAGAAAGAAACCTAAACTTACATGCGGTCCTCCTGTGTTACTGAAATAGGAGGGGAGATGCAACACTTCTTATGGGGAGTTGGAAGAAAAATTGCCACACTGCTTATGGGGAATGGGAGGGGGAATGCCACACTGCCTATGGGAAATGAGAGAGAGGAATGCCACACTGCCTATGGGGAATGGGAGGGGGGGGTGGCCCACTGCCTATGGGGAATGGGAGGGGGGATGGCCCACTGCCTATAATGCACTGCCTGTAATGGAAGCATTCTGCACCTTTTTATTTGTTTTTTTGCGGGACAGCATTTTAGCTCAACATTTGTTTCAGAATATTTTTTTCTTATTTTCAAATCCTAGGAGCATCTTATGGGCATGTGCATCTTATAGGGCGAAAAATACGGTACATGAAGTTCTGCCAGATGACTTCAATCTGATCTGAGAAAGCCAGTCAATGGTTAACAAAACAGTTTCAAGAAACATAGACCAGTTGTCTTGACTTGTTACTTATATAATTACTATTATTGTTTTTTAAAAAGCACCATTATCTTTCATGTCGCTTTGTAGTAATTACAGACACATTAAAACAAATAACTTGTTTGTTATGTGACATAAATGCACACACAGTGATACTTTAAATACATTTAGAGTGAGAATCCTGCCTTTGTGGGTTTATAATCTAAAGGAAAAGGGGTGGAGACAAAAGGTTGATACTACAAAAATATTATGACCCAGAGGAGTGAGGATTGCACAAGCACTACAAGCCTTAATACAACGGCATTAGAATATTAAAGATAAAATAATGGTCCATTTCAACTCCTGGGCCATATTATGTCACAAAGACCCTGTAAAAACCCTGTACAAGAATGTAAAGGAACCTATGTGGTACCTCTGTCAGCCTTGATGCTGAGTTATGCACAGGGGACTTCCGATGAACCCCGGTCTCCAACCAGGTGGGGCAGTAGGCTGATAGTGAGGAAGCACAGAAATGTATGGGGGGGGGGGGCCACCCGGTGGTCTCGCACAGGGTGCCTGCCATTCTAAGACCAACCCTGCTGATTATATAAGGTTTCTTTAAAAATTATCTGTTGAGAAATTATTTGGGATCCAGTGACACATTCACCAGCTCCTCTGGAATTTGTGGAAAATAAATAGGTATAAACAAACAGGTTTTTACATAGAGTTCCTTTTTACCTTTTATATTATAGAAATTAAAGTGCTTACTTTTCCTTTCCTTTTTTCAGGTACGGAAACATGTGGATGACCTATATGAAGATTTACGAGATGGACATAACTTAATATCCCTTTTAGAAGTTCTCTCTGGACATACCCTGGTAAGATGTCATTTAGAACCGATTGTATTTCCTGAGGCTGGTACAAACACAATTCCATATTCCATAGTTGTTCATTGTAAAGGATTTGCCTCGTGGCAATGTTACATTATACTCATGGAGGTTGTATTCTGCTTCATTTCCTAGCTACCTTTAATGCTCTTCTATAATCATTACCCACACAATAACTTGCATTTCATGAATTGTCCCAGAGGACTGCTACAGGAAATAGTTTGGTGCTAGACAATTACTTTAGGGCCCTCTTTAGACAAGAAATGAAATCTAATGCTACATCCATACCCTTGGTATTTAAACCTGCATGGTCCATCTAGCAAGTCAGCACAGTTAATTACTTAAACCCCTCTGAGCAGAAGAAATCAGAAGGTATACCAACAACATACAAATTATTTAGTGGCTTCAACCTTTTCCAGTCTACAGTGTTTTATTTTTTATTATATACCTCGGTTCAAAATTGAATGTTGTTGAAAGTTGTTGGAACAGGTTCCTACAAACTCAACTTTCTGATCAGAAATGTTATGGCTATGGTTTCTTAGGGGGGTTGCAGAGTGTTAGAGCCACGAAAATTACAGCAAATTGAGACTTTCTACATAAGTCCGTTTTCTCATCATAGCACAGGCAGATGCCCAACTGTATGAGCACAGCATGGCTGCCTCTTGGCAGTTTGCTCAACATGCAGGCTAGAGAAAATAAATTGTTTTTTTTCATAGAAGATAGGCCCTCACTGCATCCCTCAATGCAGTGTATCTGCCTTTTTGTAGGTCAGTGAGGCTTCCAAAAGTAATTGGTGTGTAGAGTGTATTTAGCCCTATATTTGTGGAGCACGGATAGGCAGGGGAGGCAGGCCCCTCCCCTCAACAGTAACTCTCTACCATTCTCTACATCTGTGTTTTCCAACCCTCTCCTCTCCACCAGGTCATGTGATGTGAATCTCCACATAGCTGGCTCTATTGTTCTGCCTGAGCAATAACATGACCTATTGGTGACTCTCAAGGAAAGGGTTGGGGAACACTGCTCTACACGTTATGCATTTGTTCAGAATCCTCCATGCCTTAGATTAGAGTGATGAGTCAGTCTTACACTTGACATAATGTAACCTCTTCCCCTGGCACAACAATTCTAAAAACGACTTGATGTTCCCCTATTGATTTGTTTTGTGATCATTCCTTCTTTAGCCTTGTATGCCTCCTCTTCATTATGTTCTTTTCATACTCTTCTCCTCATTTGTGCTGTCTTGTGTTTCTGCTTTGCCTTCTCTATCTGTCTGTTGTGTTCATTAGCCAAGAGAACGAGATTTTTTGAAGACTTTACGGTTGGTGAGTTCATCTGAAGCATGCGAGTTTGAGCAGCATGAGGATGTGGAGGATGAGGATAAGGGGGTAGGTGTGCCCCCATAACCATACTAATATTATTAGCTTTGCAGTGACTGACACCATGTTTTTTTTCCAAACGAGTTCATTTGTCACTAAAACTCACGTTGCTAATACTGTGTGTGATGGACTAAACCTCTTTGATGCTTTAGAGTAGTATTCCAAAACCCTCTTCTTGAGAGCCACCAACAGGTCAGGTTTCGCAGATCTTTGCAAATCTGGCTCTTTAGCTGTTTGAGCACTAATGACTTCTCCTGTGCGTCCTTGTGGAGATCTGCATGTTCATGGCTCTCGAGAAGAAGGTTGCTTTAAAACAGCTGTGTTGTGTTTATGGAAGAATTAATTTGTGTTGTGTTGTCTCCTTCAAATGGGTAATCCCAATTACTACCGAGAGAAGCCCGTTTATCCCTCCCCTCAATACTTACCTCTTCCTAGGGCGCACATGCGACACCGTGCAAGCTCAACCAGAAAACATCACTGGATGTAGGTGGTCGTGTGAGACCAAGATGCAGCTTAGGGTCTAGGAAGTAGGTAAGTAACAATGCTGGGGAAGGGCTTCTCTGGTGGTTACATGGTGCAGGGCATCTGGCAATAAGATGCCCCCCATTCCACCACTACCGACTTAAGTGAGGTATTTTATTTTGAGGGTTGTTCCTCCTTAAAGTCATTCTGCAGACAAAAATAAAAAAAACACTGTACTCACCTTTTATCCATGGCAGGTGTTAGTTGCCAGTCCAGCACTCAGACACTTACGGAATCACCCAATCCCAGTCCTGCGCCGCCCGTCGCCAACAAGGCATCACCAAGCCGCTCTCCTCCCTCCATTGCAGTGAATGTAGTGGGGAGTTCCATAGTTCCTGTGATGAATGGTTCGGTAGGGTCTATTGGCTCTTGCTGGAGCCGCTGGACAATGCCTTGGTTGCAGCTAGTACTGGGACTGAGCCCCGGACTAGCAACAATCACCTGGGGGGGATAAAAGGCGAGTACAGTGCTTTTATTTTTTGCCTGCAGAATTACTTTAATCTGTAGCTACAAGGAAAGTAAGTATTACTAGTTTACTTAAGTTTAAATGTTCCAGAAAACACAGTAAGCAGTGTTGTTCTCCCGAATTCCCCCTGGCATCACGCTTTGAAATACCGTACCTATCCCTTTGAAGGGCAACTGGAAGATTAAAGTTCTGCTAAAATACCCTTTCACATTCAACCCCAATGGCGGCTGGAGATCATATGGGATGTGGACATAGCATGTCTGCTGTCCAGTTTTTTGCTCCTTATTGTAGACCTACAGCTGGATGGCATCACAATTCGGGATGCCTTGGGGGAGCGTAGTGAAAAAAAAATAATATCCAATAAGCAATGGAGTGAGGATTCTTACCTTTTAGTCAGGTTGATTATTTCACATTAACTAGTGTGTCTTCACATGCTCTCCTATGACAAAGGGATTTAGGGTAGAGAAGATTTGTTCTTTCCCTAAAGTGTAAAAACACAAAAGTAGTAATACTCTAGGTAGAGAGTATCATAAAAAAACTTTAATACAGGTTGTTTTCTTTTGTAGTGATTGCTGTGGGTCTTTATATATTATGTTTGCTATATTCAGATTGAACATAATATCTACCTGTATACTAGGAGTTTAGTTGGCACTGTCTAACTTTTTCAAAGCAGCATTGTAATAATGTGTGGACTATTCTTTCCTGGAAAGCAAATCTTTCAGCTTCCTTTTTTTTTCTTTCAGCCAAGACCATAACTATATCCTCTGCATTGTATACATATTGTAACTGAACCCTGCTTATTGACCTTATTATTTGTTTTGAAGAGGAACTAAAGTCAAGTCAGCTTCTTGATTTATTGTATGGCTGCAAATCACATGCCAGTGACCAGTTGGTTTGGCCGAGTAGGATTCCATATCAAACCTGAATGGTCTAATGATTGGCTGCTATTTGCTGCCATTGGAGTGAATGATGAAGTGGTACATTGATTAGTTCCTTTTTTTAAAAGTACCTAGTACAAAATCTGATTCTCTGTACTATTTTCATTTCTTCTGGCCAGCGTGTTGGCACTATAGACCCAATCTAACCAGGCAGTCTGTAAAAGTGGCCTGACCAAAGCTGTGGCACAAACTTGCACAGCTAGCTGCTACTATTGCAGGAGGTGTAGGTGGCTGGCTGTGTGCACTACGGCTTCTAGTCTTCTAGTAAGAGGAAAATATGAATTAGTAAATATCTCCAATATTTTTATTTTTCATCTTACAGACATAATTAGGCCATACTGGGATGGGGGTGCTGGAATGCATGGACTACACTATGCCTTGAAAAAGTATTCATATCCCTTCAACTTTTCCAAATTTTTTAACATTACTGCCACAAAGTTGCGAGCCAACAGGATCACTTTAAAGGGAACCTCCACTCTATTATGTGCACCTCTGCACCTAAACATCTCCTTGAATGCCCCTCGTGAGTGTTTTCTTTTTATTACAGGGAACACTGCAGCAGGTGGAGCAAGGGCTGCTGTTTCCTGCTGTTCCCATTCAGGTACAATGTATCAGACTGGGCTGTTGGGATGTGTTTGGGTGCAGAAGTGCATTTAATAGGGTGCAGGTCCCCTTTAAATGTTCTGAGAGGAAGCATGTGAATGTGAGACATTCCTCTCCCCCTTTTAAAGGGGACCTCCACCCTAAATGAACCTCTGCAACTAAAACACCACTTCCAACTTCCTCAGTAGTGGCATCCTAATTTTCAATACCACACTACACATACCCACATACATTGCCTAATTGCTGGCTGCTGATTCGCTACCCCATATGACTGGCACCCATATAAGCACACAGGGTCTTTGCTGTTGGGCACCAGGCTCTTCTGCATCCCCCGCCCCTGATGTCAAGGAGGGGGTGCAGATTTCTTTTTTTTTTCCGAGCCGTCGTGTGTGCGAAGCACCGTCAAACGTGAAGCCTTTAATGTGAAAAAGTGCGGGTGCACTAAAAAACACACAAAGGCGCCCATACTGACTCCTTCCCGCAGGAAAGAGCCCCATCTCTTTCCCCGGGGGACGAACCCCCTGACAGGATTAGGTACGTTCAACCCCTCAGTCCAGAAGACCTCGGGGCCGCTTTCGCCCTCGGGTACTAACAAAAGTTTTCCCCGTGGACTAAGGCGTAAACTCCCTCAGCCTACCTTTCCCCGGCGGTTGCCCGTCCAGGTACTTGGATCTTCGGCTCCGGCCCCTTGCTTTCTATAGTAGCTAGCCCCAGTACTAGCGGCCTCCGCAGCCTGCCTTTCCTCGGATTCAAATGCGAGTACTCGGCCAGGCTTTGGAAGCCGTTTTCCCGGGGTTCGCCGCCCTCTACTCACTAGGAGCCTCAGGGGGGAGCACTGGGCAGGGGCCGGAAGCGAGTCCAAAAGGCCTATAACTTCCTACCCCAGGTCTTTAGGGACAGGGACCCATAGGGAGCCACTGGCACCTAAACACGTGAAAAAGAAAGACACACAACAAAAAAGAGAACTAAGTGGCAAAAAAGTGACAAAAAAGGTGGTTCGGGCTCTACAAAAAAAGGGGGGGGGGAAGGTGAGTGCCTGTGCAATTACAGGGTGGGCCCTCCGGCCATAAAAAATTCTTCAGGCGAAGCCGGAAGGCCACAGCCATAAAGAGCGTGCAAAACTAGCAAAATGTATCGTGCACAAAACCATACAAAGTGCAACCAAAGTGACCAGCTTTGGTGACTAGTAAGGTACCCTGGGCGCCACCCCAGGGGTACACGAACACGACGGCTCAGTTTCGCAACCTCGACCCATGGCCAAGATGTCTGCAGATCTACTCCCATACATGACGGGGGGTCGCCAGTCCCCCTCAGATCCATTACTAAGCTGTGTGTACTAAGCGCGCCAGGAGGTCCCCTTGCCAAAAACCTCCGGCTGTGTTTCCACACAGCTTTTCACGGATCTGCATGATGGGTGCAGATACTGCAAGCCTGGTAGATCCGTCCTACACAGTTCAGCCCATTACTAAACCACTAGCCGTACTAGGAGTGCCAGAGGGTGGGAACAACCCTCGGCCGCCTTTCCAGCTAGTGTCGTTCACGGGCCTCCCTGTAAGAACAGATACTACACTTGATCTTAGCCAATAGGCCGAGAAGCCTATTCACCTCCATGTTCTGTGCTGGGTGCTCTCCTCCCTACTGGTGCACTGCGGGGTCTTTTTCTCTGCAATATATAAAGTTCAGGGGGGCATTGTCTCAAAAAACCAAACAATCCCGCACCACCTTAAATCTAGAAGCTGTACCTGTGCCCGACCCAAAAGAATCTCAATACAGTGCATAAGCTGCAGACAAAGCTAACAAAAAAGAGTGGTTCCAGTTACCACGATATTTAGTTTGGGTCAGCACAAAAGCCAATCAATGTATATGATCAAATCATTATCATCATTTATTTAATCAAATTTAAAAAACATATACATTTACAATACACCATTTAACATATAACATACAAGACATTCCATATAAAAAACTTTACAACGGTCATGGCCCCTTTAAATGTGCAAACCAAGCAAAATACATTTATCTAAAGCTCTTTTGTGCAAATGAAATAAAAATAAAGTGAACTTAGTGCTAAAGTGCTTTATGCATAAGATGATCAAATAGAAAGAGAAAATGAACAACAACCAATCAGGCCAATAGGCCATGCACAGTGAGAAACAAAAATAAAGAAAAAACAATATCACCCTTGTCAGGAGACCGCGCCGCTGTATCAACCAGACCTCTTATCCCCCACGCGTTACGTGGCGAACCACTTTCTCAAGGTGCCCGTGTAGTCTCTCCCTCGATCCCCCATCCTTATATGTGAAGGTGATGATGATGGCGCCCAGCCCCCCCCCCCCCCCGCACCATGTGCTCCCTCACGCCCAGCGGCCCCGGCCGGCAGCCGTCATGACATCCGTGGAGCGTGCACAGGTGCTGAGCCAATCCTTCCCCTGGCCTCAAGCGCCCCTCGTAGCCCCCCCCGCCCCCGACCGCCCGCATCACTCGGAGACGCAGCGCGCTCACGCTGACTGTCTCCACGGAGACGCTCTGGGGCAGGCAGGGAACATCGGCGGTGAGCAGGGCGAAGATCCAGGTACATATAAACAAAAAGAGGAAAAGGAGGGAGGGAAAGTACTGCACAGGGTTTGTCTGGCATCACTCAAACATCCTCATAAGTCACAAAGACAACACAACTTAAAAAACACTGACATTTATATTATGAAATCCATTTAAATGTATCTTGTAGATCATAATACAATTCATATATACAAAATATATAACAAATATATATAACTATATATATAACAAATATTCTAATACCGGCTTCTATATGCTAACAGTCCAATCATATATAGGTCATATAAAGATTTTGAATGGAGATTTTAAAGAGGGACCCAGATTTAAGTTATAATACTTGGTGACCCTTCCTAGTAGGTCGCCTACACATGCCAAAGCAGAGATGAATTCAGTCTTATAACATGATATAGTATATGAATCCTATAGGACCCCACAGAGAAACCAAATCCAATTTTATGAACCACAAAACTATGCGGGTTATACAGGAACCTCAAAGAGGATCTAAATTCAAACATCTTACTTCATACCATCATGCATGAATTGTGTATCAATTTTCAAGAGGATCTAAATTCAGATTCATAGAATACATGTTATCTACATAATCGAAAGACGAAAAGAATGAGAGGGAAGGAGAGAAAAAATATATGTCAGTTATTGTTTGGGGGATTCAGTCATTCTTTTCTTCCTTGCCAACATCTTCCTCTCCTATGGTTCTCTCCCCGACGCTCAATCCCATTATTCCCTTACTTCGTACACCTGGGTCTTTTTCTCTGCAATATATAAAGTTCAGGGGGGCATTGATCTCAAATTCGTACCCCACCAGGGGCAATGTCCTGCAGGAGGGGAACTTTTATATACACCAAAGACATGGCCTCTAGTAACTCCCCTGTATGTGATGTGCATCACAGCGCTGACAGAAACATCAAACCTACAGAAAAGACATCCCCTGGTGAGGGAACTCAGGGGAAGGTGCAGGAGGAGAGTACTGATAATTTAGATGTATTAATGTATTTAACATTTTATACAGTCTCTATGTTTTTATTTACTACTTTATCCCTTTGTTTTAGACATCCCAAGGACTCATACCAGTTCACAGGGTTGAGGGTCCAGCAAGTCACCTGCTGGCTTGTGACACTTGAATTGCTAATTCTCCCTTCCTGATGGGCACCAGGAGGTGTGGGGGGCCCCAGGAAGGGCATTAAACACTGTATATACTAAGGACATATAGGGTGGTAGGTTGGCAAACCAGGAGGTTTCTGTACCTTCAGCTGCCAGCCTCTATATCTGGCACATGGGCCTGGGAAAAAAAACAAGAAACTAATAATTGGGCCAATTTTCCCTCCTAAACCTTCTGAACCCTCATGAACATGTGTTCGTTCAGCTTTGGGTTTTAAAAACCCAAATAGCCCAACACATTTGGCCAAACAGCCCCTGAATGAAATTGGGAGCTGTTCAGCTCATCATGCTTTAAGTAGCTGTACCCCACAATCCCAAACACACCTAAACCGGACCAACAACCTGGCACAGTTGGAAAAGAAAGGTAGCAGCCATTTTGGAGCTTCCTCTACCAACTGACATAACTGAGAATACACAGTAACAGGAAGCCCAGCATCACTTCCTATTTGCAGGTGGCCTGCAAATGCATGAGCCACCATCTTGTTTTTTAAAAATGACCCCAACATGATTTAGAAAAAGGGAAATTAATTTTTATGTGCAGCAATTGCCCTGGAGAGGGATGCATATGAGCATTGTTTGTTGTGTTGGTCAGGTTTAAGTCATTTTTGACTGTTGGCCCACTTTAAAGACAGCCACAGAGGTTAAACATGTAAGTTATTTACTTACACTAGGCTGCTTGATAGTTTTTAAGCTCCATGAAGTTTTAATATGATAGTAATAATATCTTTGACTGAATAACTTTTAGAGCTGTATGCATGAGCGCCTCTCCATTGTGACATGAACAGAAGCCAGTGGCCACACTGTTTACCTTGGCAGGCATCATTAGCAGCCTATAACCAGCTTGGTATAATTGGCCAGAACACTTCACACAATTTCAGTCTTGTTTATTTTTCTGCAGTGTTTCGGCCATATTGGCTTGTCCTCATGTTAATAGTCGCATTTGTAATGTGTGTGCTTAAGCATTTTATGTGTTTGATTTAGTGGATTATAGCTGCTGTTATCTACTTCCAGCAAGCGATCAATTGTAAAGAAGATTGCAGCGTCAAATAAAATTGTTTCCGCTTGTTATATTGGTAAATGATGCCGTCCAGAGAAAGTTCCCCAGCAGCTCTCTGCATCATTATAACGTATACTTCCAGCACATGCCAAAGAATAGATAGAAGAGACATGCTCTTACATTGTAATATAATAGAGATCTACTTAAACTTCAGCTAGAACTGAATCTATTGCTGTGATTTGTTTTAGTGACCATGAAAGCTAAACCTTTTGGGTTTTTATGGTACTGAGGATCCTATTAAAAAAGAGAAAAGGTGGACAGTCTAGGCAATAAAAATTCTAAGGCAAAAGCTTACTTCAAGCCTCATGTAGAGTCCCATGACCATCCCTGTCCTCCAGTGCTCCCAGCAGGCAAGCCACAGCAGGATGGGGGGTGTCCATGCAACCACAACGGAAGCTTGGTTGGGGAGGAATAGGTGTGAAAGGAGGGGCAAGCGTTGGATCCCTTTTACAGCATCTACAAAGCACTGATAGAAATAACACATAAGACAGGCCTCAAATAAGAAGCTTTAACTTAATCTTTAAGCCAATCAGCAGGTTTTGTGCCAGTATAATATTGCCTTTTTCTGATTAACTAACAGGATCTTGTTTGCTTTTACCGATATAATATAAATACCAATAGCCAATTGGTCAAATATCTTTTTTATTGATTAACTACCAATTCCCCCGAGATTTGTAGCCTCTTTTTATCCACTTCTCTGCCAGCTCTGTACTTTGCTATAAGTACACCACCAGTTTATTTCTAATTTTATTTTAGATTTCATGTCTCTTAGTCCTATCAAGAAGACAGAAAATAAGTGCTAGGATATAGTGGACCTAAACTCTTCCTGGCAACAAACCATAAGCATTTAGCTTACTGGCTGCAGGAATTATTTAGAATTCCTGTGGGCTGGGGATTCTAGGGAGGGTTTAGTTTAATTTCCTGTTTTGGCCACCCCAGACAGGAAGTCGAGCTGTTGGGTCAAATAAAAAAAATGCTTAAGTGGGTGAAACCATATTTTGTCCAAAACAGCAAAACACCGAACTAGGCAGATGGATGCAGGACCAGACTTTGAGGTGTGCAACCTGTGCCCCATTCATGCCAACATTATGTGGTTAGGTGGTTTTACCCCAAAGCAGCTGTAGTTGTAGATTGGAAGGATATATATGCAGGTAGACTGTGGCTGAACTACTTTATTTACCACCACAGCCTTGACAGTCCACCTATCAGTGGTAGATAGGAACTTGCTCATGGGATTTGCTGTATAATGTGGCCATTCTGATCCCTGTCTACAGTACCTTCCCCATTGCTCCCACCTCCCCATCTCAGTATTGAGTGTTGGCAGCCAGATAAGCTCAGCTCCCGAACAATCACCACTCAACCCCTGTTCTAAAGTGCACCCAAGTTCAAATCAGACCCTCAAAGGTGTCATATGTTGACATTCCTCCAGCCTGCAGATCATTACCCTCAGACCTGTCCCTCTTACCTAAAACTATGTGTGCCAGAAACCATGTATGTTCATGCCCCTTTGCACTCACTAGTAATCCAGCTCTTGGCTTGGTGACCCCTCTGCACCTTATCAGCTGACTGCACCTTCAGAAAGAACAACACAGTGATGTCATATAAAAGAAGCCAGATTTTAATGTGTGTACTGCATGAAAAGGTTTGCTACTTACAATTGTGTGTTATACATATCAACGGATTATTTGGAAGTGTTTAGTACAATATAACTTACAAGAGCCACTATTTGAATTTGGATTGGTTTATCTTACACTTTCCTTTCTTCCTTCTGTTTTTTAGCCCAGAGAGAAAGGCCGAATGCGCTTTCATAGACTGCAGAATGTACAAATTGCACTGGATTATCTGAAGAAACGTCAGGTAAGGGATTTTGTCTGCTATATTGTGGTAGTTTGAAGATAAAGGGGTTGGCAGTTGTTTCATGTATTTAAAGGAACTGTACAGGCGATGTGTAAAACTAGGCCATTGCCTTTTATATACTGCTGTTCTCTGAAGAGTTTTGTTGCTGCATTGTCAACTTTTGATGTAAAGCAGCATGTCTTCAGCATGTATTAGTCAGCCACAATGTTACATTTTAGTTTCTGAAGCAAGGGGTGTTCCTGTCTTCTTTTATTTCAGTTTCTGCTTAGCATACAGGCATCCAAAGTAAAATGTCTGCAACATGAATTATTATTTAAACAGAAAAGCAGTGTGAAAAGATATACCCTACAGACACTCTTCTGTGGAATAGCCCCCCCCCCCCCCCACAGAAGCCTGTTACAGCATCAACAGCTGACAGTAATAAAATAACTTTCCCTAACCCTGTCCCTTGGTCAAACTTGATGGACATATGTCTTTTTTCCACCGTACTATGTAACTATGACACAGGCAATGGTGTGTCCCATACAGGTCCACCTCTCAGTGCTGAAGTAAAATAAATAATTAATAAAATATGGGTGCTTGACTACAGAGAAGGGATGAGATCTCTAGCTTTAGCAGCCTATTGCAGCAACAGACCAGGATGAATTAGCTTAGGGGGGTTTCACACATCGGGGCATGCCTGTTTGGAATGCCGCGGGGGTAAGCCTGCCCTGGAATCTCATAGACTCCAGGGTGGATTTTGGTCCACTTTAATTTTACATTTAGCAGGACAAATACTTAATATAACTTTTTTTTGTTATTTGTGACCTTTGCTATTGGGATTTCCATGTATTTTTGAGCAGTCCTAAATCTTTTGATTTGGGGGATTTTAGTAGTGATTTTTATAGCAAAATATTTATTATTCATTTTTTATGTTTTGGCTAGCACAGTACATTTTTATACAAATACTTTATCGTTTCTGCACCTAAATTTCTTATCTGCTAGATGGTATGCTTTTTTTTAGAAGTATATAGATTGTATTTAGATGTAAATCATCCTTATATCTTACTGGATCTCTGGATAAACCTTAGTAAAGCCAATAATAGTGTTGGTCCTCCTTCCCTCCCATCGCTCTGATCCCCCCCAACCCGGCGGTGCACAATTAGGGCAATAATGATCCCGGAACCCACAGGTGTGGGTCTCTGTAATAAAGATCATGAGTGACAGTCTCGTAGCCCATTTACTGCAGGAGCAGCCCTGCTGCCACCACTGAGGTCTGGTAACAAGGCTGTCTTTCCTAATCTTCTGTAGCCCAAAACTACCGGTAGAAGCTGGGATTGCAATTCAAAGGTCCTGGCATTGTAAACTTATTTATAACAGTGAACCTTCTGTACTCCTTACTGTTCATTCCTTTTTATTACAGGTTAAGTTAGTAAATATTAGAAATGATGACATAACAGATGGGAATCCCAAATTGACTTTGGGGTTAATATGGACCATCATCCTGCACTTTCAGGTAAGACATTTTTCTTGAACTTCCTGGCACTTTCAGGGGTATTCTATACTGTGAAACCTTTACTTATAGGAGGTTACATGTTAATTTCACCCTCCTATCAACATTTGAAGTATGTTTGAGTAGAACTTGCTTCCCTCATGCAATTGTTGCTTGCTTTTTTATGTATGTCGCCTGTATATTTCAATGTGGTAAGTTATTTTTGAAAAGCACAGAACTAAAACTGGCATTGCCTTCCTTCCTGTGTGACAAGATGTGCTGGTGTACGGGTTACTTAGATAGAACTGTAAGTTGAAGCTCATCTTGCTTTACCATTTGATTATATAAGTTATTGATGTGACAGTGGCTTCCTGTATTTATATTGTGTTTTATTAACCAGCCTTAAGAAAACAGAAAAGAAGGTGTAAGAATAATTACATATCTAATTGTATGGTTAGTGAAGGTTATAGACTGAAGCATCTAGACAATTTTGCCTTGATTCAGTAAACTTTCCTTAAACTATCTCATTAAATTAGGGACATTTCATACTTCATCTCAAAGTAAGGCATGAGATTAAATAAGGCGTAATTCAAAGAAAGAAATAAGTGTTTATATTAGCCTAAAAGCGTCAAGTATTATTAACACCAAAACCTTTTACTTTACTTTTAAGCAGTAGAAAAGAATCACTGACTGTGAAACTTATTACTGACTAAAGTTTTACTTTAGAATGCAAATTAAGTTGTAGTAATAGTTTTATGTGCAAATCCTGCTCTTATTAGGCAGAATATTGGATATAGGGATGGATAGACACAATACAGATACACCCCAAGGCTGCACACTGCAGTTCCTCTCACCTTCTTGGCATCCATAAGTGTACTCAAGGGCCAGTAAGGTGCTGGGCTGTGGGGGTCAATGTTTATTTAACATTGTGTGCTGTGGGGGAGGACGAGGGTATGGAATGTCCATCTAACCTTGTCAAGTGGAAAGTAGAGGGGGGGGGATACTGATAGTGTAGTGCTTCTGGGAGGATAGGGAAAAACAGAGAGAGTGCCACTCCTTATATGGAGCAGGTGACATGCTGGGGGGTATAATTCTAACAGGGTTATTTAATGCTGGTGTAGAGGTCATACTTTAGCAGCTGGTGGCAGAGTGATTTAGGGGGATATTTAAGAAAGGCTAAGGCCATTTAGTGCCAGATGAGTGTCAGGTCCCAAGCCAGTATTTATCAAGTCAAAAATTAACAGTGTCTGGCCAGGAAGCGCCCCATCAATCAACAGCACCGGTGATATGATGAGTGCCTGCGCTGAGTTTCCTACAGTGCCAGATAGGACCAGGAGCTCACCTAGCACTGTGTGGTCTTATCCAATACATTTCAATGGGCTGGGATGGTTACAATTATTTAAGCATTTTAGTAGAATTTTTCTGGGATGGTGCATGTTCCATGGGATCTCTGGGCTGGTTGGGATTATTTTTATATGCATTTTTAGCACTTTGTTTTTGTGCTGCAAACTTGTGATTTGGCCATGAGAAATCTATGCCATGTGTGTCTAATGTCCCTAATGCAATTCCCATATGTAATTAAAAAAAAATTAAAAACCCTAATAAATAAAACATTGGGAATCCAACATGAGCTGTGTGCCTGAATTCCCTTTTTTTGAGTGCCTCTTGGTGCACCTGGTATTTTTTGATAAATTTTGTCTGCTTGCAGTGCTCTCGGCTGGCGCTAGGTATAAGCCGTGTGCTGCGAACGCTGCCTGGCAGGGAACACTACAGCTGACAGTGCTGCCAGGCCAGAAGCTGACGCTGTGGTGCGGGCACTGCGCAGCGTCTCAAACGAGGCGCTCAAGTGGAGCCTGAACCAATAATATTAAATTAGCCTCTTAATCTAAGTGTCAGGCAATTATTCTAAGTATGTCACACACCCCGCTTCAAGATATCCATAACATGTGGGTAATACCGACCTGAAGGGGCGTTCTGCAGAGATGATAGCAAAAAGAAAGCCCCTCCCTGATCCATAAATACCTGGGACCTCCCACTCATCACCCAGTTTTCCATCTCTGCAGACGGCGAGCAAGTCAGAAGATGATGGCTCCTCCTTGCACAGGGGGATTTCAGGTAGCCGGGATGACTCCCGGCCCGCTACTTATTTATTTCCGTTTGGACCCTTTTTTTTTTCCTGGAATCCATATGCCTCCCAGCTTTGGCTGTGGGTCCAGGCGAGGGTATATCAGCACCTTAGGTGCTCAGGAGCAACGCTCCACCGTGAGACCCTATACGAGAGGGTAGGCGGTTACACCGGGTTGGTGACCCCGGTCCTGTCCCTTAGTTTAACCTTGAATGGCCCTCCCAGGATCCCTTTTCCACAGTGGGGTTGGGGAGTGTGGGTCCCTTCTTTATTACTCTCTAGCACGTTCTTAACCCTTTCTGTCTTTTACTGATGTTAGTGTGTGTGTGTCACTTTAAATGTTTTTATTCAGCGCCGCGGCCGTTCTTGCGGAGGCCTCTGTGCGGTGCTGGGCCTGTCTCTTTTTCCTCATAAATGGCGGAGGTAGTTACCTCACGCAATGTAAGAATGACCATCTGGGGGGGGGGGGGACGGGGCCGGACCGTCGGCGCGGGGCCGGGGTCCGTCCCTACTGGTATGTCTGCTTGCGGTGCTTAGGTGTGTGTGACTTTCACTGTTTGTCCCACCGGCCGGGCGCCGCGGCCGCACATAACGCTGCGGCGCCGGCCGGTTTTTGGCGCCTTTTTTTCCTGAGGAGACATTCTCCTCACGATTGTCCTGGGGGCGGGGCCGGTGTTGCGGTGCGTCACCGCTGCCCGCCCCCATCTATCCCTGGCGCCGCTGCGGAGCTCTGCCTTGCATAGGAGGAGGGGGGGGCGGTGCTTGGCGTCACGCGCGTCCCGCGCTGACCACGCCCCCTTCTCCTCTTCTTGTCAGCAAGCCTCTTCCTCAACGGTCGCCATTTCAAGCTCCCGCGGTTCTGTGAGTGGCCTATGGCCCCCCCTCTTCCCCATCCTCTGTTGTGTACGTGTGTCTTTTGTTTCCCATAGCCTTATAAGCCTTTTTCTGTGTCTTTCAGGCGGAGGGTTTCAGGAGGATCTCCAGTAGCATTAGGGGGTCTCTCCCAATCCTTGATCACTGGGTTCATTATTGCTCATAAATCCTCCCACTCGGGACATTAAAGGGGCATCCCGGGTTGTCTAGTGGCGTAATTCCCTGGGTCATAGCGACTATTTTAAAAGTTCACCTTATGGAGGCATCCCCGGATACTGGGCTCGGGGCCCCTTCGGGGCATCCCCGGAAGTGTATGTTGTGTGGGGTATCCATTACTGGGGACGATGTACTTCTGTGTATACCATATACCATGTGCACAGCAAACTATTACGCGGCAGTCCGAACCCCAGGCGTCTGGGTCAGCACCGCCGGTCGCTTCATCTCCCCCTCCCGTCTTGACACGCACCCCGTGTGACGTCGTCATGGGCAGGGAGCTGCAATCTGAGATGTGCGCCAGATTGGCTAACCTTGAAAAAATTATCTCCAGCTCGGTCGCCCGTAAGGCTCCGACTAAGAGGAAGCATTTGTCGCCGGCTCCGCTGATGGAGGACCATGAGGATGTTAATAATCTGGATTGGTCTGATTATTCCCTGCTAGAGGAAGGGGAGGTTTATGAGGATTCTGATATTTCGGACGATGAGCAGTTCTTTGGCGCTGATGCCGAGCTTGGTGACTTGGGGAGATCCTCGGATACTCCTCACGCTCTGGCTCTGATGTTGGAGGTTCTGAATATTTCCCCTCCCGAGGAGGTGTCTCAGCAGAAGGGGGAATTGTTTGAGGAATCCAGGCCGCGCTTGGAATTTCCTACACAAAGGCATTTTGACAAAATTATTACTAAGGAATGGGACAGGCCGGCTCGGCTCCCTGGCATCCCTCAGGGGTGGGATAAGAAATATCCCTTCCCTTCGGAGGCGGTTAAGCGCTGGGCATCTCCCCCCGAGGTGGATGCACCGGTTTTGGGGTTGTCCAACTCCTCGGTTTTGAATAGACCTGATTGTTCCACCCTCAAGGATGGAGAGGATAAACGTATTGACCAGATGGCTTGTCATGGTTTTGCTAGCGTTGGGTCAGCCATGCGGCCTGTTTGCGCTTCGGCGCTAATGGTGTTGGCTGCCAGGTCCGTGGTCAGGGACCTGCTGACTTCTTCCGGGCTTCGTCCTGTTAGTGACGAGTTTCTTAGCCTTAAACGGTGTGAGTTGTTTTTATCCTTTGTGTTAACAGCCTTGGATGACACTTTGATGATGTGTGGTAGGACATCGGCGCTGCTGGTGACTATTCGGCGGTCGGTGTGGCTGCGCCAGTGGGCGGCCGATTTTATGTCCAAGAAGTCACTGACGGCTCTACCTTTTGTTGGATTACGGCTCTTTGGAGAGACATTGGACTCTGTCACCAAGGGTGGTAGGTTACCTCAACGCAAGAAACAACGCCGTCCCTTTCGGGGGGCGCCTTCTTTTACCCCCTCCTTTCGTGGGGCCAGATCTGGCAGGGGGTTTGCATTCCCCTCTTCCAGAGGAGATTCTGGGAGCAGGGGCAGAGGACGTGCCCGTCCAGGATACAGTTGGGGCTCTAAGCCCAAGCCGGCCACTAAGCCGGCTCAGCAATGAGGGGGCGCCCTCACCCATGCGGGTGGGGGGACGGCTGCGACACTTCTCCCAGATCTGGGATCAAGAGGTCTCGGACAGATGGATCCGGGAAGTGGTGTCCTCCGGTTACAAGCTGGAGTTCGAGCTCCGCCCCCCTTCCAGATTTTTCAGGTCTCGGATGCCTTTGGAACCTCTGGCGGCGCAGGGGCTCCTGTTGGCAGTAGAGAATCTTCAGGACATGGCTGTCATTTGCCCAGTGCCCCCTTCGGACCAGGGCAGGGGTTTTTATTCCAATCTGTTCACGGTACCCAAGAAAGACGGATCGGTCCGACCCATCTTGGATCTGAAGTTTCTCAACAGGTTCATCCGGCCACGGAAATTCCGCATGGAAACGCTGCGTTCGGCCATTCACTCTCTTCGTCAGGGAGACTTTCTGACGTCCATAGACATCAAGGATGCTTATCTACACGTTCCAATTTTTCCAGCACACCAGAGGTTTCTCAGGTTCGTGGTGGAGGATCGGCATTTTCAGTTTGTGGCACTCCCTTTCGGTCTCACCTCGGCTCCTCGGGTATTCACCAAGGTGCTAGCGGGGGTGATGGCTCTGCTAAGGGTTCAGGGTATCCGCATTGTGCCCTATTTGGACATTCTTCTGATCATGGCCTCTTCTTTCAACCAAGCGGAGTTGGACACCAGAGTGGTGGTGTCCACTCTGGAGAGGTTCGGTTGGGTGGTCAACCACCCCAAGTCTTCTCTTTCTCCGTCCAGAGTAGTGACCTTTCTGGGAATGTCTCTGGACACTTCGCAGGCCAGGGTGTTTCTGCCCCAGGCCAAGATTCTTTTGATTCAGGAGTTAGTTCGGCTTCTCTTGTCGGCCCCTCGTCCAGCCATACATCTAGGGATGAGGCTGGTGGGGTTAATGGTGGCCTCATTCGAGGCGGTTCCCTTTGCGCAGTTTCATACAAGGGCGCTTCAGCTTCATCTGTTGAAGGTTTGGGACAAGTCTCCTCTGTCGTTGGATCAGTCCTTCCTGATGACTCCCCGAGTTCGTCGATCCCTGCAATGGTGGCTGGGATCAGTCAATCTGTTGAAGGGCAGATCTTTTCTGGTTCCGTGTTGGGAAACAGTCACCACGGATGCCAGTCTGTCAGGTTGGGGGGGTGTTTGGAAGGACCTCCAGTTTCAGGGTCTGTGGGGCCCGCAGGAGGCTCACGAGCCCATCAATGTTCTGGAGTTGAGAGCCATCAGGTTGGTTCTGTTTCGCTTGACTCATCAGTTGCGGGGCCTGCCTGTTCAGGTCCGGTCGGACAACCGGACGGCGGTTGCTTACATCAATCACCAGGGGGGGACTCGCAGCAGGAGTGCCCTCAGGGAAGTGTCTTTGATTCTGGACTGGGCGGAGAGCCACGTCCCGTGTATCTCAGCAGTCTACATTCCGGGAGTGGAGAACACGGAGGCGAACTCTCTGAGCAGGGCCTCCTCTCGCCAGGGGGAGTGGTCTCTCAGTCCCAAGGTGTTTCGTTCGATCTGTCTCAGGTGGGGGTTCCCAGTGGTGGACCTCTTTGCCTCTCGTCACAATCACAAGCTCCCGGTCTTTGTGTCCCTCTCGCAGGATCCTCTGGCTCTGGCGGTGGATGCCATGTCTCTGAACTGGAGGGATCTGGGGTTTCTTTACCTGTTCCCTCCGTTTCCAATGGTAGCCAGAGTGGTGCGCAAGCTGGCCCTGGAGGGCGCGTCGGCGATTCTGGTGGCACCAAGGTGGCCAAGGCAGGTTTGGTTCGCAGACCTGGTAAGACTGGCAGAGGATCAGTTCGTTCTGCCTCTACTGCCGGACCTGCTCACCCAGGGTCGGCTGCGCTATCCCAATTTACCTTCGCTGGCTTTGACGGCGTGGCTGCTGAAACCGCCATCTTGAAGGAGGAAGGTCTTTCTGACGTGGTGGTTCAGACTCTTATTAGCGCCAGGAAGCGCTCTTCCTCTACTATTTACTATAGGACTTGGAGGTCCTATATTGACTGGTGTGAAAGTAGGTCTTTCTCTTGTCGGGAGTTCTCCATTTCCAGAATCTTGGAGTTTCTTCAACATGGTCTGGATCAGGGGCTTCAACTTAGTACCTTGAAGGGGCAGGTTTCTGCCCTGGCGGTGTTCTTCCAAAGGTCCTTTGCACTTCATCCCTTGGTCAAGACCTTTTTCCAAGGAGTTACGCATGTACGGCCCCCGAGGAAGCCTTTTGTTCCTGTTTGGGATTTGAACCTGGTTCTTTCTGCTCTTCAGGGTCCTCTGTTTGAGCCCTTGAATGAGGTTGCCTTGTCTTCGCTTACTCAAAAGGTGGCCTTTTTGGTGGCTATCACTTCTGTTAGGCGTGTTTCTGAGTTGGCAGCTTTATCCATTAAAGCTCCGTACTTCGAAAGGCATCAGGACAAGGTTGTCTTTCGTTTCAAGCCGGATTTTCTTCCTAAGGTGGTCTCTGCCTTTCATCTGAATCAGGACATTGTTCTGCCTTCTCTATGTCCTAATCCCAGCAACGACAAGGAAAGGGCGCTGCATTCCTTGGATGTAGTTCGTGTTGTGAAATATTATCTGGTGGTTACGTCTTCCTTTCGTAAGACTGATGCTTTTTTTGTGGTGCCTTTTGGGCCTAGGAAAGGTTTGGCTCCTGCCAAATCTTCCATTAGTAAATGGATTCGTCAGGCCATCATTGGGGCCTATTCTGCCAAGGGGAGGAGTCCCCCTTTTCGTGTTACTGCTCATTCTACTCGTGCGGTTGGAGCGTCCTGGGCTTTTCAGCACCAGGCCTCGGTTGAGCAAGTTTGCAAGGCTGCTACTTGGTCCTCTGTTCACACTTTTTCCAAGTTTTACAAGGTTGATGTTCGGGCCTCAGCGGATGCTGTTTTTGGCCGCAAAGTTCTGCAAGCTGTTGTGGTTTAAGTTGTGCATTGTTGCCTTGTTTTGGATCCCCGCCCTTTTTATGGACACTGCTATTGGATGTCCCACATGTTATGGATATCTTGAAGCGGGGTGTGTGACATACTTAGAATAATACCATTTTGTGAAATACTCACCTGTAAAATGGGTATTATAAGTATGTCACACACCCCGCTTCACCCGCCCTTTTTGTATTCTGGATCCTTTATATTGTGAACTTTGCGTTGTTATGACTTATAGTTGCCTCTTCCTGGTCCCTTACCTTACTGCTTCTATATACTGGGTGATGAGTGGGAGGTCCCAGGTATTTATGGATCAGGGAGGGGCTTTCTTTTTGCTATCATCTCTGCAGGAATGCCCTCTTCAGGTCGGTATTACCCACATGTTATGGATATCTTGAAGCTGGGTGTGTGACATACTTATAATACCCATTTTACAGGTGAGTATTTCACAAAATGGTATTTTTATTTATTCCCACATTTACCTGCCCTCCCTCTGGGGTAGCACAGCGGGGCCATTTTGTTGCTCTGGAGCTGATGTGCGCTCTCAGGCTGTGGCAGCAGCTGATACTGTGCAGCAGGCTCCCTGGCTGATGTCTGCAGGAGCTCGTAGACAGCACTTCAGCAGTGACACTGGCCAGGCTGAGATTGTACGTTAGCACCTGAGCTACAGCATGGATCCCATTGTGCATGCGCAGGATGCATCCCCAGCTTCTCTCTGGCTGATGCATGCACCTCACAAGGCATTTCTCTATGGCTAGTTGATACATTTGTTTGTATAATTTGGGCCCCCCACTTTAGATTTTGCCCAGGGCCCAAGGTGTCTAAAACTGGCCCTGATAAGACCGCATCACTGGCCTAGATCACAGCGCACTGTCTAGGCACAGTCTCTCTGTAGGAGGATGCTGGCATATATCATGATACTGTAGGACCCGCTATTAGAACCCAGTAAAAGTCAAAACCCATTACAGGGGGCAAAAGGCGAGTAATGGCAGTTTGATGTTTTAACCCTGACAGGAATTTCAAAGAGAAAAAGTTTTTTTTTTCACCTAATTACAACATGCATTGTTTTACAAACTGAGATGAAGCATGACATAAATACTGATCTCACACATTACTGAAGAGGAAATAACTTACTTCAAGGGTAATATTGCTGTGTGGCTGTTGCTGAAACTACCACTAGATGGTGCAGCTTCTCTTTTCAGCAGTTAGTAGGCAACATGGTGTTGATTCCAGACTTGTAACATGGCTTCGGGTATAACGTAGAAACCAGATTTAATATGTGTGCTTTTTTATCTTACTTTAGATATTTTCTAGTGTTTTGGCAGGCATCATTTATAAATCTTAGTTATCTGTATGTGTATTGTATGACATCATAAAGCCCCTCTCTGTTTCTCTCTCTCTCTCTAAATATATGTGTGTTTTAGACATACTTTTGTATAGATATACTATATTGTTGGAACACATCACCCTACTATTTAGTCTGCCCCTTTTGCATGTACCAATGCACTAACCCCAACAAGGCTAACAGAACAATAGAGAAGTTTAGTAGTCAACCATACAAGGAAGGTAAACAACAATTTCATCTTTTTATTCCAATTATATCCCCCAACCACGTTATTTGATAAGTAGAGAAAGAACTGTTCCTTGTAATTATAACATCATAACACAGATCTTTATTTATATCAGGCTGGTTGGTTGTTGTTAATTTAGCAAATAGGCAATAGCAGTACAAACCAGTGCCAGACTGACTAACATGTAAACATACCGTACTATTAAAATAGTAAACTAAATTGATGAAGCCATCTGGGTGCCCCTGTGTAGTGGACCAAAGCCAGAGTGGGTCAAACGTCTGGGTTTTGTTCCACTTTAAGACCATTAATCAGTGACCCTGATTTATAAACGGGGAGGCCGATTTATTAATAGCGGCAGGTAGCGACAGATGAGCAGCAGTAGCGTTATTTTCACAGCGCCCGCTAGTATTCGCTGTGCTTGGCCGTTGTTCGGTTGTTGACAGAGACTCAGTCGGTGTGCGGTAATGTTGAATACGGGGTTAGGAGTCGCTGTTTGACAGGTTCCGCGCTGTATGGGAGCGCATGACAGCGAATGGCCATAGCGAACGGCTCCCAGCATATTCATTAACAAAACATGCTCAAAGGCTGGAATAATGATGAATGATTCGCTATCTGGCGCTCTGTCAGTCGCTAAGCAGGATCGGCTTGATAAATGTGTGATTGTGGAGGGGAGCCGGCGTACTCGTGGCGGTGAGCGTCATTACCGTTCACTCACCATTCGCTACCTGGCGCTATCCCTTGTTAAATAAGGCCCTAAATATTTACAAACACATTGATTAACAATAAGAAACTATTCACACTGTAAAAATACAATGGTCACTTTGTAAATATTTTTGTTGATACCATAAACAATGGAAATGTATTAGTGTCCTAACATAAGATACTGAGTACAATTAGTTTGATACAATACAAGTACAATGCAATGCAAATGCAACTACTCCGGCTCCCACTACCTTGGGAACTAGTATAGGGGTTCCTTGGATGCCTTACCAGTTCACAAACTGTTTGAAAACATGCCTAAAAAAGGACGTCAGTGTCTTCCCCCTCCTTTCCCCCGCAGTGTCCTCAGACCACTGGTCTTCTTTTATACAACAGAGACGGAGCCTTTGTGGAATCACCCCCCCCCCCCCCCCCACATGTGACTAACGACATCACTGGAGGGGATTTCCCGGGGAATGCTATACAGTGCTTCTCCTGTTGGGGTACTAATACCCCTTAAAGTGCCAGATCAGGCTTTTCATAAGGAAGGTGTGGAAGTGGTGCCTAACAGACAATTTAACTCAACAGCTTCCAACTCTTTATTTATTGGCACAGTGGCAAAGGCTCACCATTTAAAGGTCCACGCCTTGTCTTCTCCAGAACAGGCTGATACATGGCTGCCCTTCCTGTGTTCCAGAGACAGAAATATGTTATATGTTCGAATCGATTCAGAAATTAAAAAAAATCTTCCAATGTGGTTCATCAGCCTCCACATATTGGGTTGGCCCAGGGACATTGCCCTTTCTCTCGCCAGGTGTCCTAGCTGAAACCTTTGGGAAGATCTTTTGGTGTAATTTGTCACTCTGGTGATCCAGGTTTTCTCCATTAGTGGATAATGGCTCTCATTGCAGTACATTGGTGGGCCAGGGTAATTAGCAATAGCTTTGTTACTCTTTCAATGTATGTAAATTCAAATTACTTTGCCCTCTTTAAAATTTGGTATCATGCAGTATGTTGCCTGCGTCACCTTCTAGACAGGTTCAGTCTAAAGGAACTGTCCAATATGCTCTAATTTTCTCCCCAAAGCTGATCAGTCCTAGTCTTAGTCCAGCATATCAAAACTCATTCCCAATATAGAGTACCATAGAGACCCAATCACTATTTACAGATGGTCTCTTGGACGAATGGCCACCACCGCCATCAATAACAGTGACTGCAGCACACCCATTCCATTCACTGCAAAGTCAGTTATCCCGCTTGCTCACTGAATTTATGGGCCACTCCAGCCCCTTTGGAAAAAATATACATACCCCCCCTGCCCACTTCTATTAGCGATTATGCTCATGTAGTAAAGTAAATGCCCGCACATGTGTCATAGGACTGGGGAAAGGTGAGTTTTTCTGGGGGGTTTTACACAGCGGAGCATACCAATTTGGGTGGGCAAGGAACAAAATACGGAATAGTCAAAATCCTGGGTTTTGTTCCGCTTTAAAGTAAGTTTGATGATCTAAAACAAATATACTTTTTCAGGTCTGTGCCTTGCTTTTCTTCTGTTGTGTTTTATCTTATAGTCACATTTGTGTGGGTTGCTGAGGTAGGACAGCGGGGGGTGAAGGACAGTGGCTTCAGGGCTGTCCATTAGCGCTTCAAGCAGAGGCCACATAGCGGCAACCTTGTCTGCGCTCCCGGGATCTGTAAAGCTGGCAGTGGGAGCACCCAAGACACACACTGAATTCTGGGACCGGGTAATAGATTCCTTTATTTTAACCCCTCAGTCCTGTCTTAGCACTGAAGAAAGAGGGTGGGGGCTCTTCAGCCCTAAACACCACCACGATAAACAGTTCTCACATGCATGAGCTGCACATAAAAATTAATTTACCTTTTTGCCTTCTGCCATGTTTTTTTTCACCCTCAATGGCATCCTATAGTGCCCCTGGGTTTCCTAATGCTTAGCATTGTGGGTTATGTCATTTAGTTCAGACAGAATGCTGGGAAAGAATACCTCCCGGGACCAGGATAAAATTGATTTCAGCTTTGGGTGGATGCAGGAGCAAATGTAAGTGCTGACAATGGTTCAGTATCATACATGCATATGGAGCAAGTGAGTTTCGTGGAGGTTTTTCAACTGAGCAATGCCATTGGTCTGGTTTAAGATGTCACAAATACAGACAACACTATAAAACTAATATTCAAACTAACCCTTAGCCATAACCATGAATGTGAATCTGAAAATAGAGCTTTGGACAGGTAGAAAAGGAAGCTGCCCTGTACCCACCTGCCCACAGAATGAAGTCTGCTGCATTCCTGAATAAAAATGAGCTACATCCAAAAGGGAAACAATCCACACCCTCGGCATCAAATGATAACTCTGAGCAATAGGAATGAAAGACTCTAAGTGTCACATACCTTTGTGATGATACCACACTCTAGAGCTGGGTTTGGTCCTGCGAGATGCTACATGCCCCTTGGAATTGCAGAATGATGTGGTACTAGAACTAAAGCAAATCTCTTGTATACAGGTGCAGGTATCATGCCGATCTCTGTATCTTGATTCTGCAGCTGAGTGGCAGATTAGAAATATCAGTGTTAAAGCGGACCTTCAGCATCATTTAATGGCAAGCCCAAACCATCAAAAAACTATTCCTCAGCATCTAAAATTAATATATTGATTGTTTTTAGTCACTTTTTATTCTTTCCCCCACTGGGCTGCAACTCTGTTTCGCACTCTAGGATACAGGCGCCACCATCTTGTCTCAGTAGCGTCACATACTGAGGAGGGGAGAGGAGTCAAAAGTTCAGGGGGCTGGTTATAGCTGTGCTTTGCACAGACAGAGCAGAGCTTGGGGTCAGGAGAAGGTCAGCAATCCCAGAATGCAGAGCGGCACAGTCAGAAGACACTTCCTGTTTGCAGGCAGCCTGAGTATCCATGGGCTGCCATCTTGGATGTTTAAATGCAGTAGTTGCAGGTAGAATGATTTTTAAAGTGGACCAACACCCAGGATTTTCACTACCCTGGGTGTTGGGCCACTTCAGCGGGGCATCCGAGATAAACCCCCCCCCCAAAAGTCCGGATAAGCCGCCGCCGCTGCCTCCCGCGCGTCCCTCTTACAGGGCGCGCGCCCGCGCCGGCCATTCACAAACAGCCGGCGCGGGCGCGCGGGAGGCGGCGGCTGATCCGTCGCCGATAAGGTAAGGTTTTTTTGGGGCTTTTGGGGGGGTTTCACACCGCGGGACATCCCAATCTCGGATGCCCCGCGGTGAGGGAGGTGATCGGCCCGGGAATCTTATAGCTTCCCGGGCCGATCACCCCTGGGTGTTGGTCCACTTTAAAGTGGACCAACACCCAGGATTTTGACTATCCTGGGTTTTGGTCCACTTCGGCGGGGCACCCCGATCGGGGGTGCCCCGCTGTGTGAAACCCCCCAGAAACCCCAATAAACTCACCTCTCTCCGCTCCCACGTGACTACCCGGTCCAATCCCCGCCAACGTCCAGGCGGGGAACAGGTACGTCCAAGCGGCTTCCGCCGCCGCCTCCCTCGCGTTTCGGCGCGCGCGCGCCCGTGCCGGCCATTCATAGACGGCCGGCGCGGGGGCGCGCACGCCTAGAGGGGCGCGAGGGAGGCGGCGGCGGCGGAAGATAAGGTAGGTGATTTGGGGTGTTTGTGATTGTGATTTGTGATTTGTAGGTGATTCGGGATGTCCCGCGGGGTGGGAGGTGATCAGCCCGGGAATCTTATAGCTTCCCGGGCCGATCACCCCTGGGTGTTGGTCCACTTTAATGTGGGCAATCTGTGCAGCATGAGGGAAGCATACAAGATAGGCTCTTATTCAGGGTGAAGGTCCGGTTTAATGTGTATTACATTGTATAGTGGTAAATACGCATCTGTATTGTTGCCATGTTTAACTATAGAATGGCTTTTTATAGCCCTCATTTTTATCTGTCACGTTGAGCACTGCTTGCTTTCTATCTATAAAGATTCTAGATAAATAGTGTTAAATGTACTGCACCCATATGCGTGGAAAGAGGCATGAAGGGGGTTAATAGCAGGGGTCAGGGGGGGTTTAGGAAGGTGAGGGTCCAACTAATGTCAAATGCTGTAATGAAACAGCAGAAAATGCCTGTAATTACCGGTTTTCTGTTTTGATGTGACCAGTGCCCTGCCCAGTTCTGTACCAGTTTAGAGGCCAGTACATTCCACTGAAAGTTAGGCCATTGTATTGTTTAAGCCAGACTAACAGCCTTGCACATTTGGAAAAAAAAACCTCCCCAAATCTCCATATTCCCCATCTGCATACATGATACTGAATCATTGTCAGCAATTACATTTGCTCCCGCATCCACTCAAAGCTGAAATGCCACCTCACATGTTTTCATCTGTTAGCGGACATCTTCCTTTCCTTGCTGCTGATTGAATCTTACAGATTCCCGGGCCGATCGAGCTGGGTTTTGAAGTTAAACACATGCTTACACTGGCTGTCCTTTAGATAAATCCTGAAGGATAACACAGATGTCAGCACATAGATTTAAAGTTGACCAAAACCCGCCGCGGGGCATCCAAAATCAGGATGCCCTGCTGTGTGAAACCCCCCAGGTCACCACATACACTCACCTTGATCCCCATGCGCGGCCGCATTCCCCGCTATCCCTCTAGCAGAGCGCGTTCCTGCGCCAGGCATTTGTGAATGGTCGGTGAGTGCCCTGTTAGAGGGAAGTGGGGGATGCGCTGCCGCTGGCCTTAGACGACGTGACATCAGCAGCTCCGAGCACAATGATTGGATGAGCCGTAGGACTGGGAAGAGGTGAGTTGTTTTCGGTGACCTGGGGGGTTTCACACATTGGGGGGATCGGGGTGCCCCAGGGGCAAGGACCAAAACCCTGGATAGTCACTTTGAGCAAAAGAAGTAACAAAGATTGGAGGTCTATTAGTAGTCGCGGACACTTGGCCTCCAACCTCTCCTGCCATTATTGCACACTGCATTCTAGTTTAGAGCCAAGCTATTCTGTATTGAGATGGCCGTTTGCAGACTTTGAATTTTCTACATTTCTTTGTGAAGTTCAGCAACTTTGCTACATGTTCTAATGTGCTGAATCTACCAGAATTCACTGACAGCTTGCCTGCATATTTTTTGCACCTGTCTCCCGAGAAAAACATTTTACGAAAATCCCATCGGGTGTGCTCCAAGGCTTGTTCTTGTTTCTTCTTGATCAATTATTTTAGGCACGGGAATTGCTCTACTTCTAATATTTGTAGACAGGAATGTAAGTGCTGTCTTTATGTCAAGCACATACTTCTTGCTGTCACCATTCTAGGCATCAGCCATAGGGTGCTTCTTAGAATACGGAGCATTAGAAACTCTGACCATACAGGATCTCATCATACTGGCATCTCTGTTTGGGTGCCTCTGTGTACAGTGTAATCTATTTACGCTGCCCTATGTGGGAGAAAGCATGGCTGATATGACTAGGCTTAGGACATTTGCTGTGTTTTTTCATTAGTCCAAATCCTTAGCAAATTAGCAATTTTAGTATCCAAATTGTACATGTGTGCTCATATTAGGAGTGGTGGGCATTGAGAGAATGAATTTGGGGGAAACGTGGAATGCTGTTGTAGTATATAAATCACTGATGGAAGTACCCCGGCCCCCTCGTCACCTTACCTATAGCATGTCATTGTCACACATGCCAAGATGCATTGTGCACATTGCTGTGTTATGCATTGTAACTCCCAAACATACAAAGTGACTGATGCAATATGGCGCTGTGCCTTGTCTGCACCATTGGGCCCACCAGGGCTCATACAGTAACCATTTCCCTGTCATTTTAACACAATTGGATATAACTAAAGATTGAAACAGCAGCTAAAATAATGCTTCTTTTTTCCATACATGATGTCATCAGAGCAAAAATCTAATAAATACGATGGGGGTACAACAACGATGGAGGAAACTGACCGTATGGGCCCCGGTGTGGCCGTAACCTCTGCACACCCCATATAGCTGCGCTCCTGGACTCTGTCCAAAAATACTCCCTAAAGCCCACAGTGTGGACATTTTTTAAATAATTTGCACATACAGTATAGTAGTTCTGTTATTTACAACGTTTATATCACCCCATTAGGGCATAGACTACTAAGAGTCTCATTGAACCCATGTGCCATGTGCCTACATGTTGTTATAGAACTTCATATTAAACAAAAAAAGTCCACTGAGATCCAGGGATGTACCTGTGATAAGGCCATGTGCAATGGGAGGGGGGCAATAGCTGGATTTGTTATTTCTATTATTTACTTATTATTCGTACAATGGAAATTGGGGGGGGGGGGGGACTCAACAGGCCTGGCCCTACCCCTCCCATTATAGGAAGGAGCCAGGTACAATGGAAATGGGGGGGGGGGGGGACTCAACAGGCCTGGCCCCACCCCTCCCATTATAGGAAGGAGCAAGGTACAATGGAAATGGGGGGGGGGGGGCTCAACAGGCCTGGCCCCACCCCTCCCATCATAGGAAGGAGCCAGGTACAATGGAAATGGGGGGGGGGGGGGGGGCTCAACAGGCCTGGCCCCACCCCTCCCATTATAGGAAGGAGCCAGGTACAATGGAAATTGGGGGGTGGGCACTGCTGCACGCTTTCATGTTTTTACAGCCTTGGCCCCACACCCTCCCATCATAGGAAGGAGCCAGGCAGAGTGGCAAGCTACTCTATTGAGGAGTGGAATGGCACATTGGAGGGAGGGGGGTGTCTATAGCTCACCTCAAGCAACAGTAAGGCTAGGTTCTCCCCTGCTTTAAAAACGTTGCAGCTATTTTCAGGGTCCAGTGCAGCCACCCATGACCCTTACCCTGTTTTAAGCCAAACTCGTGGCATCCTTTGATGTCTTCTCAGTATTTATTCAAAGACGCCCTTATGGGTTTTTATTTACTGTATGTTTATAGCATCAACCACAGACATCAATATATATATATATATATATATATATATATATATATATATATTTTGCTCCTTTATGTGTTTTTTTAATATAACTCTATTTATTTTCGGATCATATCATGTACTAGTTGTCTCTAAAGACACTTGTCCTGCAAAGCCATGTGTTGTTGTTTTGTTTGTATCAGTAATGTCAGTGGGCTTTCTCAAATGAGGATGTTATTTGCCATGGGTGCTTTAGCCAGTTATAGACCTGGCATGATGCCAGCATCATACAGCTGCTCAGTATTACTCTTGAGAGACACGTGTCGTTGAGTAGGTTTCGAATAACCCAGGTAAAGCTTTCTATAGGACGCTTTCTCACCATAATATTTGTAGGGTTGACAAAATATGAAAACATTTTCAAGGACACTGGTGTCGAGATGATTTTGCCTTTCCTATGGTACTTGGGACCAAAAACTGCATCCCTTCACTGTATACAGTATGTAATAATGCAGATAGACTTCATGTTTTTGGAAAACCCAAGGACAACTCCCAGATGGGAGTTTGACCTTGTTGATCATACTAGTTTGAAAGAAATAGTTACTGGGTAACTGGTTACAATGACATTGAAGGTCACATGAACATGGATACAATTTCTTGTAGCAGAAGCTTTTTACATGTGCACTCTTGTAACAAGGACAAGGTTACAGCCTGCAGTGAGGACAGGAGGAACAGTGCAGGTGCCCAATGTGCTGAGATACATAGACACCAAACCAGAATGCTACTTGGCTAATGTAACTATTCATTCTGTGGCATACACATGCACCCCAAACCGGGGCAAAACCTGGCATAGTGAAAATCACAGGTTTTGATCCACTTTAACAAAATGTTCTCTGCTTATTTTCCTTCTTCCTTCTCCTTTCTCATGCTACCTGATATCTCCTACTCTACCTGCTGCCCATACTAGGGTGTGGGGAAGAGACTTTGAGGCTAATTTAAGATTAGTGCCACGTATCGTATGTGACCTAGCTTAGCGGACGCACAAGTGGCGCTGTACTATCCTGTCCAGCATTGATGAATGTGATGTCTGGAGGGCGCTGTAGAAGCACTCTCCCTGATTCACTGCAGAGCCAATGGAGAACGCTAGGTGGTGTCCCGAGGTCAAAGCACCCAAGACTACGGTACATCGAACAATAGGACAACGATGCAGCAAACTACCTAGTGCCAGTCAAGTGCGTCTGGCGCTTGACGTTAAAGCCCATATTTAAGAAAAAACTACACCCAACCAGCATCGGCGCTCTAGCATTGAGCGCCAGGTGCTATGTGAAAATAGTCTGTTTCTCAACACATATACACCAGCACCAGAGCGAAAACATGGAATATGGAATGACATTGTTTTAACACTGTGACAATGACACTGCAATGCCAGACCTACACATACTATTCTGCATAAAAAAACAAATCACAATAAAAGTGTTTATTCGCTGGGCTGGAGAGGTCACACAATGATTTGAACCACAAATGTAGAACATTACATTATGAAAACACTATTTATACACTATTGAAATGTATGGGAGAGCGCTACTGATCGACAGGTGCTACATGGCGCTGCTGAACCTAGATTATGATACAAAATCCCTCAAATGATGTTTATAATTTACCTTAAAGTGGGCCTAAAGTGGCCATCAGCGAGTTTATGAGAGAGGTTGTGCGTGAGACTGGATGGTTGTTAGATCCTGAAATCATTGACAGAATTAACATTCTGTCCATTTTAAAAATTCCACTATTTATAGAAGTTTTTGTTTTTTAAAATGTAGATTCAATGGCCTCCAATAAGATGGGCAGACTGATTCATTACTAGCACCAGCTATCGGCAGATGAGCGTCTGTACAGAGGCGCTAAAAGCGACCGCTAGTATACGCTGTGATCGGCTATGGGGCGCTGTAACAGAGCGTCTCAGTCGCTGTAGTAACCTTTCCGGCATTGATGAATGTGATGTATGTTGGGCTTTCTAACACCAGTACAGCGTTGCAGCAAGCTGAAGGTAGCGGCAGCTCATTGCGTCCGACTCTCAGCGACTCACACCATATTCAACAAAAAAACCCTGGCGCTCTGGATCTGGTCGCTATAGCACAGAGCGCCAGACACTGTGTGATTAAAGTCTGTTTTTTAACACATATCCACCAGTAACAAAGCGAAAACACATGAAATTACATTGTTTTAACATTGTGATATTAACACTTTTATGCGAGACAATTGTAATGACAATTCTGCATAAAAATATAAAAAATCAAAAAAGTTTTCAAAAAAGCCTGTTTAAACAGAAAAAAAGGAATGTACATTGAAATGTATGGGAGAGCGACAGATAGCGACACCTGGCGCTCTAGAAGCTAGAGCGCCAGTGCTATACTCTGAACTGCCTGTAATGATGAATCGTACGCTACATGGCGCTGTTAGAGGCGCTCACCAGAATCGCCTTCATAAATGTGGTATTGTGTACAACGCCCAGTGTTCACCAGACGCTGCCTGCCGCTACGAGGCACTACCTGCCGCTATCCCTTGATGAATAAACCCCATAGTACACCTGTCAGAGACTAGGACTACAAGATCCACCAAGTCTGTATGTTTTGAGCTTTGGTTCACAATGGCAGTTCAATTAGGATAAACAATTATTTTCCAATTCACTTTAAAGTGAACCTAAAGTGGCCAGGGTAAATTTGTGGGTAAATTTGTGTTTGTGGGCTTTGCCTGTGTTGTTTGACCCTGACATCTGTGATGGAAGTAAAGTTATGACCATTTGAAATTTTGCGCCATTCATTTCTGTGGGCGTTTTGGAAAATGACAAGGTAAAAATACATAGCTCACCACACAGTGCCGAGGCCTTCGAAACACAGGATCGTGTCTGAATGTTTTGAGGTTCAGGATTCGACATTAAAGCGGACCAAAACCCACATTTTTAACTAGCATCCCCAGGAATAGTAATTCATGCCTATTTTTAGTGCTCCTGTTTCATTCTAATCCCAGATAATCCCGCCTGTTTTAGCTGCAAAGCTCCGCCTCCTCATTCTCATCCTCCTTCATTGCCACTGCTGTGTGTGGCAATGATGTCATAACCTGCAATCTTACAGAGAGGGACAGCAAAAAAAAGTGTTTCAGGGTAATTTGATAAGCGAATATATCCATTTCTAGCTCTACACCCTAAGAAGAGAGTTCGGCAGGGGCTTTGGCCAAATGTATTTCACAAGTTCAGTGGGTATTGGTCCGCTTTAAATGTGGGAGAAATGGAGAAGAATGATGAAAATAAGAAGTAAAAGGGAAGAGATTTCAATATATGTGCTTGTTCCCATGCACTATAAACCCCCATTACCTCGCACCCGGTCCAGCACCCTTCTCTCTGACATTTCCTGGCTACATGTGCTCATTCGGCCCTTCCGGCCACAGATGCTGCAAGGTGGGGGGAGACAGCTTTCATGGGGCCCCCTTCTCCCATGGGCCCGGTAGCAGCTGGCTCCTTTGTCTTTATGATATGTACCCCTCTGGCCCCTGGTTTGAATGGTAAATGTACTGTGAATACTTCTTAGATTACATCTAGGAGTATTAGCATGTACAAGCAGCTCCAGCAGCCTCTCTGTTACTAGTATATGTGAAGCCTGTGGAGAAAGGCGGCAGTTTTGTGCCCTGAAGACAAGGAATGCTGACATGAGTGATGCCGGGATTAACACTGCAGTGACTGCATAGATGGTCAGCTCCTCACTAACTGTCCCTATCACTTGTGCCTAACTGCAGGTAATATACAAGTAACAGTCACTGATAAAGCTGATACTGTAAAAGAGCATGAATATTAATTTCATCATCAGTCCAGTGTTTTTTATCCTTTGCAGGACTCAATGATTTGAGTCAGGTAGTGTTGCTCAGCAAGTTTGCTTATACTCCCGAACTCCATTGATTGGGGTTGCAGTTAAAGAAGAACACCACACCCCATTTTACGCTGTTGTTCCTCTCAGTGGGGGCATCCCGAATTTGGATGCCCTGCTGTGTGTATGCCCCAAGGTCACCCACTTTCCTGTCGCTCCCATGACGCAGACGCGAGAACGAGCGCACTGATTGGCTGAGCAAGCAGTTCAACCAATCAACGCACTTGCTTTCATAAGACTCTGCTGGTGGCTAAGCCACCTGAATGGCTGAGCAGCCCAGCGTTGCAGAAAGGAGCCAAGTGTGCCACCAAACTCCCCCCCCCCCCCCGCTCACCTCCTAGATGTCACCCATTCAGAAAGGCTGGGCGCGGGTGCGTGCAGGGCTCCGAGACAGGGTTTCTGTTTTCCACAGTGGGGCATCCTAATTCAGGATGCTACAAGGAGTGGAACTCGAATAACATCTTTTAGACTCCAGGGCCTCCGATGTTCCTCTTTAAATCTACCTAAAGCTAACAAAAAAAAAAACTCGGCACACCAAGGAAAGCACACCATGCCATAAAGCCACAAACACCTTTTAGTTTTGCTTAGGGAAAGATAGCAGGAGCTTCAGATCTACATGGTGACCAGAGCTGGCTGCTGGTATCTGTTTAAAAACCATAGAATGCAAATAGTGCTCTTTAAAGCAATAGTCAAAATTTCTTTAGGTCCCATTTAAAGCTGAGCAACCACTGGCCTAGAGTCAATTGACTCTTTGAGGGGGGATTACTGGTGATCCCACAGCACGTGAGTAGGCCGTGACAGCACCCCTGGACAAGGAACAAAAACCTCTTTTAATGATTACTCCGGGTCATCCCTCTAGTTAAAAATCATGAAAGTTCAGAGCTCAACCCCTAGGAAGTACACATTTTTCAGAACTAGAGCTTTGATGGGGACAGAAAACAGCTGCACACTGCAGCGCAAGCTGCCTTCTGTTGGGAATGTTGCTGCCTTACATGAATTTTGCACTTTCCTGTCCCAAGTCAGATAGAGCTTTGTTAGAAAAAGGTAAGTACCCTTCTAACAATTGGGGATGAGGAGCTGGGTTAGGTTAGTTTAGTGTTCTTGTTAGCCAGGATTTAGCTGTGTAATCTAAAGCTCGGCTTTGCATATATAAGCCAGTACACGTAGGAAATCCAAAATACATTTGGATTGTGTCTAAATATCAACCATTCCGTCATGTCATTGGCTGGATATATGAAAAAGAGTATTTGGGGAATTCATATATAAGGGTTTAGTCATTCTTGGAATGTGTGTTGCTGTACCTGTTATTTCTCAGTATTGCCATAATCAGGTCATTATACCAGGACAATGAGATACTTCATTGCCAACTACCCTGTATGTCCTCACCAGTCGCTAAGGATCTAGAAAACGTTGCACTTATCATAGGCCTCCATTCACTAAGAGTTGGAAAAAATTCTCGTTCAATTCATAAGTAAATAGCCTGAGAATGTCACTTTTACTGAATCGCCAGATAGGAAGACAATAAAAGTCAATGGCACTTTTACTCCTGAGGAAAGTATTGAACATTTTACTCCTTTTTTCTCTGCAGTAAAACGTGCCTTTCATTGTCTTCCTATCTGGCGATTCAGTTCTCATGCAGTTTTTTTATGAATTGAATTAAAGCAGACCAAAACCTACATTTTTAACTCGCATCCACAGAATTGCTCACCCTATGAAGAGTACATTTTGCCATTTCTTGCAGCTCCTGCTTCACCCTAATCCGAGATAATGGCGCCTGTTTCAGCGGTAAAGCTCCGGCTCCTCCATCCATTGCAGCTGTTGTGTGTGGCAGTGATGTCATTGCCACATCTATGCAATGACTGATCCCCTGCCATATTACAATGAGGGACCGCAAAAGAGCGGAGAAAATGTCCATTTCTAGTTCTACATCCTAAGAAGGAGGTATCTGCAGGGGTTTTAGTCAAATGTATTTCACAAGTTCAGTGGGTTTTGGTCCGCTTTAAGTGAATAGAGGCCATGGTATCTGTGGAGAAATAATCCTTACTTAGGGGGTTATTTAAGGATAGCGCCAGGTAGTGCTTCGTAGCGGCAGGCAGCGTCTGGTGAATGCTGGGCGCTGTACGCAAAACCACATTTAAGAAAGCGAATCTGGTGGGCCACTCTTACAGCGCCGATGTATTATTATAGACGGCTCAGCGTATAGCGCCGGTGCTCTAGCTTCCAGAGCGCCATGAATTACCTTTCGCTCACTGTCGCTCTCCCATACATTTCAATGGCCGTTCATTTGCTGGTGTTTAAACAGCGTGTTTGACAATCTTTTTTTTTTTTTTGCTCAAATCATTGTGTGACCTCTCCTGGCTGCAAACAAACATTTTTTAGAAACTTTTTTGACTTTTTATATTTTTATGCAGAATTGCCATTACAGGTCTGGCAGTAAAGTGTTATTGTCACAGTTTTAAAACAATGTCATTCCATGTGTTTTCGCTTTGTTACTGGTGGATATGTGTTCAAAAACAGACTTTAATCACACAGCGTCTGGCGCTCTATGCTATAGCGACCAGATTTAGAGCGTATGTTGTGGAGCTCTGAGAGTCGGTCGTACTGAGCTGCCGCTACCTCTCGCTCACTGCAGCGCTATACTGTTGTTACCGTGCCCAACATACATCGCGTTCATCAATGCCGGCCAGGTTACTAGAGCGACTGAGCCACTCTTTTACAGCGCCCAATGCCCTCTTACAGCGTCTACTAGCAGTCTAAGCGCCACTATACAGACGCCCATCTGGCAATTCCTGGCGTTAGTAGTGAATCAGCCGCCACATATTTTGCTGTTGGGAACAAGTCTGCAAAAGGGACTTTAAAAAGTACAAATTCATTTTCATCCAACTTCATTTTGTCAGCTTAACACTTACATGTGTGAGGACATAACTTACAGACTGGCAGCAGCGAGCAGAGACCATCTGCTGTCTCCTGTCTAATGTATAGAAAGACTAAATTAAGGCTTGGTTTTTAGTGTGTGTTGCTGTCGCTAGGAAATAACTCCTCTGCTAGACTGTTACATCTTCCTAACTGCTATACTATATATCCAACCAACCCCAATGGCCAGAAATAACATTACTGGAACCCTGGTTACATCTTCCTAACTGCTATACTATATATCCAACCAACCCCAATGGCCAGAAATAACATTACTGGAACCCTGGTTACATCTTCCTAACTGCTATACTATATATCCAACCAACCCCAATGGCCAGAAATAACATTACTGGAACCCTGGTTACATCTTCCTAACTGCTATACTATATATCCATCCAACCCCAATGGCCAGAAATAACATTACTGGAACCCTGGTTACATCTTCCTAACTGCTATACTATATATCCAACCAACCCTAATGGCCAGAAATAACATTACTGGAACCCTGGTTACATCTTCCTAACTGCTATACTATATATCCAACCAACCCCAATGGCCAGAAATAACATTACTGGAACCCTGGTTACATCTTCCTAACTGCTATACTATATATCCATCCAACCCTAATGGCCAGAAATAACATTACTGGAACCCTGGTTACATCTTCCTAACTGCTATACTATATATCCAACCAACCCCAATGGCCAGAAATAACATTACTGGAACCTTGGTTACATCTTCCTAACTGCTATACTATATATCCAACCAACCCTAATGGCCAGAAATAACATTACTGGAACCCTGGTTACATCTTCCTAACTGCTATACTATATATCCAACCAACCCTAATGGCCAGAAATAACATTACTGGAACCCTGGTTACATCTTCCTAACTGCTATACTATATATCCAACCAACCCCAATGGCCAGAAATAACATTACTGGAACCCTGGTTACATCTTCCTAACTGCTATACTATATATCCAACCAACCCCAATGGCCAGAAATAACATTACTGGAACCCTGGTTACATCTTCCTAACTGCTATACTATATATCCAACCAACCCCAATGGCCAGAAATAACATTACTGGAACCCTGGTTACATCTTCCTAACTGCTATACTATATATCCATCCAACCCCAATGGCCAGAAATAACATTACTGGAACCCTGGTTACATCTTCCTAACTGCTATACTATATATCCAACCAACCCCAATGGCCAGAAATAACATTACTGGAACCCTGGTTACATCTTCCTAAATGCTATACTATATATCCAACCAACCCCAATGGCCAGAAATAACATTACTGGAACCCTGGTTACATCTTCCTAACTGCTATACTATATATCCATCCAACCCTAATGGCCAGAAATAACATTACTGGAACCCTGGTTACATCTTCCTAACTGCTATACTATATATCCAACCAACCCCAATGGCCAGAAATAACATTACTGGAACCCTGGTTACATCTTCCTAACTGCTATACTATATATCCAACCAACCCCAATGGCCAGAAATAACATTACTGGAACCCTGGTTACATCTTCCTAACTGCTATACTATATATCCATCCAACCCCAATGGCCAGAAATAACATTACTGGAACCCTGGTTACATCTTCCTAACTGCTATACTATATATCCAACCAACCCTAATGGCCAGAAATAACATTACTGGAACCCTGGTTACATCTTCCTAACTGCTATACTATATATCCAACCAACCCCAATGGCCAGAAATAACATTACTGGAACCCTGGTTACATCTTCCTAACTGCTATACTATATATCCATCCAACCCTAATGGCCAGAAATAACATTACTGGAACCCTGGTTACATCTTCCTAACTGCTATACTATATATCCAACCAACCCCAATGGCCAGAAATAACATTACTGGAACCTTGGTTACATCTTCCTAACTGCTATACTATATATCCAACCAACCCTAATGGCCAGAAATAACATTACTGGAACCCTGGTTACATCTTCCTAACTGCTATACTATATATCCAACCAACCCTAATGGCCAGAAATAACATTACTGGAACCCTGGTTACATCTTCCTAACTGCTATACTATATATCCAACCAACCCCAATGGCCAGAAATAACATTACTGGAACCCTGGTTACATCTTCCTAACTGCTATACTATATATCCAACCAACCCCAATGGCCAGAAATAACATTACTGGAACCCTGGTTACATCTTCCTAACTGCTATACTATATATCCAACCAACCCCAATGGCCAGAAATAACATTACTGGAACCCTGGTTACATCTTCCTAACTGCTATACTATATATCCATCCAACCCCAATGGCCAGAAATAACATTACTGGAACCCTGGTTACATCTTCCTAACTGCTATACTATATATCCAACCAACCCCAATGGCCAGAAATAACATTACTGGAACCCTGGTTACATCTTCCTAAATGCTATACTATATATCCAACCAACCCCAATGGCCAGAAATAACATTACTGGAACCCTGGTTACATCTTCCTAACTGCTATACTATATATCCATCCAACCCCAATGGCCAGAAATAACATTACTGGAACCCTGGTTACATCTTCCTAACTGCTATACTATATATCCAACCAACCCCAATGGCCAGAAATAACATTACTGGAACCCTGGTTACATCTTCCTAACTGCTATACTATATATCCAACCAACCCCAATGGCCAGAAATAACATTACTGGAACCCTGGTTACATCTTCCTAACTGCTATACTATATATCCAACCAACCCCAATGGCCAGAAATAACATTACTGGAACCCTGGTTACATCTTCCTAACTGCTATACTATATATCCATCCAACCCCAATGGCCAGAAATAACATTACTGGAACCCTGGTTACATCTTCCTAACTGCTATACTATATATCCATCCAACCCTAATGGCCAGAAATAACATTACTGGAACCCTGGTTACATCTTCCTAACTGCTATACTATATATCCAACCAACCCTAATGGCCAGAAATAACATTACTGGAACCCTGGTTACATCTTCCTAACTGCTATACTATATATCCAACCAACCCCAATGGCCAGAAATAACATTACTGGAACCCTGGTTACATCTTCCTAACTGCTATACTATATATCCAACCAACCCTAATGGCCAGAAATAACATTACTGGAACCCTGGTTACATCTTCCTAACGGCTATACTATATATCCAACCAACCCTAATGGCCAGAAATAACATTACTGGAACCCTGGTTACATCTTCCTAACTGCTATACTATATATCCAACCAACCCCAATGGCCAGAAATAACATTACTGGAACCCTGGTTACATCTTCCTAACTGCTATACTATATATCCAACCAACCCCAATGGCCAGAAATAACATTACTGGAACCCTGGTTACATCTTCCTAACTGCTATACTATATATCCAACCAACCCCAATGGCCAGAAATAACATTACTGGAACCCTGGTTACATCTTCCTAACTGCTATACTATATATCCATCCAACCCCAATGGCCAGAAATAACATTACTGGAACCCTGGTTACATCTTCCTAACTGCTATACTATATATCCAACCAACCCCAATGGCCAGAAATAACATTACTGGAACCCTGGTTACATCTTCCTAACTGCTATACTATATATCCAACCAACCCCAATGGCCAGAAATAACATTACTGGAACCTTGGTTACATCTTCCTAACTGCTATACTATATATCCAACCAACCCCAATGGCCAGAAATAACATTACTGGAACCCTGGTTACATCTTCCTAACTGCTATACTATATATCCAACCAACCCTAATGGCCAGAAATAACATTACTGGAACCCTGGTTACATCTTCCTAACTGCTATACTATATATCCAACCAACCCTAATGGCCAGAAATAACATTACTGGAACCCTGGTTACATCTTCCTAACTGCTATACTATATATCCAACCAACCCCAATGGCCAGAAATAACATTACTGGAACCCTGGTTACATCTTCCTAACTGCTATACTATATATCCAACCAACCCCAATGGCCAGAAATAACATTACTGGAACCCTGGTTACATCTTCCTAACTGCTATACTATATATCCAACCAACCCCAATGGCCAGAAATAACATTACTGGAACCTTGGTTACATCTTCCTAACTGCTATACTATATATCCATCCAACCCTAATGGCCAGAAATAACATTACTGGAACCCTGGTTACATCTTCCTAACTGCTATACTATATATCCATCCAACCCCAATGGCCAGAAATAACATTACTGGAACCCTGGTTACATCTTCCTAACTGCTATACTATATATCCAACCAACCCCAATGGCCAGAAATAACATTACTGGAACCCTGGTTACATCTTCCTAACTGCTATACTATATATCCAACCAACCCCAATGGCCAGAAATAACATTACTGGAACCCTGGTTACATCTTCCTAACTGCTATACTATATATCCAACCAACCCCAATGGCCAGAAATAACATTACTGGAACCCTGGTTACATCTTCCTAACTGCTATACTATATATCCAACCAACCCCAATGGCCAGAAATAACATTACTGGAACCCTGGTTACATCTTCCTAACTGCTATACTATATATCCAACCAACCCCAATGGCCAGAAATAACATTACTGGAACCCTGGTTACATCTTCCTAACTGCTATACTATATATCCAACCCCAATGGCCAGAAATAACATTACTGGAACCCTGGTTACATCTTCCTAACTGCTATACTATATATCCATCCAACCCTAATGGCCAGAAATAACATTACTGGAACCCTGGTTACATCTTCCTAACTGCTATACTATATATCCAACCAACCCCAATGGCCAGAAATAACATTACTGGAACCCTGGTTACATCTTCCTAACTGCTATACTATATATCCATCCAACCCTAATGGCCAGAAATAACATTACTGGAACCCTGGTTACATCTTCCTAACTGCTATACTATATATCCATCCAACCCCAATGGCCAGAAATAACATTACTGGAACCTTGGTTACATCTTCCTAACTGCTATACTATATATCCAACCAACCCCAATGGCCAGAAATAACATTACTGGAACCCTGGTTACATCTTCCTAACTGCTATACTATATATCCAACCAACCCCAATGGCCAGAAATAACATTACTGGAACCCTGGTTACATCTTCCTAACTGCTATACTATATATCCATCCAACCCCAATGGCCAGAAATAACATTACTGGAACCCTGGTTACATCTTCCTAACTGCTATACTATATATCCAACCAACCCCAATGGCCAGAAATAACATTACTGGAACCCTGGTTACATCTTCCTAACTGCTATACTATATATCCAACCAACCCCAATGGCCAGAAATGACATTACTGGAACCCTGGTTACATCTTCCTAACTGCTATACTATATATCCAACCAACCCCAATGGCCAGAAATAACATTACTGGAACCTTGGTTACATCTTCCTAACTGCTATACTATATATCCAACCAACCCCAATGGCCAGAAATAACATTACTGGAACCCTGGTTACATCTTCCTAACTGCTATACTATATATCCATCCAACCCCAATGGCCAGAAATAACATTACTGGAACCCTGGTTACATCTTCCTAACTGCTATACTATATATCCATCCAACCCCAATGGCCAGAAATAACATTACTGGAACCCTGGCTCTGTTAATGTTTTAATAGATGTATGAATTGCCTTGGCATCGAGCATTGGAACTTGTGCGTGTTCACTTTCAGTAAATACAGTATATATGGAAAGTAGTTTCCAGCATTAATACATTGAAGGGGAAGTGTCACTTCTCAAAAATATTTCATGGAGAGGACTGGCTACCATGTATGATTCCAGAGGCTGGGCTGGTGAGAATTCCTGTTGCCATCTAGGCTGTGGTGAGCACTGTATAAAGGTTCATAAAGTCTAGCTTACTTTCTGAACAATAGCCAACATTTGGACTTGGGTAAAGCATGTTAAAACCAACCCTGGAGTCTACGAAAGCTCCAGGGCTGGCTGATTCCCCCCAGCATCCTGGATTGAGATGCCCCGCTGTGTGAAACCCCCCAGTTGCATGCGTATTGGCATCACTCTCATCCCTTCTTGGCTGTATAAACCTGGTCAAAATGTGACCTCAAAGTGGAAGAGAAACAGCAAAACATGTCAGAGAGACATGGGTATGAATGTGAAAACTGTCAAGAGGTGTGCCTACGCCCTTCACCCCTCCATTGCTCACATATGTGACGTACGAGCTTATATGTGAATAGGAATATTATGCATATTTAGCTCAGTGTGGTGGCCAATTAAACATAAGCATTGGCAATTTTTTGTGTTATTAAAGGTTGTAACGTACTTATTAATACATAACTGGGTGCAACAGATTTCCTCACCATGTATGCTAGTAGGCAGGTCCTTCTTTTACCACGCCCTCGTGCCAGCTGCCATAGGTACAGATTTGGAGGAAATTGCTGGATCTTTATTGGGGCAGTCGTGACCTAGTGGTTAAGGAAGTGAACGTAACCGGAGGGATTGAAGTTCGATTACCTGGCAGGGGCATGACTGAAGTGCTCTTGAGCAAGGCACCTAACCCCTCCAACCACGGGACGCAGTGCGCCAACCCATCACGCCGGCATGTGTGCACTTACTGCTCACTAGTGTAGTTCACTGGTGGGTTTGTGTTTGCTCTCACTGCATGATGGGTTAAATGCAAGCACACAGAAGCAAATAAACATGTATTATTTATATTGTAGTTCCATGACACTTCAGGAGACACATGCAGGGGAATGCTACAGTATCTGCCATACCACCTTTCCCGCATCTCAGGATGTTTCACAGCAGTGTTACTCTTATTCTCCTCAATACCCAATAGAACTAAGAACTAAAAGGCGGTGCATGCTGAGGCTTGTAGTCCTTGACAGCTATATACAGTATATTGGTGAGGCAGCCTCATACAAAATCTAGTGCTGCAGTTACATGTCAGATATTATTGTGCTACATACAGGAAGCTGTTGCTTACTTCTCTAGCCCTGCCCTATGACTGATATTGGAATTGGATATTAAAGAGGCATTAACGTCACAAAATGATGTATGTTCTTCCCCCCTCTGTAGCATGAGGGGATGCCGATTTGGGGTCCCCTGGCTGCAAGCCCAGGACCAAGCAGCCCTTTAATTGTTACATTTAGTGGTTCTGCCATTTAGTGACTGCCAATGACCAATGGGTGGGAGGATGGACAATGTTCAATGGAATGTGGAAATGCTAAATACAGAGGTGCCCAGTACCATGCTAGTGGAGAGGAGAGATGCAGCAGTGGGGCATCCTTAATAGGTGCTAGTATCTTTCTAATGCAAGGCTCGCTGATGGTCTGGAGGAGTAGCTTATGGTTATGCTAGATTGGTGTGGTACTGAACCTCTTCCCTTGGCCAATAGACAGAGTGGAGACCCTGACCGTTGCTAGTTTTCCTAGTAAAAGAAATAAACGGGCCAACAGTAGGGCTAAAGTGGAGCATGCTGACACAGCTAGGAAAAGGTTAGTACTTCTTTGTACCAGTTGATGCCAACTTTCATTGGCCATGGTACAACACTGGATCACTGGAGAGAAAAATCTACCGTAATTAGATTAGAATCAGCAAAATCAGCTGGTATCAGCTAGACCGGCATTTGGTACAAGATATCAGGTTACTTTGCCTGTACAGATCCAAAAACCAGATGCATGTATTATTTTTAATTCAAACAAGAAGATTGTGATCAGACGAGTTGATCAAATCATTCTATCAGATCAATGCACAATCTTCTGCATTAGACCAGGTACTATAAATTAGATAACGGTCCAAATTCTTGGCATTTAAACCCTTTTAAATATATTAGAATAGATGCGAATTAATCTAATATAAAATCAACGCTTATGGAAAGCCCTTTACCATTCCATCTAAGAATTAGAATGCTGAAGATGAGCTTTTCCTTGTACAATGTTTTAAATGCTGCATGCAAATCAATAGCAATAGCCATAGCAGTATGCAATCTCAGTATTTCTGTGACTGGCTGGCCCTATAAATGCAGGAGATTAGAGATAATGTCTTATGTGTAGTTAGAGCTTGTTGTCAGAAGACTCCATGTTCTTAAGCATAGTTTTGGCTTGTGCACTTGCTCCTTCCGCTCTGTTACAGCGCATGCATTACAGGTGCACACCATGTATGTTAACCTCTATATCTTTGGCATGATGCATTTTACCTGCTTTTCCGTGTTTGCCCAGAATCAGTAACTTCCAGGTAATAGCTCCAAAGGTCAAAATGATTCATGCTGTGTCAGAAAGCTGAATGAAGTGAAATTAAAAGGCACCTGACACTTCTCGGTCATATGCTCTGCGCCCTGCCTGCGAAAGCTAATCACCCTTACTTCATACTTTAGCACAGAGGCTATTATGTTTGTCTAAGAAGATTGGTGGCCAGAAATAAGTCAGCGTCTAATCAGACACAGGCCCTGACTGGGCAGCGTGCCATGACATTTATTACGTGTGCATTTCTCAGCTACCAACATGGCTGCTCTGTGCGGAGCTGGGGAGTGATCTCGGGGAGAAGTCAGGATGCCTGGCTAGCGTTGAAGTCGTCGGTGTAGGACACACAGGATATAGCTGCCACTGGGGTCATCCTGTACGTGGAGATGTAACTGTCCTCCTACACAAATGGGCAATGTGTGTGGATGTGTGCGAGCTCAGAAGGATGAATACTACATTGATCCCACCAAGGCTCCATTTGCTCCTGGAAGGAATTCTTCAGGCAGAAGGTTTTTTGGAAAAAGAAAGTCAGACAAAAGAAAAGAGGCAGAAAACAACGATGGAACAAAATCGAAAGATGCTGCCACAAAGAATACTGGAGCTGATTATTCTCCTGAGAATTTCTTTCTGGGTGTCAGCACCTATACAGGACCCAAGCATGGCTCTAGTGTCCAAACTGAAGTTACGGATACCCCGTCTCAACTTAAATCATGCAATTCATGTGCCGCTAAACCGACTGTGCAAGAGAAAGTTTGTCTGGAAAATAACCGTCTTGCTAAGAAGAGGAATCTTTCATTCCCAGACATTCCAAATGCATTAACATTCCTCCCCAAAACAGATGCCTGCTGTGTGAAAAAGACGTCTAGCTTGAGCTCCATCAACCGCTTTGCAGAGCAGGGGACAAACACAAGCTATAATGGTGAAAATGGTGCCCAGACAGTGAGGAGCAGTGATTGCTTGGTGTATGCTAGATATTACAATGCTGCTCAGCTAGACAGGCCCTCTTATGTGTCTACTGTAACGTACACAGCAAAAGATGCCGCGCCACCTCAAGCTTCTTCTCCTGCATTACAGGTAAATACCACACCTCTGCTAATACAGTCATGGCTCCACTCATCTCTATTCCATAATGATTCGTTCCCTATTCTCACCATAACCATCACCATAACCCATGCCCTGCTTTCTCTTTGTCAGGGGTCTGTTTTAGTAAAAGGGGAAATCCTCCAGTAGATGACACTCGCAGTTCCTGGTCATAGTTCAACTCACCATTTAGATAATTGTAAAATGAAAGCGATATAGAAATGAATCTTTACCATACAAGTGTCTGCCTTTCCTTACTGTGATCCATCTAGTAGTAGAGGTCTGCTTGCTGTGATCAGAAATGGCCACTGCCTTGTGTACACCTATTCTTAGTAGACGTGGCATTTATTTATGATTATGTCAGATAAAGCTCTGACATTGTTTTTTTTAGTTAGGGATGATGCACATTCTGTAACATGCAGTAGAGACAGTTAAGTCAGTAGATATAAAAGTTCCTGGCCAGCCACACACTAACTTTCTCCTATCTTATCCCCCTTGGAACAGTATAAAATAAACCATTTTAAAGCCCCTGAAAATCTCTGATTGTTTGTAAATAGCATGGCTGAGCTGGGAAGTCATGCATGGTCTGCTATGGTCATGTTACGGCTTCTACCTTATGCTGCAGGAAATGGAGGAGAGGAAATGAGACAGGCATCAGGTCAGCTGATTGCTGCCTAATTATTGCTGTTGAGTTTAGAGTGCCTTTACAGTGGACCAACACCCAGGATTTTCACTATCCTGGGTTTTGGTCCACTTCCGCGTGGCACCCCGATCGGGGGTGCCACACTGCGTGAAACCCCCCAGATCGCCCTAAAAAACTCACCTCACCCCGCTCCTACGCGAGCGCCCGTCCAATCAGAGCCGCTGTGGTATGTACGGACAAGCGATGGACAACCACAGCGGCTCTGAGTACGCTGGAGGTCACATCTCGCGCTTCCCTCTAACAGGGAGCGCGCCCGTGCGGGCCATTCACAAACGGCCGACGTGGGAGCGCGCCCTGCTAGAGAGAAGCGCGAGACTTGGCCGCGTCTCCTGCATGCGCCGTTGGAATGGGGATAAGGTAAGGTTTCTGGGCGTCCTGCAGGGTTTCACACAGCGGGCATCCCGATTTCGGATGCCCAGCGCGGAGGGATCTGATAGGCCCGGGAATCTTATAGATAGGCCGATCCCCCCTGGGTGTTGGTCCACTTTAAACATAGAATTGTTGCTTTACCTCTTCTGCAGCCATTGTTCCTGGTCTGGTGCTTTAGCACATAATCATCCTACAGATCACTGGACTGTGTTCAGCCCCCCCCCCCCCCCCCCCCATTGCTGGCTAGGAGCAGAACCTGAATTGACACATCACATCACAATGTGAGCATATGCAGCTCCATACAATGTAATTAGGAGGGTGTAACCATGCATAGCTTTGGCTTGTTTGCTCTGCTTTGACAGTAGTCAATGTGTCTGTATACCAGACTTACAGGCTGATTCATTACTAGCGCCAGCTATCGGCAGATGAGCGTCTGTACAGAGGCGCTAAGAGCGACCGCTAGTATGCGCTGTGATCGGCTATCGTGCACTGTAACAGAGCGCCTCAGTCGCTGTAGTAACCTGGCCGGCATTGATGAATGAGATGTATGTTGGGCTTTCTAACACCAGTATAGCGTTGCAGGGAGTGAAAGGTAGCGCCAGCTCAGTGCGACCGACTCTCAGTGACTCACACCATATTAAAAAAAAAAATTGACTCACAGAGCATCAGCGCTCTGGATCTGGTCGCTATAGCATAGAGCACCAGACACTGTGGGCCTTATTTATCAAGGAATAGCGACAGATAGCGACTGGGGAGCCGGGAAGTAAAGCCAGGTACTGCAACTACAACGCCGGCTCCCCTCCACAATCACACATTTATCAAGCCGATCCTGCTTAGCGACTGAGATAGCGCCACCTAGCAACTCATTCATCATTATCCCAGCCTCATCCCACAGCGCCAGCGAACATCCTTGAACAGCGACAGGTATGACCTCTCGCTACCTGGCGCTCTCCAATGCATTTCAATGGCAGAATGTATTTTAATTAATAATTATTTTTTAATATATATATTTTTTTTCAAATTTCCAAAAAAAAATCTGTGAGCACTTCTTCCTTTGAAAATGTATTTTTTGGGGATTTAAAAAAAATTTTTTTTTTTTTGCAGAATTGATATTACAGGTCTGATTTTAAACTATTCAGGTTTGAATATTATTTCAAAATCATTCCTTTTTTTTTGGGTGGTTAGGGGGTTAAAAAACTACTTTTAACACATCGCCTACTGCGCTCTGGGATTTAAACATGCATTTCACAGCGCTAGGAATTTTTAAGGCTGATTTTTTAATGAATATGGTGGGTGCCGGTCGCTATGTCCAGTCGCTATCATGCGCTCCCATACAACAGCGAACCTGTCAAATAGCAACTCAGCATCTTGTATTCAACATTACGGCACACCGACTTAGTCGCTATCATCCACCGAACAATGGCCAAGCACAGCGACTACTAGCGGTCGCTGTCAAAATACCGCTACAGTCGCTCAACAGTCGCTATCTGTCGCTATTAATGAATCAGCCTCCCCGTGATTAAAGTCTGTTTCTGAACACATATCCACCAGTAACAAAGCGAAAACACATGGAATTTCATTGTTGTAACATTGTGACAGTAATGCCAGACCTGTAATGACAATTCTGCATAAAAATATAAAAAATCTAAAAAGTTTTCAAAAATGTCTTTTTCTAGGCCAGGAGAGGTGACACAATTATTTAAGAAAAAAAAAATCAAAAACAAAAAACCATGTTTAAACAGAAGAAAAGTAACGTCCATTGTGTGGGAGAGCGACAGGTAGCGACAGGTCTTACTTGGCGCTCTGGAAGCCAGAGCGCCGGCACTATACGCTGAGCTGCCTGTAATGATGAATCGGACGTTACATGGTGCTGTTAGAGACGCTCACCAGAGTTGCCTTCATAAATGTGGTATTGCGTACAGCACCCTGCATTTACCAGAAGCTGCGTGTCGCTACGAGGCACTACCTGGCGCTATCCCTTCATGAATAACCCCCTTAAGGTGATTTTTTTTCCCAGCTAAACCCACAAAATATACAATATATTCTTTACTGTCCCAACTGTTGAAATGAGGTCCTCAGCCTTCACTGTAGCTGCAGCCAGGGGATCATGAGTGACTTGTTAGCCAGTCATTGCAGCAGTGGCCCCGGTGCTCCAATGATTGGCTGATTCATAAAAATAAGCAGTAAGCACGTTTTTTTTTTCTTAATTTAATGTCCAAATTGTGTTTGGTGGGTTTGGGGATGGAAAGCAAGCAGGCTGCAGATTTAAGGTCTGCTTGAAGCCATGTCCCATGAAATGCTTAGACTTTAAAGCAGATAAAAGAAATGGCAAGCTGCTCTGTGAATTAAGTAGTTAGTGTGGGAGGCCCCACACTCATTTAAGTATTAAGCAACAAACATGTCTAATTCTTTGGAAAAACAGAGGTTTAGTTGCATATATCTGCAGGTACATGTTCAAGCCACACTGCCCTGACAAGGCACTCTGTGTTTAGTGTGGTCCCTACATATATATATATATATATGTCCCATAATAGGGACATGTACTGCAGCAAGTAAAATACAGAGCTACTTACCAGCAGCTGCCGACTCCCATTTGGTGCACTACATGGAGGAAGGGTCACCACCTGCTAGTGTCAGGTAGACCCCACCCCCCATACGTGCACCTGGCTACATACAGAAATGGCAAGCTGCTCTGTGAATGAAGTAGTTAATGTGGGAGGCCCCCATATGGCCCACCCATCAATCTCATTTAAGTATTAAGCAACAAACATGTCTAACTATGGTATTTTAGTTGCATATATCTGCAGATACAGATTTGTTTTGGAGCAGCTCACCTTGAGCAATGAGCTATCTGGAGGGAAGCTTTATATGTTTCCCACACCCTGTACATACAGATTGCCCACATTAATAATCATCCTACCTGCATCTACTGCATTTTCTGCCTTTAAACATCCAAGATGGCAGCTCATGGAGCATCAGGCAGCCTGTAAAGAGGAAGTGTTTTGTGACTATGCCGCTCTGCATTCTGGGATTGTTGACCTTTTCCTGACCCCAGCACTGCTCTGTCTGTGCAAAGCACGGCTATAACCCCACCCCCCTGTACTTTATCCCGCTCTCCTCTCCACAGTATGTGATGCTTCTGAGGCAAGATGGCGGCGCCCGTATCCTAGATTCCTGAACAGAGCTGCAGCCTGGTGGGGGGAAGAATAATAAGTAGGTGACTAAAAAGTTAAAATGTATTAATTTTAGATGCTGGGTTTGGGCTTTTCATTAAATCATGCTGAAGGTCCGGTTTAACCTATATCATACTGGTAGCTTTTAGCTTATGAGGTTGCTAAAGAAAACACAAGGAGAGCATGCAACCTCCATGTAGGAGGCATTAGTGGCATTGGTGGGCATATAAGCTGGCACTTTAATGCTGTAAAGCTATAACAGTAGTTGCTGAGCTGGCCTGCTTAGCCTTCATGTCCTATGATAACAATACATGGTCAGCCTGGGTGGAATCCTACTGCAGATATCACTAAGAATTTGATATCGCAGACTATTACTGTGTCAGGTTGTCATTTTAGTTATCGTGATAGATGATTGTCAGCAACTGGAGAACATATGGGATGCTTGTGGTATAGAAGAGCCCTTGCCCCCAGCAGGGTGATCTCAGCTTACTATCTATAGTTAGCATCTCATGATCAGGGTCATGACGCAGAACAAAGTCATTGGCATTGCACTAACTGCTGTTGCAAGGAAAAGGACACAATACATACGGTATATCCCGGTAGACCTTTTTGAATATTTTTTCATATATAATCTTGCCATGGTTCAAGTAAAGGCGCTTGGATGTGCTGATAAAGTGAGTGACAGATGATGGACAACTGCATAGTAAGCACATTTGTATGAGGCTTTTCTGTTTGTGATCATGCAGACCTCTCTTCCCCCGATCCCATTACGTCCCCAGCTGCCTGTGGACTACAAGTCCCATCTCATCTATGTAGTTGCGTTAAAGTAATTGGCACATTTAAAAAATAAACATTGTTATCTTACCTTTCATTGTGTGGCTTGATCATTGTTCTTCTTCCTCCGTCTGTCTTTTTAGTTAGGAAAATAACTTTCTCATTCAGCTTTCAGTTTCCACCCCGCTGACCTGGTCCATCAATCAACCTTTGGTGGACCAAGAACAGAAACCCCCCCCACTCCCTGCCCAGATGTCCTGATTGGCTACCTCTCTTTGCAGTTCTGAAACCCCGCCCTCCTCTCTCCTCTCACACTCATCACAGTGTGCTTACATTACATCGCTGTTGCCACACCTACGGTTTCTCCTCATTTTTTTCTATGAAACTTAAATTCTCTAATACTTTTACAAGTAACTTAGGAACTACGGGGTCTTTTTGAAAACGGGTTGAAGTTTGGAACAGTGCAACATGTAGCCCGAGACAATGGAACAACAATTGTGCTTGCCTTTAGTAAGTGTTTGAACATCCAGTAAGGGACATTGTAAATCACTGCCCAAAGAGACTTTGAGCATAAACAAAAGGAACATGACAGATGTCAAGCATTTTAGAGGAGCATATTCCAGCTCCCCCACACAGAATCTCTTTTGGTCAATCCCATGTACAGTTAACCCACACTATCAACGTGATGTTTAGCCCATGGCATGGTGTAGTTCTGCTGCCAGTCTTAATAAACTTCTTCTGTCCCTTATACGACACTGCTTCTTGTCAGGTGACCATCCAATAAATACCAGAAGCTACAGCACATTCTGCTACCACTGAGCCTTCCTCCACCTGTCCCCCATAGGAGAGACATAACATAGGAATAGGTGTGGGTGTATTTCAGTATGGCTCCCTCTCAACCCCTAACAAGGTGTAGGTCTGTGTGCTCCCCATTAAAAACAGTCAGCCATTTGGCAAATGACATAGTCACAGCAGACAGCTCTCATTGGATGAGAGGTTGTGCATCCGCCATTGGCCCAGATAAAGGTAAGGGATTACTGGCACCCTGGAGGGTTTCACACAGTAAAATGACAGCCAGCTGTGCCAGATGTGTGGCAAGATGGCCTGTCAGATCTATGGCAAGATGGCCCCAGGTAGTTCAGGATTCACAGTATTTGCTTGTGGTTAGGCCCTCTCAAACTGCTTAGCTCACTGATGGGAGGGGGGTGGTTAGAAGAGGGTTTTGCTAAACTTTCTTTTCCAAGTATACAGCATGTCCTGTTCCAGAAATTCCTTACACTTGGGTTATTTCGCCACAAGGTGGCGCAGTGGACTGCAGAAAGACTTGTGGCCACTCCCGGCCCCATAAATAGCCAGGTACCTCCCACCAATTTCCAGTGTTTCTCTGCAGTCTGGACTGCGAAGATAGAAGATGGTTCTTCTTGCTTTACTCTGTATGCGCTGGGGATGTTTATTTTGTACTTATTGTGTCTTGCAGGCGGGTCACCTCTGACTGTGGTTCTCCCGGCCCTGCCCCTTACCAATCTCCCACCTTCCCTAGCGGGCCTTGGGGGGCATCCCAAAAAGGGTGGCTATTGCTAGCTGTGTCCCTGTACTGGCCGTTACGCCTGTATCTAAATCACCATATGGAGGCTTTCGGGGACAATGTGCTTGCAGTTCCTTCGGGACAAGCCCAGCTGTGTGTTGCGTGTTGGGTATCCCCTGTTAGTGACGGTGTCAGGGTGTGTTTGACCTGTGCCCAACATGTACTTGCGCTGCAGCCTGGGTCCTCTGCTATGGGTCCCGGTGCTGTGCCCCTTTCTGCCTTTTGCCTACCCCCCCACGCTTGCATCTGACCCCCAGTGAGGGGCACACTAGCCGGGAGTCTCAATATGCTTCACATGTGGCCAGTATTGAAAAGCATATTGCTGGGTCAGCCCTGTGTAAGGCTTCTGCTAAGAAGCGGCATTTATCTCCCGCTGCTTCCCTCTTTCCTGTGGAGGATGAGGGACTTTACTCATTTTCTGGCTTTTACCCCCTCGAGGAGGGGGAATTATTCTCTGATTCTGAATCCTATGAGGAACAGTCTAAGTTATATGGTGGTACCGGGTCTCCCTTTGGAGAAGACCCATGGTCCTCAGATGACACTGACAGGTTATTGACTCATTTTTCAAGTGCTTTGTATTTCCCCTCCTGCCGTGGCTCTGCAGCAGCAGGGTGAGCATTTCCATTCTGTTAAACCACGCTTGGAGTTCCCTGAGCAGAATCCCTTTAATAATCTGGTGCTCAAAGAGTGGGAACGGCCTAGTAAGCTGCCTGGGGTGCCCAAGAGTTGGGACAGGAGGTATCCTTTTCCCGCTGATGTGATTAAGCGTTGGTCATGTCCTCCCGAGGTTGTCTAACACATCAGTCATGCATTCACCTGACACTACTACCCTGCGGGATAGTGAGGACCGGTGCTTGGACCAGCTGTCCTGTCATGCTTTTGCCTGTGTGGGGACTGCACTGCGCCCGGTTTGTGCCTCTGCCATAACGGCTATTGCTATTAAAGGGCTGCTTAAGTGTCTCATAGATGGGGCCTCTGATGACGCGGGAGGTGAGGATTATAGATCTCTCCTACTTTGCTATGAATTTATTGCATATATCCTTTCTGCCATGGATGATGCCATTACAATGTGTGGTAGGACTTCTGCCCTGTTGGTGGCTATATGACGCTCTGTCTGGCTACGTCGGTGGGTGGCTGATGATGCTGCTAAAAAGGCCCTCACTGGTTTTCCCTTTAAGGGGCTGCGGCTCTTTGGTGAACGCTTGGACCTATTTGCCAGGGGTGGTAGGCTGCCTCAACGTAGGAGGCCGTCTCGGCCCTTTCGGGGGACCGGTGCTTCTCTCCCCTCCTTCCGCGCTTCCAGGGCTGGTCGAGGAGTTTCCTTTGCTGGTGCACTCAGAGACTATTGGGGCAGGGGTAGAGGACGAGGCCGTCCCGGGCTCTCATGGGGTCCCAAGCCCAAATCCTCCCCCAAGCCCCCTCAGGCATGAGGAGGCGCCATCACCCATCCGCATGGGGGGACGACTTCGGCTCTTTGCTGACGTCTGGAGGCTACGTGTAGCAGACAGATGGATTCAGGAGGTGGTGTCCTCCAGATACAAGATAGAGTTTGGAGCCTGGCCACCCCCAAGATTTATCAGATCCCGGATGGCTCAAAACCCCCTGTCAGCTCAGGGCTTGCGGCTTGCGGTTCGAAACCTTCTGGAGTTGGGGGTCATCTGCCCTGTGCCTCTCAGGGAAAGGGGCAGATGCTTCTACTCCAATCTATTCACTGTTCCCAAAAAGGATGGGTCCCTCAGGCCCATCCTGGATTTAAAGCACCTCAACAAGTTTGTCAGATTCAAGCATTTTCGCATGGAGACCCTACAGCAGTCACTACTCTGCGCCCGGGCGACTTCATGACATCCGTATACCTTCATGTACCAATCTTCCCAGGTCATCAGAAATTTCTCAGGTTTGCTCTGGAGGATCAGCACTACCAATGTGTGGCCTTACCTTTCAGTATCACCTCGGCTCCCAGGGTAGTCACCGAGGTGCTGGCAGGTGTGATGGCTCTGTTGAGATCTCAGGGCATTCGCATCCTTCCTTATTTGGACGACATTCTGATCTCATCTCAGCCCTTCCATCAGGCAGAACTGGATACCCAGATGATGGTGTCCACACTAGAGTCCTTCGGCTGGGTGATCAACCATCCCAAGTCTTTTCTGTCCCCGTCACTGGTGAGGTCCTTTCTGGGCATGACTCTGGATACATCTCAGGTCAAGGTTTTTCTCCCTCTACAGAAGGTGGAGAGTCTTCAAGCTCAGGCCCAGTTGCTTCTTTCTTGTTCTCATCCCTCCATCCGGCAGGGGATGCAACTGGTGGGCCTGATGGTGTCTTGCTTCGAGGCAGTACCCTATGCTCAGTTTCACATGAGATCTCTGCAGCTACACCTCTTATCAGTGTGGGATCGGGACCCTGTGTCCCTGGATCAGGTGTTTGTTCTGTCCCCCCTGGCCAGACGGTCCCTCTCGTGGTGGCTGGACTCAAGGAACCTCTTGGTGGGCAGAACCTTTCTGTCCCCTTGCTGGGAGACTGTCACCACAGATGCCAGTATGACAGGTTGGGGGGGATTCTGGAAGTCCGTAAAATTCCAGGGTCGGTGGGGCCCCCAGGAGGCCCATACTCCTATCAACATTCTGGAACTGAGGGCAGTAAGGTTGGTTCTCGCCCAGTTGACCCCACACCTTCGGGGTCGGACTGTTCAGATCCGCTCGGACAATCAGACGGCGGTTGCCTACATCAATCATCAGGGAGGGACCCGGAGCAAGAGTGCCCTCAAGGAAGTGTCTCTGATACTGTCATGGGCGGAGGAGAATGTTCCCTGCATCTCGGCAGTGTATATCCCGGGGGTGGGAAATCTGGAGGCGGACTCCCTGAGCAGGGGGACTTCTCGTCTGGGAGAATGGTCCCTCAGCAGCAGGGTGTTTCGTTCCCTGTGCCACCGCTGGGGTCAGCCAGATGTGGATCTGTTTGCGTCCCGTCACAATCACAAGCTTCCAGTCTTTGTCTCTCTGTCCCAGGATCCTCTGGCCTTAGCCATGGATGCACTAGCAATGTCTTGGAAGAGCTTTTGGCTCTTTTATGTGTTCCCTCCATTTCCTCTGCTGGGCAGGGTGCTGCACAAGATAAAAATAAAAATAATTATTGCACAGAGCTAATTGGTAAAATGTCCACAAAGGAATGTCATCACGTGATAAATGCTCCACCACCTTGAAGATGAATCACCAATGCAAAGCTACCGCTCTTACCAGATCCCAGGAATAATGGCTGCAGTCGCACCACCGGGAACACAGACGTTCGGTAGACCGAACCCTGGGCATCTTTGGAGCGAGGCTCATTGTTATTATCAGAGAGGACCGAAAGATTGAAGATCTAAGGTTTATTATAAGGCGCATTATTCCTGGGATCTGGTAAGAGCGGTAGCTTTGCATTGGTGATTCATCTTCAAGGTGGTGGAGCATTTATCACGTGATGACATTCCTTTGTGGACATTTTACCAATTAGCTCTGTGCAATAATTATTTTTATTTTTATCTTGCTATCACAAAAGAGGAGGGACTTTTGACTGCACGTTGAGCTCTATGTACCTTTGTTAGCGCGGTATTCTATATACTTTATATTGCTGCACAAGATAGCCCAGGAAGGTGTTCGGGCTAGGAAGAAGTCCTTGTCCTTTATCTACTATAGGGTATGGCATGCTTACATTGCTTGGTGTGAATCGAAGTCTCTTCCCTGTCGGGTGTTTTCTATTCCCAGGATCCTGGAATTCTTGCAGCATGGCTTGGATTTGGGCCTTCAACTTAGTACTGAAGGGACATGTTTCAGCCTTGCCTATTTTCTTCCAAAGATCTTTTGCCAACCACCGTTTGGTTAAGACTTTTTTCCAGGGGGTTACTCACGTGCGCTCGCAACGTAAGCCTATGTTACCAGTCTGGGATTTGAATTTGGTTTTATCTGCTTTGCAGGGTCCTCCTTTTGAGCCTCTACGTGAGGCTGCTTTGCTTATTTTGACTCTTAAGGTAGCCTTTTTGGTGGCTATCACTTCTGTTAGGCCTGTTTCTGAGTTGGTGGCGCTTTCCATTAAACCTCCTTACTTTGAGCGACACCAGGACAAGGTGGTGTTTCGGTATAAGCCAGATTTCCTGCCTAAGGTGGTGTCTGCATTTCATCTCAATCAGGACATTGTTTTGCCTTCATTGTGTCCTAATCCTGCTAACTCCAAAGAGCGGACTCTGCATTCCTTGGATGTGATCAGGGTTCTGAAGTTTTATTTGGTAGCTACTGAATCATTCAGGAAGACTAATGCTCTTTTTGTTCTCCCTTCTGGACCTAGGAAGGGTTTGCCTCCGGCTAAATCCACTATCAGCAAGTGGATCCGTCAGGTGGTGGTGCAAGCCTATTCTGCTAAGGGGAAGGAACCTCCCTTCCGCCTTACTGCTCATTCCACTCATGCTATCGGTGCCTCCTGGGCCTTTCAGCACCAGGCTTCTGTTGAACAAGTTTGTAAGGCCGCTACTTGGTCTTCTGTTCATACTTTTTCTAAGTTTTACAAGGTTGATGTTAGGGCCTCAGCTGATGCTGCTTTTGTTCGCAAAGTTCTTCAGGCGGCAGTGGTCTAAACTGCCCGCCGTTGCTCTTTGGGGATCCCACCCTACCTTACGGACACTGCTTTTGGATGTCCCAAGTGTAAGGAATTTCTGGAACAGGACGTGCTGTATACTTGGAAAAATACAATTCTGAGAGTACTCACCTGTAGAATTGATTTTATAGTATACAGCACGTCCTGTTCCACCCCTCCCTTGTTATCATTTTTCTTGGTTACCTCTGTATGGTGATTGTTCAAAAGTTCATTTCGGGTTCTTATCCATTTTTTGATTCTCCCGGCTTCTTGTATGACTGCTTGTCAACACTGGAAATTGGTGGGAGGTACCTGGCTATTTATGGGGCCAGGGGTGGCCACAAGTCTTTCTGCAGTCCACTGCGCCACCTTGTGGCCGAATAACCCAAGTGTAAGGAATTTCTGGAACAGGACGTGCTGTATACTATAAAATCAATTCTACAGGTGAGTACTCACAGAATTGTATTTTTTTAGTGACTGGAGATCTGCTTCAAGTTAGTGTGGAGCCAAGGGAGGAGTTCCATCCACTATTTTAATTTCGAGCATTGGATGAGCTCCTTTGTGTCATGCCACATGACCAGATCTCCGAAACAAGTATGTTTCAAAGAATCCAACACCACTCAGACTGCTTCCTGGGATATAAGTTGAGTTCAGCCTTTGCTCTGTCTGAACAGTCCCTTTAAGTTTACCTGGCCTCACAAGTTGTTTTCCAGTTCCACACTGGCAGCTGTTTTTTTCATTGATCAATGGCTGGAAGCAGAAGAACAGGGCAGGATGACAACTAGGCACCTGGCATTAGTTGGATGGAGGTCAGCTCCAGCCAAAGTGTTACTTGTAGTAAATGTTGCCATATTACTAGGGAACAATGTGCTATGTTTTATCTGCAGTGAGTTCGCCAAACTACCACTGGTAGGATAACTTATTTTTGTTGGTCAACCACCTTTTGATCTTGGTGAAATACATTGATTTACTGTGTAATTACTTATCTGTCTTTATTAAGTTAAGTTAAGCAGTAAATCAGATACATCCCTGTATGACACTGTTTTAATAAAAAATAATATTTTGTGCCATATCTGTCCAAATCCTCTTCTGCATCTCCTGAGTGGAATAGGTAGGGGTTTCAGGAAGCAGGTGCCAAAAATGTGCATGACCATGTTGAGCTTTAAATATTCAATGCTATATTAATATTTATCTATTATAACAAATAGATACATATTACTGATAGTAAATATGGCAATGATATGCATCAGTTCAGTAAACACAAAAGTCTTATCTAGTATTTTAGGTGTAACTGCTACCATAGCTGCCCATGCAATCACATGAGGAGCTGCTGATACATACAGGAGCATGTTTTTTATGTGCATGCCCTTTCAGTTGTAATTGGTATTTTAAAGTGGACATAAACCCAGGATAGTCAAAAGTTTTGCCCTGGGGACACCTGGATTGGGGGTGCCCCGCTGTGTGAAACCCCCCCTCAGATTGACGCAGCAACTCACCTTATCCCAGACCCACAGCACGTCTAAGAGCAGCGGCTCTGACGGTCGCATCCTCCGTCTCCCTCTAACAGGGAGCGTGCCCGCCATTCACAAATGCCTGGTGCGGCATCACACCCTGCTAAAGGGATAGCGGGGATGCAGCTGCTCCTTGCTCATGCACTGTTGGACCGGGAACGAAGGTTGAGTCTCATACCACCACTCCAGGGTGGGTTTTGGTCCTCTTTAAGTAAAAAGCTCACTGAGAAGCAGATTGCAAATCACACAAAAAGCACATCCAAATAAATCCTTACTACACCAAATAATGCATGTTGGGTATTATTCTAATTAGAAACTACAACAGCGTGGTCTCATCTAATTTCAGATTCACTCTTTTATAATGGTGGTTATTTTTTTTTTTTAATAAAAGTAGCCTTCCTTTTCCTTTGTCTCTATACAAATAGTGAAGCTTGTTGGGCAGAGAATCCATTGGCAGGGGCATACATACCATAGATTCAGGGGAGGCCACTGTTATTGGGCCCTTAAAAGAGGGGGGGTCCCATGCAAGCTGTCTCCCACCACCTTGCAGCATCTGATAGAGAAGCGCCAGACTGGCGCTACCCCTGTAGGCAGCCTAGACTTGATTTGGGGTGCCCATTGATTGCTGCATATTAACACATGACAAACAATGCACCTCCACCTGGATGCTCCCTAAAGCTGTGAGATTTGGGAACCAGGTGAGATTATGGGAAATCCCAGGAGTTTCACACATGGGCATCTAGGGCCGTATGTTGTGGTGTTTTGGTCCACTTTAATGCTGGGGGTGTCTTTTTTTTTGGGGGGGGGGGACTGTGAGTTTTGCTATGAGGATCTGGAAACCTATGTACGACCCTGCCCATAGTAATGTAAGTAAAGTAAAATAAAGTAAGTTTAGCTACTCTTGTGGGTAATTGTTATTCTTAGACCTTCTCACCCACCCCTGTAGGTCTGCACTGATATGAAGGGGTCATACACGCTGCAATCTGGGATTAGTGTGCAGCATCAGTACCTGCCTCAAATGCATCAGCCGCTGAATTGCAAAACCTTTGTGGAGTTTGCTTAAAGTGGGCCAAACCCCCTCCCTATCCACTCCACCCAGCCACCAACCTTAAGTACCTAGAGGCAACCATCTTCCTCCAATGCTGCTCTGTTTCTGAGAAATCTGGCTTGTTTGCCCCTGCTAAGCCATGTCTACCCAGCAAATGTGAAATTGCTGGTTGGCTGATCTCAAATTTGCTGGGTGATGTGAGGATGACCTAGGCTGTACCCTGTTTCCCTACAGTCTCTTGCCCAGAGATGCCAGGGATGCGACCCCAGCCCAAAGAACTGCTGTGGGAATCACCATTGTGCTGGCGGGGCGTGATGAGATGTGGGCACCAGCTATGGCGTTGACCTTCTAGTCCGCCGGTCAATTGCCTTCGCACACCCCAAAGGGCGGCCCTGTCAGTGGACCCTCCCTGGAGGCCAGGGCACCCGTCAGTTGCCCCGCCTTGCCGGGTGCTGACGCCGGCCCTGTATACCACACACTTATGTGAGAGCCCTTGCATTGCTATTGCTTGATATTTTAAGATCATTATTTGAATTTTTAATCCATTTCTAATCATTTCTGTTTTGTGTTGCAGATTTCTGACATCCATGTTACTGGAGAGTCGGAAGACATGTCAGCCAAAGAGAAACTTCTTCTTTGGACTCAGCAAGCTACTGACGGTTATAGTGGAATCCGTTGTGAAAATTTCACCACATGCTGGCGAGATGGACGACTCTTCAATGCCATCATTCATAAATACAGGTATTAGGGTAACAGGTTTTTATCTTACCTGGGGTCCGGTGTATCCATGGGAGTTGGGTGTGAACATTCCTCCTTGCAAACCTCACTAGAAAAATAAATGACACTTGTAACCCATTGTTGGCCATTACGTTTAATGTATTTGCCCTGCATAAGAGAATTAGCTGAGAGGAATGTTTGGAACAATGGCGTCGGTTCCACACTTTTAGCGATCGTTACTATTACTAACGGTCGCAACATGCTACATGCTACAATGAAGATCCCACCATGGGTTCTGTTAACATATGTCACATCCTGTAGAAGATATTTCCTGTCAGGACTGAGTAACCCTCTAAAGTCAGCCTGGGGTTGGCAGCCATGTTTTTGCTGGACTGTGAGGTAAATAATACCTATTTAGAGGGGGGTATAAGGTAAATAATACATATTTAGGGGGGCTGTGAGGTAAATAATACCCATTTAGAGGGGGGGGCTGTGAGGTAAATAATGCCCTTTAGAGGGGGCTGTGAGGTAAATAATACCCATTTAGAGGGGGGGCTGTGAGGTAAATAATACCTATTTAGAGGGTGGGACTGTGAGGTAAATAATACCTATTTAGAGGGGGGACTGTGAGGTAAATAATACCTATTTAGAGGGGGGGCTGTGAGGTAAATAATACTCATTTAGAGGGGGGGCTGTGAGGTAAATAATACTCATTTAGAGGGGGGGCTGTGAGGTAAATAATACCCATTTAGAGGGGGGGGGCTGTGAGGTAAATAATGCCCTTTAGAGGGGGCTGTGAGGTAAATAATACCCATTTAGAGGGGGGGCTGTGAGGTAAATAATACCTATTTAGAGGGTGGGACTGTGAGGTAAATAATACCTATTTAGAGGGGGGACTGTGAGGTAAATAATACCTATTTAGAGGGGGGGCTGTGAGGTAAATAATACTCATTTAGAGGGGGGGCTGTGAGGTAAATAATACTCATTTAGAGGGGGGGCTGTGAGGTAAATAATACCTATTTAGAGGGTGGGACTGTGAGGTAAATAATACCTATTTAGAGGGGGGACTGTGAGGTAAATAATACCCATTTAGAGGGGGGGGGCTGTGAGGTAAATAATGCCCATTTAGAGGGCGGCTGTGAGGTAAATAATACCTATTTAGAGGGGGGACTGTGAGGTAAATAATACCTATTTAGAGGGGGGGGGGCTGTGAGGTAAATAATACTCATTTAGAGGGAGGCTGTGAGGTAAATAATACCTATTTAGAGGGTGGGACTGTGAGGTAAATAATACCTATTTAGAGGGGGGACTGTGAGGTAAATAATACCTATTTCGAGGGGGGGACTGTGAGGTAAATAATACTCATTTAGAGGGGGGGCTGTGAGGTAAATAATACCTATTTAGAGGGTGGGACTGTGAGATCAATAATACCTATTTAGAGGGGGGACTGTGAGGTAAATAATACCTATTTAGAGATCGTTACTATTACTAACGGTCGCAACATGCTACATGCTACAATGAAGATCCCACCATGGGTTCTGTTAACATATGTCACATCCTGTAGAAGATATTTCCTGTCAGGACTGAGTAACCCTCTAAAGTCAGCCTGGGGTTGGCAGCCATGTTTTTGCTGGACTGTGAGGTAAATAATACCTATTTAGAGGGGGGTATAAGGTAAATAATACATATTTAGGGGGGCTGTGAGGTAAATAATACCCATTTAGAGGGGGGGGCTGTGAGGTAAATAATGCCCTTTAGAGGGGGCTGTGAGGTAAATAATACCCATTTAGAGGGGGGGCTGTGAGGTAAATAATACCTATTTAGAGGGTGGGACTGTGAGGTAAATAATACCTATTTAGAGGGGGGACTGTGAGGTAAATAATACCTATTTAGAGGGGGGGCTGTGAGGTAAATAATACTCATTTAGAGGGGGGGCTGTGAGGTAAATAATACTCATTTAGAGGGGGGGCTGTGAGGTAAATAATACCCATTTAGAGGGGGGGGCTGTGAGGTAAATAATGCCCTTTAGAGGGGGCTGTGAGGTAAATAATACCCATTTAGAGGGGGGGCTGTGAGGTAAATAATACCTATTTAGAGGGTGGGACTGTGAGGTAAATAATACCTATTTAGAGGGGGGACTGTGAGGTAAATAATACCTATTTAGAGGGGGGGCTGTGAGGTAAATAATACTCATTTAGAGGGGGGGCTGTGAGGTAAATAATACTCATTTAGAGGGGGGGCTGTGAGGTAAATAATACCTATTTAGAGGGTGGGACTGTGAGGTAAATAATACCTATTTAGAGGGGGGACTGTGAGGTAAATAATACCCATTTAGAGGGGGGGGGCTGTGAGGTAAATAATGCCCATTTAGAGGGCGGCTGTGAGGTAAATAATACCTATTTAGAGGGGGGACTGTGAGGTAAATAATACCTATTTAGAGGGGGGGGGCTGTGAGGTAAATAATACTCATTTAGAGGGAGGCTGTGAGGTAAATAATACCTATTTAGAGGGTGGGACTGTGAGGTAAATAATACCTATTTAGAGGGGGGACTGTGAGGTAAATAATACCTATTTCGAGGGGGGGGACTGTGAGGTAAATAATACTCATTTAGAGGGGGGGCTGTGAGGTAAATAATACCTATTTAGAGGGTGGGACTGTGAGATCAATAATACCTATTTAGAGGGGGGACTGTGAGGTAAATAATACCTATTTAGAGATCGTTACTATTACTAACGGTCGCAACATGCTACATGCTACAATGAAGATCCCACCATGGGTTCTGTTAACATATGTCACATCCTGTAGAAGATATTTCCTGTCAGGACTGAGTAACCCTCTAAAGTCAGCCTGGGGTTGGCAGCCATGTTTTTGCTGGACTGTGAGGTAAATAATACCTATTTAGAGGGGGGTATAAGGTAAATAATACATATTTAGGGGGGCTGTGAGGTAAATAATACCCATTTAGAGGGGGGGGGGCTGTGAGGTAAATAATGCCCTTTAGAGGGGGCTGTGAGGTAAATAATACCCATTTAGAGGGGGGGCTGTGAGGTAAATAATACCTATTTAGAGGGTGGGACTGTGAGGTAAATAATACCTATTTAGAGGGGGGACTGTGAGGTAAATAATACCTATTTAGAGGGGGGGCTGTGAGGTAAATAATACTCATTTAGAGGGGGGGCTGTGAGGTAAATAATACTCATTTAGAGGGGGGGCTGTGAGGTAAATAATACCTATTTAGAGGGTGGGACTGTGAGGTAAATAATACCTATTTAGAGGGGGGACTGTGAGGTAAATAATACCCATTTAGAGGGGGGGGGCTGTGAGGTAAATAATGCCCATTTAGAGGGCGGCTGTGAGGTAAATAATACCTATTTAGAGGGGGGACTGTGAGGTAAATAATACCTATTTAGAGGGGGGGGGCTGTGAGGTAAATAATACTCATTTAGAGGGAGGCTGTGAGGTAAATAATACCTATTTAGAGGGTGGGACTGTGAGGTAAATAATACCTATTTAGAGGGGGGACTGTGAGGTAAATAATACCTATTTCGAGGGGGGGACTGTGAGGTAAATAATACTCATTTAGAGGGGGGGCTGTGAGGTAAATAATACCTATTTAGAGGGTGGGACTGTGAGATCAATAATACCTATTTAGAGGGGGGACTGTGAGGTAAATAATACCTATTTAGAGGGGGGGGCTGTGAGGTAAATAATACTCATTTAGAGGGGGGCTGTGAGGTAAATAATACCTATTTAGAGGGGGGGGCTGTGAGGTAAATAATACCTATTTAGAGGGGGGGACTGTGAGGTAAATAATACCCATTTAGAGGGGGGGGGGCTGTGAGGTAAATACCACCCATTTAGAGGGGGGAATCGTTTGTAGTAGGAAATTGTGGGGTTTATGGAAAGATCTTTGGTACAACAGTCTGCACAACATCTTATTAAATGAATGTTGTGCTGAGTCCATGGTTTACATATTTAGTCATGTTTCTGCCGTTTGCATTATAGCTCTGTGCATTATGGTCAGAATGGCCAATAGGAACCTTAAGAGATTATTTGCAGGGTTCCGCCCTCTGGATAGGTATTATGGGTAATTTCTGGTGCACCATGTTACTACTTTTGACTCTATGGCGGGTGGTTTCCCTCTTTGTGGGGAATCGTGATTTGGGGTGTTGGGATGTGTATAAACCCCTTGTTTGCAGGAGAAAACCTTTGTGTCAGTCTCACCGCACATGCACATGTCACAGCTGCATTCCCGTTCACCTCTATCAGCGCCAGCTATTCAGAAAAGCTTTACGCCAGGACTAATAGAGGAGGTGGGGAGTGGCCAGCGGCACATTCTTTATTTGCTTGAGCTCAGCATGTGCTGTGAGAATGAAGGAAACATGAGCTTACAGGGGATTCACACAGCGGGGCATCCCAAATTAGGATTTCCCCAGACAGGATGAAAAGAAACGGGGGATAGTGAAATTCATGCATTTATTAGTATGCTTTATCGTGGCTGGACCTTGTCAAGATGACTTGCTGCTTTGAGATGAAAATTAAAGGAGAAAATTGTCCAATCATAAAAATGTACATAAAAATCCAAGGTAGCAAGAGCATAAATTACTTATATACCCTGCTTCAAAAAATACCAGCCAAGCTAGTATCTTTAATTCACTGGAAGAAAGAAGAATCAGGGGTGATCAGTCTGCTTTTACAAGTGACTAAAAGCAAAAAAATATTCATTTTAGATGCTGGGGAATAGTTTTTGAGGGGTTTGTACTTTTTATGAAATGGCGCTGAAGGTCCGGTTTAAGAAACTACTGTACAGTGGCATTGTCAAGCATGTTGTTTGTAGTGCGCTGTATAAAGGAAAATCCAAAGAATAATTCCCCTCATTGCAAGTTGATGGGTTTCCAAAAGCGGTGGCTTCCAGTCTAAGCAGTGGTTCTTGGTAGGCGTTCCAGTGTTAATATTGGCTGTATAAAGTGGCAAAGTACAAAAGGATTGTTGTGAAGTGGTTTTTCGGATTGTGGTTACATTGCCTTGGCATCATGGCAGTAGCATTTGCTGTACCTGTTTTCTTTTGTCTGACTAATAAGATAGCTGTGATTGTTTTGTGGTGATGTGTATAATTTATGAAACAGATGCTTCCATAGGCTTCTTAAGGTGTGCAAGCCTGCTTCATTTATAGATGGCAGTGTTTAAACTTGTTCCATCAGCTCAGGTCCGTGCATGACTCACATTCCATGTCAGCAGAGCAGCGGCGGCCAAACAAGCACCACCTATGCTAGGGACCTGAAGGGATCACAGCGGGAAAGATGGAGGTGACTTTCTATGGCTAAACCTATGGCACAGCACACCTATACACTGAATAAGAAGGCTTCCACTCACTGATTGTTTTGTTGTTGTCTGTGTGATGTCACTTGCCAGAAGGGAGCTGATGTCACAACCTAGGCTTGGGTGTGACTGATCAGGCTCTACTTAAAGTGCACCTATGCTCAGAAAGGAAGTTTATGTGGTTACCTTCCATCCCCAGCCCGGTGCCCCAAAACAGCCTGTGTTTCTTTTTTTTTTTACCTCAGCCTTTGCCCAATATGCATAAAAACACCAGGAAAAAGCAACAGGAAGTAGTATTATGGTGAATGGCATGCCATATGCTAATTCAGTTACAACCAAATTGTCACATAATGGCAGTTAGGATGAAGTGCTCCCCATTGCTGAGCTGTATGTACTTAAAGTGGACCAACACTCCCATGATCGGCCCAGGATCGTCCCTCTAGCAGGACACGCACCCGTGCCGGCCGTTTGTGAATGGCCGGCACGGGCGCGCGCCCTGTAAGAGTGACTCGCGGGAGGCAGCGGCGGGCGTGCTCTCTTGTCCGTTGGCGGGGATTGGCTGCAGCGGTCACGTGGGAGCCGGGAGAGGTGAGTTTTTGGGGTTTTCTGGGGGGTTTCATACAGCGGGGCTCCCCCGATCGTGGTGCCCCACCGAAGTGGACCAAAACCCAGGATAGTCAAAATCCTGGGTGTTGGTCCACTTTAAGTGATTGCATCATCACTGGGTGGGGCTGCTCAGCCATGGAGCAATATGGCCGACTCCATCTAGTTCGTGTTATGAATATTGTATATCTATGTATATTGTATTATATCAAATTCTGAGGTAAAAAATGAAACACTGGCTGTTTTGGGGCCCTGGGCTGGGAATAGAAAGTGTCTACATATACTTCCCTTTGAGTATTGAATATTTCTAACCATATAGAAAAATTACTAAGCTTATTACTAAGCTTGCTTATGAAGGTTTCATTATTGACTGGCAGCAGGGGCTGCACCATGTGACTGTCCTCTGCTCGTAATCTGTCATATGAAGCATGCTGCCATCTTTGGAGCTGCCATCACAGAAACTGAACAGCTTTAAGTTGGGGCAATAAAGAGAAAGTCCAAGTTTTTTTAACCCATCCCTCGCCTGTGCTAAGCGAGATTTTGACTTTAAAGTGGACCAAACCCTGGGATTTTTACTATCTTGGGTTTCGATCTATCCCCGCTGTGTGAAACCCCGCCATTTGCAGAGTAAAATCATCTCTACAAGGTCTAATGGCACATGCGCAATCTCTCAGCCAGTCACCTATCCAGCCATGCAAAAATAATGTGTGGCTGGAGAAGCTGAATGGAACCCCCAGCTGCACACATCGGTGGCGGCTCGCATCCTTCGGCTGTGCGTGGCCACACACATCCATCCAGTTGCTGCAAGTATGGCCACCCAGAGTCAAGAAGGAATGCGACTGATGCCACTGCTGGCCACGCATGCGCCCCAGGCTCGTCAGCCAGGTAAGGATATCAGGTGACTTGGGGGATTTCAGGATAACTCCAGGCCCGATTTTGCTCCACTCTAAAGGAATAAAACAAGTCACCACTGCAATTCTCCCCTTATGTCAGCACGGGGCAGGGCTCTGCATGGCAACCATAAGCTCCAGTTGGACTTGAGCGACAGACCAGTACATTCACACTGATGCACACCATTGGGTGACTGACCTGTCACTCAATTACACTGTTCCAGCTTCCTTGCAGATTGCCCAACCCCCAGCCTATCTGAATGGCTGGGTGTGGGAGTGTGCCTGAACCTTGAGATGCCGAGATGCGGCCTCTCTCGCTCTGTATTGTTTACCTTGCTAAGGGAGCTGTCAGAAAAGGTGAGGTTTGGGGCTCTTCTGGGGGCAGTTCATGCAGTGGGCCCTTCTGATTTGGGATGCCCCAGGAGAAGGCCAGCGGCTAGTCCTAGAATCTTTTAGATTCCATAACTGGCCAAGTTGGGTTTTGTTATACTTTAAACCTCTGGGATTTCAGAAAGTACTGTTTTTGGCTGGACAATCCCTTTAAGAGTCATCATCCAATAAGGTTAGAGGAAAGTCTCCTCCTTCACCAACATAGGAAGGGATTCCTCTTTGTAAGAACAGTGAGACTATGGATCTCTCTAACAGAGGAGGTAGTTATGAAGGATACACTAAAAGATTTTAAAAGTGGCCTTGATGCCTTCCTGGCATGTAATAACATTTCCAGCTATGGTTACTAGACCACTGGAAGGAGATAAATAGGCTGAACTGGATGGACTAAAGTCTTTATTCCGCATTATGTACTATGTTGCCATGTTAGTTTTCTCATGTTAGACAGGTATGAAGGTTTTGGCATTTATGAGAATGATTTCTATTATAGCCAAAAAAATACAGAAAGCCCCTTTGTTTAACCCTATCTACGCTCTTCTCCTGCTGAGCACATAGCCAGCTGTTGGGGCTGCAGGTTTCCTTGATGTGTCGTGGAGTGTAGGGAGGAGTCGTACCCCTCTACAAATCTCCCTACATGTCACTGTAAATTTATTGCTACAGGTAAAATATGACATTTTTGTTCACAGTGGAATAATATTTCTTGACCTTGTGCAGCTTTTGTATATGGTAAGAAGTTTGATGTATAAGCCTACCCAAAGTGTCAGAGAAGAATGAATGGCTATGTTATGTTCTTTTTGCTCTGGGCAAGCTTCTGCAAATAGTTTGTACGCCGTCCCTGGATAAAACTGTCAGACTTCTTATGAAGTGCGCTTTGTATACAATAATACCATTATGCAATTAGGATTGTATGTTATTACATAGTAACATAGTATGTAAGGCTGAATAAAGACTTTAGTCCATCCAGTTCAGCCTGTTTAACTTCTTCCAGTGGTCTAGTAGCCATAGCTGGAAATGTTATTACATGCCAGGAAGGCATCAAGGCCACTTTTGAACGTTTTTACTGTATCCATCATTACTACCTCCTCTGGCAGCGAGTTCCATAGTCTCACTGCTCTTACAGAGAAGAATCCCCTCCTATGTCGCTGGAGAAAGCACCTTTCCTCTAACCTTAGTGGATGCCCCCGGGTTATGGTTACACTCCGGGGTATAAATAGATTGTGGGACAGATCCTTGTATTGACCCCGAATATATTTATACATAGTTATTAGATCACCCCTCAATCGTCTTTTTTCTAGACTAAATAAACCTAACTTGGACAATCTTCCCGGGTACTCTAGACCCCGCACTCCTTTTATTAACTTTGTTGCCCTTCTTTGAACGTGCTCCAGTTCTGATATGTCCTTCTTAAGCACAGGTGCCCAGAACTGTACACAGTATTCCATATGGGGTCTGACCAGTGACTTGTACAGGGGTAAAATGATGCTCTGGTCATGAGCACCTATGTCCCTCCTGATGCACCCCATGATCCTGTTTGCCTTGGCAGCAGCTGCGTGGCATTGATTACTACAGTTGAGCTTATTGTCAACTAAAACCCCTAGGTCCTTTTCCATTGTTGTTTTACCAAGTGTTTCTTTATTTAGTGTGTAATCATGACACAGATTTCTCCTTCCCATGTGCATAACCTTACATTTATCTGTGTTAAACTTCATTTGCCATTTAACTGCCCATGCTTCCAATGTATCTAAATCTGTTTGTAGTTGCCTGTTGTCCTCCTTTGTTTTAATTACTTTACTCAGCTTAGTATCATCTGCAAAGGTTGAGACTTTACTGTTTAATCCATACCCAATGTCATTTATATATATATTGAAGAGAATTGGTCCCAGAACTGACCCTTGTGGTACTCCACTGGTAACAGTGACCCAATCTGAGTGTGTACCATTTATAACCACCCTCTGCTTCCGATCACTAAGCCAATTCCCCACCCATCTGCACACGTTTTCCCCCAGTCCAAGCATTCTCATCTTTTGTACCAGCCTTTTATGTGGCACAGTATCAAATGCTTTAGAAAAGTCAAGATATATGATATCCAATGACTCCCCCTGATCCAATCTTGAACTTACCTCCTCATAAAAGCTGATCAGGTTTGTCTGGCAGGAGCGATTCCTCATAAATCCATGCTGATATGGAGTAATAAGGTCATTTTCCCCAAGGTGCTCCAGGATAGTATCCCTTAAGAAACCTTCAAACAGCTTGCCCACCACAGATGTTAAGCTTACCGGTCTGTAGTTCCCCGGTTCCCCCCTAGATCCCTTTTTGAATATTGGCACCACATTTGCCAAGCGCCAATCCCTCGGAACAGACCCTGTAGTTATGGAATCCACAAATATTAGAAATAACGGCTTGTCTATTACTGTACATAACTCCCTTAAAACACGAGGATGTATGTCATCTGGTCCCGGTGATTTATCGATTTTTATCTGCTTGAGACGGTGCTGGACTTCTTCCTTGGTTAGACCAGTGACATTTAATGGAGGGTTTCGGTTATTCCCCTGCATTTCACTCGGCATGTCAAATTATTTTGTGAATATAGAAGCAAAGAAGTTGTTAAGCAAATTTGCTTTCTGCTCATTTCCCTCTATAGGGGTCCCCTCCTTGCTTTTCAGGGGGCCCACACCCTCAGGTTTGTGCCTTTTACGGTTTATGTAGCTAAAGAATAATTTGGGGTTAGTTTTACTCTCTTTCGCGACCAGTCTTTCTGTCTCCAGCTTAGCTGCCCTTATATGTTGTTTACATTGTTTATTATCTTCTTTGTGGTTTTTTAACGCTTCCGCTGTCCCTTCCTGCTTTAAACGTTTAAATGCATTTTTTTTTGTTGTTTATTGGCCCCTTAACCTTTTTATTTAGCCACATCGGTTTACATGTGTGTCTAATAGTTTTATTCCTGTAAGGTATATATCTGTCACAATGAAAATTAAGTATTCCTTTGAATGTATCCCATTTAGCATCCATGCTTTTGTTTTTAAGGACATTTTCCCAGTCAATGCAGTGTAGGGCATCTCTAAGTTGGTCAAACTTTGCCTTTTTGAAGTCCCGCGTTTTTGTGGCTCCTTGATAAGGCACCCTAGTGACTGCTAATTGGAAATTAATGATATTATGATCACTGCTTCCAAGGTGTCCCCCAACCTGTACCTTTATTACTTTGTCTGGTACATTGGTTAGTATTAGGTCCAATATGGCTTTCCCTCTTGTTGGAGCTTGAACTTGTTGGGAAAGGTAGCCATCTTTTGTTTTAGATAAAAAACTATTACTTTTATGCGAAACACATGTATTCTAAGTATGTCACACACCCCGCTTCAAGACATTCATAACGTGTGGGTAATACTGACCTGTAGATGGCGATACTGCAGAGATGCAAGGAAAAAAGAGAGCCCCTCCCGGTCCATAAATACCTGGGACCTCCCACTCATTACCGAGTCTTCATCTCTGCAGTGGCGAGCAAGTCAGAAGATGATGTCTCCTCCTCGCACAGGGGGTTTCAGGTAGCCGGGATGACTCCCGGCCCGTTATTTAGCTATTTCCGCCCGGACCTCTTTTGATCCCCATGCCTCCCAGCCTAGGCTGCTGGTCCGGGCGAGGGTAGAATGGCACCCTAGGTGCTCAAGAGCTAATGCTCCACCGTGAGACCCTATACAAGAGGGTAGGCGGTTAAACCGGGTTGGTGACCCCGGTTTGGGATGCCCTGTCCCTTGGCCTTACACCCTGGGTGGCCCCCCTCTAAGGATGCCCTTCTCCCTAGCGGGGGGGGGTCCCTTCTTTAGTGTTAGGTCTGTTTATTTTATTGTGTGTGTAATGTCACTTTAATTGTGTGTTTGTTGTACTTTCCGGCGCCGGTTTTCTGAGGTAAATGGCGAAGGGGAGCTTCTCCCCTCACGCGCTTACAGTAGGGGGCGGGGCCAGGCTTTCAGCGCGACGCTGCGGCCCACCCCGTGTGTCAGGCGCCGCTGCGGAGCTCGGCGCTGGGAGTGGGGAGCGGGGCCGGGTGTTCCGGGCGAGGCCGCGGTCCGCCCCCCTCCTTCCTCCTTCTTTTGACCGGCGACGTGGCCGCACAATCGCCGCGGCGCCGGCCTCTGGGGTGGCATGGCGGAGGGGAGCTTCTCCCCTCACACGCTTACAGTAGGGGCGGGGCCGGGCTTTCGGCGCGTTGCCGCGGCCTGCCCCCGTGTGACAGGCGCCGCTGCGGAGCTCGACTCCGCTACTATGATTCCAGGAAGGGGGGCGGAGCAAGGCACTTTGCGCGATCCGTGCTGGCCACGCCCCCCTTCTCCTCTCGGTCTGCCTGCTTCCCTCCTGGTGTGAGGACGCCATTACCCCCGCTACTGGACGGCACAGTGAGTGGCCATGTGGGCCCCCTTTTTTAGTCCTTTTATTGCTTTTTATTGCTTTTTATTTGTGTCCTATGCGCCTGTTATACTCATGGTTTTTCTTTGTGTCTTTCAGGCGGATCTACAGTGGTGTTTAGGGGATTTCTCCCGGTCCTAGGGTCCCTGGGTTCTTTAAATTGGCTTACTACAAATCCTCCCACTTGGGACATTAAAGGGGCATCCCGGGTTGCTTATATGCGTAATTCCCTTGGTCATTGCGACTACCTATAAGTTCACCGTATGGAGGCATCCCCGGATACTGGGCTCGGGCTCCCCTCGGGGCAATCCCGGAAGTGTATGGGGTGTGGGGTATCCCTTACAGGGGATGATGTATATCTGTGTATACCATGTGCGCAACAGACTATTATGCGGCAGTCCGGACTCCAGGCATCTGGTTCAGCACCGCCGGTCTCTTCCCCTCCCCCTCCCAGCTTGATCCGTGCCCCGTGTGACGTTGTCATGGGTGGGGAGTTGCAATCTGAGATGTGCGCCAGATTGGCCAATCTTGAAAAACTATTCTCCAGCGCGGTTGCCAGAAAGGCTCCGGCTAAGAGAAAGCACTTGTCACCGGCCTCGCCGGCGGTTGACTTTGATGATGTTGATAATCTGGATTCTGGATTCCGATTACTCCCCACTTGAGGAAGGGGAGGTATATGAGGAATCAGATAATTCAGATGATCAGCAGTTTGTTGGCGCTGATACCGAGCGGGGCTTGGGGAGGTCCTCGGATACTCCTAACGTTCTGGCTCAGATGTTTGAGGTTTTGGCTATTTCTCCTCCTGAGGTGGCTCCACAGCAAAAGGGGGAGTTTTTCGAGGAATCCAGGCTGCGCTTGGAATTTCCTAATCAAAAGCATTTTGATGGAATTATTGCTAAGGAATGGGAGAGGCCTGCTCGGCTCCCAGGGGTTCCTCAGGGTTGGGACAAAAAATATCCCTTTCCTTTGGATACGGTTAAGCGTTGGGCGTCTCCTCCTGAGGTGAATGCACCGATTCTGGGGTTGTCCAACTCCGCTGTTTTAAATTCTCCTGATTGTTCCACTCTTAAAGATGGTGAGGATAAACGCATTGACCCGATGGCTTGTCATGGTTTTGCCAGTGTTGGGTCAGCCATGCGGCCTGTTTGTGCTTCGGCGCTGTTGGTGGTGGCTACCAGGTCGGTGGTCAGGGACCTGTTGACTTCTTCCGGGCTAGATCCGGATAGTGACGAGTTCCTTGGCCTTAAAAGGTGTGAATTGTTTTTGTCATTTGTACTAGCCGCCTTGGATGACACTCTGATGATGTGTGGCAGAACGTCGGCCCTGCTGGTGACTATTCGGCGTTCGGTTTGGTTGTGCCAGTGGGCGGCTGATTTTGTGTCAAAAAAGTCGCTGACAGCTCTTCCTTTTGTGGGATTACGGCTCTTTGGAGAGAAATTGGATTCCGTCGCCAAAGGCGGTAAGTTACCTCAACGCAGAAAACAACGCCGTCCCTTTTGGGGGGCGGTTTTCTTTGCTCCTTCCTTTCGTGGGGCCAGAGCTGGCAGAGGATTTGCTTTCCCCTCATCCAGAGGAGATTCCTGGAACTGGGGCAGAGGACGTGCCCGTCCAGGATACAGTTGGGGCTCTAAGCCCAAACCCGCTGCTAAGCCAGCTCAGCAATGAGGGGGCGCCCTCACCCATGTGGGTGGGGGGACAGCTGCAACACTTCTCCCAGGTCTGGGACCGGGAGGTCTCGGACAGATGGATCCGGGAAGTGGTGACTTCCGGCTACAAGCTGGAGTTCGAGCTCCGGCCCCCTCCCAGATTCTTCAGGTCTCGGGTGCCTTCGGACCCTCTGGCCGCGCAGGGGCTCCAGGCGGCAGTAAAGAGTCTTCTGGATATGGCTGTCATTTGCCCAGTGCCCCCCTCAGACCGGGGCCTGGGCTTTTATTCCAATCTGTTCACTGTGCCCAAGAAGGACGCTCGGTTCGACCCATCCTGGATCTGAAGATCCTCAACAGGTTCGTCCGTCCGCGGAAATTCTGCATGGAAACGCTGCGTTCGGCTATCTATTCTCTTCGTCAGGGGGACTTTATGACGTCCATAGACATCAAGGACGCTTACCTGCATGTTCCTATTTTTCCAGCGCACCAGAGATTTCTCAGGTTCGTGGTGGAGGATCGGCATTTTCAGTTTGTGGCACTTCCTTTCGGTCTTACCTCGGCTCCAAGGGTTTTCACCAAGGTGCTGGCTGGGGTGATGGCTCTCCTCAGAGCCCAGGGTATCCGCATTGTGCCTTATCTGGACGATCTTCTCATTCTGGCGTCTTCCTTCAGCCAAGCGGAGTTGGACACCAGAACGGTGGTGTCCACTCTGGAGAGATTCGGTTGGGTGATCAACTACCCCAAGTCCTCCCTTTCTCTGTCCAGGTTAGTGTCTTTTCTGGGAATGTCTCTGGATACTTCCCAGGCCACGGTGTTTCTTCCTCAGTCCAAGGTTCTCTTGATTCAGGAGTTGGTTCAGCTTCTCCTGTCCATCCCTCGTCCGGCCATCAGGCTGTGGGATTGATGGTGGCCTCCTTCGAGGCGGTTCCTTTTGCTCAGTTTCACACAAGGACGCTCCAGCTCCATCTGTTGGCGGCCTGGGACGGGTCTCCACTGTCGTTGGATCAGTCCTTCCTGATGACCCCCCGGGTTCGGCGCTCCCTTCAGTGGTGGCTGGATCCAATCAATCTGTTGAGGGGCAGATCCTTTCTGGCTCCTTGTTGGGAGACGGTCACCACGGATGCCAGCCTATCAGGATGGTGGGGGTTCCGGAAGGATCGTCAGTTTCAGGGTCTGTGGGGGCCTCAGGAGGCTCACGAGCCCATCAATGTTCTGGAATTGAGAGCCATCAGGATGGTTCTGTTTCGCTTGACTCATCAGTTGCAGGGCTTGCCGGTTCAGGTTCGGTCGGACAATCGGACGGCGGTCGCCTACATCAATCACCAGGGAGGGACTCGCAGCAGGAGTGCCCTCAGGGAAGTGTCTTTGATTCTGGCCTGGGCGGAGAGCCATGTCCCGTGCATTTCGGCAGTTTACATTCCGGGAGTGGAAAACACGGAGGCGGACTCTCTGAGCAGGCTCTCATCCCGCCGGGGGGAATGGTCTCTCAGCCCCAAGGTGTTTCGCATGATTTGTCTCAGGTGGGGGTCCCCGGTGGTGGACCTCTTTGCCTCTCGTCACAATCACAAACTTCCGGCTTATATGTCTCTCTCGAGGGATCCACTGGCTCTGGCAGTGGATGCCATGTCTCTGAACTGGAGGGATCTGGGGTTTCTGTATCTGTTCCCTCCGTTCCCCATGGTGGCCAGAGTGGTGCGCAAGCTGGCCCAGGAGGGCGCGTCGGCAATTCTGATGGATCCAAGGTGGCCAAGACAGATTTGGTTCGCAGACGTGGTAAGGTTGGCAGAGGATCAGTTTGTTCTGCCCCTGCTGCCGGATCTGCTCACTCAGGGTCAACTACGTTATCCCAATTTACCAATGCTGGCTTTGACGGCGTGGCTGCTGAAACCTCCATCTTGAAGGAGGAGGGTCTTTCCGATGCTGTGATTCGGACTCTTATTAGCGCTAGGAAGCGGTCTTCCTCTACTGTCTACTATAGGACTTGGAGGTCTTATATTGATTGGTGTGAGGTCAGGGCGTTGCCTTGTAGGGAATTTTCTATTTCCAGAATTCTGGAGTTTCTTCAACATGGTCTGGACCTGGGGCTCCAGCTTAGTACTCTGAAGGGGCAGGTTTCTGCCCTGGCGGTGTTCTTACAAAGGTCTTTTGCTCTTCATCCTCTGGTTAAGACTTTTTTCCAGGGGGTTACGCATGCGAGGCCTCCTAGGAAGCCTTTGCTCCCTGTTTGGGATTTGAATTTGGTTCTTTCTGCTCTTCAGGGGTCTCCTTTTGAGCCTTTGCATGATATTGCCTTGTCTTCGCTTACGCAGAAGGTGGCTTTTTTGGTAGCCATCACTTCGGTTCGGCGTGTCTCTGAGTTGGCGGCTTTGTCCATTCAAGCCCCGTACTTTGAGAGGCATCAGGACAAGGTGGTTTTTCTTTTCAAGCCGGATTTCCTTCCTAAGGTGGTTTCTGCCTTTCACTTAAATCAAGACATTGTTCTGCCCTCCCTGTGTCCTAATCCCAGCAATGACAAGGAGAGGGCCCTGCATTCTTTGGATGTGGTTCGCATTGTGAAGTACTATTTGGAGGTAACGTCTTCCTTTCGTAAGACGGATGCCTTTTTTGTGGTGCCCTCCGGGCCCAGGAAAGGTTTGGCGCCCGCCAAGTCTTCCATTAGTAAATGGATTTGTCAGGCCATTGCTGGGGCCTATTCTGCCAAAGGGAAGGTACCCCCTTTTCGTGTTACTGCTCATTCTACTCGTGCGGTTGGGGCGTCCTGGGCTTTCCAGCACCAGCCCTCTGTTGAGCAAGTTTGTAAGGCTGCTACTTGGTCTTCTGTTCACACTTTTTCCAAGTTTTACAAGGTTGATGTTCGGGCCTCAGCGGCCGCAAAGTTCTGCAAGCTGCAGTGGTTTAAGTTGTGCCTTGTTGCCTTGTTTTGGATCCCCGCCCTTTATGGATACTGCTGTTGGATCTCCCACACGTTATGAATGTCTTGAAGCGGGGTGTGTGACATTAGAATAATACCATTTTGTGAATACTCACCTGTAAAATGGGTATTATAAGTATGTCACACACCCCGCTTCACCCTGCCCTTTTGTATTCTGGATCCTTTATATTGTGAACTTTGCGTTGTTACGATTTGTGTTTGGCTCTTCCTGGTCCCTTACCTTACTGCTTTCTTTATACTGGGTAATGAGTGGGAGGTCCCAGGTATTTATGGACCGGGAGGGGCTCTCTTTTTTCCTTGCATCTCTGCAGTATCGCCATCTACAGGTCAGTATTACCCACACGTTATGAATGTCTTGAAGCGGGGTGTGTGACATACTTATAATACCCATTTTACAGGTGAGTATTCACAAAATGGTATTTTCAGCATCCCAGTCTATATCTGGGTAGTTAAAGTCCCCCATAATCACTACCTCATTTAGTTTAGCAGCTATATCTATTTGCCTTATCATCATATTTTCTATGGATTCGGATATATCTGGGCTCATTATTTGGCCAGTCTATCTTATGGAGTTCAGCCTTCATGTGCTGTTGGAGTAATTATCTATTATGAGGGCTTTCCTTAGACATTTTGTAGTTTATGCAGAATTTATGTAAAGCCTTTTTGTGCACTCTGTTACCAAATTTGGGCAGCTATAGTTTTTAAGGGCTCTTTTAAGGTATAGCTTTCTTCAGGCTCAGATTAACCCACAGGGTTACCAGGAGAAAACCTGGTAGGCCCCTGGTCCCAAGGGAGCCTTTGAGTGTCTTCATCACCAAAACCTCAACTATGTGTAGCTTATTTGTGGCATCTCAAGTACACACACAGAAACTGTACAGGAATACTTGCATCTAAATGTGAGGTGGGCCCCCAGAGTCATTTCTACTGGTGGGCCCCAAGCATCCCAGTCCAACACTGGGTTTCTTCTCCTTAGCCTTTGTTGTAATCTTCTTGCAGCCAGTGGATACCCAAACCAGGCCTTTGTTAAAACAGCAGAAAGCAGAGGAAAGAACAAGAGAAAGTATATGCTCACCTCACATGTAATTGGGGTGTCAAATATTTTTACCACCATCACATCCCTGTCCTCTTTAAAGCGGAACAAAACCCATTATTTTGACTATGCCAGGTTTGTTCCTTACCCCCCGAGCCTGCACGTTTGGGATGCCCTGCTTTATGAAACAACCCCTCACCTGTAAAAACTCACCTGTTCCCAGACCAACAGTGCATGCACAGGCTCTTGCATATGTAATGTTCTGCATTCTAAAAGGCTCTGTTTATGGCAATCGTGAGCTTTAGCAGTGTGCGCTCCCGTCCCGAGTTTACCTGAATGAGGCAAGGGATGCGGCTGCCCGATGTTTTCATTATCGAGGGAGCCCCTCAGGGGGGTTTCACACAGTAATTTTTACACATGCCAGTTTGGGAAGCCCCAGGGGAAGGCCATGGGCCAGCCCTGAAATCTTTTAGAGGCCAGGACCGGCCACAGTGATTTTTGTTGTGCTTTAAAATGGAAGACCAGTCAACACTGTTTCCTTCCCTGTGTCCGATGCTGAGATTGATTTGGGCACTGGCTGCTGCACTGATTGGCAGACTATGTAGACTAAGGGAGTTTTTTAAGAAAGGCTAGCGCCAGGTAGTGCCTCGTAGCGGCAGGCAGCGTCTGGTGAACACCGGGCGCTGTACGCAAAACCACATTTAAGAAAGGGAATCTGGTGAGCGACTCTAACAGCGCCATGTAGCGTCACATGTATTACCAGAGGCGGCTCAGCATATAGCTCTGGCACTCTAGGCTCAGGAGCACCATGTAGTACCTGTCACTCTGTAGCGCTCCCCCCTACATATCAATGGGCTTTCATTCGTTGTGTATAAATAGTGTGTTTGGCAATTCACATTTTTTTTGCTCAAATTATTGTGTGACCTCTCCTTTTTGGATATATTTTTATGCAGAATTGTCGTTACAGGTCTGACGCTAAAGTGTTATTATGTCATTTCATGGGTTTTTGCTTTGTTACTGGTGGCTATGTGTTCAAAAACAGACTTTGATCACACAGTGTCTGGCGCTCTATGCTACAGCGCCCAGCTTTTGAGTGCCGACGCTGTGTGTGTGGAGTTTTTTGTCAAATATGGCGTGGAGCGTGGAGTGCCAGACATACTGAGCTGGTGCTACCTGTCGCTCGCTGCAGGGTTATAGTGTTGTTAGAGCGCCCAACATACATCCCATTCATCAATGCCGGCCAGGTTACTACAGGGGCCACAACGCTAGGTTACAGCGCCCGATACCCGTTTACAGTGTCTTCTAGCGGTCACTCTAAGCACCGCTATACAGACTCTCATCTGGCAATACTTGGTGCTACCGTGTTTCCCCGAAAGTAAGACACCGTCTTACTTTCTTTTTATCCCCAAAAGCCCCACTACGTCTTACTTTCGGGGTATGTCTTATATTGGAAAAAATGACAAGCTCACCCCATAGGGTGATCATGATAGTACATGAGCCCCTAGATCTCCCCAGAGGAGTCAAAGACAGATAAAGGGTTGTAACCCTGCCCACATCTAAGTGGACCTAATTCAAACTGATCAGCTCTGGCTGGGGTTCCGCTTTAAATGTTGGAGCCTTTGCTTGTCCTGTCTGTGCAAGATGGCCACCACAAAGATTCCACAGTCAGACTGTAAAGTAGGGATCACCCAGATGCTGTAGAACTACAATTCCCAGTATGCCTTGCCTTTACAGAGGATAAACAAGGCATGCTGGGACTTGTAGTACTGCAGCATCTGTGTGGGTCAGACAAGTAAGGGTGCTGCAGTAGTTTACAGATGACACAAGGGCAGCATGGAGGGAACCCCCGGCCCAAGCTGCCCCCCTCGTCATACCCCCTGCGTCCCCCTCACATCACCCACCTGCGAGTTCCGCTGTGAATCCGTCTTCTCCCCCGGGCCTCTGACAGCACAGCACCAGCAGAGGGTCAGCCTGGCCCCCTGACGCCGCTCTCTCTCACACACACACACGCGCGCACTTACCGGCACTTCCTGGGTGTTGCGCGAAGGTCGGTGGGCGTGCCCCATGCGCAGGGATGATCTCCACGTCAGGCTCCTCGCAGCACCCGCAGCTGCAGTGAGAGCCTCTGTACCCGGCACCGCTCGTCTTCTGCTCGCAGCCCCGGATCCACCGCCGCTCGTCTTCTGCTCGCAGCCCCGGATCCACCGCCGCTCGTCTTCTGCTCGCAGCCCCGGATCCACCGCCGCCTCTCCTCCTCTCAGGTAGATCCCGTTCGACAACAATGTTATTTCCCCGAAAGTAAGACATACGTCTTACTTTCGGGGTACGGCTTATATTAGGCCAACCCTCTGAAACACCCCATACGTCTTACAAACGGGGGTGTCTTACTTTCGGGGAAACACGGTAGTAGTGAATCAGCCTCTACGTCACAGCTGGGGATACAGGTTACAATGCAGAAGAACTGCTCTCAGCCAGGAAGCGGGAAAGATAAGACTCGTTTTTTAAAAGTGAAAGTCTAGTCAAAAATGTACTTTAAAAAACAAGTGGTCTAACAGCTAATCTGTCCCTTGGTGCTCTCAGCGTGAGCAGGGAAAGCAGCTTCCCCCATGACATATTAACATATAATCAGAGATTTTCTGATGCTTGGAAATGACTCATTTTACACTGTTCCCATGGGGGATAAGGTGGGAGAAAGTTAATCCCCTCGATTCAAAGAGCAAAAGTTAAGTGATTTCGTATCGAGAATCGTAAGTTTGGGTGGGTGTTTGTCATTTTTTCTGGTTTTTTTGGCCATTTCGTATTCGCACGATCGTTCGCGCATAGACGTATATGAACATACGCATTTCGTACGAGAATCGTATAATTTGCGTTAGTTCGTGTGTTTTTCCCGTCCAAATCGTATTATTTGCGTCCGATCCTATTTTTTACGTCCTTCACATGGGCTTGCGCCCAATTCAGAGAGGTGATTGCTAATTGTTTTGAAGCCCATTAAAGAGCTGCTTTACGAAATGTTTGCCGGCAGCTATTTGGCCTCGGGAGTAGGATGGAGCGGAGCGAGTTTGTGGCACATCAAGGGCTTATGCTTTTTGGCATTGAGTTGATCGAGATGTCTGAGAGCAGATTGCCCCTGCGTCGTCGCATGAACATCGATAGCATGAATGATGTTGAGCTGTTCGAGCTGACCAGGCTTAATCGCGCTTCCCTCCATAAATTATATAGTGAGCTGCGGCCATGGTTAGCCCGCACCACAAGGAAGGGGCATGCAATTTCAGGTATGACCAAGATGCTTGGCTGCCTGCAATTTTTGGCGAACGGCTCGTTCCAGAGGCTGGGTGCCCTCTCCGTGGGGATGTCACAGCCTACGCTGAGCCGCGCACTATCTAAATTTTTGGAAGGCATGGCTGCCATAACTCAAAAATATATTTATTTTCCTGATGATATGGCAGCCAGAAACGCCATTAAGCTTGGGTTTTATAATGTGGCCGACATGCCCAACGTTATTGGTGCAATTGACTGCACACATGTGGCACTCGTACCTAGGGCAGCCGACGAGTATATATATAGGTATTGAGATTGGTTATTATGTTGCCCAACGTGTCATGTAACCTGTTTTCCTTTGCGGCAGCATATTTGTTTATCCCTCATTTGTGTAGCTGCTTTATCTCGGCTTTTCATTAGTCTTTCCCAATAGAGTGCAGACATGTTTTGTGGTTAATTTATTAGTTTGGGTCAAATATCAATTACCCTTTTTGTATGTTTTTGCCTTAAGGAATCGTAAAATGGGACACTCACTTAATGTCCAGGCCGTGGTTGGTCCGGATATGCGGTTTATGAGTGTCCTTGCCGGCTACCCCGGATCGTCCCACGACTCCTATATCCTCCGGCGATCTGGGTTGTTTCGGAGATTTGAGGCAGGTGAATTTTCGGGGGCATGGCTGCTTGGTAAGTGTGTCCTATTTGTGTGTTATTAAATGTGGCATTAATCTTGTATTTGTTGATATGTTTTTTAAGGATAAATTTACAGAAGCGTACAACTGCATTTTTCTTGGCTCATATATTAGGAACTTACCCTAAAAATCCTTGTCTCGCTGTGGCCTTCAGAATGTTTTCCCTTTAGTTAGGATGTCTGTAAGTTCCTTGTGCCTAAATATATTGGTTTGGAGTTTATACCCAAGGATCTTTTGACCTTTGGCTCCTTTGGGACTATTGGTCTTTAAATGTCAAAGTGGACTTAAACTGCATACATTGTAGTTTCCAGAGAAATGTGGATAGGGATCTTTGACCTTTGGCTCCTTTGGGACTATTGGTCGTTAAATGTCAAAGTGGACTTAAACTGCATACATTGTAGTTTCCAGAGAAATGTGGATAGTCCCTCCGCAGCATCCTAATTGTAACATGTCTGAAAACTACAAATATATGTAAAATACAAATACCCTTGGCCGTGCAGATGTTTGTTAATTAATTGGTATATAGAAGTGCCATTTTTATTTAGGTGATACCTTAGTGCAATTTTTGTGGGCCCTAATGTGCCCTGTATTTTTTTGGGAACACTTTACCTTACATCATTATGATATCTGTGAAATTTTGGGTGTTGGTTGTGTTGCCTTTTTAATTTTGATTACATTTAATTCTCTGTTTAAGGTGATTCCGGGTACCCACTTCTACCCTGGCTCATGACGCCTGTGCTGCGGCCCCAGGATGCCTCTCAGGAAGCGTATAACCGTGCGCATCGCAAGACCCGGGCTGTTGTGGAGAGGGCCTTTGGTCTGCTGAAGACACGTTTTCGTTGCCTTGACCATACTGGGGGGGCCCTGCAATATGATCCCAAGAAAGTGATCGACATTATAATGGCATGTGCTGTTTTGCACAATTTGGCCATCATGGAACGTGTCCCACGTTATGTGGACAGCCTGCCCTCTTCAGCCGTCGAGGATGAAGCCGAGAATTTTGAGGGGCCCCCCAGTGAGTCTGGCCAATCTGTTCGAGCCAACCTGATCAGCCAGCATTTTAGTTAACTTTTTTCCCTGTCTCACCATTCTGTATGTCTGTGTTATCCTTTTGGAAACATATGTTGTTTTGCCCTAATGTGGCATTACCTCTAAGTAAAACATTTCGACCTTAATTGTTGCCTAATGTATTTCATGTAGTTTCCTTAGCTTTCGCTGTGCATTGTTACACCTCTTCCAACCAAAATTATCTGGTTTAGGCCAAGCTGTTAAAAAAGTCTTCCCACTAAAAACGCCACAAGTATTGGAAGTGAAATTTTTGTTTTACTTAGCAAATGAAAAATTATAGTGGTTAACAGAAATCAGTCCACATACATCTGTGGTAACAAATGGATAACATTAAAAAAAACATCGAGCACATCTACACCTGGAAGTTAGTGGCACAACCAAACAAGGACACCCAGTCCAAAGGCCAGCCTAGTCCAGTCATTAATATTGCCTGTGCCCAGGGATATTTGGGCATGGCCATAATGTCACACAAACATGTCTGCAAACAGGAGGAGCACCAACCAAATACATAGGTAAAGCCATAAGTGGCCAGATAAACTCCACATAGACCTATGGCATTGGCTAGTGGCCTTAAGCATTACTCTAAGGAGCTATATGGGAGCAAATACAAAACACAACCTGCCAGAGCAACACAAAATGGATTGTTTGAAACCTCAAAGGACAAGTAAATACAGTGGGGGTTAAGAGAAAAGATGTCCCACACACCCATGGCTTAATAGGGTGGCTGCCCATAATACCCAGGTGGAGGTCCAGGTGGAGGTCCATGGGAATGGGACCTAGCCTGGGCCATGGCAGCATTGTGAATTTGAAACTGCTCCACAATGTTTCTCTGCATATTGGTCATCTCAGCCATGGCTGACTGGATGCCATTACTTGCATTGGCCACGTTGCTGTTGAGGGTACGCAACTCCGCGAGGATGCCCTGTAGACTGGTATGGATGTTCACCATGTCGGCATGCCTTTGCTCACGCTCTGTAACGAGCTGGGCGTCATAAGAGTCCCTTTGTTGGGTCCATAATTGAAGCAGGGCACTCTGCCTCCCCTGGGAAATTGTGGGGCGGCGTAATGGCGTCCGCCGCACAATTACCCTGGCTCTTGGGCGTGCCCTGCCGCGTGGTGTCGTACCCTCAACAGCAACCGGCCTGCTTTGCAAATCCTCAGCAGCAGAGTGAACACTGGGGACTGTAGTGTCAGTCTCCCCATGTGCAAGCACAATGGATGGAGATTCACTCTGCTGCTGAGGATTGGCCAGAGAAACATTATCGAGCAGTTCCAAATTGGGACCCAGGGGGAGTTCATCCAACGTGCCCTGTACGGAGACATCATCATCTTCCTCCATGTCCTGGATCTCTTCCATGAGTGTGCGGGTCTGTAGGGACATATCAAAAAAAAAAAGGCTAAGTTTGCGTCCCAATTTAGGATTTCAACAGTTTAACACATTCTTAAGCACTTGTTAGTATTTATGCTACTAAATTAACTTACCGAAAATCTCTGATCTGGGCTCCGATGCTGTACGGACCTGGTAGGCATAACCAAACTGGGGGGTGAGTTTACCCTTGCTGAGGGATCATGCTGGGCTGAAGAAGAGAAAAAAATACCACGTAAACACACACACATAACCTTTTTTTTGATAGGTAATCAAATATAGCTCTATTTGTAATATTATTCAACTCTAGAGCAATGGTGACCTTTGTTCAAACCCACGCAAGTTTACATAGGTGCAATGGCTCGGACAAACTGCTAAGTCACCTCAGTTCTAAGTCATGAAGTGTACCCAGTCAGCATCCAACTTTCAAGGCACATTTTTGGATTTAGCCTACCATTCGCTAGGTCCGGGGTACTCAAACAATTGTTTGAAACGCCCATTTAAAGGTATGTGGTGAGAGGTGAATGTCTGGCCATGGTGCTGACGCAGGGGGTGTCTAGTTAAAAATAAAGACACTGGTGGAGGGGCTGGAGATTTCTAAGTGCCAACTAATAAAGGCTGCTTGCCCTTGCTGGGCTGGATGGGCCAGAGCTGAGGGGACAGGGATTGGATGTCTAAAGGGGGGAGTTAACGTATTGATGGTGATGGGATGGATGGAGCCAATCTGTTACAAATGTATGGGGCTTATGTGGGGGGGGGGCATGGGGGGACTGTGGCACATGGGCCAGAGCAGGGGCAGCGGGACACGATTGTGGCCAGTGAAAATTTAAATAAGTTACTGTGTACCTTGCAATGCCACTTCCTGTGCAGTACTTCATATTGCAATGCTATGTTTCAGGGAGCCATGACATTGGGCAGGAGACCAACCACTACATGGCCGATCAAGGGGGCAGCTCTGAGCACGTCAACACAGAAGTAACTGAGTGCAGGGCTGTCTGGGCAGGGGTCCTTGAATGTGGTGGCAAGGCCCGCATTGGGACCCCGGGCCGCCAGTTGAGTCTCGCTGCTCTTGGTCACATATGTTTGTGGGTGGCTAATTAAATTGTTAACTCAAACACAACTCACACAACCAAAAGGCAACCCATACATAATGATGTGTGTTTTGTGATTGATTCAAAATATCTCACTTATCTTGCGAAACTTCATGACTTTAACAATCCAATTGGACATTTGATCTTTGCCATAATGGCTGTGGGCCTAAATGTGTGATTCCCAGGGACCAAAAGAGGACACAAACAGCCACAGTAGTGCGAGGCCAAGCAAGGCAAACCATAGGGGCATCCCGTTATCTTGTTACTAGTGAACTGTAGATTATTTAGCAAACAGGCAAACATGCAGATTTAAGAGTACTCACCGTGGGTACGGGTCGGGGAGTCTGTGTCCCTTAGACCAGCATGTCCACCGACCGCGACCGGATGGAGAAGTCCAAGCACAATCTCCTCAGCAGGGGTAAACTCCAATTTAGATGGAAAGCCACCTCCAGTTTTCATGCTGAAAAGAGAAAATCGTTTGGTACTCAGAAAAGGGGCATACAGCACATCCCAAACATTATATTTAGCGAAAACATTTATTTACCTGTAATTATGCCTTTTAATTTCTTTTTGCCGTACAGCATACTTCAGATCAGAGATTTTCTTCTGAATTTGGGACACATCTTTCCTCTCTTCCCCCGCTGCATTTACTTGTCGGAGGATGGTTTCAAACAATTCCATCTTGCGCTGCTTGGTGGTGTGTTTGGATTTGCTCCCATATAGCTCGTCATAGTATAATGTAAGGCCACTAGCCAATGCCATATTTTGGTCATGGGAGAATCTCCCACTCAACTGGCCGCGGCGCAATGTGCGGCCAGATGGTTGGCTTGGCTGCTCCTCCATGTGTGCAGACACATGTGGTGACATTATGGCCTGGGGCTGGGTAGGGGAATGGCCGGATTGCTGGCTTCCCAATGACTGGACTGGACTGGCCAAGGGACTGGGTGTTCTTGCGTGGCTGGCCACCGAACTTCCAGGTGTAGATGTGGTCATGGTTGCAATTCGGGGCCCTCTTGGGGGGCTAGGTTCCCGGCTGGTGCCAGGTCGGGGGCTCTGTTCCCGGCTGGTGCCAGGTCGGGGGCTTCTGGCCCTGGATGGGGTTCGGGCCCTGTAGGGGCTTCTGGCCCTGGATGGGGTTCTTCTGGCCCTGGATGGGGTTCGGGCCCTGTAGGGGCTTCTGGCCCTGGATGGGGTTCTTCTGGCCCTGGATGGGGTTCGGGCCCTGTAGGGGCTTCTGGCCCTGGATGGGGTTCTTCTGGCCCTGGATGGGGTTCGGGCCCTGTAGGGGCTTCTGGCCCTGGATGGGGTTCTTCTGGCCCTGGATGGGGTTCGGGCCCTGTAGGGGCTTCTGGCCCTGGATGGGGTTCTTCTGGCCCTGGATGGGGTTCGGGCCCTGTAGGGGCTTCTGGCCCTGGCTGGGCTTCTGGCCCTGGATGGGGTTCTTCTGGCCCTGGATGGGGTTCGGGCCCTGTAGGGGCTTCGGGCCCTGGCTGGGCTTCTGGCCCTGGATGGGGTTCTTCTGGCCCTGGATGGGGTTCGGGCCCTGTAGGGGCTTCTGGCCCTGGATGGGGTTCGGGCCCTGTAGGGGCTTCTGGCCCTGGATGGGGTTCTTCTGGCCCTGGATGGGCTTCGGGCCCTGCTGCGGGGCATGGGTTTCCGAACTGCCCTACTTGAAGGCATGGCCGGTGTGGTCTCACTTGTGCTGCCTGTTCTGGGGGCAGAGGTGGTGGGTGCTGCAGTTGCCAGATTCTTGGCTGCAGGGGCACGGGGCTTGGGGCCCCTTTTTTTGGTACCTGAGGGTCCAGGATCCCTTGGTGGGGCCGAGGTGGGAGTCTTGCCTCTCAGTTTTCGGCCAGCTTGCTGGGACCTTGTGGTGGGGCCCTCCGCGGTCTTGCTTGCCTGGGGTCGCTTGCTCATCGCCTTTTTTGGTGCCATCGTACAGAAATGCTCAAAGAGAATGAGCTTGGGGGGAAAGGACCTTTAAATAATGAGCCCAGCGTGTGACGCCTATGCGCACGACTACGCGCTCGTACGAACGTACGTTCGAGCGGAACCAGGAAACCGCTGGGGTTTCACTTATCTGCTGCCTGGAAGAAGACTAAAGATGGCGCCCACTATCTTCACCCGTCAACAGGAAGAGATCCTCATGCTGGTAAGTGGCTGCCTGTGCATTTTAATAGAATAGTCAATGATGGCCTAAATGTAAATGATGCGTTGGGAACTAGTTTGGGGTCTCTTAATGTTTAATCACTGGCTCCTCACACTTCATCCTCAAGGGCCGAGCCTGGCCACGTTTTCACCTGTCTATGCTGATGTCCTAATTCGGCCAATTGCTCCGGCTTAGCAACAGTTAATTAACCTGTGGAGTAGCGGGGCGAGCTGTCAAACCTGGCCTGTCTCGGACCTTGATGCGGATGTTTGCGGAACACTGTTTTCCTAAGCCATAAAAACACAACGGGAAGCCACACACGTGGTCCAAAAGCCTAAGCATTAGGCTACATCTTGGATGTTTAAAACATCCTAACATGCCATAGATGCAGGTGGCCTGATTCTTGATGTTGGCTATTATCTGTATGTACATGGTGTGTGATACATATAACATAAGACCAGACTGTCAATCACAGTCAACGTCCTCTTTAAGGCACTCCCCAAAAATGGCGGCCATTCGAAATGTGTGTGTTAATGACATTAAATACTCAACTTGTGATGCAACACATATGGGTCTGTGTGTAAAAGTAAAAGCTCTGTGTCCATTATGTTTTTCAGATCATGCTTCAGCGCCGGTATGACTTCGCGCCCAATGTGTGCGAGAAAAGGGACATCGCCCGGGAGATCATCGCCGAGATCCACCGTGTGACCAGCACCACCTTCACTCACACCCAGATAATGCAGCATTGGTCGGACCTGAAGCGTCTGCACATGCCCCGGGTGCGGAGGTTTTTTGGGATCCATTTCCCAAGTAAGTACCAAGCAATTGCATGTTATATGTTCCAAATGTCTAAGTTATGCCTTTATTTATAATGACTTTTCTTTGGTAGTGTTGGAAATGGATTTCAGAATTCGCCGCACCCGGAGACGTACAGGCCGACCAGTGCTGCATGACTCTGCATCTGTGAGTGAAGGTGGTGGATCTCCCGGGCGACGGACCTACCCCTCCTCTGTGGCCTCCTCAGACCAGCCCCTGGACCTTACCACAGAGGAGGGGCCAAGGCGCGTGGGCGTGGAGTCATACCTGGCCACGCATGGGGAAGGCTCTGGTATGTCACTCTTCATGTATAGGCACAAAGATATACATGTCAGGCCAAAAACTAAGTTATCCTTTATTATGTATTTGTAGAAGCTTCAGGAGCGGGTGAGATAGTGGAGGAGGAGGCAGCAGAGATGCTTGAAGTCGATCCTGGCGAAGGTGAGTGATGTCAGCCAGACTGGGAGCCAGATATGTTGGGGATAGTGACTCTCTACAAATACTAACCAAATGTCACATGTTTCTCCAGGGACTTCTTCACAGCAGAGCCAGGACCAAGGGCAGCCTGTTGGCCCCAACCAGCCATCTGTCGGCCACCAACTCCGTAAGTCTCCATGCCATGATTCAGATTAATGTTTTGTAAGCTAATAACACACACATAACTAAAGGCGTAGCCAATGTGTAGTTAACACTTTCATGTGGCCACTTCTTTAGCTTAAAGCGGACCCTAACTCGTATTAAGAACATAGCTAATAATTAGGCAACACACTGTACCTACAGATTGGAAACATAGAAAAACAGACTTCAGCCATCTAATGCATGTTAGGAGCGTGAAAACAGCCCATATTGCGGAATATGGAAGGCGCAATATTTACAGGCAGCATGGGATACAGATTGTAAAAAGTAAGGTCCTGGCATGCATTGTGGGATTGATGACCTTTCCCTCAACCCAGCTATGCTCTGGATTGTCAACGCACCACTGTAACGTACTCCCCTGTACTTTATCCAACTCTCCACTCCTCATTAATTGTTAGGCTTCAGAGTTCAGATGGCGGCGCTGCAAGCCATAAACGTCAAAACTGTACTTTGATCTGGTGCATAATCATTTAGAAATAGGTATTGGTTGTCATTAAATAATGTTGAAGGTCCGGTTTAAGGAGTTTAAATACTTACCTGTTGGAAATGCATTAACTTTATCCCTTGGAAGAATGACATATGTCATGCATTTACATGTATTGGATTAACCACAAATCTATTTACAGCATACCAACCGGTCTGGTACTCCTATTTAGGTTTTTTTCTCTATTGCTTACAGGGATTATGCCAAAAACCAAGGCAGAGAAAAAAAAAAGGATCCAGGAGTTGGTGGCCGAGCTGCTGGCCATACAGGCGACGTTGGGGCCAACAGATGAAGAAGAGGAGGATGAATAGTGCCCTTGGTCCTGGCTACTTTGTTAAAATTGTTTTATACATTTTACTGTATTTTATAAAAATTTTATATGTTTTAAATGTTCTACACAAAATTTTACTTACAAAAAAGTAAAAAAAACAAAAAAAAAAATGTTTCCCAGATAACTATTTAAGTAAAAAAAGTTAGTAAAAAAACTAACTACAAATTGTTAAAATTTATAATAAATATAGGAAATTTTAAAAAATTAATATTGAAATAAAAAAATATTTTAAGCCTTCATAAATGTGTCTTTTCTAATATGCGCAACAAAAAACAACTACACACAAAATTACATACACACTAAAAAAAATAAAGACAGATGTACATTATGTGGTTTGGTGACGTTTTATGGACCGAGAAATGAAGTTGGATGCAGGCGCTAAGGGGTTTAGGTAAGTTTAAGGGACCGAGAAATGAAGTTGGATGCAGGCGCTAAGGGGTTTAGGTAAGTTTTATGGACCGAGAAATGAAGTTGGATGCAGGCGCTACGGGGTTGAGGTAAGTTTAAGGGACCGAGAAATGAAGTTGGATGCAGGCGCTACGGGGTTTAGGTAAGTTTTATGGACCGAGAAATGAAGTTGGATGCAGGCGCTAAGGGGTTTAGGTAAGTTTTATGGACCGAGAAATGAAGTTGGATGCAGGCGCTAAGGGGTTTAGGTAAGTTTGAGGGACCGAGAAATGAAGGTGGATGCAGGCGCTAAGGGGTTTAGGTAAGTTTGAGGGACCGAGAAATGAAGTTGGATGCAGGCGCAAAGGGGTTTAGGTAAGTTTAATGGACCGAGAAATGAAGTTGGATGCAGGCGCTACGGGGTTTAGGTAAGTTTTATGGACCGAGAAATGAAGTTGGATGCAGGCGCTAAGGGGTTTAGGTAAGTTTTATGGACCGAGAAATGAAGTTGGATGCAGGCGCTAAGGGGTTTAGGTAAGTTTGAGGGACCGAGAAATGAAGTTGGATGCAGGCGCTAAGGGGTTTAGGTAAGTTTGAGGGACCGAGAAATGAAGTTGGATGCAGGCGCTAAGGGGTTTAGGTAAGTTTGAGGGACCGAGAAATGAAGTTGGATGCAGGCGCTAAGGGGTTTAGGTAAGTTTAAGGGACCGAGAAATGAAGTTGGATGCAGGCGCTACGGGGTTTAGGTAAGTTTTATGGACCGAGAAATGAAATTGGATGCAGGCGCTAAGGGGTTTAGGTAAGTTTGAGGGACCGAGAAATGAAGTTGGATGCAGGCGCTAAGGGGTTTAGGTAAGTTTTAGGGTCCGAGAAATGAAGTTGGATGCAGGCGCTAAGGGGTTTAGGTAAGTTTAAGGGACCGAGAAATGAAGTTGGATGCAGCCGCTACGGGGTTTATGTAAGTTTCTGGTTGAGGGTGCGCATGCGCAAGATCTTATAAACATACGAACGCACGAATCTAAGAGGCCAAAAACCAATGAAAAACAGAGGCAAACGCAAGTAATTGGAAGAGCTGGACGATGGAAGCCGCCGACAAAACAGGCTGCCGCCGCAACAGGTGAGCACATGAACGTGATTTTTACGATTGGCAACTGACTGAGGCAAGTTCGGGAGATATCATACGAACGGACGTATCTTTTAGGATAGAAACGTATTTGCTTATTGAATCACTCGCAAGTTCATACGAACGCACGAGCGGACGTAAAAAATAGGATGATCGTGAGCAAAATCCAAGCTGTTACATGTTTCTTTGAATCAACCCAATTGTGTGCATGGACAGGGTCTTTAAAGTAGAAGTCCAGTCTGTTTTCAACCCCTCTTCCTAGCCTCCCTCTCTTGACGCTGAGGGGGATTACATAAAAAAAAAACTCATTACCTTGCTGGGAATCCAGTGCCATTGCCTCTTGGAGAGGCTAAGCATAGAGCCATCATCAGCCGATACACCTAAATGGGTGACTGTGCTGCATCCTGGGCCAGGTAAAGAGTTTTTTCTTGTGGTAACCCCCGCCCCATCTCAGCCTCACAGCAGTGAGGCAAGGGGTGTAAAACAGAATGGCTTTAATGTAAAATGAGCTTTCCCAATGCCAGTGCCATTTAGTTCTATTGATTTTTTTTTTTCTCCAGCATTTACTACCAGAGCTATTCTGCTGGTTAATTTCTCCGCCTTTCCCTTTTCCAAGCACTGTAAGTGTTACGGAAGAGAAGCAGCCCGATCCGATAGTACCTTTTCTTATTTTCCTATTTACTGTATTTTCAGTATTTTCTTCTCACCTTAGTCATTGGTTTGTGTGACAGACTCTGCCATTGGATTTTAAAGGCACTGTTTTTGCATAGACCCATTACTTTCATTTTCTTGAGCATGTCCCAGACAGACTGCCATTGTGTTATTGATTGTATTATAGACTGCTATTGTTCTACTGATTGTGTTACAGACTGCTATTGTTATACTGATTGTGCTACAGACTGCTATTCTACTGATTGTGTTACAGACTGCTATTGTTCTACTGATTGTGTTACAGACTGCTATTGTTATACTGATTGTGCTACAGACTGCTATTGTTCTACTGATTGTGTTACAGACTGCTATTGTTCTACTGATTGTGTTACAGACTGCTATTGTTCTACTGATTGTGTTACAGACTGCTATTGTTCTACTGATTGTGTTACAGACTGCTATTGTTCTACTGATTGTGTTACAGACTGCTATTGTTCTACTGATTGTGTTACAGACTGCTATTGTTCTACTGATTGTGTTACAGACTGCTATTGTTCTACTGATTGTGTTACAGACTGCTATTGTTCTACTGATTGTGTTACCGGCAGAGTTGAGGGATTGTGTGCCCTGCTCCCATTGGTCTGTGGGTTTGTCATGCAGTTCTCCATCAGGTCCACGGGGGAGGTCCCCTTGCATGGAGCCTTGCATATAAGGCACAGGGTGGCACTAATAAAGTTCAGTTCATCTTCACCCTCAATACTGAGTTCTGTCTCTTATTGGGGGAAACGCTATATTACAATTCACTAGCCCATGTAAGGGCTGTTCCTGGTTCCTCCCGGATGACTCTGGAATTCCTGCAGCACCTCTCACCATTGGGAAAAGGACGTCTCGGGCGGGGAAGCCCTCCAGCGATAAAGGTTATCGCTACAGTTTGTTCTTCACAACAGTAGCATTTTTGTACCCTATATATAAGCAACATAAAAGGTGGTGATTCACTCAGCACAGCAGCAAACTTGTTATTTCAATAGAAGTCTACAGATGCTGCTGCCACAGAGATGTTGTCTGTTGAGATATCATTAATTGCATAATTGCAGTTAAACAAAATACATGTTAGCCAAAGTATGACAGTTGTTGGATGTCTCAAAAGACCCGATACCATAACACAGGAAGATCTACACTGTGTATGATAATAGCCTGGACAAATATGTGAAAGCAAACATCAGTTACACCAGTAGATGGTGCAGCACAGAGTAGCCAGTTCCCCTGACCAAGACAAAAGGAAACAAGATACTTGTTTGGTGACAGTATGGTTTGCATCTTGGATACAGAAGCAGATAGTTCAAAATAGGTGCAAAAGAAGCAACTAATGTTAGAAGCTTGGACATAGGTGGGCGGCTATAACACTATAACAATGGCTCCAGTCATGTTAACACATTACCTCTTTGCCGTTTATGGTATACAAAGCATGTGGATTGGAGCTACTGCTCTTTGCTATTAGATTTCTGTGCAAGTCGTGAGAAAGCCAGTTGGATGACTAGGGAAATCTCTGTAAGTAAATCAAACAGCAAGTCCAGTTGCCTTTATTATTGATTATTTTTAAAGCGCCATCATATTCCATGGCTCTGTACAGGTGATACTAAACAAGGCTGCAGGCTTACCTGTTCCTCAACCTGATCAGCTGCCATCCATACAGTGTCCATATCTGGTTTGTTTCTTAAAGTGGACCAAACTCATCGATTTTGACTATCCCAGATTTTGATCCTTGCCTAATTCCCCCAATTCAGGATGCCCAGCTGTGTGAAACCCCCCAGTTCGTCCAGTAACACTCAACTTTCTCCACTCTTACAGCGCATGTGTGAGCTCTTGTCCAATCAGCACGTTCACTGCGCACGTCAATATCGGCTAAGGGCCGAGTCTAGCTGAAAGGTGCCAAGTGGACCAGCGACCGCATCCCCACTACCTTCTAACCTTGGCCCGCACTGGCCAATCACAAATGCCTGGTGCAAGGGGGGGTTACACATTGGGGCATCCCAAATGTGGATGGCAACCAGACGGCCCTGGAGTCTTATAGAGTCCACTTTAACTACAAAACTGATCCAAAAGGTGAATGAAACCATTTACTTGCTTTGTTTACTGCACTTTAAATGTATTAATGGCACTTTAAATTCAGGCGAACAACAACCCATACTTACCACCCAGGTAGTACTTGATCTAGTTAGAAGGTTGGCGCCGCCTGACCTAGATGAATAAGAGCAGATAAATACTTTTGCTATTTCTTTCCATACTTCCAAAGTAGGATCACAGACAGCACAAAGAATGTTAGTTATAACCCCTCCTGTTGTATCAAAAACTAAACGAAACATTTTGGCTTAATATGCAAACATTGCTTGTGTTTTTTTTAAAGACTATGTAAATGGCTGCACCTGATTCTCATAGACCTGAACTTTTTATCCTACCATTTTTTTCTCATCTGAGTCATTGGTTTGTCTTCCGTAACAACAGTCTTTTTGTACCCCACATGAAGCAGTAGTTGGAAACTTGGTCGGGAGTCAAGCTCTTTTTTATCTGTTCTTGTTTGATGTGTAGGGCAAAGGATGCAAACAGTGGGAGATAAACCAAAGCTGGGTGTGGGACCCTAACAAAGAACTTGTGTGTACACTAAGTACATGAATGAAGCAATTGCTGCATTCTAGTGATGCTGCCTTATGCCTTATTATATGCTGCCTTATGCAATACGATCCCATCCATGTAAAAGGCTGGCACAGGACTAGACAGAATGCCTCTCCTGTCTGTGCTGTTTCAGTACATTGTGTTCCAGGCCTGTGCTCATGAACGTCACTCACTTCTGCTGTGTATTCATTTATTGCCTTACAGAATGAAAAACAAAATTCTAAAGAAGCTAAATGAAGTGTCTGCTTTAAAGGAACACTTATCAGTGATTGGTTGATTTAGGGCAGGGCACAAGTCTAAAAGCCGGCTTAGGGCCTTATTCATAAAGGGATTGCGCCAGGTAGGGCCTTGTAAGTGGCAGGTGAACGCCGGACATAGCACGCAATTACACATTTATGAAGGCGATTCTGTTGAGCGACTGGGATAACGCCATGTAGCGTACGATTCATCATTATCCCAGCCTCAGCGTACAGCGCCGGCGTTCAAACTTTCAGAGTGCCACGTCTTACCTCTCGCTACCTGGCGCTCTCCCATACATTTCAATGGACGTTCTTTTACTTCTCTTTAAACAGGGGGGGGGGGGGGTTATTATTATTATTTTTATTATTATTTATTATTATTATTATTATTATTATTTTTTTTTTTTATTCTCGAATAATGTTGTGACCTCTCCTGGCCTAGAAAACGCCATTTTTGAAAACTTTTTCCATTTTTTATATATTTCTGCAGAATTAACATTACAGGTCTGGCATTAATGTGTTCATGTCACAATGTTATTACAATGTCATTCCATGTGTTTTCCTTTTGTTACTGGTGGATACATGTTCAAAAACAGCCTTTTTTGATCACACAGAAGAATTTTTGGGCGCCAGCGGTGTGTGAGGCTGTTTTTTTTAATATGGCGTGAGTCGGCTGCACTGACCAGTCGCTACCATTCGCTCCCATACAGCGCTGTACTGCTCATATAGCGACTCCCCACAATGTATTCATCAATGCTGCACAGCGACTGAGACACTCTGAACTAGCGAACCACGGCCGAGCACAGCGACTACTAGCGGGCGCTCTGAAATGCCTGCTACCAACGCTCATCTGTCGCTACCTGCCGCTACTAATGAATCAGCCTTCTAGTCTTATTGTTCTACTTAAATCAGTCCTTCACTCTGAATAAGAGTCTATCTTATAAGTTTCCCACACGCTGTACATACAGACCCTCCACAACGTCACCACGCTCAATCTGACTGCCGTTAGCAGTGGTTTCGCTTTTACTCGCATCACCCACGGCCGGGGTGGCGAGGTTGTTTTAATCTGTTGGATGATCCAAGGAGGGATATAGGAAGACACTAGTTGTGACCCCTGTTGGATTGTTTTTATATGAACGCTTGAACTTGCTTGAGGGTAAGCGCAATAAAGTTTTTTACTTTTAATCATTTGGAAAACGGTATTATGCTATGTTTGTACCTTCATCTTCCCTTTGCATATCACTGAGTGAACACAATTGAGATAACGGAGGTTTATTTGATGGAACAAGATTGTTTTTGTGGATCACTATACCTGTGAGGAGCCGACATTATTATTGACGGGCTTTTTCTAATTCTCAATCTGGTACGTGTAACTTAATACTGGTGGCTGGGTCACGTTTATGAGACGAGCACTACTGGTGAAGTTTATAGAGACATTTAACGCTTTGCTGTCCCGCGGAGTCATTTCTATGTAATTGCATAGTTCCTTTTTGATTGGTATTTGTGAAGCTGCCACTGACACAGCTTTTTGGACTCCCTGCGCCGGACCAATTTAAACCTTTGGAATTCTATACTACTAATGTTTGATGTTTTAATTGATCTCTGATTGTATTTATTTGTGTAGCGCGGCTCTAGAGAAATTTTTCTCTGAAAACTAATGTACATACAGATTGCTCACATTAAAAATCATCCTACCTGCATCTACTGCATGTTATGATCCTTTAAACATCCAAGATGGCGGCTCATGGAACATCAGGCAGCCTGCAAACAGGAAGTGCCTTCTGACTGTGCTGCTCTGCATTCTGGGATTGCTGACCTTTTCCTGACCCCAGCTCTGCTCTGTTTGTGCAAAGCACAGCTATAACCCGCCCCCTGTAATTTATCTCACTCTCCTCTCCTCAGTAAGTGTGATGCTTCTGAGGCAAGATGGTGGTGCCCCTATCCTAAAGTCCTGAACAGAATTGCAGCACAGTGGGGGAAAGAATAATAAGTAAGTGACTACAAATTTAAAATATATGCCTGGGAATCGTTTTATAAGGTTTTGGGCTTTTCAATAAATCATGGTGAAGGTCCGGTTTAAAGTGTCTGCAGAAAAATGAAAGCAGCAAAACCCCAGGTAACTGCAGGAAAGCTAAAGCATTGTACATGTTTTTATGTACAGTCAGGTCTATAAATATTCAGACAGCGACAACATTTTCCTAATTTTGGTTCCGTGCATTACCACAATGAATTTTGAGATGCAGTTGAAGAATTTCCATCTTTTATTGACATGTTATTGCTTGAGAGAAACTGGCAGTGCTGAGCCTCTGTTGGAGACACTAAAATGGTTTCTTAAATTGACGGTGCATACATTTGGAGTTTGCTGATATTAAACATTGGAGCTCCATTGAGGCTGGAAAGATTATTAGATGCATTATTCTTTGATATATTTGGTAAGAGTTTAATCAACACCGGTGAATGTACCACGGGATAACGCCTGTATTTAGTTACTAAAGCAAAACCTTGAAACCCTTTTCTTCTCTGTGCATTCTATTGGACTGTTAAATGCTTGGAACTTATTTGGGAATATAAGTTGAGCATGTAGAGCATGCCCCCTTTTTAAGATCACCTTACAATCAAATTGCGATATGTAGTGCTGTACTACCCATCCACATTACAATCTGAACTTCCAATATCCTTATCCCTGGGGCATCTCAATTTGGGATGCCTTGCTCTGTAAACCCCTAAGATCCTCCATTATACTTGCATAGCTGGTGGTCCCATGGTTCTTGTGTGGCCACATTTCCTGCAGGCATGTATCCACGGCAGCCATTTCTGAATCGCTTCGGTAGACATGGGAACAGCCTCGTCCATGTTCTATTCAGAAATCTTAGCAGAATGTCAAGTTGGTTATGGAAAGTATAAATGGAGCATAAACGCAGATTGGGCCGTGCATGCGCTGTGGGATTGCCGTAAGGGGAGTTTTTTCCAGGCAATCCTCGGTGATATGCACAGCCAGGCATATGGGAGCGCATGACAGCGAATGGCCATAGCGAACGGCTCCCACCATATTCATTAACAAATCACGCTCCAAAAATTCTCTTGCTGTGAAATGCTTGTTTAACCCTTTCGCTGCCAGCCTACCTGGAGTTTTTGTCACACTCTGTTGCCAGACCATTTTGCACTATTTTGCGCTCCCCATGTTCAAATGTGATTTTTGAAGGGATTTCCAGGGATTTCCCAGGAAAATGATATATTGTTTTTTTCAGCAGAGTCTGGGCTTTAACATGAAATGTCTTGTTTGTCATTTGTTAGGTGTATTCTTAATATTTTTGGGTGAAATATGTGCAAAAAAAAAAAAAAAATTTTTACATATTGTAGTTTTTTTTGGAATAAAAAATGTAAGTTTGTCAATAAAATCTTATTGCGTGTGAAATCCCAATTTCTCCCGGTTACAGCGGTACCACATATGTATAGGTAGACACCCTTTCCTGCCCAGGAGACTCCCCCAAACTGAAACAGCACTTTAGGAGATTTTCAGATAAAATACAACTATGCTATGCAATATGCGCACCTTGCGGTTTTTCCAGAAAAACAACCCTTTACATTTGAAATACCCCCAACAAACTATATATTCTCTGGAAGTACACACCTCAGGCTTTCTAGGCGTACCAAGCTTGTGGATGTGGCCATAGTTTTCTGGAAGTAATCCCTCAACGTAATCTTTGGTTGCAAAGAGTTTCCCTAAAAAAAGGATAAAAAAGCAGAATCAAAGCCACATTTTCCTAAAAAAACTATATACAAACAAGAAAAAACAAGTTTAATCTGAAAACGCAACATCCCCCGAACAGAACAACACCCAACATGCATAGGTTCTGTCAAGGGAAGAGTTGCCAAACACCCCAAAGTAAAGCATGCGCATAACGGTAATTTTACTTGAAAATTTCAGCTCTGCAGACAAAGTGCGCACCTTGCGATTTTTCAACCAAAACAACCCTTTACATTTGGAATATCCCCCATAAACCATATATTCCCTGAAAGTACACACGTTAAGCTTTTTAAGGGTACCCAGCTTGTTGTAGTGGGCTCATCTTTCTGGAATTAATTCCTCAAAGAATTCTTTGGTTGCGCAGGGTTTCCCTAAAAAATTTATAAAAAAGCTGAATAAAAAACACCTTTTCCTAAAATATAAATATGCAAACCAGAAAAAACAAGCTAAGTCTGAAAGCGCAAGGTCCCCCGAACAGAACAATACCCAACATGCATAGGTACTATTAACCCTTTTAATTGCCAGCCTACTTGAGATTTTGTCACCCTCTGTTGACAGGCCATTTTCCCCATTTTGCGTCATGTTTTGCGACATGTTTTGCGCCATTTTTGCTGTAACTTTCAGAAAAATTATATATATATTTTTTGCAGCAGAGTTTAGACTTTAACATGAAATGTCTTGTTTGTAATTTTTTTTTTTTTTTTTACAATATTATTAAGTGAAAAAAAAAATAAATAAATAAAAATTTTTTTTTAGAAAATTGACTCCTTTATTTTAAATAAAAAATGTATTTTATTAAGGAAAATCATATTGCATGTGAAAGCCCCATTTCTACCGATTAGAACGGTACCACATATTTATCGGTAGCCCCCCGTTCCTGCCCAGGAGACCCCCCCTAACTGAAACAAGTATTTTATAACATTCACAAAAAAAATACAAAAACCATCCACACTACAAAGGGTTAAATCGGGAAAAAAAATGACATAGGGTCCCCCCTCCCAGGGGAGGGAGACCCCATTTTTTTTTGATTTTTAAGGGTTAAAAACCCTTAAAAATCAAAAAAAAAATTGACGTGGGGTCCCCCTTACCCACAGTAACCAGCCCGGGACCAGCTATGGGGGCTTGTAGGCACAGAGTGGGGGGGCCAGCTTTTGTGGCCCCCCCACCCTGCAGCCTACGAGCCCACATAGCCCATGTGGGCCCGGGCTCTTCTGCCCCCCCCTGGCCTTTGGGGAGGCAGGTAATGGGGGTGCGGGGGTTAATGGCAAGTCACCCGCTAGGGCAGGTGGCTTGCCATCCCCCCAGCCTTGTGAACTGGTATAGGGGTCATGGACCCCTTACCAGTTCACAAGGGGTTAAAAGTAAATAATCACACAGACACACATAAAGAAAAAAATATTTTATTAATTTTTTTTTTTTTTTTTTACACTGTACTCACCTCCCATCCATCCTGGAGCACTCTGTCCCTCGGCGATCACTGGCTTCTGCTCACTTGCTAGAAGCCTTTTATAGCTGCTGGATGACAGATTACAAAGGGTTAATCAAAAAAAAAAATGACATAGGGTCCCCCCTCCCAGGGGGGGCGGACCCCATTTTTTTTTGATTTTTAAGGGTTAAAAACCCTTAAAAATCAAAAAAAAAATTGACGTGGGGTCCCCCTTACCCACAGTAACCAGCCCGGGACCAGCTATGGGGGCTTGTAGGCACAGAGTGGGGGGGCCAGCTTATGTGGCCCCCCCACCCTGCAGCCTACGAGCCCACATAGCCCATGTGGGCCCGGGCTCTTCTGCCCCCCCCTGGCCTTTGGGGAGGCAGGTAATGGGGGTGCCAGGGGTTAATGGCAAGCCACCCGCTAGCGCAGGTGGCTTGCCATCTCCCCAGCCTTGTGAACTGGTATAGGGGTCATGGACCCCTTACCAGTTCACAAGGGGTTAATAGTAAAAAAAATGACACTGACACAAAGAAAAAAAAATCTTTATTTTTCTTTTTTACACAATACTCACCTCCGATCCGACGTCCCTCGCCGCTGTCCCGCGCCGATCACCTCACTGACAGATGCCGGTGGTGATCGGCGCAGGGCGGGTGACAGGCGAGGGGGCTCCGATCGGAGCCTCCTCACCTGACACCCGCTCTGCTCCGATCACCACCGGCATCTGACAGATGCCGGAGCTCGGAGGGGGTATAGGAGGAGCGGGATGACGTCATCCCGCTCCTCCCACAATGGGCGGGGCTAAGCGGCGGCGGCCATCGCCGCCATTACAAGAGGTGAGGACCCGGAAGAGGGTCCTCACCTGAAGACTGCGCAGCCCAGGGGGGGGATCGGACCCCCCCCTGGTGAAGAGGAGACCCGGACAGAAGGCTCGGGCGCGGAGGTAAGTAAATGACAGTTTTATTTTTTTTTTTTTTTTTAACAGCGGCGATCAGCGCTGGAAACGGGGGGGGGGCGGCTGGTTTCGGGCCCCCCCCCGAAGACGGAGGACGACGGGGGGGCGATCGGATGCCCCCCCAAGGAAGAGGGGACCCCAGGCTTCACAGGGATACCGGAGGTAAGTGATTTTTTTTTTCTATTTTTTAACTGTTTGGGGGAAATGCCAGGCACGTAGTTTCTATGTGCTTGGCACTTAACGGTAGGAGAAGCAACCACGTAGAAACTACGTGCTTGGCATTTAAAGGGTTAAACCCCAGAGCGCTGGCAGCGATGGGTTAAAAGTAGTTTTTTAACCCCCAAACAACCATATTTTTGGAAAAAAAAAAAACATGTATTTACAAACATTTTGTAATATGAATACATTAATATCAGACCTGTAATATCAATTCTGCACAAATTTTTTTTTTTTTTTTTTTTTACCTTAAAAAAAATATCGAACATTGCAGAAGTGGTCACAGAATTTTTGCCATTTAAAAAAAAAAAAAACATTAATAGCAATTAATTAGGAATATTTAAAGATTGCTCCATTGAAATGCATTGGAGAGCGCCAGGTAGCGAGAGGTCACACCTGTCGCTGTTCAAGGTCGCTCGCTGGCGCTGTGGGGTGAGGCTGGAATAATGATGAATGATTCGCTATCTGGCGCTCTGTCAGTCGCTAAGCAGGATCGGCTTGATAAATGTGTGATTGCGGAGGGGAGCCGGCGTTCTCGTGGCGGTGAGCGTCATTACCGTTCGCTCACCATTCGCTACCTGGCGCTATCCCTTGTTAAATAAGGGCCCTAGTATTTCTTCAGGTTTTGTTCTGCCTGCCTTGGACCTCCTGATTTTGAATGTCCCACTGTGTGACATCCCCTTATGCTTAATCACCTTACTAGCAACCCTGTGGCACATTGGCAGAGTGACAGCAAACCAGGTTGACTAGGTGCTCATTCATATGCACGAGTAGGGATCTTGAATGGTCGCTCCCCTTCAGCTGTGTGTATCTGCGCCAGCCATTCAGAAAAGACTCTCGCGGTTGTGCGCATAAACTGGAGAAAAGCCAAGGATGTTGTTGTGGCCCATGGGTGGGGGGCAGATTGAGAAAACAAGTTAATATGGAGAATTTCACAGAGGGGTATCTCAAGTCAGGATGCCCCGGGAGCAAGGAATCAGTTGGACCTGGAAACATTCAGTTCCTCTTTAAAAATAATAACCTTTGTATGCATGGAAGCATTGCTAGATACTATACAAATGTTCCCTTGCATTACACAGCCTCTAGATTGTTCATTTTAATTATTGCAAATTGCATACTCTTTCGTGGCTAAAGAACTGACTAGAGAGGCTGGGAGGAGTATTTTTACTCTTCTGGAAAGTATGTAGTGTAAATTCTGCACCCCACAGAACAGAGTATTCCATTAAAGACATGAATTTGACTGTCCTGTGTTTTGTTCCTCTCTGCGGTGGCATCCCAAATTGGGATGCCCTGCTGTGTGTACCCCCCCAGGTTGCCCCGTGTCACTCACCTTCCTTCTGCTCCCACGGAGCAGACTCGATCGAGAGCGAGTGTGCTGATTGTCTGAGCGACTCGCTCAGCCAATCAGCGCGCTCACCGTCACTCGGCTCTCTTCAGCGCCAAGGGGAGCTGAGCGACGCCACCAGCTGGTCCGCCCATTAGAAAGGTCGGGCGAGGGAGCGTGCACGACTATCGGTGAGCGAGGATGCGACCGGAACTCATAGATGTGGCGAGGGCTCCGGGAGAGGTGGTTATGTGGGGTTCGGGGGGGTTTCACAGAGCGGGACATCCCAATTCGGGAGTCTTTTGGACTCCAGGGCCTCCGGTGTTCCTCTTATTTCTTGCTTCAGAGAGTAGCACTGCACTGCCTCTAGTGGCCAGCTGCAGGGATGCCAAGCGCAGCCTTCCAACTCTCTAAAATTTAGAACCAGGGGTGCTGGGGTCCGTGACTGTGCAGTGTGGGACCCAGGTTGTGCATTCTTGATTTAGCACCCCCCGTTCAATTCTAACTGTGCCTGCGCATGGCCTTTCTGAGTGAGGGGCGTGAGCATTCCACGGCTGCAAGGTTCCACTTGGCTGCTTAGTCGCCCAGGAGGGGGGGAGGCCGATTCATTAATAGCGGCAGGTAGTGATAGATGAGCGTCAGTAGCGTTATTTTCACAGCGCCCGCTAGTATTCGCTGTGCTTGGCTGTTGTTCGGCTGTTGACAGCGACTCAGTCCGTGTGCGGTAATGTTGAATACGGGGTTAGGAGTCGCTGTTTGACAGGTTCCGCGCTGTATGGGAGCGCATGACAGCGAATGGCCATAGCGAACGGCTCCCAGCATATTCATTAACAAATCACGCTCCAAAAATTCTCGCGCTGTGAAATGCTTGTTTAAACCCCAGAGCGCTGGCGGCGATGGGTTAAAAGTAGTTTTTTAACCCCCAAACAACCATATTTTTGGAAAAAAAAAAAAAACATGTTTTTACAAACATTTAGTAATATGAATACAATAATATCAGACCTGTAATATCAATTCTGCACAAATTTTTTTTTTTTTTTTTTTACCTTAAAAAAAATATCTAACATTGCAGAAGTGGTCACAGACTTTTTGCCATTAAAAAAAAAAAAAAAAAAAAATTAAGAATAATTAATTAAGAATATTTAAAGATTGCTCCATTGAAATGCATTGGAGAGCGCCAGGTAGCGAGAGGTCATACCTGTCGCTGTTCAAGGTCGCTCGCTGGCGCTGTGGGGTGAGGCTGGAATAATGATGAATGATTCGCTATCTGGCGCTCTGTCAGTCGCTAAGCAGGATTGGCTTGATAAATGTGTGATTGTGGAGGGGAGCTGGCGTACTCGTGGCGGTGAGCGTCATTACCGTTCGCTCACCATTCGCTACCTGGCGCTATTCCTTGTTAAATAAGGGCCCAAGTCATCAGTGGCTCCGAAGGGGCCGAGCGTGCTGATTGGCTTTTATTCTTTTTCTTATTCTTCTGTCTTCTTCTCTGTTATTATTGTTTGTCAATATGCTTATTTGTCTTGCTATCAGAAACTATGTAGAATACTTTACTTATAATGGTCAGAAACCAAACGAGTTCTGTAACAGTTTCTGGCATGCAATCTATTGTTACATGTTAACACTCTGTTACATTGAAATCGATAAACATATTGAAAGAAAGAGAAGTCCTGTCCCGTATAGCTCGCTCGTATAAGCTCCCTTTGGTGGCTTTTTTTTATAATCAAATGAAAGCGCTAATTAAAGAGTTAAACGTTTTATGTTTACTATTTGTTTTTAGCCTAATAATATGTAATTTCTTCAACTTCAACGAATTTCTCTCCCCCAGTTAATCCTTAGGTGGGCAATCTAGGCCACACTGTAGCTCTGTGGCTGGACTTCAGCCTCTAGGGGGAGCAGAGCAAAATGAAATGTTCTTGCTGTCTCTCTTCTTAGAGTGTAGAAATAGAAAGGGATATTTCCATTTTTCAAATCGTTCTGGAACACTGCTTTTTTGCTGTCCCTCTCTGTAAGGTGGCAGCTGATCGGTCATTGCATAGGTGTGGTAATGACATAATTGCCACACACAGCAATTAGGAATAGGAATTAGAATAAAGGAAGTGGAGCTTTACAGCTAAAACAGGTGCCGTTATCTGGGATTAGAGTAAAAATTGGGTGCTCTACATGGGGGAGGGGAGAAATTCAGGGGATGCTAGTTGAGAATGTGGGTTTTGGTCCGGTTTAAATCTCTCTCTTGGCTATAAAATGCGGAATTTCACACAGCACAGCATTTTTGCTTCCCCTTATGTGTGTCTTTCATGCTCGGCCAACCTGATTGGTTTGTCTGTGGCCAAACACAACGGGCATGCTGGGACCCCCTCCATGCTGGGAGTGCCGAAGGGCATATAAGTATATTAAACAGAGGTGTTGCTCCAAGCGCAGGGACATCCCAATTGCAGATGCCCCCTGCTCATTAATGCCAGTAAAGGGGCCTAGTGCCAGTAACTGTGTGACCACAGCAGCCAATCAGAGCACTTAATTTCTCGGGGGAGACTGAGAGACTGACTAATATGCAGGAATGCATCTGCAATCGCCCCCGCGCTCAGGACAACATCCGTTCTGTATGCATCTTTCTGTTACCCTGATTGGAAATTGTATGGTTTACATCTTGTTTGCTCGCATTACTGATTTAGGAAAAACATGTTGTTTTTTTAGATATTGTATTGGCTGGGCCAGGTGTGTTAGTGAGATGAACCCTGGCAGGGAGCTGGTTAATATGAAATGAGAACCGTCAAAGCTTGTTGTTAGCTTCCCTTATCCTTATCTGGAAGACGTCTCATATGCTGGAGTTAGAGCTGCATTAATAGAATGTTAGCTATTTCAGTGCCTAAGGCCCAATATTTCACCCAGCACTCATGATGTAAAGCAAGCTAAGAGAAACCATTATTGTTATTAAATAGACCATTTATGGCTAGAACACAATTCTGCAGTCTTTGGTCTTTTAGTAACTTTGTAAAGCACTACGGAAGATGATGGCGCTATATAAATAAATAATAATAATAATAATAGTAAGAATATAGATAATTACCGTCGGTGATGTACCTAGCAGCATCTTGTTGTAGGTGTCAGTTCTTTCCTATAGTTTAATATTTACCGATAAATTCAGCATTCCTCAGAATCTGAAAAGTCTGGTTATTGAGCGCTGGTGCACATATATCGTCTAGTTAGAACTATGCTACTCCAATGCCAAACAAACAAACATCTGAATGTAACTTCTTCTTCTTTAGATTAGAGGCTGGCCTAGAGCAAAGAGGATGGGGATTCCCAGTTCTCCAAACTTCTCTTATACAGCGGCTCAGCTTAGAGGTGGACAGGGGCTCTATCTACTTATAGTACAGTACCTATGCTTGACTGCTGTTATGGGATTTCATAGTTTGCTAAACAGAGTCGCAAGTGGAAAGACCCATGTTAGGCCTAATATAGGGGGGCTAAAGAGACCAAAAAACCCTTTTACTTAGGTAAAGGAAAAGAGGTGTTTTCCTGAAACGGAAAGTATATGCATAGTACCCAATACAAGGACAGATAGCATTACCCATCAATCCTTGCAGCAGGCGGAGCTATGCAAATCATCTCTTTATGTCTCCGTGCCATCTGTAGTTTGCAAACAAAGTAACAAATGCCCCCTTCCTTCCCCAATAAAAAAATGATTTTAAAGCTTTGTCAATGGCAAATTTATGATTTTGTTTTTACATTCAGTAAGGAGACAAATGTTCCTCATGTGCGAGAGCTCATCCTCTTTTGCCATCTCAGTTGGCCATATTCACTAATGTTTGGTGAGCTTTCCATCTCAAAACACAAATTTAAACACAGTTCTAATTTTACATCCCACTCACCTAGTTGGAAGTTCTCTAGGTGAGGTTTATTTAGGTTTATAATGTTATTTCTAATGTATGTCTTGAGAGCACCAAAACTTGTTGGTTAAACAGCTATTTAGCACTTTATGCACTGTATGTCTATAATTTATAACTACATGAATGCAAAGGAGACAAATATAATATGGAGACTCTGGTCATCTCACTTTTAAAGCAGACCAAAACCCACATTTTTAACTAGCATTCCCTGAATTGCTCCCCCCACGAGAAGCACCTTTTGCCAATTTTCACAGCTCCTGCAGATAATGGCTGTAAAGCTCCTCCTCCTCCACTGTTGTGTGTGGCAATGATGTGATTACCCTGTGATCCCCTGCCATCTTAAACCGAATAAATAAAATCAGTGCAAATAAATCAGTGTTCCAGGACAATTCAAAAATCTGGAATATCCATTTCTAGTTCTACATCCTAATAGGCGAGTATTGGCAGGGGCTTTGGCCAAATGTATTTCACAAGTTCAGTGGGCTTTGGTCCACTTTAAAGTGATTGTACAGTCACACTCAAAAGTATTCCCATTGTGTAGGGGCTACATATGGAAATGTTCTTTTTGAAACTGAAGCAATATCCACAGTAAGGGTAATTATAAAGTAAAGTTTGTCTTCTGTGATGGTAGTGGCAGGGCTGAATGATGCAAGCATTGCGTTGGAGTGAGCTGGCCTGTAACTGACAGTGTAGAGGGCGCAACTGTAGCCTTTCACCAACAGAGGGGGTGTCAGCTTGATTCAATTTGTAGTCAGGATTTAGGGGGAGGCGCTGGAGGCAGAGTGAGAAGAATTTCCCCTTTCTTTCTGTGACCAGAGCAAAGAGACGGCATGGGACTGACACTTCATCAGGTAAGCTGCCAGGCAAATGATTTTAAAGTTTGACTGGTATGTCCCCTTAAACCATATCAAAAGTTTGGACTTGATTTGCATGGTTTTTATGGGGCATTTAAATCTGTGGCTTGAACACTGCCCCTGAAAAATATTACAGTCATTAGGGCTGAGGGCCTATGCAGGAGCCATGTATGTAGTCCATGCTCTAGATCTTCTGAACAGCTAAGAATTGAGGTTGTGAATAAATGTTATCTGCTGGGGGGATGGATATTTTACTGACCCCCAGCCAGCCTATAAGATATTTGTTGAGCTGTGCCCCCAATGTGCTCAGTGGAGGCTGCAAAATTGTAGGGACAGACCATGGGCAGGAGTGCAGGGATATGGTGCTGGTAAACAACATGGCCAGGTGCCAGGGGCTACAGCCATCCCTTAAACACTGAAGTCCACTGAGAATTCTCCTGTGACCCCTGATTGCATTGGTGGAAGGAATTGGGGAGGAGACCCAGAACTGTATGGGGGAGTCTTATCTTGTAGTACTGTGCTGTTTCATCTTTCTAAATGCGTCTTGCTATGACATCTTGATTTAGATTTCATCTTCTACATAAGCAGAGATTTGTGTTTTTCGCTTATGCTTTGGTAAAACATTAATATAAAGCTGTTAAGCTACATCTTTTTATTTAATCGTTCTTAGGGTGTGGTATAATTTAGTTATGGCTCCAGGGAGAGATATCAAAAGACACAACCGATAGTGCTGTGCAGTGGGAGGCTTCATTATTAGTATAATGCTGCTTCCAGACATGTGTCATACAGCTAGCTCCGTGCATAGTAAAAGTTAAAATAGCTCATTGGCAATTTCAAACTTGATGTTGACATAGCATTGTGATTGATTATGTTTTACGTGGAGGAGACCAGGTTTAATAAGATGCTGGGTTTGTATTCGTGGACGCTACTGAATGCATTTTAGTTAAAGCGCATCTGTAGGCAATAAAAAGGTAAATACTTACCTTTCCCGATCTGCTCTGCCACACCTCACTTAGTCCAACGATGCCGACTCCATTCTTAGACACGCCCCTGGTGTAAAGGCAGTAGCTTATACATACCTCCCAACTTTTGAAAACTGGAAAGAGGGAGATGTGGAGCGACATGCGCGGAATATTTTTTGCACCTAAATCACATCCAACCACACCCCCAGCCACGCCCTGAAAGGGAAACACCACTTAAGATTTACATAATAATAATACAGGCAAGCCCCCCACACACACATTCCAGCCAGTGAGGGACATACCTCATTCCAGCCAGTGAGGGACATACCTCATTCCAGCCAGGGAGGGGCATCGCTGGTTCCAGCCAGTGAGGGGCATCGCTGGTTCCAGCCAGTGAGGGGCATACCTCATTCCAGCCAGTGAGGGACATACCTCATTCCAGCCAGGGAGGGGCATCGCTGGTTCCAGCCAGTGAGGGGCATCGCTGGTTCCAGCCAGTGAGGGGCATACCTCATTCCAGCCAGTGATGGACATACCTCATTCCAGCCAGGGAGGGGCATCGCTGGTTCCAGCCAGTGAGGGGCATACCTCCATTGCAACCAGTGAGGGGCATCCCTCATAACAGCCAGTGAGGGACATACCTCATTCCAGCCAGGGAAGGGCATCACTGGTTCCAGCCAGCGAGGGGCATCCCTCCATTGCAACCAGTGAGGGGCATCCTTCATAACAGCCAGTGAGGGACATACCTCATTCCAGCCAGGGAGGGGCATCACTGGTTCCAGCCATTGAGGGGCATCCCTCCATTGCAACCAGTGAGGGGCATCCTTCATAACAGCCAGTGAGGGGCATCCCTCCATTGCAACCAGTGAGGGGCATCCTTCATAACAGCCAGTGAGCGGCATCCCTACATTCCAGCCAGTGAGGGACATACCTCATTCCAGCCAGGGAGGGGCATCGCTGGTTCCAGCCAGTGATGGACATACCTCATTCCAGCCAGGGAGGGGCATCACTGGTTCCAGCCAGTGATGGACATACCTCATTCCAGCCAGGGAGGGGCATCACTGGTTCCAGCCATTGAGGGGCATCCCTCCATTGCAACCAGTGAGGGTCATCCCTCCATTACAGCCAATGAGGAGCATTCCACCTCCTTCCCCCAGAAACCACACACCACCCCTCACCCCTCTTACTTCTCATCCTGCTGAACAGATTTTTCTCTCAGTGATGCCATGCTGCTTACTGGCTCCGTCCCTACACAAGCTGGCTCCTTCCTGTGGCAGGAGCGGCTTCAGCCAATGGCATGATGCCGGCTTGGGTGCACCACCCTGATCCTCCCAGTGAACCACCAATGATGTGAAGAGAAAAAAAACAGCAGCCAGCTCCACCCCGGGGTAGATGCACGTTCGCCGAACCACACACTCGGGTCGGCACCAGCGAACCTTGGCGAGATGACAGTGAGGGATAAAGCCGACTGGCACAAGACGTCAGGACAATGCCCCAAAGCGTGATTGTCCTGCAAAGATGGGGGGGGTATTGCTTATATTGACCATCCACAGCCCGATAAAAGTAAAACTGTGGCCGTAGCACCAACCTGCTGCTGTCACATTGTGGGAGTGCACAGTTTCACTTGTGCATGGAGATTCTAATTGGTGCCTCTGCACACTCTACTCCTTAGTCCTTAATTTTAGGAGATATTTTAAACACAGTTTATTTAAATAAAGGGTCTAGGCAAATAAAAAAAAGAATATTGTTGAACTGCCAGGTCAGGGGCTTGACGCCTTGTATTCCTGCAGCCTTAGCCACTCTGGTTGCTTCGGAGCTGAGGGTGCACTTCTGATCACCCCTCAACGAGCATACGGGCGCCCACCACATAGCATTGATAGGTCACATGATGTGTCCCCAGCTGCCAATCAAGAAACCCCAAACCAAGTGCAAACGAGTCCGCCTGTGCCTAGGCGTCTGATTTCTAGCTGGGGAATCACACCAAATGGCATGCGCTCGGGGGGAATAATTCCGCTTCAGACGCCTTCCTTGCCTTGTCTGAAATTCTGCAGATTTTAAGCACAAATGGCCCTGCCCCATGCGCTTTTGGCTGGCTAAGTCATTTACTGATCCCAATGGCCCCCCATATTTCTCCCCTTTCGTAACTGTTTTTCATTTGTGATTTTGTCTCTCCAGCTTCTGTGTTTTAGGGAATACACTCCAAAATGGATAATAGCGATTCGCCTAAAACACAGAAGCTGGAGAGACAAAATTGCAAATGAGAAACAGTGAAGAAAGGGAAGAAATATTTGGGTTGTTTATTCGCAAATGAGTAACTGTAAAGAAAGGGGAGAAATATTTAGGTTGTTTATTTATATTATTATATTATTTCTCCTTATTTTTTGGTGTTGTGTTTTTAGGTGAGGTGTTACCCCTCCCCCCTGCCCTGTTTTGTCTATTAGTGCTTAATAATTGTGCTACGCACGTAGAAACCATTTTGATGATGAAAATGAAATATAACCATGTTCAGTGACTGTATGAACATGTGCCAAGTAGACCTGTTATCAGTATGTATGACATATGTGAGCATTCTTATAGCCTGAGAGGCTGTGTTAGCTATAATTTAATATGAAACTATTAGGTGAATGTCTTTGCTGTGTGTCGTCGTAAATTGACAAGCAGCCAGATCTCAGTCCACATCTTAATGTTTGGAAAAGGATACAGCTTTTTTAGAAGTAGGCATTGGCAATATGATGGACATGTTCTGTTCTTACTGACTTACACAAATCAAAGCTTTAGTAGTACCCCCCCCCCCCATGCATTAGGCAGGTTTCGGTGTGGGTGTAGGCTGCATTAATAGTAGATTTGGAGTTCAAATACAACAAGTAATAATTGGAGTTCTTTTGTGGAAGTTTCTATGGTTGATTTCTTATCTTTAGGTGATTCCTAAACCCCATAAAATTCTTCAAAAAATAGCCAATTTAGAGGTCAAACAGATGTTTTTTTTTTTTTGTAATTTTTTTAAGGTTTTCAGAATTAGGTACAAGACATAAATGCAATAGAACAGTACTCATATAGCAGATAGTAATGCAACATGAATGTCAAAGTAGAACCTACTAATCACACAGCATGACATAACATTCAGATTGAAACTAGGTCACTATAGGACAATCTACAGGTGAAAGTTGGGGGGGATGGGAAGGGGAAGGTAAGGAGGGAGAGGGCGCGGATCTCTGGGCCTCTCTCAACAATACGTGGCACTCATTAGATTCAGAGAATCTCAACCAGTCCAACCATGTACCCGTAAATCTCTCCAGCCTATTCTCCCGAGAAAGGATTACACTCTCAAATCTCATAGTCTCATTCACCTTCAATATCCACTGCGCAACAGAGGGGGGATCTAGGCTCTTCCACTTTTGGGGAATACAGGCCTTAGCCGCATTAAGAAGATGGCACAATAGTGATTTCCTATATGACTTCAGAGGGGCAGCTGACAGGTGAAGAAGGTAGAGAGCCGGGTCATCGGCTATCTCCGTCCCCACCACCCTGCCAGCCAACTCCCTCACCAAGAGCGGGGCACGCCCAAAAAACATGCATCATGTCTCCCCTCGCCACACCACACCTCCAGCAGTCCCCTGGAGCATCCGGTCAAACAGATATTATTTGTGATGATCAAAAAGCTATAATAGTAAGCTGATCACTTTGAGGCCCACTGTTTTCCTGAAAACTCTAGGGACACCTAAATGTCCCACTTTTCTGACACACTGTCCCACCAGGAAGCAGAAAATATGGGCGTTTTACAACTGCTGTGACTCTTTGGCTGAATGGCAGTAGTGGAATTTATGGATTGGCTGAACATTGGCTTGAAACAATCACTGACATCTTTTATGGACCAAAGATCCCTAGGGCTACACCTACTTATATACATGATTACCATAGAATGCTATAGATATTTGTTCCTAAAAACTTCACAAATAAGACACACCCCTAAACCACACCCCCATCACCCACAAACTGTCCCACTTTGATGCTCCCAAGAAAAGGTCAGTTTATATATGAGGGGCCCTATACATATATGTATGTAGCCACTGTTATGTAATTGCCTGTAGATTTGCTTCTGCTGAAAAGGCTTTTATTTAGCCCCAAATACCCACCTGCCTAACTGGTTTACTTTGTCAAACACTGCTTCTCCTTTACCTTGGGGAACTGGAGGCAGGGCACACAGTGCTGGCTGCCAATGATTTTCCTGCAGGAGGCACCAACTTTGGTAGTAACTTTGCCATTCTGGGAAGAGCAAACCTGATGCATAAATGGGTTTTCTAATTGAAGAATTAGTACATTTCCGCACAGGCCTCTGGGCTGTGTGCTCTCCAAAGCAGTGAGGCCCACCATACTCTCCCTGTGCTCCCTATGACCAGGCTGCCCCAGTGCAATATGCACAAAGATACAGAGCATCACACACAAGGGAAACATTTCAATTGGCAGTGGTGCAAACTAAGAATGTGTCAGGAATCAGGAGCTACATTATTCTGCTAAATATAAGTATGCATACATACAAGGATTGGGTTACAAGGGAGAAGTTACACTCAACTACTTAATTAATGAATCAACATATTTAAATAAATTACAGTACAGACAATAAACCACATTATATTTATATTACAATGGAAAATGCATCTGTGTTTGATAACCTTGGAGTCTAAAAGACTCTGGACGAATCCCTTTTCTCTGGGGATGCCCCACTGTATAAAATCGTGGCCCCATAAGCTCACCTTGCCGGCCTCTGACATCAGAGTGGCTAGAAGAACTTAATGGGATGTAGAGCGTTGATTGGCCATGTCTGCGCCATAGGATCGCTGGAAAGGGGAGTTTTCTGAGCTATCTATGTATACACACAGCAGGGGGAGTGAAAATCCCAGCTGTTGTTCCTCTTTAAGTAACCATGTATAGTGTGTGTGTGTGTGTGTGTATGTGTGTGTGTGTGTGTGTGTGTCCACTGACACATGTATGACATAAAAGGGGGACACTTAGCTATGCGGCTGCTGGATTACTATTGGATAATAGCTGTTTTTATATCTGACTGTTTATACCAAAGCCATAAGACAGCTTCCAGATAGAAGTTTGTTGCAAACAGAGTGCCCAGCAGGAGTGCAGCCACCAATCATCTTAGCAGATCCAAACATTCAAAAAGATAGGAGATGATTATTATGATTTTCTCTGCAGTTTTCCTGATTCTGAGCAGACAAAGCTTTTCTTTTTTGTTGGCACCACAAAACCAACATGGATGCTCACATCACTTACTCTACTTAAAAAAAGTGACCAGCAACTTCTGTGACAAGCCATATTTCTGTAATGGTCATAGAAACGAAAGGCTTTGTTGGGCTCCCATCACAAAACGATGTGTTTGCTCCTAAGTTCCTGTTTAATGAGGATCCCCAAGACTTTCATTGTCCCTACACTCACTACCGGCACACCATATATGCTTAATGGACTATGTATTATAGTAAGGATCAAATTGTTAGGCCTTTACACAATTTGCTGACTTCCCAACACTAGGCCTTGGTGTTATCACCACTGATTAGCCTTATAATCTAGAGCAATTTTCAGCATATTTCAAGATCTTTATAGATAGAATAAAAGAGACAATAATGTAACTAACTACATCCAAAATAGTTTTGCTATGTAATGAAATTCTTGACAGTGACACTGGAAAGGGTACTGTGTCCTGTGTTCTTTTTTAAGGCTTCTTATTGTCAAGGGCAAAAGGGATTCAGCAGGGTTATACAAGTCCAATTTAAAATCCTGTAAAATCCAGCCTGCCCCAGAGAAGTGGCAACATTGCTGTTCTTGAACTTGAAACTAGGCATCGATTTCAGCGCAATTTCAGGCTTTCTGTTTAATTCAAAACCCTAAGGGGACGTGCTTACTGGACTTTAAAGTAAAAGTCCAATCTAAAAAAAATGCACACATCGTGACTTTCAGCCACTTCTGCTCAGATTGGCTGACTAAGCAGTCAGTCATAGTCAGGGCAGCAGCTCTGATGGCGAAGCCTCTACTGCGCAATTCTGCCCTGCTAAGGGATGGCGCTGTGAAAGTGAGTTTTTTCCAATACTAGCATTGATATGATGCTGGCACAGCCCATGCCCACCCGATAGCCTCGGGTGTAATGTATGTTTGTGTATGTGTCTGTCGCGTGACGCGTTTGTTTTTGTTGGCGGAAGACGCTGCTACAGCGAGGGAGCTCCAGGAATGTACATTTTTTTTGTTTTTTTTTTTGGGGGGGGCATGCTGCACACTGCCTGTAATTGGGATGCCACACACGCTGGCTGTAATGGGGGGAATTTTAGCACACCATTTGATTCAGGATATTTTTTTTCTTATTTTCCTCCTCCAAAGTCTGGTATTCATTTTTTCTACCTATATATATATTTATAGCACCAGGTACTGTATATAAAGAGCATTGTTAAACAGTCACTGCACTTATTGTTTTGCCTGTATAATAACATAACCCTCTTATATTTTACTGTCATGGATCTTTGGGGGATATTTTGATCCCTCTTTTTAATTTATATGTCTGTCTTGTCATGTGTGTTGCCATGGTTTAAATAAAATAGTTTGTGATTTTATAATGCACACATACTCTTTTTGGAGGGTTCCCCTGGGTTTTTACTCCTCTTCTTTTGGCTTTCATCTATTGGTAGTTTTTCTTGGGCCTAGCACATGTGTTATGTTTAAGGGGATGCAGTTTTTATTAGATTATTGTAAAAAAAGAAGAGGTGCCATAAATTGTGCATATGAAAATGGGTTTCCACAATTCTAATTGTATATATTTTTTTCAGGCCGGACCTGATTGACTTGGATACCGTTGCTGTTCAAAGCAACAATACTAATTTAGAAAATGCTTTTCATGTAGCTGAAAAGCTGGGTGTCCCCAGACTTCTGGACCCTGAAGGTATTGTAGCATTATACAGAAAAAAAACATATCGCAGACGTTGGTTGGTTATGATGATAATGAACATATTGTCCTTCTCTTTAACTTTTAGATGTAGATGTTTCTTCTCCAGATGAGAAGTCAGTGATCACATATGTATCTTCAATGTATGATGTTTTTCCCAAGACCCCAGAAGGTGGGGAAGGTATCGGAGTAAATGTAAGTAGAAATCATTCTACCGTTAACTAAAAGAAGATGCCAGCGCTTCTAAATACATATGCAGTAATACATGAAATACAAATGGAAATCACCTACCCTGGGATTGTGAGTAGGGGAAGATGGGGCATGGGCCTGTGCCAAGAGAAACCGATAAATATGGTAGCTGGAGCACACAGGAGGCCTGGGTTTGGATCTTCAAGATGGGTGCATTTTAAACTGGACCTTCAGCATGATTTAATGACTATCCCAAACCCTTAAAAACTATTCCCCAGCATCTAAAATTAATATAAGTTTTTAGTCACTTATTATTCTTTCCCCCACTGTGCTGCAACTCTGTTCAGGACTATAGGATACTGAGGAGAGGGGAGCAGGACAAAAGTACAGGGGGTGGGGTTATAGCACAGACAGAGCAGAGCAGGGGTCAGGGAAAGGACAGCAATCCCAGAATGCAGAGCGACAGTCAGAAGACACTTTCTGTTTTCAGGCTGCCTGATGCTCTCCATGAGCCGCCATCTTGGATGTTTAAAGGCTCATAACATGCAGTAGATGCAGGTAGGATTATTTTTAATTATTGTATGTACAGGGTGTGGGAAACATATGTTCTTATTCAGGGTGAAGGTCCGCTTTGATACTATATATATATATATATATATATATATATATATATATATTTGAGCATATCTCCTGCAGAAGCTGAGGTGAGTATCCTTTTTTTCCCCATAGATGTCCTAAAGGCTCTGAGGCTTCATTAGACACATGTGTAAATACATGAATACCATTGATTGCCTATCGGTGTTACTAAAAGAAGAACAGTTACTAAAAGAAAAACAGTTGGAGCATCGCTACTCCTATAATTGCACATACAGTTGTAGAATTGTAAAAAACTATTATTTTCTGTTAGATAATGTTTAAATAAAATGTTTCTGTAGGACGTTGAAGTGAAATGGATAGAATATCAGAATATGGTAAATTACCTAATCCAATGGATTAAGCACCATGTAAAGTTGATGTCTGAAAGGAATTTTCCCAATACTGCTGTAGAACTCAAGGTAAGGCCTTCTTATCTCCAATCATTATATTATACTATGTTTGACAAGATTACTACATGATTTACAATGGGCAAGAACTTGTGTTTGAGTATTTGCATTGCATTTACAGGCACTTTATAACCAGTACTTGCAATTTAAAGAGAAGGACATCCCACCAAAGGAGACCGAAAAGGGGAAGATCAAGCACCTTTATACACTGTTAGAAGTAGGTGGTGCAATTTTGTTCATAGCTCTATGATGTATAGCATCATTTAGCAGGAGTAATTATAATAATAAGCTTGATTTATAACGTGTCAACATATTCCACAGCGCTTTACAGTCAGAGGGTTCATGTTCATACAGAGTAATAAATTACAAAGCAACATGTCAACATTTGAAACAAAGAAATATAGGCCCTACTCTCAATCTTTGAATCTAACAGTAGCAAATAGACATTAGTATTTGCCTATCGATTCAATAGATATCGGCTCACATTTCAAGAGAACATTATTGTATTCAGGCAGCCAAGCCCCCTTCAATAGTTCTGCTTTAAAGTGGAACAAAATCCGGGATTTGGACTATCCTGAGTTTTTCTTTGTGCCTCGGTGTGAACCCCCCCCCAGAACGTCCGTACAAACTCAACCTACCGCAGTCCTCCGCATTCGCGTGCTCTGGTCCAGTCAGAGCCGTGTATATGTAACGCATAAGGCTATCAGGGTAATGATAAAGATCTGATGAAGCAAGTTTACCTTTGGGTGTTATTTTCAGTGTGAACTGAAGCTTACATCTGAGTGACTTCCAAAAAAATCACCTACCCCAGTGGGGCAATTTTACAGGTGCGGTGCATAATTTTCTCAATGGTGTAAGAATAGTTTTTACGTTTGGAAAAAACAGCACCCAAAAATTTGCTGAATCATCCTGCATAGGCCATAGGGTGCTGTTTTTTCATTGAAATCAATATCATTACCTCATTGGAAAAATGATGTGGCTTCACCTGTAAAAATGCCTCATCACAGGGGTAGGTGACTTTTGTGGAAATATAAGAACAGAAATGTTTTATAGAAATTTTAGGGGTTTCAAGTAAAAAAGCCCACTCAGATGTAAGCTTCATTTCACACCTGGAAGCACATCCCCAGGTAAACTTACTATTCTAAGTATACAGTACGTCCTGCTCCAGATATAATACTTACACGTGGGTAATCCTCCGCCAGATGGCGCTGTGCACTGCAGACATGCAAAAACAGGCTCCTCCCGGCCCTTCATATACCCAGGGACCTCCCACAAATCCCCAGATTTCTCTGCAGTGCTGACTGCGAAGACATGAAGTATCACTCTCTCGCAGGTGAGCGGGGCTATTACAGCCTGCGGCCCTGTTGGACTATTCCCGCCTGTCCTCCTTGTGATGTGCCTCCCAGCCTGGGCTGCGCTGGTCGGGTGAAGGTAGGCAGCACCATGGGTGCTTAACGGAGCCATGCTCCACCGCAGTCCCCCACCATAGGGTAGGTGGTTTAGGCTGATGGTGAGCCTCATAGTGGATGTCCCTCCCGCATTATTGCCCCATGCCCCGTGTAGAGGTGGACCCTGTTTAAAGGGTCGCCATCCTCCCTCGCTTTCCCCCGTATTCGGGGGAAAAGAAGGGGGGGGGGGGGGTGTGGTGGTCTCAGTGTATACTATTCTCACGATTATGGCCGTACTTTTGCCCCTGACCGGCATCTAGGTGTCAGAGCCGCGCTACTTGCTCCGTCTATTCTGGCCGCCGCCGTCTGTTTTTTGACTTCTCAATCTATGTAATTGTGTACAGCACGTGCTGCCTTATCATCCTGCAACTTGAGGCAGGAAGCTAATCTTTGTACAACGCCTACGGGCTGCGGAATGGTGGCGGCGTCTTTGGACTTTACGAGTACCCACTAGCAGATGCTCTTACTCATACTACATGATTGACTTGTCAGCCTTAAAGGCCGCTTCAGAGCTTCGCGCTCTTTGGGGAAGGCGGGGACCTGGCGTGGCGTGCTCCGCGTCACGCCCAGATCAGACCCCCCTCTGAGGTTCGGTCGGCGCCATTTTGTGGATCTTCGCACACGCGCGTGTTGGCGGTCCTTCTCCTCCCCTGGTCTGTAAGTGCCCTTGCTGGCGATTTCACTCTTTATTAATCCTTTTTGCTGCGCATGGTCCTGACACCTATTGTTCCCCTTCTGTCTTTTAGACATTAAAGACTCCGGTGGCTTCTCCCGGCCTAACATAACTCGTAGCGGGCTTACAAAAATTCTCCCACATTCCTAGCAGGCCTTTGGGACATCCAAGGTTGCTTATTGCATAAATCCCTACTGACATATATTGCACTGATAATCACCATATGGAGGCATCTCGGAATTTTGTACCCGTGGTCCCTCTGGGACAAGACCCGCTGTGTATAACGTGTGGCTACCCCCACTTTGGTGCTGAGAGCGCACCGATCTGTGTGCCGAGCGAGTACTGGTCCGGCTGCCAGGATCGCCAGGGGCTGTTCCTCACCCTAACACTCCTATTCCACCAGGCTTAAATCTCGCTGCTGCCGAGTCGCTTACGAGTAAGGGGTTACAGCCGGCTGCGTCTTCCAGACTGCCCGCGGCTGACCAGACTATTACAGGGTCGACAAAACGCTCGGGCCCTGATAAGAAGCGGTCCTCTATGCCCTCTGTTTCTGCCCCTGCTAAGGGATCGGAGGAGTCCGCTACTCCGCGTGCCTGCACCACTTCTGATGAAGGAAGGTTGTTCTCGGACTCGGGTTCATTCGATGAGGAGCCGAGGAGTCATGACGATTCTAACCTCGAAGACTGGAACCAGTTTGATACCGTTGGCTTGTTGAGTAGGATCTTTAAGACCCTGTCTATCTCCCTCCCCAACGCGGCTCCCCAGCCGAGCGAGGAGCGTTTCCATACAGCGACACCGCGCTTGGAATTCTTAGAGCAGGCTCATTTCCATGCTCTCGTACTCGAGGAATGGGAACACCCCGGTCAGCTTCTAGGGTCCCCAGGGGACTGGGATTGGAAATACCCTTTCCCCCCTGAGATGGTTGATTGTTGGTCATCGCCCCCTGTGGTAGACGCTCCGATCATTGGGGTTCCTAAACTTCCTTTATTGCAGCTCCTGCTTACTGTACCCTTTGGGACGCCAAGAACCGGCGCATGGATAAGCAGACTTCACACGCTTTTTCCTGTGCAGGAACGGCGCTGCGCCCGGTCTGTGCCGCGGCCATCACTGCAGTGGCCGCCAAAACCCTCATCGGACAGATGCTTGAGCATCACGTAATGATCTCTCCTGGGAGGTGTTTAATGCACTTTCCAGTTGTGATGTATTTGTAAGATTTATCCTTTTAGCTATGGATGACACCATTAGAATGTGTGCAAGAACTTCCGCCCTTGTGGTGGCTATGCGTCGCATGGTCTGGCTGCGAGAGTGGGGTATTGACTATGCTGCTAAAAGGACTCTTACCAGGTTCCCCTTTAAAGGGCATCGCCTGTTTGGGGCCCATCTGGACCTGTTTGGAAAGAAGGGCAAGTCACCCCGGCGCAGGCGCCCGTCTCGGCCCCTTCGGGACAGGGACACCCCTCCCCCTCCATACCATAGCGTTAAACAAGAACCAGGGGTGTCCTCCCGGAGTCTTAGCACAGACCCCTGCCCCACGAGCAACAGACAACGCTCTGGGCCCTCCGGCAGGGTGAAACCTAAATCTTCCACCAAATCCCCTCAAGCATGATGAGGCGCCCTCGCCCTCCTGGGCGAGGGGACGACTGCGGCACCTTGCTCCTATCAGGAGGCATTTTGCCTCTTTTTGGTGGATACAGGAGGTAGTTTCCTCCGGATACAGGATAAAGTTTGCTGCGCGGCCTCCCCCATGATTGTCAGGGTACTCCTGGTCCCTGCCTCTGTTCGGGTCCTGGTGCAGGCCATACACGGCCTGCGGGGTTGGAGGTCATTGAAGTTTGCCCTTATCAGGCAGAGGCAGGTGCCGCTACACCAACCCCTTCACATTCTCCCAAAAGAATGAGTCTGTCTGCCCTTCTTATTCACAAGTTGTTGGCAATTCTGCTATTCAGGCAGTTTCTGCATGAAAAATCTGGGATGGGCCACTAGCCCCTTGTGTCTAGTGGGTCCTTGCCTTCTGGGGAGATCAAGGATGCTTATGCTCACTTCCCCGTGTCTTCTAGACACCTAGGCTTTTTTGGTTGTGTTGGATGTCCAACACCGCTAATCCGTGGCCTTGTTATCTGGCATCTCTTCTGCCCCCACGGTGTTCACCAGGGTACTAATGGAATCTATGTCTCTGATGAGACCAAGGGGAGTCTGCGAGAGGCCTGCCAGGTGGTCCTTCTCGCTTCCCAATCTCTATGTCAGGTCGAGTTAGCTACTCGGCTGGTGCCATCACTTGGGAGTCTTTTGGATGGGTGTTTTCTTCACCTCTTGTCCTCCTTGTCCTCTTGATGGGTATCTCCATTCCTAGGGATGTATCTATTCTCGGTCAGGCGAGAATCTTCCTCCCTCTACAACAGACCTGGGCAATGTACGGCCCGCGGGGCGTATACGGCCCTTTGCTAGGCTCTTACCGGCCCGGGCTGAACTACCCAGTAAGAGACGCAGAGGAAGGGAAAACATGCCAGACTCGACGAGCCGAGTGGCCGATCGGCTGCTGCTTAACTTAGGTGATCGCCTGTGTACACTGTGAGAGGCTTAGGTTAAGCAGCAGCTGATCGGCCGCTCGGCTCGTCGGGTCTGGCACATTCTCCCTTCCTCTGAGGAAGCCAGACCCGATGAGCAGGTGATAGAGACCTGGGGACTTTGGAAGGACAGAGTAGGGGCTCCAGAGCATCAGTAAGTCTGCTCAGAAAGATTATGTAGTTTGCTTGTGTTTTCCCTTCCTGCCTGCTGTCTCTTTTTCACCATGTACCTGCCCACCATGCTCTCACCATGTCCCCTTCCTGCTGCCCACCGTGCTCTCACCATGCCCCCTTCCTGCTGTCCACCATGCTCTCACCATGCCCCCTTCCTGCTGTCCACCATGCTCTCACCATGCCCCCTTCCTGCTGTCCACATGCTCTCACCATGCCCCCTTCTTGCTGTCCACCATGCTCTCACCATGCCCCCTTCCTGCTGTCCACACGCTCTCACCATGCCCCCTTCCTGCTGTCCACCATGCTCTCACCATGCCCCCTTCCTGCTGTCCACATGCTCTCACCATGCCCCCTTCCTGCTGTCCACCATGCTCTCACCATGCCCCCTTCCTGCTGCCCACCATGCCCCCTTCCTGCTGTCCACCATGCTCTCACCATGCCCCCTTCCTGCTGTCCACCATGCTCTCACCATGCCCCCTTCCTGCTGTCCACATGCTCTCACCATGTCCCCTTCCTGCTGTCCACATGCTCTCACCATGCCCCCTTCCTGCTGTCCACATGCTCTCACCATGCCCCCTTCCTGCTGTCCACCATGCTCTCACCATGCCCCCTTCCTGCTGTCCACATGCTCTCACCATGCCCCCTTCTTGCTGTCCACCATGCTCTCACCATGCCCCCTTCCTGCTGTCCACATGCTCTCACCATGTCCCCTTCCTGCTGTCCACATGCTCTCACCATGTCCCCTTCCTGCTGTCCACATGCTCTCACCATGCCCCCTTCCTGCTGTCCACCATGCTCTCACCATGCCCCCTTCCTGCTGTCCACCATGCTCTCACCATGCCCCCTTCCTGCTGTCCACATGCTCTCACCATGTCCCCTTCCTGCTGTCCACATGCTCTCACCATGTCCCCTTCCTGCTGTCCACATGCTCTCACCATGTCCCCTTCCTGCTGTCCACATGCTCTCACCATGCCCCCTTCCTGCTGTCCACCATGCTCTCACCATGCCCCCTTCCTGCTGTCCACCATGCTCTCACCATGCCCCCTTCCTGCTGTCCACATGCTCTCACCATGCCCCCTTCCTGCTGTCCACATGCTCTCACCATGCCCCCTTCCTGCTGTCCACCATGCTCTCACCATGCCCCCTTCCTGCTGTCCACCATGCTCTCACCATGCCCCCTTCCTGCTGTCCACCATGCTCTCACCATGCCCCCTTCCTGCTGTCCACATGCTCTCACCATGCCCCCTTCCTGCTGTCCACATGCTCTCACCATGCCCCCTTCCTGCTGTCCACCATGCTCTCACCATGCCCCCTTCCTGCTGTCCACATGCTCTCACCATGTCCCCTTCCTGCTGTCCACATGCTCTCACCATGCCCCCTTCCTGCTGTCCACCATGCTCTCACCATGCCCCCTTCTTGCTGTCCACCATGCTCTCACCATGCCCCCTTCCTGCTGTCCACATGCTCTCACCATGCCCCCTTCCTGCTGTCCACCATGCTCTCACCATGCCCCCTTCCTGCTGTCCACCATGCTCTCACCATGCCCCCTTCCTGCTGTCCACCATGCTCTCACCATGCCCCCTTCCTGCTGTCCACATGCTCTCACCATGCCCCCTTCCTGCTGTCCACCATGCTCTCACCATGCCCCCTTCCTGCTGTCCACATGCTCTCACCATGCCCCCTTCTTGCTGTCCACCATGCTCTCACCATGCCCCCTTCCTGCTGTCCACATGCTCTCACCATGTCCCCTTCCTGCTGTCCACATGCTCTCACCATGTCCCCTTCCTGCTGTCCACATGCTCTCACCATGCCCCCTTCCTGCTGTCCACATGCTCTCACCATGCCCCCTTCCTGCTGTCCACCATGCTCTCACCATGCCCCCTTCCTGCTGTCCACATGCTCTCACCATGCCCCCTTCCTGCTGTCCACCATGCTCTCACCATGTCCCCTTCCTGCTGCCCACATGCTCTCCCCATGCCCCCTTCCTGCTGTCCACATGCTCTCACCATGCCCCCTTCCTGCTGTCCACATGCTCTCACCATGCCCCCTTCCTGCTGCCCACCATGCTCTCACCATGCCCCCTTCCTGCTGTCCACCATGCTCTCACCATGCCCCCTTCCTGCTGTCCACATGCTCTCACCATGCCCCCTTCCTGCTATCCACATGCTCTCACCATGCCCCCTTCCATGCTCTCACCATGTCCCCTTCCTGCTGTCCACATGCTCTCACCATGCCCCCTTCCTGCTGCCCACATGCTCTCACCATGTCCCCTTCCTGCTGCCCACATGCTCTCACCATGTCCCCTTCCTGCTGTCCACCATGCTCTCACCATGCCCCCTTCCTGCTGTCCACCATGCTCTCACCATGCCCCCTTCCTGCTGTCCACCATGCTCTCACCATGTCCCCTTCCTGCTGTCCACCATGCTCTCACCATGCCCCCTTCCTGCTGTCCATCATGCTCTCACCATGCCCCCTTCCTGCTGTCCACATGCTCTCACCATGCCCCCTTCCTGCTGTCCACCATGCTCTCACCATGTCCCCTTCCTGCTGCCCACATGCTCTCCCCATGCCCCCTTCCTGCTGTCCACATGCTCTCACCATGCCCCCTTCCTGCTGTCCACATGCTCTCACCATGCCCCCTTCCTGCTGCCCACCATGCTCTCACCATGCCCCCTTCCTGCTGTCCACCATGCTCTCACCATGCCCCCTTCCTGCTGTCCACATGCTCTCACCATGCCCCCTTCCTGCTATCCACATGCTCTCACCATGCCCCCTTCCATGCTCTCACCATGTCCCCTTCCTGCTGTCCACATGCTCTCACCATGCCCCCTTCCTGCTGCCCACATGCTCTCACCATGTCCCCTTCCTGCTGCCCACATGCTCTCACCATGTCCCCTTCCTGCTGTCCACCATGCTCTCACCATGCCCCCTTCCTGCTGTCCACCATGCTCTCACCATGCCCCCTTCCTGCTGTCCACCATGCTCTCACCATGTCCCCTTCCTGCTGTCCACCATGCTCTCACCATGCCCCCTTCCTGCTGTCCATCATGCTCTCACCATGCCCCCTTCCTGCTGTCCACCATGCTCTCACCATGTCCCCTTCCTGCTGTCCACCATGCTCTCACCATGCCCCCTTCCTGCTGTCCACCATGCTCTCACCATGTCCCCTTCCTGCTGTCCACCATGCTCTCACCATGCCCCCTTCCTGCTGTCCACCATGCTCTCACCATGCCCCCTTCCTGCTGTCCACATGCTCTCACCATGCCCCCTTCCTGCTGTCCACCATGCTCTCACCATGCCCCCTTCCTGCTGTCCACATGCTCTCACCATGCCCCCTTCCTGCTGTCCACATGCTCTCACCATGCCCCCTTCCTGCTGTCCACCATGCTCTCACCATGCCCCCTTCCACCATGCTCTCACCATGCCCCCTTCCTGCTGTCCACCATGCTCTCACCATGCCCCCTTCCTGCTGTCCACCATGCTCTCACCATGTCCCCTTCCTGCTGTCCACCATGCTCTCACCATGCCCCCTTCCTGCTGTCCATCATGCTCTCACCATGCCCCCTTCCTGCTGCCCACCATTCTTACACTTTGCCCCAGCTGATATGAGCTCTCCTTCCAGACTGCCAGAAGCCAAGGGCTTCTCTGATTGGCTGGGAAATTATCACATCAGAACGTTTGAAGTGGACCAAAACCCTGCTTTATCAGCCTGGGAATCTTATAGATCCCCTCCCCGCGGGGCATCCAAAATCGGGATGCCCCGCTGTGTGAAACCCCCAGGTCGCCCATAAACTCACCTTCTTTCCCAGGTCAACGGCGCATGCACGAGCTGCGGCCGCATGCCCGCTATCCCTCTAGCAGGGCGCGTGCCTGTGTCAGCCATTTGAGAATGGCCAGCGCGGGCGCGCTCCCTGTTAGAGGGAAGCTCGAGATGCAGCCGCCAGCGCACTCAGAGCCGCTGAGCTTAGACGTCGCTTAGACGCCCATAGCTCAGCGGCCCTCCACAATATTTTTAGTTTCTCATGTGGCCCCATGGAAAAAATAATTGCCCACCCCTGCTTTACAATAAGGTGGACAATCTGGTTGCATGGGTTCAGTCCCTACTTGCTGTTCCAGTCCCTTCACCAGGCAGGAATGCAGCTGGCGGGCCCGTCTTGGTGACTTGCTTATTGAAGTTCCTTATATTCCTCTACCAGGGGTTTTCTTCTACAACTTCTATTCTTAATACTGGACTGGGACCCAGCATCCCTGGAACGGGATCATGTTTACCCTTCCCTTGAGTTAGTAGTCCCTCTTTGAGTGGATTTACTCTAGGAACCTGTCTGGGGACAGTTCCTTTCTTGCCCCTTCCACAGATGATCACCGTGGATGCCAACCTATCAGGTGACGGGGAGGTTTTTTCTTCTGTAACCCCATGCGGGTGTGGGGAAGGTGGGGCCTTCTAGGAGGTCCTTGTACCTATCAGTACAGTGAGTTTTCAGGCTGACGCTATCTCGCCTGTCTTCTCCTCTTCCAGGCCTGCCTGTTGGGCGGTGCTCAGTCTGCCTGACGACTGTGGCCTACCTTAATCATCTGTGTGGGACCTAGTGCAGGATGGTTCCCCAGGAAGGTATATGTTCCTGTTCTGGGTGGAGGATAATGTTGCCTGCTTATCATTGGTATTCGCTCCTGTGGAGGTCCCTCTGTGACAAGTTGTGCTATTCCTTGGTTCACTATGAAGTTCAACCAGTATGGCTTGTTTGGTGCACTTTTTCAGGCTCTTGCCACTCGTTTCCCTGTCCCTGGCTCCTCTGACCGTGGTCATGAGGATTTAGTATTTTTATGACGGGACATTCTGGCCTGTTTGCCTTGTCTCCCTTCCCCCTGCTAGGCGGTTTTCTGTGCAGAATCGCTCTGGTAGGGGGACCATTGATACGGGTGGCCCCTGGGGGGCCTAGTGGAGTGTGGATTTGCAGACATGATACCTTAGGGTAGTAGTTCTGTACGTTCTGCTAGGGGTGTCGCCCTGTTTCGCTCAGGGCCTCCGTTACATCACTCCAATTCTACAGTCTCTGGCCTAGCCGGCCTGGCTGCTGGTTCTTCCGTCCTTATGGAGACGGGATTCTCCCCTCTGTGTTCGTGGAAGTCTAAGAGCAGCGCTCTTCTTCTTCTTCCATTCTTATGAGGTATGGCTTGCCCATATGGATTGGTGTTAGCCTAGGTCTCTTTCCCGTTGGGCATTCTCTGTTCCTAGGGCTCTAGAGTTATTACAGCATGGCTTGGAGTTGGCTCCCCAACTCGGTACTCTGAAGGGTCAGGTCCTACCCTGTCCGCCTTCCGGCAGAAGTCTTTTGCTTATTTCCCTCGGCTAAGCTTTCCTCCGGGGGTTGCTCATTGCGTGCCTCACTTAATTCTATGATCCCTGTTGGGATTTGAATTTTTTATTCCGTTTGCCTTGTGGGACGTTCCTTTTGGGACGATTCAGGAGGCTGTCTGGCTGTCTTTTACCTTCATCGTTGTCCCTTGGGTCTGCTGGCTCAGTCAGACGTGTGTCTGAGCGGGTGGCTCTGTTTCGCTAGCCCTCGTTCTTTGTTATGCACCAGGATAAGGTTTTTAACTCTGGTGGTGGTTTAGGCTCATGTGTTTAAGACATCGCCTTTCTTTTGTGCCTTATTCCTAGTAACTCTGAGGCAAGGGGATTTATTTTCCCTCATAAGGTGCTGGAATCTTTTTCCTGGATTGTTTTTCTGGTCCCTTAGGGGGACTGATGCCCCTTGGGGTTTGTGGGCACCTAACTCTGTATGTGCCTGATCTTGTCTGCTTCCAGGGGTTATGCGGCCTTGGCCTAGCCTTTACTTGGATGTTTTTTCCTTCTGGTCCTAGGGAAGATTGGCTTCTTCCTGGAATAATTGTTAGAGCTTGATCTTGTCAGGCTGTTACTCAGGCCTATTCCTTTGAGGTGCTGAGCTTCTCTCGCCTTATTCTGATTCTACTGGTGAGTAGGTATCCGTTGGCCTTTCATCACCAGGTTTTGTTGTACAGGTTTGCTAAACAGCTACCTTGGTTTTTGGTTCATACCCTTTCAAGGGTTTTTACGATTTGACGCTGGAGCATTTGCTCCTGTCGCTTTCGGTGGCAAGGTTGCAGGTTACAGTGCCTCGACTGCCTGCTGTGCCTTTTTTGTTGGGGATCCCACCCTACTTTATGGACACTGCTATTGGATGTCCCAATTGTAAGTATTATATCTGAATCAGGACGTACTGTATACTTAGAATAATACAATTCTGTGAAGTACTCACCTGTAGAATTGGTATTATACGTATACAGTACGTCCTGCTCCACCCCACCCTGGTTTTTGCATTATTCTGGATCCCCTGTATGGTGATTGTTGTTATTGTTATCATTACCAGTTGTTTTTGGTGATTGGATTCTCCCGGATTCTGGTTCACTGCTTTTCAATGCTGGGGATTTGTGGGAGGTCCCTGGGTATATGAAGGGCCCGGGAGGAGCCTGTTTTTGCATGTCTGCAGTGCACAGCGCCCTCTGGCGGAGGATAACCCAATTGTAAGTATATCTGGAGCAGGACGTACTGTATACGTATAATACCAATTCTACAGGTGAGTACTTCACAGAATTGTATTTTACCAGATCTTTAGCATGACCCCCGGTGTATACGTTCTTTTTCATGTTGTTTGTTATTTTGATATGGTCATTGGGGCTTTGTCACTAAGCAGTTTAGATCAATTAGTTCTCATCAGATTAGCAACAGGGATTTAAAGTGGACCAACACCCAGGATTTTGACTATCCTGGGTCTTGGTCCACTTCAGTGGGGCACCCCCGATCGGGGTGCCCCGCTGTGTGAAACCCCCCCAAACCCCCCGAAAAACTCACCTCTCCCCGCTCCCAGCGCCGACGGACAAGCCGCGGACAAGCGGCTCCTCCGCCGCCGCCTCCCGCGCGTCACTCTTGACGCGCCGGCCATTCACAGACGGCCGGCGCGGGCGCGCGCACGTCTAGAGGGACGCGAGGGAGGCGGCGGCGGCCGGCCGCCGCCGAAGCTAAGGTAAGGGGGTTTTGGGGGGGAGGTGATCGGCCCGGGAATCTTATAGATAAATTTGTTGGGAGATTGCGAAGTAAAGATTCTCCTTTCCTGAGTTCTATGGCACAGGTTCTTGTCCAATCTGAGCCCCTCATCCTATTTGAATGGCTGTGTGCAGAACTCACCTCAGCCCAGAGATGCTACCGCTCTCACTTTCCATTGTTTTCATCGCTGAGGGAGCTGCTGGAAAAGTTGAGTTTTTCTGGGACCTGGGTTGAGGGGTTTCACACACGGAAGGCCCGCGGTCGGCCCTGGAATCTAAAAGATGCTGACCTGCCTGGGGTTTGTTCCGCTTTAAAGGAGCTCTCTAATAAAAAATCGGGTTACTTGTACACCCCTCATAAAAAAAAAATCCAACAAGCTTGCATTTTTGTTCTTCTACAAATAACAACCAGGGGTTAGACGTTTTAGAGTGTAACCTTCCACTTTTATAGTGGAGAACGCTTTACCTCTAAACGCCTATCTCCTGAGCCATCCTATAAAGAACAGAATCACTTAAACTTAAAGTGGACCAAAACCCAAAAACCCACGCCAATCGAAGGATTCCCCCTGGGGCATCCAAAATTGGGATGCCCCACTGTGTGAAACCCCCAGGTCGCCACCTATACTTACCTCGTTTCCCGGGCAATGGCGCATGCGCAAGCCACGGCCGCATCCCCACTATCCCTCTAGCAGGGTGCGTGCCTGCGTGTCAGAGGGAAGCGGAGGATGCGGCCGTCAGCACGCTCAGAGCTGCTGCTTTTAGACACACAGTAGGACCAGGAAGAGGTGAGTTGCCTTAGGCTATTGGGGGGGGGGGGTCTCACCCAGCAGGCCACCCCCAATCAGGGTGCCCTGGACCAAAACCAAGGATAGTTAAAATTCTGAGTTTTGGTCCACGTTAAAGAGGAACATCAGGGGCCCTGCAGTCTAAAAAACTGTAAGGCTGTCCGATTCCCACTCCCTGGGATGCCCCGATGTGTGAAACCCCTTGGGCCGCCCATTCCACTCACCTTTTCCCGGAGCATCTTGGAGCTGCGGCTGCACCTCTGCTTAGCTGTAGCTGTAGCGCCCCCCCGCACCATGCCCTTTTGAATGGCTGGCATGGATACGTCTACAGCTAAAGGCGAGTGCGGATGTGGCTAGCAGTGGTGCTCAGCTTAATTTGGCTCTATAGTGGCTGGCAGAGCTAAATGGAGTTGAGTGAAACTGAGCATGCTGATTGGATGAACCGCCTACTCCTGTCCTGGGAAAACTGTGAGGATACATAAGGTGGGGCAATCCAAATTGTGATGCCCTGTCAGAGAGAAACAACACCTAGGAGAGTGAAGTGCTGCCTAAGGCACTGCATATGGGTGACATCATCTACACACAGCATTAAGGTCAGGACAGGACCTTATTCATTCAGTTACTACACTTGATATTTTCCATATTCCTCTATTTACTTGGTGAATGCATGCTAGTTGTGATTTATTCTCCAAATTTGATGCTGAGTTTACACAAGCAAATCAATTGATTGTTCACTCAGCAAGTGATCAACCACATAAATCTTCTGCTATTGAGCGACTATGTTCAGATGCCGAAGATTTGTTTGTCAATTGGTGGCTCATTCTCATAGCAAAACACAGGGCGACTTCTGTTTACACGCTCCAACCATCAAGTCCAAAACACTACGATGACCGACCGTCTAACCATTTCGGCTCCACTGAGCAATTATCGCTAAATTGGGGTCACTTTAGCAATTTCTCGCTTGCTAATTGGTCGTGTAAATGAGCCATTAGTCTGTTCATCTTTAATTGCTATGTTGTTAAATTATATTTAATTATGCATTTGCCTACATGTCAATTCATCACATGAAATATACTTGGCAATCAATAAATTGATACCCCTTTTATTTTCCCCCTATTAAGCCATGGGTTGAGTTTGGCCGCCTCAAGCTTAGTCAGGGATACCATCCGAATGACATTGAGAAGGAATGGGCGAAGCTGATTATTGCTATGTTTGAAAGGGAGAAAGCAATAAGACCTGAAATAGAAAGGTAAGAAAATAAGTTTTACAAATACATGTTTTATTTAATTGTTTATATATTATAGTTGGCAATATTAATTCCAAAGCTGCTAAATAGTGTGCTACTTGGTTTAGAAGTAACAGTTAAATAATGGTAATATAGTGCAGTACAGTCCTGCAACATAATGGCCACACACAGGAAGTGACGCACATTGCATCACCAGAAGCTGTGTCTCTACTGTTTGATGCTGATGCATGTTGGTTAGGTCCAGAGTAGCTTCTACACCTTTGTACTCCCCTTACCCATCCCCTGTGCTGTTCATTAGCGTACCTCCAGGTCCCATTAAGCTTGAGCAGCAGTGAGATATGCAAAAGAAGCTCTATCATAAAGGACCACCATCTCCTGCTTTGAGGTTTCCGAACTGTAAAGAATAAGGGGGTCTGTCCTCAGATTCAGTGGAATGATATCTGTGGGCAAAACTAGAATATGGATTTTATCTTCCACAGAAATTATTTCTCCTTGTCCACTGTGGAACATTGTATTGTGGAGATCTTGGCCCAGGTATGCTTTCTGCTGGGGCGCCTGTCAGAGACAGGGGGAGGCTACCAAGGCTGTAGTCTGACCATATTATGCCAAAAGCAGACTAGCTAATATATTGAGGGCAGACTGAAAACCAAAGCCATAGATCCCCACAATAGGTACAACAGGCCAGAGGTCATGTCATGTGGACAGCAGCCGTGGCAGGAGCATGGAAAATAGTGGTAACCTGGTATCGATCTCCTGGGGGGCAGGTGGCTGATGTGTAGTGGAGCCAGAGCAATTTCTAGGCAAAATAGGGCTCAGTACGGGAAGGAAAAAACTCTACCCTCTCCTCAGCCATCCTATGGTGCTGATGCTGTCCCATTCCCATATATTTTGCTGTACCTCTTCCTTAGAAGCAGGCAGTGCCTCCTCCCTATCACAGAGCCCAATATAGGGGCCTGTCCTTTGACCTGCACCACCAATAGTGGTCCGACTCATCTGCAACAGGGTTACTGGGGTAAAGGTGCCCACAATGCCCTTGGTGCCCAGGCCAACCGCACTGTTCGCCCTGTCCTAGAAACTGCCCTGAAAAGAGCATTCGAATCAGGATGCTCCTGTGCTGCCAGGGTGAGTGGATATTTTGACTGAAGGTGCTCTTTAAAATGTTATTAGACTGCTACTAACAGATTGGACTTGCTCTAAATAATAAAGGACCTTTTTAATGCTACCCTGTACACAGATTTAAGATTGGGAGCTCTCAATAAGCAGAATTACAATGTGCAGTACATTCTACAAGTTACCACAACTGCTGTTCCCTGCACATGTTAATTGTTTTCTACTCACAACATTTAGGGATGTAAACATTAGTAGTTTATCCATACTTAGGACTCATCTGCCTGAGAAGAATTAAAATATTTGGCATATCCATTTCCCACAGACGCCCAACTGAAGCTGATAAGCCCAAACTTGCTCTGAATCAAGCTGGGGAGGAAAGGCAAACCTGCACTGGTATATGTGCCTGCAGGCAAAATCCTTTGAAAAGCAATGTGAATATTATTTGCTAGGTTATGAATCTACATGTTGAAGCCTATTTAAGAAAGGACGCTAGTGGTACTCTTAGCCAGTAGGGATATTTTTTTCGTTCCTGGAAGCTGTACATTCTGGAGGCTTTTTTATCATACTGTCAGTTTGAATGGGTGAACAAGGGTCAGTGGTATAAAAATGCACAGCACCTGTTATGGCTACTACAGTAGTGACTCTGTACTCACGGGGAGCAGCCGCACAAGCATCGGCTCCAATGAGAACTTACTGTCAGTTAACTGTGGTCCCACTATGATAAGTTCATACATAAGCTTTGGCAACGAGCAGTCTAGTAACTCAAGGTAAGTGCATGAAAAGAAGTAACACAATATTTTGATATTACTTCTAGAAATGATTACTCTATTACTTTTCTATACACGTTTCTTTACCTTCAGCTTATGCTATCTATCTTTTTCACTTAGACTAGACATGCTGCAACAAATAGCAACCCGAGTTCAGAGAGATAGCCTTGGATGTGAAGACAAGCTGATCCTGGCTCGTAGTGCCCTCCAAGCAGTGAGTTGTTGTACCACTAATTTACTGAATTCTGTTTTTTACACTGCACTAGATTTTCAGATGTAAATGGTTAGAAATGTTTAATTTAATATCAGATGATATAATGATAAATATTTTAGTACATATTTGTAGCTTTTATAATATACTTACTTTTGCTTTTTCAGCACATTACATTTAAAAAATATTTTAAAAATGTTAAAAAAATGTTATTTTTAAACTTTTAGCTTAATTTCTAAAACAGTACTAAATTGTTTGTGTGTATTTATATCAATTTAATTTTTTTAGATCTGGTATGTTAAATATACTAAATCATAATAAATCATAATAAATAAAAGTTATTATTTAAATCTGTTTTGTCACAGGACACCAAGCGAATGGAGTCTGGCATCCAGTTCCAAAATGAATCTGAGATTGCTGGTTACCTAATTGAATGTGAAAACCTCTTGAGACAGCAACTTGTTGACGTCCAGACCCTTGTCGATGGGAAGTACTACCAAGCAGATCAGCTGGTACAGAGGTAAGTATACATCATATACACAAGATAAACAAGCTACGACAAAACATATTTTAACACACTAACGTTGTATGATAACCGTGTTATATTTTACATACAAATGTCTTATGGAATTTATTTTCACTTCTGTGCAGGGTTGGTTCATTACGGGATGAACTTTTGGCTCTGAGAAACGAATACTCGTCCTTATACAGCAAAGGAAGGATGGTTTCAGCTGACCAAACACAACTTATGATATCAGGAATATCACAAAGCCTCAACTCAGGATTTTCACAAAGTATTAACCCTGCAATGAACTCCAGTATATCCCATAACATGGTACCTATGTCACCAACCAGCCTAAATCCGGGTATTTCCAGCAGCATGACTCCTGGCATTTCTGCGAACTTCAACCCGGGTATTTCAGCTAACCTTAGCCAAGGTGTTTCCAGCCTGTCTAATGGACTCCAACCTCTTACTCCTGGTCTGCCTTCCAACCTTGGTTCAAATTTTTCACAAGGCTTTAACTCACATGTAACGCCTGGTATGACGCCAACATTTGCACCAAACTTTAACCAAGGTTTAGTCCAGAACTATGCAACTGGAATGAACTCAAATGCAATGCAATCACTCAAGCTAATGCAGGTCAAGAAGCCAATGTTAAAGTCTTCTTTTGCTGACCAGAATTTGCCTGAAGAAGAAGTTAACCTTAAATTTGTTCAAGACCTCTTTAACTGGGTGGAAGAGATGCAGGTAAATTTATGGATCTAACCTCCAGTCTCAGAGGATTTCTTACTGATATGGACTATAATGCAATCTATACTTCCTTCCACAAACGCAGCCAGACTCACAGGAATACTCTTGTATGGGATATGGTCTTCAAACCTAGGCTTTGGAGAATGAATCACTTATGGATACATGACCAAGGAATTATTAGTACTACAAGTTATAGCTTCAGTGTAATTTATTGAACGTGGTCATCATTTATTTCAAAAGTCTTTAAACCTGGTTGCCCTAAGTATGTGGGCCTTGTGATTGGGCTCTATGCAGTTTGGGAAAGGCACCCCTAACAGAGCTACAATTCTTACAATCTTGAAAATTGGATGGATGTTCAAGGCTGACTCTGGAAGGATATAATCTGCTTGGAGTTCTACTTGTGGCTATAAATTCTAAAAAAGAAGGTATTGTAGCTCTGGTAGTGGGTCCCATCCTTAAATGACAGGACCATGACATGGCTATATATATATGCTAAAATAAAAGTACATTACATAAAGGTCTAACAGATGGGCTATGGCATGGTCAAGAAGTTCTAGCAACAACTAGACTAGTAGTTGCTACTGGCAGCTGCTTCAAAGTGCCGAAGTAATGTCAATCTACTTGGTGTTTTCTAACAGATGCAACTGGACCGAGGAGAATGGGGTTCAGATTTGTCAAGCATTGAGGTCCACTTAGAAAATCACAGAAATTTTCATGGGGGCATAGAAGAATTTGAAACCAGTCTTAAAGAGGCAAAAATGAGCGAGGTAATTTTTCACCAATATTAATAGGACATAAGAAAATGCTTACATTAATTGTTTTGTGCAATGGATTTTATAGCGTTGCAAATACTGTCTGCTATATATACTCCTGAACGTAAGGAGCCTAAAAGCAGATTAATTGTACTAGGGAAACATGTTTGAACTACCTTACCTTAATATACATCATGTGACTATACTTTGACTAGTTTGCCAGATCTTGTTTTGTCTCTGCTTGTTTACAGCACATAGCGAAATGTAATTATATTTTGTGTACTTAAAATGCCCCCTGGTTATAAAAAGGTAAATGTGTGTGTGTGTGTGTATATATATATATATATATATATATATATATATATATATACACTGGAGTGTCCAATGAATGATTACATGTCCAGAGAAATCTGCTTTCATACAAATAATATATATGTGTATATATATATATAAATTTGCAAACTTTGAAGTAATGGTATAGCTGAATATAATGAGTTACAATAAATGTTGATTAGACTGTGAAGTGGCGCTATCGTTTATCTATCCATATAGGTAGAATATATTTGAGAAAAACATTCATGAATATTTAGCTGTAGTAGTGCGGATAATCTATTATACCAGTTACTTTTAGGTAGATGCCACTAACTGCCATGTAACTCCATTATTAACTATTAATAGGCATATTTTGAAAGTTCTTATTAAATATAATTTGTCTTATATTAAGATGTATACCCTTGATAATAGTATTCTGTAAACACAATATCTCAGATGTGTCATCATTTGTTAATGATCTTATATGTTACAGGTTCAAATGACTGGTCCTTTGAAAAGTTCCTATTCTGAAACTTTACAAAAAGTTGAAGGGCTTTATTCGAAGCTGCTGGTAAGAGATCCTGCTGTAACCCTTATCTAGACGTTTTATTGGTTTAGCGTTTAAAGTAAAATATTCATTACATATAATCATGCGTTTGTTCCTCCTGTGACCTAATGCTGCTCCCTTGGAGTTGGGGAAAGGAGCAGAAGCTGCAGCTGTCAGGAAAAAGTGACTGAAAAAAGTGGCAGAAGAACCTGGTGGCATGAGAATCCAACACTCTGCTGATCTACTATACAGGAAGGAGGGGGGTCATGGTTATTTTATTAATGTGACAGTCGTACTTTATTAGTAAGGCCAAAAACTGAAAAAAACTGGTGTGAAATATTTATTAAAATTTGATAAAAAGATGATTAACAACCATTTCACAAAATTGTTCATGATGGGAAGAACATTCATTTGCTTTTTACAGTTTCTCTTCCATTTTGTAGAAACAGTAAAGAATATAGATTCAGTCACATTCTAATAATATTGAAATTATTTGGCTAACACTATTGCATATTGTTCATCTGTTGGTAAATTTGTTTCTTTCATTTTGAATATACAATATTAGAATTCATCCAGAAACCGCCAAAAGTACCTAGAATCCCTACACAATTTTGTAACCAAAGCCACAAGAGAACTTATATGGTTGAATGAAAAGGAGGAGGAGGAAGTAGCTTACGACTGGAGTGACAGAAACCAAAACATATCTGCTAAGAAGGACTATCATGCTGTAAGTATCAGACATTGCAACTCTCTTCTATTTATCTTCATCTATACATTCATACTGACATGAAAGTAGATGTTATGCCATAAACCAATGAGAGAAAAATGAAAGCGTTGGTATGAGTTTTCAAAATGTGTGAGATACAAATTGGGAAACTGTAAAAATGTAACATCATTATTATACCAGACCATCTTTTGGTCTCTTCTGTAACTGAATTTTGTTTTATATAAAGTGATTGACCAGCCAATAAGAAAAGGGTGCTGACCTTTTTTCTGCACAGCTGGTCCTAGTCCGTCGATTAGCAACTCACCTGATAGCTGTATTGCATCCCACGCCACCCTGGGCTTGTACTCCTGTCACTGGCATGTCCATGTCTAGCTCGTGTCCCCCATCATCAGTCACAGGAGTGCTACCATGCCCTGTCCATCCACTACAATGGAGGGGATATAAGGAAGCCATAGCACACCTCTTGCATTGTAATGAATAGAGAGGGCGTGGAAGCGCTCTTGTGTCTAATGGTGGGTCACGTGCCGGACATCACCATCAATTGCAACATCTATTCGGCACTGGCTGTGATCCAACAATCAGATAAGTTGCTAATTGTCATACTAGGACCGGTCAGCTGCGGGGGGAAAAAGGTGAGTACCTATTTGGCGAAAGTTTTTCTAGTTTCTAAAAGTATAAACACACAATGACTATGCACATACATGTCCAAATGCTTACTAAATGTCTTAAACTAGTGGGTCGGACTGTCAGCCACCTTAAAAGAGGCTTTTTTGTGTTGCTCCAACTATTTCACCATGCATCTAATCAAACTAAGTTGCCAGAATTGGGGATAGGGGATTAAAGGGCTTTTGTTGGCAAAAAACTGAAAAACCTATACTAACCACGACTTGATCACACAGCTTTACTTCTAATGCTGTCAGCTGAGGTGCCTACAACATGCTACACTGGCTTCATTGATCTGTGCCCCTGTTCCCATACACAAGGGATCAGGCTTCCTCACTGATTGGTAGCGGGGGACTTACAACATGATTATCCACCACTGTTGAGCCAATCAGAAGTGGATGCTAAAGAGCCATCAGGAGCATGGTGTCAGCATCTACGAGGACTCTATGGAAGTAGGGGTTTGAGCAAAACTGTGTGGTTTTGGCCATGATCAAGGTAGCGTGTGGTTAGCTAATGCAGTAGAATGGCAGACCACTTTGCTAGGGCCAGCCTGAACATTAGAAAAAATATATATTTGAATTCAGATACAGAGATAAGGTTAAAAAATTTTTTTTTCAACTTACCCTTCAAATGATAATAGTAACAGTATTGCTTTGGGTCAAAAATCAGCGTGTAAGAATAAACCACAACAAAGGATTATCTTTTTTATTGTTCTGAACTAATAAAAGGTACAAAGGCTTACTCACTCTTAATCTTTAGGTGCAGTTTGTTGGGCTTGCAGACCTTTCATATACTGTAATCTAAACAGATGATTGTATTAATTCTTTTTGCTTTGATGTAACTTTTATTATTGTATTTGTAAGGACTTAATGAGAGAACTCGATCATAAAGAAGAAGTCATAAAATCAGTGCAGGACACAGCAGAGCATATGTTGCTTCAGAATCATCCAGCAAGATCCACTATTGAGGTTAGTAATGCTAAAGTTTCTGACGGTGCTGAACCTACAGGTCCCTGCTATTCATTTAGTGCAATGTGTTTTGGTGCCAATTACATGTTTCCTCTTCAGGGCACCATAATCTGCTAATACCAGCTTTAATGGAAGAGCTTTACTTAAGAAAAGGTTGCTAGCCAAACTTTATTCTGTGTTGTTTTTTTATTTTCATAATTTCAATGCATAAATATACTGTATATTATTTATTTGTAGGCGTACAAAGCAGCTTTGCAGACACAGTGGAGCTGGATCTTGCAACTATGTAGCTGCGTCGAACAACATATACGACAGAACACTGCCTATTTTGAGGTATTTTATCTATGTCTTAATGCTCATAATTAAACCTTGTGGTTTGTCTGTGAAGGGTCTTAATCATCCAGGTCATGGTATACCCTATGCTGTGGAAACACCTTTCCCAAGGCAGCTTAATAACACCTCATATCTCCAATCTTTCCAAAGCTGTTAAGGGTAAACACGGGTTGGGTAGAGTAACAAGTCATTATAAAATGAAAAAGCCAGTTAGGTGTCTAGTAAGAAAATAAAACAACAAGTCGTTGCCTTGATGTATACTTGCAGATAAAGCCTCAATCTTTTTTCTCAACACATCCGTGCCTTCAACTTTCTCTTAAAAGTGAAAGAGACTCTTTAACTGCTTAGTTTGTTTGGTTAAAATATATGTATGTCTAGATACTGTTAAATTGGTTCATTTCATTCACGCTTATTTTAGTACATGGCCCCTCTCCTTGCTAGCATACAACTTCAGGATCCCTGATTTTATAGTCATTACATATTTTGTGTTTAAGCCTCACCCATTTGTGTGGCAGCCTCACCTGGACCCTCCCCGACCAGCCCACATTTTTTTTATCCAGAACACCTCCCTGCCACATGGACATTCACATTACTTTCTTGAAGTTTCCACCCTTAGGGCTTCGTGTTACAGTTCCACACGTTTTTGGTATATGGTAATGTAACAAATTGAAGATTAGGCAAGACGCAGAATGCTAGATAACACAAAATTGCCAGCAAGTAACACCTAATAATGAATTTACTGCAACCTAATGAAACAATTCTGTATTCCGTTTATGCTCAATAGAAATGATTTAGTTTATGTCCATAGCAAACTTATATTATGCCTTAAGCCTCTGGATGATCAACTATAACAAAACCGTACTTATTGAGACTGCCTGTGAACGTCCCTGCTTCCATTATATTATATTATTCTCTCCTACACTGATATAATAGTACTGTACATCTGAATAACTATATAAATCAGTTTTCCTCTTCAGAAAGTACAGTGCTATCAATGAAATTACATCCTATCAATGCCTAAGAACTACATTACTGCATATAAGAGTAATGTAGTATGTAGCACCAGTACACAATGTTTTGTTTAAAGCGGAATTCCAGTTTTAACCCTGGCACTGAGGTGGGGGCGGGTTACAAAGTAAAAAAACCCTTACGCTATCAAGGCGGCCGCTGGAAAAAGCAGGTACTTGCACACTCCTGCTACCCATTCACTTGAATGGGCAGACAGGAGCACCACAGAACTGGGGGGTGTGGCCGAGATGGCGTCGCCCAGGTTCCGGATCCCTGGAGGAGCAACACCGGCCCCTGGGTTAGGTCAGGGTATTTTTTTTCCTTGTAACCACTCCGTCCTACCTCAGTGCCAGGGTAGGGTGCCAGGCAGGCGTTTATAGCTTGACTGGCTTTAACTGGAACTATTATTAAAACAGACCTTAAAGCGACCTCCCCCTCATGCCCTGCACCCCTCTTCTGGCACTGAGGCAGGATGGGGGGTTTAAAAGGAGAAAAAAAACCCTTACCTCAGACACGGTTCAGTGCCGTCCTCCGGGGCACAGCCACAAAGAAAGACCCAAGGCAGCATCCACGGCAAAGATAAGGGTTTTTTTTTGCTTTGTAAGCTATCCTGCCTTAGCACCAGGAGAGGACGGCAGGGCTGTTGTATTTTGACTGGAATTCTGCTTTAACTCTCTCTAGCAACTCTGTGCCATTGAATTGGCTTAGTCTTTCGGTAGCTTAACCCACCCCTTCCCATCTGTACCTGCCTCCTACTCCTGTGGCTCTGTCCAATCTGATCTATCAGGGAACCCAACAAGCAAACCCCTGAAGCTCTACCAATTTAAAACAAGCAGAGTTCTACCCCCAGGTCGCCGGGAATCACTCACCTTTCCTTGGTCCAACGGCACCTGCGCGAGCTCTCATACAATCAGATCTGCCCGCTGAACTGATATAATTCGGCAAGGCAGCTCTGATTGTTGTGAATGGGAAGCAAGAGCTGGGCTGGGGCACGAGAGTAGGGCAGCAAATGATGTGGCTGTGTATTGTTCTTATTTAAGTGGCATGTCCACGGACATGGACCCTCCTTGGCACAAACTTGCCAGGGATGCGTTAGGCCTGTTTTAATACAGTCTGTACAAACAACAATTTATGAGTGTTTTAGGATCATTTTGTCAGATTCTAAAGTTTTGAGATAACATTTGTTAAATGAAAGTACTTCTGCTCAAATTAGTATTTTAAAGATGCCAAAGAAGCCACTGATTATCTGAAGACCTTGAAAGACAGCATACTGAGAAAATACAGCTGTGACAAATCAACCAGCGTACACAAGCTAGAAGACCTGGTGCAGGAATCAATGGTAAGGACCTGCGCAACTGTGACCAAAATTCAAAAGGCCATTGTACATTTGGGTTGAAATGACACTTTGGTATTTAGTTGGGGAGGGGGATATATTGGGCACTTGATGGTGCATGGGAAGATTTATTTTTATCTTGTGTCTTAAATTACTTTTCATTTTTTAGGAAGAAAAGGAGCAACTTTTGCAGTACAAGAACACTGTTGCCAGTCTTGTGGGGAGATCAAAATCTGTAATCCAACTGAAACCTCGAAATCCAGAAAACACAGTGAAATCCTCCATTTCTATCAAAGCGATCTGTGACTATAGACAAATTGAGGTCCGTATGCTCTGAAACTGTAAATTAGAATGTCATTGTTTCTTGGGAACAATGACTGTTCGTTCATGAAATTGCTCTAGCTGTGGGCTTAGCTGTGGTTGATTTCTGTTTCCACGTCAGGGGACAAGCGATGAAGAAAAAATGTTATGTCAGAGAAACCAATACGTCACAAATTTTCATTCATAACTTGATCACAGCGGCCATTTCCACTGATCTATTATTGTCTAAATGTGATAACGCATTTCTGCGAAGCATCTTGAGATCTGAGATCAGCTTTTTCACCTGTAGTCATTATTCTCCAGTGTACACTCCATCTGCTGGCTGAATGTGCCAAGATTCTCAACTCTGAATACTTTTAGATCAGCATTGTGGCCTGCTTTCTGTAATCAGTTAAGGCGTCTGCTCCATTGTGACTTGCAGATGAAGTTGCAGCCTCCTTTCTGTAACCAGTTATGGCGTCTGCTCCATTGGGACTTGCAGATGAAGTTGCAGCCTCCTTTCTGTAACCAGTTATGGCGTCTGCTCCATTGTAACTTACAGATGAAGTTGCAGCCTCCTTTCTGTAATCAGTTAAGGCGTCTGCTCCATTGTGACTTGCAGATGAAGTTGCAGCCTCCTTTCTGTAACCAGTTATGGCGTCTGCTCCATTGGGACTTGCAGATGAAGTTGCAGCCTCCTTTCTGTACCCAGTTATGGCGTCTGCTCTATTGTGACTTGCAGATGAAGTTGCAGCCTCCTTTCTGTACCCAGTTATGGCGTCTGCTCTATTGTGACTTGCAGATGAAGTTGCAGCCTCCTTTCTGTACCCAGTTATGGCGTCTGCTCTATTGTGACTTGCAGATGAAGTTGCAGCCTCCTTTCTGTAATCAGTTAAGGCGTCTGCTCCATTGGGACTTGCAGATGAAGTTGCAGCCTGCTTTCTGTAATCAGTTAAGGCGTCTGCTCCATTGTGACTTACAGATGAAGTTGCAGCCTGCTTTCTGTAATCAGTTAAGGCGTCTGCTCCATTGTGACTTACAGATGAAGTTGCAGCCTGCTTTCTGTAATCAGTTAAGGCGTCTGCTCCATTGGGACTTACAGATGAAGTTGCAGCCTGCTTTCTGTAATCAGTTAAGGCGTCTGCTCTATTGTGACTTGCAGATGAAGTTGCAGCCTCCTTTCTGTACCCAGTTATGGCGTCTGCTCTATTGTGACTTGCAGATGAAGTTGCAGCCTCCTTTCTGTAATCAGTTAAGGCGTCTGCTCCATTGGGACTTGCAGATGAAGTTGCAGCCTGCTTTCTGTAATCAGTTAAGGCGTCTGCTCCATTGGGACTTACAGATGAAGTTGCAGCCTGCTTTCTGTAATCAGTTAAGGCGTCTGCTCTATTGTGACTTGCAGATGAAGTTGCAGCCTCCTTTCTGTACCCAGTTATGGCGTCTGCTCTATTGTGACTTGCAGATGAAGTTGCAGCCTCCTTTCTGTAATCAGTTAAGGCGTCTGCTCCATTGGGACTTGCAGATGAAGTTGCAGCCTGCTTTCTGTAATCAGTTAAGGCGTCTGCTCCATTGGGACTTGCAGATGAAGTTGCAGCCTGCTTTCTGTAATCAGTTAAGGCGTCTGCTCCATTGGGACTTACAGATGAAGTTGCAGCCTGCTTTCTGTAATCAGTTAAGGTGTCTGCTCCATTGTAAATTACAGACGAAGTTGCTGTGCTGGAACAGGGCTGTTGCACTGGTGCAGGTGTCAGATAGTAACGTTACATGCCCCTCTCCATGCATAGGCCACTACACAAGCCCACTGCTGGCCTCACTCATACTTGGAGCTTCTTGAATCTCTTCCACCTGGGTGGCAGGAAACCAATCCACAGCTGTGTGGAAGCCTGTCCAGCGAACCCGAGCAGTGGTTATCAGTACTGGTGGCCAGCAAGGGATCTCTGGTGGCCAGCAAGGGATCTATGCCTCAGAGTTGAGGAGCATCACCAATCAGTATACCTCTCCAGCGCAGACAAAGCAACACAGCAGTCATTTTTGGATATGTATGTTTAATATTATGCATAATATAATTTAGAAGTTATACATTATTTTTTACACTGGCACATGTTGCTGCACTGCAAGAACAACAGTTACTAAAAAATTACCTTTGCAAGTAACACGCAGAAACAGTTATAAATTATATTTTGCACTACTGAAATTTTCACCATTGTGGCGTATGGCAGATAAATCAGACCCTTAATATTGCTTTAGTGGTTAGCATTACAATACTAAGATGAAAGATTCATGAGAAACTTGCTAGACTAAAACTGTGTGTCACTCAAGTATTTATCCGTAAATTGTATTTTATAATGTGACCCTCAGCAAGACGTGTTAGTACTTGTGTTTACCACACTATGTGCTTTCATATGTCACTAAGATTAGAAGCGCAGATATCTTTATTTTGTGTTGGTGTGTTTTAAAAAGCACAGTGCTATACATTTTCCAAACATAGGAACAAAACTTGAAATTGCTGACTTTTCGTTAACATTTGAAAACCTTAGAACACATATAATACGATATATTCACCAACTACTTTTTAATAACACATTTATAGTATTTTTGTAAAAGGTTCATTTGCAGAGAATACTCATTATGGTTATATATCAGTACTGTGCTTTTATTTACTGCTTTAACGGCGATCACTAGGGTTTAAGGCCTGGGTAAGCAACTCATATTGGGATGGCTCCGTGGTGGGGGATAAAAACAGTAAAACATGTTTCTGACATTAGGCTGGCTTAAATATTGGCACTGTCCTAGGACTATGTTCCCAAGTCATCAGCTGGTGGGGAAGATCTTAAAGTGCACCAAAAGTCTTATCATTTTTAGATTGCTATGAAAGATATGCTATGGGGCAAGCTGGTTCCTCCAGCTGCTGGAGAGGCATCACTGCTTCCTTTGCCATGTCAGGGAGCGGGTTTGCTGTGCTCAGCGGCTTCAGTCTTTCCAGGCAGCTGGAGAAACGGGGAAGTAAGGTAAGTGTATAGCCCAAATACAGGCTGTTTGCTATGTTTATGCTTGGGGGTCACCCAAAATCCGCATGGCCCCTTGCATGGTTAAAGCATCCCAAAAATCATTTGTGATTTATGGATCGCGTTTAGCTGCCCCACTGCAGCCTTCATGTTTTAAATGGATGCCCAATAGTTTGGGCTTTTACTATACTTAGGACAGCAGAGGAATATACATGCAATGTAATTTTCTACTTTTGCCCTTATTCATCAAGCGATAGCGCCAGGTAGTGTCTGACGAGCGCCAGGTAGCGGCAGCTAACGGCGACTACCGACTCAAGTACGCCCGCGGCGGTCACAATGACGCATTTATCAAGCAAAATGAGGCTAGCGCCGGCGAGAGCGACGGCTAGCGCGGCATTCATCATGAAGCCGCCTGGACCGAACAGCGCCGCTGCAAATTCCCTCACAGCGCCAGGTATGAGCTGTCGCTCCCTGGCGATGTCCAATGCATTTCAATGGAGCAATCTATAATAATTCATGATTAATTGTTAATAATTTTTTTAAAAATTTTTTTAATGTCAAAAAATCGGAGAACACTTCTGCAATGTTAGGATTTTTTTTGAAGTCAAAAAAAAAAAAAAAAAAATTATGTGCAGAATTGATCTAACAGGTCTGAGATTAATGTATTCATATTACAAAATGATTCTAAAAACATGTATAATGTTACATTCAAAAAATATGGTTGTTTAGGGGTTAAAAACTAGTTAATACAGATCGGCGCCAGCGCTCTGGGGTTTAAACAAGGAATGGACAGCGACAGCACATTCGGAGCGTGATTTTTTGATGAATATGAAGCTAGCCGTTCGCTCTGGCCATTCGTTGTCAGGCGCTCACATACAACGCTGGACCTGTGAAACAGCGACCCCCCAGCCAGTATTCAACATTACCGCACACCGACTGAGTCGCTGTCATCAAGCTAACGCCGGCCAAGCACAGCGAATACTGTCTGGCGCTGAAAAAATCACGCTACAGTCGCTCATCTGTCGCTACCTGGCGCTATTGATGAATCGGCCTCCCCTTCTTCTTAAATAATGTAGCTTTTTTTGAGATTTGCAACATAAGAAGGCATAATACAGTAGCTGTAAAAATTCGGAACATATAAGAATTGGTAGAGAATAAAAGCACTTCAGAAATGTAAATTTTGAGGTCTTTTTTTTATGACCAGATTACTATTTACAAAGATGACGAATGTGTCCTGGCAAACAACTTGCATCGGGCAAAATGGAAAGTGATCAGCCCAACTGGCAATGAAGCTATGGTCCCTTCTGTGTGCTTTACAGTACCACCACCAAACAAAGAAGCTGTAGATTCAGCAAACAGGTGAGTGCTACCGAATCATCTAGCAATAAAGGTAAAATGCAATACAAAAATGTTAAAACCATTATAGGAAAAAAACCTTATGCTGCCAATGGTTTTAGCAGACTTGGACCCACTGTAAAATTAGACAAGGTGTGAGGTTTGGCTCATTAGAGTGATTATACAGAATTGTACCAACTCAACCCCTTTCATGTATTGCTACCAAATGCCACCTCCTTCAAGTCAAACTTGTTTTGGTTGGGAATCCAAAGGTTAATTAAGGTGAGGTGGGGTAAGGTGAGCCTAGTTATATTACCATAATCTGGGCGTCCAAAATCAGGCTTTAATATTCATCCTCCTGGGATCCTTCTATGTGGCAACTGCTGCCGTTCTGTTTGCAGGGTGGGCATGCAAGGTGAGTTAGCAAACTCTATTGGCCACTAGTGGTTACCAGGGGGTGCAAGAACCAGGTGAGTAACACTCCATACCCGGGCTTCTGAGGGCTCATTAACAAGAGGAACATTACAGTTTGGGTCAGGAACTTCTGTTGCAGATAGTGGTTGCATGATTCTGATGCTTAAGTTGGGTAGTACCTATATGTTTTTGACTGCTGACTTGCTATAATACCTGCTCAAATCTTATTTACTGTTTTAATTTCAGGATTGAACAAATGTATCAGAGTGTATTATCGCTCTGGCATGAATCCCACATAAACATGAAGAGCACGGTATCCTGGCATTATCTAATGAATGAAATAGAGGCCATCCGCTCCAGCAAAGTCTCCTCGGTATGATAATATATATACCCTAAAGCGACTGTAAAGCATCTCTAAAGGACTCCCTAACTACCCGCCACCCTGCCTCTGGGGTCGCTGATAACCTCACCTGGCGCTCACAATGCTTTCTTTGCTGGCCGCCACATCTCCGGGCTTCCCTTTAGCTGAGATGTGCTCCCACGTTCAGTGATTCAGATAGGCTTGTGCGGAGGGAGTGCCTCCCAGATTACAGGGAATCTGGGGATGGGACCAGTCATCTGTCATTTTTTCATATCAGACAATCAACATTGTCAAAATTGCCAGGTGAGTGTGGTGTCAGTGGTGGAAAACCACATTTTTTAAATTGGTCCACCACCAAGTCAGTCGCATTGCTCAAGGTACACAGACTGGGAGGGAGGATGGGGGCACTGGAAAAAGGTTTTCTGCCACTTTAATATGTCCAACTCTCTGTTAGTCTGTTGTTGGTTTGTCAATGCAGTTTGTTGCAACAAAAACTGAATCTTAACCCCATTCTCTCCCACCAGTCTCTCCCCTTAAAGCTGTCCTATAGTGTCCAAGAAAAATTCCCAACCCTGTTAACTTGCAGACAAACCTATAAGCTGTCTCTAAATCTGGTTAAAAACAGAGGCTTGGTCACACACATCTGCAGAAGTATGCTTAAGCTGCACCACCAAGCGCCAAGGTGCCCCTGTGAGGTGCAGTCCTAACTCTAATCACTGAGAGCCCCACTTGGGACATACAATGCAATAGATAAATTGGGAGCAGGCTTACCTGAGGTTGCCCTAAAACCTTGTGTGCAGCCCATGTGGTGGAAGGGTCAAAGACCTTGCAGTACAGCCTAGACCCCACACACCTTGTGCTTGCACTAATTCAAAAGAAACAAAGGAGGGGGGGTGGCAGCTGCTCAGACCATTTTATAACTGACCTGGGAGGTGCACCTGAGCAGGGCAATTAGGATACAAAAGTCTTAAAGTGGACCAACACCCAGGATTTTGACTATCCTGGGTCTTGGTCCACTTCGGTGGGGCACCCCCGATCGGGGTGCCCCGCTGTGTGAAACCCCCCGAAAAACTCACCTCTCCCCGCGCCGACGGACAAGCCGCGGACAAGCGGCTCCTCCGCCGCCTCCTCCCGCGCGTCCCTCTTGACGCGCGTGCGCCCGCGGTAAGGGGTTTGGGGTGTTTGGGGGGGTTTCACCCCGCGGGACATCCCGATCTCGGATGTCCCACGGGGAGGGAGGTGATCGGCCCGGGAATCTTATAGATTCCCGGGCCGATCACCCGTGGGTGTTGGTCCACTTTAAAGGAGTCACAGCACTCAACCCTGTTAGCTTGCAGACCAACCTGAAATCTTTCTCTGTTAGCTTGCAGACCAACCTGAAATCTGTCTCTAAATCTAGTTAAAAACAGAGGACTCAGTGACACACATCTGCAGAAGTATGCTCAAGCTGACCCACCAAGCGCCAAGGTGCTTCTGTGGGGTGCAGTCCTAACTCTAATCTCTGAGAGCCCTATTTGGGACATACAATGCAATAGATAAATTGGGAGCAGGCTTACCTGAGCTTGGTGGTGCACGTTAAGCATACTTCTGCAGATGTGTGTGACTGAGTCCTGTTTTTAACTAGATTTAGAGACAGATTTCAGGTTGGTCTGCAAGCTAACAGGGTTGAGTGCTGTGGCTCCTTTAAGACTTTTGTATCCTAATTGCCCTGCTAACATGCACCTCCCATGTCAGTTATAAAATGGTCTGAGCGGCTGCCACCCCTCCTTTGTTTCTTTCCAAGAAAAATTCCCCCTCCCATCCTCTGTCCTCAGCTAACTTCTCTTTATAAAAATGTCCTCTTTCTGGCCAAAAGTCTCATGTTGCAATGGCATCCCTGCAGATTGAAGTCTACAGAATGTCGCATTTGGTCCTTGAAGAAGGTGAGTACCCTGCCGCTGGGGAAGTTAGGCTGTGAACCACGCCTCTGTTCAGACTTTAAGTCTGCTTTAAGGGCTCTGGTCCAATACCAATTTACTTCCTTTGTTCTTCTGTTTTTGCGTTATGGCTGATTCTTTACAGTTCTTTTTTGCTCCTTGGACATTTGTTGATTGTATGTGTGACTTTAGACACACTGATTGTATAAGGTCTGAGGTTTCTCTTGTGCCAAATAGCTACTATCAACTTTTCTAGGTAGCTGAGTTATAGTTGTTACAGTTAGGAGCTTTCCCCACTTGGTATAACATGCTGTCAATGTAATTTTAACATACTTCTGTTTTACAATGCAGATTAAGACGTTGTTGCCTGGAGAACATCAGCAGGTATTGAGCAATCTAAAATCCCGTTTTGATGATTTCCTGGAAGACAGCCAGGAGTCGAAGATATTCTCTGTTTCTGATATATCTCAGCTTGAAAGAGAGGTCAATGTCTGCAAACTGTACTATGAAGAGCTGCTTAAATCTGCTGAACGAGGTATATGTTTGTACATATATTTTACTGTAAATGAATTGTAACCATCTGGCGGTGACCTATTTCTTAAAGTCAAACAAAACCCATCTTCTAATTATAAAATCTAAAAGATTTCAGGGCTGGCTGCAGGCCTTCCCCTGGGGCATCCCAAATCTGGAAGCCCTGCTGTGTGAACCCCCCTCTCGCTGGGGTGCCTCAAAACTCACCTGCTTCCTGACTCCTTTGCTGATGTAAATATTGGTGGCCGTATCCCCTGCATCTTTGGGCTGTGTGGTGCGAGTGCTCCTGATGCTGGCCGTTTTCGTTCCTGAATACGATAAACAGAGCCGTTTGGCAGACATTACATATGCATGGCAAACGACATGTGCCATAGGACCAGGGAAATGTGAGTTTGTATGGGCAATCTGGGGAGTTTCACACAACGGGACATTTATAGCCAGGGCCACATTTGGTGATCACGCCCCAAAAGCCTTACCATGCTGTAAAGAAAGGTTGCATGCCAATAAGTGCAAGGGGTGTACAGTGTGAAGGGTGTGGGATCACTGTGTGAGTGCACCTGAAATGATGGCCACATAGCTATTATTTCAGATGCAAATTTCAGGGAAAGTGAACCTTGGGGCCCAAATTCTGAAAAAACAGTACTAGCAGCAACACATTAAATCAAGGACACTGTGTGCTTCAGCTTCTGGTCCTAAGTGTCACAGAACCCAGGGCTGGACCAGGTAAGTATAGTGGAGCGGGATGGTTGTTTAGAGAGTAATCAGTCCACTTAAAACATAACACTGTGTCCCAAACCCACAGTAAGCTATACTTAGTCCAGGCCCGAATTACCAGGCGGGGGGGGGGGGGAGCAGAAAACAAAAGAACACAGTGTACTTCAGTAAGAGGAACTTGCTGCTCTTGCTTATGGTCCCTCACATGAGAGCCAGGGCTGGACCAGGTGAGTATAAACAATTGTGGGGCTGGATAGCATGAAGAGGGTGACTTGAGAAATGTTTGTTCCCTCACCACCAGCACCACAGCTGGCTCCATAGTCCTTGTTTGATCCCCAGGAGATGGGGCAACAGAAGCACAATGTACACTGCATTAGCCAGTGTCTTCTGCTGTAGTGTGTGTTGTGCCTTCCAGCCCACCATCTGGCAGAGTGGCAGCAAATTAAAAACTGTCTCTCTGGTCATCCTTTGTCTGAGAGGGCACAGTCGGGTTGGGTGGTGTGTTTGACCATCATGGAAGAAGGAGGTAGAATTTCACATATTCCACAACTCCCAGACTTGCCCAGTCACACCTGACCCAGTGATTCCAGATAAGATCCTAGCACAGAGATCAATTCCAAATCCAACGATTCAAAATGTATGAAGCAAGTGTAACAAGGCAGTGGCTGAATAGGTAGGTATGTTTCGAAGCAGTGGACCTGGATCTGTGGGGCAGCTAAGGTGAGTGTACTTTTTGATTTTAAATGTCTGAAGATGCCCTATTTGTTGGCCCTTATTGCTTATTATTTTTAACGTTGATATATATATTTCAACAGAGGAACAAGAAGAATCTCTTTACAACTTGTATACATCTGAGATTCGAAACTTCCGCCTTAGACTGGAGAGCTGTGAGGAGCGTCTTATTCGACAAATCAGAACTCCACTGGATAGGGATGATCTGCATGAAAGTGTGCTGAGGATTTCTGAACAGGAGGTATGATGATGTTTTAGTTGATGAGTATAGTGTAGTCGGCACTACAGTATTTTAGAAGCTTATGTATTTAGACCCAAATGCAATACCCTCTTTAAAGTATTTGCAAGTGAGTATACTAAAATATATGATCATGATCTACCATAACAGAAATTGAAGAAAGAGCTGGACCATCTAAAAGTAGATCTGTCAGCCATTACAGATAAATGTGAAGAGTTTTTCAGCCAGGCCGCTGCCTCCCCGGCAATCGAATCTTTACAAGTAGAGCTGAATACAGTTATACAGACTATGAGCCAGATGTATTCCATGTCTTCCATCTACCTGGAAAAGTAAGTTAATGTATGCTGTTGTGTGTAGATTGTTAAGGTGGATCTTGCCTAAAATTCACATTACAACCCCACACCCACACATCCACATGAAGATGTCACAATTCTGCTAAGACAGGGTACTAAGCATTCTCAATGGACAATTTATGTGGCAGCATAGTAGTGATGTCAAACCCCTACTTGGCTAAAGAAGAACTGAGGAACTGCCTCCTGAGATGATATTTGGTGGGTGGATGCATAGTCCCACACTTTGCATCAGAAAGAGGGTAATAAGCCTGCCTGTCAGGAATTTGACACCTAAGCCCCTATGCTGCACTCTTGTCTTCCTCATCCCTACCTAATGCCTGTGGCTCATGGAGAGGGATATAGATATACCCTAGGGTTGTATGTGCCATTATTCTATTCTATTACAGAGAAAAAAGCTGTACTCAATTTTTCAGTGACTTCATCTGTAATGGTAGTAAATGCAACTTGAAAAGTGTGGACACTATTGTGCACATAGATATCTGTATGTATTATAGGCTATAAAAAATAACTATATTATCATTTATGTATATCATTCTTTTTATATGGTTTTTGATACCACTTTTTTGGAAATAATATTTTGGCCATTACAAATATATGTGGCGCAAAACCCACATTTTTAACTAGCATCCCCTGAATTGCTCCCTCCATGATTAGTACCTTTTGCCAATTTTCACAGCTCCTGCTTCACTATAACCCAGATAATGGCACCTGTTTTAGCTGTAAAGCTCCGCCTCCTCCATTCATTGCCAGTGTTTTGTGTGGGGCAATGATGTCATTGCCACACCTATGCAATGAATGATTGCCTGCCATCTTACAGAGAGGGATGGCAAAATACAGTGTTCCAGGAGGATTTAAAAAGTGAAAATATCTATTTCTAGTTCTACACCCTAAGTAGGGTATTGGCAGGGGCTTTGGCCAAATGTATTTCACAAGTTTGGTGGGTTTCGATTCGCTTTATAAGTTGAACATGCACAACAAAGCTGGTAAAGAAAAATAGCTTGCCACAGATGTTCAAAAGCACATGGCCGCATGGTATTATGTATTTTCTTTCTTTACCTTAGGTTAAGGACTATAAATCTGGTGCTAAAACATACACAAGGAGCTGAGACTCTAGTAAAGACATATGAAACCAAACTCTGTGAAGAGGATGTTATTACAGCCGATAGAAGCAGTACCGACAGACTAATTGCCACCTTGAAGGTAAGTTGTATGTTATTTTAATTGTGAAAACTTGCACAGTATATGATACTTCTGTATCGATCTTTAGACCATTATGTTAACATTTCTGTTGCCATCTGTGTGCCATTTTGAACACAACATTTAGCCTGGCTATCTGTGCATGTGCCCCCTAACCTTTCCAAGGGAGCACATTGTGACGGTGCCTGGTGTACCCCCTTCTGTTTGATATTGAATGATCTGGAGCAGAGGTTCCCAACCAGTGGTACTAGAACTACTTGTGGTACTACAACTCCACTCTCAAAGTCTCAAAGTCACTGGAGTGGAAAGTAAGGTGGCATGAAGCATTACAGACAAGCTTCTGCGCCAATGGAATATGACATGTAATCAAGTCAATAAGCTTCCAGAGTGTGGGAGTGGAGCATCTTGGAATGACTGAACAGCTGGCAAAATGTTGGGCTAGAATTGGAACCCATCTTCCCTGTGAAGTCTGTATTAGTGGTGGTATGAGTGGTACTTTAGATAATTGCAAAATTGGAAGTGTTACTCCATGAACAAATGTTGGGAACCCCTGACCTAGAGCAGTGTGCTGCAGTGGGTTTACCCAAAATGTGGGAGGACTACTGCAAAAAGGCTGTTTTGACACCTTTAACTTATGTATGTTTTGTTACTTTGTTTACAGCAATGGAGGTCAGAGGTTGACGAGAAGCGAGAAGTGTTTCATGCATTAGAAGACGAACTGCAGAAAGCTAAATCCATTAGTGATCAGATGCTTAAAGTTCACAAAGAAAGGGATCTGGATTTTGACTGGCACAAAGAAAAGGCAGATCAGATTGCAGAAAGATGGCAGAATGTGCACTCCCAAATTGAAAACAGGTTTGTAACATGTTTCTTTTCCTTATTTATAGCTACTGTGATGGAGGGGGGCGGGACTGCCCTGATGGGTGGTGGGTTTGGCGAACCAGGGAGGTACCCCCCCTTTTCTTTTTTTTTTTTTTCTTTGTTCTTCTTCTCCTTTTTGTTCTCCTCTTCAACTTCCAACCTTGTTCCTACCCTCCCTTGCACTCCATCCCTATAACTTCCCCCATTTTATAATAGAAAGGCTCCGTGGTTGTCAGGGGGGTAGATGATTCCGTTGTCGAACAGCATATGTTAAAGTCATCACTTATATTGTTCTGTCTGTACTGTTCTATGGACAAGATTGTTGTATGGAACTGTCAATTTTTGTGTGTCTTATTGCCCTGTCTACCTCAATAAAGATTTATTGTTAAAAAAACAAATCTTAAACCGGACCAACAACCTGACACAGACCTTGATAAATGGTTGCTCCCCTTGTTTTGGGGGATGAGACTGCCGGCCCCTGTGTGAGCTTTATTTTAAACATTAAAAGTAAAAGTTTTTTACATTTTTTAGTCTTTTTTTGGCTGGGATGACCTGTGCTAAAGGCTTATGGACCTTTATATGTGCTTATATTGGGGCTCAGCAGCAGCCCCTTTTTGCGTTTAGGTCCCTCTGCCTCGCTTCACTGCTGCAGGGCTTATTGGAGCTGCATATACCTTTGGCATTACACTTTTGAAGTTGGAAAAGAAAACTCCCCAGAACTCTCTTGCCCCATTTACTGAAGCATTGTCAGCCCTTACATTTACTCCTGCATCCACTTGAGCTGAAACGCTTCCTCACCGATTTTCTAGTCGTAGTGGCCATTTTGAAGTTTCCTCTTCCAGCATCTCAGCCATGCTGCTCCCTGGATTTCACTGACATAACTGACATTGCACAGTAATAGGAAACCCAGCACCACTTCCTGTTCGTAGGCGGCTCCCACCATTTTGTCATTAAATTTACCACAGCAGGAGTTAGAAAAAGGTAAAGAAATGTTTAACTGCCCTGAGGAGGGATGCATATGAGCACTGTATGTTTTGTTTGCCCGGTTTAAGTCATTTTCGACTGTTGGTCCACTTTAAAATACATCTGTAAAATCAAAGCATACCTTACATTTTCTTCCAGGCAGTTTATCCTTCCTGGTTGTCTGTTTCAAAGGCCTGTGTTTTCAGTCATGCCCCCAGCTTTTTCTCTAGTCCTTGCTACCGCTAAATGGAGTTGCTCACAGACAATGGTGTAGGTTCGGGCGGGATTTAGGAGACTTTTTGGATGAAAGCTGAGAGCATGACTTTGACCCTTGATGTATGTGGTGTCATTTGATATCAATCCATAGAAAATAACCCTTGTAAAACATCAATTAAATATCTTTTTTTAACATTTTGATGTTTGGTTCTGATTATCTTTCTGCTGTATGAAAGATTACGAGATCTAGATGGAATAAGCAAGTCATTGAAATACTACAAAGAATCATACCTAAATCTTGACTCATGGATAAGGCAAATGGAGGAGACACAAAGTAAGCTGCAGGACAGTATGCAAGACAGCAAGTCCCTATCTAAACTGCTAGAACAACAAAAGGCAAGCAACCGTGTCAATGTCCTCTTTGAGGTTTACATACTGTACATTACTATAACATTATTTTGGTAAAGTTCTATTCAAGCAGTGATGTCTAAATTATGAGTAATCATGACCTTACCAGGAATCATTTTTGGGCAGTGGCACCTGTGATACTGAACACAAACAACAAAATCAAGACTGAAACCCCACAAAATAGGAAATCCTTTGCACACTTTTGCCTCGTCTGTATTTTTTATACCAAATAAAATCTGTCTATACTACAGTCTATACCTCCATAATGGGCTAAGCAAAACAGGACTTAAGACTGACCTTGTAACACATCAGTTGAAACTTGTCTCTGTTCAGGATGTGGCCTATTAACAGTGTCACACAGAGCTCTGTTTCTAAGCCACCGGCCAATTCACAGAGAAAGCTAGTGGTTATGCCATAGCATATACAACCTGTTTTGACCTCTTTATTTAAAACTTTTGTTTGCAAGACCACAGTACATCGTGTTCAGGCTTAAACAAAAAAAAAAGAAGAATATACTCACCCTTTTTCCACCTCAGCTCGTCTGTGCAGGTCGGCTGCCCCCCGCAGCTTCTACATCCAGTGCCGGCATCTTCATACCGAGGGCAGGGTTCCAGCGATTCTATCTCCCAGCTCTGGTGGCTTCTTACAGTGGGGTCCGTGGGGTCTTGTTTTTGTCCCCAAACATCTACTCCATTCATTGCAATGGAGGAAGCGGGCCAAGGTTTGGGGGCGTGAAGCCAGCCTAATAGATGCCACAATGTCAGCCTGATGCTGTAGGAAGGGAATTGCTTGATCTTCCTCATCTGTATGTATGAAGACACTGGCGCTGAACAGAGGAACTGCGAGAGACAAAAGGTATAGCAAAGTATAGACTGATTTTTCCGAATTCCTGGTCATAGACTTTATTTTGCATTTTTGTTCTTGTTTTCATGAATTATACAGGTTTAAATTATGTTGTCATGAGCAGAGGCATAACCACATGTGTCTGGGCCCTAGGTCAGGCATTAAAAAGGGGCATCCATGTTGCTCAGACAGTAACATTTAGCCTCTAGGATGTTAGTAACTAAATTTGATACAATAAACTACTAAATACTGAAACATCAAATTCAGATGATGCTTTTTTTCTATGTACATGTCATGTGAGCGCAAATCATAAAGCTGGAAGGGCCCATCACGGGCCCAGATGCAGGAGATATCTCTGTACCTAGTTATTCCCCTGTACATAAGTATTAAACTCATTTCTGCATCTTATGCACTTTTTACTTATGCTAGTTTTTAATGCCTTGTGTTATACAGGCGCTGATTTCAGAAATAGAGATGAAACAAAGCAAGATGGATGAGTGTCAGAAGTATTCAGAGCAGTACTCCTTGGCCATAAAGGTATGTTTTTCTAATGGTTTACATGCATTCTTTTCACACTGTAGCACAGATTTATCATGAGGATTGCAAAGTAATATTGGCAAGGCCAGCCTCTCAGCTTTTCTGGTTTTTGGCAACTACAGACATCTTGCTCCGCTCTTTCGTGCATTGGTCTAGATACATTTGTCCATACCGAAAATTGTTGCTCTAAAATATATCATATAATGTATGAATATATAGATTTTTTTTTTTAAATCAGAATCTCGTTATTTATAGGATTATGAGCTACAGCTAATGACATACAGAGCATTAGTAGATTCCCATCAAAAGTCTCCAATGAAACGCAGAAGATTTCAAAGCTCTTCTGATGTTGTTGTACAAGAGGTGAGTGTAAGGCTTAAAGAAAAATAGCTGATACTTCTAAACTTATTGTTGTATACAAATACATATGGTAATAGTGGTAAATCTGTGAACAGTCCCAAAATAAAATGTATCCCTCTGGCTTATATATTTATCACTGTGGGTCTGTGCATGAGGGAACAGCGGCACGGGGCAGATAGCACATGCATGTATGTTACTGTATCATACATATCACACTCAGTAGACCGTGCCCTGGAAAACATGCGATATGAATGCTAAAAAAAATGTTGACATTGCATTTACTTAATTTGCTATTTTCTGTTGTTGTTTTTAGTACATGGATCTTAGGACACGTTACACTGCTCTGATGACGCTTTTTAGTCAGTTTATTAAGTTTTCTGGAGAAACCTTAAAACGGTTAGAAGAAGAAGAGGTAAAAAGTCAAAATGGAACTGATGGTTTAGTTTTTCAATTTGAGAAATTATTTTTTTCAGTGTATTGTTACGATATAGCACTACTATTGGAAATAGCTAAATAATTTCAGTTCAATTATATTATTACCATACTATGGGGCCCTCAAATAATCGATAAAGGTAATATCATTAAGGTTTTTATATCCCTTTGCACCATAAAGAATTCTGCAATTTTCATGCGAGCTTTTCCTTTTGCTCTTTTTGTGGTGGAGGGTACTTTTGCTTGTACTGACAACTGCTCTGGTTTATCACGAAATAGGATCACATGTACTGTACAGGAGAGCACATATTTCCTGCGAATGTTGCTTTTTGATCTTTTTGTGGTGGAACGGGCCTTTACTACTTTTCTTTGTACTGACTGAAATGTTCAGGAGAGAAAATAATATAATACTAATTAATCACTTTGATTTATGAATGCTCTATGAGGGTATTCAGCTCTGCTGGGCACACAGAATGCATCTAGAAAGCATACAAGCTGAGCATGCGCCGTGGGATCAAGCTACAAGGTGAGGATTTGGTGTGTTCATGGGGTTCCACACAGCTGGGATTTTGGCGCACTTCAAATCCATATGTTATATCACTAATATATTTACACATTTTTTTAAATATACTTTTATGGCAAATGTTATCAAAAACAGGTTGTTCATCATACAGTACACAAGTTAACAAAAATCAATCATTTCAGCAAAACATTATACAAAGACTGACTACCTTTGCATTAGCTACAAGTAAGGACCTAACATAAAAACCTGAATTGCAGAGCTCATGTATTTTCTGTATGTACTGCCCTGTTTATTATGTATTGTCATCTTAGTTGCAGTCTTGCATGTTTTTAAGTTTTATACACAGGCTGGGCTTTTTCTTTCCACTGTCATTAACCGCTTGGACACTAGATGTTGTTTATTGTGCAGTTTATATCTTGCTTTTGTGGAGCTGGGTATTTCACTTCTCACTACTCTCCTGAAACCTAATTGACAAGACAAGGTGGTTGAACACATCTGTACCTGTTAATTTTCTGAATGTGGTAAGTTCCTAAATATATTTAATATGTTTATAGATACTGATGCTATTTAAACGACCTTCATTCTCCAAACTCACTCTGAGAAAAAATGGATACGCAAACGCCATAAAGCATAGTTCACTTGTGCCCTTCACTTGTTCTTGCATTTATCTACCGTATATACTCGAGTATAGGCCGTCCCGAATATAAGCCGAGGCACCCAATTTTTCCACAAAAAAATGGAACAAGTTATTGACTCGAGTATAAGCCGAGGCGGCTTTTTTCAATTGGAATTGGAGTTGACACACAGAAAGAGACACACACACACACACACACACACACAGAAAGGGACACACACACAGAAAAACACACACACACACACACACACACACAGAAAGAGACACACACACTGTGGGTACCCGCTGCTGCTGCCGCCGCTCTCAGACGCGCAGGTGTCGGGGGTCAGGGTTTGGCCGAGGTTACCCTCCTCCCCTCCTCCGCAGCCGCCAGCCACCGCCGTTCTCACACACACACCAGCACTTCCTGGCTGTTGCGCGCTCGTCGTCGGTGGGCGTGCCCCATATGGCATATGTTTTCATTGGACGCCGCCCATTGACGACCAGCGCGCAGCAGCCTGGCAGTGCCGGTCAGTGTGTGAATGTGTGTGCGTGTTTGTATGCATGAGAGCGGCGGCGGCGGCAGCAGCGGGTACAGCAGGGACCCGCAGCGGCCGCCCCTCACCCTCCAGCCCCTGGACTCGAGTATAAGCCGAGGCGGCTTTTTTCAGCCCAAAAAGTGGGCTGAAAAACTCGGCTTATACTCGAGTATATACGGTATGTTTTTTTTTTTAAAGTCCAACCTACTGAAATGTGGTTTATCTGCTGTTGCATGCCCAAAAGCCTCTAATTGCCATCTTGAGCCTTCCTAGTGATACATTTTTTTAAATAAAAAAAGCCTAGTTAATGCTATTTTCAGTTTTGAATTGAGTGGGGAAGAAAGTTTTACTAGGGTTTTATTGCCTTTGACATTTTGGAGATTTATAATCACCCGTATTTTCAGTAGCCAATCAGAAAGTTCATAAAACAGAATACAAAGCCGGGTGCCACTGTCAGAGAATAATATTCAGAGGTTACACATAACACAGTGGGTGGAGCTTCATTTACAAAACAGGCACAGGTTTCAGATCCTATTTATTTTAGATATCAACATCATCAGACAGCCTTTTATGAACTGACCTGCGCAGTCTTTGGCTTTACCTGCTTAGTTGGGCACCAATTTATAGCCTGGATACAGTTCCAAAGTCTTCCATGGTGTATTGCAAACATTGTTTATGCATAACATTTTTATGAGCTATTTGGCCATTTACATTTCATTGTAGGATGTACAGCCATTGAATGTTATGTCTTTTGTTCTAAGAAAGACAGGTAAGTGAAACTGGACTGTCATATTTAATCACAATGCAATGATTAGGCATATAGGAACTGTTCCTCCTTGCTTTTTCAAATGTAAACCTTTTTTTTATCCGTATTTTATTTTAGACTTTCTTCTATTCAGAACGCTCTTCCATGGCCATGTCAGCATATCCAGAATTAGCAGAGCAACAAAAATCCACAGCAGAAGAAAATAGAAAACTTTTGTTAAGAATACAGGAACTTGAGATAACACTAGAAGAGGTGAAAAAACAAAAGTTTATGCTAGAACAGGAACTCCCAAAAGTTAAGGCAGCTGCTGAGGTTGAGATAAAGAAACATCAAAAGGCAGTTGAAGAATTAACCTTGCAGAAAACTAAAGCGGAATATGAGGCACAACAGTGTCGATTACAGCTGGAAACTACTGTCAAGCTGCAGACTGCTGCAGAGCAACAACTTGATCATGTACGTCAGGTGACAAGACAGGCTGAGTCTAAAAGAGATGCAGTGGAGGATAAACTCAGGGCATTTAAGACCCAGATTGAAGAAAGCACCACTGCAAGAAGAAAATTAGAAGAACACTTAAAGAGAAAAGAATTGGAACTCCAAGAAGTAGAAAATAAAAAGAATAGTCTTATTGCTGAGCTAAAAAGGAAAGCTGAGAGTGAAGAAGAACTTTTGAGACTGAATAAACGTCTTGAAAATGATCTTGTATTCCAGAAGAAGATTGTGGAAGAGAAAATGGAATATGAAGCTAAAAGGCAATACTCTGATTCTTTGTATAGCTATGCTTCCTCTAAAGAGATGGTCATACCAGCACGTACAATACAAGAAGTTCATTATATGATTGAATCAGACGTAAGGGGCCCTCAAGTAGAACAATATGTTAAAAAAGCAGAAACCCTGAAGCAGCAGCTTGATGAGCTTACACTGGTTCACAGAAAAGCAGAAAATGAAATTAAACAGTATAAAGCTGAGCTTAGTGCACTGCAGATACAAAAATCAGCTGCAGATGACAAAATCCGTCAGCTAAGAAATCAGTTAGATGACACACACAATATATTGCAGCAGCTTAAAATAGACTTGGAGCAGAAAAACCAGCTGGAGCAAAATTATGTCATGCAATTGAGAGAAGTTGAACGAAAACTGTATCAGAGTCAGGATAAAGCTGAAGAAGTCATGCAGGAGGCCAATGACTTAAAGAAAATTAAAATAAGTTTTCAAGATGAGCTAAAGATATTGCAACAGGATAAAGTGGCCTTAGAACATAAATTAAAGATGCAGAAAGCAGACTATGATGATGCCAGGGAGAAGCTGAAGGTGTGTCAGGAAGAACTTAGACAAAAGGATATGTCAGAAAGAAGCAGTCTTCAGAAATTATCATTCCTTGAAGAAGACCTAACGAGAAAGAAGCAGGAAGTGGATGATTTACGTAAAAAAATGGATGATCTTTCACGAGCACACGCAAAGTCAGAGAACAGTGTGAAGATTTTAAATTCACAAATCACTACTTTACAGCAAGAAAAAAGTGTAATTGAACATAGATCACAATCTCGAAGTGGAGAAGTAGATAGTTTACGTGACCAGCTAAGGAAAGCTCAAGAGGAACTCAATCAAAATTCTAGGGCCCAGAAAGAGGACCAACAGAAATTAATTAAACTTCAAGATGAATTGACAAAAAGTACTCAGTGGGCGAATTCGCTGAAGCTAAAGGTAGATGAAATCACTAAGATAAACAATGAGACAGAAATGATGCTGAGAAAGGTTAAATCCGAATCTGAAAAGGTTACAATGGAGAGAAATAATTTACAGAAAAATCTTGATGTTGTAAAAACGCAGTTGGAAACCACTAAAGAACAAATACGAGTGACTAATGATCAACTGCAGAAACAGTCAAAAGGAGAGTATGAAACTCAGACCATGGTAAAGAGACTTGAGGAAGAACTGTCAAAAACAAGAAATGCTCTAAATGAAATTAAACAGAAATATGACAAACAGAGTCTAACAGTCTTAAGCTCAGAAAAAGATATTCGCAACTTAAAATCAGAAATAAATAACCTGACACTGGAAAAACGAATGGCAGATCAGAAACTTCAGCAGCAGCAATCACAGCTACAGGAAGTAAATGCTAAGTTGAAGAAAACTCAAGATGATCTTCATAAAAAGAATGTTGATGAGCAGTTAGCACAAAAGAAGCTTTTGCTATACCAGGAGGAGTCTACAAAATACAAACATTCAGCAGAGGATTTTAGAAAGAAATTAGAAAAAACTGTGGAATCCAGTTTAAGCACAGAAAATAATTATTCCAACATACGGCTTGAAGTCGTTTCCTTGAAGCAAGAGAAAGCAATGTTAGAAGAAAAAAATAAGTTAATGAAAATGGAGCTTCTAGAGCTTCAAGAGAGATTACAGAGATGCCAGGAGCAACTAAATACAGAGAAAAAATCAGCAATAGATTATGCTCAAAAATGTAGAAAACTTGAGGAAGAACTTGAAAGCCAAAAGCGAACTGTTGAAAGCTTGAAACAAAAAGTTGACTTGCAGAGGCAAGATCATATTAACCAACTGAGATACCTGCAGAATGAAATTCAACAAAATACCAGTCTTAGGAGTCCTCTTCAGAAAAATGACTATGAAGTGAAAGGAAACAGCTTTGCTTATTCATCTTCAAGCTCTCAGCAAGATTTTGACATACTTAGTCAAAGAGCTAAAGCTTCTCCTGTGCTGAGACGAAAACTGGATGGTCATATTGATGTGAGCTCACCTGTCTTTAACTCTACAGTTATTGAAGAGAAGAAGAAACATGTGGATGGTTATGATGACACTGTGCAGAAGGAACTTCAGCTTCAGCTCTCCAGGATAAAGCAGTCACTAGACAGTGGAGACAAGGGACAGCCTTTCACAGAGTACGTTACACAGACCAGCACAGAACTTCAGATATCTGTTGATAACCTTAACTCCTTCAGACAGCTGTCAGAACTAGAGAGTATAAAGGATAAAAGTTTACAGAATGCCTTTCAAACATTAAGAATTGAAGAAGAGAAAATTGGAAAAGAGCTGGGAAAATTTGAAGAGGTAGTGGCAATATCTTTTTTGAATCCCCCTTAATTTATACTATATACTATTATTTGTCATTGCTATTTGCCTATTTTGTGTTTTTTTTTGGTAGTTTAAGCCCTTTTTGCTTACATAGTTTGCTGGTTCCTATTAGATAAAAGGCAGTGCTTTTTAGGGAACTTGCCGTGTGAGAAATTTGAGGGCTATAACTAAACAACAGTTCTGTGCTGATGTTTCTGTCGCTCCATATAAACTTTTTACTTGATCTTTGGCTAATTATTTTAGCCCTATATAGTGTAGTACAGGACAAGTTTGGATCTGAATTTTCAGACATTTTGCAATTGCCTCATGGTTGTAGTTAGGGAAAAATTATCACAATAATATTCTTTTTGCTGTATCTGACCCCGTTGGAGGATTATGCTGACTTGTTCTTGTACAAACAAATGAATGTAATCAAAAAATCATGGGTGTCATCTCACTGGGAGGAAGGGAATGTTATCAGCAAATTAAGGTATTTTTTGTGCTTTTACCAGCTTGGAGTGATGTCATCCTTGAATTTTCTTTTTAACAAACCTCCCATCTTCATTGGCCAAACATTAAGTGGAACTATGGGGTTGATTCGGCACCAGGTGCAAAAAGTGCACTTTGAAGTAAAACTGTGCACTGTAGGTGAAAAATATAGAATGTCTATTTTTTAATGCCGAATCCACTTCTTGGTACAAAATGTAAGGTAATAGCACTTTTACCAAAAAATAGCATAGTGCAGTTTTTGCTTCTGGTGCTAAATCAGCCCTTAATTTAGCACCAGGTACAACAAGTGCACTAATTTTCTTGGAGTAACATGGAACATGGAAAATGATTTAGCTTTACTGGATAGATGGTCAAAACTGTGGAAACTAGAGTTTAATGTCTCTAAATGTAAAATCATGCACTTGGGTAGAAGGAATCCCTGCTCTGAGTACCGTATGGGCAGTACTGTGTTAGCCAGGACCTCGGAGGAGAGAGATTTAGGGGTACTGATTACTGATAGCTGCAAGATGAGTGGACAGTGTAGCCAGGCAGTGGGAAAAGCAAGCAGGATGCTCGGCTGCATAGCTCGAGGCATCACCAGTAGGAAGAGGGAGGTTGTGATGCCGCTGTATAGAGCCCTGGTAAGGCCACAGCTAGAATACTGTGTGCAGTTCTGGAGACCTTACCTGCAAAAAGACATTATTCAAATAGAACGTGTCCAAAGGCGGGCAACGAAAATGGTGGAAGGACTTAAACTTAAAACTTATCAGGAGAGACTTAAAGAACTTAATTTGTACAGTCTGGAGGAAAGAAGGGAGAGGGGGGACATGATTGAGACCTTTAAATATGTGAAAGGATTGAATAAGGTTCAGGAGGGAAGTGTTTTTAAGAAGAAGCTTAATGATAGAACAAGGGGGCACAGCCTGAAGCTAGTTGGGGGGAAGATCAGGAGCAATGTTAGAAAATATTATTTTACAGAAAGAGTAGTAGATGCTTGGAACAAACTTTTAGCAGAGGTAGTTGAAAAATCAACAGTCACTGAATTTAAACATGCCTGGGATAAGCACACATCTATCCTAAGATAAAGGGTACATACAGTATACACATAAGGGCAGACTAGATGGACCGTATGGTCTCCTTCTGCCGTCAACCTTCTATGTTTCTATGAGTAATAATTGGCATTCCCCTTTATTTTCTATCTAGAGGTAAATTCGGCAGTGGGTATAAAAAGAGCACCTTTTTTTAGTTTTAACCTAAAGTGCACTTTTTACTTCAAAGCGTTCTCTTTTCATATACTTTGCTGAGTCAGGTATTATAGTTAGTTTAAAATAAACACTTACCGTATTTTTCGCCATATAAGACGCACCTGCCCATAAGACGCACCTAGGATTTTGGGAAGGAAAACTAGAAAAAAAATATTCTGAGCCAAATGTTGTGCTAAAACACCCAATTGCAGACAGTGTGGCGTTCCCCCATCCCATAGGCAGTTTGGGATGCCCCCCATCCCATTCCCCATATAGTCAGTGTGGCATCCCCCCTCCTATTCCCATATAGGCAGTGTGGCATCCCCCCTCCCATTCACATATAGGCAGTGCGGCCTTCCCCCCATTCCCATATAGGCAGTGCGGCATTCCCCCCATTCCCATATAGGCAGTGCGTCATTCCCCCCTCCCATTCCCATATTGGCAGTGTGGCATCCCCCCTCCCATTCCCATATAGGCAGTGTGGCATTCCCCCCATTCCCATATAGGCAGTGTGTCATCCCCCCTCCCATTCCCATATAGGCAGTGTGGCATTCCCCCCATTCCCATATAGGCAGTGTGTCATCCCCCTCCCATTCCCATATAGGCAGTGTGGCATTCCCCCCTCCCATTCCCCATATAGGTAGTGTGGCATTGCCCTTATAGGTAGTGTTGCATCCCCCCCTTCCATGGCCCATATAGGTAGTGTGGCATTCACCTTATATGTAGTGTGGCATTTCCCCCCCTTCCATTGCCCATATAGGTAGTGTGGTATTCCCCCCCTTCCATTCCCCTATAGGTAGTGTGGCATTCCCCCCCTCTTCCATTCCCCATAGTGTGGCATTCCCCCCCTCTTCCCTTCCCCATATAAGTAGAGTGGCATTCCCCCCTTCCATTCACCGTAAATAAAAAAAAAGAAAAGTAAACTCACCTTTTAATCCTCCCCTCTTTCCCCGCTGTCTTCACACACAGACACACGGCCTTATACAGCGGTGGGCGTGGGCGACGCTCGAGCATCGGCCACGCACACCGCTGTATAGTCCGGGTGTCTTTGTCTGCTGGGGCCGTGGAGAAGTGACAGGGACAGTGCGAGCGGCGATACCTCTGCCACTCGCACTGTCCCTGTCATTTCTCCACGGCCCCAGCAGACAGAGACACCCGAACTATACAGCGGTGGGCGTGGCCGATGCTCGAGCGTCGGCCACGTCCACCACTGTATAAGGCCGTGTGTTAACTCTGTATGCCGGCGCCGCAGAGAGGAAGCGATGGAGGCAGCTGTACCTGCTGCCTCCTCCGCAGTGTCTGCACGTGCAGGCGCCGCGGAGGAGGCGGCAGATACAGCTGCCTCCATCACTTCCTCGCTCTCTGCGGCGCCAGCACACAGAGTGAACACCCGGCCTTGGTATAGTGGTGGGCGTGGCCGATGCTCGAGCGTCGGCCACGCCCACCACTGTAACAGGCCAGTGCCTGTGTGTGCTGGCGCTGCTGCCTCCACCGGGACAGCGCGAGCGATGGAGAGGTGAGTTAACCTTTTCCTTTTTATTTATTTTTTTTTCCACATTCGCCCGATAAGACGCACTGACATTTCCCCCCATGGGGGAAAATAAGTGCGTCTTATAGGGCGAAAAATACGGTAGCATGCTATCGCTGTTAGTGCATGGCTTTTTGTCTTAGTTGGGCAGCAGCATTTTACTTTCTGATTTCTTTCTGCTATTGCCATAGATATTGTTGAATAGAAGACATAGGCATAATCCCTAATCATCCTTACATTATCTTAAATATTGCTATTTACAGATAGTGAAGAGCAAGCAGTATGATTTGACTGTTGAAGTTACATCTGTAAAACAGGAAAAAGAATTCCTGCTAAACAATGAAGATCAGGTGTTTGAAGAACGTAATGTTTTGGATGGATTTAGGAGGTCAGATATACCGAAGATGGGTTATATGTCCTCCAGTTATAAAAATTATGCAGGCTCTGAGACATCTCTAAGTGACAGTTCATCCATCGATGATAGGTTCCTCTTTCAAGGTCTCAGAAAAAATGTGTCTGCCAAACAAATGGTAGAAGCTAAGATTCTTGATGCCAAAACCATGGAACAGCTTGAGTCAGGTCAAAAGACTGTTCAGGAAGTACAGAAAGACCTTGACAAATATTTAACAAAAGCTACTGCAATAGCAGGTTTATACCTTGAAGCAAATAGAGAAAAAATATCTTTTAGTTTAGCTACAAAGAGAGGAATTATTGATAAAGGATTGGCATTTGAATTTTTGGAAGCTCAAGCAATGACAGGTTTTATCATTGATCCTTCTACAGGCAAAAAATATTCTGTTGAGGAAGCCATCACCAGTGGAATTGCTGACCACGAATTTAAAGAGAAGCTCCTTGAAGCAGAAAAAGCTGTCTTAGGATACATTCATTCGGGCATAAGGCTATCCGTTTTCCAAGCCATTGAGGCTAGACTCCTCGAAAGACAGAAAGGCAAAAAGATTCTTGAAGCGCAGATTGCTACTGGAGGAGTCATTGATCCTGTTAGAAGTATACGAATTCCAGCTGAAGTGGCGGTTCTAAAGGGTCTTCTTAATCATACCACCTTAAAGTTTTTGCATGAACCTGCTAGCAATGTTAAGGGCTTTCACTTCCCTACCAACAAGCAGAGTATGTATTATTCTGATTTGTTGCAGCTCTGTGTATTAGATTTAGATAGCAAAACATTCCTTTTACCAATTGGCAACAGACAAATTACCGCCTTCTCTGCAGAAAAGGGTCATAAAATATTAATAATAGATCCCCGATCTGGTTCTGAGCTAACCCGATTTGAGGCATTTGAAAAAGGTCTTATCGACCAAAAGTCCTATCTTGAGCTTTCACAGCAGGAGTGCGAATGGGAAACTGCTACAGTTTTTGGTTCCCAGGGCATATCGCAAACACACTTAATTGACAGAAAGACAGGAAGGCAATTTATATTGGAGGATTCTGTCAGTCAAGGTAAGATTGATGGGTCAAAAATTAACATGATTAAAGAAGGGAAGATTACTGCCACAGAATTAGCTGATATTTTAGTTAGCAGATCAAGACCAAGTAAAGATCCCAACAGTCCAATATCTGGGTACTGGTTATATGAAACCAATGAAAGAGTCTCTGCCTTTAAGGCATTGAAAAGAAACATTGTAGACAGGATATCCGTGTTTAGATGTCTTGAAGCTCAGGCCTGTACGGGTGGAATACGTGATCCTTCTAATGGAAAAGTGTATAATATCTTAGAAGCATTACAAAAAGGCTTAATTGATGATGCTTGTGCAAAACAAATCAGCCAATGTGAATTAGCTTACACAGGGGTCATTAATCATTCAAATAAAGCAGTTCTCTCTGTTGGAGAAGCCATGAGCCAGAATCTCTTTAACAAAGAAGTTGGTATGCGATGCCTTGTGTATCAGTATCTAACAGGGGGAATAATAGACCCTAAATCTCATTCACGTTTGTCGCTGGAGGAAGCTATTAGAAAAGGAATACTTGAGCCTGCTACAGCAACAAAGCTTAAAGATGAAAAGTCATATGTGAAAGATCTTACTTGTCCTAAAACAAGAAGGAAGATATCTTACAAGGATGCCCTGGAAAGGGCAGTCTATGATTGCCATACTGGACTTCGCTTATTGGGTGCACCTCTGCCTCTAAATGTTGGAATTCCAAGTCTATATTTTTCTTCACAGTAATGCTCAGGAGCTATCAGATTGTTGTCAGTAAATGTAGTGTTCCAGGATACCACCATGAAATGGAACAACAATGCAATAAGTAACTGCAACAGTTTATGACATATAGACTTGCAATTTACTTTAATCAATGTGGATATTTGAATTTATGTATTATAAAGAAGAATATGATTTTAAAAACAAGCAGTAAATATTAGAATAGTATATTACACAACCTGTATACAGAAACTTTCCATAATTTGTGCCCCATAAACTGTATACAGTATATATATATATATATATATATATATATATATATATATATATATATCCTGTTCTCGATCAATGCCAGCAAGAAAGCACATATAATAGAAATACAGTGTGACTATTTTAAATAAATAAGAACATTACATTGGTTCAGTTGCACAACTCAGATCAAGTTAAGCAGTTACCCGATATGGTAAGTGAGAGGCCAATAGCCTTACCAGCTTTCTGGTACTATATTGGCACATAATAGAAACAGCATACTTGTCACATAATAAAAATAGGTAGTAGACTTTAGTCACTAGGCTGCTTTTTATTTATTCAGTATTTGTATTTAGTCACTCTCTGCAAAAAGAGTCATTCATTTCATTTGTATCTTTCATCTACAGAAGTATTCCCTTATTCAGTGATTTATATTGGTAATGCATTTTGCCACCTGTTACACACTGAACAAGCCAACCTATATATATATTTTCATTTTTTTAACAAAGCACCATAGGACCATAGGGCTGAAGACGAGCCAATTGAATTTGTTCAAATTGTTATCAAAATGTCTTTGTAAGTTTCGTAGAAATGTGGTTGTATGTTGTAAACTGAGGGATGGTGTAAGTGTTTATTGTAAACAAAAATTTGTAACAATTACATTTTAATGTTTTATTATGGTATGGAAATTAATATTTTGATCAAGCTAATGCAAAGGTCGCAAGTCTGAGATAAGGCAAAAGAATGTTGTGTAATGTTTTGCTCTATAACAATGGGGTCCATGTATTCTTATTCATCATGTGAAAGTCTATAGGCTTGAGTTTGGGAAATCATTTAAAAAAATAATGAAGACACGCTTATTTTGTATATAAAAAGGATATTAGTAGCCCATAACACTGGTTTTGGTTATAAAGTCGAAATTTGTAGCTGAGTGATGTTTAGTGTGAACACAAGTTACTGGCACCAAATGCAAGAAACCCTCATCATAAAATTAAAAATACCCTCAACAAATGCACACAGGTCTAGTTCAACCGACCATATTGTCACTGTGTCTTTAATATTACTCTGTATGCACATCATGTTCAAGGTTGGGAAGGGTTATTATATTTTATAGCATTTATGAGCATATTTTTTTTAAAGAATGTATATGCATTTTAAAATGAAAACTATATCCCAGTGTTCCTTTTTGTGAGTGTTTTTATGTATACAGTATACATTTTGTTTTTTTATATGTAATGTTTATGTGTCTTTTGCATCATGCATTTATTGCTAGCGATCTCTTGAAGAGGAAAAGAAAGAGCATATAAAGAAGGCAGGGGACATACTGAATTGGGTATCTAACTTGAATAAAACTTTAAGTAAAGAAGGAGGAAGTCAAGACAGTCCAGAAAAGATGCCCATTTCAGAGGCACAGGTATTGGAAACTAATGTTAGGCAGTTTTCATTGTACAGCCATCTTACCTTACGTCATCATGTTTCATCCACAAAATAATACACACACAAGTTTTGCCTTATGCCCCACAATATCCCACATTTTAAAAATGTCCATAAACTAGTTTCTAGGTGTGGGCTTAGGTAAAGTCTAAGGAGAATTCCCAAGCTTAATAGATGATCCACTTATACAGAGCATCCTTTTAAATGTATTGCATACACCTCTCAAAGACTAGAAATGGCTTTAGAAATAAAAATGGTTCTCTGCTTTGTTCAATAGTCCCTAAAATATTGTAGAGTTTGGTATCACAAAGCTCCTCTCATACCACCTCCATCAACACATCCAGCTCCAAACATAGAAACATAGAAACATAGCTCCAAGTCATCCTGGGAGCTGAAAGCTGAAGCTAACACTACAATATGGAAACTGTTCAGTAGAGCTGAAAGGTAGTGAAAGCATTATTTTGGGCCCCCTAGTGTGAGTATGTCTTAAGAGGAAAATTCCTTTTAAGAGCTTAGAGGATGTGGGTCCACTTTAGGAAGCCATCCGACTATTTTTATAAAAGAGTTTTTGGAGAAGTTTTTTAACTGGCCTTTGGATGTGCTCAGCAAGAATATGACAGCCTGGATCTTCAAATAATAATTATAATAATAATTTAAAAAATCATCTACAACAAATGTTTCAGTATTGCTTCATGTATGTATAGCATTAAAACTTTTATGAAGAATACAGATATTTATGAATACACCGTGCCTACATTAGCATATAACGAAAAAGGATATTTTTCAGTTACATTTATATAAAAGTGAACATTTTCACTGGATGCTAAGAAAACAAAGTTAGTACTGCTGTATACGAAATATTTGCGTGCGCAAGGACTTCAGGGCAAATATGGATGCTCACACATAACTGCATATCTAGACAATTGTGTGACAGTAGAAAGACATGGAACTAAAACTTGCATTTATCATGGTACATTTGAGATATATCAAGTGGTTGTTATCCGTAAAATAAATCTAAAACACATTTGTCCAACAAGATATATATATATATATATATATATTTATAAATATATATATATATATATATCTCAAAAGTGCCTCAAAGCTTTCTTAGATATTGATATAGACAGATTCCCCCTGCTCCAAAGATAGTTATATAGCAAAATGGGTATATTAAATTATACTGGAAGAAGACAAAAAAGAGGGCTCACATTTTCAAACTTACCCTCCAAAAAATATTTCTGTTGTGGGATTTTTGGTTAATTGATCCAGAGTACAATGGACTTTTAATACTGTACACTAGTCCCCAGTTCTGTTTTCCACCAATCTGAATCTCAGCCTGTGTTTCTTATTTTTTACTCATAAAAACACCCAACAGGAAGAAGTGTGATTTCCGAATGGCATCCATATGCCTATTTATTTATGGCAGTTATTATAACTGATAAGGCTGACCCCCAATGCTGAGCTGTGTGCTCAGCCAGCATATGGTTTGTGTTGTTTTGAATATTGGGCATAGGCTTTAGTAAAAAAAAGACACAGGGTGTATTGGGGCAATGGGCTGGCGATAGAGGGTGACAACATAAACGTCCTTTCTGGGAATAGGATTACTTTAAAACCATACAATAACAGGTATTTGGCACCGATATGTCACTCTTGTTCCACATCCGCTTGGGAGCCAAAGAGAGACCCAGGACACTGCTTTGGGGCCTGCTGGGCTGCTGCTTTTTACAGTCCACTGTACCCATAAGCCAGGGAACCGCAGCCCCCAATTCTATAGCCCCAGCATCATGGTTGAGGGGGGCCTCAGCAGAGATATCTATGGCCGGCCAGGGCCTTCTAAAATCCAGGGCTGACTTTTGGCCCCAGTCAGCCACTGCTTGTAGCTTGTGAATTTGGTGAAAATGGAGGTCGTACCGTAAGCAATTATGGTTCATACTATTCATAATAAATACAGTAAGCTTAAATGGGTATCGGTATACTACACTGGAAGGGATTACTATAGGTCATTGTCTTTGCATATTTTTTACTCTTTAAAGAGGAACTTTGATGGTCCTGGAGTCTAAAAGACTCCTGGGCCGTCTGAGTTCCTGTCCTTGGAGCTTCCCAAATTGTGATGCCCCACAGTGTGAAACCCCCCCCAGATGCCAAGATCCACTCACCTTCTCCCGAGCCCCTGCTGCACCTCTGCACTGTGGGCGCATCCCCACTCATCTCTAGCCGTGCCCACTCCCATGGGCATGAAAGTCTTAAAGGAGCCACAGCACTCAACCCTGTTAGCTTGCAGGCCAGCCTATAATCTGTCTCTAAACTTGGTTAAAAACAGAGGACTTTAGAGAGGAAGTTTAGAGACAGATTATAGGCTGGCCTGCAAGCTAACAGGGTTGAGTGCTGTGGCTCCTTTAAGACTTTTGTATCCTAATAGCCTTGCTAACGTGCACCTCCCAGGTTAGTTATAAAATGGTCTGAGCGGCTGCCACCCCCCCTTTGTTTCTTGAGAAATGGGCATGGTGAGCAGGGGATTCGGCTGGCAGCACACTCAGCTCCCTTCGGCCACTCCCACTCCACTCCACTCTGGTGCCTAGCCGTCCAGGCAGCTTAGCTGTCAGCGGCACTGAAGGGAGCAGCGAGTGACAGCGAGTATGCTGTATATCTCTCTCTCGCCCAATCTGCGCCATGGGAGCAGAAGGCAGGTGTGTGAATGGGGCGACCTGGGGGGATACACTCAGCAAGGGATCCCAGTTTGGGATGGAGGAACAACACACAGGCCGTGAAATTTAAAACACTATTGGAAACCAATGTTAAATCAACCTTGTGGTCTATCATTACATGCTCCCCATCTCTCCTCCCAGAGAAACCTGATTAGGATTTTAGAAAAAATCACTTTGTGCCAACTCGTTTCCTGTCTGGATGCAGGGCAACCATTTCCTTGGTTCTTATCTGGCTGCCATAGGCTGATGACAATGACCATAGCTCTAGCAAGAGCACTAAGTGACCCTTTAATTACAACCTTGTGACTTCTATTGGTACCCTAAACTTATACATCCAAACCACTGTTAGGATACACATTTGGTGATAAAATAGTTTTGTGTGGCACACATTCTCCTGCACAAATCATGCATACATTGGCCTTGATTCACAAAGAATTGAAAAAAAACTCTCATGGTAGTAAAAAATTCAATTCATGAGAAAAAAGCCTGAGAATGTCACTGTTAGTGAATCACCAGATAGGAAAACAATGAAAGCCATTGGCACTTGTTACTACAGGTAAAAAGGGGTAAGAAGTTCAATACCCTTTTCAGGAGTAAAAAAGTGCCATTGACTTTCATTGTCTTCCTATCTAGTGATTCACTAACAGTGACATTCTCAGGCTTTTTTCTCATGAATTGAATTTTTTACTACCATGAGAGTTTTTTTCAACTCTTTGTGAATCAAGGCCATTGTGTTGCATTTCAGTACATACTAGTACAAACTGTGCTCACCTGGAAGATCTCACTCACCTGGAGATCTCACCACTGCTGTCCCGGAGAAGCGTAATACAAACGCTTATTGATTTAGCCCTTAAATTGATACTAAAACCTGAAATAGTGTGCTAATGCCCCCTAAACCTAATAGAAGGAGGTGACTGAATACCCCATTCCCTTGTAACAGGCAGAATACCCTACCCTACGGGCAGTGTGGCAGAATTCTTCCAATTCCCAAATAGTAGGCAGCAAGCAGTACCAGTACCCTTCATTAGGCAATGTGCAGACTCCCCCCCCCACCCCCTTTAATAAGCAGCATGCAGATTGCCCTCAATCCCCTTTAATAGACAGTGTTCAGACCCCCGAATTTCTTTTAATAGTCAGTGTGCAGACCCCCGAATCCCCTTTAATAGGCAGTGTGATGATTCCCCCAGTTGCTCCCCCACTCCCCTTTAATAGACAGTATGCACCCCCAAACCCCATTGATGGACAGGGTGCACACCCCCGCCAATCCCTTTTAATAGGCAGCATGCAGACTCCACCCCCTCATCCCCTTTAATATGCTGCTTACGATCACCTGACAGTGTGGCAGAATCCCATCCGCCCCCCAATCACCACGCTGAGGCAGTTTAAAAAGAAACTCCTGCATGTGAAGGCATGTGCATAGAACAGGGGAAAACACTCTTTGCACAGTCTCTTGCTGCCCGGGTGGCCTCCCCTGCTCTTTGGGCATACCTGTCTGACCACTCTGTGCATCAAAGGAAAAATACTTGCATCTGGGTCGAAACTGCCACTGGATCCCGGGCAGGGCAAGTTGTCCTGATGTCAGAGTGGCTAGCAAGCTTAATGGGGCCAAGTGTGCCAACAAACACTTTCCTTCTCCCCTCAAATGCCTTGTGTGGGTATGTGCACTGCTGGATTTTGGCTCAGTCAGTTTTACTTATAGATCTCAGGGGATTCAAAAAGCAGGAAATGCCAAGACTCCAAGGCTGGCCCAGAAGTCCTCTCTAACATCATGTTCATTTCCAAAAGCCCTTCCCACTTGCAGCTGTAAGATAGGTACCCAAATGCTTGTTTTGTTCTGTGTCTTTTCTTAAGAAATTTGCCAGCAAAAGAAAAATGGAAGTACATATACAAGTACTAATAATATAAACAAGGGGTTTGGCGCATGCTTCAAATTTACAAAACCTAAAAAGTACATCACCTTTTGTTCTGGCAGTGCTTCCATCCTAGTCTAGTAGTATTAAGCTTACTGGGCACCAAGATCGATTGCTGCCTCCTGTGTCAGTCACAGTGACTTCAGCACTGCCACAGCAAGCCTCACTTTATTTCAATATAGGGGGAATGCCTATGTCTCCATTGCAGTGAATAGAGTGTTCATAGCCTATCACTGTTTGTCCCAGAGGCTGCTGCGGAGTGTGATACCACAGGCCTCGATCTCTGACGTTTTATACTACTGGACAAGAACAAAAGCACTTTGTGGAACAAAAACTGAGTACTACCTTTTTCCCACAAAATGATTTAAAGACTTGCTACTGTTAGCCTTGTTCCCATTACATATACATTCATAGTTTGGACAGGAAGTTCCTTATATCAATCCATCAGTGAAAATATAAATAGCATATTAAAAAGAAGACCCTTTTTAACATTGAAACTTTTTTTTACCTGAAAATCATTTTTGCGATCATAGGTGTCCATCATATAAATTAACAAGTAGGGGTGGCTAGAAATATGGAGGATGTATAGTCATAATTGCATATTAAACGTAAAGCCCCTGTAAAGTGAAGCACAAAAACTATTATCCAGCTTCCTACTGGCAGGCTCAATCCTATTTGCTCTTTTGGGTTGAGGCATTCCTGTTTTCCATGTTTGCCGCTTCAGTGCAGTTAGCGAACTTCCCAGCTAGCCTGGGTGCGTGTTCCTGCTGCCAGCTACAAGGAAGTACTCTCACTCATTGATTGGCTGGCTGTGGGGAGCACATTACATGAGCATCCCCTGACAATATTCACCATGTGTGCACCCGAGACCAGATGGGAGCCTCAGAGGTGATATCATTGAAACAGTTCTGCTGCAGCCCACAGGACTGCATGGATTTAAGCCTGCGGGCTGGGAGGTAGGGGCATTTATTTTATGGTTTGCCTTTACTGCCCATTTAACATTTGCATGTGGAAATAAGGGATGTGTCCGCATGCCCACATCTCCTTTTTGCAAAAATGCACTACATTCAAAAGCTTTTTAGGTGGGCATCTTTGAGTCATTAAAAGACTCTTTACGCCCAATGTGTCATGAAAGGCTTAGTTTTAAATCCCACCAAATAAATCGCTATCACACAAAATCTACTTAATTATAATAATGATTATAACATGTATGCTTTGTTAGTAATACTAAAATACTTATTATGTCTGATGCTATAGCTTACCTAGCTTGACGTAAATATGCAGTTTATATGTTTCTCTGTTGCTTTTAGGTTTCGGCTACAAACATTCTAACCAAGCAAGAAGAAGCAGCAGAGGCTCTGCAAACATTACAGTTACATCTAGCAAAGCATGGCGATAGGTATCTTAAATAAATTGCATTTAGTTTGTAGACATCATCTACAAAGCAATGCTTTGTGCACAGCACAGAAAATGTCATACTATGTGCACAGATTATACCTTGTTCCTTTCTAAAATAAAATGAGGGTGCACAGGGGTGCCCCTAACAGAACATAACTCTCACATTTGGATATCTGATGCCCTTCATGCATACACTCCCCATGTGCCCCAGTATCTTCTCTTTGCTTGCCCTGCGAAACCAAGCCACAATTGCCTGTTGGTGGTCACATGGTTTGTAGTTCTTTCAGCAAACTTAAGACCATGTGACTGTTGTTGGATAATTGCAGGGGGAGTGAGAAGGTAAGAAAAACATGGCTTGTGTGGCACCAATCAGAAAGCCTCTTCCCCCATGTTGTGACTATGTTGGATCATTTAAAGAGATCTAAACAAACATTTGAAATTGCCTAAAACAAAAAAATCACAAATTTATGTTTTTAACCTATTGTTGTCAGTTTCTATTTTTTGAAACATTTCTTGCTTTTTCTCACAAGAATGACGGAAGAAGAAAAATCAGAGATTGAAACACAAATCAGAGGCCTTCAGGAGAGCCAGACTTTATTGTCTAAAGAGTACGAACGACAGCAACAAGAATCAAGGGACTTAATGGAAAAGTTGGTGGAACAAAAGGTGACCACTAGGACTATTTGGTCTAGTTATAGAGCATCAGTTTTGCAATGTCCGTGTGTTTTTTGCATGTAGTTGAAAAAGTAATCTAAAGTGTTTTTTCCTTACCTTTTAATTAGGAATCTTTGCTTTTGGGGTATGTTGGTGAATAAGCTAGAAAGCTAACTAATACTGTGCAAGCCTAATAATCACAAAATCTTTTCTTCGTTCCAACGCTTTCATTGATGAAAATTAGTAAAAGATCATCAGTGTGTTTCTTCTAGCATTGGCAGTCAGGTTATCGGTGATATCATTCTAACTTTGTTATTAACATTGTTTCAGTCATCAGGTGTGGTTTATACAGTATGCTGTAAACATGATGAGCATGGGTCAGTGTGAGAATTTTCTAACCGTCATGGGCATGACCATTTGCTTTACATGCAACATAAAATCTACCTTTTGTCATCAACTGTTTTCACTAACCCCACAATGCCTAAAACTAAGTTCTAGTTCACAGATGCATGCTGAGTTCCAAGCTTGTGTCACACTTTTTATCAAGACTGCTGACATAAATTACTTGCACGTTTGAGCTGCTAATACAGTTGCTTATTCCACATCAGGTAAGTAAATTGCTTTCAAAAGACAATTAAGGGAAATTATTGGGTGTGCATTTTGACCAAATCATCTTTAATTCTGTGTTTTCCTGCTTTAGGTTGATAAAGTGATATCAGGAACCATAGATGAAGCAAATGGAACAGTTCATTCCATCTATCAGTCAGTTTTGCAAGGTCTCATTGACTATGAAACTGGAATTCATCTTCTTGAGATGCAGCTTACCATTTCAGGGTTTGTTTGTCCACATACTAAGATGTGCTTTGATATTGAAGAAGCTAAGAGTCACATGCTTTTAGATGAACAAATTCAAGAAAGACTGCAACAAATATCAGATGCTAAAAATATCATTTCTACTGTCTCGTCCAGTGAGTTCCCCATAATAGCTGCTTTTGAACAGGGTTTAATATCAGAGACAGTAGGAATCAAAATGATCAGTATATTGCTTTCTTCTGGCTGCCTTCAGGTTCCTACAACAGGAGAGCAACTTAATGTAAATAAACTCTTTCAACGAAACTTGATTTCACCATTTGTGTTCACAAAACTCCTTGAAAGGCAGAAGGCAGGCAAAAATCTTATCGATCCAATTACTGCAGAAAAGGTTACCATAGCAGAACTCTTCCAAAGAACTGTCACGGATAAGGCAACAGGAATGAGATTTCTTCCAGTTATTGAAGAAGAAAAGGGTAAAATCACAGTGAAATCTGGGCGTAAAGTTAGTGTTCTGCGAGCTGCTCATGAGGGAATCATAGAACGAGAAATTATGTACAGGTTGCTGGGAGCACAGCTTCTTTCAGGAGGTATTATTGACCCAGATTCTGGAAAAAGATTGACACTGGAAGAGTCTCGAGAACATGCTATAATTGATCAGGCAACAGTTTGTGGCATATTGACGCAACAAGTTCAAAATGGAGGAATTATTAGCCCTATTACAAAAAAGTATTTAACTGTAGATGAAGCTGTACAGTGCAACTTAATATCCTACAGCAGTGCATTGATGGTTCTAGAAGCACAACGAGGGTTTATAGGACTTATATGGCCTAATACAAGCGAGATCTTTCCCATATCCACATCTTTGCAGCAGGGAATGATTTCGAATGAATTAGCACTAAAAATTCTAAATAACAGACAAAAAATTTCTGGATTATATATACCAGAAACATCAGAGATATTTAGATTAAATGAAGCATCCCAACTTGGTATAATCGAAAATAGCACTGCAGTTGTCTTAGGCAACCTTGAATTGCAGGACACAATGCCAAACATAGATGTCCTTGAACCTACCTGTAAGCATGCATTAAAATGGATGTCTTGTTATGAGCTTCAGTCCTCTCAGCTAAATGAAAATTCTGAAAATAAATCAGAGGAACCATTAATGCACAATCCTGACCATACAAAACAGTTATTCATTTCCTATCTCATGATTAATAGCTACATTGATGCTAATACCGGAGAAAGACTTTTATTATTTGATGGTGATCTTGATGAAGCTGCCAGTATGTTGCTAGAGTCTGAACATATAGTGCGCACATCTCTAAAAAATGATGGAGAGACTACCAATACCTCTGAAATAGATTTAACTTCAAAAGCCCTTGATACCAGCCAAAATACAGACATCAGCTGCACTGAAAACAACAATACAAGTAATTTAAAATTATATGATGAAACACAAGTGAGCATGGAAAAGGTCACAGTACAAGCTGAAGTTCAGTGTTCAGACATTATAGATAAACAAGCCAATAGCATTGTTGGTCAACCGATCTATACAAGTAAAACAGATAATATAGACAATGAACTTAACTCACAGTGCCATAGTGGATCAAATATAATAAACAATTCTAAGGTTGATTCAACTGAACCTTTCCAGGCAGAAATAACTGATGCTCTAGCTAGTAAACCTGACAAACTTTCTGTTGATAACTACAGCTGCAGTGATGGTGGACATCAAGATAGTACTAGTAAAATTCTAGATTTGCCTGCAACTGATCTTGAAGAAGGGTGTGAAATTGAGATCCTTTTTAAACCAAATAATGAATGTTCTGATAAAACAGATCTGCAGGGTAGCTTGGCCAGTGACTGCACAAACAGTGAACTCAAGGAACAATCTAAAGTTAGTTATTTAAATAAAACTGATAACCCAACCTATTTGAACCAGAACATTTCCTCTGATAGTCTCCATGATCAAATCAAAGCTTATCAGATGGAGGAAGATAAATTTAGTGACAGCTCACATGATTCTGAAATCAAAACACATAGATATTTGGAAAGCAGCAGTGATTCTGACATATCTGTTGGTGATGATGACGATGAATATAATGTTAATGACGTATCTCAGATTCTTAAAACATGGAAATCTATTGGAAGAGGCACTGTAGAAAACCAGACATCTTCAAGTGACTCAAGCTCAGATGATGATACCTACTATTATAATGACAATGATTTCAAAACCCCTGACATAGTTCATGAAAGACAGTCGCTAGAAACAATAACTGAAGAGGATTCAGAGTGTAACTCATGTGTGGAAGAACATACGCTACCTTTCAGCATGATTCAATCTGTCAAGGAAGACAAATCTGTCTCTGCACATCTAACGGAAGTAAAGGTAGTGTTGGAAGATAAGGGGTCTGAACAAAGTAAAGATCACAGCCATGCTGAGGCAATGCCAAATGAGAACACAGAGGATGAATATACTGAAAGCTGTTTTAGTGAAACTGACATTGATTGTTTTGTTACAGATGAAGCCAACAGTGAAGAAGGATACCATGCCACTGAGGAGCATTCTGATGAATATTTTGAAGATGAAACTGATACTGAACCTAGCTGGTTAAATAATTCAGCCAGTACAAATGCTTTTCAGATAAATAATGGTTTAGATGATCATTCTGGCTCAGTTTGTACTCAAGTTAACCTCAAAATTAAGAATGAACTTGATAGTATTACAGATGATTGTAGGGATGTATGTATGTTGGAAAGTAGTCGCTCTCATAGCAATGCAAATATTACAGAGAATCAGAATGAATTAGGTACCAAAGAAAAATCTATTAGCCAGCAAGTTCAGGATAAAAGCATGTGTGTTGAAATGGACCTAAGTCGAGATGAGAACAAGAGACAGGTTCCCACGGGACTTGAACAATCAAGTGATTGGTCTTCTTCTGTATCTGATAATACTTATTGTAGGCATGAAGGCATTAATGCATTTTCAGACTTGAACTCTTTACCACTTTCTACTAAAAAAGATAACACTACTGCAAGTTCTTCACCGATTCAAGCTATAAGTGAAAATTTTGATGATGAAAAACTTCAAGAAGTCTCTTCACCCAAGGAAAATAGTCCATGTAGTAATATTGAAAGTGCACTGTGTAAAGTAAATGACACATTTAATGCTGGGATCTCTGAAGGCAAACCTGTCAGTTTATTGGATAGCCAATGTGTGATATCTGAAGGTGAGCTAAACAACAGCACTTTTCAAATCAGAGAAAGCAATGCTAAGAAAGATGCTGAACATCTTGAAAGTGAAATCTATAATGTTAATTTCAACCAAGATTCAATGCATTCAAATGATGTGGACTTACCAACAGAACAACTTTCTGGGCAGCAAATTTACACTGAGAAATCCAAATCTGCCACTCCCGCACTTCTAGTTAATGAACAGTCCCAAAAGCATCCCCAAACACAGAATAATGAGCATGTCATGCAGACCAACTTAGATTTGCCATTTGTAGAACAGAAGAGTCCAAGTGACTTTACGTCAACATTTGCTGACCGCACAAAACACGCCGAGGTGTACACAAGTGTAATAGATAAACAAGAAGGTTCAATTAAAGACGGGTCTACACCCAATAAAAGCCCTATTCATATTGACAATCTGGGTACTATTTTTGACTCCTCTCTCACAAAATGTCAGAGTGACAACCTTGGGCTCAGTATTATAAATCCCTTGACTCAAAGCATCAGCTCAACCACTGAACCCGATTCTAGCTGTGCAACCACTGATGAAACAGAGAACTTGGCAAAATACCTAAAAAGCTGTGTAAGAATAAGTGAAACAGCAGAACTTCCAGAGAAATGTGCCAGTGCTGTGGATAAATCTTTAGGTAATACACTGCAGCAGAACTGTTTGTTAGATGGTAACACTGCAATTACTAAAAACCACAATGACAGTGTAGCTGAAGGAGGTGAACATTTATTAGATCAAATGGACAATTTAACCGGAACCTGTAGGGAATCAGTGGAGGCTTCTGTCCAACAGAACAATTTTAATAAGGATCTTGACACGGCACCAGAAATATCTCATCAGGTCGAGGAACCCTATGTCGCTGACGTTTGTGAGCAGAAAGGACCAGACACAAATCATCCAAAATTAATCTCTTCACAGCTTGATCAAATTTTCCATATTCCTCCTGACTCTGAACAGCCAAACAAATTAGAAGAGCTTATAATAAACATGAATAAAGGACTGTTTCCCAGTGAATTGATCTCTCATTCTTCCCAAACTGAGACCTTTATTAAGGAAAACCTGGAACCAACCCAGTGTATTTCCCAAGATTTCAAGCCTGGCCAGGTTGGAGATAAAACAGAAAATTACAATGCATTAAATCAGCAAAATAATAAGCTGGAACCCTTGACTGAGAAACCTGAAGTAGAGCAGGCCATCAAAGATGATTTAATTGATACGGTGAGTACAAAATTGCTGTTACTATAATTTAAAGTGTATTAATATAGCTTAACATATTGATTAGGCACTTATCTCTTGTTAGACACTCTGGCCTCGATTCATCAAGAGTAGAAAAAAATTCTCATGGTAGTAAAAAATTCATTTCACGAGAAAAAAGCCTGAGAATTTCAGTGTTGATGAATCACTCACTAGGAAGACAATGAAAGTTAGTGGCACCTTTTTACTCCTGAGAAAAGTAGGGAACCTTTTACTCCTTTTTACACTGTAGTAAAAGGTGACTTTCATTGTCTTCATGTCTGGTGATTCGTCAACATTGAAATTCTCATATTTTTTTCTCTTTAAATGAATTTTTTACTACCATGAGATTTTTCAACTCTTGATGAATCAAGGCCTCTGCCTTTAAATTATTTACTTAAAAATATGAGGCAGATACTGCATGAGTCATTTGACAGGGACTCTTGAATAATTGTGACAGCTGCAGAGAGCCATGCTAAAAAAAAAGTAAACCCTTGAAACAGTGGCTAGTATTAGGATTCTAACACAGAGCTCCCTCACATATATCAAACCAAGCACCCAGTGAGTGTAAATAATCTAATGCTTCAGGCTGCAATATTACTTCTCAGTTCTTAGTCACTCAGCTGATGCCTATGAGAGAGGGAAAGCGGGTCAGAGAGAGGTTAGCAGCTATCTCTTCTGGCTGATGGTGGAATTCTACCTCTGTCTACAGATGAATGACCAGAGATGAGCTTCTGATTTAAATCTAAAAGGATATTAGTCATTTCTTTTTTCGGAGAGAAAATTTCCATTTACTTTAGTTGTCTAACCAGGAGATAATTTACACTTGGTAGACAATGAAAGTGAATTACAGTTTTCTTTCCTAAAATAGAAGTGCGTTTTCTGAACAGGCTCTGAATCAACCCCAATGTCACTGCCACTGATCTGTAAACATTGTACTGCTGGACCATTTGATTTGATCATCTTTCAATCTTGTGTTTAGTTTAGGTGTATTAACTTTTATATATATTCATTTCAGGTAAGGGCAAATCAATATTGTCATACATTACATGAACATCTGATTGTGGTTCAGGATCAGAAACTTCACTTAGACAACCTACCACCTGTCAGTAACAGCTTAGAAACACTAAAAACACAGCTTGAACAGCTTAAAGTAAGTATATCTTTTTTTTAAGTGATTATTCAAATTCTTGATTACATGTAGTAATACGCATTTTTCCCTCTTCTTTAGTCATTTGATTCAAAATTAGCTACTTATTCTGCTGCTTGGAAAAAAGATGTGCACCTTGCAGAAGAGTTCTTAATGTCGATGCCTGATGATCACACTAGAATCCCTCTCAAGGAGCTGAGTGAAAGTTTGATGGAAAAACTTGCCATGGTTTGTAAAATATCCTCTGATCGAGCAAAACTAATTGTAGCCACTGTGGATACTGAAATGGTAAGACTAATATAAAATGGTAAGTGCTTGCCTAGACGCATGCACATATCTTTAAAGAGGGGATTCCACATTAAATCACAGACAACACATAAATACGCCTCAGCGTTAAGCCCCAAGGACTATACTCTCAAATCTAGTTAAAAACAGGGGTCTAAATGTGTATGGAAACACTTGCAGTTAATGCAGAGTTGCAAAGCTTATTATTGAATTTCTGACTGTGGGTTAGTGCTCTTGTGCCACTAGACCCACTAGTGCTTGATAGAAATGGGTTTATGAGCCCCTGCAGCACCTGTTCTCTAAGACAGCTGTCCGTTCACAAGGTACAATCGAGCTATAGAGATGCTTTTAGTAAATCTTTTGCAGGATGGCAGGTAGTTGCTTCGGGGTATGGCTCTGCAGGGACATTTATGCAAATTTTCAGGAAGTGGGACATCAGTTGAAAAAAATAAAACCAAAAATAATAACTGAGAATTAGGAGGTTTGTATACATACAGTTTTTTTTTAAATCTCTGTTTATTAAGAGTTTGTTTAAAAAAGGGGAAAACACACATACTTCATTGTTTGTAGGCTGCCCACTCTCCTCCTTTTGTACCACTGCAATCGCACGAGCGACCTAAAACTTTACCCATCTATTTGTATATGCGGGCCTGATTTTATTTCATTAATCTCAGGGAGCTGACTAGCCCTTCTCTTATCCTGTATGTGAGGCTGGAGGAATAGAGAGTAAATACAGATACCCCTCGGAGCTTTACTAAATATAATTAACAACGCGGTTCAGTGCTGTGAACCTGTAATCCAAAAAAAAAGGGGGGCGATTAAACAATTGAATATACAATGAAGGGGGGGAAGGAAAGGGTGGTGGGGGGAGGAACAATCATTCGTCATACATTCACGGGACCTGGGTCAGCTTTGGTAATCTTACCCTGGTGCTAAGTCAGGACAGAGGGGTTACATAGAAAAAAATCTTTTACCGTAGCCAGACGCCCACGCCGCTCCTCCAATGCTCTGGATCCTGGGCACCACCATCTTGGACTGAAGACACAGAGCCACATCCCCCGCGCTCCCGTCCGCCTATTTTGCCCCCCATCCTGCGTCAACAACAGGGTAGAGTGGCAGGACGGGGAGGGGGGGGGGGGGTAATTTTGTTCCACTTTAATGCTTCCATCATCAAACCTGACATTTGGTTAAATTTATATAAATTTCCTTCCTATCACATTCGCATTATAAAATTAAAAAATATATATGTCTATATGTGTGTGTGTATATACGTTTGGATACAAAGTACATTTCATGCTACTTTCTAGGCCAAGTTGGCACAACACCATGAAGGTCTTCTGAATCACCTACAAATGCTTTCTGATTGGGTAACAGCTCACAGTGAAACAGCAGAATTCTCATTGATCACCAATGACCTGGAAGTGTTGAAACATGCCTTAGAGTCCATAAAGGTGCAGTAAATATGTCCGTACATTACATTTTAGGAATTATTTCATACTGTGTCCTGATGAGTAAGGCTCCCTTCACACCGCTGTGTTGTGCTGCTTGGCTTTTTACTTGCATTTGCAGTGCTTTGCTATAGATTTCTATGAAGCTGCGTTTGTGTTGCATTGGAAACGCAGCATACATGACTTTTCCAATGCAAATGGCTAGGTGTGAAAGGAGCTTAGTGTGATGTAAGCACAAATTAATAACATATCTTGGTATCTAAATGAACACTTAGACATAGGATACAAATATAAGGGTCCCTCTATTGTTGCTAATACAAATAAAATTATTTTTTTTATGATCTACCTTCATTGCTTGTGAAATTGTGAAAATCTAAGAGAAACTACCCAAACTTAACTTACATTTTCGCTGACTCTGGAGAGACATTTGATTCGTTTTTGCAGTGAGGCAGTATTACGTGGGAGGTGCACACATTTTTCATTGAGATTTTCACAAATTACAGTTTTAGAGTTTAAGTGATTGCTATAAATAAAGTGTTTTTAAAGAAAAGGAAGCTTACCTCATCTAGCATTGCCCCTGCACAACACCCCTTCCTGCTGCTTTATGTGTTCAATAACAACACTCTTTGCACTTGACTCCTATGTGTTGTATACCCACCCATTATGCTGATGCAGAGCACACAGCATGCTTGCATCACAGCACCCAGCCACTATGACAATCAGAAGAAAGAAATAGAGGTAAAATGTGCAACCTTTACATTGATTTCATAAAAGCTTTTGTTTTGCCTAATGTAGCTAGACACAATAGGCTAACACTTAGCGATGCATGGACAATGCCTTTAAAAATATTTTTTAAATGTAATTTTACATTTTAAATGTGTTTGAAGATTATAATGCAATACACGTTTTCAGAGAAACAATGTACTTGACTTGCCTGCTGCACTTGTCGCTGCTTACTTTTGGCAGTATATAAATGGTGGATTGACCAGGCTCAAATCAAAGGAAGATTTCCTTACCTGCCATGTCGATGATTTATTCTCCTGTGCTGATGAACAAAACTGGTAATAAGATCCAGCCCCTTCTTCTCTAAGCCATCCCCCAGATTTTATTTAGGCATGGCCGCCTTTTTAGCACTGGGAGGTGGACCTTTCTCTACCACTCTTATATTCATGTATCAGCAGTAGCTTTATAACAGGAAATTATAATTCAGCAACAAAGCTCCTCTAAAATGACTGGCAGAATCAGCAATAGCTGAAATAAGAGAGATGTTCATTTTTTTATTTACACCTAGACTGCAGAGGTTCTTTAACCAGAAGTCAGCATATAGATATTGTGGTGGGTAACTGAGATGAAGTACAAGGTTTGTGTATAAAGTGGACCGGTGTGAGATGCCCAGCTGTGTGTAACTCCCCGGATACCCTGCTGGTCTTACTTTTCCTCTAGCCACAATGCGGGCCTGGTGGTGGCATCACTCACATCCTTTTGCACAGTCCCACTGCTGTAACTGAATGGCTGTGTGTGGCAGTGCACATCCAAAGTATGCGAGTGATGCCACCCGCCGTTTGTGTGTCCTCGTCACCGTGGGAACGAGGAAAGGTGAGAAAAGCGGGGGGGAGGGTTGCACACGGCGGAGCATCCCAAACAACTAGCGTGCCCCAGGTGGACCAAAACCTAGGAAAGTAAAAATCTCAGGTTTTGGTCCACTTTGATGTTATGTATTTCAACGAGTTTAAATCCCCATTTATAATATTAACTACCCACAATTGTATTTGTAGGATTTAAACATCCAGCTCTCAGAGCAAAAAATCAAACTGGAGACTGCTGCATTTGATGTGCAGTTCTTCATATCGGAACATGCCCAGGATCTGTCTCCAAATCAAAGCAAACAACTACTAAGACTTTTGAATGCAACCCAGAAGAGTTTCCAAGAAGCTAAAAAGAAGCTCACATTGCAAACAGAATCATTAAAAAGTCACCTACTGACTGTGCAAGAGTTGAATAAGCAGAAGGTTTGCCTCCTGAAGCATGTGCCACTTTGCTATTAAAAAATAGATTCAGTATTGTGTTTTAGGAATACAGATTGTATTATACAACACAGCACAGCTAAACAATATTCTTAGAATACAGTACGTCCTGCTCCAGATTAGATTACTTACACTTGGGTATTACTCCGCCAGGTGGCGCTGGACTGCAGAGACCGCGAAATTGGCTCCTCCCGGCCCCTCAAATACCCGGGACCTCCCACAAATCCCCAGAATTTCTCTGCAGTCTGGACTGCGAAGGACAAGAAGATGGCTCTCTTCTCGCAGGTGAGGGGGGCTATGAGCCTGCGGCCCTGTAGGACTATTCCCACCCTATTGCCCCTTGCCCCTGTCTATCGGGCCCTATGTTAAGTGGCCGCTGCCCTCCCTCGCTCTCCCTTGTAGCTCTCGGGGGGGGGGGGGGGGTGTATAGGCCTTGGTGCTTCACTGTATTATGTGCTTCTGGTTGGTGTCAGTCTCCGCGCTGACTTAGTTGCACTGGTTGCGTTTTTGAATATGCCGCCACCGCGCGCGCTTCCACTGTGCTCCGCGGTTGGCGGTGGCATTACCTCAGGGGCTGGTGCGCTGTTATTGGCTGCTTGTCACGTGTGTTGCTTCGCGCTCTTCGGGGGGCGGGGCCCGCGGATGGCACGTTCCACGTCACTGTCTCCGTGGCCCGCCCCTCGAGGCTGGCATCTACCTACCACGGTCCGTGAGTGCCCTTGCGGGTGGCTTTATTTACCCTATGTCATTATACATGTCACTTATGGGGTTCTCTTCGCTTATGTCTTTCAGACGGGTCGAACTCTATTGGTTTCTCCCGGCCCTACTCCCTCTATTTAGTTATTAAATTTGTGAGGCCTAGTGTGTAAATTACTCCCACTTCCCTAGCGGGCTATTGGGGCATCCCGGGTTGCTTTTATAGCGTGAATCCCTATCGGCCTATTGTGCCGCTATAATCACCATATGGAGGCATCTCAGGATAATGTGCTCAGGGTTCCTTCGGGACAAGCCCGGCTGTGTGTAGCTTGTGGGGTGTCCCCTACTAGTGCTGACAATGTGCGGGTCTGTATACCTTGTGCCCAGCAGGTGCTTGCGCTGCAGCCTGGTTTACCAGTAGCTGGGCCTGCGCCTCCTATGGCGTCACCTACTCCCCCAAGCTTAAATTTGACTCCCATTGAGTTGCATACCAGTGGGGATTCTCAGCCTGATGTGTCTTCCAGACTGGCTAGTGTTGAGAAGTTGCTTGCTAATACCTTGGCGCGTAAGGCCTCTGCTAAGAAGCGGCACTTGACGCCTGATGTCACTCTTTTCCCTATGGAGGCTGATGAGTTCTTGGAACTGTCTGGTTATTCCCCTTTGGAAGAAGGGTAGTTATTCTTTGACTCAGAGTCATCTGATGAGAGGCCCAGGGGTCATGATGATTCTGGCTCTGACCCCTGGGCCCCAGATGATACTGATAGGCTGTTGGCTCAGATTTTTGAGGTACTGTCTATCTCTCCCCCGGTTGCGGCCCCTAGGCAGCAGGGGGGATTGTTTCATACTGCTAAGCCACGTTTAGAGTTTCCTGAGTTTCCCATTTTAATAATCTCGTGCTCAAGGAATGGGAGCGTCCCAGCAGGCTTCCCGGAGTCCCTAAGAGTTGGGATAAGAGGTATCCCTTTCCTGCTGATGTGGTGAAGCGTTGGTCATCCCCTCCAGAGGTGGATGCCCTGGTCCTAGGGTTATCTAACACCTCTGTCATGCATTCCCCTGACTCTGCTATGCTGCGGGATAGTGAGGACCGGCGTATTGATCAGCTGGCGTCCCATGCCTTTGCCTGTGTGGGGACGGCGCTGCGCCCGGTCTGTGCCTCTGCCATTACGGCTGTGGCTATTTGGACCCTGCTTAGAAGTATCCTAGATGGTGCCCCTGATGATGTGTCTAGTGAGGAGTTTAATACACTCTCTCGTTGTGAGGTTTTTGTGACTTATGTCCTCTCTGCCTTGGATGATACCATTAGGATGTGTGGCAGAATCTCTGCCCTTGTGGTGGCTATACGCCGCTCGGTTTGGCTGCGCCAGTGGGCTGCTGACAACTCTGCCAAGAAAGCTCTCACTGGGTTTCCCTTCAAAGGGCTATGCCTGTTTGGGGACCGCCTGGACCTGTTTGCTAAGGGAGGCAGGTTATCCCAGCGCAGGCGGCAGTCTCGGCCCTTTCGGGGACAGGGCTCCTTTTCTTCCCCACTACCGTGAAGCCAGACAGGGGAGGGGGGGTCTCCCTTACCGGGGCCCGATGAGATTTCTGGGGTAGGGGCAGAGGACTTGGACGCCCTGGCTCATCCTGGGGCTCCAAGCCTAAGTCTTCTCCCAAGCCCCCTCAGGCATGAAGGGGCGCCCTCACCCATCCGGGTGGTGGGACGGCTTCAACATTTTGCTCACGTCTGGAGGCTTCATGTCTCAGACCGGTGGATTCAGGAGGTAGTGTCCTCCGGTTACAAGATAGAGTTTGCTGCCTGGTCGCCCCCAAGATTCATCAGATCCCGGATCTCTCAGGACCCTGTGTCAGCTCAGGCTCTAGTTCTGGCGGTGCAAAGCCTTCTGGAGCTGGGGGTCATCTGTCAGGTCCCCTTACGAGAAAGGGGAAAGGGTTTCTATATTCCAACCTTTTCACCTTGCCCAAAAGAGATGGGTCAGTCAGTGTTCACCAAGGTGCTGGCTGCGTGATGTCTCTGTTCAGGTCTCAGGGCATTCGTGTGCTGCCCTATTTAGACGACATTCTCATCACTTCTCAGTCCCTCCAACAGGCAGAGCTGGATACTCAGCTAGTAGTGTCCACTCTGGAGTCATTTGGCTGGGTGATCAACCATCCCAAATCTTCCCTGTCTCCCTCCTTGGTGACACCCTTCCTGGGAATGAATCTGGATACAGTTCAGGCAAGGATTTTTCTTCCTCAGCAGAAGGTGGACAGTCTGATAGCGCAGGTTCAGTTCCTGCTATCTTGCCCTTATCCCTCCATCAGGCAGGGAATGCAGCTGGTGGGCCTGATGGTGTCGTGCTTGGAGGCGGTCCCTTATGCCCAGTTTCACATGAGGCCTCTGCAACTCCACCTCTTGTCAGTATGGGACAAGGATCCTGCGTCCCTGGACCAGGTCCTTGTGCTGTCCCCCTAGTCAGGTGGTCCCTCTCGTGGTGGCTGGACTCCAGGAACCTGTTGGTGGGCAGATCCTTTCTGGCCCCCTGCTGGGAGACGGTCACCACGGATGCCAGTCTGACAGGTTGGGGGGGTTTCTCGCAGTCCCTGCAGTTCCAAGGGCGGTGGGGCCCTCAGGAGGCCCACACACCTATCAACATTCTGGAACTGAGGGCGATCAGGTTGGTTCTGGCTCACTTGACCCAACAACTTCGGGGCCGGCCTGTTCAGGTACACTCGGACAACCAGACGGCGGCTGCCTACATCAATCATCAGGGAGGGGGCCCTTAAGGAAGTGTCTCTGATCCTGGTCTGGGCGGAGGACAATGTTCCCTGCATATCAGCTGTGTACATTCCAGGGGGTGGAGAATCTGCAGGCAGACTCTCTGAGCAGGGGACCTCTCGCCTGGGAGAATGGTCCCTCTGCGACAGGGTGTTTCACACTCTATGTCACCGTTGGGGCCAACCAGATGTGAATCTGTTTGCGTCCTGTCACAATCACAAGCTCCCGGACTTTGTCTCCCTGTCCCAGGATCCTCTGGCCTTGGCCACGGATGCCCTAGCAATGTCATGGCTCCTGTATGTCTTTCCTCCATTCCCCCTGTTGGGCAGGGTTCTGCACAAGATTGCTCAGGAGGGGGTGCCTGCAATCCTGGTGGCCCCCAGGTGGCCAAGAAGTGTGTGGTTCGCAGACGTGGTGCAGCTAGCAGTAGATCAGTACGCTCTGCCCAGGGTGCCAGACCTGCTCACTCAGGGTCACTTACGCCATCCCAATTTACAAACTCTGGCTTTGACGGCCTGGCTGCTGATACCTCCATCTTGATGGAGAAATCTTCTTCCATTTACTATAGGGTTTGGCGTGCCTACATTGACTGGTGTGAGTTTTGGTCTCTTCCCTGTAGTGTGTTCTCTATTCCCAGGATCCTGGAGTTCCTGCAGCATGGGTTGGAGCTGGGGCTCCAACTCAGTACTCTATAGGGTCATGTCTCTGCCCTGGCTGTTTTCTTCCAGAGGTCCTTTGCCCAGCATTCTCTGATCAGGACTTTTTTCCAGGGGGTTACTCATGTGCGTCCCCCACGTAAGCCTATGTTGCCTGTTTGGGATTTGAACTTGCTCTTGTCTGCCTTGCAGGGTGCTCTCTTTGAACCTGTGCAGGAGGCTGCCCTGGCCATTCTTACTCTCAAGGTTGTCTTTTTGGTGGCTATCACCTCTGTTAGGCGTGTGTCTGAGTTGGTGGCGCTTTCCATCCAGCCCCCCCTACTTTGAGAGACACCAGGACAAGGTGGTGTTTCGCTTCAAGCCAGATTTTCTGCCTAAGGTCATGTCTGCCTTTCATCTGAGTCAGGACATTGTTCTTCCTTCCTTGTGCCCTAATCCTAGTAACGCTAAGGAGAGGGTCTTGCATTCCTTGGATGTGGTTAGGTGTCTGAAGTACTATCTGGTGGCTACTGCACCATTCAGAAAAACTGATGCCATTTTTGTGGTCCCTTTTGGTCCCAGGAAGGGTTTGGCTCCTGCAAAATCTACTATCAGCAAATGGATCAGTCAGGCCGTGATTCAGGCCTACTCTGCTAAAGGGAAGAATCCTCCCTTCCGCCTTATTGCTCATTTCACTCGTGCTATTGGTGCCTCTTGGGCTTTTCAGCACCAGGCTTCTGTTGAACAAGTTTGCAAGTCCGCTACTTGGTCTTCTGTTCATACTTTTTCAAAGTTTTACAAGGTTGATGTTAGGGCCTCAGCTGATGCTGCTTTTGGCCGCAAAGTTCTGCAGGCGGCAGTGGTATGACCTGTCTGCTGTTACCTTTGGGGATCCCACCCTACTTTATGGACACTGCTATTGGATGTCCCAAGTGTAATGACTCTTATCTGGAGCAGGACATACTGTATACTAAGAATAATACAATTCTGTGATTACTCACCTGTAGAATTGTTATTATGAGTATACAGTACGTCCTGCTCCACCCCACCCTTGTTTTGCATTATCCTGGATCCCCTGTATGGTTATCATTGTTATAGTTACTAGTTGGTTCTGTTTTCTGTCTCCCGGCTTCTCGTTAACTGCTTTTCAATGCTGGGGATTTGTGGGAGGTCCCGGGTATTTGAGGGGCCGGGAGGAGCCAATTTCGCGGTCTCTGCAGTCTAGCGCCATCTGGCCTAGTAATACCCAAGTGTAATGATTCTTATCTGGAGCAGGACGTACTGTATACTCATAATAACAATTCTACAGGTGAGTAATCACAGAATTGTATTTTTGTTTAGTTACAAAATTCTCAGATTCCCTCTTGTACTAATAATAATGAGCACAATTTGCCTACACACCATAAGGTTAATAAAAAGGGGAGGTACTTACTAGTGCCACATGATTACCGAGCACTTAATTTATACTCCATAGGTATAGTTGCTTTTTAAAATGTATGTTTTAATATTGATTTAAGATGGTGGATTATTATTAAATGTACATCTTGCTTTAATCATCATATTTCAAAACTAACCTGTGTTTGATGTCTTTTTGTGCTTAGTAACACAATTTCCAGGATGAAAAGAGACTGGATTTTCAGCACAGCTGTCGACTAGTTTAACATGTACAGTACATGGTCAGGCTTTGTTTATTCCATTTGGGGATGAATATACATTTTCTCTCTCTTATGCTGCTTTCATCCTGCTCAAACCATGACCCACTGCTCCCATGTTTACAGCATACTGTGTGTATGTGTGTGGTGTAACTATTCTTAATCCTCATATAGCAGCTTAATTTATTACTTGTGTTTGCTCCTGCTGCAGGATGCTGAGATGCAGCTGCAAGAACACAAGGGGAAACTACAAGAGATTTGCAACCTGCTCACACAAACGGAGAACAAATTGATTGGCCAACAATCAATTGCGCTGGACAGCCCTACTGATCTTCAGAATTGTCAGAGTGAATATGAGGTGCTTTCCCAGATACATTGTAGTTATAGGATGTTGGCTTCCTCTTCATTCTAGGTTCTTGCCAGCCTTTTACTGTTTATATCAGAAAAATTATTTTCAAAAAGGCACTGTACTATGATTTACTATTTTTTTTCTAAATAATGCTTTTAGAAAGGTTTTATATACAAAAAAGTATGAAATGTATTGTAAAATGTACGAAATGTACGTTAAACTATTTTAATAAGATCTCAGCGGCTTGTGTCGCGTGTGGGGTATCCCCTGTGAGTGATGGTGTCAGGGTATGTGTGCCCTGTGCCCAGAAGGTACCTGCTGCCCAGCTATGCGCCCCCTTCTACATCACCTACCCCCCCCCCGTGCCTGCATTTGACCCCTAGTGATGGACATGCTAGTGGGGAATCACATTATGACTTGGCTTTGCGGGTGGCCAGCCTGGAAAGACATATGGCTGGGCCAGTCCCCCGCAAGGCTTCTGGCAAGAAGTGGCATTTAACTCCCGCTGTTTCCCTTTTTCCTGAGGAGGATGAGGGACAGTTTTCTTTCCCTGACCTGTACCCCCTTGAAGAGGGGGAACTTTTCTCTGATTATGAGTCCTCTGAGGAGCAGCAGGAAGTTTATGGTGGTACTGGGTCTCCTTTTGGAGAAGACCCATGGTCTCCTGAGGAGGACAGGCTGTTGACTTACATTTTTGAAGTACTGTGTATTACACCTCCTGTCCCGGCTAAAAGGCAACAGGGTGAGCTTTTTCACACTGTTAAACAATGCTTGGAGTTCCCTGAGCAGATCCACTTCAATAATTTGGTGCTCAAGGAGTGGGAACGTCCTAGCAGATTGCCCGCGGTGCCTAAGAGTTGGGACAGGAGGTATCCATTTTCTGCTGATGTGGTTAAGCGCTGGTCGTGTCCCCCCGAGGTGGATGCTCCCGTGCTTGGGTTGTCCAATATCTCGGTCATGCATTCCCCTGACACTTCTACTCTGAGGGATGGTGAGGACCGGCAGGTTGATCAGCTGGCCTGTCACGCATTTGCTTGTGCAGCCACTGCACTGCGCCCTGTGTGCGCTTCTGCCATCACGGCTCTTGCTATTAAAGGGCTACTCAAGTGCCTTCTGGATAATGCCTCGGATGCCAATAGGGGGGAGGAGTATAGATCCCTCCTGCTTTGCTATGAATTTGTGGCATTTATTCTTTCTGCTATGGATGATGCGGTCAGGATGTGTGGTAAGACTTTTGCCCTTTAGGTGGCTATACGCCGCTCTGTTTGTCTGCGTCAGTGGGCAGCTGATAATGCTGCTAAGAAGGCTCTCACTGGCTTCCCCTTTACTGGGCTACGGCTCTTTGGGGAGCGTCTGGATCTGTTTGCCAAGGATGGTAGGCTGCCTCAACGCAGGAGGCAGCCGCGGCCCTTTCGGGGGGCTGGTTCTTACCTCCCCTCCTTCCGTGCTCCCAGGTCCGGTTGGGGTGCACCATTTGCGGGGGCACGTAGAGACCCTTGGGGCCAGGGTAGAGGCGGTGTTCGCCCCGGTCTCTCATGGGGTCCCAAGTCCAAATCTTCCCCCAAGCCCCCTCAGGCATGAGGAGGCGCCCTCACCCATCCCGGTGGGGGGACGATTGCGGCTTTTTGCTCACGTTTGGAGACTGCGCGTCTCAGATCGGTGGATTCAGGAGGTGGTGTCCGGGTACAAGATAGAGTTTGCTGCCTGGCCGCCCCCAAGATTCGTCAGATCCCGGATGGTTCAAAATCCCTTGTCAGCTCAGGGCTTGCTACTTGCGGTCCAAAGCCTTTTGGATTTGGGGGTCATTTGCCTGGTGCCCTTCCAGGAAAGGGGCAGAGGTTTCTATTCCAATCTGTTCACTGTCCCCATAAAGGATCGGTCCCTGAGGCCCATCCTGGATTTGAAGCGCCTCAACAAATTTGTCAGATTCAAGCATTTTCGCATGGAGACTCTGCGCTCGGCTGTCGGTACCTTGCGCCCGGGCGACTTCATGACTTCTGTGGACATCAAAGATGCTTACCTTCATGTTCCTATCTTTCCAGGTCATCAGAGATTTCTCAGGTTCGCTCTGGAGGATCAGCACTACCAATTTGTGGCCTTACCGTTCGGTCTTACCTCAGCCCCTCGGGTCTTCACCAAGGTGCTGGCGGGGGTGATGGCTCTGTTGAGATCTCAGGGCATTCGCATCCTTCCCTATCTGGACGACATTCTGATTGCATCTCAGTCCTTCCATCAAGCCGAGCTGGATACCCAGATGGTGGTCTCCACGCTCTAATCCTTCAGTTGGGTGATCAACTACCCCAAGACTTCTCTGTCTCCGTCCTTGGTGACGTCCTTTCTGGGTATGACGCTGGATACATCTCAGGTCATGGTTTTTCTGCCTCAGCTGAAGGTGGAGAGCCTGCAGATGCAGGCACGGTCTCTGATTTCTTGCCCTCATAACTCCATTCGGCAGGGGATGCAGCTGGTGGGCCTGATGGTGTCATGCTTCACACGAGACCTCTTCAGTTGCACCTCTTGTCAGTTTGGGATCGGGACCCTGTGTCACTGGATCAGACATTTGTTCTGTCCCCTCTGTTCAGTCAGTCCCTCTCATGGTGGCTGGACTCAAGGAATCTCCTAGTGGGCAGGACCTTTCTGCCTCCGTGCTGGGAGACTGTCACCACAGATGCCAGTCTGACAGGTTGGGGGGGGGCTTTTGGAAGTCTCTGAAGTTCCAGGGTCAGTGGGGCCCATGCCCCCATCAACATTCTGGAACTGCGGGCGATAAGGTTGGTCCTTTCCCAGTTGACCCCACACCTTCGGGGTCGGGCGGTTCAGATCCGATCGGACAACCAGATGGCGGTTGCCTACATCAATCATCAGGGAGGGACTCGGAGCAAGCGAGCCCTCAAGGAAGTATCCCTGATACTGTCCTGGGCAGAGGAGAATGTCCCCTGCATCCCAGCAGTTTACATCCCAGGGGTGGAGAACCTGGAGGCAGACTCTTTGAGCAGGGGGATGTCTCGGCTGGGGGAGTGTTCCCTCAGCAACAGGGTGTTTCACTCCCTGTGCCACTGCTGGGGTCTGCTGGATGTGGATCTGTTTGCTTCACGTCACAATCACAAACTTCCATTCTTTGTCTCTCTGTCACAGGATCCTCTGGCCTTTGCCACGGATGCACTGGCAATGCCTTGGAAGGGGTTTCGGCTTCTCTATGTGTTCCCTCCGCTTCCTCTGTTGGGCAGGGTGCTGCGCAAGGTAGCCCAGGAAGGGGTGCCAACCATTCTGGTGGCCCCCTGTTGGCCAAGAAGGGTGTGGTTCGCAGACATCGTGCAGTTGGCAGTAGATCAGTACGTCCTGCCCAAGGATCCAGATCTGCTCACTCAGGGGCAGCTGTGCCACCCCAATTTACAAACGCTGGCTTTGCCGGCTTGGCTGCTGAAACCGCCATCTTGATGGAAAAGGGTTTGCCTGCCTCTGTTGTTGATACCATGATTAGGGCTAGGAAGACGTCCTCGTCCTTTATCTACTACAGGGTCTGGCATGCTTACATTGCCTGGTGTGAGTCCAAATCTCTTCCCTGTCGGGTGTTTTTTGTTCCCAGGTTTCTGGAATTCTTGCAACATGGTTTGGATTTGGGCCTTCAACTTAGTACCCTCAAAGGTCATGTTTCGGCTCTGGCAATTTTTTTCCAAAGATCTTTTTCCAGTCACCGTTTGGTTAAGACTTTTTTCCAGGGGGTTTCACATGTGCGTCCGCCACATAAACCTATGTTACCAGTTTGGGATTTGAATCTGGTGTTAACTGCTCTGCAGGGTCGTCCTTTTGAGCCTCTCCGTGAGGCCGCTTTGCCCATCTTGACTCTTAAGGTAGCTCTTTTGGTGGTGTTTCGGTTTAAACCAGATTTCTTGCCTAAGGTTGTGTCTGCTTTTCTTCTCAATCAGGACATTGTCTTGCCTTCCTTGTGTCCTAATCCTGCTAATTCCAAGGAGAGGACTCTGCATTCTTTAGATGTGTTCAGGGTTCTGAAGTTTTACTTGGTAGCTACTGAATCTTTCAGGAAGACTGATGCACTTTTTGTTCTTCCTTCTGGTCCTAGGAAGGGTTTGCCTCCGGCTAAGTCCACTATCAGCAAGTGGATTCGTCAGGCGGTGGTGCAAGCCTATTCTGCTAAGGGGAAGGAACCTCCCTTCCGCCTTACTGCTCATTCCACTCGCGCTATTGGGGCCTCTTGGGCCTTTCAGCACCAGGCTTCTGTTGAACAAGTTTGTAAGGCCGCAACTTGGGCTTCCATTCATACTTTTTCGAAGTTTTACAAGGTTGATGTTGTAAGCATGCAAAATGCTTGAGACTGGGGCATAAGTAATCTTCCAACAGGACAACAACCCTAAACATATAGCTAGTGAGTGGTTTAAATCAAAGCATATTCAATGTGTTGTAATGACCCAGTCATAGCTCAGCCCCAAATCCCTTTAGCAAGAGCTATTTTTGCACAGAATACACCAACATAATTGCAGGAGTAATTAAGCTTAAGGTGGTCTTACAAAGTATTGACTAAGGGGGCTAAATACATGCTCAACACACTTTACACTTTTTTGTTTTTATATAATTTTGAAAAGCATGTACCATTTTCTTTGCATATCATAAATACATGCAAATTTGTGTTCCTCTGTCACATAAAATTTCATCTTTATCAAGGCATTGTTAACAAGTAAAAATTTCTTATGATAAATTAAGTAATGTTTTTACAGGAGCTACAGAAAGATATGCAGGCTGGTGCCAGTGAATTGGCAGAGATTGTAAAGAACACTGAAAAATTCCTACAGGAACACAGTGACAAGCTGACACATGAAGAGAGGGTTCTCATTGAACAAAAGCTGAAGGAAGCTAAATCCAAGTTTCAACTTCTCCAGAAGAAAGCCGAAGAATCCAAGAAAGATTTGGAAAAGGCAGTTACAAAAGCCATTAAGAAAGAAACAGAAAAGGTTGATATTTTGCTTTATATGTTCTATTTACTAGTTATCTTACCTGCTTTTACAATTCCATATTAGTAACAGTTATACCAACTCTTAAAGGGACAATCTAGGCAATAGCAATAATAAGGCAGCAAAGATTTCTCTTGAAACCTGTTCCATGTGCCTCTCCTCCATGTCCTGCAGCATGCTGTAGATACTATAACAGGACTCTAAATGTTGCCCCTCCTTGCAATTCCAATGACCAATGACTTTCAAGTGTGGTCACATGGCTGCTCCTGTCCCTCAGCGCTTCCAGCCTGAGAAAGCCCAGCAGGCCACAGTGCCACATGCCATGCACCACGTTTGTCACATGCTTTTCCCTGCATCAGTAGATGAGCCACTGGCTACCCCACTTCGGTACTTGTAGTAAACAGAAGCCCTTTTATGTTTAATTGCTCTCTGGTTGAGTGAACACATATATCAGCTACTGGCAATGTTAGTTAGGTCACACCCATACGGCATCTTTTGAGATCGCTGATTGTCTGATCTCAAAAGAGCCGGGTGATGTGCAAAGCCGGCTGGCCACATCCCCGGCTATTATGCTGGGCGCACCTGCTCCCACGCACAGCTATTCAGATAGGCTGGACACAGGAGTGCACAAAGCTACGGGGAAGCCAGGATGCTGAAAGGTGAGTTTACCGGTTACGCCAGGGGTTTCACACAGCAGGACATCCTGCTTTGGGATGCCACGGGGGCAGGTGAGTGACCTGCCCTGGAATCTTTTAGATTCCAGGGTCAAGCTGAAGGGGTTTTGCTCACTTTAATGCAGACAGACGGTGAAAACAGGGGCCTCTGCTCATCATAAGTTGACTGCATTGTTTTATTTTTTAGGTAAAGGTTTAATTAAAATATGTCAAACATGGTCAAGTTTTCTTTTCAGTTGGCTTTTTCGACTTTATTACGTTTATATTTTGCAAACATGTTTTAATTAATAAAAGTGTAAAAATGCAAGTACAGTATGTTAAGCTGTAATTAAGTATAACTAGCCTGCTCCCGAATAATCAGCATATTACTGTTTGATATAGTCTGTTGCTGTAGAACAACTGGAAGAGAGCAGAAATAAGATAGAGTCCTTGATGGGTTGGCTGTCGCATGTGGAAGAAGAAGGAGAGAATGGAAACCAAGTAAAGAGAACCAAACTCCAGCAAAATGGAACACATGATAAAGAGAGTGAATCACAGTCTATATTGGATGGCGTGAAAGAAGTTAATGGTAACATGATTGAGTCAGATGGAAAAGCAAGTTTTGGCAAATATAAGGACTTATCTAGTGAAGAAGATTTAAACAGCCAGTATCAGAAAGTGAAGGTAATATAATGGTTAAAGTTGTTTCTGTCATTTATTTTAAAAATGTATATTTTATATTTTATTCATAAATATACTATGACACAAATAGAGGGTCAATCGTCAAAAACATTAATTCTCAGAATTTTACTTTGACCTTTCCATTACATGAGTTTAACTGGCAGAACACTGCTTTAAAGTTGTCTATCCTCCGCTTTGTAACCTAATATAGTAATAGTTATTCTTTAAAATGTGGGTAGTAGTGTAGTTTCAAGTGGGACGTACTTCTTTTCTTTATCATTATTTTTACTGTAGAGTGCCACTATGTTCTGTGGTGTTGTAAAATGTAAAAATGACTATATAATATTAGGTCAGGTGAGAGAAATGCACAAATAGATATTGTTACTGTACTGCACTAGGGACTGAGGGACCTGCCCTTGTGGGCTTATAATCGAAAGACTCTAGTTTTGGTTGAATGGTGACATTATACTGTGTACTTGATCATTCACATACCATATAAAATCATCAATAGTCAATACATAAGCTGGTTATTAAATTGTGGTGAATAGTTTTGCCTAATGGAGTGACACCTTTTTATATCATAAATGTGTTATGATATATATTAATTATTAATTATTAATTGTCTGGTACTTAATAGGGTTTGACATTTTTCTCCTAAAATAAAAATTTCCTTTTTTTTTTTTTGCTAACTAAGGCCCAGCATGAAAAGCTGTTGTCTCAACATCAAGCTGTTATAATAGCTACACAATCAGCACAAGCTCTACTGGAGAAACAGGGCCGACACCTCACTCCAGAAGAAAAAGAGAAGCTCCAGAAAAATATAGAAGCGTTGAAGGGTAAGTATGATTCAGCTCTTCGTGATTCTGAAAGAAAAATGAAGGTGATCCAGACAGTTCAAGAAGAACTGGAAAAGTTTGTCACAGACTATAATGAATTTGAGAACTGGCTTAAAGACTCTAAGCAGGAATTAGAACACTTGGAAAAAGGGTCTGAGGACTTTGCTGGTATTAGGGATAAACTGCAGAGGCAAAAGAACTTTTCAGAAGATGTCATTTCTCACAAAGGAGACTTGCGTTATATAACGATATCTGGACAGAGGGTTCTAGATGCTGCAAAGTCCTGCAGCCAAGATGAGGTTGTGGAGGATAATAACAATGTCAGCACCTTGGAAACATGTAAGATGGTGCAAAGCAAACTAGACATGGCTTCAGAAAACTTCAAGTCTCTACATACAAAGGTAGGTTGTTTCTTTGAATGTGAAATGCAGATATGATTATTACATGGTCTGTAAAGCCAAACTAAAATAAAAGGTACTCAACTTTTCTCCCCCGCCACAGCTTCCTATGGGTCTGATGCTGCGGGCACGTGCCCCAGAATTCTGTGGCTGTCTGACCAAAAAACGACGTTACTTACCACAAGACATGAAATTCAGCAACGTGCTTGTAAAGAAATATTTCTTTACTTCTTCACACTAATCTATAAACACCCACAGACTCCACTTTCTCTAAACTTGCAATGCTGATGAGGAAAGAGTCAGTATAACCTACCTATTTGTTTTTGTGTTGAGCCAAAGTACACTGCTCAAAAAAAAGGGAACACTTAAACAACACAATTAAAGTCAATCACACTTCTGTGAAATCAACATGTCTAGTTATGAGACAGCAATGATTGTGAATACATTTCCACTGCTGTTGTGCACATGGAACAACAGGTAGAAATAATAGGCAATTAGCAGGAAAACCATTATAAATGAGTGGTTTTGAAGGTGGTGACCAAAGGCCATTTCTCAACATTTTTGGCTGCTGTTTTGCACATTTTCATTGCTCTCATCCCTAGTGGTAGCATGAGGCAGGTTCTACAACCCACAGAAGTTGTTCAGGTAGTGCAGCTCATTCAGGATGGTACACCAATGTGAGCTGCCACACAAAGGTTAGCCAAGTCTGTCAACACAGTGTCAAGAGCAGGCCACTAATCCGTGTGTCTGCTCAAACTGTCCGAAACTCCATGAGGGTGGCTTTAGGGATAAATTAGCATTTTTTTCTGCTTACCACATGCGGGCTGTCAGGGACTTTGAACTTGCTCCCTTGCAGATTCACTTTTCGCATTCTCTAAAATGAATTCTCAGAATTAAAAGAGGAACTGAAGCTGTGCTTCAGTGCTGGTAAAACAAAAACCAGATACCCAGGAACTCACATTTTCCTGTTACTCTTCTACGGCTGATGTGGAGCAGCCTATCCACCACTAACACTGGCCAATGCTAATAGGCTCAGCCACTGGCCACGCTGACAGGCTGATTGTGGTCAAGTGGGCGCATCACATCGAGCAGCCTATCAGAGTGTCCAGCTGCCGAGCCATTCAGCACTGATGGTGCAGGCTGATAGACTTCTCCGAGGCAGCCATAGAAGAGGAGCCGGAAGGTTCCCGATGGTTGTTTTTTTGTTTTACATGCAGCGCTGCACAGTAGGGCAACCAGGGTTGCGCTGTCTTACTGCTGTATAATAAAGAGGGACTATAGTTAACTTTAACTTCTTAGCAGATGGATCAGTCATCGGCTGAGGAGACCCATATGACTTAAAAAGTTTAAAGCAAGCTAAATTAAATTTGAAGCCTCTCATAGCCAGAATGTGAAAAAAAGCTATTTTAGCCCTTTGCCTGAACAAAAAAAAATGCAGTGGTTGGTGTGATTGAGTTTTCTGTTATCTAGGAGTTACTCTACCTGTATTTTGTATGACTGCTAATCATATTGCTTTTGTTAATATAGTGTAACAATTTGGGAAACAACTTGAAGGACTTAGTAGATAAATATGAACATTACAAGGAAGCAGCCAGTGAGTTACTAACAGGTCTGCAGAATTCAGAGACCGCAGTGCAGAAACGCATATCTGAACCCATTGCTGCTGACACCAGGAACCTTCAGAGACAGCTGGAGGAAACCAAGGTAAACTATATTTTTCAGAAAGACGCCTATTATTGATGCATGAGCATGCCAGTAAGAACAGCACAATGGCAGTTAGGATCTATTATTCACATACATAGATAAAATGTGGTTTTACCTGCAGATGTCAATAGATAAGCAATATGTATAGTGAACGTGGTATTAATACTCATACTACTACCGGTATGGATGTATACATGACCATGTACGAGAGGATCTTAAATGTGTGCCTCAATGATGCTGCTCTCAATACAGAATAATAGATGGGATTGTGACCTATGTGGGTGGTTCAGGATAGACACAGGGCCGTATTTAGGGTTCATGCTGCCCTAGGCACTACTTAGGCTTACGCCCCCCCCCCCCCCGGTCTTTATTAGCTGTACAGAAATAGCAATGCAGGGAGAAAGCCGCATCAAAGACCTAAGGACCAGGAAGCAGTAAGAGGAGAAGAAGATAGAAAACCCAGTAGAGGAGACTGCAACAATGGAGGACAGTGCAGAGAAAAGTGAGAGCAAAATCAGCAGGATCAGCAGCGAGTGAGTGGAGGAGTCAGTGGACACTGGTGGCAAGTCTGCAGAGATGGGCGCCAGGAGGCCAAAGTGCAATCCAGTAAATGTTGCCTGCACTGCCCATAGGCAGATATGGATTTGCTGGATTCACTATAAAGGCAAACCGTGTATATATCATATTCCAAAACATGATGCAGAGGGGGGGCTGGAAGCAGCCACATGAACAGCAGCAGGTGCTGATCGGGGGTGCCCCGCTGTGTCAAAGCCCCCCAGATCGCTGCAGCAACTCACCTGACGGCCGCATCCTCCGCCTCCCTCTAACAGGGAGTGTGCCCGTGCCGGTCATTCACAAATGCCTGCTAGCGGGATGGCGGGGATGCAGCTGCTGCTCGTGCATGCGCCATTAGACCGGGTACGAAGGTGAATCTGGATGCCCCGGGCAGAGGGAATCAATTGGCCCAGGAATGTTATAGATTCCTGGGCCAATCTCGGTGGGTTTTGGTCCACTTTAAAGAGACCAGGGCAATATGAGTTTATCCTTTTGGGGGGGGGGATAAAACTATACTGCGCACCTGGGGCTGCAATGACAATTTCAAAGCAGACCAACACCTGTTTCCAGCTAATGGATGTGGGTCCGGCTGCATTCAGACAGGTTGAGGGGGCCTCCCGTAATCCTTACCTTATCCTCAGCCAGGAATGCAGCCCCTTGACTGGCCGCCGGCTGAGGGTCGAGGAAGGTAAAAATTGTGGCTGTTCTTGGAGGGGGGGGAATGCACAGGGGGGCTACAGAAATTCTGGATTAAAAAGGTTAGCGTTTACAGGCGCCCTGAGGGGTATCACATAGTTGGGCATCCTGAAGGGGATCCCCCAGGGTAAGGCCAGTGCCAATGCCTAGAATCTTTCAGATTCCAGGGTTGGGCCGGGTGGGTTTTATTCCGCTGTAAGGCCCACAACTCCCATCACTCACCTCCCCTCACACTCCCACGGCGCATGTGCAGGCCTCCTCCGCACAGCAATGAGCTCACTGACAGAACTGCCTGGGGTGGGGCGCACAGCATGTGGGGATGCAGAGGAGGCCCTGTTGTAGCATGGAGGAAGGTAAGAGACCAAAGACTACAGGGATACCCTTCTGAAGGGGACCAAAACCTGGGGGGGGGCATAATGCCACATTTTGGTCTGCTTTAAAGCAACAACAGATGAAAGAGAAACAGCAATCAAAACATTCACCTTCTCTGTTTACTGTGCTTTATAAATCATTGATGGCTCAATGGTTAATAGCTCCTCTCTCCCCCCTCCCTGTCACCCTGCTCTCTGCCTGCAGACAGTACCTGATAAAAGATGATGAATGGCCCGTCAGCTCCACACAGCTCCACTGATGGTTCCGCGCTGCACTGCTGAGGTTGACGAGGGTGACGTCATTCATCCCCAGCCTCCTCTGAGCTTCTTATCTAGGAAGTGGGTGGTGATTGGGCTGACACATCAATCACGTGCTGTCTGCACGCAGCACGAGAGAGAGATGAGCCATTAACTATTCAACCACCAAATGATGTTCGCCCCTGCCTGATTGCTCTCACCTATGCTGACCATCACTGCTGGCAGATGATTTGTTTTGTTTTTTTACTAAATTGGTGCTGGCTGCTGCCCCTATCACCGCCCCTGCCGTAGCTCCGCCCTAGGCACATGCCTATATTTGCCTTCTGGCAAATACGCCCTGGATAGACAGCGTGATCTGATATAGCCAATCATTGCCAAACACAAAAATAAGTTGTCAACCACCCTAAACATGTTAGAGATCGAATATATGTAGGGTTTTAAAGGGGTTTACGTAGAGCGTGTAGTAGTCCAACTATTTAGTTTTTATTGTTTGCTTAAGATTAGATTGATTTTGTGTTAAATAAAGTATATATAAACGAGCATAATACCATATATAACTAAGTACATACATAATTAACATTTCCTCTAAATCTACTTTATGGAAAGGTTGACTGCCCCCTAGGGAAATAGGAAAGTGCATACTTTTATGGGACAGGGTTAAATTGCTGGCATTCAGTGATTCGGGGGTTAGAACTAGCTGTTTTATTTTTTAAAGGTTTTTTGGTTTACAATGATTTACCTAAACAGATGCCAGGGAAATACACAATTATTATTACATTTGCCTTTGTGCATTTGGTAGCTTTGGGAAGAATCTCTGGTGCCTTGCCCTGTTTTCTGCTGTCTCTGAAGATAAGGTTAAATACTCTATTGTCCCCTTTGGCTAAGACAACTCTCAGTGTAGGTGAATACAGTTTTATAGTCAATACCCCTCTTATCATAAATAATAATATTAATACCCTTTGCTATGTGAGATGTATTGTTTGGTGTATGTCTAGCCTTACTTTTTAATAGTACCTAATATGCATGCATATACTGCTCATATACATGCCTAATATATGTGTTCTTTGCCAGATGCTGTGTGAGCAGGTGTCTGTCCATCAGGTTGCTGTGGAGAAACTTAAAAAGGCTTCTGAAGGTCTTCTTGTCGCCAAAGAAGGGCTGCTCCTCAGCAATGAAGAAATACAAAAGCCTCTGGGTAATGACCAATATTAAACTTTCACCTGTTACTCTGCATATTGTATAAATCAGGGCCCCCCAACCCTCCTCCTCAAAGCAGACCAAAAACATAAAAAGAAAAAGCCCAGGGGATTTACTCACCTTCCGAATGACATCTGGGTGTTCCCGCAGCGCACAGACGACTTTACATACTTCAGGTTTTTTTTGTGCTGTATTTCTGTATTAAATAGGTACATTTGGAGGAGTAAGCTTTCCTTTCAATGAGTACTGACCCAACAGGGGTCATTACTTCCCATGTTCTGTTATAGCTTTTCCACACACCCTGCAGGACACTTTTCCCACTGTTGTTCAGCTGGCCAGGTGTGTTCATAAATACTGAGGTGGGGGTCCAGGTCTGTCTGTGGCCAGATTTGCAGCATGACCCAGTTTTAAACATGAGCGCTTAGGCTGCTTAAACTGGACCAAAATACATTTTTTTATAAATGGGTGTTGTTCCAAGTGCAGGGGGGCATCCTAATTGCAGATAACCCCCTGCACGTTAACAGTGCAGAATGGGAGACATTTTATCTTTCTCCTTGGTCCCCCATAGAAAGCTCTGATTGGCCGGTGCAGTCACACGGTGCTGGTCAGACAAGTCTCCGGTTGAGTGCCGAAGGCCACATTGTATGACTTTGTTAATGCCCCTTTCCTACAAGACAAAAGGAGAAACTAACAGAGAAGAACAGAGGGACCATTTTTATGTAGAAGACACAAAGGTTCCTCAGTACCAGGATTGCTCTGGTGGAATATGCAGCACATTATATCATACTATTGATTTAAACATCTCTGTAAGTCTCATTCATTTAGGTCATGGTATATATGTGCTAAAAAAATAAAGGCAACTAGACTTTTTTTAATATTTCCTGAGGACATTTTCCTAGCCATCTGACTTACTCAGTTGAGTACAGTTATCCTGTGAGTTTGGCTGCATGTTTTGCTTGCAATCTTCTTAAGCAAAATCTTTTTAATATGTGTTGCAGATGATGTTGTGGGAAAATACAATAATTTATCCCAGTCTGTAAATGACTGGAATGAAAAGCTTCAGATAACTCTGACTCGCTCCCTCAGTGTTCAGGATGGACTAAATGAAATGTTTGACTGGATGCAGGGGGTGGAAAAGGATTTGAAAGAGCAACAACAAGTGCCATTAAATTCCACATCAATTCAGGAAATTATTGCAAAAAATAATGTAAGTGATTAGTTATGGATCGCATTTATCTATATTTATATCTATCTATCTATATATATATTATATATATGTTTATGGTGCAATACAAAATGTATTCCAAGTATGTCACACACCCCGCTTCCACTATTCATGACATATGGGTTATGGTCCAGTAGAGGGCAAACTTCTGCAGAGATGAAAGCAAAAAAGAAGCCCCTCCCGGTCCATAAATACCTGGGACCTCCCACACATTCCCCAGTTCCTTCTCTGCAGGACGGCGAGCAAGTCAGAAAATGTATGCTGCTCTTCCTTGCAGGTAAGCCGGGTTTACACCCGGCCATGTTGTGCTCTGTTTCTGCCCGGACCTTTATGCTTTAAGCCGATTTCTAGCCTCCCAGCCTTGGCTGCAGGTCTGGGTGATGGTAGCCTTCACCTTAATAGGTGTTTAGGGAGCCATGCTCCCCCGTTAGACCCCATACAAAGGGGTAGGTGGGATCTGGGTAGGTTATACCGGTTTGGGATGCCCTGTCCCCATTTTATTCACTTACACCTTATGGTGAGGGATTCTCCCCCTTCCGGGTCCCCTCTATTACCCTCCAGCGGGGGGGTGGGGGGGGGGTTTGATGGCATTGTTCTTCTATCTGTCACTTTTGATATGTGTGTGTGCTTGTGCGCTTGATTCACGTTTGCGCTTTGCGCTCTGCCTACACTCTGGGGAGCTTCTTCCCCTCAGGCTGATTCTGTGAGGGGGCGGGGCCGGCGCTCGCGCGTTGCCGCGGCCCGCCCCTTTCTGTTTTTTGCCGCCATTGAGGGCCCATCCCATTGCCGGGAACAGCATCACTGGATTCGGAGGGAAGGGGGTGGGGCCAGGCGCGGCACGCGATCCGCGCTGGCCCGCCCCTTCTTCTCCCTGGTTCTCTCTCTCAGGCGCTGCTGGCTGAATAGGATGCCATTTCCTGCGGTGTGTGAGTGCCCTGCTGGGCTCCCCCCTCTTCTTACTATGCTTGGCCAATATGCCTCAGTCGCCGCTTGGGGCAGCGCTGGCCTCTCTGCTATTGTGTTCTTATGACATGTATTTATTATGCAGTTGCTGTGTGTGTGCATGTGCTTATGTCCATATCTTGTGTCTTTCAAGTGGACCAACACCCAGGATTTTTACTATCCTGGGTTTTGGTCCACTTCAGGGGGCACCCCGATTAAGGGTGCTCCGCTGTTTGAAACCCCCCAGAAAGCCCCCAAAACTCACCTCACCACGCTCCCACGTGGCCGCGCTGACCAATCAACGCCGACGGACAAGCGGGTGACAGCGGCGGACAACACAGCGCGTCCGCCGCCGCCTCCCGCGCGCCCCTCTAGACGTGCGCGCGCCCGTGCCGGCAGGCGCCCCCGCCGCTGCCGATGAGGTACGTTTTTTGGGGGGGGTCCCGCGGTGAGGGAGGTGATCGGCCCGGGAATCTTATAGATTCCCGGGCCGATCACCCCTGGGTGGCGGTCCACTTTCAGGAGGACTCCCTGTGACTTGCTTAAAAGGGGGTTCTCCTGGTCCTAGGGTCCCTAGCTGTAATTTGGGGCACTTGTAAATCCTCCCACTCGGGACTTAAAGGGGCATCCCGGGTTGCTTACCAGCATAATTCCCTCTGGTCATTGCGACTACCTTAAAAATCACCATATGGAGGCTCCACAGGATACCGGCTCGGGCTCCCTTTGGGACAATCCCGGCTATGTGTGGGTTGTGGGGTACCCCTTACGGGGGAGAATGTACTAATTTGCATACCGTGTGCGCAACAGGCCATAACGCGGCAGTCGGGATCCCAGGCGTCTGGGTCCATGCCTCCCGCCTCATCTCCTACCCCACCCCGTATCATCCATACCCCAAGTGACACCGTCATTAGTGGGGAGTCGCACTCGGGTGTATGTGCTAGGCTGGCCAACCTCGAGAAAATTATTTCTGGCTCAGTGGGCAGAAAGGCCCCTGCAAAGAAAAGGCATCTGTCACCGGCTACGCCGGTAATTGATTTTGATGATTATGACTCCCCTGACTGGGCTGATTATTCCCCGCTCGAGGAGGGGGAATTGTTTGAGGAATCTGAGACTGAGGAACTGCAGTTCTTTGATTCTGATGCCAGGCAGGCGCTAGGGGATGCTGTGGATACTCCCAGGGTCCTGACCCATCTATCAGAGGTTCTGGGTATTTCCCCACCAGCGGAGGCCCCTCCGAAGAAGGGGGAATTCTTTGGGTTCTCTAAGCCCCACTTGGAGTTTCCAAATCAGGATAATTTTGACAGCATGATTCTTAGAGAATGGGAGAAGCCGAGTCGCCTTCATGGTGTTCCTCAGGGATGGGATAGGAAGTATCCCTTTCCGGTGGACACGGTGAAGCGTGGTCTTCCCCTCCTGAGGTTGATGCGCCCGTCTTAGGATTGTCCAACACCTCCGTTGTACATACTCCTGACGCCACTACCCTTAAGGATAGCGAGGACAAGCGCATTGATCAGATGGCTTGCCATGCCTTTGCCAGTGTGGGTTCAGCCTTGCGGTCTGTTTGTGCATCGGCACTCGTGGCTGTGGCTACCAGGTCGGAGATCAGGGACATGTTAAATGGGTCCCAGCTCAACCCAGACAGCGTTGAATTCACAGCCCTTAAGAGGTGTGAATTGTTCATGAATTCTGTTTTGTCGGCTATGGACGACACTATTACCATGTGTAGTAGAACTTCAGCTCTGTTGGTGGCCATGCGGCGGTCGATCTGGCTGCGCCAGTGGGTGGCTGACATTGCGGCCAAGAAGTCTCTTACAGCTCTGCCCTTCCTGGGAACGCGGCTGTTTGGAGACAATTTGGATTCTGCGGCGAAAGGTGGAAGGCTACCTCAGCGTAAGAAGCAGCGTCGCTCCTTTCAGGGGGCAAGCTCCTTCAATCCTTCCTTTCACGGTGCCAGAGGGGGCAGAGGTCTTGCCTACTCTGGCTTCAGAGGGAGTTCCTGGAACAGAGGCAGAGGACGTGCAGTGGTTTAAATTGGTGCATTTTTTTGCTGTATTTGGATCCCCACCCATGACGGACACTGCTATTGGATGCTATTCGTACCTGCACTTCTCTCCCTCTGTGAAATCTGGCCCTGTGATTGACTGTCAGCACGCACATGGTGGTGGCCAAATCAAGGGGTGGATTTAGCAGAGGGAGTACCATGCAGGTAAGAAATACATTTTTGCATGAAGGTATTTGCGGGGTGGCGAGAAATAGGGATGAACACACACACACACACACACACACACTCAGTACAATAGCAACCAACAGCCAGTTTGTAAAGAATGGCTTTGGTCCACTTTAAAGTAACTACATGTCTGGAAAAACATTAAAAATGGTCAGTTGGCAATCCACAAAAGAGGGGAAGCCACCTGATCTCCAGAGCACAGTGTCTACTTTTCAGAAAACGCACTGTATTAAAAGTGGACCAAAACCCATGCCGATTGATTCCCTCCCCCCAGGGCATCCAAAAACTGGATGCCCGACTGTGTGAAACCCCCCAGGTCTCCCGATACACTTACCATGTTTCCAGGTTCAACGGTGCATGCACGAGCCGTGGCTGCATCCCCACTATCCCCAGGCATTTTTGAATGGCCGGCGCTGGCACACTCCCTGTTAGAGGCAATCGGGGGATGCAGCCGCCAGCAGGCTCTCCAGCTTCCCGCTGGCCTTAGACAAAGGCTTAGATGACGTCTATAGTAAAAATCCTGGGTTTTGGTCCACTTTAACGTTGCCTATGCTATAATTTAGAAATATGCATTTACTAGAACATAACTGTTTTTCCTTGTATGTACTAAGATGCTCCAACAAGACATCACAAGTCGGCAGAGCAGTATCACCACAATGAATGAGAAAGTGAAAAAGTTCATGGAGACAGCAGATTCCTCGGCTGCATCATTGCTGCAAGGGAAAATGAATGAGCTGTCTGAACGTTTTTCTAAGGCTAGCGAGCTAACCAGAGCGCACACCAGTAAAATGGAAGACTTGAAGAACCGAGTGGAGCAGTACGAGGACCTATCTGATAAACTGCAAACATTTTTGGACAAAAAGTCAAAGGCACTGATGCAGACGGATGTTCCCGGGAAGGATGTGACAGAGCTTTCTCAGTACATGAAGGTATAGGATATTTTAAATAATATTTCACCTCACCTAATAAATTGGGAAATATTTTTACATTCTCTACTGCAACCAGTATTGATGTACTTGACATTATGTGTGCCATTATTTGTAACTGTGTAATAAATACCCAAATTAAATTTACTGAAATAGTTTCTTTTTCATTTAATATTTGAATGTTAAATTGTTCATTTTACTATTTTATTATTACTAGTTTATTTTTATCAGTAACATAATCAGTATTTACTTTTATCAGTAAGTAAATAAGAAGTTGAAAACATCAAAGGAACATCTGTAATTTAATGGCAATGCAATATGTTTACCTTGTACTGTGTCAGGAAACAAGTAATGAAGTACAGGAAAATAAGAAGAGCCTAGAAGATTTGCACAGACTAGTGGAAGAACTCTGCATGCATGCTCTTCCTGGAGATAAAGCCCTGGTTTTGGAGAAAGTAAACTCTATGTCAAAAAGGTTCCAAGATCTTGAAGAGGCTGTAAAGGCAAAGTAAGTTTATTCATAGTAATTTAATTTTAATTAGTGTATTAATAGAAAGTCATTATCTGTGAATCTGGTTTCTAAGGGCCTTTTTAGACAGGTCCAAGAAGAATTGGGGTGGTACCACTTAACCACCAATTGCTTTGGGTGCATAACAAGGGTTGTCGAAAACTCCAAACATCAGTAGAAAAGAAAGGTTAGCCAGCACACCAGAATACAATGATAAAATGTCCACTTTTACACTTCCATAAAAATAATGAAACCGAAGATTCATAAAAGCAATGCAAGACTGTCAGTCCTGGATGTAGATGACACGTTTTGAAACTATAGTGTTGGTCCTTAGTCTTAGATAAGGGATCACCATCACAATACACACACACATATATATATATAATATATATAATATATACACACACACAATAATATAATCGATGAGACCTACCCCTGTAGCTGATCCCTGAAGTATTGTGATAGTGGTCCTTTATCTGTGACTAAGGACCAACAATATGGGCTTTATTTATCAAGCAATACTGCCAGACAATGCCAGTTCAGTGCAAATGAGAGTAGTGCAAATATGATTTATACATCGCACCGCTAATGTTTTAATAAATGTTTTTCTTGCAGTGCAGCAAATGTGCAAGAGAAATGATAAATTATATTTTTCATTAATTTGCACTAATGTGCTACTGTCTGGCAAAATTACTCGATGAATCAGGCTCATTGTATACGAAATGCGTTAAAGGGTTCCAGTCACCCTCCTCAAGGAGGAGATCAATTACCATTGTTACAAAAATAAGTAGGTCATGGGCCTTGTACAACTTTTTGACACAAAATACAAATAATGTTTTACTGTTAAAATAATAAACCCCTCTTGTTGGTGCACCCTTAAAAACTGCCAAGTACCCCCTGGGGTACGCACACAGCAGTTTGTGAAAAAGTGGTCTATAGCATGCACAGTAAAATGATTATGGAATTCAACATTCATTAGATCACTAGATATTTCAAATACATAATAAATAGTTTGTCTGATGCTGGCGAAAACTGTGGCTTCCCTCAGTCTGCTGCACTTACTAATAAATCAATTTTCAGTGCATATGCATTGACCAGTGGCATTGGAATAATCTTAAAAATGTGTGTATTCCCAGCACTACATGCATTGGTCTAATGCTTAACTATGATTGGTCTTATTGCAATATACTATTAATAATAGCCCATTCACATCTATCAGAATTGACAAAACAAATCTGATCTTTTTGTATAGATTATTTATGTATTATTTGTAGTAAACAAAGTCAGAAGAGGCAGAAGATATATATTAATTATATTTCTACAAAGATTACAGTAATACCCAACCTAATATAGATGACATTAAAGTACATCTGTCACCAAATTTGACCCTGCCGGGGAACCAGGCTGGTGGGTGCACCTAATAGGCTAGGTGGTAAGTATGGGTTCCCAGGCTTGGGCTTCCCAATGAGGGCATGTGTAGTGGTACATATGCCCCTGTGCTGCAACGACGATATGTGATAGGACATCTAATCAATTGTATTTGGAGGTTCTCTTTGATATTTCTACCTCTATTTTATTCAAATGAGGTCCAACCCCAATTAAATTTGCATAAATTCCCCATCTTTGGAAAAATGAATGCTAGCCTATAGATTCCAATGGGCTCTACCTGCAGCTGTATGCACAGAAGCCATCCTGAGCCTTCCTGGAAACAAATTTACTTTAAAATACATTTTATAAAAGAGTGCCAGTAGCAAGATGAACACTTTAGTGTTTTTATGACTACACTTTCCTTGAGCAAAACCTGCGTGGGAAGCTAGTTATATTCGTTTATCGATATCTGCTCCATTGCTGCATTGTCAATGTAATTCATGTATAATCCCTCAATGTTAATTTTTGTATTTTAAATTTTAGGGAGGAAGATGTATCGTCCTGTCAAAATCAAATGGATACCTTCCTGTCTTTGGTTCAGTCTTTAAAACACTGGTTCACAACTATAAATAATAATATTCCCCCAGTAGCACCAATATTGTGTTTGGAAGAGCTCTATAAACGCTTAGAAGAAACTAAGGTGAGTCCTGTGTATATCAAGGGAGGTGTGCTGGTGGATACAATGCAGTGTTGTTCATGGTCTGCTTTTTTTCTGTAGAGCCTGCAAGAGGACTGGACCCAAAAGTCTCCTGACGTGCAGAAGGTGAACAGCCAAGGATCCCTGTTGTGTAACCTCATCACTGCTGTGACCTCTCCGGCAAAGAGCAGATCAACTGGTAAATCAGGTAAGCTAAAGGTTTTCTGTCCAAAATGTGATTGTCAACAAACATAAATCTGTGGGGTGCCACCAGCTCCCTCTAAGCTTGTGCACAAGTACAGCATTATATTTCTGCTGCTCTGTGTGGCCTATTGTCCCTCTTTGTGTGAGAAAGATAAAGTGTCAGAAACAAAAGCTTATATTCTAAAAACAGAAACAAAGTTTAGGACATTGCCAGTTGTAGTCCTACACAATGGAGCAACACGTTTCATTGCCTGCTTAATCCCTTTAAAGTGGATCAAACCCTCAAGGCTGTCTGAGCCACCCTAATCCATTTTCTATCACTGCTGGTAAACTATGCAGTTACAAAATACTTTTTCATGCAGAGCTCTGTCAAGTAATGGAGCAGTGGCTGTACAAGTGGCAGCTGAACCTCCAAAATTAGGGGGCGTACTACAGTGTGCATCCATTTCCAAGGTATTCTATCAGACAGGATTCTGCTGTTAGTAGGTTTTGACTAGAATTCTGCTCAGCACTTTTAAATGCACCTTCCCCTTTCCAGTTTCAACTTCAACTAGCTAAACATGATTGTTTTGTTCTATGTAGGTAGAAGCATGGTCAATGGGTCTCTTTCATCTGTTGCAAAAGAAAATCTAGCAAATAAAGGTAAGGAACATGATCATTTGCATGTGTGAATTTTATGGTATTGAAGACCAACCCTTTTTAGGTTGTGAGAGGAGTGGGGAAGGGTTGTTGGGTTTTATTTATATTATTTAAGCAAAAAATTTTCCTAATTTCATAAGATATTCAAAGAAACCTATTTTTCGCATCAAGGTCTCACTCCCTGTCTTTGGTGACCAGACAAGGCATCAAATACTAAAAAATGTACGGGTGTCACAGACTTGAACTATGAATGTGGCCCAATATTTGTACTAGTTTCCACCTTTCAGTCCTAAAGGGGCCCATCAAGAACATTCTTCACTATATACTATATTCCTCAATAGATCCAAAACTTAAAGCAGACCACCCATGGAAGGTCACATTTCAAAACAAAAAAAAAAACATGTATCAACTCCGGCTAGTATCCTGGTAATTAGATAAAAATACTCACAAACGATTTTGTCATCAAAGGGAAAAATGGGGGGAAATGAAATAATCTTTTGGATATCACCTTCCTTCTAGCACTATTTTCAATAGGCTCTAAATATGTGCAGCATGAGATTGCGAGGAGGAGGAAAGAGGGGGGCTCAAACAGCTAGTTTAGAACAATGGTATCCTGTCAGAAATCAAGGTCATACCTGGGGAAACTGAAAAGTAAAATCACTATATCAGGAATACAAAGCAGCATTGAGGGCAGAAAACATCAAAATGGTAATGTACCTGGTGTGGGGGAGCAATATAGATTGAGTTGTTTTGGGTGGTTTTGGTCTGCTTTAAACCAAATCGGTTTGGCTAGAGCTGGGCATAAGCATATTATTCTGTAACCTATATCGACAAAAGTTCATTCAACTGAGCAGCCAGTCAGCTATTTTTTTTATATAAGACATATAAACTAGAAATAAAGACTGGGAGGCCGATTCATTAATAGCGCCAGGTAGCGACAGATGAGCGACTGTAGCGTGATTTTTTCAGCGCCAGCTAGTATTCGCTGTGCTTGGCCGGCATTAGCTTGATGACAGCGACTCAGTCGGTGTGCGGTAATGTTGAATACGGGCTGGGGGGTCGCTGTTTCACAGGTCCAGCGTTGTATGTGAGCGCCTGACAACGAATGGCCAGAGCGAACGGCTAGCTTCATATTCATCAACAAATCACGCTCCGAATGTGCTGTCGCTGTCCATTCCTTGTTTAAACCCCAGAGCGCTTGCGGCGATGTGTATTAACTAGTTTTTAACCCCTAAACAACCATATTTTTTGAATGTAACATTATACATGTTTTTAGAATCATTTTGTAATATGAATACATTAATCTCAGACCTGTTAGATCAATTCTGCACATATTTTTTTTATTTTTTTTTTTTTACTTAAAAATAAATCCTAACATTGCAGAAGTGGTCTCCGATTTTTTGACATTAAAAAAATCAAAAAAAAAATTAATACCAATTAATTATGAATAATTATAGATTGCTCCATTGAAATGCATTGGACATCGCCAGGGAGCGACAGCTCATACCTGGCGCTGTGAGGGAATTTGCAGCGGCGCTGTTCGGTCCAGGCGGCTTCATGATGAATGCCGCGCTAGCCGTCGCTCTCGCCGGCGCTAGCCTCATTTTGCTTGATAAATGCGTCATTGTGACCGCCGCCGGGCGTACTTGAGTCGGTAGTCGCCGTTAGCTGCCGCTACCTGGCGCTCGTCAGACACTACCTGGCGCTATCGCTTGATGAATAAGGGCCTAGGAATCCAATCCATTTTATCTATATTGTTTACTGTTTTCTGATAATTCTTTCTTATGCTAATTCAGATATATAGTCAGATAAACCATAACAACATGAAAATATTAAAATAAAGTTTGATACCTGCATTTCAGTTTGAGATTCAAAAGTTATGTTATTGGAAGCATGTGTGTTATTTCATTCTCATGAATTTTTTATTATAACTCCCAAATTGCATGTTTGTTCTTAAAATATCCACCAGGTTGAGCTGTTGTTCCAGTATGGTGTGTGAGCTTTACAAGCCGCGTCTTCTGCATTGAATCTGCATGCATATTTTAATCTTACAAAAAAATAAGATAAAAATACAGTTTCAAAGTAAACTTTAATGGCATTTAAGATCTACTTATCTGCAGGCACAATCTCATGGACTTCTGCAAGCTGCAGCAGTCCCAGGTTCAATAGGCTCCCTTAGCCAGCCTTGGAGCAGGCTCCCATGCTGATTGGCTTCAGGGGACACATCACATGGGTGCTGGAATCTTTGGCGGATGTTCATTTTCCTGCCAGAGAGGGTGTAAGTTGCTCTCTCAGCTTTGGAGCTCATAGCTCTGAAACCAGTGTGCTGCAGCAGCTCGCGCTCGCGCCTCCCAGCAGAGATAGTATAGTTTGTTTTATTTGCCTTTACTGTCCATGTATGCTGACCTACATACACAAGGTAAAAGAAGTTTGTCCTTACAGGACAAGACTCTCTATGCACTCCAAAGTACCCAATGTTTGACTCACTCACCATCGTCATCACTGGATCTCCACTGTGGCAATGTGGCTGTAGCAGCAGGCCTACCCTAGGCAACTCCCAGGGGGTGGGTCCACTTTAAAGCAGAAGTCCGGTTGCCACTAAATTCCGCATGCTCCCTGATGCTCAACCAGTGCTGTGATAGATTTGGGGGTAAAAATAAAAAATACATTAGTCTTTCCTTAACTGCACTGATTGTCTGTTCCCCCGCCCACCCCTGCCTACCCGCTTCTGATTGGCAGACTAGGCACTCACGGCCAGGGCATAAGTTCAGAATGCACAAGTGCTGCTCATCGAGGGGCAGGGGGACTGTGTGGACGGCACCAGTAAGATAAGGACTCATTTTTTATTTTTACCCCATTAACACTGGACTGGGATGGTAGGCAGCAGCAAAGTCCAGTGAGAACTCGATTCTGCTTTATTATGTGCTGGTGGATTGCTAATTGGTATGTTTTCAATTTAATATTATATTTAGAAGATATATCTAAATGGGCAAAAACCGGTGTTGCCTCGCCCCACCCTACAAGCTTACCTTTTTATTCAGAGTGCTCTCTCCAGTCCCTATGCTGGCCACCAGCAAACAGCTCTCAAAGAGTTGCTATGCATGTGCACACCTAAGACTGCTAAGTTCTCTAAGAATGCTAAGCTTTATAGCAGCAGACTAGAAGGACACTGCTGTGGGGTAAAAAGGTGTATATAGTTTTTATTTGGAATATTGTGCAGTTTAGAAGTTATCAATTAAAATAATTCTGACAATACCCAAGTCTACCACTAAAGGCTAACTAAGCTGTATCTGTAACTGTAAGCTTAGCTGTAAGCTAATTCCTGACCTTTCGTTACAGTGTCAATGTGTATTCTAAATCTTCATACTTTATCAAAATTAATAAATACAATTTGGGTTTGTAAATGTGGATAAAGCTTCAAGGTTTTTTGCTTGCCCTACAGAACTGGCTCTGGTGCAGAAGGGAATGCTAGATGTGAATGAAGGTTATGATCATTTGGGCAAACTGTTGAAAGATAGAATAAGTGAGTTGGAATCCTGGCTCCCTCAACTGAAACAAATCCAGGAAGAAAGCAGCTCATTGGTGCAGTGGCTTGAAAAAATGCACGCAGCGGCTGTGTCATGGGAGGCACCCACGGACAGCGAATCAGTACGAGCCCATGTAGAGCAGCATAAGGTACAGAAGATATATACTGACTTGCTAAAGGACTATTTGAAATGATTTAGATTTTAAGCTAGATCATGTATCATATGTTATAGTAACATGCATGAACATTATAACTGTCGATTGGGGGGGGGGGGCAAGAACCAAATGGTTTCCCTATCTTGTGGGGAGGAGCATGGTGTAAAAATCCCATCATCTGTCATCACTGAGTATGATTGTACTCTTAGTGCTTATTTTTGGCTGCTTCCAAAAACGGGGATTAAGGTACACCAGGGAAGAAGAGGGACTTTACATGTTCTGCTTGGATTTCTTGGGTGTCCCTTGCATCCCCCCAAGCCTCTTGGCCTTATCTGTTGTTCCTGTATCCAACCCGAAACCCCTATATTCAGTACCCCACAACTAAGGGCAGGATCCATACCACCTTCTATCTCACTCCTTTACAGTGACCCTATATAAAGCCCAGCTAAACTGGCAATAAACTTAAACTGATCTGTTCCAATTGCAAAGCAGCCTAATGAAAATCCTGTTCAATTGCTTGTCTACTCCAAAGTTTATCCTACGCAACATATACAGAATTAAAGAGGATCACCAATTGCTCCAGCCAATTAAGAATCGCTGGGGCATCCTTATTCATGATTTTGCACTTTGTGAACCCCCTGCGGTCGTCCCACTAATACATCTATGTCAATCGCACAACACCTAGCCTCCCTGCAGCTGAGGTACACTCCCACACCCAGCCATCCAGATAGCCTGGGGACAGGAGTGCGCCTCAGACCGCAGGGAGGCCGGGCATGTGACTGCTTTCTGCATTTCTGTTAAAAACAGAGCTGTATGCATATTAATATGCAAGGCGTACAGCACTGATTGGATGATAGCCCGCACATGCGCCATGGTACCCATGGATAGGTAAGACAAATGTACGCACATAGGGGCATCCCAAATTGGAATGCCCCAGGAAAATGGACCAAAACCCAGAATGGTCCAAATCCCCGGCTTTGTTACACTTTAAGCCCCTTAAAGGCCCCCTATAGTCAGAAATTTTAAAAAGCGAAATATTTCCCTGACGTCCTGCACAATTGATCGGCCTGGGAGTGATTTGTCATTCCCAGAGCTGACAGCACATAAATGAGTGAAATCATCTGAGTGAATCTTGAAATCATGTTCATTTCTTTTTATAGTTTGCCTATAGAGCAGCTTTAAAGTGAACCTACACGCAGCAGTGACTCCCAGGCTTCACCCTGGATCACCTGCTGTTACATGCAGTAGAAGGCTTTCAAACGCTGGTGTGAGCAGGTCCTCTCACGCTTCAGCATGTTTACATAAATGAAGCTGTAAGCAAGCTTCCTGGCTGCGATTCCCCAGGTCACGCAAGCTGTTAATGAAAGCGTTAATGATAATACCAACACTGCAATACCATTGGAACAAATCTGGCTGTTATGTGCAATGTGAATAATGACTGCTAATACTCCCTTAATGCCTTAGCAGATGGTAATCTTTCTACAAATCTACCTTTTGGCAGCTGCTCAACACCATACACTAATGTAACGAATGTATAACTCAGTTAGTGAGATTCTTCTTAGCGCATGATTAATGTCTGTACAGGTTACATTTCTGTGAAGCTGCTGTATTAAATGGCAGTAAAGCAGAGCCTCTGCTGCACACTATTATTTTTCTGCCTCTTACCAGGTTTGTATATATTGTTTTAACGTTCACAGAAAATGTATTGCCTGCCGGTTCTGTGATGCACCTTTGCCTGTAGCGTTATATCTGTTCAAATCACTGCTGTATAGATTCAGATAGTTTATTATCGTCATGTATATACAATGCACATAATAGGATTCCTTTCCAGCAGGCAACACAAAGGGACATGAGGAGAGCATGGTAAAAAGAGCAACTACTGTTAAAAATGACTAGTTCCGCAGTACTACTGCACGACCCAGCTGCCCGCTGCGTATCACTGCCCTTGTGAAAAGAAACCCGATGCTGGGATACTCACCACCTCCAGAACTCTTCTGCGGTGGCCATGGCACAGCCAATCAACCTCGTGTCCAGTGCTGATACAGTTTATATGTTCTACTTTCACTTTCTTACTCACAGAGGTGGAGTGGCCATGGCCATGCAGTGCTTGTACACAAGCGCAAAGGGAGCTGGGGGCTGCCCTTGGTTACAGGAACTGCTGACCATCAAAGCAGATACCGGGGAAGGGGGAGATATTGTGCACTGTAAATCTTGCTCCAAGCTGCACAGAACAACCAAAGACAGCTTAACAACAATTACTTAAAGTGGACCAACACCCAGGATTTTGACTATCCTGGGTCTTGGTCCACTTCGGTGGGGCACCCCCGATCGGGGTGCCCCGCTGTGTTAAACCCCCCCGATCACCCCAAAAACTCACCTCTCCCCGCTCCCAGCGCCGACGGACAAGCGATTTGACAGCCGCGGACAAGCGGCTCCTCTTGACTCACTCACTCTTGACGCGCGCGCGCCAGCCATTCACAGACGGCCGGCGCGGGCGCGCGCACGTCTAGAGGGGCGCGAGGGAGGCGGCGGCAGCCGGCCGCCGACGACGACAAGGTAAGGGGATTTGGGGTGTTTGGGAGGGTTTCACCCCGCGGGACATCCCGATCTCGGATGTCCCGCGGGGAGGGAGGTGATCGGCCCGGGAATCTTATAGATTCCCGGGCCGATCACCGGAGGGTGATGGTCCACTTTAAGAGGTGAGGAGGCTGTAGGTTTAATAAACCCCTTTTATGGACAGTCCCTTTAAGGTAACAATCTGCAAGCTATATCAAAATTCAAGGCATCCTCAGGATAAGATAGGTGAATGCAGTGGTGAGTGTGATAATAAGTAATGTATGGGATAGTTACAGTGGTGTAACTACAATCCCATGGGCCCAAAGAAAACTTTGGACTGTGGCCCCCCACCAGACAGAGCACCTTCTGTGTTTCGGAAGCCCACAATAAATGCCGCGCTCAGTGGGCACCTACCAAACCCCCCCCCCCCCATGCTGATATTGTGAGGACTGGGGGGTGCTGGTGTCGGGCAGTTCAGAGCATGCAGCTTCTATAATTATTTAGCCAAGCACCACAGATGCCCCAGAAACCTACAATTAAGCAGCACACCAGTGCCCCCCCCCCCACCTAATAATTTGTAAGTATTTAATAATGACAGGATCACAGCATTTAATAAAGCATTTAATAATGTAATTATTTGTGACTTTAATGGGGTGCATGTGCTGCCGCATCCCTCATATCCCCGGCCTATCTGAATGGCTGGGTTGGGCACATGCAACGACGCCAGGGATGCAGGGATGCGGCAGTGCACGCTCCCCATTCAAGACAATGAGAGTCGCCAAGGAAGTTATAGCAGACGTCTCTCATTGGACGAGATCCCCCGCATGTGCCGTTGGACTGGAGAAAACTAAAAGATTACCACCATTAGGATCAGTTTATAATGCATATTGCTTTTCAACTACTTTAGTGGCTTAATAAGGTAAGCTTGTGGTGAATTAAACAAGGAGGCTACTATTGGTGACCGCATTGTGAACATGGTACTTGCTTGCAGTAGTCAATTACCTGTAAAAATGCAGACATTATGATTGTTTATTTGTATGTAGATGAGATTTAAAGCAACACACCTCCCAAAATGAACTTCATGGCACAGATTCCTTTTCCAGGGGCAACTCAGCCTAGGCTTTTGCCTTGTGTGATCATAAAGTCAAGTGATCATTTTCCTTTCTAGATCAGTAAAGTGGGTGAAGTTGAAAAAAAACATTTATTCTGGTACATGTGGAGGACATGGCCTTGATTGTATTCATCACTTCTGGGTTGTAGGGGTATCCGCGGGAAATACAGGGCCGCATCCTCCACAGTTCCAGAAGAAAAAAACCTTTACTGTGACTACTAAAACTCCTTTTTTTGCCTGAAGGTGGCGGTATGTGCTTCATACTGCACGTGTTGCAGATAGTGGGCAAAGAAACGTAACGTATTTCAGCATGAGGCAGTGGCATCCCCTGAAAAAAATATTATTATTATTATTATTAATAACAATAATAATAATAATGTTTATATAGTGCCATCAGCTTTCGTAGCACTTTACGACATATGATTACGGACAAGGTAAAACATATAGTATAGGGAACAATACAAAACTAGATGCCACGAGGTTCAAACCAAGTGTTGTGATCACAGGAGACAAAGAGGCTGATTCATTAATAGCGACAGATAGCGACAGATAACGACTGTAGCGGTATTTTGACAGCGACCGCTAGTAGTCGCTGTGCTTGGCCATTGTTCGGTGGATGATAGCGACTCAGTCGGTGTGCCGTAATGTTGAATACAAGATGCTGAGTTGCTATTTGACAGGTTCGCTGTTGTATGGGAGCGCATGATAGCGACTGGACATAGCGACCGGCACCCACCATATTCATTAAAAAATCAGCCTTAAAAATTCCTAGCGCTGTGAAATGCATGTTTAAATCCCAGAGCGCAGTAGGCGATGTGTTAAAAGTAGTTTTTTAACCCCCTAACCACCCCAAAAAAAAATGGAATGATATTGAAATAATATTCAAACCTGAATAGTTTAAAATCAGACCTGTAATATCAATTCTGCAAAAAAAACAATTTTTTTTAAAAATCCCCAAAAAAATACATTTTCAAAGGAAGAAGTGTTCACAGATTTTTTTTGTTGAAATTTGAAAAAAAAAAAATATTAAAAAATAATTATTAATTAAAATACATTCTGCCATTGAAATGCATTGGAGAGCGCCAGGTAGCGAGAGGTCATACCTGTCGCTGTTCAAGGATGTTCGCTGGCGCTGTGGGATGAGGCTGGGATAATGATGAATGAGTTGCTAGGTGGCGCTATCTCAGTCGCTAAGCAGGATCGGCTTGATAAATGTGTGATTGTGGAGGGGAGCCGGCGTTCTAGTTGCGGTACCTGGCTTTACTGGCCGGCTCCCCAGTCGCTATCTGTCGCTATCTGTCGCTATTCCTTGATAAATAAGGCCCAAAATATCAAATTGGCCTTAATGAAGTGAAGCAGAAGCAGCAGACATTACTCTAAAAACACATTTTGTTGTTCTTGATCCTAGGTGTTTGCCGCAGAAGTGAAGCAGAATGAAAGCAAAGTAAAATCTTTAAAAGACAAGCTGGAGAAGCTGATAGAAAATAATTCCAGTGTGCCAGAAGCTCAGCACTGGAAGGACATCTTGAATAAAATAGGTATATTTGTGCACATGTAATTTCAATGGGAATTGTCTATAAGCATTACTGAGGCTTCTGAATTTGTCAAGATTCTTTTTCCCAAGGCCTGATCATATACTCCTAATAATCAAGCATCAAGCAATGCAAATAAACAAGCAGTAAGCAAGCGAAATAAACCTCTTGCCTGGAATGTCCCTTTAAAATAATACTGCAGGCAAGGGTAATTGTTACACCATTGCATAGGACTACATTTGGCACTGTCCTAAACTGTTTTCTATTTTTTACATTGAAGCAGAAATGGACGAAATATGGGGGTTCACAGGTTCAGTCAGGTCCAGAAAATGATTCTCATTTTCATTTCGTCCCCCAATCAGCTTAGCAGAGCGGAACAGAGTTGCAGGTTCCTCCCTCCTTGCCTCTTCCCCTGCCTCCTCCTCCAGATTCATCACATTGCTGTCAGCGCAGAGCTGATTATTATGCAGCATCACAGATTCAAGGGCCACTCCCACTTTTTTCAGAAGAAAAATCATAAGCTGAACCTATAAACCTCGATATCTCGGCCATTTCTTCTTCAATTTAAAAAACAGGAAAACAGTTTAGGACAGCGCCAAATGTAGCCCAACACAATGGTGTAACAATTACCTTTGCCTGCAGTAGCACTTTAAGTACATGGACAGACATCTTGAGGTGCCACACTGTTCCTTTAAATAGTATGCTGCAGTTCGGCTTACCACAGTCATCTGAGAACTTTGGCCTCCTCAGTACCAGCTGACTTTCCCTTATGTTTTTGGTCCTATTGTGGGTCTCTTTGCCATCCTCTTCTCTTTAGGTTTTGGACATTAGACATTCCCTTGGTTCCTTGCTTTGCTTCAATGCACAGTTTTTCTTCAACACATATTCTTCAAGAGCACCAAAGCAGAACATTGTGACTCATGCCTTATTCAGTATACAAATACCATCCTTTACATGTGTAACAAAACAATACACAAGAACATTTATGTCCAATGGCTCAGACTAATCTTTTTAATCCCTGTTAAAGTCTGCAAAATATTAGATTCAAACAGATGGCCTTTATGGCACAAGAACTTATTTAATAGACACATTCTGTGCAGTTTGCCTTGATTTGTGTTGTTTGGTTAGCTACAAATAAACGTACAAAGAAGACAAAACTATATACGAGAGGGGGGGGGGTTGTGTCTGGGACATTTAATCATTAATCTATTCGTCAAAGCGCAGTCAGAGCGCAAGGAAAAATGATGCCCATTGTTTTTAATGGACCAGTTCACATTTATACGCTTTAAAAAAGGCAGTAATCTCCTTTGCGTTGTGACTGTGTTGCCCAAGGCAGTTGCCCAAGGCAGCACAAGCGAAGAGGCGTAAGTAGAACAAATATAACTCCACGGGGAGGCCGATTCATTAACAGCGGCAGGTAGCGACAGTTGAACGACTGTAGCGGCATTTTCAGAGTGCCCGCTAGTAGTCGCTGTGCTTGGCCGTTGTTCGGTAGTTGATAGCGACTCAGTCGGTTTGCCGTAATGTTGAATACGGGGTTAGGAGTCGCTATTTGACAGGTTCCGCGCTGTATGGGAGCGCATGATAGCGACTGGCCATAGCGACCGGCTCCCACCATATTCATTAACAAATCACGCTCAAAAAATTCTCGCGCTGTAAAATGCATGTTTAAACCCCAGAGCGCTGGCGGCGATGGGTTAAAAGTAGTTTTTTAACCCCCAAACAACCATATTTTTGGAAACCAAAAAAAACAAGTTTTTTAAATAATTTTGTAATATGAATACAATAATATCAGACCTGTAATATCAATTCTAAATCTAAAAAATTATTTAAAATGGCAGAAGTGGTCACAGAATTTTTCACATTTAAAAAAAAAATAATTATGAATATTTAAAGATTGTTCCATTGAAATGCATTGGAGAGCGCCAGGTAGCGAGAGGTCATACCTGTCGCTGTTCAAGGTTGCTCGCTGGCGCTGTGGGCTGAGGCTGGAATAATGATGAATGAGTCACCATATGGCGCTATCTCAGTGGCTAAGCAGGATTGGCTTGATAAATGTGTGATTGTGGTGGGGAGCCAGCGTTCTCGTGGCGGGCCCGTCATTACCAGCCGCTCACCAGTCGCTACCTGGCGCTATCCCTTGTTAAATAAGGGCCTTAGTTTGATTTTTACAGTTTGCAGCATATTTCTCATTAAAGGTACTATATAAGCGCACATACCAGTAGAATGATATTTGAGGTGCCAGTCCCAGCATTTATTGTGAGTTGCAAATCTACAAGCTCTCTGATGTATCCCTTCTTCAGGTCAAAATAATACAATGTAATACTGTGTACCCGCACATTTACACTATGCGATATATGGTGATTTATATGGCTTATAAGGAAGGTAATTTATCCACATTACTAATCTCTATATAGCAGTAGACACCTACCCTCTCTTACTGGCTCTGTATTTTTTCCTCATTAGACCACTATAAGGCTTGTAAAGAATGTGATATTCTGGTTACGACATTTGCTGCATAGTTTAGTAGAATAAACTGGCCAGGATGAACAGAACAAATGGGAGCTTTGATAGTAAAAAAGATTATGGTGATCACTGGGATTGGCATTGAGTGTCTGCAATTTGCTGGGCACGAGCCTGCACATAGCTAGACCGGCTTAGTAAGCCTCCCATGTAGTATCCCACATCTGAGCAGAGAAGACTTAATGGCTGTGTTGAGTATAATCAGCCCTTTAGGTTTCATACTGATGGTTGGTATGGCCTTTGATGCACTGATGCGTAATTACAGTACATACTTTTAGGTTCAGCTGGTTATTATGTAATGCGAGTTTATTTTCTTCATCCAAATCAGGGTCAGCGGGGATGGGGAGGCATGTTAGGAAACAGTAGAAAATTACTCTAATGCAACAAATTATTTATGCGCATTAGATAAACTTTAGTAGGACAACTTTTTAGGGCTACCTAAAGCATGATCTTTTTAGGGCTACCTAAAGCATGATCTTTTTAGGGCTACCTAAAGCATGATCTTTTTAGGGCTACCTAAAGCATGATCTTTTTAGGGCTACCTAAAGCATGATCTTTTTAGGGCTACCTAAAGCATGATCTTTTTAGGGCTACCTAAAGCATGATCTTTTTAGGGCTACCTAAAGCATGATCTTTTTTGTGTGAGTTGGATAACTGTCCTTGCTTTGGTGTTTTGCTTTTGCTTTGAACACACACACATACACATGAGGACTGGTCATAGCAGGTAGATGGATTTAGCTTTAATAGTTTTTACTTTGGAACTCGTGCTGTCGATACAAAACATCTCAAGAAGGCCTTGACTTACTAACAGTTAATAAAGATTCTCGTGGTAGTAAAAAATTCAATTCATGAGAAAAAAGCCTGAGAATTTCACTGTTAGTGAATCACCAGATAGGAAGACAATGAAAGTCAATGGCACTTTTTACTCACAAGAAAAGTATTAAACTAAAATTTAACTTTTTACCTGTAGTAAAAATTGCCATTGACTTTCATTGGCCTTGATTCACTAAGAGTTGAAAAAAACTCTCATGGTAGTAAAAAATTCAATTCATGAGAAAAAAGCCTGAGAATGTCACTGTTAGTGAATCACTAGATAGGAAGACAATGAAAGTCAATGGCACTTTTTACTCACAAGAAAAGTATTAAACTAAAATTTAACTTTTTACCTGTAGTAAAAATTGCCATTGACTTTCATTGGCCTTGATTCACTAAGAGTTGAAAAAAACTCTCATGGTAGTAAAAAATTCAATTCATGAGAAAAAAGCCTGAGAATGTCACTGTTAGTGATTCACCAGCTAAGAATACAATGAAAGTCAATGGCACTTTTTTACTCTTGAAAACGGTATGGAACTTTTTACCTGTAGTAAAAGCTGCCATTGATTTGCATTGTTTTCCTATCTGGTGATTCAGTAACAGTGACATTCTCAGGCTTTTTTCTCATGAATTGAATTGTTTACTACCATGAGAATTTTTTTCAACTCTTAGTGAATCAAGGCTGAGATCTGTTGGACTTATTTATATATCTAGATCAAGAACAGTTATTGTAGAGCTCAAGCATATTTTCTATTTCCACTGCAAGCTTAAAATGTTGAATTACCTGTTAATAACTGTTTATAATATTTAAAAGCTTTACATTTATTTTGGTTCCTTTTCTTCAGAATCCAGCTGGAAAGATATCACCCAGATGACCGCTGAAAGGCAGCAGACCTTAGAAGAATCATCAAACGATTTGACTCAGTTCCAGACAGCTGAGGCCCAGTTAAAGCAATGGCTTGTAGAGAAAGAACTGATGGCCAGTGTGCTTGGACCACTCTCAATAGACCCTAATATGCTGAAAACCCAAAAACAGCAAGTTCAGGTAGGCCAACAGTTTTCACGTGCACAGAGCATCTATCTGATCATTCTCTTGAGAGATTTCTTAACTTCCTTCTTTCATGCACTGCCAAGAACTTTTCACTTGGGCTTTATAGTCTTTAATTGGTGCATGGAAACAGAAAGCTTCCTTTAACAGTACATTAAAACACAGGTATGTCTAGAATGACAAGAGTGTATTGGACCTTCCGTTTATGCTAAGCTAGATTAGCAGTGTTAAGCAGAAAACTTTATGGAATATGTCACTGTATTGATGTGTGCTATGCGTTTTTTAGGACACATAACATTATTTGCAACAAAGTGTATATAATGTTTTTAGTAAAGGAAAATCTCTGTTGTTCAGCCTGGCCATCAAATAGATATGATTAACATCGGTTAATAATATCATTCAAGTATGTGTGGGTCTGCACCATGGGTCTGCGGTATTTTCTTTATCCTACATTATTAAAAGGACCTACGTCCTGCCAGGGACCGCTGCCTCGAGGAGGAGAATCCTCTTGTGACACTCCCTGCCCTACATTAAGCAGCATTCACAACTTGCAGGCCAGGTCTCTATCTGACTAGGACTGCACACAGCAGCTGGCACCTATTCCAAATGGCGGCTGCTATGTGTGTGCTGCCATGTTTGGTACCCAACAGCAGGATACAAAGCCTGGAAAAGGTGATTGGAATGTCACTATAAGGCTGGGGTTAGGGAAACCAAGTTGGGTGTGGGATCCCTTTCACAACATCGGGATGTGAAAGTCACTTTTGTACAAAGATATACTATAACAAAATATACCATATAATACATATCGTATGTTATAGTATCATGTGGAAAATAATTACTTTTTGAGCACCTCTTTTTTAATGTAGATCGATTATGTACAATAATGATATTGATCAGACACCACCCTGATTGCTTTGCATGATGAAGAATTGCCTGCACTTCTTAGTAGGAAAGGTTCCTGTCCCTGTCCAGGCATGAACAAAATTATATACTCACCTTTTTTCCCCTGCAGCTCCTCTATGCAGTGCCACGTCTTCATACTTACCGATGATGAAGAACAAGCAATTCCATGGTCCATGTCAGCATTTTTGTCTGGCACCGGATTAGGGAACGGCTTGTTTATGACATTGCAATGAATCGAGTAGGTGTGTGGGAAAGAAACAAGGCACCATGGATGCCATCATGCAATGCTCCCGGGACTATAAGAATCACTGGCTCCCTGCCTATGGTAAGTAGGAAGACGCCAGTGCTTGAAGAAGGAGCTGCAGGGGTAACACCAGTGATGCATGGAGGAGCTGCAGAGGACAAAACAGGAGCTTTTGTTTACAGTATTATTTGCAAAGTCAAAGTTTGCACAGCAGCATTTTCTGCTAATACACATATTTATATAGGAAGTATCCATTTTAAATATAAAGCCTAAAGCAAACTTTTTTTTATTTTTCTGAGCATCTTAATGTCCTACTACATCCTGAATTAGGATGCAACCCTGCGTGAACCCCCCCGGATTGGCCATTCACCTCACCTGCTCCTGAAGCCCTTGGCGCATTTCGGCGCTGCATCTTCACTCACCTCTAGCACGTCAGATGTGGGCATGCCTGCAGCTAGACAGTCACCGGGGAAGCGGTGGGCTTGGCTTTATTCGACTCTTTAGTTTAGATCAGTACGCTCGGTTTCGGCCACGCCTGTGCCGTGGGAATGCCAGGACAGTGAGTTTTTATGGCAAACTGTGGGGATACACACCGCAGGGCATCCCAAATCACAGAGGAGAGGAACAACACCCAATGGAGTGAAAATCCTGGGTGTTGTTCCTTTGTAAAGTAAACGTATTGTAAAAAGTCCTCTCCTAAAAGTACTTCAAAGCCCAGTATTGGATAAAACACTCACTTGGGCCTTGCATCATCTGCTGCATCCAATGGCCTTTTAGGAAGTTAATGCCACCCTGCACCACATTTGCTCCCTGCCTGGAAACACTATTAGTTTTTGCCTGAATAAGAATTCCGGGAGTTACACACTTAGCAGCCGCCTTTAGTCCATTTTCAATCACTATTTTAGGGTGTCTGCCTCCAGTTGTGAAACTTCTGATTTATTTTCAGCCTAGGACACTTGAATACTAATGGTCCAGACGTTTTAGTTTTTATTCAAGTGACATGTAGTCAGAACAGGTCAATAAGAAAACATTGGCTCCATTTCTGTACTAGAAAACAAAATCTGATTTAGCGTTAGAAATCTAATCTATGGCTTACCCTAGAAAATATGTTGTCTGTACTCATTGCTGTGATTCTACTATTCTATTGTCTGTAATGTCCTCCTGTGAGTCTTGTGGGGAGTGACTCAATCGTGAATCATGCCCCCTGTGCTCTCCACATAGTCCAAATATTATTGGTGATCACGCCATTCTTCTAAATTTAGCTCATGCTCTCTTTCCATGTCTGTAATGCTCCTGATATTTCTCACATCTGCACCTTAGCACAGATCTCTGCAATCCTATATGGCCCTAGTTTTTGTTCAGTAAATGAATCATTAGATGTGTTCACATGTAGAGATTTCATGCCTCCTGTGATCCTGTACAAGGCTAGACACTCCACAAGAATTCCTTTCACTGGTTCTTTAGTGCTGACCACAAAAACTGACTCATTTGCCTGTCTGAGCGTTGATGGATTTTTAATGCAGGATGCGGAGAATGCATCTGAATTTGACTATTTAGGATGGATTCTATACAGTGATGGAGCAATGTATAGCATTCACCTATACTAGTGCAACCAGACAAATATTCAGCATTCATATAAACGACTAGTGTACAAAGTATTAGATTACATTTATGTCGGTGTAGGTTGTATTTCCATTTCACAAAAGGTATTGCATTTCTTATTGGCTGCCAGTTGTGGCATCAGCAGGGCAGCTGAACAACTGTATATCTTAACACAAAATGACCATGAATTATTTTTTAATATAATATAAATAAAACTGATTTTAGGTTGTGTAGTCCGACCTTAAAACATGTCCTTAGCCCTAGCCATCTTAGTGTCATATGGGGACTTCATATAAATGTCCACATAGGGGTTGTGACCTTTACTTCCCATTTTGTGCCACAATTGTTACCAACTAAAAGGACATTCTTAAATGAGAGTAATGGGTGGCAAGGAGCAGAAAGTGAGAGGAAAGTCTCCAAAGGCTTTGGGCATATCCGCATTTGTGGGGCACAAGCTTCTCTAGTGAGATTTGGGCATATCCGCATTTGTGGGGCACAAGCTTCTCTAGTGAGCTTTGGTCATATCCGCATTTGTGGGGCACAAGCTTCTCTAGTGAGCTTTGGGCATATCCGCATTTGTGGGGCACAAGCTTCTCTAGTGAGCTTTGGGCATATCCGCATTTGTGGGGCACAAGCTTCTCTAGTGAGCTTTGGGCATATCCACATTTGTGGGGCACAAGCTTCTCTAGTGAGCTTTGGGCATATCCGCATTTGTGGGGCACAAGCTTCTCTAGTGAGCTTTGGTCATATCCGCATTTGTGGGGCACAAGCTTCTCTAGTGAGCTTTGGGCATATCCGCATTTGTGGGGCACAAGCTTCTCTAGTGAGCTTTGGGCATATCCACATTTGTGGGGCACAAGCTTCTCTAGTGAGCTTTGGGCATATCCGCATTTGTGGGGCACAAGCTTCTCTAGTGAGCTTTGGGCATATCCGCATTTGTGGGGCACAAGCTTCTCTAGTGAGCTTTGGGCATATCCGCATTTGTGGGGCACAAGCTTCTCTAGTGAGCTTTGGGCATATCCACATTTGTGGGGCACAAGCTTCTCTAGTGAGCTTTGGGCATATCCGCATTTGTGGGGCACAAGCTTCTCTAGTGAGCTTTGGGCATATCCGCATTTGTGGGGCACAAGCTTCTCTAGTGAGCTTTGGGCATATCCGCATTTGTGGGGCACAAGCTTCTCTAGTGAGCTTTGGGCATATCCGCATTTGTGGGGCACAAGCTTCTCTAGTGAGCTTTGGGCATATCCGCATTTGTGGGGCACAAGCTTCTCTAGTGAGCTTTGGGCATATCCGCATTTGTGGGGCACAAGCTTCTCTAGTGAGCTTTGGGCATATCCGCATTTGTGGGGCACAAGCTTCTCTAGTGAGCTTTAGGCATATCCGCATTTGTGGGGCACAAGCTTCTCTAGTGAGCTTTGGGCATATCCACATTTGGGGGCACAAGCTTCTCTAGTGAGCTTTAGGCATATCCGCATTTGTGGGGCACAAGCTTCTCTAGTGAGCTTTGGGCATATCCACATTTGTGGGGCACAAGCTTCTCTAGTGAGATTTGGGCATATCCGCATTTGTGGGGCACAAGCTTCTCTAGTGAGCTTTGGGCATATCCACATTTGTGGGGCACAAGCTTCTCTAGTGAGATTTGGGCATATCCGCATTTGTGGGGCACAAGCTTCTCTAGTGAGCTTTGGGCATATCCACATTTGTGGGGCACAAGCTTCTCTAGTGAGCTTTGGGCATATCCACATTTGGGGGCACAAGCTTCTCTAGTGAGCTTTAGGCATATCCGCATTTGTGGGGCACAAGCTTCTCTAGTGAGCTTTGGGCATATCCACATTTGTGGGGCACAAGCTTCTCTAGTGAGATTTGGGCATATCCGCATTTGTGGGGCACAAGCTTCTCTAGTGAGCTTTGGGCATATCCGCATTTGTGGGGCACAAGCTTCTCTAGTGAGCTTTGGGCATATCCGCATTTGTGGGGCACAAGCTTCTCTAGTGAGCTTTGGGCATATCCGCATTTGTGGGGCACAAGCTTCTCTAGTGAGCTTTGGGCATATCCGCATTTGTGGGGCACAAGCTTCTCTAGTGAGCTTTGGGCATATCCGCATTTGTGGGGCACAAGCTTCTCTAGTGAGCTTTGGGCATATCCGCATTTGTGGGGCACAAGCTTCTCTAGTGAGCTTTGGGCATATCCGCATTTGTGGGGCACAAGCTTCTCTAGTGAGCTTTGTTCTTGTAAAGGCCATAGGTGTTACCAAAAGACAGCATGAGAGGTAATAGAATATTAACCCCTGCAAAGCAAGTAATGGTGGTATAATGACTTCAGATATATAATAATGGACATGCATAAGGCAACCTGATTGTACAGCCAATTAGTCAATCTTACCAAAAGTTGTGTAGTGAAGGAGCTTTGTGGGCAAGTGCAGTAGATTAGAAATGACTAGTAGTACCTTTGTCACTGTTCTATAAAAACGTAATATATATTTGTTTTATGTTTAGATTCTGCTAAAGGAGTTTGATGCCAGAAAACAGCAATATGAACAATTGACCAGCGCTGGGCAAAGGATCCTTAGCAGACCTGGAGAGCTCCCTCCCTGCGATGAGGCTGTAAGGGAGCAGCTGGCAGCTGTAGCATGTAAATGGGAAAGACTGACTGGTCAACTGAATGACAGATGTGACAGAATTGACCAAGCCATTGTAATGAGCACAAACTACCAAAACCTCCTGAATGGCCTTTCTGAGAAGCTAAGTGCCTTAAACTGCAAATTAAACAGCAATATAGCAATTGGCGCTGCCCCTGATGCAGTGAAACAGAAGCTGAACAATGCAGAGCAGGTACAGGAAGAAATAAACCTAGAGCAAGCCAACATTGACAGCGCCAAAGCCCTCTGTGATGAACTATCCCATCTGGTGGCTGAGGAGTACCTGAAAGCAGAACTGAAAAGGCAAATGGACACAACTGTTAAACAGTTTATGGACCTAAAAGAAAAAGCAGGTTGGTTACTGGCAAAAAAATAAATCTGATGTGCAACTAAATATTACTACAAAAAATATGACACAATCGTACACACTACTGATAAATGGTTCAGAAGTGTGAAGTCATTCCTTCTAAGCTGATGGGGAAGATTACACTTACGCCTCTGTTGTGAAATTATTGTATAAAGCTTAAAAATGGTTTCCAAAATACACACATGCGATCACCAACTTTTCTTAGTTAGCAATAAAACATTCCACAGCTAGATTTCCGTAGACAGAGAGATTGTGATAAGATCAGGAGTAGGCTCATATTTCAGACAACACTCAGCCTGATTTATGCGTACAAGTTTTATACCGTGCAGGGTTTAGGAATACAGTGAGATCATGCCACATTCCTTTATAGATCCCACCATTTTTCATTGCTGGACATGCTGAGATCAATCTAAAAACAAGTATAATAATATCCTTAAATAACGTTTAGTTATTAGGTAGTTAAATTGCAACAGTGCTGTTTTCAATGACACACATCTTCCAGTAATCCATACTTATGAGAAAATTCATGAAGCACTGGGCTTTGTTATACCAGGTTCTCACCCCCTATTTATTTCACTAACTTATTATTTATTGTATTAACTTCAATGTATTTGCTTCATGAACAAGCTTCTGAACTATTTCAGACATGGCAAGTGTAACTAAGTAGGTCAACACACATCCTTACCCCCTCTTTCAATATTTAAAGTTGACCAACCACCTGCATTAACGGCTCCAGAGTCTAAAAAACGACAGGGCCAGCCGATCAAGCATTCTTGGGGCATATTGATTTGGTATGCCATGCTGTGTATGCCCTACTGATCGCTCCAAATTTCACTCCCATGCCACACCCACCTTCTGCATCTCCAGCTTCCCTGTAGCTAAGACGTGCTTCCGTGGCCAGCCATTCATAGAGTGCAGGAGCGCATTGCACACCACAAGGAGACTGAGGGTGCTCCTGCTTCCTTAGGCTCTTTACCTAAACAGGGTTGTAGGCTGTGTGTTAAAGTGGACCAACACCCACCGGTGATCGGCCCGGGAATCTATAAGATTCCCGGGCCGATCACCTCCCCCCCCGCGGGACATCCGAGATCGGGATGTCCCGCTGTGCGAAACCCCCCAGAAAGCCCCTAAAAACTTACCTTATTGGCGACGGATAAGCCGCGGCCGCCTCCCGCGCGTCCCTCTAGCAGGGCGCGCACCCGCGCCGGCCGTTTGTGAATGGCCGGCGCGGGCGCGCGCCCTGTGAGGAAGTGGACCAACACCCAGGATAGTGAAAATCCTGGGTGTTGGTCCACTTTAATATGCACAGCAGGCGGCGCTGATTGGACAGATGCACATGCATGTGCCGTGGGACTGGGAAAAGGTGAGTTTTTGGAGTGAATGGGACCAAAACCTGGGATAGTTAAAGTCTGTCTATCCTGCGTTTTGGTCTTTGCCCCCGGGCCACCCAGATTTGGGATGCCCTGCAGTGTGAAACCCCCTAGGTTGCAAAGTTAAAATTACCATTCTCTGATCCTACTTCACATGCGTAGGCTCTCGTCCAATCAGCTCATCTGCGCTCGTCAATATTGGCTAAGCCAGGTAAGGGCCAAATCTAGCTGAAAAGTGCAGAGTGGAGCCTGTGCGCCTGTGGACGCATCCCCGCTCGCCTCAAACAGGGTGCGTTTCGGCATTGGCCAATCACAAATGCCTGCCGCGGGTCCCTGTCCTGCTAAAGGTACAGCTGATGGCAGCTCCGGCTTGGGGAGCTCCGGGAGGTTGGATCAGAGAGAAGGTAGGTTTTTAGGGCACTCAGGGAGGTACTCACAGCGGGTGCCCGGGGGGGGGGGGGGGGGGGGGGAATAAGATGGCTTATCATAGATTCCAGGGCAGTCGACCGTGGGTTTTGGTCCAGTTTTCTGACCTCCCATCAGCACTGCCAGAATCTGCTGATCCTGCTAAGTCATTTGTCTTTTGTTGACAGGCCATGGGCCCACTTCACTAGGAAAGGGAGCAGCACGTAGACCATTAAAAAAGTGTATAGCCTTATACCAGACTATCACTGACCTGTTAGTGGAACTATATTAGGATATATATGTAAAATTAACTGTACTGGTTTGAACCCACAGGTGTTCAGGTTGACCATCTTCAGTCTGCATTTGCTAGTTCTCAGAAATTCTATCAGATGTCTGAAGATTTCCAGTGCTGGATGGAAAGTAAGAGGAAAGAACAAGCTGAGGCAGCACCGATATCAGCTAATCTTGAAATCATAGAGTCATTAATTGCTGAGACAAAAGAATTAAAGACCACACTGAATACCCAACATTGTGCCTATGAAAATATCATAGCAGAGGGTGAAAACCTCTTACAAAGAACAGAAGGTGAAGAAAAGGCAAAACTCCAATCTCAGCTTTCAATGCTTAAGTCTGGCTGGTCAGACATTAATAAGAAGATATCAGATAGAGAGAACAGTCTGTCAGATTGCCATCAGAAAGCCATCAAATACAGGGACATTGTGGGTAACATACAGCCTTGGATCAAGGAGTACCAAAATAAAATATCTGAGGTTAAAACTTCCACAGACCCAGCAGCAGTAGAGAGTTCAATAGGGGAAATAAAAGCCCTACAAAAAAGCATTGACAAGCAGCGTGGAATGGTGGAAATGTTAAATAGTGCAGCAGATAGTTTATTTAATTCTTGTGGCAAAGACAAAGAAATCATTCGAAATGAGTGTGCCCTATTGAATGATGAGGTGGAGTCACTTGTCGATAGTTTACATTGTAAAAAAGACTCGCTGGAGAGCATGGCACTGCGGCTTAAAGACTTTCAAGAGTCTGTTAAAGATGCAGAAAAGCAGCTTGCTATGGTTCAGGAGCATTTAGACGTCCACGACTCTCTTGGGACACAAGCATATAGTAACAAGCATCTAACAATAATGCAAACCCAAGAAAAAACTCTTCAAAGTCTAGAGCCACAAGTACAGCACTCTGTAAAACTGGCTCAAGAACTTGTCATAGATGCCTCCGATGCAGAAGGTGCATCTGATCTTCTACTTCAAGCAGATTCTCTTCAGCACAAACACGACACTCTTAGCAGACAGGTAGAAGAAAAATGTTCTTTCTTGGAGACCAAGTTACAAGGAATTGGACATTTTCAACACAGTATTCGGGAGATGTTTTCTCAGTTTGCAGAGCTAGATGATGAGCTGGACAGTATGTCTCCAGTTGCAAGGGATCTGGAGACGCTACAGACACAGAAACAGAACATTAGCAGTTTCCTGCAGAAGCTTGGAGAGCTAATAAAGAATAATGACAATTTTAATAAGACTTGCAAGAAGATGATGGCCACAGAAACATCTCCCGATCTTGTTGGTATTAAGAGAGACCTTGAAGCCTTAAGTAAACAATGCAACAAATTATTGGACCGCGCTAAATCCAGAGAGGAAACTATTGATGCAACTTTTGCCAAAATGAAGGACTTTTACAACACATTAAAGCAATTTGTTAATGAGCTTGGAACAGTAGAGGAGCATGAAGAATCACAGGGTCCTGTTGGAATGGAAACGGATGTGATCAATAACCAGCTATCTATGTTTAAGGTAAGTGAAAACACGTTAAAAATAAAAAATACAAAAAAACTACAAACGCTACACACACATTAAACTGGGCCTTCACCCTGAATAAGAACCTATCTTGTATGTATCCCCTAACCCATACATACAGATTGCCCACATTAAAAATCATACTACCTGCACCTTTTGTATTTTTTGAGCCTTTTAACATCCAAGATGGTGGATTCTCAGGCTGCCTGCAGACAGGAATTGTCTTCTTACTGTGCCGCCCTGCATTCTGGGATTGCTGTCCTTTTCCTGACCCCAGCTCTGCTCTGCCTGTGCAAAGCACAGCTATAACCAGCCCCCCCCCCCCCCCCCCCCCATATTTTTCACTCCTCTCCTCAAAATGTGATGCTTCTGAGGCAAGATGGCGGCACCCGTATCCTCGAATCCTGAACAGAGTTGAAGCACAGTGGGGGAAAGAATAATAAGTAAGCAACAAAAAAACTTAAAATCTATTAATTTTAGATGCTGGGAATAGTTTTTTAAGGGTTTGGGCTTTTCATTAAATGATGCTGAAGGTCCAGTTTAAGGAATGTTATTGATTCCGCAACACTCAAGTTTCCATAGTGTGTCTTGGGTAAGTAATCCAGAAAAATAAATTAGATGTTATTTGTAATGACTGTATGTAGAAACTCTTATATTAATATTCAATAATGGCATAGGTCAGCCTGTATTTATACAGATGTCTAATGTCTACAAATGCCCAGCTCCAAATATTTTTGGCAAAATAGGGCACTTTTAATATTCATTTATCTGCCTGTGACGTGATTGTGTAGATTTAGCCTCACTTTCTGTCTGCTGTGACCAAAGGAAGCTCATCTAAAGGAAATGCCCTTGTCACAACAAACTGGCAGTGTCACTGGCACTGACACCCCATATTACCTGTAAGACCTGTAGGTTATATTCTTTTTGTGACTTGTTCAGAATAAAAAAGAGAAACTGTTGTGTGTAGCTGAAGCCCAAAGCACCCAGTACTCTGAGCATATGTAGATTAGTGGGTTTAATAATCTTCATTTTGCAGCTCTGCACTATGATAATAATGCTTGTCCTTTTTGTTATGTTCCCTTGTAGCATTTGCCGTTATCCTGTTAGCAGCAATAATCTCTATTATTAAGATGCATCTTTAACATGCTACTAATTACATGCTAATATATGCATGTTAATTGTACAAATCAGCCTCCAGTATAGTTTTAATTCTCTAAAGAGTTGTATTTAATGCTAGTTAATCCAAACGTAGTTATTCAAAGCGAGCCACCGGGTCCTAAGTACTATACACAAGTGAACTGCATGATATCACAGTGCATTTGCGGTTCGGCATTAGCAGGAGAAGTGTAGTAAAAATAAGGCTTCTGGAATTTTAGTGATGAATCAGCAGGGCTCTTGGATTAATTTCAAAGCTGGGGGATTGCAAATATTTATAACAGAGTTTCACAGCAAGATGTGATAGCAAGTATTATTTGCACAAGCAAGGATCAGCTATGGGAAGGTTATTCATTGTCAAGGAGAAAATGTACTTCTTGTCTTTATTATATGTACAGTATCGCCAGGCGTCCAACTCGCCTGTGGATTTTCTTTCAGTGTAAACACATCATTCATATCTAAATAAATATATATCCTATTTAAATATATGCAGCAGGGCCGGGGGGCTATGGATTTGGACCAGCTGACCAGTACAAGTAGTTACTATCAAGCTTTCATTGGTGACCACAAGCAACCAATAAATAACTCGTGTGATCAGTCATTGGCTTCCATTGACAGTCCACATACCTCAGTGTATATGGAGATAAAATGTACTGACATACTGATCCTCTTCTGATACAGTGTAATGGTTGGGTAGTTCTGCTGGTGGCATCAGCACCTCCATTATGAACCATGGTTAGGCTGGAATTCTCGTCTCCAATGATGGCACTGTTATATATCTGTTGTTTAGATTAACACATGATGTACTGACTTCCTCCCAGACATGATCTGACTGCATTGTCAGTATCCAAATCACCTCTTAATGCTTCATGCTCATTCCCAGTTCTCTGAATAGACATATTTCTCGTGTGACCACATCCCGTTAATCTTAGTTAGTTTTCATCTTGTTGAAACTGTTCTTATGATGAAGCCAGGCAATGGAAGTTTAAATAAGGACAGGAGAAGACACATGAACAAGCACGACATGGGGAAGGGGGAATCTAGAATGATGATATCACTGGTCTCTAAAGTGAAAACATCAGTTTGATGGAAAGATGATATCGTTAGTTAAGATAGATAGAGTTAATACTGCACTCCATAGGCTTCATTTTGGTAGCATGCAAATTACTTGAGAAGATGATAAGGCAATAGAAATGTATATTTCCTATTTGCATGATTCCCTATTTATTGGGCTACATATAAATGCAGTGGAATTAAAATAACTAAATGTCTGCCATGTACAGATTTTCCACCAGCTCAGAAGCTCTTTCCCCACAGCCCTTTACAAAATCACATTATTAGCTTACCACTTGGCCATGACAGCTTTTTCCACATAACTGCATGGCGTCAAATTTGATTTCCCTTGCATAGTGATTTTTAGCCACAAAGTAGTAAAGAGAAAGGGCAGCTATAAGTCTTTAAACGGACAGTGTGGGAAAATCAGCATTGCGCAAGCTGGGGAAGAATCCTCATGCGCTGCACCATAGTCCTTTATTCATAATGGTTTGCTCATACCCCTAAGCAGTAATCGGATATCATTTATTTAGCGCTATTTGTTATTATTACCTTCTTAGAGGGTTAAATAAGATTAAAAAGGATACATCTTTTAATGAAATGTGTCGTAAATGCTATTGGTTTGGATGGGTAACATATAGCTGCCACATTTTTCTTTTCATGCTGGAAACATTGTTCTCAATATGCTGGAAACATTGTTAGATATTTTGTAGCTATTATTTTAGTTCTATAAACCTGTCTACTGCTTTGTGGTTTCCAGCATAGAAAATTGTGCTGATGCTAAAAAAGCCTATTTCAACCTCAATGGTCAGAGTTACAGGCGGCCAAAGTGAAACAATTTTATAACAATAAGGGAAAACTATTCCTATCCCTTGAAACATTGCGCAAGTTGCCAACAGAAGACCACAATCCGATAGACCAGCACCCACTTAAGCCAGTACAGAGTGTAGCTTCTCAGATGAGTACATTTCCTGAAGCATGTGAAACCCTTAGCAGCTTCCAAGACTTACTTTATTTCTGTACTTCTCAACACAGTGCTGTATTTTAGTTAGGCAACAAACGTCCCACCAGCTGCATTCTGTAAATAAGTAGGAGACAGTTTGAAATGTCAGTCCTTCATCCCCTTCATTTTTGTTGGATGCAAACTTAAAGCGTAAATAGAACACTAAATAGAATCATTCATATCTATCCTTGGCCCCTAAAGTAGCGCCCAGCTAATAGCCCTATCAGACATGTTTTTGGGTGGAAACTTACACAGCCACCTGGACCACGTTCAGGTTCTATACTTCTAGTGGCTTAGGGATAGCAGGCGGTTAGGCTCAAGGTTTGCTTTAGACACAATTATACATTAGGGATTGCTTTACCTGAGATTATGTCATGCTGGATCTCGTCTAATGTGAGCGGATCCGAGTGTGCTGGCGGCCGTATCCCCTGCTACCCTTTAACAGGGAGCGTGCCTGCGATGGCCATTCACAAATGCCTGTTGCGGGCACGCGCACCGCTAATGGGACACCGGGGATACGACCGCTGCTCATGGTTTTTTTAACGATCGGAGTGCCCCGGGGGGAGCTATAATGCCTACCCTGGAGTCTCATACTCTCCAGGATGGCTATGGGTCCACTTCAAGAGGGCTTAACCCCATGCAGCTGTTGTGGAATGGCATAGAGATGATTGACTGCTGAATTTCATAGGGACGGCCATCTTGCCACAAACCTGACAGTTCTACTTACACATGAGAATCAGGGGGTTGCGATGCCAGCAGCAATTCACACCAAACACAAACACTGAATAAATAGCTAATGTAGCAAACGTAATCTGTGTGAGGGGATCTGTTACAATGTATCTCCATGTCGGTGGCCAGAAAAACAGTCAGGGGATACACTATATACAATGTATTTTTTTCAAGCAAGATGAGTCCTTACAGCTGAAGGCTTACTACTTCTGGCTAGATTAAGAGATGATTGTACAGAGCTATAAGGCATTTTGACTGAGAGACTTGGATTTTCAGAATCAGTTCCTTCATGTGTGTGGCAAGATGGCCACTGCCATGCTTGTTATAGAGTGTAGAATCTGCCTGCTATTCCAAATATTTGCATGTTGTTAATCCCTCTTAATTATCTTATGTCACTGATGGCCACAGAGGGGCTTTAGGGGAGCAATTTACTAAGCTTTGATTTTGTGACTGGAGGTCTGCTTTAAAGGCTGTAATCATTACAGTGCCCTTATTTGTGGAAATGCAGGTATATACAGGGCCTAGTATTTGATATGTAACAGGATGTTCTGCATGAAAAATGTTAGGAGCTAATATAAGATTCAGATCAAATGCTTGCAACTTTTTGTTGCTCTGTCACATACATTCTTAGTAAAATACATTTTGCTTTGCAGGTGTAACATTTAAAAATGTAGAAAAGTTCAGAGGGTATGAATACGTTTTCAAGGCTATATATATGTATTTATATAAATATATAGCGTGAGAAGTCATTGACCTGAATGCCTTTGGTCAGTGGGTGTGGTACATTTGTTTGCCTATCAATATTTAGCCCTAGTCAGTTTCATCCTCCCTGAATATTGTTTTTCTTAGTTCTTTAACACGTCACAAATATCACAAATTCTTATGTGCCACCATTTTTACTACTAACAAAAAAGAGAATTGTCCTGCCCTATAGTATATAGTAATTTTCAATGTTTAATCTTAATAAATCACATTTAGTATACATGGCTGAAATGCAAACACATTGTAAAAACAGATTTGTCTTCTGAATATCAGCATTGCATTTTTAAACACTTGGTGTGACTGTAAAAGAGAGTTGATGTGGTTCCTCGTGCCCCTGACCAAATGACATGGGCCTCCTGAGCTGCAGAATAAGGTGCAATCTGATCCTCAGCAGGTACTAGGAGTTGCAAGGGCAAAAACCAAGGAAAATCCCCAAAAATGTTGTAAACAAATTAACTCTATGCACACACGCTTAACTACCAACTAACTAGGAACTACTCAAACATTTACAACAAAAAAATCTTTATTGATAAATGTACACATGTAAAAGCCATAAAATAAACCACATGCAGCATGTGCATGTGTAGAAATCCCTGTACTGTGCAGTATAATGAATCCTTGGTACAAAAGGAGAGTAGATAAAAAAATCTTATGTTGTAAAAAATATTTAATTTATGAGGAAAAAAGTCGGAAAATTGTAGCGTTGCTGCATCACCAGATAGGAAGACAATGAAATGGTACTTTTTACTACAGAGTAAAAAGGAGTAAAAAGTTTGCTACTTTTCTTATGAGTAAAAGAGTACCATTGCCTTTCATTGTCTTCCTAACTAGTGATTCAGCAACGATCAAATTCTCATTCTTTTTTCTCATATAGTTAATTTTTTACTACCATGAGATTTTCTTTCTACTTTTATTGAATTGAGGTCATAGTGTACATAGGTTTTATTCCATTGGTATTATCCAATGTCTAGTCTAAGCACAAAGCTCAGATTGCAAACACAAATACCCTTAAGATCCCCTTAGATAATATTAAAACATTTTATGCAGTGTTGCCTTAGAGTGAGAAGGAATAATCCATCAGGTATAGATGTCACGTGGTCTGAGATGGCACGTTTCCCCACGTGCTAAGATACAAACAGAGCACATCAACTACATGTGTTAAATGAGAGTGGGGTGAGGGCATGGCCCATATGGGAGTGCCAGTGACAGAAAGATTGGCCAGAGTAATGGTAGTGGCACAGCAGACACCAAATGAGGGGTGTAATAGATCTCATCCAGACACAGCGAGAATCATCAGGTTATGCAGGGCACTGTGAGTACAGGTGCTTAAGCTGAAATCACACAGGTTGGCAAGGTGGAAAGGATGGCAGGATCATAGCAGACTGGACACACGGGTTGGCAGAACTGGATGCATGGCAGGATAATAGCAGCCTGGACACACAGGTAATGCAAGAAGCATGGCAGTATCGTAGCTGCGTGGACACACGGGTTGACAAGGCTGGACACAGGGTAGGATCATAGCATGCTGGAAACATGATAGGATCATAGCATGCTGGAAACATGATAGGATCATAGCAGACTGGACACACGGGTTGACAAGGCTGGACACAGGGTAGGATCATAGCATGCTGGAAACATGATAGGATCATAGCAGACTGGACACACGGGTTGACAAGGCTGGACACAGGGTAGGATCATAGCATGCTGGAAACATGATAGGATCATAGCAAGCTGGACACACAGGTTGACAAGGCTGGACACAGGGTAGGATCATAGCATGCTGGAAACATGATAGGATCATAGCAAGCTGGACACACGGGCTGGCAGAACTGGATGCATGGCAGGATAATAGCAGCCTGGACACACAGGTAATGCAAGAAGCATGGCAGTATCGTAGCTGCGTGGACACACAGGTTGACAAGGCTGGACACAGGGTAGGATCATAGCATGCTGGAAACATGATAGGATCATAGCAAGCTGGACATGCAGGTTGGCAAGGCTGAAAGCACAGCAGACTGGATGCACAGGTTGGCAAAGCTGAAAGCTTGCCAGCTAGCTAGATACAGAAGGCACCCATATTTCTCTTGCCCTGCACTGTAAAGGGATGACACCTCATCATATGTGTGAATGCACTGAGAGCATCCCTTCCATCTGTACAGATGCCTGCTTCTATGTACAGCTCACCAGCAATTGCTTGGCAGAGCCTATGGCTGAACATGCTTCCAGGCTTTCGGCGCTTGAACCAAGCAAGGGAGGAATTGCTGACTGTAACATTGAAGTTTAAAACGAAAAACTTGGTGCCTCACTATAGACCCGATATATCAAACATAGGCAGAATCTGGATCTGCCTTGTGCCATTTCCAGTGCATTGTAGCTGGCCATACTGGCCTGAAGTCAGTATAATCTCACCTGATTCTGGACCCGCTGGTAATCTCACGTGATTATGGGGGGTCCAGCAGCCATGCGCACTCCTGAACAGCTTGCACGGGCAGCCCGCTTCACCTTGTTGCTGTGGTACCTTTGAGATGAGCCAGTCGCTGATCTCAAAAAGTGCCACTGTGCATAGCTTCAGCTGTGGAAAAACTTGGTTTTCTTTGGAAACCGGGCACTACTGAGCCAACAGCAGCGCCTGGCCATTCAGGCGAGAGCAAGGATAAACGGTGGACCCAGAGATGGGTTTACATCTGCTTTAATGTAAGGAAAGATAAAAAGATTAAGGATAACTTAAGAAAAATGCTGTGTTTATGGTCATTTGAGCCCCTATTTTGCAAGACCCACAGCAGTGATCAGTTTGACCCTGGCAACCCATTTGGACTGTTTATGTGCTGGCAAAACTTATTCTAATTTGCGTTATTTATTTTCTCTAAATAATATTTCTTGTCATTTTCTATGGTTTGTATATCCTTGTCTAAAACTGAATGTAATTTTCCAGCTGCTGTTGTTGGACAAATGTCATTTTTTTATTTACACAAGAACTGGTTTTGCTGATGCCCAATATAAGACTGGCATGAATCACTTCTTTATATATTTATTTTAGAATGTCAATAGTGAAAAATGAGAAGAGTGGTGTATTAGAAATGTAAGGATAAATTTGTATCAATGGCACTGGATATGATTTCCAGAAACAATAGTGTGTGTGTGTGTGTGTGTGTGTGTGTGTGTGTGTGTGTGTGTGTGTGTATCTATATATTACATAAAACCGCAAGAAGACTTGATATGGAGATGTAAATGTTTACCCTTTAACCCCAGGTAATAAACTCTTTATCTTAGTATGTGTGTAGCAATATTAATAAAAAAAACATAATTAAATATTGCACAATAATCCAGTATAAAGGTCTGACAGGTAGAAAATATGCACAACAATTCTCATACAGCACTGGGTGTTTTGCCCATATTATCTCTAAGCTAAATGTTCAGGTATTATGAGGTTCAAGGTCTGGTATAGCAACCAGACACACTAGGCTACCAAGGTGCCAAAAAGTGCACTACTTTTCACCAAGGCCTTTGTTTGTGGGTTTGGACTAGGTTCTGCTAACATCCTGGGTTGTCCACCTGTAAAAACAAGGGACCATGTGTGACCATGGAATAACACAGGCAGAAATGGAAGCTGAAGTCCAGGCCTCATAGGTCCACAAACAAGCCAAGGCAGATATGAAGAAGCAATCCTAAATGGGTCTAGAACCCAAAGTTGAGAAACAAACTCCATTGTAACAGCAAGGCAACTTCCAGGTAGCAGGCTTTCCTAGGTTGGCCATATTTTCTGAGGGACATGTGCAGTCTGGAACTGGTCACAGTGTAATGCAGATGTGTGTGACTTCTTATGTTCCAGTCCAGATATGCACCTGTGTTGGACACCCTTGGGTATTACTGGGAGCAGAAGGGTTGTCGCTGCCTCAGGAATTCCATATTTATACCATTTGCCACAATATACAAAGTAGCATAGTATGTAAGGCTGAGAAAAGTCTGTAGTCCTTCTAGTTCATCCTGTTTATTAGTGGTCTAGTAGCCATAGCTGGTAATATTATTACATGCAATCAATCCTATATTATCATTGATTTTCAATTGTAAGTACATAGTGTATAAATAGGTCTCCTTAATAGCATCACAGAAAGCAGAACAAGTATTTCACACTCTGAGCCTTCCTTGGCTGATACCCGCTGTATTCTATTTCCTAGAACACTTCAGAAACAACCATTTTGTGCTGCTATAGTCTTACTGCTGTGCTGCTCACACGGCAACCTGATGGTCTGCCAGTGGTGACACGTTGAGTGGAGGATGGGGAACCTGAAGAAAGTTGGTATGTAGCCTGATATCAGGCTTTTTCGAGATGTACTGTACACACTGCAGGGCATCCCTAACTGGCTTGGATGGCCATAGGGACCTTATTAAGTGCTCCAACAGCTTTTCTGACCCTTTGTTTTCACTTTAAGCAGTTTTCACCTCAGTAGTTTTCTGTGGTGCCACCAGCAGTGGACTATGTGGCATTTTTTTCCTGTGTCGCTAGGCAAATATCAGTGTTTCTGGCTTGTGATGATGATTAGTTAGAATCACTCACAGTTCCCTTCTATAGTTGCGAACAAATCACAATGCCAAAAACAAGTTGATATATTTTTATCACTTCCTCTGTTCAGTTTCCTTTAAAGTGGACCAACACCCTCCCCTGATCGGCCTGGGAATCTATAAGATTCCCGGACTGATTAGCTCCCTGACTGCAGGGCACCCCGATCGGGGGTGCCCCGCTGTGTGAAACCCCCCCAGATCCCCGAAAATCCTACCTGATCCTCGTTCCAGCGGCGCAGGCCGCCGCCGCCTCCCGCGCGTCCCTCTAGCAGGCGCGCACCCGCGCCGGCCGTATGTCCGCCGCTGCCTCTCCTTGTCCGTCGGCTGTGATTGGACGAGCGAGTCACGTGGGAGCGGGGTCAGGTGAGTTTTCGGGGCTTTCTGGGGGGTTTCACACAGCGGGGCACCCACGATTGGGGTGCCCCGTGGAAGTGGACCAATACCCAGGATAGTCAAAATCCTGGGTGTTGGTCCACTTTAAGTAGCTGTAACATATTGCTATCAACACTGATGTTGCCGGAATTGTTAGCAAAGGGTCACTATGCTTAGCAATTTGTCACTGCAACAGCAGAATTGCCCCATAAGACAAGATCATTTTACATACACTATTTGGTTATATTGGTCATTTTTAATTAACAGCCATTAATCACAAACGATCTACCACTGACTGCCTAGTGAAGGAACACAGATACCCTGTTGTTTCAACACTTGGTGAGCAATCCAGGTGTTTAGGTATTAGCAGAAAATTCTAGTAGCACTATTAGGTGAACTTAAAAAACACTTGTATAACTAAACGCCACCCAGCCCTGAAAGTAAATGAGAAACATTAGACATTTGGCAGATTTTGAGCTATTTGCATGTTTACAAAGCTGTAGAAATCTTTAAAGTGGACCAACACCCAGGATTTTGACTATGCTGGGTATTGGTTCACTTCCGCGGGGCACCCCGATCGTGGGTGCCCCGATGTGTGAAACCCCCCAGAAAGCCCCGAAAACTCACCTGACCCCACTCCCACGTGATTCGCTCGTCCAATCGCCGCCGGCGGACAAGGAGAGGCAGCACCGAACAAGCTGAGCGCGGGCCACCGCTGCCTCCCGCGCGTCCCTCTTACAGGGAGCGCGCCCGCGCCGGCCATTCGCAAACGGCCAGCGCGGGTGCGCGCCCTGCTAGAGGGCCGCACGGGAGGCGGCGGCGGCCCACGCATGCGCCACTGGAACGAGGATCAGGTAGGATTTTCGGGGATCTGGGGGGGTTTCACACAGCAGTCAGGGAGCTGATCGATCCGGGAATGTTATAGATTCCCGGGCCGATCAGGGGAGGGTGTTGGTCCACTTTAAAGTATAGTATTGCTCCTTTACATTGCCCATATTCAGGCACAACCTGGGGCCAGAAATCAACCTGGGTATTTGCTGGCCCAGATGGGCCCATGACTAACTCACTAGCTGCTGAGCCTTGCCCCCAATGTGCTTTCCAGCTGATCAACAGGTGCGTTTGTCACCTAGGGCTATAGCACTGCTGGGATCATGGACATTGTAGATATGGCCAATATTAAGGTGATAATAGCGAAGGGGTGGATATGGCTCCTCCAACCAGGATTCTGTGGCATTGCAGTGGCAGAACATTGGGGTCTCAGCTACAGGGTAGTGGGTGAAGGTTGTGCGCAAGACTTGGCAGGCAGGGGGGCATTAAAAGAGTAATGCATCAATACTGGTAGTATAGTAAATAATACCCTTTTATTTATTTTTGCTTTGCAGAACCTTTAAAGAGGAACAAAACCCAAATGTTCACTTTCTTGGGTTTTGTTCCTCCTAGTGAAGGCATCCCGAATTAGGATACCCTGCTCTGTGTTTCCCCTTGCATCACCAATAAACTCAGCAGCGTAGATTTTCCTTTCTGCTCTGTATATCAAGTCTGTTCAGCAATATTTATAAAAAAGAGAGAAGTGCACTGCACACACAGAACACTGCTGCTGGGTATGTGTAAATAGCCATAGCTGAAGTGTTTTCAGCATACAGGATCACTTCTCTCTTCTGTTAGATTGAGTGTACAGGAATACAGATTTTACGTACAGTGCCAATAGCAACCCAGGTAGTAAAAACTGCTTCAATAAAACACATTTGCTAAAATATTATACTAGATAAGTTCAGCATCTTGAAGACATCCACTTGGTACAAAAAATATACACTCTCCATTGAAAGTGGTCTTTCCTTTTAAAGCGGACCTTCACTCTGAATAAGAGTCTATCTTATATGTTTCCCCCACCCTGTACATACAGATTGCTCACATTAAAAATCATCCTACCTGCATCTACTGCATGTTATGAGCCTTTAAACATCCAAGATGGCGGCTTATGGAAGCCGCCATTTTATCAGGCAGCCTGCAAACAGGAAGTGCCTGCAAACAGGAAGTGACTGTGCTGCTCTGCATTCTGGGACTGCTGACCTTTCCCTGACCCCAGCTCTGCTCTGTCTGAGCAAAGCACAGCTATAACCCGCCCCCTTGTACCTTATCCCACTCTCCTCTCCTCAGTAAGTGTGATGCTTCTGAGTCAAGATGGCGGCGCCCGTATCCTAAATTCCTGAACAGAGTTGCAGCCCAGTGGGGGAAAGAATAATAAGTTAGTGACCAAAAATGTTAAATATATTAATTTTAGAGGCTGGGGAATCGTTTTTTAAGAGTTTGGGCTTTTAATTAAATCATGGTGAAGGTCCGGTTTAAGTAAGTATGTGGGTTATAAAAGTAATAATATAGAGCAGACCTGTTAAAAACCTGAGTGTATATTAGTCCAGGTATTATTAATAATTGAGTGATTTGAAAAACGACCCGCTTATCAGTGTTACACTCTGCTTGTATGTTCAATTTCAGTTTTTTTTGATAAACCTTTGGAGCTGTCTGTAGTGTTATTTCTTCTGACAGGTCACCACTAGCCTTCGGCTCCTATCTGTCTGTAGGTAGTTCTATCATGGTGGTATCCGCTCTGTTGTTTTGTGAGTTAAGCCTGCTGCAAGACAAAGCAACTAGTCAAAGTCAATTGGAGCTGTGTGGGGCAGGAAACATATGGGGCAGTGTTACGAGGTCAGCCACCTTCCAATAGAGCAGTGCAGAGCATGAACGGGATGGTAGCAGATGTTGCTTAAGGAATCAGAAGGGCGTTCCTTAAGCTCGCTGTTAGGAACTCGTCTGTCAGTTCTGGGGAGGCTAGGCAGCAGCGCACAGCTTATCACACACACTGGATTGTACAGAGCAGAGTATTTCTCAAGACTTTTTTATTTTTGTTTCATACACTGTATGGGATACAACTGTTAGCTGCCAGATTGGAAGGAATTAAGCCATCTCACTACGTGCCTTCAGATGGATGATCACTCATTTTATGTACTGCTTTCACAGGGATTTTATGGAGATCTCAGGGTAAAGCTGACACTTAACACATCTACTAAAGCCAAGTGACCTTCCAACAAGTCTGTTTATGGAGAGTTTGATGTACCTATCTTGACAGGCAGAAGTGTTCCTCGAGGGAAAACAACCTTCTATATGGATTAGGAGCATTTGTTATGACTGCCTGAAAGTGATAAATGCTTTTTCGAGGACTTGGGATGGAGGATTATTTTGTTCTTTTGGATATTGCAGTCATGGCTGGGTATATATTCCTATACCCTGCACACTGTTGTCTGTGAAGACTGCATTTATGAGATATAATCCTTTACCTTGCACACTATTGGCTGTGAAGACTGCATTTTACATGCTGTTTAAATGGATTACGGCTAATTAGTTACCTGCTTGTGGTTGGCAGGTCTCTCCTGGATGACTTTATGTTTGCTCCAGGAACACATCCTAGCATGATGTTGATTTTTTATTCTTGTACTGTGCCTCCCCTCTGGCATTGAAGGTGTGGTTAATGGGCCAACTGTAGCACTTTACTGTATTATAACTGCATTGTCTGTCGATAGACTTTATATATTTTCTATAATGTTTCATTTTACATTGCACCAGATTTTCTAGTAGTTTATGTATAGTCTTTTGCCTGTGATCGAACATGGGGAAGCCGCTTAGCAGGCCAGATTGTTTACGACAGAATCCACCTTGTGTTGGGAAGGTGGAGGATGAAGATTTTAACATTGAGGATTGTTATGTCCCCCAGAGGTCGATTTATGACACAGTCCGGTTAAATGAGCAGATTGACTCTGGTAGTAAAGGCAGTCTCTCCTCCAGGCATTTTTCAGATCGTACCCTACCATATAGCAATAGAACACTGGACAGCAGCACTTTGTGTAGCAATGGTGCTCTTGCCTGTAACAGCGAATTTAGAAACCATGACAATGAGCCATATAAACTGGATGAGAAAATGATTTATGATGCATTAAAACTGAATAAAGAAATTAACCGACCCGGGGGAATGCCAAGAAACAGACATAAACCCGAGAAAAGGGAACACAGACGATCCTGGCGAATTTTTGTGCCAATGAACCTAGCGGATTATGTCAGCAGAAGTGAAAATTTGTATGTTGAAAGTCCTGCTTCTGATACACTGAATTCATGTAAAAAAGAAACCCATTCTTTAACATCTGAGGATGATTCTGGCCTGTGCAGTCCACAAGCAGATGGAGAGGATAAACCAGAAGCAGCAGCTATGGAACAAGAGGACCAACAAGTTGTCTTGCCCTGTATAGACAATGGCGACATCATGGGCAGGATAATATCAGGGATATCCAATGGTGGCCAGCACCCCCCTTACCTTTTCTATGCCAAAGTACAAAATGACTTAGACTTCAGCTTAATTACATGCAGTATGGCTCATTCTAAGAGCCAGGAATTTCACAGTGCCCTCAATTCTGATGTGGACCTGGATAGTGAATCTTCTAACCCTCATGAAGATTATGCTAATCTGGAAGATAGCTTTAATTTATTTGAAGAAGAGGAACATAGGACTAATACTAATGACCAAATGAAAAGAAAAGACAAGGTAGGGAGCATGCCACATGGTCTGGATGTTTACAATGGTAGTCATTATGAAATTATACATCCTATGCCTAAACACACACAGACCAAGATGGCACGTGCAAAGTCCTGGGGGGTGCTGGATCCTTCACAAGGCCCCGAAGTTCCTGTGGTGCACCCCAAAACTATCCCCATGAGAGATAAAAACAAGCTGCGGACCAAAGAAACTAAAAAAGAGGAACCATACATACACAACCCACCATCAAAGGTATGATTTATGATAATATATCTATATGCACGTTACATAAATAATTGATAAAGAAATCATTAATGGATTAGTCATGTCAATTGAAAGTGCCTTTATACTGTAAATATTGCTTTCATTTGCTATGATGAGAAAGGCTTGTGCTTGCTCTGTACATCTAAAACAGTTCAGCTTTAATTAGGACCATCCTGCGGCACATAGTGGCTATTTTCAGTAACGCGTTCTAATGTCAGGCAATCCACATGTGAATCTTCAGCCACAGCTACACCAGCTTAGCTCTGCTAAACAGACGTCTGGACAGGGCTTAGAGGCTTTACTAGCACACTCTGAATGGTGAACAGGATACACAAAATAATGGTTAGTTGGTCGCAGTGTAAACTGCTGCCAGCCAGTCAGCCAGAAAGGTCTCCACTCCCCACATGGCACAGTGTATTCTGTATTACAAAAATAGTGCTATGCATTCACTGTGTTATTATTGCACTAACATAAGCCGCAAATCTTACTGTTCATATGTATTTACCAAAACCTCTGTAGTATGATCACCTAATTAATTCCACCACCTTACACTATTATATTCAAGTTTTTATTCAACCGGGCAAGACATCGTGTCAGACAGGAAGCGCAGGTATATAAAGTACATGTCCATTTCACAGTATATGTTAAGGATTTATATGAAAAATGTATATGGTACATATGACAGCCTGAATTGGTGCTTTAAAGCAAAAGTCTAAAAAGACATTTAATGCAACAAGCATCTTCCCCCTCCCACTGTGTTATGCTAAAATCAGGTTTCAACAAGGCACAGCAACAATATCCCCAATTTCCTACCTTTCTGCCTTGAAAACCTGATTGGTTTGTAGCTGTCATGCGCAGAGGGGGCAGTGATGCTGCTCTGCACAATGTCGGTGAGATGCGCATGGGTAGGGGGTATATTAACACAATTTCAGTATTTCGCTTTAGTTAACCACAGCTGGATCAGAATACCCCTCTACGGAATATTTCTGCCAGTTTTGGTACGCTCTAGATGTTTGCAGATGAGTGATGGCTGACGGTGTCTAGCTTGTGCACACCAAAGTTCCAAAGCTGACTGCTTGCTCCCAACCACGAGATACATGATAGCCATGCTGACATACTGATAGCACATCATCAAGGGACTCTTAACAGCCCCCCCCCCTCCGAGGGGCAACAAAGGAGCTTGCTTCCTTGTTACTGAAAGCAGGCAGCGAACGTACTGTAGGCATTGGAGCACCGATACTGGGACATTCCTATTTGGGTGCAGCTGTACACAGCAGGAGAAAGATATAAGATGGCACCGCCAGGTGTGTATAGGTTAGTTGGTGAGGTAAGAAGGTAGCATGACTGTTGGGGTTTCACACAGTGGGGGCATCCCAAATCAGCATATCTAAAGTATGGTTTTGGTCCATCTTAATTTATACTATATATAGGTGCAGTCTGCATCTATGTCTTAAAACATCACCATGGTAGATAAGGTTAGTAGTTTCTATACTTTAACAACATTGCAACAAATGGATAGATTACTTTTCCAACATACCACAAATAGTTTTCCTTGCTGTGGATTTAACACCAAGTCTAGTACGCACTACTAGTGTGTGTATCTTTACTATACAAATCTTCAATGTGGGTGGCAAACAGTTATGCAGTCGGTAACACAGAATGTTATTTCTTCATACTTTGTTTTTTTATGCAGTCATTTGCCATGCTGTAATGTGGAATTATTTGAGAAATTTAACCTGTAGCAAATTAAAGAGATTGACCACCTACCTAAAAATTAACTTATACCCGCAGGTGATCGCGAACAGCAACTCACCCAATCGCTCAATCACATCCGGTCCTGGCCCTTCCATCCCGTAACTCCATTAACCGGCACTTCTGTTTTGTGATTGCGCCCTTCTGCCATCAGTCACATGGGCTCGGTCACGTCCTCTCCATTCTCTTTAATGCAGCGAGTGTGTCAGGCCTTGGCACACCCCCTCTATTGCAGTAAATGGAGAGGGTGTGGCACCAAAAGGCACAATCCCCATGCTGCAACCCACTCAAACATTTTCTTCTTCTCATGTGAACAGTTTGCCTTCCACCTGGCTATGTAGGCTTCTTTCAATATCCAAATCTTACATTCCCCTCACATTTTGTGAACCTACAAAGTCTAGATTTATAAATGATCAGGCTCATTACACATTTTCAGGAGCCTTTGAGAACTCTAGGACCATTAACTGACAAACATACCCACTCCATCTGCTATTTATGCAACCAGGGTTTGTATTTTAGGCAATTTTATTTTTAACCAACATGTTGCTAGCACATTAACAGACCACATGCCAAGTTAATTTATGTCAACACCCTTAGAGGACAGGTTTGTCTTCTTCTAGATGATGGTCTAGATGAGTGTGTGATATGTGATCCACTGATTCCCCACCCCCTGCATAATATGAAATCTGAAAGCTAAGGACCTCTATAGGAATGGCCATATGGGAGATTATCATGACTGTCAAGCCAGCTAGCTAAGGTGGATTCTGTAGATCAGATATTCTTATGGGCTTCTATGAATTACAATGGACTGAACAGAGGAAGCAATTGAAAGGATGCAGGCAAAATAGGTTCTGCCACAATAGTTAACAGATCTGGAACAGTGACACTAAAGAGGTTGTGATGGTGGAAAAACAACTACACATAGTCTGGGAAAATCTGGAGCGTGAGACAAGCCATGTCTGTACACATCCTCACTATTTACACCTATGCCGAGCAGGAGTGGCCACACACAGTTCCTGTTTACAACTCGTTTCTATGTTTAAACTGTTATTAATCCGAAAACATTTGCCTATGGAGAGTTAAAGTGAATATGTAGACATAAAATAAAAAAGCATATATACCGTATTTTTCGCCCTGCCCATAAGACGCACCTAGGATTTGGAGGAGAAAAATAAGAAAAACAATATTCTAAGCTAAATGTGCTAAAACACAACAGGCAGTGTGGCATTCCCCCATCCCATTCCCCATGGGCAGTGTGGCATCCCCCATCCCATTCCTAATGGGCAGTGTGGCATTCTCCCCTCCCATTGGCAGTGTGGGATGCCCCCATCCCATAGGCAGTGTGGCAGGCCCCTATCCCATTCCCATAGGCAGTGTGGCATGCCCCTATCCCCTTCCCATAGACAGTGTGGGATGCCTTCATCCCATTCCCATAGGCAGTGTGGTATTCCCCCCCTTCCTATTCTCCATGTAGGCAGTGTGGCACCCCCCTCTGCTCCGCCGCTTGCACTGTCCCTGCCACCTCTCCACGGTGCCAGCAGACAGAGACACCCGGACTTAAACAGCGGTGGGCGTGGCCGATGCTCAAGTGTCGGCCACGCCCACCGCTATACCAAGCCGAGTGTTCACTCTATGCTGGCGCTGCAGAGAGGAGGCGATGGGGCAGCTGTATCTGCCACCTCCTCTGCAGCGCGAGAAGGCAGCAGATACAGCTGCCCCCATCGCTTCCTCTCTGCGGCGCCAGCATAGAGTGACCACTCGGCTTGGTATAGTGGTGGGCGTGGCTCACGCTCGAGCGTCGGCCACGCCCACCACTGTAACAGGCTGGGTGTCTGGCTCTGCAGAGAAGGCTGCCTCCGCCGCTTCCGGGACAGCGTAAGCGATGGAAAGGTGAGTTTACTTTTTGCTTTTTATTTATTTTTTTGCCCACCTTCGCCCGATAAGACGCACGGATATTTCCTCCCAACTTTTTGGGAAAAATAAGTGCGTCTTATAGGGCGAAAAATACGGTAGTACTTTCCTCTGGGCTAGTTGCTCCATTAATGGGCTGCCACCAGTATATAATGTTGTCTGGATGATTCAAGAATATTCCACATATACTTCTCCTGAGATGAACATGGTTATTGAGTAATGAGTGAGAATGTCTCTTCCATTTTAACTGGGGGAAGGAGAGGGTATATAAGTTCACCCAGGTGAGCTGTTTTTGCTGATAGAAGGGAGATCACTTCTGCATTTGGCCCATCACAGCTAAGTAAATATAGGCTTTTACATGTTTAGCTACAGGGCAACTTTTAGGCCCTATCTGGGCATAAACAAAAAAGAAACCCCCGTCCTTCACCCATAGCTGCTTCCTCTAAGACTGGTGCTTTGAATTGACTATACCCAAGTTCCCTGGCATGTGGGCACCTGGGGACTCTCTTGGAGCATATCCAGCAAGCAAACAAGTAAATGAGAATTCAACTCCACCTCCATTGTTGCGACTACCGCTTCAGAATCAGAGAGGGCATGGCAGCCCCTGCCACTCTATACAAGTCAGTCAGGATGCTGCTGGATTCAAACTTAATCAAATTAAAACCTGGATGGTGCAGGGGTAGAAGTATTCCTTTTTTTGACCAAAGGGGGCCCTTCACATCCAATCCATGAGAAAAACAAGGCCTTTAAGTAAATTAAAGCACAACCTAAGTATATTATATTTAGGTCTACAAAGACACCATAAGCCTGATAAGAGGGTGCAATACTTAAAAAGGATTTTCACTATCCTGGGTGTTGGTCCACTTCCTCGGGGGTGCCCCGCTGTGTGAAACCCCCCAGAAAGCCCCTAAAATCTTACCTTATCGTCGACGGACAAGCGACGGATAAGCCGGGGCGCGCGCCCTGCTAGAGGGACGCACGGGAGGCGGTGGCTTATCCGGAATTCGGATGCCCCGCAGGGAGGGAGCTGATCGGCCCGGGAATCTTATAGATTCCCGGGCCGATCAGGGGTGGGTGTTGGTCCACTTTAATGCTTCTGGGTTCTTATGATTTGGAAACTGTGCCTAAGCTTCATATCTGCAGAGAAGCACATGCCATGCTTCCCCCTATCTGCTTGATAGATCACTGTTGGCAAGTATCCACATATGTGCAGCACTGGAAGCCAGTTTACTAACTCGAAATGGTAAGTAAATAAGCACATTCTTGGGTTTCAGTTTAGTAGTCAGCTGCAGGGCGTTCAAAGTCAGAATCCCTCCAAGGTGTGTGTCAAAATAGTTATAAAGGCTTTTGAACATTTTGGCCATGAAAGTCACAATGGCTAATGTTGTGTCAGTGGCAGCTTAAAATGAAGATGAAACGGATGGTAACTGTTGTTGAATAGAACTATATAGTCAGTTCAGGGGCAAACTCATCAGAGGTTTTAACCTTCACACTGACCCATGTACTTACATTTGTAACAGTATAAATAAACCATCCTCATATAAAAAATGTACAGAATGAAAAAAGATGGCTTTGGGATTTGTGTGCGTAGCCAAATAAACGCAAGATGTGCAGAAGCTAACAGTGCAACAGCTTTTATATTGTAACAGTGCAGGCTGTCTGTCTTCCATATAGTCTGGCTCATGGGATAATCAGCCCTTTGTCAGTGTTAACATTACAAGTAATTAACCTGCTGGTTTTTTGCTTGTCTGCCTCCAATTTCCTCATCAGGCTGGGAGCACATTTCTGATTTGCCCTCCATGCTTACGCATTTAGGCCCCTACCCCCCAACCAGACCCGATTCTGGAATAATAGTTGTTTTGTCCAGCAAAAGTCTCTTATTGGTGTAAAGTCTGTGCTGTGTGGTGTTAGTGTTTCTTTTTTTGCAGCTGTATCTGGATATCAATGTTAGTTTATGAGTTTTAGTGGGAGTGGGCATGGCGTGTGTATTACATCTGTGAGTACCTTGCTTATACATTGTAACACATATGATCAGTAGACAACAATGCTGTATGTTAAACATATTATGACAAGCTTGTGAACAGAAACCTAACATTGTTTCAAAGCACATTTTTAACGCTAGAAACACAAGTAAGTTACTATTCATGTAAGTTTCTAATATTTCTTTTACTAGAAACTATAATTGTCTTTCATACTGCAGTACAGGTTCCTTGTAACACTAAACAAACAGCAGCATTGTCTTCTGAGTTCCCTGCTTGCATTCCGGAGACCTCAGTGGATTTTACCATAACAGTTTGTAGGAAAATGTATTTTGTTTACTCATTGACACACTTTTCAGCTGGTGACATATTTTTTGTTCGACATGCAGGGAAAAAGTTAACAAAACCTTTGTCGGGATCCACCCATCTGCTCTTCAACCTCACTTTCCACTCAGGCTTCTACTACCTCCATGTAATTAAACGTGATACACATAGGCCCTTATTTATGAAGGAATAGCGACAGGTAGCGACTGGTGAGCGGCCGGTAATGACGGGCCCCGCCACGAGAACGCCGGCTCCCCACCACAATCACACATTTATCAAGCCAATCCTGCTTAGCGACTGAGATAGCGCCATATAGCGACTCATTCATCATTATTCCAGCCTCAGCCCACAGCGCCAGCGTCCGACCTTGAACAGCGACAGGTATGACCTCTCGCTACCTGGCGCTCTCCAATGCATTTCAATGGAACAATATTTAAATATTCATAATTAATTGTTATAATTTTTTTAAATGTGAAAAATTCTGTGACCACTTCTGCCATTTTTTAAGGGAAAAAAAAATGTACAGAATTGATATTACAGGTCTGATATTAATATATTCATATTACTAAATTATTTAAAATACTTTTTTTTTTGGTTTCCAAAAATATGGTGGTTTGGGGGTTAAAAAACTACTTTTAACACATCGCCTCCAGCGCTCGGGGGTTTAAACATGCATTTCACAGCGCGAGAATTTTTTGAGCGTGATTTTTTGATGAATATGGTGGAAGCCGGTCGCTCTGGCCAGTCGCTATCATGCGCACCCATACATCGCAGAACCTGTCAAATAGCGACTCCTAACCCCGTATTCAACATTACTGCACACCGACTGAGTCGCTGTCAACAACCAAACAACGGCCAAGCACAGCGACTACTAGCGGGCGCTGTGAAAATACAGCTACAGTCGCTCAACTGTCGCTACATGTCGCTATTAATAAATCAGCCTCATAGTTTCTTTCCTCTTGCATTTGACTTTGATGCATACATGCTTTCCAAAAACATATGCACAGTTACACCATGCAGGGTACAGTTAGTCCATACAATCCAAAGCATTGGATCCCACACAAGGCCGAGATCTTCCTGACTCAGAATAAGTTCTCTTTCTCAGGGAATATAGACACTTAGCCCTGTATATATTAAACCCCAGTTTAAACACAGTAAACAATTGATTGTTAAAATGTTAATTTTCAATTGGGTTTTTAATATATACAAAGCTGAGTGGTGTATCTTCCCTGAGGAAAGATCTAGTGAAACGCATCAGGAGAACTTAGTGTTTACTGGTCCTGTGTTGAATCCAGTGTTTTAGGTATTATGGACTGGTTGTACCCACCATGATGTAACTTTTGATATGTTTTTGAAAAGCATGTATGCATCAAAGTAAAATGCATGAGGAAAGAAAGTATTTATGTATAATACCTTATTAATCACATGGAGGTAGTAAAAGTTGGGATCCACATGGGTCCTAAAAAGATTTTTCCTTTGAGGTTCTTTAAGTTATGGGTGGGAGGGGTACCTGTGATATTTTTAGATGTGTTCAGGAAAAAACATAAGTTAGTTATTTACTAACCAATCTAAAGTGCCCACCCCACGGTATCATTGTAGTCAATTGTTTTTTTCAGTAGACCCTTACCTGCCGTCACGCTGTCTCAATCCCATGTAGTCCTGAGTCTACTTTTTTGTCCTCCTTACCTTGGTGAAAACTAGCATTGAGGCCAGAATCAAAGCTGGGGGCTAAGCGGTATCGGCTTATCATTAAAATGATTGTCCAGGCAAAAATAAAAGGTTGTCACTTTCCTTTTGTTCAGAGCTTCTCCACTGCCTAGACCCGCTGGAATAAAGCTTGCTGAGCTCAAGAGCCCTGCCAGTCCACTTTTGTCCAAGATGGCAGCTGTGAACATGTTGGGGATAGCACCCGCAGCACGCCCACTCTATTCATTGCAATGGAGGGGGCAGTGCCAATGCAGGGTTATACGGACCAGGTGCTTGAGGGCTGATTCAGCAGCATGTGTAGTGCCACTAAGTAAGAGTATGTTAACATAGATGCCTCCTCACCACTAGTCACATTAAAGCTAACAGCAGTAGACTGCTCTCTCCTTTTAATGTTTCAATGAGCCTTTCTGGATATATGTTTACATTGCACTGACAGGACCTTATAAAGCAAAAGCTTGCAGATGGTGAGGGAAACTATGCCTTGTCCTGATGTTGAGACATGTCATATTGTTAAGAAGGTTGTCATGTAAATAATTTTCATAGTCCTATTTCCGCACGGTAGTTACTGTACAAACTTTTAGAATCTTTACACACAGGTGTAAAGCACATCAAATCTGACCATCTGAAACAAAAAGCACATCTATAAAACCTGAATAATGATTGATTATAAATGATTAACTGTACAAGGTAAACATTACAGACAGGATAAATGAGATAATATACCTAAAATACACAGGGTATTATGGGTCAGATGTGACGAAGATACAGTAAATACATGTTGATTATGAAGAAGTAGTTAGGGCCCTGCTCTTGTGAGCTTACAATCTAGAGGCTGGGTATACTAAACATGATAGCAAGTGCTCCTAACGTTGTCAAGATTGTGAAGTGGGTTGAATTGTGCCCCCAGTATATGTGCATAAATATTAGAGCAGCTTGTTAGTTCCAAAAAGGACCTACCTTCTGACACATGCACAGGGGCCTCTTAACTACCATCCTGAGCCTTCTTTGTGAAATATTCCCTTTAACTAGCAAATGTAATTAGTTTCAAGAACCCGTGTGAGCAAATGCTGGTGAATCAATATGTAGCATGACATTTTTTCCCATTAAATCTAATTCATATTTAATCAGGCTTATATTACATAGATTACCCAGTGTTTTTGAACCAGGCGGAGTATGTGTATATTTATCATACATGTCTTAGTACCACCTTCAAATATGTATACAGAGAGTAGGTACTGATGGTGGTTTTTAAAGTAGACGAAAATCCAGGGTCGGTGGCACTAACATTCCTGGGCCGTTTGATTCCTTATCCCTGGGGCATCCCGAATTATGATGCCCAGCTGTGTTAAACTACCCGAGTCCCGAGAAAAAGCAATCCAATGGGGCAAACGCAAGCCATGGCAGCCTTAGGCCATTCCTTTAGCAAGGGCGCGCCTGTGCCAGGCACTTGTGTGTGGCTGCCGTGGGCACGCATCCTGTTAGAGGGTAGTGGGGATGGGGCCGCTGGCACGCTTGGCTCCACTCGGCTACTTCCGGCCGTTGCCGACTCCTAGCCAAAGTTGATGGGCACTGAAAAGCACTCTGGTTGAGACTATAGCTCCTGCATGCGCCAGGAACGGGGAAAGGTGAGTTATACTGGGCGACCAAATCCTGGGTTAGTCAAAATCCCTGGTTTCGGTCAACTTTAATTTAGCTGTCCACTTTAAAGTGGACCAACACCCACAGTATTTTGACTATCCTGGGTTTTGGTCCACGTCCCTGGGGCACCCCGATCGGGGGTGCCCCACTATGTGAAATCCCCCAGATCGCTGGCTATAACTCACCTCACCCCGCTCCTACGGCGCATGCATGGCCGCTCGTCCAATCAGCGCTCGGAACCGCTGAGATATGCGCGTCAAAGCGGCGTCTTACCTCAGCGGCTCCGTGCACGCTGGTGGCCGCATCTCACGCTTCCCTGCTAGAGAGAAGCGCGCGATGCACACGCGGCCCGCACATGTGCCGTTGGACCGGGATTCGGGTAAGTGCAGCGGGCAGCGGTACAGCGGCGCATGCCGATTTTGGATGCCCCGCAGGGAGAGATTGGATCGGCCCGGGAGATCCCCCTGGGTGTTGGTCCACTTTAATGTAGGAAAAAATACCAGCCTCTCGAGATGTCACTGGTGGCAACCTGAACCATTGCAGGAATAATCTTACATGGAATAATCCACATGACCCCACTTCCACTGTTGGATCAGATGGCGGATGCCGAGCACTAGATTTTTTTTTTTAAATGGGCTTAGCACTGGGGAATGGTTGGAGTGGGTTTTTTAAAGTGGACCAAACCCCACCGTGGAGTCTATGAGACTCCAGGGCAGATTTACTCCCTCTTGTGGGGGCACTCCAAACTGCTCTGTGACTCGGAAATCTTACTTTTCCCCAAGCCCACGTTGCATGCTTACTCAGCGCCAGCATTACTTGCCTCCCTTCTCGTGACACACTTGTCAGGCAACCAGGCCCAGATTTTTAACCTGCATGAGCCATATCCAGGCACTGGCATTAAAAAATGTCTGTAAAGGTTCCAGACAGGTAAAGCAAATACAAAAGTCTTAAAGCGGTACAAAACCCAGGAATTTGACTTTCCTGTATTTTGTCCTGTTCTCCAGGGGCTCCCTGCATGAAGCTCACCTCTTCCTTGTACCCATGGTACATGCACAGGGGCGCAGCCAATCAGGGCTGTTCTTTTGGCAAACAGCTCTTATTGTCTTCAATGTGGTGTGTGCACTCCGCCCCAGACTATCTGGATGGTTATTGAAAACGATGAGAGCCATTTGCCAAATTACATAGTCAGGGCAGGTGGCTCTCATTGGAGGAGAGCCCGCGCATGTGGCATTAGAGCGGGAAAAGGTAAGAGATCACCAGTGCACAGGGGGTTTCACACAGCTGGCATCCCGATTTGAGATGCCCTGGGTGAATGTTGCCAGCCCTGGAATCTTTGGTGGGTTTTGTTCCGATTGATGACATTTGAGATATATATATATATATATATATAATTTTTTTTTACTCTGTATTTACTCTGTGTTTGGATTTTCCTGCTGCAGAGTATTTCACTTCAATAAAAATCCTTTCTGTACCAGACAGAAATGCTGTCTCATTGTCCTTTGTGCAATTCTTGAATAAAAGCATTGTAATTGCGCTGTCAGGATTGTCAGGATGTGCCTCAGTTGGGCATTACATCTGTCTGGTGTGATAGAATAAGTGAATTGATTTACATATTGATTGCTTTCCAATATATCATGATAACTCCAAGCTTACAAGAGTTTGGGAGCAGCTGGTTGGCATGGAGGAGGTCTAGTTTGCCAGGGGGCTATCCAACCCTGGATTACTCTTGGGGCATTACAGAACAAAACATACCCGGAACATGAGTTGGATATAGTTACAAAAGATCTCATGCCTTGCTTTTAGCCAAACAAAGAGCAGTAAAGCTACATCAATTAACCTCTGCAGCATTGGGGGGTCACACGATTACCAACAGACTGCAAAGCCCCTATTTTATGTGACCTTACTCTTATCTAAACAAATTGGGTCAGCTTATTAGTCTGGAGGCAAAGAAAGCCCTCTTTACCTAGTCTGGAGATAAGTATGCAGATCATAAACAAATCCTTACCTAGCTGCATATTTGTTAACTTATTACTAATAAAAATACATTACACATATAATAAAGCTTGGCTTGAAATTTGGTATTTAATTATCTTTTTATTCGAGCCATGAATTTTCAATAGTTTTACCCTTTTTACAACCAAAGTTTTAGCCTTTAGGCAATTCAAAGTTTGAAGGGAATGTCCACTTTCAAAGGCATTTTTAAAAGTGTATATTATTGTGTGCCAAAAGAATGTTCTCATTGTGCTGAACTTATTTTCTTATGTTAGCTAATGTGTGTTTTATGTAATCGGTTTTCACTACCTGCAACCTGTTGCTATTAGCAACCATACACCTAGTCTGTAGGACAAGATCTATAAGAAGAGAGAAGTGAGCCCTGGTAACACAAAACACTGCTGTTATGGTGGCTGCTGAGTTGACCGGCAGGCTGATTCATCACTAACGCCAGGTAGCGACAGATGAGCGTCTGTAGCAGGCATTTTCAGAGCGCCCGCTAGTAGTCGCAGTGCTCTGCCGTGGGTCGCTACTTCATAGCGACTCAGTCGCTGTCCAGTAATGTTGAATACATTGTGAGGAGTCGCTATTTGACCAGTACAGCGCTGTATGGGAGCGCATGTTAGCGACTGCTCATAGCGACCGACTCACACCATATTCTGCAAAAAAAACCAGCCTCACAAATCTCTGGCGCTGAAAAATGCTTGTTTGAAGCCCAGAGCGCAGGAGGCGGTGTGTTTAAAGTCTGTTTTCCAGCATCTATCAACTAGTAACAAAACGAAAACACATGGAATTACATTGTAACAACATTGTAACATGAACACTTTAATGGCAGACCTGTAATGTCATTTCTGAGGAAATATATAAAAAATGAAAAAAATGTGAAAAAACTGCTTTTTCAATGCCAGAAGAGGTCACAGAATTATTTTAGATTTAAAAAAAAAAACAACAACAACAAAAACACAGTTTAAAGAGAAGGAAAGGATCGTCCATTGAAATGTATGGGAGAGCGTCAGGTAGCGAGAGGCTCTACCTGGCGCTGTGCAACAAGGCTGAACGCTGGCGCTGTTCGCTGAGGCTGGGAAAATGATGAATCAGACGCTACATGGCGTTATCCCAGTCGCTAAACAGATTCTGCTTGATAAATGTGTAATTGCGTGCCGTGTCCGGTGTTCACCAGTCGCTCTCATTAACCAGCCACTACCTGACGCTATCCCTTCATGAATAAGGCCCTAAGCTCACTAACATTTACACATACCCAACAGCAGTGGCAATGACTGATGTGCAAAAAGTAGATTCTATTATGAGGGAGGACAGTGTAACACTAAACCACCCTCATCTGGCAAAGCAGAAAACAGACCTATGCTGAAAAGGCATACGAGATGTGGAAATCTGTGATGCTGGTATGGGGGAACTACATTGCTAAATATCGCATTTTTATAGACTAAATAATCTTCCTAAAAGCTATGTCATAAACGGTGACTTTCCCCTATATCTTCCAATACTTTTTATTTCATATGAAAGCCAGTGTCACAGCCAGTGCCATGTTGACTCCAGTCACTCACTCATAAGGCCCTTGTACAAAAAAGAAGTTGGTGTTACTGAGATCAGAGGGATGTCACTGAAACAGAAACCACACTTTTCAGGATGTATGACATCCATGTAAAGCCTGTTTCTGCTGGTCACCAGCGTTCAGTCTTTATGACACCCATGCCAAGCCTATTTCTGCTGATCACGACTATTCAGTCTTTATGACACCCATGCTAAACCCATTTCTGCTGGTCACCAACGTTCAGTCTTTATGACACCCATGCCAAGCCCGTTTCTGCTGGTCACCAACGTTCAGTCTTTATGACATCCATGCCAAGCCCGTTTCTGCTGATCACCACCATTCAGTCTTTATGACACTCATGCAAAGCCTGTTTCTGCTGGTCACCACCTTTCATTCTGTGTGACACCTATACATATCCTGTTTCTGCTGGTCACCACCTTACATTCTGTGTGACACCTATACATATCCTGTTTCTGCTGGTCACCACCTTACATTCTGTGTGACACCTATACATATCCTGTTTCTGCTGGTCACCACCTTACATTCTGTGTGACACCCATACATATCCTGTTTCTGCTGGTCACCACCTTACATTCTGTGTGACACCCATACATATCCTGTTTCTGCTGGTCACCACCTTACATTCTGTGTGACACCCATACATATCCTGTTTCTGCTGGTCACCACCTTACTTTCTGTGTGACACCCATACATACCCTGTTTCTGCTGATCACCACCTTACATTCTGTGTGACACCCATACATATCCTGTTTCTGCTGGTCACCACCTTACTTTCTGTGTGACACCCATACATACCCTGTTTCTGCTGGTCACCACCTTTCATTCTGTGTGACACCCATACATACCCTGTTTCTGCTGATCACCACCTTACATTCTGTGTGACACCCATACATACCCTGTTTCTGCTGGTCACCACCTTACATTCTGTGTGACACCCATACATATCCTGTTTCTGCTGGTCACCACCTTTCATTCTGTGTGACAGCCATACATATCCTGTTTCTGCTGGTCACCACCTTTCATTCTGTGTGACACCCATACATATCCTGTTTCTGCTGGTCACCACCTTTCATTCTGTGTGACACCTATACATACCCTGTTTCTGCTGATCACCACCTTACATTCTGTGTGACACCCATACATATCCTGTTTCTGCTGGTCACCACCTTACTTTCTGTGTGACACCCATACATACCCTGTTTCTGCTGGTCACCACCTTTCATTCTGTGTGACACCCATACATACCCTGTTTCTGCTGATCACCACCTTACATTCTGTGTGACACCCATACATACCCTGTTTCTGCTGGTCACCACCTTACATTCTGTGTGACACCCATACATATCCTGTTTCTGCTGGTCACCACCTTTCATTCTGTGTGACAGCCATACATATCCTGTTTCTGCTGGTCACCACCTTTCATTCTGTGTGACACCCATACATATCCTGTTTCTGCTGGTCACCACCTTTCATTCTGTGTGACACCTATACATATCCTGTTTCTGCTGGTCACCACCTTACATTCTGTGTGACACCCATACATATCCTGTTTCTGCTGGTCACCACCTTTCATTCTGTGTGACACCCATACAGATCCTGTTTCTGCTGGTCACCACCTTACATTCTGTGTGACACCCATACATATCCTGTTTCTGCTGGTCACCACCTTTTATTCTGTGTGACACCCATACATATCCTGTTTCTGCTGGTCACCACCTTACATTCTGTGTGACACCCATACATATCCTGTTTCTGCTGGTCACCACCTTACATTCTGTGTGACACCCATACATATCCTGTTTCTGCTGGTCACCACCTTATATTCTGTGTGACACCCATACATATCCTGTTTCTGCTGGTCACCACCTTACATTCTGTGTGACACCCATACATAGCCTGTTTCTGCTGGTCACCACCTTACATTCTGTGTGACACCCATACATATCCTGTTTCTGCTGGTCACCACCTTTCATTCTGTGTGACACCCATACATATCCTGTTTCTGCTGGTCACCACCTTACATTCTGTGTGACACCCATACATACCCTGTTTCTGCTGGTCACCACCTTACATTCTGTGTGACACCCATACATATCCTGTTTCTGCTGGTCACCACCTTTCATTCTGTGTGACACCCATACATACCCTGTTTCTGCTGGTCACCACCTTACTTTCTGTGTGACACCCATACATATCCTGTTTCTGCTGGTCACCACCTTACATTCTGTGTGACACCCATACATATCCTGTTTCTGCTGGTCACCACCTTACTTTCTGTGTGACACCCATACATATCCTGTTTCTGCTGGTCACCACCTTACATTCTGTGTGACACCCATACATATCCTGTTTCTGCTGGTCACCACCTTACATTCTGTGTGACACCCATACATATCCTGTTTCTGCTGGTCACCACCTTACATTCTGTGTGACACCCATACATATCCTGTTTCTGCTGGTCACCACCTTACATTCTGTGTGACACCCATACATATCCTGTTTCTGCTGGTCACCACCTTACATTCTGTGTGACACCCATACATACCCTGTTTCTGCTGGTCACCACCTTACATTCTGTGTGACACCCATACATATCCTGTTTCTGCTGGTCACCACCTTACATTCTGTGTGACACCCATACATACCCTGTTTCTGCTGGTCACCACCTTACATTCTGTGTGACACCCATACATATCCTGTTTCTGCTGGTCACCACCTTACATTCTGTGTGACACCCATACATATCCTGTTTCTGCTGGTCACCACCTTTCATTCTGTGTGACACCCATACATATCCTGTTTCTGCTGGTCACCACCTTACATTCTGTGTGACACCCATACATATCCTGTTTCTGCTGGTCACCACCTTACTTTCTGTGTGACACCCATACATATCCTGTTTCTGCTGGTTACCACCTTACATTCTGTGTGACACCCATACATATCCTGTTTCTGCTGGTCACCACCTTACATTCTGTGTGACACCCATACATATCCTGTTTCTGCTGGTCACCACCTTACATTTTGTGTGACATCCATACATATCCTGTTTCTGCTGGTCACCACCTTACATTCTGTGTGACACCCATACATATCCTGTTTCTGCTGGTCACCACCTTACATTCTGTGTGACACCCATACATATCCTGTTTCTGCTGGTTACCACCTTACATTCTGTGTGACACCCATACATATCCTGTTTCTGCTTGTCACCACCTTACATTCTGTGTGACACCCATACATATCCTGTTTCTGCTGGTTACCACCTTACATTCTGTGTGACACCCATACATATCCTGTTTCTGCTGGTCACCACCTTACATTCTGTGTGACACCCATACATACCCTGTTTCTGCTGGTCACCACCTTACATTCTGTGTGACACCCATACATATCCTGTTTCTGCTGGTCACCACCTTTCATTCTGTGTGACACCCATACATACCCTGTTTCTGCTGGTCACCACCTTACTTTCTGTGTGACACCCATACATATCCTGTTTCTGCTGGTCACCACCTTACATTCTGTGTGACACCCATACATATCCTGTTTCTGCTGGTCACCACCTTACATTCTGTGTGACACCCATACATATCCTGTTTCTGCTGGTCACCACCTTACATTCTGTGTGACACCCATACATATCCTGTTTCTGCTGGTCACCACCTTACATTCTGTGTGACACCCATACATACCCTGTTTCTGCTGGTCACCACCTTACATTCTGTGTGACACCCATACATATCCTGTTTCTGCTGGTCACCACCTTACATTCTGTGTGACACCCATACATACCCTGTTTCTGCTGGTCACCACCTTACATTCTGTGTGACACCCATACATATCCTGTTTCTGCTGGTCACCACCTTACATTCTGTGTGACACCCATACATATCCTGTTTCTGCTGGTCACCACCTTTCATTCTGTGTGACACCCATACATATCCTGTTTCTGCTGGTCACCACCTTACATTCTGTGTGACACCCATACATATCCTGTTTCTGCTGGTTACCACCTTACATTCTGTGTGACACCCATACATATCCTGTTTCTGCTTGTCACCACCTTACATTCTGTGTGACACCCATACATATCCTGTTTCTGCTGGTTACCACCTTACATTCTGTGTGACACCCATACATATCCTGTTTCTGCTGGTCACCACCTTACATTTTGTGTGACACCCATACATATCCTGTTTCTGCTGGTCACCACCTTACATTTTGTGTGACATCCATACATATCCTGTTTCTGCTGGTCACCACCTTACATTTTGTGTGACATCCATACATATCCTGTTTCTGCTGGTCACCACCTTACATTCTGTGTGACACCCATACATATCCTGTTTCTGCTGGTCACCACCTTACATTCTGTGTGACACCCATACATATCCTGTTTCTGCTGGTCACCACCTTACATTCTGTGTGACACCCATACATATCCTGTTTCTGCTGGTCACCACCTTACATTTTGTGTGACACCCATACATATCCTGTTTCTGCTTGTCACCACCTTACATTCTGTGTGACACCCATACATATCCTGTTTCTGCTGGTTACCACCTTACATTCTGTGTGACACCCATACATATCCTGTTTCTGCTGGTCACCACCTTACATTTTGTGTGACACCCATACATATCCTGTTTCTGCTGGTCACCACCTTACATTTTGTGTGACATCCATACATATCCTGTTTCTGCTGGTCACCACATTTCAGTCATTATGACGTCTATGGGCAACCTGTCTAAACAAGAAGGTTTTTCTGGAGGAACCAAAAGATATGACACCATGGAAGAAGATGGCACCATAATAAACCATATAAATAATAAATGTAACATATCATTTGTTATGGAAGCTTGTAGGGGGGGGGGGGGGGGTTCTAAAAAATATTTATTCTAAGCACACAGCACGTCCTGCTCCAGACATAGTCCTTACATGTGGGTATACCCCCGCCTTCAGCGCCGTGCACTGCAGAATCATGAAGAAAACAGGCTCCTCCCGGTCCTACATATACTGAGGGACCTCCCACAAATCCCCAGATTCCTCTGCAGTGCTGAAACTGCGAAGACATGAAGTATCACGCTCTCGCAGGCGAGCGGGGCTTGACAGCCCGAGGCCCTGCGGGACTATTTCCACCCGTCCTCTTTGTGAGTAACATGCCTCCCAGCCTGGGCTGCGTTGGTCGGGTGAAGGTAGGCAGCACCTAGTGTGCTTACGGAGCCATGCTCCACCGCAATCCCCATCCATGGGGTAGGCGGTTTAGGCTAATGGTGAGCCTCATAGTGGATGCCCCTCCCGCAACTTGCCCCATGCCCCATGTAGCGGTGAACCCCGAGTGCTGGGTCACCTTATTCCTTAGTTCCCCCCATTAGTGGGGGGAAAAAAGAGGGGGGGAGCTGTGTACGTTGGCCTAATCTTGCCATATCACACGCCTTGCCTTAGCCCTATCGGTTCCGGGGGTCAGAGCTGCGCTTTAATTTATTTTTACTTTATTTTTATGTTTGCCGCAGCGTCTTTAAAATATGTGACTTGGCGCATAAGGCGGCTCCGTCTCACGACGCCATGGAGTTTATTTCTGTTCCTTTCCTGTCTTGTTCCGCGGAGCTTCGCGCTCTCCGGGGTGGGCGTGGCCTGGTTTGGTGCGTTCCGCGTCACCTATAGCTCTGGCCCGCCCTTCGAGGTTCGCTGGCTCCATTTTGTCGGTCTCCCGCGCGCACGTGGTCACGATCCTCCTTCTCCCTTGGTTGCTGTAAGTGCCCTCACGGGCGTTCGTTTAATTTTCTTCTTGTGCTGCGCATGGCTCTGACACCCTCTTTTCTCCTTATGTCTTTCAGACGCCAAGCTTCCAGTGGCTTCTCCCGGCCTGATATATTTATATCTCATGGGCTTATATTAGAATCTCCCACATTCCCAGCGGGTATTGGGGCATCCAGGGTTGCTTACAGCATAAATCCCTTCCGGCATATTACCTAGTTTAATCACCATATGGAGGCATCTCAGAATTTGGTGTCCGGGGTCCCGCGGGGACAAGACCGGCTGTGTATCATGTGTAGACAACCCCACGCTGACGCTGACAGAGCACTGGTCTGCGGACCGTGTGCTGAACAAGCGCTGGCCCTGCAATCAGGCTTGCCTGTACCTGCACCTCGCTTCAATACACCTGTCTCCCCGACCTTGAATCTCACTCGAGCGGGGATGACCAGCAAGTAGTGCCGCGCAAGCTTCCCACCGCGGAGCATATTATGTCAGACTTTGCAGAGCGCTTGGGCGCTGGGAAGAAACGATCCCTGACGCAACCTAACTATAGGTTTTCCACTGAAACCGAAGAACCTGCTGCTATGCAGGATCTTGATCAGTCCGAGGACGGTGATCTGTTCTCAGGGTCCAGTTCTTCAGATGAGTTGTCTTGGAACCGCGACGGTTCTGGCCCGGAGTCCTGGGGCCTGTGTGAAACTGATGAGTTACTCATTAAGATTTTTGAAGTGCTGTCTATCTCTCCCCCGGGAGAGTCTCCCAAGCCCAAGAGGGAGAGTTTCCACACGGCGACGCCGCGCCTGGAATTCTTGGATCAGGATCATTTCCAGTATCTTATATCTAAGGAATGGGAATCCCCTTGTAAACTCACAGGGGTCCCGGGGGTTTGGGACTGGACTGGAAGTACCCCTTTCCCCAAGATTTGGTTGAACGATGGTCAGTTCCTACAGAGGTGGATGCTCCAATTATTGGGGTTGTTAACCCTCCCTTCATGGCGGCTTCCCCCTCTCGCACCCTTCGGGATGCCGAGGACCGGCGCATAGACAGATTGGCCTCCCATGCCTTCTCTAGTGTAGGGATGGCTCTGCGCCCGGTCTGTGCTGCGGCTGTTACCTCGGTGGCCGCCAGGACGCTGATCAGGAAGATAATTGACCAACAGCTGGAGGATCTCCCTTGTGAGGTCTTCAATGCACTGTCAGATTGTGACGTTTTTGTGAGATTTATCCTCTCAGCTATGGATGACACCATTAAAATGTGTGCTAAAACCTCGGCCCTTGTGGTGGCCATTCGTCGACTGCTTTGGCTGCGACAGTGGGGGGCTGACAGTGACACTAAAAAGGTTCTTACTGCTATTCCCTTTCGAGGACGTCGCTTATTCGGGGCCAGGTTAGACCTTTTTGGCAAAAAGGGTAAGGCGCCCTCGCGCAGACGGTCAGCCAGGCAACCAGGGGCAGGGACCTCGCCCCCTCCTGCAGGCGAGGGAACTGCCACAGCTCTTGGCTCTTATGGCAGGATGCCATGCTTCGTTCGGGCGATGGCAGGTGATGGCCTTCCTGGACGTGTTTTTTGAAAGTATGGAGTGTTTTGGGCAGTTCCCTTCAAAATTAGCCAGGGGTATTCTAGTCCCCGTTGTATCCTTTAGTGATTGGACACAGGTTGAGTTTGACCTGGAGGGTCTGGGCCTTCTTTTAGGTTGGCCTTGGCTGATAATTGCATTCACTTTGCTCTTCCCCCAGGATGACGCAGTCTGCCCAGATCAGGCGGTTTAGACTGGGCATCTAGGTTCCACGGGCTTTGCCTACTTGGTATCCATCTGTTGGGCCGCAGACGCCCTTGTCAAGTGAACCTCTTGATGCATGCAAGGATCCTTTTCCCCTTCGGTCCTTTGTTCCCTCTGGACGCCTAGTCCTTTTTCCAGCCGGTGTTACAGGACCATTCTTTATATTAGGGTCTTGTCTGGGGTCCCTCCCCTGTTCCCAGATAGCTCGCCAAGGCGAGTATGGGAGCGCTTTCATGCTCACTCACCGGTGCTGTCCGCACTAGTTTCTACTTTGACTTGAAGCTCTCCTGGAGTCTTTTGGATTGGTGCTTAGGCACATCTATTACTTGGTGTAAGCTGATTCATACTCTACCTACGGGGTGGCATTTAGATGGGTCCGGGTTCAACCCTCCCTTCTGATTTGGGTGCCTTGGTATGGAAGGGGCCTTGCCCTCTGTGTAATCTCATTACATTCACCTTGCGGCTGGTGGGCTATTGCTGGCGGCCCGAGGCTGTTCCCTTTCCCAGATGCCTCTGTGGCCTGCGGCACCTTGGGTTACTTATCCTGGATGGGGTTCCAACACCCCTGGAAATAGATCAGTATGTTCCCCCGGTTTTTATGGGGGTTCCCTTCTGGTTGGTCTACTCATGGAAGTCGTTGATGACATCACTTCCTTCTTGCTATTCCTGTAGATGGTCGCCATGGGGACCAGGCTGGTAGGGTCACTAAAAGGGCTCTATTCCTTATGAAATTCCCTGAGGTACCTAAGGGGGGCCCCTTTAGGGGGGCCCATTTTCATACCATTGGTAGGTCATCACATTGTGCCTTGTCGGGCCCTAGCTTGCTGGTTTGTTTCCCTTAGGCCTTGTCTCTTGGGGACTCTTGGTCTGTCTGGTCAGTGGCCTGTCCCAGCTTTTATCCGAGAAGGTCTCGGAACAGGTTGACCCTTCTTGTAGGGTCTGGTTCTGATCCAGTGGAGGTTTCTACACTCCTTGCGCTTCATTGGTATTGGCTCATTGGCTGTCCTACTGTGCTGGGAGGGCCTTCCCTAGTGTCTCAATGAGCCTACTGGTTGGGGCCGTGGCCCTGTGACTGTTACAGAGACTCTGTCCTGGTTAAGGTCCTAATTCGTTGCCCTGGGTGATTGTCCCAGGACTCTCTGGCCCTGGTCACTGTGACCTAGCCTGGCCTTTTGTCCGGGTATTCTACCCTTTGTCTGACCCTTCTTCACCCTGCTAGGTGGGGTTTTGCACAGGCTTGCTGTGGCAAGGGTGAACTGTTGCTCTGGGGGCCAGGAGTGGCCCTGTGTGGTTTGGTTTGCATTTTCTGCTGGAGACAGTTGTACTGTGTGCCCTCTCATGTGGGCTGTTATGCCTAGTTAGGCTCCTTACTGCGTCATTCCCTTCACAGGGTTTGGACGAGCGTTATTCACCCTATCAGAAATGTTCCCTCTGGGTGTTTCTTCTTTTTGGAGGGTTGGGTCTAGTTCCCTCCCTTTTTTATTCTTCTCCCTTTTCTACCAGCTATGTTGGGAGTTGGCGCCCTGGTTGGAGGGCTGGGACTAGCTCTCTATTCCCTATGGAATGAGGTCTTACCCATGGGTACTAGAGTTCTTATGGCATGGCTGGAGTTGGTCTCCCAACTCAGTTCCTTGAGAGGTTCCAGGGCTCGCCCTGTTTGTCCTCGGTAGAGACTAGTTTCAAGCTTCGGCGTTGAGCTTTCCTCAGGGGTTGATCAGGCGCATTCCCCTGAGAATTCTAAGCTCCCTTGAGGGGGAGGTTGCTTATCCTGTTGCCCTGCTAAGGGTTTCCCTGGGTCTTGTTCAGGTTCTTGTCTGAACTGTTCCCTGCCTCAGATGACTTCTTCGGGGCGGGTGCCTCAGTCTGGGGCGTGCCATAGGAGACGGCTTTCTTAGCCTAGTCCTTTTTATATTTTTTACAGCTCTTTATATCTGTACACCGTCTGGTGAGGATGTGTCCGCCTTGCACCAAGCTTGAGTCCAGGCAGAGGGTTGTTATTCTTCTCGATTCCAGAACCTATGGTCTTTGGACTGGGGTTCTGCTTACTCTGAGCTTAAAAGGGATCTGTATCCCTCAATAGGCGTTGGGAACCTCTGGACTGCTTCCTGTCCAGGGTTGGGGCTATGCCCGTCAGGCTTATAGACGTCACCATCCTTCTTGCAGCTGGATCTGGTTACTCCCATGAGTATGGGAGTCTGTTGGACTGGTCTTGCTTGGCTGGTTGCCCTTCTGAGCTCCTGATTTTCATGTTGGCTCTTGAGGAGCCTTGTTAGCTCGTGTTCAGTATTACATTGGTCTCGCCGAGACCAGGGTTCGTATTCCTGGACGGGAAAGGTTCTATGGTTGCCATGGCTACCCTGTTATCATTAGTAGCATGGTTAGGCTGTTACTCTGGCCTGTTTGTTAAGGGAGATTCATTCCTCTCTCTTGGTTTGGATTCTTCTACTGGTGCTTGGCTTGGGCCTTATGCACTTGGTTGTTGAGCAGGCTGACTAGTTCTCTGCTCGTGTTTCATTAGCCTTGTAAGGCTTCATAAGTTAAGTTAGAGCTTTGCTCTAGTTGCTCCTGGTAGCAAGGTTACAGGCGATAGCGCTGTTTTTGGTTGGTGGTGCCTTTTTTCATGGGGATCCCACCCTACTTATGGACACTGCTATTGGATGTCCCACATGTAAGGACTATGTCTGGAGCAGGATGTGCTGTCTGCTTAGAATAATACAACTCTGTGAAGTACTCACCTGTAGAGTTGGTATTATATGCAGACAGCACGTCCTGCTCCACCCCACCCTGATTCACTTTGTTCTGGATCCCCTGTGTGGTGATTATTATCTTGGATATTATTGCCAGTCTCTGGGTGGTTGTTTTCCTCCTGGCTTCTTCTGTCACTGCTTGTCAATGCTGGGGATTTGTGGGAGGTCCCTCGGTATATGTAGGGCCGGGAGGAGCTTGTTTTCTTCATGATTCTGCAGTGCATGGCGATGAAGGCAGAGGTATACCCACATGTAAGGACTATGTCTGGAGCAGGACGTGCTGTCTGCGTATAATACCAACTCTACAGGTGAGTACTTCACAGAGTTGTATTATCATGCATTTTCTTATTTATTGTATACAGTGTTACCCAGGGTTTGGGAGGAGTTCTAAGTCTGTTTGGGTTTGGAAACAAATGTGCTAAAATCATTTAACTATTCATGATACAAATGTTTTGCTGCTGCATTCCTGTGGCCAGATACACATTATCTAATCTGAAAACAGGTTTTAAAAACATGGTGCAGTACAAAGATGTGAACAGGAATGAATGTTTTGACATACTGAATTGTTACATTACACATTAGAGAACTGAAAAAGAAAACTTGCACCAAAAATAAAATGAAAATTGTATAATGCGCACATTAGTAGTAACAAACTCTGCATGCTTGTTTTATTCTTATAAAAGTGAGTAAGACTATGAAGGACTATCAGAGTTATTTATTTTTCTTTTCAGTGTGATAAGGGGTTTATTTTCAGAATAAAGTGGAAATAAACATTTTTGTTATATAAATATCAAAATAGATGGGCTCATTCTAAAGGTGATGGGAAGATTACAGCAGCCTATGAGATTTCAACAAAATTGTGTTTGAACTCCCATAGACTGGTGTTTTTCCAAACTTCTGTTAAATATTTACCTCATTAAAAATCTGCCCTCGCTTGTAGCATGAACCCATTGCATGTGCAGGGCATTTTGATTTATATATGTATGCCATCCAATTCACTCTTTAGTGATGTCCCTTTGTCACTCAGTGTCACTGGATTGTTGATTTGCAGTATCTGAGTACATTTTATCTGGGGTTACCTCCCTTCCTCAGCCACAGCCCCTAAAACATCAGATATCATCAGGGTTGGGTAATTCATTCAGTTCAGTTGGCAATTCTCAAATTCTCTAATTTTTCCTAAAAATGTCTATGCTGCATCACTCAATTATAGGTTTGATTAATGCTATGAGTTTTTTTATGCAGACTGGAAAACCTGCACTTATATTTTTGAGGATATTATGATTCACCAGTTTATCTTCAGTCACTAGTCTCTAAATTTGACATAATTTATGGAATACTTAGTTTGTTGCTTTGTGGCTCTTTTTGGCATAAATACAGCAATGCGTATCATAACTGTATGTGATTGCATCCTTTGGGAGCTAATAGACCCTCCATTCTCAGGGTAAAGTGTATGCCTTAATCTCAATTGGCCTAGGAGAAAGAGTGAGCCGAAGGCTGTTTCCTTCCATCACTTGATGTTTCCTTCCTACCAGCCTAGACAGAGAAGAGTGAACCTTTCATGTCATGTGAACTACATAATACCTGGTTTAGTGTTTCTTTTGCTATTTTGCTAGTTTTGGATCTCCGTGCTGCACTTCCTCACGATTTTAGCACAGTTTGATTCAGCACAGGTAGAAAAAAAAATTGTTTTGGTTGGAATATCAGGCTGCATGCGAAAAACAAAGTTTCTTCAACTAATTCAGCTGAGCTTATTAATTAAGTAGATCAAAAGCAGCCCTGGAGCCTATAAGACCCAGGTATGCTTGTTCCCCTCCCCTCTTTGCACCCAGATTTAACATGCCCTGCTGCCTGAAACTCCCCCAGTTCCCTCTAAAATATACCTTCTCCTCGACCATAAGCTATACCTTTGTGAATGGCAGGTGTGAGCATGCAACCTTCTTAGATGATAGCGGGAATGTGGCCACCGACCCTTAACTGAGCCTTAGCCGAAGTTGATGAGCGAAGTCACTAATATAACTAAAGTTGTAGGACCAGGGAAAGGTGAGTTTTACTGGGCAACTTGGGGTTTCACACAGCAGGTCATCCCAAATTGGGCTGGCCCAGGGGCAAGGACCAAAACCCAGGATAGTCAAAATCCCAGGTTTTGATCTACTTTAAATGCATCCAGTCAAATGGGCTCCTAAATGCATACAAATGGCTTTAGTAAGTGAAAACTGCAGGAAAATTAAAATATTTCCCATAAACATTCTAAAGGGTTCGATTAAGCACACATACAAAAATATAGTTTTACTGAAAAATCGGATTGCATGCAAAAATAAAAAAGTTACTTCGACCAATTCAGCACAGCTGGCAAATGACATGTGCCTAGTGGAATAGGTCTGTAAATGTGTGCGAAGAATTAACATTTGCACACAAAAATGTCTTTAGAAAGCAAAAAATGCAGGGAAATGATCACTGAAAGCATCTATGGTTCTGGAGAGCCTTTACCCAAAAATGGTCCCTTTGTTTTACTCATTTCACATATCTTCAGAATGATCATATGAGGTCCCCGTGAAATATCTGTGTACCTGAATCTTATATTTAATTGTGAATCCGTACTTTAGCAATTATGCATTAGTGCAACTGGTTGCTGTGAAGGATCACATTCATCATTCATGTAACGTTAGATATGTATTTATTAATAAATCAAGGAAACAAGACTTGCTGTTTTCTTTTGCTCCACCTGTTTTGCTATTCATCTTATTGAATGTGTGAATTTAACATTGCTTAGAAGAAAAGGCAGCTAGATGCTAGATGAAAGAAGTTTTAGCTTCACATTTATTTCACAATTTCATATACCATACAATTTCATTACAAGAATGTACGATATTCCATGATCAATAAGACTGATTATATAATTGAGGTGACTCTTCACTCACGCTTTCTCTTATTTTTAATCATACGTGAATCTTCCACAAACTATCTTAATGGCGGGCAGACGTGTTTCGCCACTCTTTATTGGCTTTCTCAGTGCCCTTTTGAGGAGAAAAAAAGAGATCAGAGTGTATATATGTGAAATATCATCATATTGATTCTTAATGCATTTTATATTAATAAATGATTTCATTCAATACCTGTGTAAAGGTGTATGCATAAGCAATCAATCTTCATCGAATTGCAATCTGATAAATACATTTACATTGCATCACTGTTTATTCACCACCAGGAAGGATGTGGTAAGGACACCTTCATAAAATATTCTTGGTCAAATAGCCCTTAGGAAGATTGCAAGCCACAATTAATCCTCATCTATTCATTATTTAAAAGTCGCTTCTATTGAGTGTCAACACTTATTTATTTGCATTTATGAAATAATTAGATTACCTTAGAGGGGCTTTGCAATATACTTAGTGCCGCGCTTTAAAAGGTTGTCTCGCTAAGAAACCAATAGGGTTGGAACATAATATTACCTCGGGTTAGATAAATATTCTCGTGCAGCCTATATAGCAAACTTATTAAAAATATTCGCAAAAGCTACTGTACCTTTAAGAATCGATAGCCGCGTGTGCGCAGCATGCGCTGGTCAGCCGGCACTTGCCCCACGTCCTGCTCCGCCAGAGCTCTCCTGGCTCTGATATTGCTTACTCGTGTGTCTAGGGGTGAGAGACAGCCGTGGCGGTGACTTTTATATATATGCGCTCCGGCGCCTGGAGCGCACCGCCCCCCCCCCCCCCCGGGTGGCTGATGCCGGAAGTGACGTGGTGCGCTCCACGCGCCGGAGCGCACCCACCGCCTATCGGATCTCTCTGAGAATGGTGTGGTACGTCACCGGCCTGTCGGTGCCGTGACTCCATTTTGTTGGAGTCCATAAGCGCCATCAGGAAGCGGCATTAATTGCGCCCCGTGTAGGCCTAAATAATCATCTTTGTAGCCGGTCCGCAGTATCACATTGTAAACTGGTGGGAATAAGATAATATAATTTGATATTTAAGGTGCATAAAGATATGTTTCCCGGTTAGTTGCTAATCCGTGCAGTAACTCCATTTTATTGGAGCCCATCCTGCACCATTCAGACTCCATTTTACTGGAGTCCTTCAAGCGCCGTTTCAGACACAGCCGTTTCAGAATGCCACAAATAAAACTATATTTCCCAAAGTTTGACATGTCGTCCATGCCTTCATCACCCATAGTAAAGTGGGAAAGAAAGAAAGATTCAATCATATGTTTATCTCCTATTAATAATCCTATTCAGGCATTAATGACATTGGGACATATAGGGCATTACGATTGATTCTATTTCTCTGCAGAATCTCTATCCACCAGAGACTGGTGCTTGAATCATAACAGCACAAAACGGGTTCGCAAATGTGCCCATGCGCGCATCCCAACCTCCGACGCACACAGGGGCATCCCTTTTCTCATCCCTGGTATATTCTGGCATGACAATAATCAAAAAGTGTGTGTAGGGGAAGACCTCCAGGGCTAGTTTTTTGTGCTGCACTTACATCTGCCCGAGGTAAATGTAGTCCCATCTCTCATCCTAAATAATGAGCAGACCTCCTATGGTTGTTAACCGGCAAGCCACAACCAAGTTTAAGCTATATTCCTCATATTTGATGAAAATATGAGGAATGTAGCTTAAACTTGGTTGTGGCTTGCCGTAAGTGCAGCACATATTTATTGACACATTGACACATTAATGGGATTGCCTGTAGGACTCTATAGTATCTTTACTCATTAGATATATAGGGTCCAGTACTATGTGGTCATAAATACATTTACATTTACATTGCTAATTTATCAGACTTGGCCAGCATGCTAGCAGCATGACTTAACCAGTTTATGTTTTTGAACATTTTCAGACTTTCCAAAAGGAGGAAATTGAACCTCTCCAAACACATCTACAGGAGGTAAACTGGCTGGGACAGGGGCTTGTTCAAAGTGCTGCTAAGAACACCAGCACAGAGAGCTTAGAACATGATCTGGAGGAAGTAAACACAAGGTGGAATGCCCTGAACAAGAAGGTACCAATTTCACCCATTGTTATAAATTACTGATCACTATTTCAACACTTACCTTTTGTTCTTTCTAAGCCATGTGTTAATTTCATGTCTAGGCACTCAAGACTTAGTGTATTTTGTACTTGCTTATACATTCAGAGTTTCTGTTGCTAGTTAGATATACTGTTGAATATTTGATGCCACTTATTATGAGAATGTTTACAAGGATTTGTTTTATTTTGAATGTATTTTGAATAAGGCCAAAGCTAGGTTGTAATATAAAGTACAACCTGCCATTTGCTAAAAGTTATCGATGTCCTCTGCGGTAGTTTATGGCCAGAGTTGAAAAGGTGATTGTGTGACTTACACACACCTGCTTGCCTGGCCAATCTGAAGCCCCACAGCTGCAGGGATGCGGCCAAGGAAAGCAATCCAGACAGCGAGGGACCAACGAAAAGTTAAGGTGATCGGGGGGGGGGGGGGGGCACAGTGGGGCACCTAGTTGACCGGTCCTGGAGTATTTTAGATTCCAGTGCCAGCCGGGGCCCCCGAGGGATGGCATGTGACCCCTTCATACAAGTCTGCACTAGCTTCTCCACTCAGCTAGCTTGCCCCTCTGACGTCAGAGTGACTAGCAGGAGCAGGTTGTCTGCCTAACCACACCTGAGCCGTGGGATCGCCAGAAAGGTTATCATCCTCTTCAATCTATAAACACAGCGGGACATCCTAAATGGAATGCCAGCAAGAGAGGAACATCACCCAAAAGAGTGAATATCTCGGCTGTTGTTGATTTTTGAAAGGCATTATTGAAAATATCTGCTCATACTCCTTGTAGAGCAGAAAAATAAAAAAGGTAATAATAATAAAATATAATAATGATTATGTTTGTATTTTAAATGTGTAGCGCTGCACCTCACAATATGTTTGGCTAAAGAAAATACCTTTCTTTCTAGATTTCTCAACGTTCTGCTCAACTTCAAGAAGCACTTCTCCAGTGTGGGCGCTTTCAGGATGCGCTAGAATCTATTTTGAGCTGGCTTGTAGATACAGAGGACCTTGTGGCCAATCAAAAGTCACCTTCTGCTGAATTCAAAGTGGTGAAGGCTCAGATTCAGGAACAAAAGGTACAGGATTACCGCATCATATTTTTAATATGTTTTTGTTCTGTTGCTGTTTGGTTCATATGGACAAAAAAAATAACATCTCAGACAACTTTTATAAGAAATGTACAATGAAATAGGTTCTACATATTTGACACGTACGAGTATAACTATGTTGGGGCTGTTTAGCGCTATACATAATTGCATACCCCATCATTATTCTCTTCATAGAAGTTTGGAGTATTTTAAGGATGTATCACTTGCCAGGATTAAACCTTACATAGACATCTTACATGCAAGATTTCAAAAACTACCATATTTTATGCCTCTTAAGACGCACCTGTCCATAAGATGCACCTATGTTTGGAGGAGGAAAACAAGAAAAAAATATGGTGTGCTAAAATACCCCCTCCCCCCAGAACATGACATGGCAAATTCCCCCCTAATCACCCCTATAATAGGTATTGTGGCAGATGCCCCCATCCCCCAAAACATGTAGCTAATCAAATAAATATTTAGACTAATGTGCCATTAAATGGTACTGTATTTTTCTCCCTTTAAGATGCACTATTTTTCTCCAAAAGTAAGCATACTTACATGACTTACATTGTAACACTGTCTGTCCCCGCTCTGGCTTCTGACGGCGCCTTCCTTTTGCGTGTCAGCGCACGCAGACACAAACCAGTGCGCTCCGGGCCGGTGTCAACGCCGGAAGCCAGAGCGGGGACAGCGTTCATGTAAGTATACTTTTTTTTCTGGGGGGAATACCACACTGAATAAGGGGATGGGGGTCAGGGGGAAAGCCACATGGACTATATGGGGAATGGGATGGGTGGGCTGCCACAATGCCTATGGGGAATGAGGGGTACCACACTGCCTATGGGAATGGGAGTGGGGGGATGCCACACTATCTATGGGGAATGGGAGGGTGGGATGCCACGCTGCCTATGGGAATGGGGGAGAATGCAAGACTGCCAATGGGAGGGGGCAATGGCACACTGCCTAAAGGAATGGGTGGGGATGCCACACTGCCTATGGGGTATGGGAGGGGGAGGCCACACTGCCTATGGGGAATGGGAGGGGGAATGCCACACTGCCTATGGGGAATGGGAGGGGGAGGCCACACTGCCTATGGGAAATGGGAGGTGCGATGCCACACTGTCTATGGGAAATGGGAGGGGGAATGCCACACTGCCTATGGGAGGGGGGAATGCCACACTGCCATGGGGAATTACACACTTCCCATGGAGAATAGGGTGGGGGGTGCCACACTACCTGTAATGGGGTGTTTTAGCACAACATTTAGTTTAGAATATTTGTTTTCTTATTATTTCTCCTCCAAAACCGAGGTGCGTCTTATGGGCAGGTGCTTCTTATAGGCCGAAAAATACAGCATTTTGTAAAATGTAATATTTATTGAGAAAAGGCCCTACACAGGCAGTTGCTAATTTCTTATACTGCATGCATTTAAAAAAATTTCCTTAACCTACTTTTTAAATAAAGGCAAGCCTGGCTTTACTGGCCATTTACTAAGCAATTTTGCTGACCAGATCATTGAATAATCAATTCAAAGTCAATGTAACCTGAGTGCATCCTTTAGTGAATATGAACTAGATTATTTTGGCCTGGTGATTGGGCAACCAGATTAGATGATAGTTACATGATAGTTTTAGTCAACCTTTTATATTTAAAACATAAATCAATATGGTCATGATAGGGCTGGAAATTTTGACTGGAGGACCTTATCTGCAAAAACATTTCATTATCTGAGCTTTAAATCCTGTAAAACATGAGAAAACATGGCTAATTATATATACTTTAATTTGCCAACAGCTCCTGCAAAGATTGCTGGATGACCGGAAACCAACCATTGATGTCATTAAACGGGAAGGTGAAAAGATTGCTGTTTCTGCTGACCAGGCAGATAAGGAAAAGATCTTGAAGCAGTTTAACACTTTGGAGCGTCGATGGGATGAGCTGCTAAAGAAAGCTGAAATACGGTATGTCAATTTTGTGTAAATTTTGATCTAAATACATAAAAGTAATGGAAATAAAAGAATGAACAGTGCTAAATAGAAAGAGACTGTGGTGGCCATGCAAAGTGTGTTGTATGCACTGCCCTCTGTCCTGAGATATTAGATGTTTACAGGAAGGTTTGTGAAGTTTGTGTTCATCCAGGTGATGGTAGTTATTTCGGTCGGCATCAGCTAACCAACACCTGTTAGCAGCTGAATGAGTATTGGTCCGCTTTAAAAGGACTGTAAAGGCAAACACTAAAAAAAATTTTTTTACTAATATCCATAAGCATTACCTAAGTCAGGGTCATGGCCTAAACAATAATTAAAAACGCAGGGAGATTCCTCCTATTACTCGTATGTGCACTGCCATACACCTATATGGCGTCCCACTAACCAACATAGACACCCATAAATAACACCCAAGGACAAGGTTACATGTGGGACCGGCACTATAACTCAGAAAATTAGTAGAGAAACAGCCAGGAAACAGTAAAGGAGAATAGAAAAAACCTCTTTATTGAATATTTCACACACCCTCTAAGCTCAAATAGTACTACACAAAACAATAGGTAAAATAACACAACGTTGTGCTTTAAAAAATGGGGGCCCCCCACACCGCACATGCGCCACCGCCTCAGATTCACATCCACTACCCACACACGAGTCATGCACTAGAAACATGCACACCAGCCTTATGCAGGAAAGTCCATGATCCCTTGTTGGGCACCAACCGAAGGGATCTCTAATGGATGAATAAGCAGTCAATATAGGTACCATGTACCAGCATTCCTCCACGGCTCAATAATATTATAAAGTGCTTAATGCAAAATTCAAAGATGGCCAGAGGTAAGGTATGGCAAGTAGGACAGCGTTTCTCATCTCACAGCAGATTTCATAAGCAGGTGGTCCCAACAATAAACCGCCCAAGCGTGTATTGCCAGAATGGACTCCGCGGTGAAGGACACCATATACACAGCTGAACCGGAGTAAATACATGTGAGTGTCAGTGGCCGCATCAGCAATACTGTGTCAGTTAGCAACGCAGCTTCCACAATGCGGACAAACCGCACACTGCCAACTCATGTCACGTTTCAAGCCTGTAAAGTTGCTAGCAGACTGACAAATGTACGTATGTACTTAGCTTGATGTAGTCACATGCTCACTGCTGTAGGCCACTTCAGACTTCAAGCTTCATACTGCTGTGCGCTGGCGTTCACACCATAAACCGGCCTTGTGCTTGATCCATATCGTCACAACGAGTGGTGGAGGGACATGAGGCGAGGAAAGGCCACCCACATCCAATGGTGTCCTTCACCGCGGAGTCCATTCTGGCAATACACGCTTGGGCGGTTTATTGTTGGGACCACCTGCTTATGAAATCTGCTGTGAGATGAGAAACGCTGTCCTACTTGCCATACCTTACCTCTGGCCATCTTTGAATTTTGCATTAAGCACTTTATAATATTATTGAGCCGTGGAGGAATGCTGGTACATGGTACCTATATTGACTGCTTATTCATCCATTAGAGATCCCTTCGGTTGGTGCCCAACAAGGGATCATGGACTTTCCTGCATAAGGCTGGTGTGCATGTTTCTAGTGCATGACTCGTGTGTGGGTAGTGGATGTGAATCTGAGGCGGTGGCGCATGTGCGGTGTGGGGGGCCCCCATTTTTTAAAGCACAACGTTGTGTTATTTTACCTATTTTTTTGTGTAGTACTATTTGAGCTTAGAGGGTGTGTGAAATATTCAATAAAGAGGTTTTTTCTATTCTCCTTTACTGTTTCCTGGCTGTTTCTCTACTAATTTTCTGAGTTATAGTGCCGGTCCCACATGTAACCTTGTCCTTGGGTGGTATTCAGGGTCATGGCCTCCTGCATCAATAACAGTGACTGGTGCTGACCAACTCCATCCACTGCAGTGAATGGGCATGCACAGTCACTTTAGAGGATTTAGGGAGCGGCAGGAGTACTTGAGGACCCAAACTCAGAAACCATTACAAAGTTGTTGCGGGGAAGAGAAAATTAGTACCATTGTTATACATTTTGTTCTTTACAGTCTCTTTAAAAATTATCAACTATTGCTCCAATTAACGTAATCTGTTTTAATTGTAATTTATACATATTAGAAGCATATATTGTGATACAATAAGCAGCTAACACCCATCACAAAATTCCTTTTATTGGACTGATGGCTGTGTAAGAGTAATTAGGAATGGGAATCCTGATTATCTTAGAGACTGATACTGTGCCACTCACAGTACAAGTAAATAGGTGCAATGTTGATGCACAGTAGCTTAGGTTGGCGTTTATCAAACCATATTGGATTAGTCCTAGTTTGATGAAAGTATATGTAATAAAAATGACATATAACATAATTTTATGATGCTGCTAATCTAATGTATACATGTCTGTTATGCTACTTTTTTGTATTTGTGAATTCAGGGATAAAAGCATCAGGCATAAAGTAAACACTGTTGGATAAACATATCGGATTAATTATTAGATTACACCCATCTGGTGTCTGCAGCAGGACCCACAGGCTTATCTTTAGCTGTCTTTAATAATATGGCAGAGTGTTGTGGGATTTACTGTATATAGAGAGAGAGAGAGAAAGAGAAATAGATATATGGATATATATATAGATATGTAGATATATATTAAGTGTGTGTGTGTGTGGTGTGTGTGTCGTATATCATGTTTTACATATTTTACAAAGGAACCTAAAACACCATGCCTACAATTTACATATGTTATTTACCCTCAAAATTTGCCTTTAATTATTCATAATGTATAATTTATGCCTGCTCTTTTTTGAGGTGGTATTTTAACTGTGGGACATCACTATTTGCCTATGTTTATCGGCCATGTCTGTGCAGTGTGAAACAGTTATGTAAAAATGAATCCTTGCACAGCAGCGTAGCCCTGTCAGTTTGCTTGTTTTTCTGGCACATAGCTTGCTACTCCTATAGGATATAATGTGCCAATGATTCTGCATGTCATTTTAACAGTTTTTGTTCAGATTTTGTCCATGGATTTTGGAACATAGGAGCATTATGTCTCTTATGTCTATCACGACTGTATCTTAAATATATATATATATATATATATATATATATATATATATCATTATTGTTTTTCTGTTTATTTTATTTTTTACTAATAAACTTTTTCATTGGAAGAGTGTATTATGTGTGCATCAGTGGGTGTCATTTCAAAAACAGCCAATAAACATGGATTGGCTATACACTGGCTTACACTGTCTCATTGCTACTCATTAGCTGCACTACTCCACACTAAGCCACTCTACTACACACTGAGCCACTCTACTCCACGAAGTACACCGAAAAGCAGCACACTAGTACCTACCACGGCTAGCGTGGTGGTGTTTAAAAGGCCGCACTGTAGGAATATTATTAAATCAGGCCCTAGGAGTTGCTAAAATATTTACCCCAGGTTGAACCCAGACAATTATGTATTTACATTTTTTTTTTCTGGCTTGTCCATATCAGGCATTATGACCATTACTACTCACAACTGTTAAATATCAACATATTTTAGTTATTTAACTTACAAAAAAACTATTTTCTTAAAAAAGCTGTTATTCACTCTCTATTAATATATATTCTCCATTAAATCATCACTTGTTGAAATTAGATGAAAAACTTATGCCCGCTAATGTATTTCCCTCACTGGCTTTTTCAAAAGCTGGGCTATGTAGTTACAAATCATTCATCAAATAATTCATAGCGTGTCACTATGAATCACAGATTATTTACATGATTACATCAGTGCAGTCCGAGAATGGCTCATGGAGACATAGAATTCTCACCCTCTTATTGGTGGTTATCTGTTGCCTTGATGTCTAAGGGTAATGGTGAGCCTGTCCACACCACCACAGTCCAGCCGGGCAGATATGAAGAGGCCAACAGCTGACAGAGCTCTATCCGCTCCAAATCAGCTAGTGATTTGTCGGACGCCAGCCTCTTTATTCAAGGCAACAGGTAGCCACCAATAAATTAGCTCAATTGCAGAAGGTTTGTATGGTCGGTCACTGAGCGAACGGTCAACTTATCTGCTTGTGTAAAGCCAGCATTAAAGTAATGTTGGCCTGTTGTTTCTCTTTAATTATTTTATTGGTTATTGCCATATGTGGATTAGAGCATTAGTTGAATAGTACTAAACACTCTGTACCAATCCTACCTCTGCACAACTGATGGTCCCAAATTAGCTCTTGATCAAGCATACCAACCGAAAACTATTCCAAGTCACTACCTTATAAATGGGACTGAGAGAATGCCAGAAAGTGCAGGGCTGTCATCAAAGCAAAATTGGGATTACTCTGATGAATCTAAAGTATAAAATATTTTTTGGTTTATTACTTTTTTTCTGCAGCTTAATACTTTGTGTTCCCTCAAAGTTTCCATATCTTCAATATGAAGAGATAAAAGAGATAATTTGGATGAATTGGTGTGACTAGTACTTTATGTGTGCCAGAAAACATTACTGTAAAAATGTAAGAACCATAAAATCCCTGCTGGATTTTAACAGGAGCAAAAAAACTCAAGATAATGGCAAATGGCCACTATTTCTTTTAAGGGCATGAGGTATTCTTTTGTAGATCTTGTAGCCTTTCTCAGGGCTGCCTCATATCCTTGTTCTGACTGACATAATGTCTAAACAAACCACATATTTTATATATTAAGCATTGCTAGGTGATGACTGAGAGGCTTTCTGTATAATCTGGGAACATGTCATGTAATTCCACTTTCATATTAGTGTATTAGTGTTTATGAACTGTAGGCTGATGGACATCAGTTAAAAGCTCGACTTATTGTTGCTCTAAAAAAAGTCTAAACAATGATAACAATATAGTGAAAGAAGCAGCAGACACGTTCACAAGGGCAGAAGTGAAAGTGTTTAGAAGATGAAGCCAAGACATGCTTTTCCTATTGTAATACATTGAATCCACCCAATCTGTTTATTTAACAATGTAATTGCATGTCCGTGGCTCTGGTTTTTCTCTCTGCTTCAATGATGTCATAAAAATCCCTCTATTTAATTACAGCCTTGCCTTAGTATTTGAATTTAAAAGCGAAGGTAGAACACAACAGTGCCGGACATCAATAGCATGTCTGCATTGCCTAATGCTATTGTTTCTTGGATTTAAAAAAAATGTAAAATATGTTGTCCAGTACATAAAAGTAAGAATAGGATTACTTGGTAAATGACTATAATATTGGTTTAGAAAAGAATTAGATTGCTGGCTTTCCAAGGCATTATCAGCAGGAATTGCAACTTTGTGTAGAAGACGTTATCCCTCCAGTCCGACTTCACAAGCAACACCAGAGCAGCCATTTGCTTGTGGTTATGAACAAAAAGATATTGGCATCACCTAAAATAAAACGAGTACTTGTTAACAATAATCTTTGAATTTTATCTCATCATAGCAGCCAAGCAACATCTTAATCCTTACCTCCCGTCGTTATAATGAACATTCCAAACATTGTAAAAAGGGGTGGAAGAATGCACACCGACCACAGTATTTGTAATTATGCCAAAAAAATTGTATTAATACCAAAAGACAACAATCATATAAATCAGTGCTGTACAGTCAAGTGCAAAATGGTCCAGAGATCACAATAGTAATTACAAATATAATGTGACACTACAAAAGGATATGTGAGGAGGTTTCTCTGTATGGCAATACATCAGTCATCAGGATTAGCATGGCACCTCAAATAAAGAACAAGGCAGAGTTGAAAAAATACATCTAATGGTATCTACAAGGCAACTAGAAAACGGTAAACAAATTTTACCATATGAGACTAGGAGGTGCTTAAGTGTCACTCCTGACGATTTGTGCAGCCATATAGATCAGACAGTGTAGGTTAAGAGTTAAGGATAATACTGAATACACCAATAAAGGTTGCAGAGCCTGACCAAAAATCCCGGGTCAGTTTCAGACAATGATCATCCTACCAGAGATAGCCTCATAAGATGTATAACAGTATAATTGCTCAGTAATCACGACGTGACACATCATATACATAACAATTACAAAACAGGAAGTATTTACAGAAAAGTGTTACCCGGCAAATAAGAGAAAAATGGTGATCGCTAAATAGCAAGCCGACGTTGCGGAGCCCACGGCTCCTTTTATCAAGGCAGCTTTATCAATGCTACCATGTCCACTTATCTGGATTCAGGAGTAGCATTGGTAAGCTGCGCAAGAACAGATGAGATCTTTTTTGTTTAGTTTGCTGCCTGGACAGACCAAAACAAGTAAGTAACCTTCATTTTTCTGCGATGCATGAACCTAGCAAGCAGCACCGCAGCCAGAAGACACAGAAGGCAGAGTGTTTACACGCAAGCAAATGAAGTAGAGGATGTCACTGGGTGCGTGGCTTTGCTCAGATGTTTTCTGCTTAGCCGCGCATCGGGCCCACAAGTGCACTGCGGAATTGTGGCAGAGGGAGTATTACAGACAGTCTTCATAGTTGAATGCAGTAGGGCATGTCAAATCCAGATGGACAGGGAATCGACTGGCCCTGGAGTCTTTAAAGCGGTAAAAACCCTAGGGTCGCGGCCCTGCCATCTAAAGGATTCCAGGGCCAGGCACTCACACCCACCCTTGGGGCGCCGCAATATTCACCTCCTTTCTGGCTCCCTTGGTGATGTAAACAATAGCGGCCACATCCCTGCATCTTTGGGCTATGCACGCGCCTAGCCTAGCCCTGCTTGTTAACAGAGCCATTTGTTGAGCATTACATATGCATGACAAGCAGCTCTGAGACCTGAGACTGGGCCGAGAGCCTACACATGTGCCGTAGGACCGGGGAAAGCTTTGTATGGGTGTTTTGGGGGTTTCACACAGTGGGGCATCCCAATTCAGGCACAGAACAAAACCTGAGATAGCCAAAATTCGGGTTTTGTTCTAATTTTGTCTAGAGCTGTCCAAGAAGGGATTTAGTCCTCTTTCACTGGTCCAATCATTCTATTTATTCCCCAGTTCAAACAAAAACCATCTCAGTAGTGGATATCATCACAGCCACTGAATCAGTAATCCATAGCACCAACATTCCACAGGATAGGGCTACAAGGTTTTGCCATCAGACAAGTTTTGTGCTAAATGTTATCTACTAGTTAAACATGTTGTTTAAGACATGAAACTCTGAGGGCCACGTTTAGGCAGATGATAGGAAACATATATTTTGTTTGAGTTCATATACAATGAGCCAAATTTTAATGAACATACAGTATAATGCAATACGTTTTCATCTGCAGGAACCGTCAGCTGGAAGGTATATTAGTTGTAGCTGAACAGTTTCATGATACCCTGGAACCTTTGTCTGAATGGCTCAGTAACACTGAGAAGAAGCTTGCAAATGCAGAACCTGTTGGTACACAGACATCCAAACTACTGGACCAGATTTCTCAGCACAAAGTAAGAAGATGCCATTTTCAGTGTTTATCACATTTCTGAGTGTGACCTCACTCTGGAATAATAATAATAACACACACACACACTAACTAAAGAGGAGTGTTTTGGCTATTCCTATTTCTTTCTTACTTCAGTCAACTAAAAGCATGTGTTTGATTAAGTTTTACCATCATCCTTTTATGTTTATTTCATTTGCACATTATTTCTTTTTTTTTTTTTGGTGCTTTTACCCTCCACAAACAGGCATTGCAAGAGGACATTACAGCGCAAAACACATTGTTGCGCCAATCTCTGAGCATTGGCCAGACATTAAAGGGGCTTAGCTCCATAGAAGAGAAGGAGATGGTTCAGGAAAAGTTAGATATTTGCCAGTTGCGGTACATGGAGATCCAGGAAAGAAGTAGCAGGAGATATGATCTTCTGCAGCAGGCTCACTGCAATGCTCAAATATTTGGGGATGATGAAGTTGAGCTGATGAACTGGCTGACTGAAGTACATGACAAGCTAAGCAAACTGTCAGTCCAAGATTACAATACAGATGTACTCACAAGACAACACACTGAATTGCTGGTATTTTCTTTTCTTTTACGTTATGTTTTACCATTTGTCTTATTTTTGTTTACTCCTTTATTTCATTTGCAACGTATTATTATTTTTTCTTTTGTTTTGCAACAAACCTACAAAAGTAGAGCAGTATTGCCTTTCCAAGTAACATATTTTGCAAGACTATTACCAATCTGAGATTAGATACATTTAAGGGACTATGCAAACAAAACAAAAAAAAAAAAGGATATTTACCCCCCCCCCCCCCCCCCAAAGTTGATCAGTTCTTTTTCTGTAGGCGGCAACTCTGTGTATTCCCTCTCACTGTGATATCAAGTGCTGCTCCATCCATGGCTCCTGTCACCAGTGCCTCCAGCCATCAGTCACAGTGATGCTAGCATGCCTCCTTTATTCACTGCAATGGAGGGGCAAGCTGAAGCCTAACACACCCCTACTAAGAAGATTCATATGAGCAGCCAACAGGTCCATGATGCTTATAAAAAGCGTAGTGTAGTTTATTATTATCTGATCAGATGTATACTACTTTCATCTGCATTTATACAGAAGAGAAAGTGACATCAGTCTAAACATATAAAAACTGAAAAAACTACAATTCCTTAAAGGGTTAAGCATAAGAATTGGTTTCGACATCTAGGTATTATTTAATCTAGTAGACAGAACAGTACTAACATTCACTAAAAGTGAATCTTATGTAAACCTTTAAAGTGCCTGCAAAGACATAAGAAGCTCTCTTACCTGTCAGCCCATAGGATCCTGGGGGCAGACCTGCTTCAGGGTGTGAGCTCCCGTGCAAGCCTTGGTGTGAGTCCCTGCTGACAGGCTCCCTCCTTGATTGGCAGGAATATGAACATCGATGTTTTGCATTCATTATTGTTTTAGAATAGTGTAGGTCTCTGTAGGCTATTCTATTAATATAATAAATGGTCCAAAATCCTGAACTATTCTAGCCATAGAACAGCTTTTTTCAATGAGCATGAAAGTGTCCCTAGCTTATGGTACATTGCTATGAAATTCTCCACACATAATCTGATCTGACGAGCTGGAAACTAAAGTATTATTGTGAGTGGCATGGTCTATATTTAGGAAGATGTTACTGTTTTTATAATTTGGTTCCTAATGGTCTTTCCCAGCTTCTTCAAGAAGAAATTTTGCTCAGGAAACTAAATGTGGACCAGGCGATACTGAATGGTTTAGAACTGCTAAAACAGACGACTGGTAAGCACATCTTTAAAACATATGTATGACTGTGTCCCAAAAGTTGCTGTTGATGCCTTACTGTTGTTTTTTTCTTATCTTGTTAAACCACTGTTTTCTTTCACCGATTTCTTTTGTTTGGAAAAGCTTACAAAGCATTTTTAATGGGCATATTGTCTACAGCACAAGCATTGCTTATGAGATTTGTTTTTCTTATTCTTGTGGAGTTTCCCGGATTACTACACAGAATGGTCTTGGTTCTCTTTCCAATTAAGTGGAGAACCTTTTTATATACTTCACTAGAAACTTTAGCTTCACTGGCTCTTTACTTGTCATTATATGTTCTAACAAGTTATCTAAATTCAAGAGTTATCTAAACATATTACCCTTGAAAGCTAGATAACTGTCAAGATAAGTCAGACTTCCTAGTGGTATAACTAATATACCGTAACTTATCTGAATAAATAACTAGTGTAAACGAGTATGACAGCAGTCATATAGGTGTTCCAAATTATTGATTTAATCTTGAAGAGTTTTGAGCACTTTCGGTAGCAATAAAATATCTACCACACTCTAAAAATCAAGTATCTCACCTGTGGATCTGTCCTTTTGCAGTGTTTAGTGGGAAAATCTCTTAAAATCTCTTACATGATTTGGATAACCCTCAAAAACACTACACCAAACAAGATAAGATGGTCACTTTTCAAATAAAAAATATACCTGTATATTTAAACAACCGAGTAGTTAAACCGGACCTTCACTATGATTTATTGAAAAGCCCAAACCCTTAAAAAACGATTCTCCAGCATCTAAAATTAAAGTATTTTACGTTTTTAGTGACTTACTTATTATTCTTTCCCCCACTGGGCTGCAACTCTGTTCAGGACTTTTTTATTTTTTATTTTCAAACTTTTTTATTGAGAATAGGCAAGTCATAATCATACAGGTCATAGACAGCAAGTGGACTAGCGAGTAAACATTAAAAATTATAATCATACTGGTCAAATGTACAGAACAATGAAGGCTACGTCAGTCCCTTCCACCCACATCCCACAATGAACAAGGCCCAAAACATCAACAATTACATCTGCCCATTACATAGTATTCCAGGTAGTAATAATGAAGACATAGAATGAGACACATCTCTTAACCTAATACAACTGGCGGGTCTCTTTCAACCATTCTTCCAAGATACCATTCAGTTTCTCTAAAAGTTTCATGTAATTTAGCTCGAACTTCTGGCGTCAACAAACTAATGAAGCTCTCCCAAGTAGCAAAGAAGAACTCCACTTTAGCCTCCTTGTGAGATGCCGCATCAACCCAATCAAATTTAAAGAATTGTTGTAATTTTTCCAAGAAGACCTTAAACTGGGGTGGGTCAGGATAAATCCAGGCCCGCAAAATAGTTTTGCGTGCCACAGCAGATATTATTAACAGCAGTCTTCTAGTCCCCTTTGAGATTCGCACTCCCCCCAACATCAGCTCCCCGAAAATTGCCCACTCCGGTGAGGGGGATAGAAAGGTTACCAAGTTCTGCGATGCATATTGGGCTACACGTCTCCAGAACTTCCTAATTACCGGGCATTCCCATAGATTATGAAAGAGGTCTGCTGTAGCAGCATTGCACTTCAAGCACTGCGGGGAGTCAGATAGGCCCATACGAACGGACCGGTGCGGGGAAACATAGTTATAATGGAATTGCCTAAGAAGCATCTCTCTATATGTTGATGCTGACAAAGTAGACCACGAATAATTATAGGACTTTAAGATCCGGGCACAAGTTAAATTAGGGAAATGCCGGATCCATTTTATCATTCCCGTTTTCTGTTCCTCCCAGTCCACCCTTTTTCTCAAATTAGCATAAGAGATGGAAATAGCTCCTTTACTTGGTGTTCAGGACTTTTTTAATGTGAGCAATCTGTATGTACAGGTTGTGGGAAACATATAAGATATGCTCTTATTCAGAGTGAAGGACCGCTTTAAAGTAGCAGCATGATAATAATGATAATCTGTATCTTCATTTTATTAGGCGATGAAGTTGTAATTATACAGGAAAAACTGGACGGAATCAAATCAAGATATTCAGAAATCACAAAACTTAGTTTCAAAGTTTCCAAAGCCCTAGAACAGGCCTTGAACCTTGCTACACAGTTTCATTTAACTCATGAACAGCTGAGCCACTGGTTGGACAAGGTGGAGGTGGAACTGAAAAACTATGATTTACAGGACCAAAAATCTGAAGATCTAAACATTATTCAAGAACAAAAGAAGGTAACATAACTGAATATGATATAATACAATGATGGCTTCTTTAGAAAGTATCACAGCTGTTTACAATTGATTCAATTAAAACAAAGTAATTGCTTTTTGGTCTATGTAATGTAACACAATGGACCTCTCAACAGGGATCTGGCAGGCTTTTCAGAATGACTCATCTTGTTATAGTCTCAGCAGGAGGGAGAGATAGCCCATTCTAATGTTTTCCATCTCAGTATATGGCTCTCTGAGCTTTATGGCCTCTTTATAACAATCTCCATCAAATATGACCAAGCTAGAGATATTTTGCAAAGATTAACATGCAAGAATTTCAGCCTCTAGATGTGCAAAGCTGGTACAGACATGCCCCAACAGACTTGGAGCTGTAATTGCAGCTAAAGGTGGTCCGACAATGCATTGACTCTGGGGGATAAAAAGATACACACTTTTCTTTTTTTTAATTTAGAAAAACATTACACTTCAGAAATACTTGCTACTTTGTGTTGCGCTATCAATGAAATGCATTAGTGTTTGTGGCTGTTATATTAAAAATATGAAAAAGTTCTAGAGATATGCATACTTTTTTGCTTGTTCTGTAACCTATTCCAGTATTTAGAGACCTAGACGTAGAATTTTAAGTATTTGCTGGTTATGTGTTTTTTTTTATGTTTTCATTGTTTATCAATGACTGGTCTTTATCATTTTGTATATTTATGTTCTGCACTGCAGGCATGTTTGTTTATCAGACCATATATCAGACCTTTTTGCCCTGTTTTAGGAACTTCAAGCAGAAGCCAAAACTAACAAAGCTTTGTTAGACTCCATAAATGAAGTTAGCAGTGCTTTGCTTGAGTTGGTGCCTTGGCGAGTCAGAGGAGGCCTTGACAAGATGGTTACAGAGGACAATGATCGCTACAGATTAGTAAATGACACTCTCACACAAATGGTGGAGGAGATAGACGCTGCCAGACTGAGATCTCAGCAGGTACTATTGATTTTTGTCTATACCATGTGAAAACATAATGTCTGTCTTTGGAGTAGAACAATGGTTTAAAGAAATACCACTAACATTAATTAGATATGCATCTATGACAAGCGTTTTGTCTGAGATATTTAGGAGCAGAAGCTCAGCTAATCTGTATATTGTAAAAGACATCTGGTGTCATTGTTCACACACCATCCTAAAATAACATAAACTGTTCCTAGTGTGATAAAAAGTGAGAAAGATAGCAGCCTTTTCTATAGCGATGCATGACAGTAAACTTTTGTTTTCTAAGCCATTATTTTTCATACACACAATATTCTTTTGTTGGAAGCTCTGGATGCTTTGCTATGGTATCCTGTAGTCAGTAATGGGATTATTAAAGTGCTGCACCCCATTTAGCATTGATTACTTTAGCTGCCAGTTTAGACTTTAGATGTCAAACCTTTATAAATAGTTTTTCCATTATTATTCCAAGATAAGAATATATAAATCTATTCAACCCAACATAAAATACAACATTAACCACAATATAACATTTGCTGTAATCTACAGCTGCAGTAATAGACAGAGGTGTTTTTTTTTTAAATAAAAGCAAGAAACGTGGTTAAAGAGAAACAGTTATTTGTATATTTGTATATTTACTTTGATATTTGACTTTAGATTTGATATATACTTTAATATGTGATGTTTACTGGTGTTACAAGCTTACTCGCTTGACAAATTGAAAGTCATCATACTGCTCTCCTCTCTTATAAGCAAGTTTTTTTCTGCAGTAAAATATGTGAGGTTAAGACAAGGCACCCGGGGGTGGACCCCACAAAGGGCTCACTGAGATTATGTGGGGTCTTGCTCTGGTTGCCCCAGCCTTTCTCTGTGTTATTTTATTTATCATATATAGATAGCTTGGAAAGAAGGGAATATGATAGATTTAGACAATAGAGGGGGAGGAAGATGAACAGAAACAGGCAAGATAGCTAGAACTGAGCTATAGAAAGAAAATAAGAAATCCAGAAATATTGAATACATAAAAAGAAAGAATAGGCAGAATAAAAGAAAGAATGAATGAACAGAACTACAAATAGAAAGACTAGAAGAAATATCAGAAAGAAAAATAAAATACATTTTTTCACATTGCTCTTAAATACTTTGGAAAATAGAGCACATTCATCTCCAGGCAGCAGTAACCTTCTTTCTTCTGTGTGGAGCCCCAAGACACTTCCATAAGTAAATTCACTTCTCCAACGGATGCCTAGAAAAAGAAATGATCCTGTATCACATGACCACCATGGGAGATGGGCCCTCCCAAGGTGCAGGGGCCCTGGCACCTGTCTGGGTAAGCCCAATGCTGACACCTACCCTGGGTTGAGTGCAGGGTACATGATAAATGTAAAAGAGAACAATAGACCTTGTTTCCTACCAGCAACATAGCCAAGAATATCTCTTCTCTCTATCTTCTCTTACCTCTGGATGTACACATGGATATTCTAGTGCGGTGGTTCTCAAACTCTTCACACCGTGTACCCCCCTAATGACAAGACGTTTCCACCAAGTACCCCCAAGGAGAGGATCAATGATAAATATACCCAAAGTAAACAGGTCATGGCCTTCATTGCACCTTTAAAGCAAAAACAGGCAATGTTTACCTGTTAAAATATTATACCAAACCCATCAAAGCGCACCTGTTGATGCTCCCCTGAGCATCTCTCTGTACCTCTTCAAGCTGCGGCTTGTTCCCTCTGGGGTATGGGTACAGCAGGTTGAGAAACACTGCTCTAGGGCTGTATTCATCTTGTGTTTGCATATTCTGTAGGGTAATCTAGTTAGTTGTAGCAGGGAAACCTAAGGAAGAAAAAACATCTTATTACCATAAACCAGCATGGTTTCATGTTTGTTGGCAAAGCCATGCACTGTGTCACACAGTATCTGAATTACCTAATATTTAAACATTCTGATTCTTAACAGAGATAATTCTTAATGACAGCTGAAGATAAATAGATGTACAGTACGTCCCAGAAGTGGATAGGCTTTTTTGTTTATGTATATCCACATACCCAGTTATTTACTAGATGTTTAGTAGATACTGACATCATATATCTCAGGAGTGCTTGCCAATACAGGCTGTACATGTTAAGACTGCCTTGGTTTTACAGTTTGGTTTGCTCTACTTCAGAGCTGTATGCAGTATATTTGTTACATGATTTCAGATGAGTCCTTGATATAGTCTGCAATTGCCTTATGCTTTAACATTTTTTCTCTAGAAAGTAGTACAATTTTACAAAGGTAGCAAACATGATCCATACAGATGTATCTCATTAATATCTACCTAGAGGGGCGGACTGGCCATATATAGCACAGGGAGAATTCCCATTGGGCTGCACAGATTTGAGGCCAATTGGCCTGGCACCTCTCCAAGAACATTTGCCAGAATTTACTCAGTTCTCTTCTAATACCCCCTTCAGTTCCCTGCCTACCAAGTCTATGCCCATAACTGGTCAAATTGTGTTCCCCAGCCAAGGCACAGCAGACCCCAATGCTTAGCATCATAGCTGTTAGGGCCATACACTCTCCTGACACAGTATCTGCCCCTACAGTAATAAGGTTCATTATCGTATCTGTAAGAAAGGCCATTGCCACCCCTGCCCATAGTCTAAGCTGCTGATTGTACTAGTTGACCAGCTCTGAAGAACCCCAGGGATGGGGTTCAACAGCTTATGGGCTGGCCGGGGTCCAGTAAATTCCTGAGCTGATTCTTGGTCCCAGTCCGTCCCTGCCTACCTATTCTGAAAGTTTAACCTAGCATCGATACTCTAATCAATGCAGCTATTCCCTTTTTTGATAAATAGTGTTGACAATTAATATAGCACCTTTAAGCAATATATATATATAGACATCTGAAGATGGAGAAGGGGCCTTATTCAGACACTGTTAGCCTGGGGTACCCTGGGCCCACCAATGGAAATTATTTTTGGGGCCCACCAGAGAAAATGATTGTTGACGCCCACTTATCAGCTATATAGAAATGTTGCAAGGCTGTTATTTATGTTGCGTAATATAAAAATGCAATTCTATTAATTTAATGACAAAAGTAACTTGTAATCCTGAATAAGTAACAAACAGAACATTTCAGGAAAACCAGTGTTAACCTTCCATACTACCCAAGTGCCTGGGGCTCACCGGAGGATGCTCATCTTGTTTGTTATAGCCCCAGCAGGAGGGAGAGATAGCCCATCCCAAAGTTTTACCTCCCTCCTCAATATATGGCTCTCTGAGCTTTGTCACCACTTAATATAGAGATAGGTAGATTATGTCAGCAGTTGTTATATGTGTAAGTGATAATAATACTTAATTGTGTAGGGCCACATTTACAGACTCTCTTTCTTTCAGAATTGTTGCTATTTTGTAGTTTTATTGTTTATTTTCTGTTTTGGAATTTCATGCGCCCTGTGTGAGATGTAAAAGCATATAAATAGATCATAATTTGGATTCTTACCAAAATGCCCATGCATATGTTTTGCATCTATTTGTAACATGTTGCTTTTCTGCATCTGGCATGGGGACAGCTCTGCTCTTTTACTGAACTCTTTTATAGTTTTATATCTGTGTTGCAGCATTATGCCATATCATTTTATTTATATTGTTCCAGTTTGAGCAAGCTGTTGGTGCAGAGCAAACATGGATCACAGAAACTAAAAATAAAATAATGGCTCTTGGTCATATTCGGCTTGAGCAAGATCAGACTGCAGCTCAGCTACAAGTTCAAAAGGTAAGTGTAATGCGCATAGAATTTATAGCTGCTGCTATCTGCTGATGCGTGTGAAATCATTTTATAGGGTGAACCAAATAATATGTGTTTTTTGGCAGGGTTTTACTATGGAAATTTTAAGACACAAAGATATCATAGATGAATTGGTCAACTCAGGAGATGAAATATTAAGTATATTCAGTGAGGAGGAAAGACACACCATGGAGGTATGTTTTGTTCTTGGAATAAAATGACTAAATCTTTTTACCCATTGTTTGCTTGTGTTTTGATATACTTTATTTTAATAGCATTTCAAAGTGAGAGTAGTTGAGACAAGTGCTTGCTTGGTGTACTCCTGCATCACAGAGCAAAGGAACAAAACATGTACACAAGTGATGGAGTAATTGCTCTGTACAATATAAAAGCTGAGTACTGAACTGGGCAAAGCAGAATATATAGCAGGACTATTTACTAAGGGCCTGATTTATAAAGCGCTATGGCAGGTGCATGTCGTCATACTGTAGGTGAAAAACATATTTTTCAACATTTTCTCACATCAGCTTATGCAAAAAAGACATTTACTAAACTGTCAGTGTACAGAAGCGCAACACTTGTGTTCACCTGTTTTTATCAGTGCAGGGCTTTCAATACCCATAGGATGTAATGGCCATGTTTTTTACGTGTTGTTTTGCATCCTTTTTTTTTTTTTTAATGAAATTTCTCCAAGGCTTTGGGAATATGAAATGGGGGCAATAATACGTATATTGAGATTTTATTAAAAAAAAAAACTGTAATTGTTTTTCTCAATGTAGCATATATAACTTATTTTTTTAGTCCTTTAATTTTTTATTTTTACCCAAAAACGAATTGTTTTCTCTATATAGGTGTATGAGTTATGTGTGTCTGGCTACACTACCACTACCTACTGTAATAGTGATAAATATAGGTTACAAATAAAGGTACATAGCCTCTGTAGTAAGAAGTTTAAAAAGCAGCTTGCTACCAGATAGCTGCATAGGCTAGCTATGTGCTATGTGCTAAATAGTATATCAGGCTCTAAATGAGGGTAGGAGGTAAGAGATCCTTACAGCCCCCAAAATGAATTTTTAGAATGTGAGTGGACCCCATAAAAAGCAAGCAGAGTAGATGGTCCGCCACAAACAAGTTGTCCCCTCCCCATATTGGAAAGAGCACAGAGTTCCACTCCAACAATGAATAGACAAAGTGCCTAATGCACATAAGCCACCTATCCATTAACAGTCAGTGTGTGTAGTGCATTTATGTGGTACCTGGCACCTTACAAGATAGACATTGTTTTAAGGAAATCCAAAATCACAAGAGTATCTTCAAATTTCCTGTTGGCAGGTTTAGATGTAAAGTGTAAAGTGTACTGTTTTTTAACAGGTTTACAATAGTATGTTACTTACTGTATATTTGCTATTTGCAGACAGCTATGGGAACTGTCTATAAAATACTAAATTTTCTTGGATGCTTGAAATCAAGATATTGGCAGTAAATGCTGACTGAGACATGCTGCATATGCGTTACTAAACACATAGGACTCCTTCCAGCACTGTCATTTTATGGAGTGCTTAAGAAGTTTTGACTGCCTGTCAAGGTTTATGTCACAATATAATGATAAAGTTGGATTGCAGCTTTCTTTAACATCATTGAAAATGAACAAATTCAGTCATTATTCTACCTTGTTGCTACATCATATCGCATGCACACCAAGAAATAATACTTAGTATGCAGTGAGGAAAAGAGTTCCCAAATGTTAGAACTTTACTTCTTTGAGAAGGTTGAACATACCCTGGCCTCTAAAAATGTTTAAATCCACATTTCACTTGACCAACATTGTTTTAGTGTTTTAGAGGCTATATTGTAGTGTTTTTTTAGACAGGGTTGGGGGGGGGGTGGCTGAGATGCAGTGCATTTGCTTTTTTTGCTGTTAACTGTATCCTTTTTTATTTTAAATGAAGAACGCGCTAAGAAACTTGCAGAAGAGATATGATGATGTCTGCCATTTGAACGCTGAAAGAAATCAGCAGTTGGAGAGAGCCGTGTCTCTAGCAAACCAGTTTTGGGAAACATGTGAGGAGCTTTGGCCATGGCTGACAGAAACCGAGAAAGTTATCTCTGAACTTCCACCTCCAGGTTTAAATTATGACACACTGAGACAACAGCAAGAAGATATCCGGGTAAGTTTGCATACAAATACAGCTCTTGATAACAATACATCATGTGGTTATTTCTTTAATCACATGATGTTGCAGATAGCCCTTGATAAACCAGGGTACACCCTGTTAAATATTAAAGTCATACTATAGTCAAAAAAACACTATACTCACCTTTCATCCCTGACAGGCTATCACTGCTAGTCCGGTGCTTGCACACTTACCGGATCACTGTGTGCTGCTACTTCTACCTCCGTCGCATCGACACATCCACAATGCTGTGCAGTAGACTATGGCCCGCCCCACACCATTGTCACAGAAACCATGGCTTGCCCCCCCCCCCCGAGACAATGACGCGGAGCATGCCATAGTCTACTGCACAGCCTTGTGAATGCGGCAAAGGTAGAGGCATCGGTGGGGGACTGGGATCGGGCAATCCGGTAGGTGTGTAAGCACCACACTAACACCGATAGCCTGGGGGGATGAAAAGTGTTTTTTTGTTTTTGACTATAGTGTAACTTTATGAACACCTCATTTCAATACCACCATTCTTTAAGTACAAAGACAAATTCCAGTTTACACATACGCTTGTTTGTGTGCTTTTAATTATGTCAGCTCAAAATTTTATATACAGTTATTTTGTAATAATAGGCCACGTTTAGGCAGCTGTTCTGCTTTTTCTCTTTACCAAATTAAATGCCGCAAAGAGGCAGAGAGAAACTTCAGTATAGTTGTTGCTAGAACTCAACTAGCTTTGATCCTTCACTTTCTGCCTTCAAGATAAAAGCCCTTCCTATAGACTCATTAAAGTGGACCAACACCCACGGGTGATCGGCCCGGGAATCTATAAGATTCCCGGGCCGATCACCCCCCACCCCGCGGGACATCCGAGATCGGGATGTCCCGCGGGGTGTAACCCCCCCAAAACCCCCGAAAAACCCTACCTGATCTTCGGCGGCGGCCGGCCGCCGCCGCCTCCCTCGCGCCCCTGCAGGCGTGCGCGCGCCCGCGCCGGCCGTCTGCGAATGGCCGGCGCGGGCGCGCGCGCGTCAAAAGGGACGCGCGGGAGGCGGCGGCGGCGGCAGCCGCTTAGACGTCCTTGTACGTTGGCGCTGGGAGCGCGGAGAGGTGAGTTTTTCGGGGGGTTGGGGGGGGTTTCACACAGCGGGGCACCCCGATCGGGGGTGCCCCATCGAAGTGGACCAAGACCCAGGATAGTCAAAATCCTGGGTGTTGGTCCACTTTAAGAATATAAGTATATCCGTTTTGTAGCCATTTGAAAGTAAAAGCATAGGCTGCTTTCACACACTGCTTTAGAGCCTGGTTTCACAGCCTAGGGGTAAGTTGTCAGTTGCATATGTGAAATAATTTGACTTTTTGCAGTGTACCAATCCAGGAGCCGGGAGTAACTTGGCACATCTAATAAGACCACTCCAAAACCAGGGTAGTTTTGTTACAGTCTTGTTGTTTTTGCACTAGTGTTGTTAAACCCAACACTTTAAGGGATGACCCATGTATGCGACTAATGCGAGTATTATTAGTAGCAGAGAGAGAAAATGTGTCTTTTCGATATGCAGGGTTCTAAATGTACACCACTGCCCTGCCTTTATAATGGAAATGATTGTGCATTTCTTACAAAAGCACCATATACATAGGCTACGCCTATACTTAAAATATTACTTATCTTATTTTAATCCAAGATATATGTCTGGTGGGGGTCCTGTAGGGAAATGCTGTCAATCATCATATGATAATGATCATGAGTCACCATAACTAGATAACATAGGGTAGATGCTCTATTGTTTGAGCTAATGACTTCCTACAGCCTTTTTTGTGGCTTATCCTGAATGGAAGCAATGTACATTCACAGATAAACATCAGTAAAGTGGCAGTAATGTTTTTTGTAGCACACATCTAAGAAAATGTCATGCTTAGTGCAAACACTAATGACAACCACAATCAACTACTCTAAACACTAAATCAGTGACACTTTATGAACAAAGCATGGGGCACTGTGATTGCTTACTGCTTGGCACGACAGCTGTCTGGAATTAGAAAGTAAAATCCCAATCTGTAGCCTTAATCATATAAATCACCTTATGTAATTAAAGTTCTACCACAGGGAAATAAAGAAACAAAAGGTTACTTACCTTTTCTCCTGCATCGCTGGTTCTTGCACTGCACTTCACAACTCACCTGATCGGTTTATCAGGGCCGCCACTGCCTCCCGTGCCATCTGGGGCCTAAAAATCCATTCTCTGGCGCTTTCATGCTAGACCATGCCCCCGCCATCAGTCACAGAGGGTGTGGACAACCCCTCTCCTTTCACTATAATGGAGAGGGGTCACAAAAGACTTTGCCCACTGCCTCCATTGCAATTAATAGAGAGAGCGTTGTCACACCCCGGTGACTGATGGCGAGTCGCCATACCGTTCCACCATTAATCTCTTCCCCGGGGGAAGGCCATGGAAGGAGCAGGAGGCAGTGGCTGCAGCTGGACCTGCAGTGACCAGTGGTGCAGGGCAAGAGGTAAGTAACCTTTTTGTTTTTTTTATTACCCTGCTGAATCAATTTAAGATAAATATATGTGGATTTAGAACAGTCCTGATGTTAATTACATACAAGTCTTTCAATACCTCATTTAGTTTTATTATGCAGTTCGGTTATATCGAATGATTACTATATGAATCAAAGAGGTGGGGTTTCATACACGTTTGGAACTACAGATTACTGTTTGTCATACATTATAAGGTGTATGTAGAAAAGCAAACATATTCCTTTTACTTACATCAGTGCCTTTTAGCTTTTGAACAGTTTTTTCCAAGAAAATGTGGTATATGAATATGTTAGCTTTTTTAAGCAGCTAAAAACAGGTTCCCAGCTGCTCCAATGCTAAATACAAAAGAGTGTTATAGGGTAAGTTGGCCTGGGAATCGGGAGGGGTAGTGGATAAATCTGCCCACCAGCACTTATCTTTATCTAAATGAGCCTAGAGTTCTTCTTTATCTAAATGAACCTAGAGTGCTTCTTTTTCCTTTTGATGGTGTTTTTAAAAGGGAATATTTTGCGTACTAAAAGGATGTCTTCAAGGTGCTAAGCTGATCTAGTATTTATTTTTTCTTACATTGCAAAATGTGTGTTTTATGGAAGCAGTTGTCATTACCTATTCTATGTGTGCAAGGCTCACGTCTCTATTCTTGTAGATCTTGGTGTACAGACTTGGTGCACAGTTAGTAAAAGCTTCTTCCATAAAACACACATTTGCTAACATGAGAAAAAAAATGCTAGGTAAGCTCAGCACCTTAAAGGGCCAGACCCCCCGCCCCCTGCCCTGCCACCCTACCCTAGCGCTGAATCAGGGCATGGGTTACCTAAAAAAAACTTACCTCGCTTGCAATCCAGTGCCGATCATCTTTGCTTCTTTGCTTCGGCCGCTCCAGCCTTCAAAGCCTTCCATTTGGCACAAACAAATATAAGCTTTCAAAAATGTCATTGACAGTCAACATTCCCTTTTAAACTCTGTAGAGTATTCCAGCACTATTCACACAAATCAAGGGGTTTGGGTGCTTTTCAGAATGTAATTTCATAGTGCCAGAACCACAGGATGTCCACTGTCCTCATCCAAGTGGTAAGTTGACTTAAGTCTGTTCCTATTCCAAGTTACTTATAACCGATGGTTAAAATGACTTGACATCATTTATTTATATTGTATGACAAATTCTCTGTTAAGCCTTTGGTTGGAGTGTTAATGTGTCCCTTTGTTAAGTTACTGGGTTAGTGCTCTTGATGTAGTTAGACCATAAATATTTAAAGTAACATTTTAGTTGTCCATGTGAGCAAAGTTAACATATTGCACTTAGTGATGAATGTCTTATTTTGTAATTATCATATTTTATAACTTTGTTTAGAGTTTTTTGCCAGCTGGATACATTACCAGACATAGAGGGGAGTTTAAGCCTGTCACATTTTTAAAGCATTTGTATTTTGTCATAGCAACTCCGTGAGCTGATTGCAGAACACAAGCCTCATATAGATAAGATGAACAAAACTGGGCCCCAGCTGGTGGAGCTCAGTCCTGAAGAAGGGTTCTGCATCCAGGAGAAATATGTGTCAGCTGACGCTCTCTACACTGACATCAAGGAGGTTGTGAAGAAACGTGCTATTGCTTTGGATGAAGCGATTTCTCAGTCATCACAGGTAACTGTTTCATACTACAGGCGTTAAAATGTAAACTATATGCACAACATATAAAGATCACTTAATTGACCACAATGATGAACACAATCTTGGTCTTATTCATATGTATGCATTATCACTTTCCTATTGCTTGTCAAATATCACTGGTATTTACTTCTCTCTATTTTACATTGAAGATGTGGTATTGTGAGTTTGTTTTATATTTGACATACAGTAATATACATACTGCACCTCAGCTCTGTATGTGTAGGGTTTAGAACTGCAAGGATCCTAACCCTCTTACTCCCTACTAATTTTAGGACATACTCTTTTCCATGGAGCTCCATATAATAGAGGACCGAGACACAGCTGCACTTTTTCTATTGGAGCAATGTACAGCTTGGATGGAGCACTTCTGGGAATAGACTAGTATTTCTGTAATGCAGGGCTAACGGATGGCGTGAGGGGGTTGGTTAGGTTAGTCTAGAGTGCATGTGGAACCTCCCTGTCACTGTCACTGAGTTGCAAGAGATGGGTAGTTCCTCTTAAAATAGCAATATTGTCACATTTTATTAGAAACACATACATAAGGGGCATACAGATGCGTCCACCTTTACCTCAAATATAGTTAAAACTTCTAGTTTACGTTAAAGGAACACTATTGCGAAAAATAGCCCAATGATAAAAATCCATATAGCTATGCTGGATGGCAGGATACACCCAGCATCAGGAAATATTCAGCCAGGCTTTTTTTATTTTAATGGAAGGAGGAGGAAATCATGGGTGACAGGCTCTGTAACCCCTGATACACTAAACCTGTCACCCCTGGATTTTATTCCTACAAGGAGAGAATAAACCATAAGCTTGGCTGGAGTTTTATTCATTTGGGGTTTGTAAGTGACCCCATCTCTCATTAGTCCACGTGTTTATATGGATTTTTTAATGTAACACAATTTCGCAATAGTGCTCCTTTAATATGTATTTAACATGCTATCAAGGTATTGTAGATAATTCCCTGAAAAGGTGCATTTTTACAGTACACTCGCCAACTTAGATTAGAACAGGTGGCCTCCTTGCAACCAAGTGTCACAAAAAGAAAAGCTGGTTCTTCTGACACACATACATATAATTACCCTTTAGAAAAAGTAATGTTCACATTTATATCTACAAAAACAATGTGTAGCATTTTGGTGAATTTCCCAGTAGTGACCCATAAGATTGTGTCACCCTGTTTTCTGCTCTCCGATTTGTCAGCAGTAAGATACTACCAAATCTAATAAGGTATTGAATAAAATCTTTACAGTTCAGTCAAACTGTCAGTTATGTTTATAATCTGCTCATAATTGGAGCTCTAAAATAGGAGAAAAACTTTTCTCTCACTAAATAGCTCTGTCTGTTCCCACAGTATATCCCAGTGTAAAATTTACTTGGCTTATACTGTCCTGAAAGTAGTAAGTTGTTGTACCGTGTTAGCCATCGATGTAAGCAGGAAATCCAAGGTTAAGGCTTAAGGTATTACCTTAACCTTGGATTTCCTGCTTACTGTCCTGAAAGATATATATATATATAATATATATATATATATATATATATATATATATATATATATATTGCATTAGTCAACCAAGTACATTATAAAATGTGCACTTAAGAACTTCTTTTCATTTGTTTTCTACCAAGTTTCATGACAAGATCGAGCCAACACTTGAAAGCTTGCAGCGAATAGCTGAGCGCTTGAGACAGCCACCTTCAATCTCTGCAGAGTGCGAGAAGATCAGAGAGCAGATAAGTGAGAATAAAAATGTTTCTGTAGAACTCGAAAAGCTTCTGCCCGTCTATGAGACACTCAAGATGCGTGGAGAGGAAATGATTGCCCGTTCGGAAGGGGCCGATAAAGACATCTCAGCTAAAGGTAATCCATTTTGTAAGACAGCAACTATTTCATTATCAGTATATGGTAAATTGTGGAGGCATCAATTTTTCTTTCTATCGTGTGCAGATACATCTATGGTAATAATTTTTTCTGAAATATAAAATCTACTTTTGGCACAACAAAACTAGTGCTGTGCTCTCACTTACACTGCTTTATTTATGAGTCATTAAGAGCTAATTGCATGGACCAGTCAAAATCTGTTAGAGCTTAATCTGGTTGGAGACATAGCTGTTTATTAAGTGTTTTTTTCAGCTGTTCAAGATAAGCTTGATCAGATGGTTTTCATCTGGGAGGATATCCAGGCTTTGACAGAGGAAAGGGAGGCCCATTTGTTGGATGTGTTGGAGCTGGCTGAAAAGTTCTGGTGTGATCACATCGCTTTAATAGCCACCATTAAGGACACCCAAGAGTATATCCAAGATCTTGATGAGCCTGGAGTTGATCCCTCAATTGTGAAACAGCAACAGGAGGCAGCAGAGGTGAGAAGGCCAACAATATAACTATATCTCAAAAGCCGATAGAATGGTTGGCGTAAACTTCAGACACTTTTCATATCTGCATTGCATTCTTAAGATCTATGTAAATCTGTTGTTATCGATCTTTAGACCTTTATAAAAGTTATTAGTCTGGAATCTAGCGTGCTTAAATACTAGTTGTGTATATGGTTAACATGGACACTTTACAAATATTTAACTTTTGTAGTTAAACCTATTGTTTCATATTTGAACCTTGAATATAGATTTGTTTTATTTTATATACAATGATCTCACATTTGAAAACTAATCAGAACATTTTATGTTAGGCACTTAAAGAAGAAATTGATGGCCTGCAAGAAGAGTTGGATTTAGTGATTTCTCTTGGGTCAGAGCTAATATCTGCTTGCGGAGAACCTGACAAGCCTGTAGTGAATAAGAGTATTGATGAGGTAAATGTGCGCACTGGAAGATATATATATGTATATATTTAATTAAATCATATATATATATATATATATATATATATATATATATATAGTTATCTAAATAAATATCTAAATATTGGGGGGGGGGGGGGGCAACAATGGAAAAAAATATATCTATGTGTGCCTGAAATATGTTTCCACTATTTACATTTAGTTATGCCAAGGTATTTTAAAGCACCAGGGTCATTGCATAAGGATATATACAAAGGTACATGAATTTACTGAACTGCTTTTCTTTGTAGCTTAATTCTATATGGGACATGCTTAATAAAACCTGGAAGGAGCGAATTGAGAAACTTGATGATGCTATGCAGGCTGCTGTTCAGTACCAAGATGGGCTGCAGGTAACATTATTTTGCTTACATAAAACATATTAGAGCAGGGGTACTCAACTACTTCTTGTAAAGGTCCATTTAAAGGCATCCAGTGAGAGGTGAAGGTAGTTTGGGGGGGGGGGGGTGGAAAGTTAGAAGCTGTAAGGAAGAGGGATGGATAGACAGAACAACAAGGGCAGGGGGTGATGGATAGAGAGCTGATAGCAGGGATGGATGGGCAAAGCTGGGTGGACAAGGATGAATGGGACTAAGCTGGGGGGATGGGATGGTGGGACAGGGATTAGATGGAGGTGAGTTGGGACGGGGGGGGGATTGGATGGGGCAAAGCTGGGTGGACAAGGATGAATGGGACTAAGCTGGGGGGATGGGATGGTGGGACAGGGATTAGATGGAGGTGAGTTGGGACGGGGGGGGGGGGGGGGATTGGATGGGGCAAATAGACCGAGAAACAAAGTTTGGGTGTACCTTGCAATGCCACTTCCCGCCCGTGCAGTACTTCATATTGCAATGCTAGGTGCCAGGGAGCCATGACACTGACAGTAAGACTAAGCACTACATCTCTGATCATGGGGGCAGCTCTGAGCATGGCAATACAGAAGCAACTGAGTGCAGGGCTGTCAGGGCAGGAGTCCAGAAATCTGGCGCTGAGGTCCGTATTCGGAACCCAGGCCACCAGTTGAGTATCTCTGTATTAGAGGAACATTATTAACGGCATTCATTTGTGTTTACTTAATATTATTAAATGGCCACCAGTTCTACAGGCATCACAAGTACATGCAATATTTGCTACTGTAAGTAGTTAAATCACAGCTGACTTTAATTCTTGCCACTTGTTTTTTGCCCTAATGGCCAGACCCACTGACATCATGTTGTGTTTTATAACCTCTCTATGCCAGTTCCTAACCTATAACAATGCTTTTTTTTCATTTCTATTAGGCATTATTTGACTGGGTGGATATTGCAACAGGAAGAATGGAGACCATGCCACCTATTGGAACAGACTTAGACACAGTCAAGCAACAAATCAATGAACTTAAGGTACCTAAGGTTACCATAGTAAATTATATTCCTGATTTATAAACGCAGCTTACCATATTTAAAACATTTAACCATGTTTGAACCTCTTAGGCACACAGCATGGCTTACAGTGGCTAGTTCAGTTTTAAATGGTGCAATTCTACTGTATTATTTTTTTTAAGGATATAGCCAGCACTTAGCTTGGTTATTTTTTATTTTATAAAAAAAAACCTTGAGCTGTTGAGGTTTGGGTCTTTTAGAGGCATACATGCTGAATACTACAGCATTAAGCAACCAATGCTTACTATTATGCCTTTCAAGATCTGCATAGGATGTTTCTTTATTTTTTTATTTTTTAAACTATACAATTGAAACTTGTATTGCTTACCAATGTCATCGGTTTGTAATGATATGTTGCAAGCTTTATTATAGCTGAACATGCATGCAATTTGATGGAATATGTACAATATTACAATAAAATATTGAAAGTATTCTCTACTCCCTTAACCCTAGCAATTTAAGACAGAAGCATATCAACAGCAAATAGAACTAGAAAGGCTAAATCACCAGAAGGAGTTGCTACAGAAGAGGGTGACAGATGAAATTGATAAGCAAGCTCTTGAAGACTCCTTCAAAGAACTGAAATATTTATGGCAAGCTCTAGAAAATCGAATTGTCAACAGACAGGTAAAATGGTGTTTGTTGATTGATTAGCTGACGGAGATATATGATGTCACCAAATATGTCTAATGAAACTGTAAATGGAAAACACTGAAAAATATGATTATTTAGGGCATTGGCAACTTTTCAAATAAATCACAGATCACTGTATATAAATGTAGCAACACACATACATAGACATACTGTCTAAAAAGTAAAACGTATATGTGGAATAAAATTGTAGTCTAAACCACAATATTACAATGTGCAAGAGAGTTCCTTTTAAGTATGGGAAATGGTGCAAATAATAGGCTTTACACTTGACTGTGAGTTTGCTCCACTCCTTGCTCTTAAGATATTTAAAATTCTCTGGATCATGAAACAGAGGTGCACTTCTCTACAGATGTTATGTAGGTGACCTGGGCTCTATATCCTGTAGCCCCTAAAAGTGGTATGTTGCTGCTTTGCCTGGCTCATGATCCTCAAGTTTGCTTCACTAGTGCTTCCGATTCTGCAGACGTTACAGGACAAGTCAAGGTCCATTCAGGCAGCTGGGGATCAAACACAGGTAAACAAGTCAGGATTTTACACAAATCAGAAGCAATGTCAGACATTGCAAATGCTTAAAACAGCAAGATCTTCCAGCATCTGTCTTTAGCCAAAGGTCCATTTATTAGCAACTGCATTTACGTCACAGCTTCCACTTGTTATAGAACAGGCATAGTCCCATGGCCCAGTGCAACCCTGTTAGCACAGGGATTGGGAGATCATGCTTTTGGTGCATTTTAGTAAATATTTGATGTGTCAGTAATATCATTATCTTTCCTCTTGTTTTACATCAGCACAAACTGGAAGCTGCCCTCCTAGCTCTGGGTCCATTCCAGCATGCATTAGATGAGTTGCTAACATGGATGACTCATACAGAAGGATTGCTGAATGAACAGAGATCCATTGGTGGAGATCCCAAGACTATTGAAATTGAACTTGCTAAGCACCATGTAAGTTGTTAGATGCAGGCGTTTTAGCTTGGTGGGTTATCCAGTCACTGAGCAGCAGGAGAGCGATTCATGTCTTCTTAAAGAACCATTTCAGTCTGCATGGCCCTTTTCAAAGCCCCCCTTGCTGGCTGGAATGGTCGTTTAATATTGTATGTCTAATGTCTAACAAGAAGTGCACACAGGAAACTTTTTCAGTAAAGATAGTTTTGATCGTATTAGATAATTAATATATCAGTACATGTTTATTTCCATACAATCTGTATTCTAACAACATTCTTTTATTTTATATTACTTTAGGTACTGCAAAATGATGTGCTAGCACATCAATCTACTGTGGAAACTGTCCAGAAGGCAGGAAATGATCTGATAGAATCTAGTGCAGGAGAAGAGGCCAGCAGTTTGCGCAGCAGGTTAGACGCACTGAGCCATCGCTGGAAAAATGTCCTGGATAAAACAGAGCAGAGAAGGAATCAACTGGACAATGCACTACTTTTGGTAAGTTAAAAGATGCCATCTAATACATACAGATCAGTGGTATCAGTAGTATAGTGTGTAGTGTAGTGGAAAAATGTAGTATAGTAAAATATGACTGATCAATACATATGATATTGCTGTATTAAAGTAGAGAAATTAGTTGGAAAAAGTTTTACACGGGAATATTCAGAGGAAGCACTCTTTTAAGTTTTATATTGTTTGTGCCTAGTAACATATCAGATCTTACTGTTAACAAAATCCAGAAACCAATAACAATCATAATTAATCCTATTTCAAAAGACCATATCCTGTAACCACTGACAAAGCAGATATGTGCTGTTCAATGTTAGGATGCTGACATTTGTTTAACATTTGGTTATCTGTGCTCTGAAATGCAGGCTCAGGGTTTCCACAGTGAGATTGAAGAAATGCATCAGTGGCTGAGCGAGACGGAGCGTCATTTACTGGCTTCCAAACCTGTTGGAGGTTTACCAGAAACGGCGAGAGAACAGCTCAACACTCATCTGGTGAGAATCTGCACACTGGCACAGGACTTCTGTCTTGGGAAGGATGTCAGGACTATATTAAAAGTCTTTACTGGTCTTGCTATGTTAAATTAACATTTCCAGGAAATATCATTTTCATGGTGCATAAATAATCTTTTTAGCAAACGTGTGGCCTTACTGCAAAAACATATCCAATCATACCAACCCTTACCACATGCATACTGCTATTTGGTTTCAATCCCTTTTACTTGTTCATAAAAAGGACAGTTTGCAGGGATTATGGCTATGACTAGTGGGTTATGGTGGAGTTGCACATGTAAATCCTGCAGGTCTATACTGACTACATTCTGTTTTCTGTCTGAAGCTGCAATCTATGACCGCTGAACAATGCAGATCATGCACAGCTCAATAGTATAGATGGGCTCCAGACCCTAACATTTCATTGGGATGATTTCTGAGATAAAAAGAGCTTGGTAGCTTCGATGGCATATGATAGAAAGGGGCATCCTAGCAAGGGGGAGGTGTCAGTCAGTGACTCCCGAGGCAAACTATACTTACCTGATCTTCTGCCGAAGAATAGTTGGGCTGCCAGCACAGTCCCAGAAACCTTTATCAGAAAGTTAATAAGAATTTTTATTTTTTTTTCACTATAGCACTTTAATTGACTGCTCCCAATATAACATATTATGTAAACATGTTTTATGTATTAGAGCCATATATTTAAGGTCCTTCCCCAATCATCCTTTTATGTGTGTTTTTTAACCATTGTTGGTCTTGTTAAATGTATGTATTCCAATAAAGGCATGGTATAACATTTTAAAACTGCTGGGTGCGGCTCTTTCTGATAAAGGTTTTTGGGACTGTGCTGGCAGCCCAACTATTCTTCGCTTGTTTGTATACACTTCGGTGTTCCTTTATCAGCCAGCACCAGCATTCATTTATACAGATTAGTAGGTGTAAGTGAGCTGTGCGGGACACATTTCTCGCCTTTTTACCTGATCTTCTGCAGACCAGATTCCTCTGAGTCCTGCAGGATGAATCAGCCTAAACGTATACAGTGAAAATTGACAAAGATTTCTTCATCATGCAGCTGTATGGGAAAGCCTGTTCTGTACTTACTCTAATATTAAACTTGCCAGTCAGGTTCTTTCTCGTATATAAAACAACGCAGTTATACTATTTGTGCATCCAAGAACTAAAAGTCCTAAATCACCTCATGTGTTTCTACAGCCAAGATCACAATGTTGTAAGGTTCAAAAAAAGGCAAAGGCGTAACAGTTATAAACTGTTCTTATTAGCTGTAGATCTAGTCTGAGAAAGAGATCACTTTGCCACAGCTGTTAATTCCTTACAGGGGAGGAAAGAACATCTGGCTACTGTCAGTCACAAGTAGATTTACTGCCTGCATCAATCACAGCAAATATGAATGTATAGTCCGCTAAGAATGTCATCCATGGCTAACCCTCTTTTGCTGAGGCCTTTCCAAGACACCTCTATGGTGCTGATCAGCAATAGTTACTGTATCTGTGCTGGCATATAGCACACTAACACAAACTGATTTTTTATTTTGGATATTGTTAGGAACTATGTGCTGCATTTGAAACAAAAGAAGAGGTCTACAAAAGCATCATGCTTAAAAGCCAACATATGTTGCAAAGAAACGCAGATGACCCGGAAGCAAGTATGGATCAAGACATCAACAACCTCAAAGAGAAATGGCAGTCAGTAGAGACAAAAATCAGCGAACAAAAGGTACGTCTAGACAGCCTTGTTTTAGATCGTAATATTTATACTCTGTGACCTGGCCGGCCCTATAATAGTCATTTATGGTTGAACAGTGGAACTAGTTAAAATGGCAAAAAGAGTTAAGCACAGTGAAAACTGTTTGTGTGCACTATTTCAATACTTATTAAAGGCTATCTGTAGGCAAAAAATAGGATATTGAAAATAATAATCCATATAGACATCCTAGACGGCAAGAGGCGGGACAGTTATACATGCTGAATAAAAAACAAATGTAAATTCAAGCTTGTTGTTTGTCATTACTAGAGAAAAATAAAAACAGGGGTGACAGAGGTTTACAGAGGATTACTGTTTATATCTGCTTGTCTCCTTATCCAGTCTTTCTGAAACAGTAGCGTTACTACTCTAATGTCTAACCGAAGAATTGCATTGTTGTGTTGAATCATCTGCACACATTAGCAGAACTGCAATAGCAGTAAGCCATTATTCCAGAACAAGCTAGCTCGAGAGATGGGCCACTAGAGTTGCAGTACTTTCACAAACCTGTCATCCCCGATTCCTCAGTAAATGGAAAAAAAAAACTTTTTTGATGGAAATTTTTGATGCCATGTGTACACATAATCCCTATGTTTGCTACCTATCATATTTGCGGTATAACCATGTTTTATTATTGCCCTATTTTTAATGGCAGAGCTGCTTTAACTCCCTCCACATATGACCTAATTCAGAATGCTCTTTTAATGGAGGGGGTGCGAATTGCATCTTCAGGCTTGTATTTGGTAGCTTCTGCAGTCCAGGCGCAGTCTGCTAAGAGAAGAGTTATTTTTGAAATGTCACCCCCTATGGCTATGTGACCAAGGTGTAGTAGTAGTCACCCCTATGGCTATGTGACCAAGGTGTAGTAGTAGTCACCCCTATGGCTATGTGACCAAGGTGTAGTAGTAGTCACCCCTATGGCTATGTGACCAAGGTGTAGTAGTAGTCACCCCTATGGCTATGTGACCAAGGTGTAGTAGTAGTCACCCCTATGGCTATGTGACCAAGGTGTAGTAGTAGTCACCCCTATGGCTATGTGACCAAGGTGTAGTAGTAGTCACCCCTATGGCTATGTGACCAAGGTGTAGTAGTAGTCACCCCTATGGCTATGTGACCAAGGTGTAGTAGTAGTCCAGGCACTGCTTTTGTGTGCTTCCCCTGGCTGAATCATCTGGCTGTATGGCACTCAAGGAGCCATCTTCAATGCACCTGACGATGAAGAGCAACCATCTGCAGCAAGTTTTTATGCCCTTTAAAAACAACTAATTACATTTTTTCACTTTAAGAGCTTACTGTTTGCTATGTGTTATGACATCCCTTGCAAAGGTAGGATTTGCCATTAAACAGTTAACTGGCCTGTTCAGTGTGCTAAAAACTTGAAACTTTACTCAGAATATAGAATAACAGAAATGAATAATGTTGCTGCTTCTCATTTTCATCTTTAGACAAAACTCGAAGAGGCTGTCAGTGTGGCAACAGAATTTCACAACTCTCTTCAGGACTTTATTAACTGGCTAACTCAAGCAGAACAGATGTTAACAATGGCTTCTCCACCAAGTCTTATTTTGGATACAGTATTATTTCAAATCGATGAACATAAGGTGTATATTGTATAATTACTACTGCTGTCATTTGTTGTGCAGTCACAGCAAGCCATTGGACTTGCAAGAAAAACTTGTATAACATGCCAGACAGAGGTTCTGTGAACCCTCCTGGGGAAGTGGTACAATACATCGTTTTATCATTTTAAAATCATAATACATGTTTGTTATAAACCTGGTTAGGGAGAGAACCATGTTAGGCGGTATAGGGGGGATCTAAGGGGTCGAAAAGCCCTCTATTTAAAGATGCTAGGCAGAGAGCGCAGTATTTATTGTATATAAGGCAGATAGTGCTTTCCAAAAACAGAAAGTACTTGCAGGGGGCACACAAGCCAAGGATAATGAAATTTCTCCCACAATCCCTTGCAGTAGGTGGGCCCATGCAAATTACCCAATGCTCTGGGATAGCATATAAGAAAATATTTTACCATCCACTCCTACTTGTGTACACGTGTTTGGGGCTTTTAAAACATATTTCATTACTGTTTTTTTTTTTTTAAACTCATAAAACTTAGGTCTGATAAGTGGCCTCCTCCAGAAGAGGGGGAGGCATCCCGGTTTGGGATACCCAGTGCCTACCGAGGCCTCAGAAACGTAAAAATGGGCTTTCATAGAAAATGTTTCCGTGTGAAACTTAATTTTGAAAGTCAATGGAAATATACAAAATATTATAGACACATTGCAGAAAAAAACATGGTACACAAAGCATATATACCTGCACATGCTCTGTTAAGACCACTGCATGGAATAGATAGAGGCATCCTTCCTTAGTACTTGCCAGATGCCAGTGATTGGGTGACCTCAGTGCAGGCAAATGATCACAGTAAATATTGTATTGTAGCATGGGTTGGTTACTCTTCCCTATTTGAGCAGACTACTATAGAGTGCTCTGGGTAAGCTGTCTCTCTAAAAATAAGCTTTCAGGTGACTGGACAGTGGAACATTGCATTTAAAATAAGAACATTCTTGATTATACTGTAAGATACTTACGTGTCTTTTTTTTCTTGGTTCTAGGTGTTTGTTACCGAAATTAATTCACATAGAGATCAGATAATGGAGCTGGATAAAACTGGAACCCATTTAAAATATTTTAGCCAAAAGCAGGATGTGGTAATAATTAAGAATTTACTAATCAGTGTGCAGAGCAGATGGGAAAGTGTTGTCCAGCGCTCCTTAGAAAGAGGACGAGCACTAGATGATGCTCGAAAAAAATCCAAACAGGTACATTATGGATTGGGTGTGTATCCCATGGTGAGAAATTTGGTAAAGGAATCTGCGTTAAATGTCTTTTGTTTTGTTCCAGTTCCATGAAGCCTTTACCAGTCTTACAGAGTGGCTAGAAGAATCCGAAAAATCTTTAGACTCAGAGCTCGAGATTGCCAACGACCCAGATAGAATCAAGACACAGCTGGCAGCACATAAGGTCTGTAAAGTATAACAACAAAAACAAAGAATGAAATAGACTTTAAGTTGATTCCACATTACAAACTTAAACATTCTAAAATTTGAGAATAGATATTTTGCCCCACCCCATTTCCCTATACCAGGCAGTGCAAGACAAAGACATGATCAGATTTGTTGTGCTATAAAAACAAACTGAGTGTGTTACTTCGAAATTCAAAATTAAGGTAATTTGTAAAGCATTGGAAGGAGAAAAGTGAAGTCATCCTCATTTTGCATTAGACCAAAAAATCAGAGCCATTGACGCACTTAAATTGCATCTTATGTGCGACCACTCAAAATAATTACAGTTTTGCATGTATGCGCACCCTAGAATGACAAAGGCTGAATATCATAGAAAGAGAATTTAGGTTCAAGTCACCATGGGGTCTCCTCTCTACTGGACCCAACAAAGGCTCTATTACCTGCAGCCTCTCAGCCTTACCAATAGTGTCTGTCTCTCCTCTGTGCATGGCGTCTCCATGATTTCCAACTCTGGCTAGGTATGAGACCAGCATCCATTAGTCTCTATAAGTGCCTTGGCCTGGTCTTGCCATTCACATCCAGGCAGAAATGAGAGACCCACAGGCGAGTGATAGCCACTGTGGCAGCAGGTAATCGGGAAGTGATGATTATGAATAGAAATGTGCAGATAACTCAGAGATTATCTTAGCCAAATGGTTGATGTGTTGTAAAGCAGGGCAACCCCCTTTGAGGCATGAAGCAGCCTGCAGATTTCGGGGTACCTCCAGCACAAACCACATGACCTCCCTGGATAGTGATGCAAGGGCCCACCCCAGAGACCCTTCTTATGCACAGGTCTTTCACTCCCCCTCTTATGTGGGAGGAGAGCTGCCCCCTTCCCCTTAGCTCACAGCCAGAGAACAGTTAAAAACATTTTTAGATCATAACTTTGGGTAGGTTGTAAACCTTGTTCTGGTAGTAAACAACCCAGTCAGGTGCTAGCCATTCTGTGGATCCAAATACGGTGTGTTGGTATGGATCTGGAGCCAAGTTCTTGATATCTTAGGCTCTCAGTTCCCAAGAATAATTTTAAACCTATGTTTAGATGCATTATGACTTGCAGATTGTGAATATCTTATTGAATTATGGGGCAAGCAGACCTCGCAGTCCCTCAAAAATGATTAGCTCTTGTGCGTCTGATCCTATGCTTTCAAGCGGCCCTGCGAGGCCTGTCATCCTGCCAGACTTCACTGCACAGCCAGCAGATCAGCAGAGTTGTGAGATGGATGTCTTGAACTGGAGCCTACCTGGGTTTGCTCATCTCTCACAACAAATGTCAATTTGCCTTGCCTGAATATGGTTGTTCCTGCTTCTGGCAAGCTTTTGTTAAGTGGTTCTTTTGTCCAGGGACTGAACATCTCATGAGATGTGGAAATAATATTTTTCATAATTTTCCCCCACTCCATATTACTCAGCTGCTGATCAATGTGGTGCATCTGCAGTTCTGCCTAAAATAAGAGCAACCCTTTTAAAGTGGGATTGTTTGTTGCCACAAATATCTTAAAGTGAATCGAAATCGAACTGGATCGGCCCTGGAATCTTATAGATCCATTCCCTTCCCCCAGGGCAGTCAAAATCCTGGGTTTTGTTCCACTTTAATGCCACAAAATAGTATCAGCTTTGTAGTAGCATTGGATAAGGCATTCCCTTCATTAGTAACTTTATCTTGTGTTATACTGTTTGTATAATGCTTGCAGAGGTAATTTACCAACATGTGTCAAGTTCTCCACCTCAACTTTTTCCTAAAGAGCACCAAAACCCTACTTGCTCCCCCCGGGGCACGCCCATTGGGTGTGCCCTGCAGCGTGAAACCCCCCAGGTCACGCAAAACCTTAATTCCCGGTCCAACGGAGCATGTGCGAGCATGCATCAGAGGACTGGAAAGAGGTGAGTTTGTTCGGGCGACCTGGTGGGTTTTGCACAGTGGGCACCCCCCGATCAGGGTGCCCCGGGGTAAAGATCAAAACCCAGGATAGTCGAAATGCTGGATTTTGGTCCACTTTAAAGTTTGGTAAATACACTCACATAACATTTAATGTTATATTTGCTTACAAGTTTGGCATTATATGCTGATATTATTGCATGGTTATATTTACGGAATGGGGGCTTACCATGCTTACCATGCTGATCCAGTTCAGATTAGTTCTGCCTATTTAATTGTTTTGACAGCTGACACGTCCTTGTGTCACAGACAAACTCCGCCATACGCGCCAGAATATAAATTCCAGATCAGCCTTCTCTTCTAAGGCTGTGGTCAGCTTGTAGTCTGATGGACGAGTGTGGAAAGTGCTGAATTTTAGGTTTCAAAGAAAAAAAAAACACCACTAAGTCTTGAAAAGACTTGCCTACCTCTGATGACTGGCCAATGCATTAAGTAACATGCATATTATATAACACCACTAACATTAAAAAAATGTTCCTCTGGTGCACCCCAGGGCAAGATCTGTACTACATCTGTTATAAGACTACTCACTACTTGGCTAGTAGAGCAAAGCCTTCCATGCATCCATTGCTACAGTGGTGTAATAAAGCTTCATCTTGCTATACATATTTATTGTTCCACTTGCTTGTTGCCAGTAAGATATGCTTCACAATCTTTGTGGAAGCATAAATAACCTCTTTGCTATAATTCACTTGTAATTTCTGTAAATGAAGTCATTTCAATTTATATTGTTTCCATAATCCACAGGAATTTCAGAAAACCCTAGGTGCCAAACATTCTGTCTATGATTCCACCGCTAGAAATGGCCGCTTACTAAAAGAAAAAGCAAGTCTGAATGATGACATCCAGAAGCTTGATGACATGCTTAGTGAAATACGAGACAGATGGGACACTGTCTGTGGGAAATCAGTGGAAAGGTAATGAAAAAGGGGAAAATAAGATTTCAATTAATATTAGCTCCACATTAATCTCCAGTATTTCTACTAGAGATTAATATTATAAATATCGCAAATACTAATAATCATATCAGCCCAGCAGCCACTAATTTGATACCAATCGATGGTCGCTAAAGCTGTCCTCATACATCCAGTGAAATGTCCCAAGGAAGGAATATGTTTAATACCTTAAATACTTTGCAACTACAATCTATTGTGTGAGAAATTTTCCACCACACACAGTAAGATGTATGAACATGTATTGGTAAATTAAACATGTATTAAACATGTTTAATTTACCAGCACAGTAAAATCTTCACTAACCCGATATGTTCATGAAGCTACCCAGATAACCTTAAATATTATAGGCAGTTGTTACAGATAGTAAGTTACAGTAAAATAAATGTTATAATTGTAAGAGAGAGATAGATAGAGATATGAGAGAAAATACTTATGGGTGCTTCATCCTGGTAAGGGGCCCATCCATCGTCTCCCTGACCTAGTCATCCCAGCTTCCTAATCTATTGAACACTAGGGGGAGTGGCCAGCATTCCCCGCCTAGTAGGGGTGTCCAAGATCTGGCCTCTATAACTCCCACAACATGCATGTTATCATATTGTAACATGATCCCCATTAATTTCTTAGTTAAATGAACCTAAACATCAAATATATATTACACAGAGTCTGATACTATGTGGATTATCAGGCTCTGGACTATGCATATAGACCATGTTTAATATCAAATTAAATGTCTTATAGTTCTGAATAAGACTCTTTCATTAATATAGTCATAACTGACATTCTTAAGGAGCTAAACTGCTTCCCAGAAATATCATCTAATGCCCATGTGTGCAACGTGTATTTGAATGTCCGCCTCCAACCTAATTAGGAATTCAAAGATTCCTTTTCAAAAGTAAGTGAGCTGCAACTTGTTTGCAGCTATGTGTGAATATGTGAATATAGGTTGGCCTAGGTGTAAATTGTACAGGACATGGAAGAACCCCCTAATCACCCCTATAACAGGCAGTGGGGCAGATCCCCCCAATCCCCCAAAACAAGCAGCATTCAGAATACCCCCTCCCTATATAACAGGCAGCTTACAGAATACTCCCATAACAGGTTGGTGTGGCAGACCCCCCTCCCAATCCCCACACCGACCTTTTCTCCTGGTCCGGGCTGCGGCTCTTATCTGATAGCTAGATCCACATCACGAGCTGCCCGCCTGATCGCTTGTCTCTTCCGGCTTTTCCAGCGGAGACCCCCCCAGATCAGTCACTGTCAGCTAGCACGCCCTACTCCGTTCACTGCAAGGTAAAGGGGCATGTGAAGACCTAACATGCCCCTTTCCATCGCCGGGAATGGAAGGGGGCATGGCAGCTCACAGTGACTGATGGCTGCGGGCGTTTCCCCATCCAAAAAAAGTAGGAAGATGCATTCAGACGTGCAGCCCGGGACATGTATACAGCTATCAGGTAAGAGCTGCAGACCTGGACCAGGAGCGATTATCTGCGTGGGACACATGATGCGTATAGCGTTTCTTTTGTTTTTTGACTGAAAAATGTCTTTAAGTCAATTTTTGACTGGACGTCCGCTTTAACCATAGCACATTAATTTACATTTTTTCTGATGCTAAAAATACCATCCTAAGCTTGAACACAAGCCCCAAGGCAACATTTTGCATAAAAATTAAATCTTTAATATTCCAAGTATGTCTCACACCCTGCTTCGGAATGATTAATAACACATGGGTTATAGTCCAGTAGAGGGCGAACTTCTGCAGAGATGACTAGAAAAAAAGAAGCCCCTCCCAGTCCATAAATACCTGGGACCTCCCACACATTCCCCAGTAATCGTCTCTGCAGACGGCGAGCAAGTCAGAAGATGGCTGTCTCCTTCCTTACAGGTTAGCTGGGTTCACACCCGGCCAACTTTGTCCCTATTTCTGCCCGGACCTGAGTTACTTTAAAACCCCTATGCCTCCCAGCCTTGGCTGTAGGTCCGGGTGAGGGTAGGTTACACCTTAGCAGGTGTACTGTTAGGAGCCATGCTCCTCCGTGAGACCCCATAATAGGGGGTAGGCGGATAACAGGTTGGTGACCCTGGTGTGGGATGCCCTGTCCGTTTTCCCCCATTTCTACTCCTGTAGTTGGGGACCCCCCTCTTCCATTACTCCCTTTCCCGCAATAGAGGGGGGGGGGGGGCTGTTCCTTCTCCCTTAGTGGTGTGTGTATGGTGTGTTTTTTGTGCACTGGGCCCTTGTTGTGGCCGCATTGGGAGCTGGCCGCTCTGGCTGGCTCCGCATTTGGTGGGGAGAGCTTCTCCCCCTCATTTCTGTCAAGGGAGGGGGCGGGGCCGGGCGCGCTGGCGGCGGCCCGCCCCCCTGTCTCTGGCGTCCTTTGCGGCGCCCAGCCAATGGCTGGGAACCGCGTTTCTCTGTGAGGAGGGGGCGGGGCCAGGCGCGGCGCGCGATCCGCGCTGGCCCGCTCTTCTTCTTCCTCTTCTCCCTTCACCTCAGGCTTGAGAGTTGCCGTTACGCAGTACTGTGAGTGCCCTGCGGGGCCTTTTTTGTCTCTATCTCTGTTAGTGGGCTTTTACGCCTTTACCCAGTGCGGTGGCGGCCATTAACGCTTATTATGCTTACTTGTGCATACACATTTATCTTGTGTATATATATATATATTTTTTTTTGCCATGTATGATTGCTTGTCTTATGGTTAGAGTGTGCCTTGCTTACGGGGTCCCCTTCTTTATGTCTTTCAGGAGGACTCCCTGCTTAGTAAAAAAGTGGGGTTCTCCGGGTCCTAGGGCCCCTTGGCTAAATTTGGGGCATTTCAAATCCTCCCACTAACGGACTTAAGGGGCATCCCGGGTAGCTTACTAGCGTAATTCCCTCTGGTCATTGCGACTACCATAAAAATCACCGTATGGAGGCTTCCCAGGATACCGGGCTCGGGCTCCCTCAATCCCGGCAGTGTGTGGGTTTTGGGGCATCCCTTGCGGGGGATAATGTGCTGGTTTGCATACCATGTGCACAGCAGGCCATAACGCGGCAGTTCGGGGTCCCAGACGTCTGGGTCAGTGCCGCCGGCCCCATCACCTTCTCCACCACGCCTGATCCGTACCCCAAGTGACACCGTCATTAGCGGGGAGTCGCATTCTGATGTCTGCATTAGATTGGCTAACATTGAGAAATTGATTTCTAGCTCTGCGGCCAGAAAGGCCCCGGCTAAGAGAAGGCATTTATCACCGGCTGCGCTGGGTTTGGATTTTAAGGAATATGGTTCCTTTGGCTGGTCTGATTATTCACCTCTGGAAGAGGGGGACTGGGCTACCCTTCCTGGGTATGCGCCTTTTTGGTGATAAATTGGACTCAGTGGTGAAAGGAGGAAGGTTACCACAGCGCAAGAAGCAGCACCGCACCTTTCGAGGTGCAGGCTCCTTTAATCCTTCCTTTCGTGGCGCTCGAGCAAGCAGAGGAGTTGCTAATTCAGCGTTCAGAGGTGCTTCCTGGGGCAGGGGCAGAGGTTGTGCCCGTCCCGGAACTACCTGGGGTTCCAAACCCAAGTCTGCTGTCAAACCCTCTCAGCAATGAGGGGGTGCCCTCACCCTCGTGAGTTATGGCACTTCACCCAGGTCTGGACCCGGGAGGTCTCAGACAAATGGATCCTGGAAGTGGTCTCTTCCGGGTACAAGCTGGAGTTCGAGTTCCGGCCTCCTCGCAGATTCCTCAGGTCTCGGGTTCCTTCGGACCCCCGGGCCGCGCAGAGGCTTTTATTGGCAGGACAAAAAGCTTCTGGACATGGGGGTCATCTGCCCGGTGCCCTCCACAGAGAGAGGCCGGGGCTATTACTCCAACCTTTTTACAGTGCCCAAAAAGGATGGCTCCATAAGACCCATTCTGGATCTAAAGATTCTCAACAGGTTCATCAGAACCAAGAAATTTCGCATGGAGACTCTGCGTTCGGCCATCCACTCTCTTCGTCCAGGGGATTTTATGACGTCCATAGACATCAAGGACGCTTACTTTCATGTGCCGATCTTCCCAGGACACCAATGGTTTCTCAGATTTGTGGTGGGAAATCAGCACTATCAGTTTGTGGCTCTTCCTTTTGGGCTGACATCGGCACCAAGGGTGTTCACCAAGGTGTTGGCGGGTATAATGGCCCTTCTCAGAGCCCAGGGCGCTCGCATTGTGCCGTATCTAGATGACCTTCTCATCACGGCATCCTCTCTCGGTCAAGCGGAGCTGGACACCAGGTTGGTGGTGTCAGTGCTGGAGAGGTTTGGTTGGGTGATCAACTACCCCAAGTCTTCCCTCTCCCCGTCAAGGGAGGTTTCCTTTCTGGGCATGACTCTGGATACCATTCAGACCAGGGTGTTCCTACCTCAGTCGAAGGTGCAGACGGTTCAAGATCTGATACGTCTTCTTCTGTCCATCCCTCGCCCGTCCATCCGGCAAGGGATGAGGCTGGTGGGATTGATGGTGGCCTCCTTCGAGGCAGTTCCTTTTGCTCAGTTTCACATGAGCCTTCTTCAACTCCACCTGTTATTGGATTGGGACAGATGCCCTCTGTCCTTGGATCATTCATTTGCAATGTCTCCCCTCATCCGGCGGTCTCTTCAGTGGTGGCTGGAACCGAGGAATCTTCTGAGGGGTAGATCTTTTCTGGCCCCTTGTTGGGAGACGGTCACCACGGATGCCTGTCGGGCTGGGGGGGTTTCTGGAAGGAACATCAGTTCCAGGGGCTGTGGGGTCCTCAGGAGGCGCACACCCCCATCAACGTCTTGGAGCTGAGGGCTATTTGGTTGGTGCTGTCGCACTTGACACATCACTTCCAAGGTTTACCGGTTCAGGTTCGGTCAGACAATCGGACTGCGGTCGCTTACATCAATCACCAGGGAGAGACTCGCAGCAGGAGTGCCCTCAGGGAGGTGTCTCTGATTCTTGCATGGGCCGAGAGCAATGTTCCATGCATCTCGGCGGTGTACATTCCAGGGGGGGAGAATGTGGAAGCGGACTCTCTGAGTGGGGGGTCCTCCCGCCAAGGGGAGTTGTCCCTCAACAACAAGGTATTTCTATCCATTTGTCACAAATGGGGGTTCCCGGAGGTGGATCTCTTTGCCTCCCATCATAACCACAAGCTCCCTGCCTTTGTGTCTCTGTCTCAGGATCCTCTGGCTCTGGCAGTGGATGCCATGTCCCTTGCCTGGCGGGATCTGGGTTTCCTGTATCTGTTTCCCCCCTTCTCCATGGTAGGCAGGGTGGTGCGCAAGCTGGTTCAAGAGGATGTGCCAGCATTTCTGGTGGCTCCAAGGTGACCAAGACAGGTGTGGTTCGCAGACGTCGTGCGGCTGGCGGTCGATCAGTACAGGTTGCCCCTGTTTCCGGATCTGGTCACTCAGGGTCAGCTTTGTTACCCCAATTTACAAACGCTGGCTTTGACGGCGTGGCTGCTGAAACCTCCACCCTGAAAGAAGAGGTTTTGTCTGATGCTGTAATCCAGACGCTGGTTAGGGCTAGGAAGAAGTCTTCCTCTAACATCTACTACGGGACTTGGCTGCCCTATATTGATTGGTGTGAGGCTAGGGCCTTGGCTTGTAGGGTGTTTTCGATTCCCAGAATTTTGGAGTTTCTTCAACACGGTTTAGATCTGGGCTTTCAGCTTAGTACTCTGAAGGGGCAGGTCTCCGCCTTGCCGGTTTTCTTTCATAGGTCTTTTGCTCTTCATCTTTTGGTTAAGACTTTTTTCCAGGGGATCACTCATGTGCGGCCCCCTCGCAAGCCCTTGTTGCCTGTTTGGGATTTGAATTTGGTTCTGTCGGCCCTCCAGGGGCCTCCTTTTGAGCCGGTGCAGGATGTTGCACTTTCTATTCTCACACAAAAGGTTGCCTTTTTGGTGGCTATTACCTCCGTTCAACGTGTTTCTGATTTGGCGGCTCTGTCTATTCAGGCCCCTTACTTTGAAAGAAACCAGGACAAGGTGGTCTTCCGCTTTAAGCCGGATTTCCTACCTAAAGTGGTCTCTGCTTTCCATCTCATTCAGGATGTGGTTCTCCCTTCCTTGTGTCCTAAGCCTAGCAATGACAAGGAGAGGGCCCTGCACTCTTTGGATGTGGTTCGTTGTGTGAAGTACTATTTGGTGGCTACTTCTCCTTTCCGTAGGACGGACTCCTTGTTGTGGTGCCCTCTGGGCCCAAGAAGGGTTTGGCGCCCGTCAAGTCTACCATTAGTAAATGGATACGTCAGGCCATTGTTGGGGCCTATACTGCCAAGGGGAGGGATCCCCCTTTTTTACATCACTGCTCATTCTACTCGTGCTGTACTTGGTCTTCTGTTCATACTTTTTCAGAGTTTTATAAGGTTGATGTGCGGGCCTCAGCGGATGCTGTTTTTTTGGCCGCAAAGTTTTGCAAGCTGCAGTGGTTTAATTTGTGCATTATTGCCTGTTGGGATCCCCACCCTTTTTTGGACACTGCTACTGGATGTCCCACATGTTATTAATCATTCCGAAGCAGGGTTTGAGACATACTTGGAATAATACAATTTTGTGATTACTCACCTGTAAAATGGGTATTGCAAGTATGTCTCACACCCTGCTTCGTCCCACCCTGAGTTGTATCTTGGATCCTCTTTTTGGTGAAAATGTTTTCTCATAGATTTTATTGGCTTTTCCTGGTCCCCTTACTGCTTTCTTATACTGGGGAATGTGTGGGAGGTCCCAGGTATTTATGGACTGGGAGGGGCTTTTTTTTCTAGTCATCTCTGCAGAAGTTTGCCCTCTACTGGACAATAACCCACGTGTTATTAATCATTCCGAAGCAGGGTGTGAGACATACTTATAATACCCATTTTACAGGTGAGTAATCACAAAATGGTATTATTGTTTGACGGAAAACTGCTGGATTCGAGAACCACTGACAGACTCATTACTGACTATATATAGCATCTGGTAAATTAATGTTTTTACAGCTAGAGGCTATTGGGGCTATGCTCCTTTTCATTTTGATTATTACTTCTGAAGATTTGGAGAACAAAGTATTATGCAGGATACATATCTGAAGATAATGATGGAGTCGAGTTTCTGCATATTCCTGTTTACTTTTCTTTTGTGTGTCCTAGACAAAACAAATTGGAGGAGGCCCTGCTCTTTTCAGGACAATTCACAGATGCCTTGCAAGCTCTTATTGACTGGTTATACAGAGTGGAACCACAGTTGGCTGAAGATCAGCCGGTTCATGGTGACATTGATCTAGTGATGAATCTCCTTGACAACCACAAAGTACGTTTCAGCTTATATATGCTTCTTTTCATGAGGTCTTTGTTATATATACACTGCGGTAAACTGTTTTTCAATAGTTTTTTTTCTTTAACTGACTTTTATATTTAAGACAGCTAAAAAACGTTTTTTTGGATCTATGTTCAGTGTGGCTTTCAATTTTTTTTTTTAAATATTTTTAGAACCAGCATAGTGAAATGTTTAGTTCTTTTTAAAGTGCAGCTTGCATGACCCTAATGCTTAAAGTGGACCAAACCATTTCAGCTCTGGAGAACCCCCGAGATCACCCTGAAACATATTTTTAAGCCGGTCCAACAGCAAATGCATGGGCTTTCATCTGATCAGTGCTGTATGATGTCTTTTAGACTTGAGGACCAGCCCAAAACTTGGTTGGTCCTCTTTAAATGGATAGTCCAGGCAAAATAAAAAAATGCACTTTATTCCCTGCCCATAGGTCCTAGGCCTTGTAGTCCTGTACGCTGAAAAGGCTTAGTTTCATCAGCTCCTAAACTGATGCTGAGCTTCTGTCTAGCCCCCAGTACAGATATGAATGTCCCCTACTCACGTGTTGCACCCCCTGCTGCCAATCAGGCCTGCTTCCTTGTGACTAGTAGCAGGGAAGCACACCAACAGCCCACCGGGGAGCTGAGACCAGACTTTCTCAGCTCATTGGCTTGAGCCTGTGGCTGGGATGGAAGACCATTATGTGTAAAATAGTTGTTGGTCTGGTTTAAATGATACAATTTCAATTGGTTCTAAAATAAGCATTAGTTAGAATTACTTATTAGAATGATTACCTTATTTTTTTTACTGTGGCAAATGGCTTGAATTATTTCTTTCTGGTGCAGTGCCCAAGATTATGTCAATTGAAAAGCTTAGTTTATTGATATCTAGATGGCCAATTGGCTACATTTAAATAAGTGCAGTGACTTGATATCCTTCATCTCTCTCAACAGTAGTGGTCTACTAACATGTCTTTCTCTTATAGGTATTCCAAAAAGAGCTGGGCAAGAGAAGCACCAGTATTCAGGCCCTGAAACGCTCAGCCAGGGAGCTAATTGAAGGAAGTCGTGATGATTCTTCTTGGGTTAAAGCCCAGATGCAGGAATTAGGAACCCGCTGGGAAACTGTGTGCTCTTTATCTGTGTCCAAACAGATCCGACTGGAAGAAGCTCTGCGCCAGGTGGGTTAAAGAAGGCATCATCTATCAGCCATGACATGCATATATCTAAACTGATAAGGTTAATTCTGCACGAGTGATGGGTGAATAGCAAGTCTTGTCTTTGCACAGATCTCTGACAGGAGAGATTTTACAGTGGTAAACGCTGTAGAATATGTCAGCCTAGCAGATATATATATGACTTGGCTTATGTCAAGGCTTCTAATCAAAAGAAGACACTGTTTATAAATCACACGCTTATCACTCTTTAAACTGTTCTAGACACACTGGCATTTCCCAGATACAGGTGTGTTTTATATATAAGGATACCATTTATAAAAAGGCTTTTTTTCAAAAGAGTTTAAATGTGCTAAGTTGACTTTTCCACTTAATGACTTATTGCAGGCAGAAGAGTTTCATTCGGCTGTACATATTCTTTTGGAATGGCTAGCAGAAGCAGAACAGACATTAAGATTCCATGGGGTCCTCCCTGATGATGAAGACTCTCTTAAAGCACTAATAGAACAGCACAAGGTAAGCAAAATGGGATTTCACACAGCATCACATCCCAAATCCAGGGGACAGTGAAAATCCAGGGTGTTGTTCCTCTTTAAAGGTTTTGTTTGTACTTACAAAAGATCCTTCAAATAGTTGACCGCCATTTAAAAATAATGTAGATCGCTCTTTACAGCCCACCCCATGAATCCTGATTTAGGATGCCTCTTCTGTTCAGACATGGTCCTCTGTATGATGGGCTAGTTAATTCAGTATCCTGTGAGCCAGGATCCTTTTGAGCACAGAGCTGCTAGGTAAAGAGTGGGCCTGCTTTAATGAAAATTAATTCTTACAACAGTTTGTTTATTCACACATGCTTGCACTAATAGAATGAAGCTATTACGTTTTATAGAATGAAGCTAATACGTTTTTTTTTTTTTGCTGAAAGTTTTAGGTTTGTTATTATTTACTCCTTATGTTCTGTTAAACACAGGACATAATATATTCTATTGTTGTTCTGTTGACTTGCTCTTAGTTTCTCAGCTGTAATTACTTAGGGTTCCAAACTTTATTTTACTTTTTTGTAATTTTTGTTGTAATTCTTTCTTTAATTAATACCATGCCTATTATGTGCTAGTTTTGGCATTTTTGAATTGTTAGGACACAGCAAAGCATATACCAGTTAGACTTTGTAATACAAATACAAATGATACTGTAAGCAGAGGTCGTTTTCTGATCTAGCATGGGAACATAAACGTGAGGAATAGAAAACCGCTTCCAAGACATCTTTATTAGGGAAAGGCATTTTAAATGACAACATGCGTGATGTTTATCTTGGAACAGCAGTACAGGGTGAAAGAGTATTGAAGTGTAATGTCTTAGAACGTTCTTTGTAAGCCTTCATCTCTTCATTATTCTTTCAGAATCCCTGAGCACTGATGTTAGCTCATGCCTGATAACATTTTGGGCAGGTTTGTTGAGTTTGATGCTGTCAGGTTTATTTAGACATTTTTCTGCTTTTCAGATTGTACTAATAGGTTTAAAGGGGGGGGGGGGTAAGAAGAAATTGATATAGCACTGTGGGAAAATGTGATTTTCAAGCCTTCAACACAAGACAACACAAAAGTCTGGTTATGACCTGCTAAATATCATAAGAATTCTCTGTGTAGAAGTTGAGTTGTTACCGCAAACGTGTTACTACTGAATGAATTTTGAAGAAGCATTTGTGGTCCAGTCTTTTTCCAACAGGTGGGTATATGTTGTAGTAGGAGAGGGCTATTAAGAAGCCAGGTATCCCTTTTTAGATATTAAGCCATCAGGGTCCCTCTTCAGCAGTTTAAAAGCTAAAGCTGATATATATACTGTATGATTACGAATGGGGTGTGGTAGAATGGTTGAATATTTTTTAGGATAATGCTTTCATTTGTAACCAAAACTTTTTCAGAATGGTCATTTTTTTTGTATTATTTGTGTTATCTGCTTCCTGATGATCTCTTGTTGAGCAGCTGTAGACACATGCTTTCTCACTGAATAAAAAGAATGGGCATGGTTGAAAAATGTTACTGCCCTGCTTGTTTAAGTGTGTCCAGTAAGTTAAAGTTCACCCAGCTATTTGTCTAACCAGAAGGGTTTTTTTTTCTTGCTTTGCATGCTGCTCCTTGTTGAATAATCAGTATCAGGAATGAGGATTTACGTTTGTCTCATAGTAGTATATGGTCCCTACTGTTCTCTAAAGGGCCACATGAATGCATATATTTTAGTTACAAATATTTAATCTCACTGTCATTCAAAGTACTTGATAGTGACAGTTCAGAAAATGTAAAAAGTTGGTTAACTTTTTAATTTTCTGTAATGTATTTGCATTTTAGCAGTAATGCATTGTATTCCCTTAATTTATCATCACCATCATTATCGTCCATTAATAGTTTTTTAGAATTCAGATACCCACTTAATTTGTTATACTGTAGTGATATTACATTACAGATCATGGATTTAACTAGTACAGAATGAAAAACCTGTTTTTATCTTTACAGGAATTTATGAGAAAACTGGAGGAAAAAAGAACTGAGTTGAATAATGGTGAAAGGATGGGAGACTCAATATTATCGGTTTGCCATCCAGATTCTAGCACTACTATTAAGCACTGGATAACCATTATCAGAGCTAGGTTTGAAGAGGTAGGTGACATTACATTACATGTACTTGTATGTCATGTTTTAAAAATGTTACTAATTTAAGCATTTTCCTTTTTAGCTCCATGGTTCTTGTATTAACAGCCCATTAAATAAGGTTAGGTAAAATGGGCCACCTATATGTACAAATCTCTCTAAGCTTACTCTCCATAATCATAAACAATAAAGAATAGTTTTAAAGTAATCCTATTGTACGCTCACACAAGATGCATGTGTTACTTGTTGGCTTGTGGAGGGGAAAGGTCTGTTTTCCAAGTGTACAGCACGGCCTATTTCATTTCAGTCATTACTTCTGGGTATTCCGCCACTAGGTGGTGAAGTTGACTGCAGAAGACTTGTGGCTCCTCCCGGCCCTATAAAAAGCCAGGAATCACACCTAGACCCCCAGTGTTTTCTCTGCAGAAGATGGATCTCTATGTTTCGCAGGCGAGTGGGGCAACCAAGCCTGTGGCCCTGCAAGCCTATTTCCACCCGCTTCCGGACCCTCTTGCCTCCCTGCCTTGGCTGTCGGATCGGGTGATGGTAGGGGAGCACCTGGGTCGTGTGCTCGGTGAGCTTTGCTCCCGGCCGCAGGCCCTATGCACTGAAGGGTAGCCGGCCATAGGCGTTTGGTGAGCCTACAGAGGGATGGGAGAGACCCTGCTGACTCGTGTCTCTGTGATGGGGTGAGTGTGTTTAACTTGGGGGCATTTGTTTTATTGCTGGGCCTGCGTTCCCTACGGCATCTCCTGCCCCCCGTGCCTGCATTTAGCCCCCAGTGAAGCAGGGGGTCGCAATCAGATCTGGCGCTGCGCGTGGCCAGCATTGAGCGGCAGTTGGTCCGACCGGCGGCAGGCAAGGCCTCTAGCAAGAAGCGACACCTTGACGCTGCATTGTCCCTATTTGCTGAGGAGGATGAGGGCCTTGATGTATATGGCGGCCGTGACTCCCCAGAGGAGGGGGAGCTTTTCCGTGACTCAGCCTCCTCTGGGGATCGTCAGGTTGGTTACGATAGTGACCTAGGGTCCTACTCTGATGAGGATACTTGGCTCCCAGATGACACCGATAGCCTTTTGTCGGCTGTTTTCGATACATTACACATCGCCCCCCCTAAGGCGGCGAAGAAGAAGCAGGGTGAGCTCTTCCGCCCTGGCAAGCAACGCTTGGAGTTCCTGGATCAGGGCCATTTCTCAAATCTGGTTCTGAAGGAGTGGGAACGTCCTAATAGGTTACCCTCGGTGCCCAAGGGGTTGGATAGAAGGTATCCATTTTCGGCAGATTTGGTTAAGCGCTGGTCATGCCCTCCTGAGGTGGACGCTCCGGTCCTGGGGCTATCTAACACTTCGGTCATGCCATCCCCCAACACTATCACGCTGCGTGATAGCGTGGACCGGCGTATGGATCAGTTGGCTTGTCATGCCTTTACCTTTGTGGGGGCCGGGTTGCGCCCGGTCTGCACCGCGGCCATTGTGGCTATCGCTATTAAAAGAAGGTCAGACGTCTTGCTGAGGCCGCCCAGTCTGGTAAGAATAGGGAGGATTATAAGGACCTCTTGCTTTGCTCTGATTTTATTGCGTTTGTGCTGGCTGCCATGGACGATGCCGTCCGGCTTGGCGGTAGGGCATCGGCCCTGTTGGTGGCTATGCGTCTGTCAGTTTAGTTACGTCAGTGGGCTGCTGACTCTGCCGCTAAGAAGGCTCTCACTGGGCTTCCCTTCAAGGGTCTCTGTCTTTTTGGTGAGTGTCTGGATGCTCTAACCAAGGATGGTAGGCTCCCCCAGTGTAGAAAGAAGGCTCGGCCCTTTCGGGGCTCCTCCTCTTTTCGTCCTTCAAGGGGAGGTTGTGGCCCCCCTTTCTCAGGCAGACGCAGGGACTCTTGGGGCTGAGGCAGAGCCTACGGTCGCCCCAGCCTCCCCTGGGGGACCAAACCCCCTCCTAAGGCCCCTCAGGCATGAGGAGGCGCCCTCACCCAACCGGGTGAGGGGACGGCTTAGTTTTTTTGCTCACGCCTGGAGGCTTCGCGTCTTAGACCGGTGGATTCAGGAGGTGGTGTCCTCCCGTTACAAGATAGAGTTTGCAGCCTGGCCGCCCCCAAGATTCCTCCGATCCCGGATAGCCCTGTGTCAGCTCAGGGACTGCGTCTGGCCGTCCAACGGCTTCTGGCGCCATGAGTCATTTGTCAGGTACCTCTTCAGGAACAGGGTCGGGGGTACTATTCCAACCTGTTCACGGTGCCCAAGAAGGACGTCTCCCTGAGGCCCATCCTGGATTTAAAGGGTCTCAACAAGTTTGTCAGGTTCAAGCACTTTCGCATGGAGACTTTACGTTTGGCCATAAGTTCTCTTCGGCCGGGCGACTTCATGACCACGGTGGACATCAAGGATGCCTGTCTTCACTTGCCAATCTTCCCAGGTCACCAGAGGTTCCTGAGGTTCGCTCTGGGGGATCAACACTACCAGTTTGTGGCTTTGCAGTTCGGTATCACCTCAGGGTTTTCTCCAAGGTGCTGGCTGGCGTCATTGCTCTCCTCAGGGCATTCGCATCCTTCCTTACCTGGACGACATTCTGATTACTGCTCAGTCTCTTCATCAGGCCGAGAGGGATACTCAGGTGGTGACGTCCACTCTCGAGTCCTTCGGCTGGGCGATCAACTATCCCAAGTCTTCACAATCTCCGTCTTTGGTGAGGTCCTTCCTGGGCGTGACGCTGGATACTTCTCAGGTCAAGGTATTTCTCCCTCCGCAGAAGGTGGAGGACATTCAGATGCAGGTACGGGCCCTGCTGTCGTGTCTTTACCCCTCCATTCGGCAGGGGAGGCAGTTGGTGGGCCTCATGGTGTCTTGCTTCGAGGCGGTTCCCTTTGCTCAGTTCCACATGGGACCTCTTCAGTTGCATCTCTTGTCGGTTTGGGATCGGAATCAGGAGTCCCTGGATCAGGAGTTTGCTCTGTCCCCTCCCGTCAGGCAGTCTCCTGGTGGCTGGACTCGAGGAATCTTCTAGTGGGGAGGTCCTTTCTGCCTCCGCGCTGGGAGATTGTCACCACGGATGCCAGTCTGACCAGCTGGGGGGGGGGGAGTTTGGCAGTCTCTGAAGTTCCAAGGTCAGTGGGGTCCCCAGGAGGCCCACGCGCCCATCAATATTCTAGAGCTGCGGGCGATCAGGTTGGTTCTCTCCCAGTTGACCCCCCACCTTCAGGGTCGTGCTGTACAGGTCCACTCTGGACAATCAGACGGCGGTTGCCTACATCAATTATCAGGGAGGGACCCGGAGCAAGCGAGCCCTCAAGGAAGTGTCTCTGATCTTGTCTTGGGCGGAGGAGACTGTTCCATGCATCTTGGCGGTTTACATCCCAGGGGTGGAGAATCAGGGCGGACTCCCTGAGCAGGGGGACGTCTTGCCTGGGGGAATGTTCCCTCAGCATCAAGATCTTTCACGACCTGTGTCACCACTGGGGTTAGCCGGACGTGGACTCGTTTGCGTCCCGTCACAATCACAAGCTTCCAAAAGTTGTCTCCCTGTCAAAGGACCCTCTGGCCTTCGCCACGGACGCACTAGCAATTCCTTGGACGGAGTTTCGGCTCCTCTTTGTATTTCCTCCCTTTCCTCTGCTTGGTCGGGTGCTACGCAAGATAGCCCAGGAGGGGGTACCGGCCATTCTGGTGGCCCCCCGCTGGCCAAGGAGTGTATGGTTCGTGGACGTCGTACAGATGGCAGTAGATCGGTTCGTTCTGCCCGACAATCCAGAGCTTCTCACGCAGGGACAGTTGCGCCATCACAATTTACAAATGCTGGCTCTGACGGATTGGCTGCTGAAACCTCCATCTTGATGGGCAAGGGTTTGCCGGGCTCTGTTGTCGATACCTTGATTCAGGCTCGGAAGAAATCCTCGTCTTTTATCTACTACAGGGTCTGGCATGCTTACATTGCTTGGTGAGAGTCCAAGTCTCTTTTTTGTTGGGATTTTTCCATTCCCAGGATTCTGGAGTTTTTAGAGCATGGTCTGGATTCGGGCCTTCAACTTAGTACTCTCAAGGGACAGGTTTGGCTCTGGCAATTTTTTTCCAAAGATCCTTTGCCAATGACAGGCTTGTTAAGACCTTCTTCCAGGGAGTTACGCATGTGTGTCCGCCGCGTAAGCCTCTGCTACCGGTTTGGGACTTAAACTTGGTGTTGTCTGCTCTACAGCGTCCTCCCTTTGAGCCCTTGTGCAATGCTGCGCTGTCCATAATGACTCTTAAGGTGGCATTTTTGGTCGCTATTACCTCGGTGCGTCGAGTCTCTTTCTCTTTTTGTTCTTCCTTCCGGCTAAATCTACTATCAGCAAGTGGATTCGACAGGCGGTGGTGCCTCCCTTCCGTGTTACTGCTCATTCTCCTAGGGCTATTGGTGCCTCTTGGGCTTTTCAGCACCAGGCCTCTGTTGAAGAAGGCCGCTACGTGGTCTTCTATTCATACTTTTTCTAAGTTTTACAAGGTTGATGTTAGGGCCTCAGCTGATGCTGTTTTTGGCTGCAAGGTGCTTCAGGCGGTGGTGGTCTGAACTGCCTACCATTACTCATTTGGGATCCCACCCTACTTTAAGGACACTGCTATTGAATGTCCCAGAAGTAATGATTGAAATGAAACAGGCCGTGCTGTACACTTGGAAAAATACAATTCTATGATTACTCATGATTACCTGTAGAAGTGATTTTACTGTGTACAGCACAGCCTGTTTCATCCCTCCCTTGTTATCGTTGCCCTTGGTTGCCTCTTTATGGTGATTTGTTTTAGAGTTAGCCTTTTTGAGGCTGTGTATTCTTTTATCATGGTTTATCTCCCGGCTTCTTGCATAACTGCTTTTCAACACTGGGGGTCTAGGTGTGATTCCTGGCTTTTTATAGGGCCGGGAGGAGCCACAAGTCTTCTGCAGTCAACTGCGCCACCTTGTGGCGGAATACCCAGAAGTAATGATTGAAATGAAACAGGCCGTGCTGTACACAGTAAAATCAATTCTACAGATGAGTAATCACAGAATTGTATTTTTTGTTTTTGAGGTTGAATTCTGTACAGCAGGCCTGTAAAGGTTCCCATGTAGGTGATGATCCACTTTATTATAGATTACTGGGTCGACCATAACCCAAATACTGAAAATAACTGACTGCAACTATTTTTCAATAGTCAAATATTAGAAAGTAGGAGAGACTTGGGGTCTCCTCATGTTCAGTTGCATCCTGGGTGGCTTATTTAGATTTCTCAGCCATTTGTAAAATGTCCACCTTCCCTGAATGCGCTACTCCAGGTCTTGTTTTTTCTCCCTTTCTCTTTCTATCAATTCTATCACATTGTAGTCTTGGGGGGTGCCGGTGGTCTGATGAGTATAAGAATTGGGCGGCTGGTTAAATTGCGCTTTGCATACTCCGTTAGCCTTATTAGAGATGTGGCCATGATGGGCAACTTCAAAAGACTTAAAAGAGCATACATCTTTTGAGTTACCTAGCTTGGGGCTATATTGCACATAAAAAAAAATCTTATTTCTCGTGAAATTGCACTGCTACAAAACTATTTCTAAACTAAGTATTTTATTCACTAGTATATACAGACAATGAGGGCATATGATCTTTATTGTGGTTTAACATTTCCAAGGTCTTAACGTGGGCAAAGCAACATCACCAGAGGCTGGCTACAGCTTTGGATGAACTAATCTCTAAGAAAGAGCTTTTGGAATCCCTTCTGCAGTGGTTACAGTGGGCAGAAACCACACTTAATGAAAAAGACAAGGAGGAAATCCCAGATGAGATAGATGAGGTTAAAGCTCTGATTGAAGAACATCAGGTAAACTATTGACTGCACACTTTTTTTTAAAGAGGGTAAATAGCTTTTATTGGATTGTTAGTCTGCTGCTTTTGTGTCACATTTTTACATAAGCTATGTAATGTTTCAGGCGTTCATGGAAGAAATGACTAGAAAGCAACCAGATGTAGATAAAGTAACAAAGACTTACAAGCGGAAAGCTGCCGAGTCTACGTCAGCGCAGTCTCAAATCCCAATCTTAGACAAGGGAAGAACTGGACGTAAGTATTAAAGGACTAGAAAATATATAGATGTAGGTACTAAAGTTGCACACTTGCTCTACATTTATGAGTGACTATAATATACTATAGTTTCACCCTCTAGGATTTGAGCAAGAAAATAAGAAAAGAAGAAATGTTGTGCTAAAACACCCCCCCCCCCCCCAAAAGCAAATAATAGGCAAGGTGCAGAATCCCCCAATGACAGGCAGTGTGGCATTCCCCATAAGCAGTGTGGCATCCCCCCCTCCCATTCTCCATAGGCATTGTGACATCCCCCCCATCCCATTCCCATAGGCAGTGTGGCATTCCCCCACCCCATTCCCATAGGCAGTGTGGCATTACTCCCATCCCATTCTCCATAGGCAATGTGACAATCCCCCGCCCCAACCATTCCCATAGCCAGTGTGGCATTCCTCCCATCCAATTCCCATAGGCACTGTGGCATTCCCCCTCCCATTCCTCATACCCAGGGTGGCATTCCCCCTCCCATTCCCCATAAGCAGAGTGGAATCCCCCCTCCCATTCCCCATAGGTAGTGTGGCATTCTCACCCCTCCCATTCTCCATAAGCAGCGTGGCATTCTCATCCCTCCCATTCCCCTGATAGAAAAACAAACAAGCAAAAATCAGCGCTGACAGCAGCATCGCTAAGGTGTTGGGGGCAGTGGGCACACTTCAGTTACCCAACACACTGCTCTTTGATCTTCTGGCCTCCCGGCGGCTGTGGCTTTTTTTTTTGTTTTTTTACATTCAACCCATAAGATGCATGCACACCCCCCCCCCCATTCACACACACATTATAGTTGTTTTAAATATTAGTAGATTTTCAGTAAACGTGTATTAATAGTAAGTAACTAGTAAGTAAGTAACTTGCATGTTTTCACCATTTAATCACTTTGTATGTATTGTAGCAATTAATTTAAAGTCTTTTAAATATATAAACCTGACTTCATAATTTTGCTGTATTTATAACAGGAAAACGCTCACCAACACCTAACCTGTATCCATCTGGCACACAAGCTCCGATAGAAACTAAAAACCCAAGAGTCAATTTACTTGTGACAAAATGGCAACATGTTTGGCTTTTAGCATTAGAAAGAAGGCGAAATCTGAATGATGCTTTGGACCGGCTGGAAGAGGTATTGTACTTTGGCAAGATATATTTTAGTTATGCAGTTTACTAAATGTTCATGTTAAAATTAACATGAACATTATACCTGACACTGCACTTGCTGTTATTTCCATAAATAATACAAGCAGCTCATAGGGAAAATTGAGATGCTTGTACACCCCGACCCTGGTGCCCAAAATCTGTGGTTGTGTTCATACTCAACTATATATTGATTCTGTGGAGTACCACATTATTCTTATTATTATAGTTTTTTTTATAATGCAACATCATCTTCCATGGCACTGTATAATTTAGTAGTTACTAACAGTGTAAAAAACCCCGTCTTGTTAGTTGGTGAGTGTGCCTTCAGAACCAACACATTGTTTCAGCATCCAGCACTGTTTGAGATTAGACAGATAGTTGAGGGAGGTCAGGTGAGTAGAGAAGTTTTTTATTTTTTTTTCCCACAGATGCCCATTAGTTTATGCTACTTCCTGGTCTTGGTGAAAACATTACCTCTATTTCCTTTTACTACAGCTGAAGGAGTTTGCCAACTTTGATTTTGATGTCTGGCGAAAGAAATATATGAGATGGATGAACCATAAAAAATCCCGTGTAATGGACTTCTTCCGGAGAATAGACAAAGATCAGGATGGCAAGATCACACGGCAAGAATTCATAGAGGGAATTCTTTCTTCTAGTAAGAAACTATTGCTTAGTTTATTTATTTTAAGAAGATTATTATCCAACTCCAAAGATACTGCAATGTAGGTTTAGTTGGATTGTGTGTGTTTCATGCGGTATTTATATGAGAGAAATACATCGATTCACTGCAAAAATCATATAGCTTTTGGGTTGACCTAAAAGGTGCATAAACCAAACCTACGCCGCCAGCAAGAGGTAGGGAGCGTCTATTTGTTGCAGGGTTGCAGAGGTTGGGGAGAATTTATTACAATTCCTTTTAGTAAATGACTGTTTCACTCTGAGCTGAAATGCACTAATGTAAAAAAACTTTTCTACACAAAAGCGATGCACTATACTGCTCATACGTGTGTTAACCAGCATAGTGCTTTAGAAAATCAGGACAAGTGTTTTAGAGGGGAGCTATACAATCACAGATCCCATACATTTTATTATACTAGGTTTACTTCTCCCCCAAACGCACTTTCCCCATCTGCACGCATGACAATTGAAGCATTGTTAGCACTTACATTTGCTCCTGCATCCACTCAAAGCTGAGACTCCACCTCACCGTTTTTCTAGTGGTAGCAGTCATTTTGGAGCTTTCTGACTGCTGCTGCTGCCTAGATTCAACTGACATAACTGACGCACAGTAGCAGGACCCCCAGCAGCACTTCCCTTTTTCAGGTGGGCTGCAGATTCGTGAGTCTCCATTTTGTCTCTAAAATTAACCACAGCAGGAGTTATAAAAAGGTAAATTATTTTTTATGTGCAGCAATTGCCATGGGGAGGGATGCATATGAGCATGGTTTGTTGAGTTGGTCTGGTTTAAGTCATTTTTGACTGTTGGTCCTCTAACGGTAAAGAAACAACATGGATAACCTTTTTGTTATAGTGAACTTGATTCAGAACTTTGCTAACATTAAACATGTATTGAGGACAATTAACATTGTATGTTCTGTTCATTTCTTTCCATTAGAATTTCCAACCAGCCGCTTAGAGATGAGCGCTGTTGCTGACATATTTGACCGTGATGGGGATGGTTATATTGACTACTATGAGTTTGTAGCTGCCCTTCACCCAAATAAAGATGCTTACAAACCTGTAACTGATGCTGACAAAATTGAAGATGAGGTACTGTACATACTTTCCATTTCTCTTTACTTTCCTCTTTACAGCTTGGGGGTCAATTGCTGTGTTTTTTTTCTATCACCTTCCTGAAAATGTTTTTGGTGTTTTTTTTTTTTTCAGGTGACTAGGCAGGTAGCTAAATGCAAGTGTGCCAAGCGATTCCAGGTTGAGCAAATTGGAGACAACAAATACAGGGTTGGTATATTGCATTTTCAATTTTTAAATCATATAACAATTATTTTACCGTCTTCATATGGGAACAGCAGAATCCAACAGCAGCCCCTGAACATAAGGCTCCCTTCCGCTCTGGGTGACCTGGTTCACATTTGTCTGTCGAGAGTCTGGAAAGGATATGGTCAGCTATTTCTTTATTTTGCCCTGTGTACAGTCCTAGAGCTTAACTGAAACTGCACAGATGGTGGACAGTGTGGTCCGATACCACACTGGTGGACCCCAGACATCCAGGTCCACCATACTCTTTGTTTACAGACAGAGCACAACATAGTGAAAGAGGAGCACTGCATCCCCGGTCTACCTGCGGTCTGAACAGCTGGGTGCAGGAGCTTGTCTCAGCCGCAAGATGCCCGGGATGTGGCCGCGGCCCTTGAATATACTGTAGGCCCGTGGGGTCCAGACATCGATGTCCGCCATACAGCTTTGTTTACAGACAGAGCACAACATAGTGAAAGGGGAGTGGCCACATCCCCGGTTTCCTTGCGGTCTAAAGCACGCTTCAGCCCCCAGCCATTCAGCCATGGCTCGGTGCAGGAGCGTGTCTCAGCCGCAAGATGCTCGGGATGGGGCCGTGACCCATGAATACGCTGTAGGCCTGCCGGAAATGTGAGTTATTACAGTGATACCAAATCGGGTTGCCCCAAAAATAGATAATCAGCCAGCCCGAAGCCTTTTAGACTCCAGGGCTGGCAAATAGGTTCACTTTAAGAGAAACTCTAGTAAAGAAATCTATTTTGCGATTTAAGGACCAACCCAAGGCTTGGTGGGAATTTGTTTACAAGAATCCTGTTTAAAATATTTTTCTGAACAGTTGTTATTCTCCCATATTTTTTTAGTTGTGTACCAGTTGTTATCTGTGCTAGGTGAATCCCAGCATACCTTGCTGCATAAATGCTTGTACAGCACACTGGTGTACTGCTAGGCAGATTAAACCAGACATTTAGGCACCAATAGACCTCTTTATCTCATATATTAAGGAGGTTCATTTATTAAAGTGGACCAGGCTACAGCATTGGGTAACTGATGTCGGACAATATAGTTAACTGATAAACCAGTATATGCATTTTATAATAACCATGTGGATGAAACATGCTGGTCCCTCCCTACACTTCTAAACTGAGAGATGTATATATCGTTTGCCCAAAACAAATGCAAATATATCTTCACTAATGTAAATTTTCTCTCCATTTTTTTCCTTTTGCTATCAGTTTTTCCTTGGAAACCAGGTATAAAGCAGTTAAACGTAACTTTCTAATGCGTGTTAATGATCATCAATGCTTTAATGTATGATCACTGCTACTTGACCGTAACCTACACATCCATTTAGTTTTGCTTAATCACATCCATTGTTGTGTTGGTGAAGGGTCTTTAAACCTGAACTTTGGGCACAGCAAAGACTCTTTGATTGTGTTTTTGCATGTAACTTATCTCACTGTTTTTGGTAGCGCCTACCTGTCACTGATCTGATGGCTCATAATTAGTATCATAGGTGAACAGGCCATTTATTGGAGGGTTCACTGATGCAGAATACATTGTACACACTTCTTCCCCCTCGCTGGTCTGCAGTGTTTGTTGTGAGCTGCTTCCTCGCTAAGTACTTTGAACTACAACTCACCCCCACAGCACTAAATGCATTTTTGAATAATATAATATCAGTGGGCACATTTCTGAAAGTGTCTGTATTTGATATTATGTTTTAGTGATTAGCAAACTAGGCTATTCAATTTCATAAACTGGACTCTGTAGTCCCAAAAATTAAAACCGGAGTGAGCCAGTGGTGGGATTAATGCTAGTAGGAAGTTAGATATATGGACACCATGGTGCTAAGATAAATAAATCAGTGACAATCAGAGACCCCAGCTATCTCCACAACCTTGAAAAACCTCCTCAGCTTACCTACAGAATTTCTTTGCCTACATACCCGATCAGACACCCTCCATGTCATGTCAGCAAATGCAGTAACATAAAGTTACTAACCTTTTGTTCTCACTGGAAATAGTGTCTCCTTTCTACCTTCTGCTGCTCTAGACCAGAAGTTTGAAAGGTTAGCAAATCTTAAGTGATTACTGTTGAATTAAGGTGAGGTTCTTAAATTGAGGGACTCTCAATAGTTAAAGACAAGAATCTCAGTAGCCTCCTTACATAAGTAATATTTCAGTGGAGATTCAGATGCTTAGCCACCTAGAAGTGCCTCTACATTAATAACATTCCGACTTTATATTTTGCTGTTTTTCTGGGTGATTTTCCTATTGTTCTGGACCTATTGAGGTCGCCGTCTGCAGCTTTCCATGAGTCCTCTGTCTCATGGGAATTTCTAGAGAATCATTGAAATATATAGCTCTGTCAGGAAGGTCCAAAAAATGATGAAACTAGATGTCCCAGTCAGCACCTTTCCACAGGTCTCCTGGTGCATGGGTAAGCCTACTGCACTATATATGCAGGCCTACTACCACTTCAGTAATTCAGCATCCTCTATTGCCATTAGTGACTATTAGGAATCTCTGAAATAGTCTAAATAGGTAAAAACATGTTATATGTTTTCTTCTCCCCTCTATTTTGATTTTTATTTCATTTACACGTTAACTCAGTTGTCTAGGAAAAAGATATATAACTGTAATTTTCAAAAACATGATTGTATGGGATGCTTCTAGTTATAATGCATATTCTTCTAGTCCAGTTCTGTTCTAAAACTTTGGCTATTTGTCTTTTTTCCTATCCAGTATTAGCAAGGGGCTTATCTAGTTTGGCTTCTATTTCCTTTCTGTGATTCCACTCTCTCTGTGATATTATCCAATTATCTTGGAATTATCTGGGTGTCTTTTGTTACCTAACAGTTTAGTTGCTCTTTGTAACTTGGTAACAATGTGGCCTCCTTGAAACTGTTAGCAACTATAGCTATTAGCCTTTCAAATGCACTGTTATACCCTTGTGCTTTTCATTTTGTGGTTCAGATTTTCTTATGTTCATGACGTTCAGTTTCTCTGCTGATGTTGACTTAAAGAGAACTTCCACCTATGTTAAGACTGCTTTGTGACCTTACGATAAATAATCTAATTTCCTTCAATAGACAACAAAAATGGGTTAGTATGTGCAAAAGCAGCACATTTTTGATTAAGGTGTACACGTTGCACACCTTTTGGCTACACCTATGTATGTACTGTAGATGACAGGGTATTTGATTTGAACAAAATTGTTTGTGCTGTGTGTATCTCATTGCAGCTTTTTCTTTACCGTAATGCATGATGTGAAGCATTATGGGAAAAGTAACAAATTGCCCATTTCCCTTCCCTCCATGCTTTAACTGCCCATTGCTTTAATCACGCTGCTTCATTCAGTGTCGCATGGGTGTTTCAGGTCTATCCAAATTCACAGAGGTTTGTCAACTAATCAGAACATTATGCACCTTAAAGATCAGATGCTTACTTACACATTTCCTTTTCCAGTTTGGTGACTCCCAACAACTACGCCTAGTTCGTATTTTAAGGAGTACAGTAATGGTTCGAGTTGGTGGTGGCTGGATGGCCCTTGATGAATTCCTGGTGAAAAATGATCCATGTAGAGGTAAGTTTAGTTAGAAGAAGAATGTTGTTGTTGAACAATTAGATAAATGCTCTCAATTGCTTTAAAAGACCTATTCAGTTTCAGATTTCCAAATTTAGGGAAAGCTTTTTTTTCTTACATTTCCCTGTAAGTAAATAAAAGTCAAGCAATTAATCTTCGCAATGTTAGTGCTGACAGTTTTGTTTCAGTTTTAGATAAAATTATAAAGCTTTAGAAATAGCTAAATATTCTTTTTTATGATTGAATTAGACATATTGGAATATGTGTGGTTGTCTTCTGGAATGAAAAGGGGGCCTGGCATCACAAAATGCTGTGTTATTCACACTGCTGTGGTCAGTTACTCAGCACAGAGAAAGAAGAAAATATTCATAGCTTTAATCCTTCTTCACTATGTAGAAGTTTTGGATCAGTACATTGGCTAGAGTATAGAGCCACATGGGGCTCTTGGATCCTTGCTGTGTGGCTTACCGGCCACTTGAGGTTAATAAAGAGTCAGACAGGGGGAGAACACACTTCTCAAATTATCCAAGGCTGCCTTTTAATTTCTTTGGGGGCAGGGGGATTTGCTTGTGAGGAGCAACAACAACTAATTGATAAAGAGTGCGCTTATTCATGAGGGGATGAGGGGTTATCTCTCATATCCGCACAATGACTGTAAATAGGCATTTGTGTCACCAAAATTTTGAATGTGGCTTGCGACCACCAGTGTTGGATGTAGCTCTTAAGGCCGGAAAGATTGAAAGGAGCACTATTGCTAAACTGTGTAATATTAAAAATTCATATAAACATGTCGGCTAATGAGAGGAGGGGTCACTTATACACAGGAAATGAATAAAACTCCCACCAAGCTTGTGGTTTATTATTTCACGGCAGGAATAAAATCCAGGGGTGACAGGTTTAGTCTGTCAGTGGTGGCAGAGCCTGTCATCTCCTGATTTCCTTTTCCTTCTATTAAAATAAAAAAAAAAATCCTGGCTGGATATTTCCTGATGCTGAGTGTATGAGTGACCTCTCCTCCTGCCACCCAGCATATTTATATGGATTTTTATCATCCATGCTCCTTTAAACATTGGTTAAGGGCAAGAAAAATCTGAAAACTGGGATTAATTCACAAATGAACTGACTTTGTGGGAGGCATGGGGAGTGTACTGGAGGAGAAAGTCCAACGATCCAGCCTGCCTCTGGTAAGTTTCTACTCACCATAAACTGTACAGGCTTCTGTGGGAGATGAGGATATATGTAGGATATGCATTTTTCGTGGTCATTCAGGACCTTTAATGGGAAATAAAAGATTATGTAAGTATTAATAAATTATTAAACAACAAACACCTTGCCCTTGACATCTGCCCTAGTAATGCAGCTTAAAGCTGGTTTCCTCATTTGCTATCTTCTTTTTCTCAATGGCATGCTCTCTCCACTGGTCTAATGGAATACAAGCACCCTTGCATATTGGAGGAAGGGCTGCATGCCCTGACCAACAGAGCTTAGATCCTTGAGATTTGTGCTATATTTAGTTTGTGCTGAAGTTGTGCACATATCTCAGTTAACCAAAGCATACAGTTTAAGATGCCTGTTTTAGAACAGATAAGCTTCAGACCTACACCATGGAAAGTGTTGAGAGACGTCTGGCCATGCAGGATAGGCTTCCCTTGGCACCTACTTCTCACTCCTATCCCTACAATAATTTCATCTTTTCCCTTCAAGTCTCTTCTCCAGACATTGCAGCACACTGCAGCAGTCTGTGCTTTTGGTTGGAGCAGTTGCTGTGCCTTAGTGTCTCCCATCAACGGAAAGATTTCTGAATTATAGCTGAGTACAGCCTTTTTACAGAGATGGGGAGGTGGGGAGAGGGGAGGGGGGTTAGGACCAAAAACTTACCAGGAAAGCATGCAGGTCTGTTTTAAATGACTTGTGTCAACTATATCTTTACAAATAGACTTTAAGCTTTAACATTGTGAGGTTGTGCGATCATGTTCATAAACAAACCTGTGACTTCAAAAACTCAACCGTGTTTTTCCTTTTTCTTTAAGTCAGTTGAAGCAGATGTGATGGTCTGCTATACCTTCATTGAGGCATAATATTAATGACAGCATGTGTGCTGTGCCCTTAGGGTAGGTTAGGTGTATATCACATCTAGGTTGGTAAACAATGTGTTTTTCTTTTGTCCCTGTACTATTCTTGCCTATGTGTCGCTGTATGTTCTTTTTTTCCTTTTATTATCTACTCTTACTTACAGCTGCCCTTGTTTGCCTTACTAAGTATCCTTCTTTAATTTCCTTGGTATTCTGTCATTTTTCTCTAGTTCATCATCATGGAAGTAAAATGTTACGTTCAGAATCGAACTCTTCAATTGCTACTCAGCCTCTTATAGGTTGGCAAATATCTCCTTTTTTCATTTCTATAACGTTTCACCTTTACTTACTTTCACTTGAAATCATTTTGTTAAGTTTGTATGTTTTGTTGGTGTGTAGTGCATGCTTTTTATTTTCATTCTTGGGCACAGATTTATAAGGTATGGACTTTGCTGTGGTTAGCATGCATGGTAAGGTGAACATTTAGAACCATTATGTATCCATGTCCTGTAAACCGAGCCGTCTTATAGCATGCTGTGATTTTCAGTGAGAATAATCCACATTTGCTAACAGAACATACACTAGTTTTTGGGCTTTTTGGTTTGTTTGTACAGCAAACCATGACTTTCTAACTAGGATGTCCTCCTAGTTGGTAACCGTACTGGTCTGTTAGATGGGCTTGTTGCATGTTACGTTCTAGTCATCTTTTTGTGGCATTCTTCTTTATACTCTGGTTAGATTAACACGTGGCAAGCAAAAGTTCTGATCTTTGTGCCAAAACACTAAACTTTTACTCCCTTGATTTTATTCTTCTTTTATTTATAATGAACATCTGTTTTGGCAGCATCTGTTAAACTCTCCTTTCTAAATTTAGAGCTTCTAACTAGAATGTCAGAAAATAGATCAAGTCTACATTATCCAGGCAAGTTTTATTAAAACAGTTTTTATTGTCATTCTAACCACAGAAGAACTATAGCAAATGAAGATTAGGATGAAGACCATTTTAAATATTGGGGGTGGGACTGGTGGACATTTTGTATTTGGTGATTGTTTGACTTAAAACCACAACATATTTCTTCAAATTCAGCTTAATACTCAAGGGAGTATTATATGCCTGTGTTTCTAAGTCAAGATCAGACAGAGGGTTAATGTGCTTTATACAATTGATATTTCAGGTACAAATGTTAATATCTTGACACCTTAGCAGTTTATAGATGACTTAAATACAGAATTATAGTCTACTTGACTCTAGGTTCTTCTCTAGAAGTATCCTGATTTGGGATGCTCCATTGGGTAAAACTCACTTAGTCCCAGGATCCCACAGTGATCATATGAGCAGTCATCAGATCGATCGCCATTGCCACAGCATCCCTGCTCTGCACCCTCTCACTGCTCAGAAGACCAAAATGTCTGTTGCAAGGTGCGCATGGAGCCAGAGAAGAAGGAAAACTTTGGCAAAGCATGGTTCTCTGCTGATCGCTGATATGGTCGCTGCCAGATCGCAGTACTATGTGAGTTTAACTCAAATGGCATCCTGATTGGGCATCTCTCCTAAGGGCAAAAGTGTTTTTGGATCTTTGATCCAAATCACTCGACTACTACCTCCATGAAGTTGGTGACCACTAGAGATGGGCGAACTTTGCGAGTTTGGGTTCCCAAACCTGAACACAGAAGTCTGCATTGGAGTTTGGTGTCCTGCCCGAACACAGAAAAGCTGGTTGATGGGTACTGGCACTAGAAGTGTCCTCATTCTTTGGAGCCAACGGCCATCTTTCTGTAGCCCTGGTTGGGGCCAGATTCAAAGGTTGCTCCCGCTGAGAGGAAGAGGATTGCGGGCTAATCTGTGTTACAGCAGTATGCTTACTTCTGCACACTCTGCGCAGCCACCCCCCTAAAGTACGGGTCCCCATGGTTTTCAATTGGATTCCTGAGCCCAAACATTTATTCAAAGTTCGCTCGAACCCGACCTTTAGGGGATTCTCTCATCCCTAGTGATCACCTTGATTGATTATGTATGTATTTAATTTTCTGTAAACTGAATTGAGAATGTGATTATATTTGGTAAAGTCTTGTGTCTTTAATGGGTCTACGCACTTAAAAAAAAAAACTTTGCTTACCTCTCATCCTGCAGGCTCAATCCTTTATAGCTAACAAAGCACACAGAAGCCAGTTGGCGATTATGGGCTTGATTTATCAAGCACTTAGTCCATACGATGGCATTTCAGTGAAAATTAGAAAATTGCAAAATATGGTTTATACATTTTCAGCTCGTTGCTGCAACTTTTAGTAAAAGTTGAAAAAGTTGAAAAGAAAATTATATTTTGCACCACTTTAATTTGCACCAATGTGGCTCTGTCTGGCAGAAGTGCTTGATATATCCGGCCCAATGTTGCTGAACCCTGCTGCAGCCAGCAACATTGAGCCTGTCAGTTGGTGCATATTATTGTTTAGTTTATTAGGTTGCCTAGACAGGGACGTTAGGCATTTCTGAAGTATTAGTGTGTGAATGTATTAGTTCTTTAAAGTAATGATCTTCTTGGTGTGGTGGTCAATCTAAATATTTTTCTTTAGACAGTACATCAACAAAGGTATGCAGACATCCCCTTTAATAAATGGGCGTGGCCAATTAACAAAAGAACTAGTTGGTTTCCTTAAGCAAACATTTGCAGTACATTAGTGCCCTTATTCATCAAGCGATAGCGCCAGGTAGTGTCTGACGAGCGCCAGGTAGCGGCAGCTAACGGCGACTACCGACTCAAGTACGCCCGGCGGCGGTCACAATGACGCATTTATCAAGCAAAATGAGGCTAGCGCCGGCGAGAGCGACGGCTAGCGCGGCATTCATCATGAAGCCGCCTGGACCTCACAGCGCCGCTGCAAATTCCCTCACAGCGCCAGGTATGAGCTGTCGCTCCCTGGCGATGTCCAATGCATTTCAATGGAGCAATCTATAATTAATCATAATTAATTGGTAATAATTTTTTTTTTTTTTATTTAATGTCAAAAAATCGGAGAACACTTCTGCAATGTTAGGATTTATTTTTAAGTCATAAAAAAAAAAAAAAAAAAAATATGTGCAGAATTGATCTAACGGGTCTGAGATTAATGTATTCATATTACAAAATGATTCTAACAACATGTATAATGTTACATTCAAAAAATATGGTTGTTTAGGGGTTAAAAACTAGTTAATACACATCGCCGCCAGCGCTCTGGGGTTTAAACAAGGAATGGACAGCGACAGCACATTCGGAGCGTGATTTGTTGATGAATATGAAGCTAGCCGTTCGCTCTGGCCATTCGTTGTCAGGCGCTCACATACAACGCTGGACCTGTGAAACAGCGACCCCCCAGCCCGTATTCAACATTACCGCACACCGACTGAGTCGCTGTCATCAAGCTAACGCCGGCCAAGCACAGCGAATACTGGCTGGCGCTGAAAAAATCACGCTACAGTCGCTCATCTGTCGCTACCTGGCGCTATTGATGAATCGGCCTCTAGGTCTCTGTGAAGAGTTCATTCATAGCATGCCATCTGTTACACCTGGTAAAATTTCCACTCCCTGTCCAGATCAAGCATTAGTGAAACAGAAATATTGAGTATCAACAATTCAACCAAGAAACAGGTTGAGGGCAATGAATAATTTATTCTGTAACTCTCAAAATTCAGCTTTCCCTGTTCAAAAAAGTCAAGATTATAATTGTGATATAAGCAACATACACACATACAAGCAACATAGGAGGTTTAACCCAACTCTGCAGAGAGATCATCTTGCAGGACAGTAGCAGAGTACTTTTCCACACCAAGGCGACAAATTGACCATCAGCTCAGTGAGGAATTTGCTCTCAATTTCCATGTAAAAAATGCTTATGCTAAAGCTTCCTAAACTAACAGTGTCTTCACAGTTCCTGGCTGACACTGATGAATCTACTTTTTTAAAGCATACATTCATATCGTTTTGGATATATGAGAACTTTTCCCCACCTTATCCTCTGTGCTTAGGCTGTTTTCTATGCCCATGCTATACTGGCAATTGTGCGTGGATGGTTGTCATGTTGATAGTTTGATCATTGCTTTTTAGATTAGATGGTTATTGCTAATGCTTTTACTTTGTGGATTTATCTGGCTATGAATTGCAATTCTAGTACATGTAGTCGTTCAGTACAGTTGTGTAGTAAGTAGTATGATGTATGGTAAACCCAAACTAGACAGTGCTTTAGGAATGCAAATTCTAAAGCTTGCTATTTGCTATAGAAGCTTATATCACAGCATGGCTGATGACAGCCATACTCATGATTTAAAACTTTCACTTATAATACAGAATTAAGAATTGTACAATTTGCAATGGAAACTACATTGAAAAGTATACATATTGTTAGCTTATTTAAAGCTTATTTAAAACTTCTTTTCACTTATCACTCTTACACAAAAGGTGTCACTATAATACTGTCTTAAAGCAGAACAAAACCTGGGTTTTCGACTCCCACAGATTTACGCACCCCGGAGGCATTCCGATTTGGGATGCCCTGCTGTGTAACCCCCCCCCCCCCCCCCCGAGATCTCCATTAAAAAAATCCCATTAAAAACCTTTTCCCAATCCTATGGCGCATACACTGGCTCTTGTCCAATCAGAGCTGTTTGCTGTGTATATTAATGCTGGGCAAATGGCTCTGCTCTCAGAAATTGGAAGTTGCCACGTTTCCAGGCGCAGGTGCGCTCTCTTCCCCCAGCCTAACTGAATGGCTGGGCACAGGAGCACGGTCCAGCCCAGAGATGTCGTGGATGCGACCCCCAATGTTTACATCAGAGAAGGGTCCAGCAGAAAAAGGTGAGTTTTGCAGGGACGGGGGTTCCACACAGGGGAAGGCCAGCAGCCAGTCTTCGAATCTTTTCAATTCCAGGCCATGTTGGGTTTTGTTCCACTTTAATATTTGCCACCCACATTTGTAATATTGAAGTGCAATGAAGTGCATTTACAGCTTTCCATGGCTGCATTGGCTGTCTTCTCCATGCAACTGCTTAATAATTGTAACTGTAATAACGATTTTGACTACATTTGACAGTAATATTGATAAATATTGTAATTTCAGCTAAAGGAAGAACCAATGTAGAGCTACGGGAAAAGTTTATGTTACCTGAGGGAGTAAGCCAAAGCATGACACCTTTCAGGCCAAAAGGTCGTAGGTCAAGACCATCTTCAAGAGGTGGTTCACCCAATAGATCCAACTCAAGCCCAAATACTCAGGCCTCTCCATCCCAGAATACTGGGACTAGTACACCCAAGGTATGTTCATGTGCATGATCATTATCATTCTGTTTCTCAGTTTGTCTTAGATCATTTAATATTTGGGTACAATGGAGATCAGATACCAGTAAAGCTAACTATGTTCCCCAAATGTATGATTTAAAGCGGACCAAAACTCCCATTTTTACCTAGCATCCTCTGAATTGCTTCCCCCATGAATAGTAACTTTTGCCTATTTTTACTGCTCCTGCTTCACTCTAATTCCAGATAATGGCCCTTGTTTTAGCTGTAAAGTTCTGCTTCCTCCATTCATTGCCATTGCTGTGCCACACTTATGCAATGACTAATAACATGCAATCCTACAGAGAGGGAGAGCCAAAAAAAGTGTTCCAGGGCAATTTGATAAGCAAAAATATCCATTTCTAGTTCTACACCTTAAGAAGATTTCACAAGATTGGTGGATTTTGGTCCACTTTAAACAGTAGTTTTTCAATGTTTATATTTTGCAATTTCATTTTATCCTTGTGTCTAGTATGACATGCACAGCCAGCAGTGCTCATTGGATTCAAACTCGGGCTGGGAGCTTTAAAACCTGTGCTGCTGCCACGCTTCTCGAGGTGTACAATGTAACAAGCAGCAGAGTGTCTTGCTATTACATTGTAAAAAGATGACCATCTCCCTGCTGTTGCATTGTAACAGCCAGGTATGTGGCTGCTGTTTACATGTAACAAGGGCAGATCCCTGTTGGTTATATTGTCTAACTCCCACATAGTCAGCTCACACCTGACTTAGATTTTAAATATAGGCTTTATTTTGAACAAGCTAGAAACTCAGATGGTTATTGTAACATGAAATTGGGGAAACTGTAATGCCTTGGTTTGATTAGGTATATAGACCTTTTTATGTTTACATGTTTTTTTATCCCATTAAATGCTTAAAAATGTTTTTTAACACCACCCACATCCCTGAGTGCACATCAGTTGGGATGCCCCTCTGGTTAAAGATAATATGCGCACTTCCACATTCCTGGGGCTGCAGCAACAGCATCCCCTTTTCCGCTGTACATGGCATTCATGGCCCCACACAAGTACCTGGATGAATTCTATTGGCCATTGGTAGTCTGCCTGAGTAATCTTCCACAATTTTGGGCTATCTAGTGATCTTTAGCCAGAGGTGAATCCCAGATAGGAATGTCCCAGGGGTGGAAAGGTTAAATGGAACTTAGAGTAAATTTTGACTTTAGATCAACTTTAGGAATGCACAGTATTTTCACAAATGGTGTTATCAGTGCATTTTCTGCACTACACTTTGCACTACAAAGCAAGTGCTCATTCTCTTGTAGTGTAGTTTGAGGGAAGATAAGAAGAATTGCTAAATTCTTGGCCTTCACTTATAAAGGGAAGTTTTGTTCTAGGGAAGGGGCCTCTCCACCTGGAAGCATCCGCTTGCTGCCACCAAAACTGGGGGAGTGCAAGCTGCAGAACACACTGCCTTCTCCAGTAATATGTTCTCTATGTAGCAGTGTGTACTGAAGCTTCGTTTCCCCCAGCACAGTGGGGACCTGGCACTGAAGATGTTGAATTAGCTAACTAGGGCTTAGGAGACTTTGGAGGGCTTTCAGTACTGAATCAAAGCCTGTCCTAAGTGTTGGCCCACTTTATGTTTATAGAACGGTTTTAGATCACATACAGAATTCCCATTTTTAGGCTGGGCGCAGTGTTTTTTCTACCTCTAGGTAACCTCTAGAGGTTTCCATCTCTAGGTGACAACTGAGCACGACAGTTAGAAAAATTGCTACTTGAAATCTTGATGATTCTGAAAATATTTGTAAATGAATGCGGGGAGAGAGTCAAATTAACCTGCAAAGTCAGGTAAATCACAAAGCAGAAAATATTTTTATGAAACTCTGAGATGCAGACTGCAGTCAAGACCATATAGTCTAAAGGCCACTTGCTTACTCATTCTATATTACATGTCAGCCTGAAAAAAAGATGCAGTAAATGAATATGACGTAAACACCAAATGTTTCCAGCCAATTGTGTAGTAGGGGCAGCATAGTAAATATAGCTTAACCGCTATTCAGAATGTTACAGTATGTCAGTATTGAGTGGGTCACGTTAAGTACATTTACAGCCACTGGTTACCACTAAAACTGTCCTTCCTGGATTTTATACTCCCAGCTGTACACAGAATATATGTTTATATTAAACTGACTGACTTGTTTTACACAGACACCTCTCCATATAACACGCAATTATGGTAAACCTTGGCTGACAAACAGCAAATCCTCAACTCCTTGTAAGAGTCCTGAGCCCCCCGAGCACAGACCCTCATCTGATGAGGTATAGTACACACTGAGCCTCCAGTTGTGGGACTTTCCCAGTCACAACTGCTGAAAGGGCTCGCTAACCCCTGGCGCTGTTTCACTGAAACTCCCTACTGCGTGTTCACACTAACTGACACACATCTGTTATCTTTTCCAGTATTCTTTAGAATGTGGTTCTGTTTCATCCCTATTCTTTTAATATTACCTAATTACCTAATTCTTAAACTTCCATACAATTGATAAGCTAATATTTCCTCTTCATGCATGGTTTTCTGCTCACAATATTTCTGCACAGATTTTGTTTTGTAATATATATTCCTAGTCTTTGATGTTTCTGTTTCCTGTTAAATGATAATAATGTTATAATTGAAATTAGTTTAAAGGAACTATAGACTCACGGGGCTCAGAAACAAGGAGCGGCTCCTGCAGGCACTGTTTGGCATGGCCACTCTATTGCAGTGAGGACATGCACATGCGCTGTAAGGGATGTGGGCGGCATGGCCGTGACAAACAGTGAACGTTCATCAGGTGTCCAAGGAATTATCATGCTTGCCACAGGACTCTTTCTGAAAGACTTGAAGGTTTTGTTACCTGCATGGGACGCCCAATTGCTGATGCCTTCCACTCTGTGACCCCCGGTAAAAGTCTTGCTGTGCAGTAGGAGGGGGGGGGGGGCTTTAGCAATCGGGATGCCCCCACACACACTGGGAACAACTCCCATTTTGTTCAAAAATGTCTGTTGTTCTAGTTTAGAGGCCGTCTCTGCGGAAATGCAAAAGAAGCTGACACCTTACTTCTGGTAAAGTGTTTGGCGTTTGGTTTCCAGTCAAAGATTAAAAACAAATATACCTACCTGATCACAGAACATCCAGATTGTTTTTGTCCAGTCAAAATGATACTTACCTGACCAAATGCAGGCTTGATCCCTTCATTTCACTTCTGAGTGTCTCCTAGTGCACATTTGAGCACCCACCAATGATAGCATATGCCCCTGCTGCCAAGCTATGGGAAAATGCCTCTTCACCAGCAATGCTGAATGCTTCTGAATAGGCAGACTTCCTTGTGATGCTGGTCAGAGGATAAGTTGATGATGATGATAGTTAAAATGAATTAGCTCTTTTAATAGATCATGGGCAATTGATCACCTTTGCCACCTCAACACATTAATCCTGCCCATTATTTGCTTAAACTAGTAAGAAGGATTTAGCATCTGTCAGGATTGTTTGCTTGACAAATGCAGCATAGCAAAATAAATAACCGAGGAAAGGGATGAAATAACCTGAGATGTTCAGGGATGTCCATGATAACAGTCCAGATTAGCTCCTGGCTTTTCTTTTTTTGTCCGTGCATTTTGAAATGACTTTTTAGTTATCCAATCATGCTTCATATAAGCTTATACAGGACACAGAGAGAAGATTATGGGCATTTTGTTGGTGCGGAATAATCAATGAATGCACACATCTAAAAATAGCATCTTGATTAAGGTTAGATGTTGGTTCTCTGGTGCCCAGTACTTACATTATGTTTTGATTATTGAACATAGGGAACACCAATACAAGGAAGTAAACTACGGCTTCCAGGATATCTATCCGGGAAAGGATTTCACTCAGCAGAAGACAGTACTTTACCAACAACAGCCTCCCCTAAACCCAGGGCACATTTTGCAGGTGAGACATCTCAACATTTAAAGTCAAAAATTTAAGTAGCACTATCGCGAAATTGTGTAATGTTAAAAATCCATATTAACACGTAGGCTATTGAGAAGAGAGGTCATTCATTAACTCGAACTGAATAAAACTCCAGACCGCAAAATGTATATAACATAGTCTATATATACACAGCTCAACGAGACACATCAATCAGTGCAAAGGCTTTTCACCAAAGTGCTTCATTAAATCTTCAAATCCAGTGCAAACCATTGTATGGAGCCCATGGTCTTAAAAGTATTGGAGTAATAATTGATTAAAGTGGAGCCAAATTGATCTGGATATTGATGAGCTATCTCTTTATGAGAATCTGGTACGTCATTTTATTTAAATGGGTGATGGAAATATTGCACTGGATTTGACGATTTAATGAAGCACTATGGTGAAAAGTCTTTGCACTGATCAATGTGTCTCACTGAGCTGTGTATATGTAGACTGTGTTATATACATTTTGTGGTTTAAATTTAAAGGACTGTTGTGACATAAGTGCAATGCCCGTAGCAAGAGGATTAATTTGTTTAATGTGAAAAAATGTTTGTATTAGTGCGGTCTTTTTATATTTTTAATTTTATATTTCTTGTCTGTTCATGAATAAAACTCCAGCCAAGCCTATGGTTTATTCTTCCATGGTAGGATCAAAATCCAGGGGTTACAGGTTTAGTCTATGTGGGATGACAGAGCCTGTCACCCCTGATTTCCTCTTACATCCATTAAAATAAAAGAAATAAGCCTGGCTGGATATTTCTTGGTGTTGGGTGTATAAGTGATCTCTTCTCCCGCCATCCAGCATATTTATATGGATTTTTATCATTGGGCCATTTTTTCAGGATAGTGCTCTTATAAAGTCTAAATAAAAAATATATAACTATGAGAATAGCATTTACAATTTTTTTTTTCCTAAATACTAAACTTGATTGGTTGCTAGTGGCATCAAGTCTTAATCTACTTTTCAGATTTCTCCTTGTTGTGTGCTTTTATTAAGGATTGTAATTGTAATTGCTCTTTTATTACAGATTTACGAAAGACTCCCAGTCGAGCTGCTAGCAAGGCAGGAAGCAGGTCAAGTAGCCGGCGGGGCAGTGATGCCTCCGACTTTGATATCTCCGAAATCCAGTCTGTTTGTTCTGATATGTCTGAGATTGTTCATGATGGCCGACCTTCACCACGAGCAAGTTCTCGGTCTTCAACGGGCAGGCCTTCTAAAATTCCCACTCCACAGCGGCGGTCTCCCATGAGCAAGCTAGCAACGACAAAGACAACTAAAAGATAGACTGATGAACTTTGGAAAGTCTTTCATTGTGCATTGCCTATTTAAGTTTCTAAGATGTAAAATATTATGTAGATTATTGTGGAATAATGCAAGAATTTTATTTTAACCCTGCAAATGGCCTTAAATGTGTGTTTTGTCTGTGTCTTTATTTTTTACACATATTTTTATTGACATTTGTGTTCTAGTTTGAAAATGATCGAGGGACAGTGAATTCAACCAACAGACACACTTGCGTGAGGAAAACAAACGGATTCATTGTTGAATGTATTTATTACTGCGATTTGGCAGGAGGTACAATATGCCAAACACTGCTTCATTAGTTACAAATTAAGAATACCTCATAACTATTTATAATAGTGCAGACGGTTGTACATACATACTGTACTATGCTAAAAAAACACTACAAACTCTCCATGCACTTGAATAGATTGATGCACTCTGCATTTATTGATGCAGTTTGAATTTCAAAAACTCACAGAAGCGTATTTAATCACTTGCCAGAAATGTTATTTTGTTTTGTATTTTAGTTTTTATCCTAATTTAAATTATGTCTGTGAGATTTGGTCTTAACAGAACTATTATACAGTTGAAATAATAGCATATGGTGCATATGTTTGATTTTCCTTCGCTTGAGTGGATGGTAAACTTATATCAGACAATTTTTTGTATCCAATCGGTTTTGCTTGCAGAAATCTATGAAATAAAACCTGTCCAAATTGGTTTTCAAGTCTGTTTCTTTGGCTCAGCTATAACATTGTTCTATGGCTGTTTAGATAGTTTACAAAAAACTCACAAAGTTAAGTAAACTTAAAGCAGATGAATCCCCCACCCATCCTTCAGGGCCCTCCCCCTCCATACCTGAGCAGACAGGTGCTGCTGTTGGCTCGGTGGTGGCCTAGTTTTCAAGGAAAAATAGTTTTTTTCATGGCACAGAACTTTTGACATCACCGATTGCCTGATTTCAAAGATGTCGCAGCAACGAGGTGCAGTGGACTGGCTGCACTGCCAGCACACTATTTGGGCACGTTCCCGCTGGCAGAGATCGCATCACGGGGTATCAGGTAAGATTATCATCTCCCTGGGGGGTTTCACACAGTGAGGCATCTGGTGAAGGATAGGATAAAATGAACTTTTCCTTAAAGAGAAACAACAGAATCTTTTATAACTATAGATATCCCCTCCTCCCACCTGCCGCTGAATACCTTTTGGATGTCACTGCCAGCTGATATAGCGGCATCCTCTGTTTCAGGGCCTCATTCTGTGCCCCCTGCCGGCTTAACTGCTTGTAATTTAGACAAAATCCTCCACTGATAGCCACTCTTGTGTTCTTGTGACACTTCCTCCGGTTTCCATTGCACGTTCAGCAGCACTGCGCAGGCACGAGACTGGGGGATGGGCACAGTGTCTGATGGGAGTCAAGATGGCGCTGTCCTATGAAAGATGTCTGGAGTCTGAGGGACACAGACATTAAATGCCCCAGCAATGTGAGTTAAAAAATGCCCAAATTAAAAACTGGAGTGGGGAGCACGCTGTTGAGGGATGGGGAGTTTTCCTGTTCCTATGATGTTTCTCTTTAACACTCTGTACCATAACAGTAGCATACCACAAAAAAACACATAAAAAACAGACCATCCCAGTCACCTGTTTGGCTTACTTATCAAGTGTTCACCTCATTGAGGAAGCAGAAGTGTTGTCCTGAAATGCTAACTAACACAGGTAGGTGCTGCATGTTCATTGTGTGGAAAACATCTCTTTCGCCACTGGATGAATTGGTTGTCTTTATTTTGTCCACCTGTGATGTACAGTAGGACTGTGAGTTCCTGTACAGCATAGTTATTGCATATCCCTCCATACTTTAATGACTATCCCCATTTGGAATGAGTATCTCCTGATTTGTTTAAATTGTCTCTAACTCATTAGAAAATGTCTGCCCTTACATGAAACCAGTTCTGCCTCAAAGCTGAACCAAGAGCAAGGGTATTGTTGAGTAAAGTTACTAAATGTATAACAGATCATTTAAATATAAACGTGGAAGTATATATAAAGGGCAAAGTTATTGAGGGGCAGAAACTGCGGTTTCTTTCAACAAATAGTTTTAAAAAGCTATTTTGTTTTAATCTGTTTGTAGGGACATTCGTCTCAGTTTCCCATTGCAGAATATGGGATCGCTAAAGCTTATTATAGGAAGTGGAAAAGTCATTTACTCATCTAACAATATGATGTTGAATTGCATAACTTTTTTTTATCTTCAAATTACCTCACTGTGCAAATAGAGTGAAAAACACGTACACAAAAGAACTGTCCAAGGAAAACAGAAAGTGGAATTCTTGCAATATATGTGTATAATCTGCTATACACAGACGTGCTTTTGTTTCCCAATGTCATTAATAGTTATTTTGATATGCTGGAGAGGGAGGCCAATATAGATGGTATATCGACCCCAGCACTCAGTCCTGGATAGGGGAATAGATAGCGGAATGATAGTCCGGGATTGCAAAAGGGAAAATTAGAAACTTGTCCAGGAGCCATTAAAGCATTAAAGAAGGTTGCAGGGGCAGTACAGGAAGGTTATATTCAGGGGGCAAAATGTGGAGAAGGGGCGAGAGGTGGGCAGGGAGCACACTGAAAGTTACTTGGTAGGGGGTGAAGCATGGAGGGGGCTGTATCGCTCAGAAAAGTATAAGGACAGCATGTATCTGGGGCAGGCTGCAAAAAGCATGGGGTAGAGAGGGTACCAGTAGATTTCCAAGCAAGGGATTCTGTGGGGAGCACCTTAGGGGGTAACAAGAAATGTGAAGTAGAGATGTCTAAGGGAGGACGTTGAATTTTATATATATATATAAATGCCCATTACAAAAATGTGGGGAGAAGCTATTTCCTGTAAAATCCTCTCTTAAGACTAGGGGGCAATCCTTCAATCTGAAGAAAAAAGATTCAATCTCCAGAGGTCACAATTCTTCTTTACCATAAGAACTATAAATCTGTGGAGCAGCCTCCCACAGAAGCTTTTTATAACATGTAATTACTATTAGCTGTTATGTGTAAATAATAAATAACTTTCCTCAACTCCATCTCTTGGCTGAATCTTTTTTTCAACTGTATCACTCTGATAACCTTTTATTTCTGTACGCTACGCGAGATAAAGCTCTTTTGGCAGCTAAAAAGCTAAAAAACTAATGAGGGCAGCAAAGCCTGTCCTTGTGGGGCTCAACTTTTTGAAAACTGATTGTTAGCCTATAACCTTTGTATGGGGGGGAGGGGGTGGTATAATAGCAGCTATAAAAGTTACAATACTTTCATCCTGCCAGATCTTTTCTCACTTGACTTGTTGCAAACATTATACTTATCAAGAAACGAAGTGCCCTGGGGTAATTAATATGATGTCCTCTGCTAGTTACACTTCAATTTTGGGGCCAGACTCACATTTTGTGACACTGCTATTAGGGTAAGTCTATTGTCTTTTTCAAGGTGGTGGCTACAGTTTTAGGGGGCCCTATGGAAGAAGGGATTCTCCTACTGAGAGACCACTGTACTTTCAGGGGTTTCATGGCTTTGTAAAACAACATACAGTACACAGCAGGATTCTTTATCTGGTGATAGTGGCCAGTTGAAATAAGTCCCCTTCATTGCTTCCTCATTCTCAGTTACTCACTAGTGACTGCCTGATTGCTCTGGGAAGCCTCCTCAAGGTCTCCTGAATAATGTTCACATTTGGTTATGATCAAACTGAATCTATTTCTTATTTAGGTCACATTAACTCCTGCTACTGCTGCAAAACATTATTGATTAGTCTACAATTTTAAGGGACAAATGTTAAAGGTCTTGTCAGACAGTCTCAGAAGTAGGCCAGGCAGTAAGAATGGGAGCATACATTGTATGCTTTGTGGTGCTTTCAGATCTACATGCGGAGGGTCTAGACCTTTCCTGTCCTTTCCCAAAACTCCCAGGAAACTCCCAGGAGGGGGTTTATTCAAGAAGTACTAGTGCCACGTAGTGCCAGATGAACATCCGGTGAATGTCAGGTCCCAGTACAAAAGGTGTAGTTATCAAAAATCCACAGTGCCAGGTAATGTCCCATGTATCATCAGCACCGGCGATGGGATGAGTGCTGCCACTCCTTACAGTGCCAGATAGGACCAGGCGCTCACCCTGCACTGTGAGGCCTTATCCCATACATATCAATAGGCTGGAATGGTTGTCATTTTTTGGCCACTTTTTTTTTTGGGGGGGGGGGCTGGTGCATGTGCCACTGGATCCCTGGGCTGTTTGGTAATGTTTTTGTATGCATCTTTTGCACTTTTGGTTTGTGTTGCAAACTTGTGATTTGGGCCGTGCAAAACTTGTCATATGTTTCAAGTGTCCCCAATGCAGTTGCATGTTTTTTTTGTGCTGCCATTACCCCAAAATAAAAAAGTGGTTTGCAAGACTTATACAAGACCTGCACTACCGCCCAAACACAGGCCAGGAGAAGGCGACCTATCAGTGCCAGCTCTGCAGTCTGGAGACGCTCAAGTGTTGCCCACACATTTTTTTATTAAATAAGGCTGCAGGTTACAGTGATTTCATGAGACTGTAAGTGAACTGACATGCAGGTTCAGATCCTACTAGGCCATTTGTATCTTGTTCCTATCATGTATTCAGTGACTTGGATCTGGTCGCCAGTGTTGTCAGTACTATTCTTACAAATCCCCAAGTCTCATTTCATTAAAGCAGAATTAAATCCTTCCTGGCTACTCTGTGCCAGGGAAGGTCCCAATTTATTGGGGGCCCAAAACTGACCTAAACTACCCCCTTATGCCATTTGTTAGCCCAATAATAGATATACACAGAAGACAGAGCTCACAGAGCAATATATTGGGATAGGAGTTTAATGCACCATCTTTCCCTCCTGCTGTGACTTTAACAAGATGAGTCAGTCTGAAAAGTCTGCCAACTTCCTGCTGAGAAGTCCATTGTGTTACATTGTTCTAGCCAAGGAGCAATTCATTTATCTTAATTGTTTCTATTAGCTTACAGTGCAATATGGTGTGTGCATTGCATTGTGTGATGGAAAAAGACACTGTAGTGTATACTCACCTGTTTTTTATCTAATGGAGACAGGTAACTTTCTTATAAATGTGGCAGCCGCACCTCGTCCAATAAGAAGTGTGCAGCACTGCAGTATGCAGCTATTTCCTGTCCCCATGCCTTAATTTGGTTTCCTGAGGATTCTTGACTGCAGGGGCAACAGTTAAAAGGAACCTAACGTCTTATTTGACTATAGGTCCTCTTGAAAAATATTAAATCTGCCTACTTTATATCCCCCCAGGCAAGCTGTTGATAATGGATTGATGTTCATGCAATCTTGGTGTATTTTGGAGCAATCATTTGAAAAAAAAACACTGTTTAATAATTAAAAGGATTTATTGTACAAAAGATGGAAAAGTAATGTATGTGCATGGCTATGAATGATGGTAGTAGTTCACTGTTACCTCAGATGACATTAGATTTTTTTTTAGGGTAAGAGGTTTTCATTTAAATATTTATATTTAAAATCATAACCATATTGTTTGTTCTACCCCGGTAATTCTTATAAATTCTCCAAATATAGAAAGTGTCATTTCATGGAATGTATTCTATTTACTTGGGAGAAATCCTTATTTTACGCTGTCTAGCAGCATAACCTGGGGACCAGCACCAGATGATTGACCAAGCGGTCTGCATTTGGCCTTAGACATAGAAGAAATGAAATAGCAACTAAAAATACAACAATGGAGGGGTAACAAACCAATATCAACTATTTTTTGAACAAAATGACTAAGGGGGTTATTTAAGAATGGCTAGCGCCAGATAGCGCTTCGTAGCGGAAGGCAGCGTTTGGTGAACGCCGGGCACAGTACACGAAACCACATTTAAGAAAGTGAATCTGGTGAGCGCCATGTATTGTCACATGTATTACTACAGGCGGCTCAGCGTATAGCAGCGGCGCTCTAGGTTCAGGAGCGCCACATATTACCTTACGCTCAGTGTCGCTCTGCCATACATTTCAGTGGAGTTTCATTTGTTGGTGTTTAAATAGCGATTTGTGCAATATATATATATATATATATATATATATATATTTTTTTTTTTTTTTTTTTGCTCAAATCATTGTGTGACCTCTCCTGGCTGCAAACAAGCTTTTTTATATATATTTTTTATATTTCTATGCAGAATTGTCATTACAGGTCTGGCACTAAAGTGTTATTGTCAGTGTGTTAAAACAATGTCATTCCCGTGTTTTCGCTTTGTTACAGGTGTGTATGTGTTCAAAAACAGACTTTAATCACACAGCGTCTAGTGCTCTGTGCTATAGCGACCAGATTTAGAGCGCCCATGCTGTGTGTGTCCTTTTTTGATAAGTATGGTGTAGAATACTGGAAAGACAAGTGTTGCATTGTAGACAATGTGGTTATGAGCAATTAAACACAGAGGTTGGAGAGAAAGCGGTTAGGTATCTGCAAAATAAGCATCCTGTCTTCGTAATAATTAATATAATCAGAACATCTTAAATCAGAACAACAGCAATCATGGGGCTTGATTATGCTTTAGGAGCAAAGATAAAGGCACCATCCTTCACTGGCAATGCGGATTACAGCCATGCTGTGACAGCTTGTACTAGTATTTATAAAAAAAAACAAAGCGGAACAAAATCCTTGTGGCTTGGAATTGGAATCTTTAAGATTGCAGGGCCAGTCACTGGCCTTCCCCAGGGGCATCCCAAATGAGCAAAACTCACCTTCTTCCTGGCACCCCCAGCAATGTCAACATCTGGCAACGCATCCCAGCATCTTTGGTTTGTGCGGGTGTTCCCCACCTACAGCCATTGAGATCGGCCTTCAGGTGAGTCGCCCACTCCCGCTCCACTTGCAGAGAGCCGGCATGTAAACAGAGCCATTTGCCAAGCATTATATAGGAACAGCAAACTGCTCTGATAGGACAAGAGCCTGCGCATGTGCCGTTGGTTCTGACAAAAGGGATTCTTGTGGGTTTCACACAGTGGGATATCCCAATTTGCGATGCCCTAGGGCATGGAACAAAACCCAGGATAGTCAAAATCCCAGCTTTTGTTCTGCTTTAAAAAGTTGTGAAGAGGCCACATTAAGATCTTATTATCTTTCCTCGAACCTTTCCTTAGAACCTTAAGGAATGGGCACACATACTGTAACATAAAACATGCATCAATGTCTAATCCACTTTTAAACTTTTAAATTTAAGTTCAGTCACTCTCCGCTATATCCATGCCACTCTGAGCCAATAAAAAACAGGCAAAAAAGATCAGACCAAAAAATTTGCACAGCCTGGAATGCGCAACATGTGCAGAAGTCTGGCTGATTTTGCATCAGTGCGAGAAATTTAGGGTTGCATGCAAGTTTCTTTTTTACCTTGCCACCTGCAGGCCTGAAATGAATCACGGCACGCAAGTTTGGCTTCTTTTTTACGCTGCACCATGCCTGTCTGTGACCCCTTTCTTTTAGTTTTTGCAATGTTTTAAAACACTTTTAAAAGAACTGTGCCCATCTAAGCTAGTGGGGTGGGGGTATCAGCATGCTACCCACCAGGGTTGACAGTATAGGCCCCCCACAGTTTGGACCCCTTACCAGTTCACCAGTAGTAAAAAGAAAAACACCTTTAACAAACTCATTTTAACAGTACGCATCCACGTCTTCTTTTTTCTTTCACCTTTGGGCAGCATCCCCTCCTCTTGTCCATCAGGTCAGAGGCTCGCTCCTGGTCCAACAGGCTGGGGTCTTCTGAATCTAGCATCTTTTAATCAGTGGGGCATAGGTCCCCTGTCCTTCTACCATGGAATTCAGAGAGGGGTGCTACCAGCCACCAAGGAGGGAAGCATTTATATCACAGTCATGGCCTCTGTGGAATCCCCCCCATGTGACTATCTGCTTTACTGGATAGGAAGAGCATGGAGGGAACTTCTTGGGGTATCCCCTCCACTGACGTATCACCAGGGGCAGAATATCCAAGGGGCCATTATACCATATTTAAGGCTAGGGGGTGGCAAGCCACCTGCCTGACATGCGGTGGGTGGCTTTCTTATATCCTCTGGTGGGGGCATAACTGATAGAGAGCTTTGATCATGGCCCAGGGAATTTTCTATGTGCACATGCCACAACTATAGGGTGTGCAGTGTGCAACCGCACTGGGGTCCAGAAGTTCAGGGGGACCCCAGCATTGTTGCTCCTCCACCTTATTTATAGGACTATTCATCTGCTGTTTTAGTCTAGCTGCATCCGATTAAGTTAAAGGACAGAAAAAAGTTTACTATATGAGCCTTGAAAGGGCCCCATTTATTGCTGACACCAGAGCCCCGTCACGTTTTGTTACGCCACTGGCTCATGATTGTACTTGTTCTGAGAACAACATCACTACCTACCCAATATTCTGGGATTCTCATTTAACCTCATAGGAATCAGGCTGAGTACTGACTGCTATCGTATGATGAGCAGAGCAACTCAAAGTAGGGAACCTTTGCTTAATCCCACAGCATACACACCTTACCTCCCCTACATCTATTCAGGCTGACGTTTTAAAATTGTAACTGTTCAAGAGATGGTGCCTAAATCACTTGAATGAATTATTTTGGAAAGCCAACCAGGAATTAACAGCTTAGTAAATTTCTCCCCTAAAACCCTTCTGTTGCAATCAGTGATATAAGCTTATTGAGGGATTAACAGCATGCAGATGTTTGGAATAGCAGGCAGATTCTGCACTCTTAATATGCACGGCAGTGGCCATTTTGCCACACACCACCAATTCTGAAAAGCCGAGTCTCTCAGTCAAAACGTCCTCATAGCTGACACGGACCTGGTGTGGCAGCACAGGTGAGGATCCGCAGTGACTGTGATACTGATAGCGAGTGCCGTGTCAGGGGAGCGGAGTCTAAGAGGCCACCAGTATTCACCAGAGCCCGCCGCAAGGGTTGGTCTTGTAGCTGCGAGTGACCCTCAGGTCGCTACCCCCCAACAGCGGGGTCAGGGCAGGCAGCACAATCTCGAGATCGAAGGTAAGTAGCCAAGGTCGGGACAGGCAGCGAAGGTTCAGAGTCGGGGACAGGCAAAGGTTGGTACACGGGTGAGCAATACTGGAAACAACTGACTGTCTGCAACCATAGGAAGACCAAGATCCGCACACACAGAAGGGAAGTGCCCTTTAAATATGGGAAGTGGAACAAGATTGGATGACCGGGCACCAATCAGTGGTGCACCGGCCCTTTAAATTTTAAGAATCCGGCACGCGCGCCCCCTAGAGGAAGGGGACATGGCGCCCTGGGTCATCAGAGCGAGGAGAAGGAGGAAAAGCGGCCACAGCCGACCCGCTGACAGGAGCGGACAAGGAGGGAGGACGAGAGGCGCCCGCCCGGGCAGCGGAATCAACAACGGAGGTAAGGGGAGTGCCGCGAGATGGACGCGCGGCACTCGCCCTAACAGTACCCCCCCCCCCCCCCTTGGGTCTCCCCTTCTTCTTGGGACCAAGAAAATCCAATATGAGACTATGGTCCAGAATATTCTCCTCGGGTTCCCAAGATCTTTCCTCTGGACCACAGCCTTCCCAATTGACCAAAAAATATTATCTTTTGCCTCTGGAGACCTTAGAGGTCAGGATCTCTTTCACCGTGAAAACGTCCGGTACCAGAAATTGGAGCAGGCACCAAGATTTTCGAAGAAAAACGATTGCAAATCACTGGCTTCAACAGAGAGACGTGAAAGGAATTGGGGATACGAAGAGATGCTTGAAGGTGAAGCTTATAGCAAACTGATTGATCTGTTGCTTGATCGTATAAGGGCCCAGGTAGCGGGGACCCAATTTGTAGCTGGGAATTCGGAAGCGGATGTATTTCGCGAAAGCCACACCAAATCAGGAGGAGAGTAAACAGGAGGAACTCTTCTCTTTTTATCAGCGCTAATTTTCATACGAGCGGAAGCTTGAAAAAGAGCACGTTGAGTCTCTTGCCAGATGGTGGAAAAATCCTGTGTGAGTTCTTCCACGGCGGGTACTTCAGAAGCCGTGGACAAGGGCAGTGGCGGAAGAGTATGACGACCGTGCACCACAAAGAACTGAGATTTTCTCGTAGATTCAGAATCCTTAAAGTTATAAGAGAATTCTGCCCAGGGCAGAAGGTCGACCTAATCCTCTTGACGTGCAGAAACAAAATGGCGAAGATAATGGCCGAGGACTTGATAAATTCTTTCCACTTGGCCATTTGACTGGGGATGATAAGCAGAGGAAAAGTCCAACTTAATCTTCAGTTGTTTACAAAGAGCCCTCCAGAACTTAGAAACGAATTGTACTCCTCTGTCAGACACGATGTGTGCAGGCAGCCCATGAAGACGAAAAATATGCCTAAGGAAGTGTTTCGCCAGCTGAGGAGCCGAAGGAAAGCCAGGCAAAGGTGTAAAATGCGCCATCTTAAATAACCTATCCACTGCAACCCAAATAACGGTGTTGCCATGCGAAGAAGGAAGGTCAGAAATAAAGTCCATAGCAATGTGTGACCATGGAGTATTTGGAATGGGTAGAGGAAGAAGTAAACCTGCAGGTCTTTGGCGAGGAGTCTTGTCACGTGCACAGATGGTACAAGCCTGAATGAATTCCGTCACGTCCTTTTCTAGAGAGGACCACCAATAATATCTAGAAATGAGAGAACAAGATTTTCTGATACCAGCATGGCCAGCTACATGAGTAGAATGTCCCCATTTTAATATTCTGCAATGTTGGCGAGGAGGCATGTAGGTCTTTCCAGGTGGTACCTGTAACTGAGAAGCGGGAGCAGAGTGGACAAGGCACTCAGGAGAGATAATATGCTGTGGAGTAGATTCTGACCCTGAGATGTCTGAAGAATGAGAAAGGGCGTCCGCCCTGATGTTCTTGGCAGCTGGACGGAAGTGAATTTGAAAGTTGAAAAATATCGACCATTGGGCTTGTCGAGGGTTTAACCGCTGGGCAGTTCCTAAGTAAGATAGATTTTTGTGGTCGGTAAAGATGGAAACACGATGGGCAGAACCTTCCAAAAGATGTCTCCACTCCTCCAATGCTAACTTGATTGCGAGTAATTTTCGGTCTCCAATGGAGTAATTCCTCTCTGCCAGAGAAAACGTTTTCAAAAAGAAACCGCAGGTGAGAGTCCTGCCAGTAGCAGATTTTTGAGTAAGCACGGCTCCAGCTCCAATGGAGGAGGCATCTACCTCAAGGGCAAAAGGTCTAACTAGATCTGGTCTTGAAAGCACCGGAGCAGAAGAGAAGTATTATAGGCCTCTTCAGCCTGAGGAGGCCACGACTTACAATTGACGTTCTTCTTCGTGAGAGCCACAATAGGAGCAACTATAGTTGAAAAGCGGGGAATGAACTGGCGATAATAATTAGCGAAGCCCAAAAAGCATTGGATAGCCCGTAAGCCAGAAGGACGTGGCCAGTCCAACACTGCCTTTAACTTGCTGGGGTCCATCTGGAGACCTCGACCAGAAACTATGTACCCAAGAAATGGTAGAGTGGTATGGTTAAATATACACTTCTCCAGCTTGGCATATAAGCGATGTAAGCGGAGGCGAGGCAGGACTTGCCAGATGTGGCGGTGATGTTCTGCAGGATTAGAAGAGAAGCTGAGTATATCATCCAGGTATACTACCACGCAAGAATACAGCAAGTCTCTGAATATGTCGTTCACGTATTCCTGGAATACGGCGGATGCATTGCATTGCAAAGTCCAAAGGGCATCATTAAGTATTCAAAGTGGCCATCGCTGGTGTTAAAGGCGGTCTTCCACTCATCGCCCTCATGTATACGTATCAGATTATAGGCCCCTCTCAGGTCGAGTTTAGTGAAGATCTTGGCACCAGGAAGTCGATCAAATAATTCAGAAATCAAAGGTAAAGGGTATCGATTTTTTACGGTAATCTTGTTGAGACCAAGGTAGTCAATGCAAGGGCGTAGTGAGCCATCTTTCTTGGCCACAAAGAAGAAGCCTGCGCCTGCTGGAGAGGAAGACTTCCGTATAAAGCCTCTTTGGAGATTCTCCTGTATATATTCAGACATAGCCTGAGTCTCAGGAGCCGAGAGAGGATAGATTCTGCCATGAGGTGGAGTGGTAACCGGCAAGAGGTCGATAGGGCAGTCATAGGGTCGATGAGGCGGGAGTACCTCCACTTGCTTCCTGCAAAAAACATCAGAGAAGGCCTGATAGATCACAGGCAGGCCGGGAAGTGGAGCAGAAGCAGGAACAGGAACGGACTTCAGACACCTCTTGAAGCAGGCAGCACCCCAACTCTTGATATCGCTGGTATTCCAGTCAAGAGTGGGATCATGACGTTGAAGCCAGGGTAGGCCGAGGAAAATCTGAGAGGTACAGTGAGGGAGCACGTAGAACTCAATATTCTCTTGGTGAAAAAGTCCAGTCTGCAACCATAGGAAGACCAATCAGTGGTGCACCGGCCCTTTAAATTTTAAGAATCCGGCGCGCGCGCCCCCTAGGGGACGGGACGTGCGCGCACTGGGTCATCAGAGTGAGGAGAAGGAGAAGGAGCGGCCGCAGCCGCCGCACCGGAAGACGCCAACCCGCCGACAGGAGCGGGCAAGGAGGGGGACGAGAGGCGCCGCGAGATGGACATGCGGCGCCCGCCCGGGCAGTGGAATCAACAACGGAGGTAAGGGGAGTGCCGCGAGATGGGCGCCCGGCACTTGCCCTAACAATAGCTATATGTAATGATCTCTTATTTCTAGCTGGACATAGTGAGCCTTTAGCTGTAATGACTAATCTTTGAATAAAATACACTGTATTCCCTGACCGAATGCTTTTGTGGCAGCTGCCACCATAGAGATACATTGTAACAGCTCCCCTCACACAGATTGCTTTTGCTGCATTAACTGTTTATTCAGTGTTCATGTGAGTGACAGGCAAGGTTCTTCTTGTTTTGGAAGCATATATCTCTCAGTATGGTGTGAATTGCTGCTGGCACAGCACCCCCTAATTCTCATGTGTAAGCGCGACTATCAGGTGTGTGGCAAGATGGCCACTTCCATGTAATTCAAGAGAAAATAATCTTTATGCCATTCCACAACATCTACATGGGGTTAAGTTCTCTCCAACTTCTTATGCCACTGATCATAAGAAGGGAAGCAATTTACTAAAATTTCTTTTTTTGACTGTAGGTCCGCTTTAACCCTAACAATGCCCTTTAATTTTATTCCAAGAGTGAAACAACCTCCTTGTGTATGTTCTATTTATAAATAAATGATGCCCATAATTTGTTTGTTCTTATGTGTGATCGAATTATGGGTTTACAAAGAGAAGATCTTGTTAGAAAGCCTTTTTCTAAAAGATGAAACTGTTGCACTTTAATTGTTCTAAATTTAGAGCCATGTCAGTAAGAGCCCCGGAGATGCCGGCCAGAGCTCTTTGCCTGCCAGTGTCTGCTATTCCAATCAGTATAATTGTTGTGAGCAATTGCTCATAGTGAGCTATTAAGCAATGGAAAACTGAGCAGACTGGAGTTTATTATGTATCTGATTCATGCCTTGGCAGGGACCAGTATCTCGATCCAATGTTTTACAGCACTGTAATTGTATCACTGTGGATCAGCTTTGCCATATATGCACATAACGCGCAGATCACTCCTCCACGTTGACCAGGTCGAATGGAAGGTATTTGAAATATGCTGCAATTGCTGTGAAAGCTGGCTGATTGCTGAGATCCTATTTATTCCTATGGTACCCCCGAGAAAAGAAAATATTCTACTATTGTAAATAGTGACATTTCACTGCATTAGCCTTCACATCTTGTAATCTTTACATAAAACATAACAATAGCTATAGTTAAAGGCCAACATCTGACAACATGTTATATTTATTTTTTGATAGAATTACTGCTGCGTCTATTATGCTGGCTGTAACTCCATTGAGAAGATTTAGCGGTGCTTTCTATTTGCTTTGACCAAACTGAACATTTATCACAGGGTGTCACAGGGACCGGAAGCGTGTCACCGGTTATCACTGGTTATTACCCTTTGATCCAGATGACACCCATGGAATTTTTGTCCCATACACTGAGCCAAACGACGCTGCTCCAAGGGGAATTAGAGATGAGAATATCATGAATAGGGGTTAGCACCAGGGCTGGCTCCAGGTTTATAGAGGCCCTTGGCCAATAAAGTCTGAATGGACCTACATCACTCAGTGCAGTAAAAGTACCTTTTTGATTAGCAGTGGTTCCCAGCGGGACTGGGTGGACTGCAACTTCTAACACCTCCGTCCAATCCTGCCTCATTGTTTTCTCCCCTAGCCCTACTGTACCCCCCCCCCCATCCAAGGCACCCCAGCCAATTTTGTGCCTCCACAACCTCAGTATCACGTCTGTGGGGCCCATAGCCACCCCTGCCACATAGTTGGCCACTACAATACTAAAGCTTTGCTTCCTCCTTCCACCCTGCCTATGATCTGCCATATCCTGTTGGCGGCCTTTGAGGAGAGCGTTGACAGTAACACCCATGTTTCCCAGTAATAGCAAAAAAAGCCCGTGCTGATATCACAGCTAAAAACACAGTTTAATACAGTCTCAGCATTCCCTCTGCGGACTACTTGGTATTTACACTTAGCCAGCATTCATGAAATCAGGCCCTTTTCCTCTTCAATTAGGAGCCTTGAAGAGCATGTGGGGCTCTAGCATTCTTGTAAATTACATAAACTTTTGCTGTGTACCATTGAATCTTGATTTTATGAAGTCTTGTGGCTCTTTGCTTCTTAGTTTTCTTTTATCTTCCTGAAATAACTGTTTTGTGCTGGCTCCTCTGAAGCTCTGCATCCATGTTTGCACCTGTTCCTGAAATATTACCTCTTGTAATGGCAACTCCTTGGACTCTTGAAGAGGGACTTTTAGACTCCAGGGCCATCTGAGTCCTACTCCTTGGGGAATCCCAAATTGGGAAGCCCTGCTGTGTGAAACCCTGGATCAGCCATTCCACTCACCTGCTCCTGGAGCCCTTTCCATGTCTCTGCACTGCAGCCGCATCACCACCCACCTCTAGCCATGTTTTTACCCGCGCCAGGCCTTACTGAATGCGTGGTGCTGGCGCGCCACAGCTAGAAGCTGAACGGGAGATGTGGTCAGCGGCGCACTTGGCTCTGCTCAACTGTTTAGCCGCTCAGGTGGCTTAGCCGAGGTGAACTTGAGCGCACTGATTGGCTGAGTGGGACGCTCGCTTGGTTTTGGCCAAGTCTGCGCTGTGCCAGGAAAGTGAGCGGAATGGGCAAACTATGGGGATACACATTGTGGGGCATCCAGGACAAGGCCCTCCTTAATGTCTGCACTAGATCCTAGTCATTTATGCCTCTGATGTGAAGTCTTGCCCTGTTCCTGCATCCACCCAGGCTGAGGATATGGTGATTTGCTGGCTGCCCCAGCATCTAGCAGGGCCATACTCCTGTATCCAGTCAGTCCCTGCTTTTGTCCCCACTGGGTCCCTAATCCTACTATAGTTCCACCCACCATTATCCTGCTGTGTATTCACCTAGTGACCTTACTCATCCTGTTAAGTTAAACTGTTTTGCCTGAGAATAAACTGTTTGGACACTATTCAAATCTGTCTTGTTTTGTGGCACACCTCAGTCATATATTACCTGGTGTTAGGCCTGAGGGTCCACATCCTGCACTGTAACAGTTTGCGGGGCCTGTGACACTAAGGGACACTTGCACAATAGATTGCCCCCCCCACCACCTGGCAGCAGAGGGAGCAGGGCTGTAATGCCTGCCAACTGTTTATCTAATGTATTGCTGTGTTCACAGTGATCCAGCTTCTGCATTGTCTAAAGTTCCCACTGAAGCATTATTCTAGCGCTTTATTCACATTACTATTGTCACTTTTTGCATAAATAGGTTTGGTGTGCAAATGACACGCCACACTTCTGCTTATGCCTTGTCCAGACGCAAATGGAAAATAATCTGGACTCCTGTGGCATAACAGACAAATGCAGTGGTAATGATAGAGCATCCTCCCTGGGACTGACCTCCTAGGGGCCTACTGAGACAGTAATGCCACAAACCTGCAACCAGCTCTAGCTGTGGTGCCAAAATAGAATGAATCCATGACAAACTATACAGATATTTGGTTGCCTGATTTTTCGAGTTAAAATCTTTTTAGCTTTAGCAGTTCTGTGACCGTAATTTCTTTGCTACCTTTATCTGCATATTAAAGTACCAGTAACTGGTAAACCGGACCAACACCCGTTTTTACCTTAACGGGTGTTGGTCTAGCTGTGTGGTCATTGTAAGAAGTGAGGGGGGGTATCCAGAATGCTGGAGCCCCCCCCCCCCTCGCAGCAAACCGCATATATAGCTTGTTTTACTCACCTTAATAACGAGCCAGCGGCAAGAAAGGAGTCCCACGATTGGCCGCCGGGTGGTCATGTTCCAAATGGAGTTTTTCAAAATGTGGGGAGTCTTTAAGTTAGAATGGCTGCTGCATTCCTTAGGGAGGCAGCTGCACAAGAAATGTAGCAGCCAATCTATCTGAAAGACATACACATTTTGAAAAACTCCATTTGGAACACTTCTCTTTGAAACAACTGGGAACTATTGAACACTCAGCCCCAGCGAAGGACTGCAAACGGCCCACTGGCCATTCGCATGAAGATGAGCACAGCCCCACAGACCACAGAGGAGTGGGACACACCACGGATCAACAGAATCTTCTCTATTTATTTTATTCTTTATTTTTATTTTATGATAAATAATGCTTTATTTTATTTTAAATTAAGTTAATCAATTAATTTAAGGCTTATTGAGAGAGTCGGCTCTATTTGGAGTGCAACCAACTCAGGAGAGGAAACTCCCAAAGATGCAGCCACGCTAATTCAGACAGAATCCAAACCACCCAATCAGCAGGACCTGATGTACTACATATAACTCCCCAGGCGATAAATCCTCAGAGACCCAGGGTAGGTCGCTGTACCCCCAGGCCGTGGCGGTGAGTTTTCTCATTTTTTACTTTTATTAGTAATACCATTGCATTGTTACAATTCCATCTGATCATATGTGAATTGACAGAAAGTTGCTGGGTAAATAAAACTACACGGCTCAGAGTAAAACATTTCAATTTAGAAGTTGTTTGCCCTCCCCAGACACTCTCTGGATTGAAAACACTTCCTAACAAAACACACCTAAAGCGCGCCTAAACGGACTTTCCCCCATTTAAGGAATCAAAGTTTTCTCATATCCCAAGCTATACATGTGGTTTGCTGCGAGGGGGGGGGGGCTCCAGCATTCTGGATGCCCCCCCTCACTTTTTACAATGACCACACAGCGGGACCAACACCCATTAAGGAAAAACCCATGTTGGTCCAGTTTAAATTAGCATTATTACAGTTGAAAGAAAATAAATGTGAACCCTTTGGCACTAATATCTACCTGTCACTAATATTAAATGCAGGACCAGATTACGTGTGGTGGAGGCCCCTGAGCACAATATCTAGAGGAGGCCCCTGATGCAGTATTTCCTTTAACGTTGATGTCCAGTCTCTTTTTAACACCCCCCAGCTCTGTGCCGTGGTGCTGAGGCCGGGGGGAGAGGGGGGGGGGGGGGGACAAGCTTCATAATTGTTTGTTCTATGTGTTCTTTGTGGCAGCCCTGGCCAATTTCATCATTGTCAGCCCTGGCCGCCAGTCCAGAGACTCCAGACCAGTCCAGACAATAAGTCATTATTTGATGAAGGCCTTCTTGCAAGGTAAAGTGGTGAGGGCCCAGTGGGGTGGAGGCCCCTTTGCGCCCTTTTTATTATCCAGCCCTGATTAAGTGATCTGACTGACCAAATAAAAATCATCACAACACCCGGAGTGACGTAAGAAGTAAGTGGATTTAGTAACCTGTAACCCTCCTTTGCACAATTTTGTAAAATCCTTCCTGCAAATGTTCCTGGTTCAATGTAGCAGACCTAGACCCAAATGACCCATAGGACTGTTATATTACCCACCTATTGGTCACTCCAATTTGGGATGCCTGCCCATCACCCACCTACTGGTCACTCCAATCTAGGATGCCTGTCCATCACCCACCTACTGGTCACTCCAATTTGGGATGCCTGTCCACTAAAAGCCTCAGAGGAATATCCAAAACTAGGCTTTCACCCTCCAAGACCAATGCATTTATGCAAGCTGCATCAGCCATTGCTTTTACTGCCAGTTAGAAATAGGGTTCACTTGACATCTGGCAGCACATGAGGCAAGCTGGCTGCTGAAGCACTGAAAGGGTGAGTGCTAAAGCCCAATATTCTAAGTATGTCACACACCCCGCTTCAAGAAATTCATAACGTGTGGGTAATACTGACCTGTAGAGGGCGATATGCAGAGATGCCAGGAAAAAAGAGAGCCCCTCCCGGTCCATAAATACCTGGGACCTCCCACTCATTACCCAGTCTTCATCTCTGCAGTCGGCGAGCAAGTCAGAAGATGTGGTCTCCTCCTTGCACAGGGGGATTTCAGGTAGCCGGGATGACTCCCGGCCCTTTAGTTATCTATTTCCGCCTGGATCTTTTTTTTCTGTTACCTCATGCCTCCCAGCCTAGGCTGACGGTCCGGGTGAGGGTAGAAAAGCACCCTTGGTGCTTAAGAGCAAATGCTCTCCCGTGAGACCCTATACAAGAGGGTAGGCGGTGATCCGGGACGGTGACCCTGGTTTGGGATGCCCCGTCCCTTGGCCTTACACTTTGGGTGGTCCCCCCCTTTGGGTAATGCCCCTCTCTCTAGCGGGATAGCGGAGGGTAGGACCAGGGCCCCTTATTCGGTGTTAGGTCCAAATTTTGTAATCATTAATTCTTAATAATGTTTTAATGTATTAATTTATGAAATTATCCTCCCAATAGTTATTAACTTATTTATTACTTCATAACAGCGTGTATTTCTCTGTCAAAACAGCGCTGTGGCCGCCATTTTTATGCAGGCTTTCTCCCTGAGGTAAAAGGGGCGGGGCCGGGCGTCAGGGTCAAAGCCACAGCCCGCTCCCCTCCTTCTGTCTCTTCTGAGACCGGCGCCGCGGCCGCACATGGCTGTGGTGCCGGCCTTTTTGCATTGTCATGGCGGAGGGGAGCTTTCACTCTTGGGGGCGGGGCCGGGCTTTCCAGCGCTGCGGCCCGCCCCTGTGTCACAGGCACCGCTGAGGTGCTTTTCTCTGTGCCTGTGGCCATGCCCACCTTCTCTCCTCAGAGCTGCTCTTTACCTCACGGAGAGAGGAAGTGGCTTCTGGATCACAGTGAGTGGCCCGGTGGGCCCCCCTTCTGTCCCATCACCTATAATTTATATATTTTTATGTCATATAAATATATATATTTTATACTCCGCTTTTCATATTAGCCTTTTTTATTATGTCTTTCAGATATAACCTACAGTGGTGTTAGGGGGTTTCTCCCGGTCCTAGGGTCCCTGGGTTCTTAATTGGCTTATTGCAAATCCTCCCACTTGGGACATTAAAGGGGCATCCCGGGTTGCTTATATGCGTAATTCCCTCGTCATTGCAACCAACTATAAGTTCACCTTATGGAGGCATCCCCGGATACTGGGCTCGGGCTCCCCTCGGGGCAATCCTGGAAGTGTATGGGGTGTGGGGTATCCCTTACTGGCGATGATGTATTTCTGTGTATACCATGCGCACAGCAGACTATTACGCGGCAGTCCGGACCCCAGGCGTCTGGTTCAGCGCCGCCGGTCTCTCCTCCCCCCCCTCCCAGTTTGATCCGTGCCCAGTCTGACGTTGTCATGGGCGGGCAGTTGCAATCGGAGATGTGTGCCCGATTGGCCAATCTTGAAAAATTATTCTCCAGCACGGTCACCAGAAAGGCTCCGGCTAAGAGAAAGCACTTGTCGCCGTCTTCACCGGCGGCCAACTTGGATGATCTTGATAATCTGGGCTGGTCTGATTACTCCCAACTTGAGGAAGGGGAGGTATATGAAGAATCAGATAATTCAGACGATCAGCAGTTTGTGGGTGCTGATACCGAGCGGGGCTTGGGGAGGTCTTCGGATACTCCTAATGTTCTGGTTTAGATGTTTGAGGTTTGGCAATTTCTCCTCCTGAGGCGGTTCCACAGCAAAAGGGGGAATTTTTCGAGGAATCCAGGCCGCGCTTGGAATTTCCTAACCAAAAGCATTTTGATGGGATTATTGCTAAGGAATATCCCTTTCCCTTGGATACGGTTAAGCGTTGGGCGTCCCCTCCCGAGGTGGATGCACAGATTCTGGGTTTATACAACACTACTGTTTTAAATTCTCCTGATTGCTCCACGCTTAAAGATGGTGAGAATAAACGCATTGACCAAATGGCTTGTCATGGTTTTGCCAGTGTTGGGTCAGCCATGAGGCCGGTTTGTGCTTCAGCGCTGCTGGTGGTGGCTACCAGGTCGGTGGACCTGTTGACTTCTTCCGGGTTAGATCCGGATAGTGACAAGTTCCTTGGCCTTAAAAGGTGTAAATTGTTTTTGTCATTTGTACTAGCCGCCTTGGATGACACACTGATGATGTGTGGCAGAACGTCGGCTCTATTGGTGACTATTCGGCGTTCGGTTTGGTTGCGCCAGTGGGCGGCTGATTTTGTGTCTAAAAAGTCGCTGACCGCTCTTCCCTTTGTGGGATTACGGCTCTTTGGTGAGAAGTTGGATTCAGTTGCCAAGGGTGGTAAGTTACCTCAACGCAAAAAACAGCGTCGTCCCTTTCGGGGGGGCGGGTTCCTTTGCTCCTTCCTTTCGTGGGGCTAGAGCTGGCAGAGGAATTGTTTTACCCGCAGCCAGAGGAGATTCCTGGAACAGGGGCAGAGGACGTGCCCGCCCAGGATACAGCTGGGGCTCTAAGCCCAAATCCGCTGCCAAGCCAGCTCAGCAATGAGGGGGCGCCCTCACCCATGTGGGTGGGGGGACGGCTGCAACACTTCTCCCAGGTCTGGGACCGGGAGGTCTCGGACAGATGGATCCGTGACTTCCAGCTACAAGCTGGAGTTCAAGCTCCGGCCCCCTCCCAGATTCCTCAGGTCTCGGATGCCTTCGGACCTTCTGGCCGCGCAGGAGCTCCAGGCGGCAGTAAAGAGTCTGTTGGATATGGCAGTTATTTGCCCAGTGCCCCCCTCAGACAGGGGTCAGGGCTTTTATTCAAATCTGTTCAAGGTGCCCAAGAAGGATGGCTCGGTTCGACCCATTCTGGATCTAAAGATCCTCAACAGGTTCGTCCGTACGCGGAAATTTCGCATGGAAACGCTGCGTTCAGCTATCCATTCTCTTCGGCAGGGGGACTTTCTAACGTCCGTAGACATCAAGGACGCCTATCTGCATGTGCCGATTTTTCCAGCGCACCAGAGATTTCTCAGGTTCGTGGTGGAGGATCGGCATTTTCAGTTTGTGGCACTTCCTTTCGGTCTTACCTCGGCTCCAAGGGTTTTCACCAAGGTGCTGGCCGGGGTGATGGCTCTCCTCAGAGCCCAGGGTATTCGCATTGTCCCTTATCTGGACGACCTTCTCATTATGGCATCTTCCTTCAGCCAAGCGGTATTGGACACCAGAACTGTGGTGTCCACTCTGGAGAGATTCGGGTGGGTGATCAACTACCCCAAGTCCTCCCTTTCTCCGTCCAGTTTAGTGTCTTTTCTGGGAATGTCCCTGGATACTTCCCAGGCTAGGGTGTTTCTTCCTCAGTCCAAGGTTCTCTTGATTCAGGAGTTGGTTCGACTCCTCCTGTCTATCCCTCGTCCAGCCATCAGACTGGGGATGAGGCTGGTGGGATTGATGGTAGCCTCCTTCGAAGCGGTTCCCTTTGCTCAGTTCCACACATGGACACTCCAGCTCCATCTGTTGGCGGCCTGGGACGGGTCGCCACTGTCATTGGATCAGTCCTTCCTGATGACCCCCCGGGTTCGGTGCTCCCTTCAGTGATGGCTGGATCCAATCAATCTGTCGAGGGGCAGATCCTTTCTGGCCCCTTGTTGGGAGACGGTCACCACGGATGCCAGTATATCAGGATGGGGGGGGTTCTGGAAGGATCGTCAGTTTCAGGGACTGTGGGGGGCTCAGGAGGCTCACGAGTCCATCAATGTTCTGGAATTGAGGGCCATCAGGATTGTTCTGTTTCACTTGACTCATCAGTTGCAAGGATTGCCGGTTCAAGTCCGGTCGGACAATCGGACGGCGGTCGCCAGGGAGGGACTCGCAGCAGGAGTGCCCTCAAGGAAGTGTCTTTGAGTCTGGCCTGGGCGGAGACCCACGTCCCGTGCATTTCAGCAGTTTACATTCCGGGAGCGGAGAACACAGAGGCGGACTCTCTGAGCAGGTTCTCAGCTCACCGGGGGGAATGGTCTCTCAGCTCCAAAGTGTTTCGCTTGATTTGTCTCAGGTGGGGGTCCCCGGTGGTGGACCTCTTTGCCTCTCGTCACAATCACAAACTTCCGACATTTGTGTCTCTCTCACGGGATCCACTGGCCCTGGAGGGTGCGTCAGCAATTCTGGTGGCTCCAAGGTGGCCAAGACAGGTTTGGTTTGCAGATGTGGTAAGGTTAGCAGAGGATCAGTTCGTTCTGCCCCTGCTGCCGGATCTGCTCACCCAGGGTCAACTACGCTATCCCAATTTACCAACGCTGGCTTTGACAGCGTGGCTGCTGAAACCTCCATCTTGAAGGAGGAAGGTCTTTCCGATGCTGTGATTCGAACTCTCATTAGTGCTAGGAAGCGGTCTTCCTCTAATATCTACTATAGGACTTGGAGGTCTTATATTGATTGGTGTGAGATCAGGCTGTTGCCTTGTAGGGAATTTTCCATCTCCAGAATCCTGGAGTTTCTTCAACATGGTCTGGACCTGGGGCTCCAGCTTAGTACTCTGAAGGGGCAGGTTTCTGCCCTGGCGGTGTTCTTTCAAAGGTCATTTGCCCTACATCCTTTGGTTAAGACTTTTTTCCAGGGAGTCACGCACGTGCGGCCTCCTAGAAAACCTTTGCTCCCTGTTTGGGATTTGAATTTGGTTCTTTCTGCTCTTCAGGATTCTCCTTTTGAGCCCTTGAATGATATTGCCTTGTCTTCACTTACACAGAAGGTTGCCTTTTTGGTAGCCATCACTTCGGTTAGGCGTGTCTCTGAGTTGGCGGCTTTGTCCATTCAAGCCCCGTACTTTGAGGGGCATCAGGACAAGGTGGTTTATTGTTTCAAGTCCGATTTCCTTCCTAAGGTTGTTTCTGCCTTTCACCTAAACCAAGACATTGTTCTGGCCTCTCTGTGTCCTAATCCCAGCAATGACAAGGAGAGGGCCCTGCATTCTTTGGATGTGGTTCGTGTTGTGAAGTATTATTTGGAGGTAACGTCTTCCTTTCGTAAGACGGATGCCTTTTTTGGTGCCCTCCGGGCCCCGAAAAGGCTTGGCGCCTGCCAAGTCTTCCATTAGTAAATGGATCCATCAGACCATAGTTGGGGCCTATTCTGCCAAAGGGAAGGTACCCCCTTTTCGTGTTACTGCTCATTCTACTTGTGCGGTTGGGGCGTCCTGGGCTTTTCAGCACCAGGCCGCTGTTGAGCAAGTTTGTAAGGCTGCTACTTGGTCTTCTGTTCACACTTTTTTCAAGTTTTACAAGGTTGATGTTCGGGCCTCAGTGGATGCTGTGTTTGGCCGCAAAGTTCTGCAAGCTGCAGTGGTTTAAGTTGTGCCTTGTTGCCTTGTTTTGGATCCCCGCCCTTTATGGACACTGCTGTTGGATGTCCCACACGTTATGAATTTCTTGAAGCGGGGTGTGTGACATACTTAGAATAATACCATTTTGTGAATACTCACCTGTAAAATGGGTATTATAAGTATGTCACACACCCCGCTTCACCCTGCGCTTTTGTATTCTGGATCCTTTATATGGTGAACTTTGCGTTGTTATGCTTTGTGTTGGGCTCTTCCTGGTCCCTTACCTTACTGCTGTTCATATACTGGGTAATGAGTGGGAGGTCCCAGGTATTTATGGACCGGGAGGGGCTCTCTTTTTTCCTGGCATCTCTGCAAAACCCCCCTTTTACAGGTCAGTATTACCCACACGTTATGAATTTCTTGAAGCGGGGTGTATGACATACTTACAATACCCATTTTACAGGTGAGTATTCACAAAATGGTATTTTTTGGTAATATGTCTCTGTAAATTTGAACTTAGATAACTGCCAGCATTTTGCAGGTAATGAATGCAGGGTTCCAGGTAGATCCCAAGGGTAACTTGTTCTTAAAATGGATTTGCAGAATCCCATAGCAACTAGTGTCTGAGTTGTATTCATGTTCTTTTTCTCATTTAAATAAACGGTCTAATATAAATGGTGACTTCTAATGAAGTTTGTATGCTGCCTTTATTGTTATTTACACTGTGTAGAATGCCTGCATATTATGTATTCCTTCACTGCCCCCTAGTGGAGTAACAATAACATAAAAAGTTACATCTCTGTAATAAATGTATGAGGATTGCAGTAACATTTTACCACAAAATAACGCCATTATTAGAACAGTCGCCAAAAGATGATGACCAAAATGACAAAATGAATAAGCAGAAGTAGCACATAATATGGGTAGTTGTATGGATATTAACATAGAGCCAATCTGAGTATAAAGGCCACAGTTTTGCTTTATCTATAGACAAACGCTCACTCACTAGCTTTGGGAAGATATTTGCAGTGTCCCAGCACATGGCTGCTCCCCAGGACCTAAAGAGGAAGCCAGTGCTTACAACTTTCTCATTCATCGTATGGCTGCCAGTCACGTGACTGCTGGTGATCAATCTGGTTTGCCAAGTGGGCTTGCACATAAAATGTATTTATTATTTATTTATTTATTTTAATATTCAACTTGTTTATAAACAACATAGAAGATGGAATTAGAAGCACTGTCTCTATTTTTGCAGATGACACAGATATATGTAGCACAGTTCAGTCCATTGAAGATGTTCACAAGCTTCAGGCTGACTTGGACACTTTGAGTGTCTGGGCATCCACTTGGCAAATGAAGTTCAATGTGGAAAAATGCAAAGTCATGCACTTGGGGTCTAATAACCTGAAGGCCACATATGTCCTCGGGGGAGTAAAACTGGGAGAGTCACTTGTTGAGAAGGATCTGGGGGGTACTGGTAGATCACAGGCTAAATAACAGCATGCAATGCCAAGCAGCTGCTTCCAAGGCCACCAAGATACTATCATGCATTAATAGATGCATGGAATCACCTCTTTACAAGGCACTGGTAGGCAGTTCTGGGCACCCATTAATAGAAAGGACGCTCTGACTCTGTAAAGAGTGCAGAGGAGAGCCACCAAACTAATAAGAGGAATGAAGGATCTTAGGAAAGATTATGAGAATTAAATCTGTTTAGTCTTGAGAGGAGACGACTAAAGGAGGATATGATTAACTTGTATAAATATATGAATGGTCCATACAAAAAATATGGGGGGATCTTGTTTAGTTTACAAAAAAGCTTTGCTTTCAACAGGACTAGGGGAGGCCTGGAAGAAAATGCAAAAATAAATACCGTATTTGCCGGCGTATAAGACGACTGGGCGTATAAGACGACCCCCCAACATTTTCACTCAAAATATAGAATTTGTTATATACTCGGCGTATAAGACAAAAACAACCTGAGCATGTTAGCAGAGATGGGGTAATAGAGAGATGGGATGGGACAGAGCTGGGAATAGAGAGATGGGATGGGACAGAGCTGGGAATAGAGAGATGGGATGGGACAGAGCTGGGAAAAGAGAGATGGGATGGGACAAAGCTGAGAATAGAGAGATGGGATGGGACAAAGCTGGGAAAAGAGAGATGGGATGGGACAGAGCTGGGAAAAGAGAGATGGGATGGGACAGAGCTGGGAATAGAGAGATGGGATGGGACAGAGCTGGGAAAAGAGAGATGGGATGGGACAAAGCTGGGAATAGAGAGATGGGATGGGGCAGAGCTGGGAATAGAGAGATGGGATGGGACAGAGCTGGGAGAAGAGAGATGGGATGGGGCAGAGCTGGGAATAGAGAGATGGGATGGGACAGAGCTGGGAATAGAGAGATGGGATGGGACAGAGCTGGGAGAAGAGAGATGGGATGGGACAGAGCTGGGAGAAGAGAGATGGGATGGGGCAGAGCTGGGAATAGAGAGATGGGATGGGACAGAGCTGGGAATAGAGAGATGGGATGGGACAGAGCTGGGAGAAGAGAGATGGGATGGGACAGAGCTGGGAATAGAGAGATGGGATGGGGCAGAGCTGGGAATAGAGAGATGGGATGGGACAGAGCTGGGAGAAGAGAGATGGGATGGGGCAGAGCTGGGAATAGAGAGATGGGATGGGACAGAGCTGGGAGAAGAGAGATGGGATGGGACAGAGCTGGGAATAGAGAGATGGGATGGGACAGAGCTGGGAATAGAGAGATGGGATGGGACAGAGCTGGGAAAAGAGAGATGGGATGGGACAGAGCTGGGAAAAGAGAGATGGGATGGGACAGAGCTGGGAAAAGAGAGATGGGATGGGACAGAGCTGGGAATAGAGAGATGGGATGGGACAGAGCTGGGAAAAGAGAGATGGGATGGGACAGAGCTGGTAGAAGAGAGATGGGATGGGGCAGAGCTGGGATAATAGAGAGATGAATGGGACAGAGCTGGGAAAAGAGAGATGGGATGGGACAGAGCTGGGAATAGAGAGATGGGATGGGACAGAGCTGAGAATAGAGAGATGGGATGGGACAGAGCTGGGAATAGAGAGATGGGATGGGACAGAGCTGGGAAAAGAGAGATGGGATGGGACAGAGCTGGGAATAGAGAGATGGGATGGGACAGAGCTGAGAATAGAGAGATGGGATGGGACAGAGCTGGGAGAAGAGAGATGGGATGGGACAGAGCTGGGAATAGAGAGATGGGATGGGACAGAGCTGAGAATAGAGAGATGGGATGGGACAGAGCTGGGAGAAGAGAGATGGGATGGGACAGAGCTGGGAATAGAGAGATGGGATGGGACAGAGCTGGGAATAGAGAGATGGAATGGGACAGAGCTGGGAAAAGAGAGATGGGATGGGGCAGAGCTGGGAATAGAGAGATGGGATGGGACAGAGCTGGGAATAGAGAGATGGGATGGGACAGAGCTGGGAGAAGAGAGATGGGATGGGGCAGAGCTGGGAAAAGAGAGATGGGATGGGACAGAGCTGGGAATAGAGAGATGGGATGGGACAGAGCTGAGAATAGAGAGATGGGATGGGACAGAGCTGGGAGAAGAGAGATGGGATAGGACAAAGCTGGGAATAGAGAGATGGGATGGGACAGAGCTGGGAGAAGAGAGATGGGATGGGACAAAGCTGGGAATAGAGAGATGGGATGGGACAGAGCTGGGAAAAGAGAGATGGGATGGGGCAGAGCTGGGAATAGAGAGATGGGATGGGAGAGAGAGGGGAAAAGAGAGATGGGATGGGGCTGGGATAATAGAGAGATGGGATGGGACAGAGCTGGGAATAGAGAGATGGGATGGGACAGAGATGGGAAAAGAGAGATGGGATGGGACAGAGAAAGGAAAAGAGAGATGGGATGGGATAGAGAGATGGGATGGGACAGAGATGGGAAAAGAGAGATGGGATGGGACAGAGCTGGGAGAAGAGAGATGGGATGGGACAGAGCTGGGAATAGAGAGATGGGATGGGACAGAACTGGGAATAGAGAGATGGGATGGGAATCATGGGACAAAGCTGGGAACAGAGATGGGATGGGACAGAGCTAAGAAAAGAGAGTTGAAGCAGGGAAAGGTGGGTTTTTACAGGTGCCCGAGTGGGGGCGGGTTCACACATTGGGGGCATCCCGATTCAGGATGCCCCAGGGAAAAGCTGACTGGCGATAAAAGGCGCGCTCAGTCATCGGCAACTATCCCAGGAGGCTGAGCAACGCACAATCATAAACGTCCTGCTTCATGCACTGTTTTATATCTGCTGGGCAGCTGCAAACAGAACTATGCAGGGCCAAACTAATGCATAGTCCTGCTTGTTGCTGCCCGGAGGATATTAAGCAGTGCACTGCAGAACTTAATTGAGCGCCGCTCAGCCTCCTGCGATCGAAGCAGACAGCTGAGCCGGCCACTCCTCCATACATCACTCACCTGCTGTCTTTCCTCCCGCCCGCTGTCTTTCCTCCCGGACTGCCGGCCCGGCCCGCTGCCTTCCATCCTGGCCGACGGGCGACGGCCCCGCCCGCTGCCTTCCATCCTGGCCGACGGCCCCGCCCACTGCCTCCGTCATGGCCTCGGACCCCGCCCACTGCCTTCCCCTCCACCCGGCCGCCGGCCCCGCCCGCTGCCTTCTCGTCTCCGGCTTACACGTTGCCTTCCCTCCCGGCCGCCCCGGAATCCTAGCGGCCCGCAGGTAACAGTGCTGTGCCGTGCACCCGGCGTATAAGATGACCCCCCCACTTGAAGGCAGGTTTTTCAGGGGCTAGAAAGTCGTCTTATACGCCGGCAAATACGGTATCTTAAAAAGCAAAAATAAATGTCACGATTGATCGATAGAAGAGAGAGTTTAAATGAAGGATTTTTTATTTTGCCAATAATTGCCCTTTTCAATGTCTAATAAAAACAGCACAGATATAAAAAAAAATTATACAGTGCCATAAGGAAAGTTGGCAAATGCAATTTTTGAAATGTCATCTTCAAAAGACATTTTAAAGATGAACCAATGAGCATACAATATGTTCCTCCTATCACATAGGAGCAGAGCCTCCAGGCACAAGAGGTGATGCACAAGTGTTACTTTTGTAGTCTAAACTCAAACTTGACTCTAATACTCATGTGTCAGAGGAGCTAGCCCCTCACTCAACCTGTCGTGCCTTACTTTCTCCACCTCCCTCTTCTCCTGAAGGTACCAGCAAGGACTCTGCGTGTGCTGTGTTATTAGAACTTTCACCAACAAAGTATGAAAAGTAAGTGCTAATATTTGATTGCCTCAGTCATTTCGTTTCTTAGTAAATCAGATACGAGCATGCTTTTTAATGGCAATTGTTAAAGATTGTGTCTCCTTTTGGTACAGGCTTTGGATTTTAGTTGCCATTTAAGTATAACCAAAAGTTTAGCATCATCGTTAAGTTTAATCATTTAATCATTAAGTTTAGCATACAGAATAATTAAGCAGTGGCATTATTTTTTTTGTGTAGCATTTTTATATAGTATGTTGCAATTCTCACTTTGGTGTATCTGTTGTGTGGATTGTAAAAATTTTTTACATTTAAAATTGACCTTTGACATAAGGTTAATGTTATGGCAATTTTATGAAACTATTGACTGTCTAACAAGGTTAGGTTCCTTTATCAGATGTGATGGGATCTCGAGTATCAACCATTGTACACATAGAAATATAGAAGGTTGAGGGCAGAAGAAGACTATATGGTCCATCTAGTCGGCCCTTATTGGTTGTTTTTTTTATCTTAGGATAGATGTGTGCTTATCCCAGGCATGTTTAAATTCACCTATTGATGATTTTTTGACTACCTCCTAATGTCTATATTGGTCAAATAAAATGTTTTAACTCTGCTTCTGATCTTCCCTTCAACTAGTTTACATTATGCCCCCTTGTTCTATCATCTTCTATGTAAAACACTTCCCTCTTGAACCCTATTTAATTATTTCACATATTTAAAGGTGTCAGTCGTGCCCAATCTCTCTATTCTGTCCTCTAGACTGTACAAATTAAGTTCTTTAAGTCTGTCCTGAGCTATGCAGCAAAGCATCCCGCTTGCTTTTCTTTCTTCCTGGCTACACTGTCATCTCATATTGCAGCTTTCAGTGGTATGCAACTAGCCAGAAGACTAACTTGTACTCCTACTTATCTGCTGACACTAATGTGCAGAAAAAGAAAATGTGCACAATCTGGCTAAAGTATTGTGGTGATTTAGTTTAACTGCTGATATATGTTCAGGAAATAAACTAAAAACATATCTACAAATCATAAATCAAAAAGTACCTACCGTATATCATAAAGTTTATCAAAAAGTACCTACCGTATATCATAAAGTTTAGTCTTTTATTTCTACTAGTAATTAACCTATTACATGTATGTTTTCACTTATTTACTAATCATTTACTGGCATGGAAACGTAGTCACTCCAGCTAAAGGTATTACTTTAACTTCAAACTTTTCTCATAACAAGATCAATTTTATTTTACTAAAGCATTTAGTGCAGTACTTTTTTTTTGTATGAGTTGCTTGGAATAAAAAAAAAAAACATTATTTCTGAACCCATGAACTAGTTGTGAAAGTGGTACATTAATAATGCAACACAATATAAAAAAAAATAATAAAATAAACTTTATGTTACCAAGTGATCAGTTAACAATATCTGCATTTACTTTCATGCGGGGCTTTCACAAAATGGCTTCACCTTTCATGTATGGGCACAGAATTTCACAGCAGCCTGTTAAGGTGAAGCACAATGTTTGCAGTGACATTTAAAACAGTGAACGACTGTAATGGCTCCTTATATTTGCCCATAAACTACGTTCATTTGGACAAATGAGGCATTTTCTAGAGTGTGATGCCTGGTAAGCATTGTTTTAGCACTAGAAAAAAACATTTTGTTATGAAGACTAATGCTTTTGTATTGAATAATCTGGGAAAAATGAAACAACAATTCATTTGTCTTATCCTTAATCTAGTTCATATTTGCTCTTTATTAAGTTATTTGGTTGTATGTTTTTGTCGTTTTTTTTTTTCTTTAACTGGCTACCAGGATATATTTCTTTAACTGGCTACCAGGATATATTTCTTTAACTGGCTACCAGGATATATTTCTTTTACTGGCTACCAGATATGTGTGTAGCGATCACAATTTAGTTCCCCTGTGGGCACATTATATTGTGCCCAAATGCATTATTAACACAATATAGAACTTGCATTTGCATACAAATACTTTTCTTGTAACTCTATGTTTATACAAACTTAAATTAGCTACTGGGTCCAGGGGGTGATGCCGCTCCACCATCTGTTGGGTCTAGGGGTACAAAACTACCTATTACTATCTCTTATTTTTTATGTACGCCCAGGTCATTAAGGAAACATTACATTTACTATATGTTTTGCACTATAGGATGAACCTGACCCTAAGATGCACCTATGTTTTAAAGGAGGAAGATATGGACAAATAACAAATAGTGTTGGTAATGGGGGGGCATGGCAACTGCCCAGTTCACCCCCCTCCCAACAACCCTAGCCCTGCTTAGGCAATTAGGCAATTGGGCTATAACATCTGTCAATGATGGGTTAGGTCTCAGGGATTCAATTTATGCACATTTTTCTTCATTTACTGTAGCCAGAACAGACCAACCCCTATGGCCTACGCTAATATTTCATTGGACCCCAACCACTTGAGTTTGTATTATTTCCAGATCCCTGCCATAACTGTGCACATCCGTACGAAGGGGCCAGATATCCTACAAGTATGTTGGAAGAAACCTACTTTTTCCACTGCTAGCCTGCTTTTTATGTGCAGACCTGGCCACAGGTTAAAAGGTGCACTATGCAATAATGCAGGATGGTATCCCCCCTCCCCCGTGTGGCAAGTGCCACCTGCTCATTTAGGTTGATAGGATTCCTTATTTTAGTTGGAGAGTGGGTTAAAGTCCAGGGGTCTCACAGAGAGACTGTTCTGAAGGGATATGGTGTGTCTGGGTGAAAGCCTTGCATGACTTCCAATCACCCCCCCCCCCCCCCACAGTGGCACCCCATTATACAGCTCCTCTGTGAGCTCTCCATGTTCCACTTAACTACCTCTAACAAGAAAACAGAAGCTCAAATATCTTCGATTGATGTGAGCATACAGCAGCCCCCCCCCCCCCCATTAGTGGACGGGTTGATTAGAGGGGTGCACTAAGCACTGCTGTCTGTTGGGTGAAAGGGGAAAGAGCATGCTATCTCCTCACATTTAACCACCTCCCCTATCCCTCCGATTGGAGCCCAGAAATCGATCTCTCTGTCAGCCTCCGCAGGCTTCAATTCACCCAATCTGACTGCAGAGAATTTCCATAATTTCCGTTGTCCACTCCTGCTGGCTTTTAATCAACAAAATCAACTGAAAGCTGCAGTGTGTGCTGTGGCTACTCGTACCCCTATTTACAGAGTTAAGGTGAGTATAGCCATGGGGGGGGGAGCTAGAAAGGTGTTGTTTCACTTTAAATTCCCTGTCCAGGAATGCACAAAGTAAATGTCTATACTCACCTTTTGTCTTCTACACCTTTTCATCCCGTTGTTCAGTACCATCCAGGCAGATGGGGCCTCATTTAGGCGCTGTGTGAGGCCATTATGGGGGCATGCTGTTGTGAGGGTAAACATCCAGGCTGTCCTGCCCAACTGCTGCTGAAATATACTGCTGCTGCCTACAACCCTGCATCTATAAAGATTTGGTCCAGACATGAGCCTAACTCTGAATTAGCCCTATGGTAGACAAAGGCCTCCATTCATCAAGAGTGAAAAAAAATTCTCATGGTAGTAAAAAAATTCATTTCATGAGAAAAAAGCCTGAGAATGTCACTGTTGATGAATCACCAGATAAAAAGATAATGAAAGTCAATGGCACTTTTTTTGCTCCTGAGAAAAGTAGTGAACGTTTTACTCCTTTCTACACTGCAGTAAAAAGTGCCATTGACTTTCATTGCCTTTCTATCTGGTGATTCATCAACATTGAAATTCTCAGGCTTTTTTCTAATGAATTGAATTTTTTACTACCAGGAAAATTTTTGTCAACTCTTGATGAATCAAGGCCAATTAAATTCAATGGCAATTTTCTTAACTAAAAAAGAGTTTTCCCACCAGGCTCTGAATCGACCCCTAGGTCCCTAAAATATGGGGGTCTAGAAATCACTGCACATGCACATGATAACTGATAAAATATGTGTTGCGGTTTTGGGTCTCCCCTACACAGGGACCAGGACTGGACTAGGGAGTATAATGAAGTGTAGTGTAGGAGAGGCATTTAGGTGTTGTGACCAGTACCTCTGCTGGAGTCTCTCTCCTCTGTGCTGCCTCAATAATGGGGGACCCTGCTGATCCACAACTGACTATGCTCACTTATGAGCGGGGTGTAGGAAGTAGAGGGGGACGCCAGTCAAGGAAAGGTGACCAGGCAGCACAGGAGCAGAGGCGCCCATCATTTAAATAAAATATCAGTGGCACAGCTAAGGCTGAGGAGCCTCACGCAGGAGACAGGACTCCCAAAGTATCCAGCAGGCCTCCTGCCAGCGATCACTCTGCATCCTGTAACCCCCTCCCCACAGCAGCTACTATGCCAGAGTGACCAAATGCTACTTTCAATCTATAAGACACACAGACACCCCTTTTGTTAAAAAAAATATGGTGTTTTTACACATTTACTTTACTTTTCCCCCTCACTATTTTTTTCATCTTCACCACTAATTTTTATGCATAGAGCACTTTAGTTGCAGAATGTACTTATGGTAATAAGAAAGTATATAAACCATATTGTAAGTGTTCCTGTTACATATAAAACACAGCTTTAAATCTAATACTATAAGATCACAATTTCTGTGGGGACTTCATTATGTGCCCTCTTGGAGCAAGTCACTGGGTGTACCTGGAATTCAGTGATCAGTAAGCCGTCTATTAATTGTATTAATTGTTCAGACGTAACATTTTTAGAGTGCTCTCTTAAAGTGGATTAAAACCCATTCAACAGTGCTCTGGAATCTAAGATTCCAAGGCTGGCCGCTAGCCTGCCCCGGGGCATCCTATATCAGGATGCTCCACTGTGTTAAAACCTCAGGGTTGCTGGGAAACTCACCTTTACAGGACCGCTCCCGCATTGCTGTGAACGCTGGTGCCGCATCACCGGCTTCCTTTTATCTGTGCAAGTTTAAAGACTCCAGTGCCTGCTGATTTCCTTTTCCAAATCGTGATGTCCCTTTGTGTGAAATTCCCAGGATGGCCAAGTATACTCACCTCACCCAGGTTCCCACGGTGCAAGTGCGGGTTGTGCTGCCATCTCTGGCTTCCCTTTGGTTGATGCACACACCCACACCAGGCATTTCTGAATGGTTTTCATGAGTATGGAAGCCAATGGAGAGCAGCCAGCTGCTCATTCTCTATTTAGCTTTACTAAGCCAATCTGATGTCAGCTTTGATGTCAGAGTGGCTTAGTAAAGCTGAATGGAGTGGTAGGCACTGATTGGAGGAGAGCATGTACATGTGCCAATGGATCACCAGCAAGGCAAGAATTATTGGCATTCCAAGGGGGTTTCACACCAAAATCAGGATGTCCCCTGTAGAGGAACAATCACAAGGAAAGTGAGAATCCTGGTGATTGCTCTTATGCACTCTGTGCTGGGTTCATTTACAGTTATCTGCTTTGCACTGCATTGTGGGTCAGACTTTTAATACTCACCACCACTTCCTGATCCTTGTCAGTCTCCCTTCTCTATTGCTGATTGTCCTCTGGTACTTGCTGTCCTCCAGTTTTTGCCCTCTCCGACTCTGCTGCTGATGTTTTTTTGCTGCTTCTGAGTCTCCTGCTAGTTTAGGTCAGAGATGGGGGTCAGTTGCCGCAGAGAGGTATTAGGTGAGTGATAGAGGACAGCAGAAGGGCATATAGGGGTTAGGTGAGTGTTAGAGGAGAGCGGCAGGGGTGAAGAGGTTAGGTGAGTGTGGAGGACAACGGTAGAGGGTAGAGGACAGTGGCATGGGGTGGAAGGGCTAGGTGAGTGGTAGAGGACAATGGCAGTGGGTGGAGCAGTTAATTGAGCAGGAGGGGACAGTGGCAGAGGGTGGATGGCTTAGGTGAGTGGTGTAGGACAGGGGGTAGAGGGGTTAGATACATTATAGAGGTTAGCGGCAGGGGGTGTAGGGGTTGGGAAAGTAGTAGAGGACAGTGGCAGGGAGGTGAAAGAGGTTGGTTAGTAATAGAGGACCTCAGCAGGGGTGGAGGGGTTAGATGAGTGGTGGAGTACAACGGCAGGGGGTGGAGGGGTTAAGTGAGTGGTAGAGGATATCAGCAGGGGTGTAGAGGTTAGGTGAGTGGTGGAGGACAGCGGTAGGGGTGGAGAGGTTAGTTGAGCAGGAGAGGACAGTGACATGGGGTGGAAGGGCTAGGTGAGTGGTAGAGGACAATGGCAGTGGGTAGAGCGGTTAAGTGAGCAGTAGAGGACAGTGGCAGGGGGTGGAGGGCTTAGGTGAGTTGTGTAGGCCAGCAACAGGGTGTGGAGGGGTTAGATAAATGATAGAGGTTAGTAGCAGGGGTGGAGGGGTTAGGTGAGCCGTGGAGGAGTTAGGTAAGTGGTAGATGACAGCAGTAGGGTGGAGGGGTTAGGTGAACCATAAAGGACAGCGGCAGAGGGTGGATTGGGTAGGTGAGTTGTAGAGGACAGTGGCAGGGAGTGGAGGGGGTAGGTGAGCAGTAGAGGACAGTGCCAGGGGTGGAGAGGTTAGGCGAGTGGTGGAGGACAGCAGCAGAAGGTGGAGGGGGTAGGTGAGCAGTAGAGGACAGCTTCAGGAGGTGGAGGGGATAGATGAGTGGTTACACAGCACAGCATAGAGCATTGATTGGACAGGAGCCTGTGCGTGTGCCGTCGGACTGCCATAAAGGTAAGTTTTTATGGTGATTGGGCCTTAATGACCAGGTAGATCTCAGCCCATGTATCTAATTATCATCCCCTAATCGGGGGATAATCAGTGATGCTTAGTATGTGAATGCAGGACTGACTTTATTGTTAACTTACACCCCAAACCCCCAGCACTTATACGCCTTCTCTTCACATACCTAGCCTGGGACCACTCCATGTGGCGCCTTGGAATTGGCTGTCTGGATATAGACTACTAGGATGGGCGGAGGGAGGGGTCCTTTCCTGATCCTCATGCCTGTTTCTTATGTTTCTTTATTTGCATTGGGCTTAATGTTTCTTCCCTTTCTACCCCTTGTACTGATCCATGCCAAAATATTATTAATAAATTCTTAGTATGTATCATATATACAAGGCAAAATAAATCTGAATCTTATATCCCAAATTTCAGTCTCAAACTGGCCTGTGGTATCTACATATGTTTGCAAAATATCAAAGAACAAGGTGACTGTCAAGGTCCTGGAGTTCCTTTAAATATTGTAATATAGTTTGAGTTGCCCATTGTATCTGATTTAAAACTTAGAAACATCCTGCCCATTACCTTTAAATTTCAGTTTAGCCTTTAAATGAATAGGTTATAGTGCCTAGGCCCTGGACAACACAAGTTTAGGGAAAACAAAGTATTTTTATAGATGCAGTAATGTAATCACAGTTGGCTCAACAGAATGAACTTATTGGGGTGCTTAATAACAGACTATTGATACAATTAACCAATGGCCAGGCCTACCTTGGGTACAGAGTTACAGTTTTTGAGGAACTTAAACTAGACCAATACCCTTGTTAGAAACCACGCTGAGAAAGAAGAACTCGGGTGCTTCAAGATGGCCACGACCAGGAGCAAATGTAAGTGCTGACAATCAAAAGGGGCAAGTGAGATGGGGCAAAAAGGGGAAAGTGAGTTATGGGGGGGTTCAATTGTGCAAGGCTGTTGGTCTGATTTAACATATATTATTTTTTTTCAACATAAATAATGTGAGAATCTGCAATAAATTGAGTCAGTTGAGTATTACCACATTTGTGTTTCAAATCACTGCGGGCCACATGGCCTGCCATAGTTGTACTTCCTCTTTCTATTGTAATTATAAGGATTACAATAGATAGAGGATAAATGGTTAAGGATTATTTTCTTCCAGAGTTTACAGTGGAGCAGCTCAGTAATCATTGGACATAAATATATAGGCGGCAAAGTCTATTTTTTATTGATATGCATGCGAAATTACTTTACTTGCCAACAATGCACATGGGCTCATTTTATTAGTTGATATATTTGCACATATTATATTTCATGGATCCATTCCAATGGAGATTGCGATATGCATTTATTATTTTTACAAATAACAGAAATTGTGAAGTTTTATTGGTAGCATGAACATTTTATCAGCAAATAATAATGATTTCTTTGTTGTATGTGTTGTTAATGAGCTAGGTAAAACACTTTGGCAGATGTTGCTATTGCTATTTTAAGCATTAGCATTAATGCATAACATTTTATTTATAGATAAGTAATTGATGATATAATTTTGCAGTATGAGTTATTTTGTGTATTTGTCATTTAGATATATGTTATTTGGAGAAGATAAGATGAAATTCCCCAAACTCATTAGCTTTTTCACATTATTGACCATTACGCAGTGCCAAGATTCTTCAGTATCTGGTAAGCTATGGCAAAGTTTGAGAGAACACAGAGCTCTTTTTCTTGTAGACAATACATAAGTTATGTCCTGTCAGCATGTCTTTTCTCTTCCATTATCTTTGAAGCCCACTAAAACATTGTGGGGAATGAATGCATACAGTAAGGATGCCACACTTTTCATTTTTCATGTGGAAAAGCAAGTAAAATTGGAATTATTATTATTGTTTATTCATAAAGCAGCTTCGTCTTTCATGGTGCTGTACAATATAGTAATTACAGAAAAGGTAAAGCAAATACCATGTTGTCTAAAAGGCTGCAGTGCCAGCCAATTGAGTCCCCCTGTAATCAGGATGCGGTGCTGTGTGAACCCCCCGGGATCGCCATGCGTACACTCACCTTTCTGGCTATATGGGATCCCCTTCAGTTAAACATCCCTAGAAAGTACAAAATCAGACAGGACTTTACTCAGATTTGTGTCCTATTTGACCACCAGTGGCCAGTGGGTTTCACGGGACACACATGCATGGCATGATGCAGACACAGGTTGCTTTATGTAAGGGGATCTGCGGATGTGGTTTCTGTAGACCCAGGAACGTGGATCTTAAAGTAATATAGCCTGAATTTGGACTTCCTAGGGCTCTTTAACCACAGTGGCACTGCATATAGGGATATCCCGAGGTGGAGGCTTAAAGGGCCAGTCCAGCCATACTGCCTGTTCTGAAAGTCCAACCTGCACTAGCGACTGAGGTAAATGTTTTTTAATGTAACCCCCCCCCACACCCTGCCTCAGCACTAGTGAAGGGTGGTGGTGGTGGGGGCTTTAAAAACAGGCAGTCTGGTACAGGAAAATGTTTTTTTAATGTAACCTCCCCACACCCTGCCTCAGCACTAGTGAAGGGTGGTGGTGGTGGGGGCTTTAAAAACAGGCAGTCTGGTACAGGAAAATGTTTTTTTAATGTAACCCCCCCACACCCTGCCTCAGCACTAGTGAAGGGTGGTGGGGTGGGGGGGCTTTAAAAATAGGCAGTCTGGCTGGACTGGCCCCTTAAAAGGGCCATGTGGACTTGACAGACGTCAGTAACATGATTTCTTAGCATCTTTGAAAAGTATTTCTATGCTTTTTTATCTCTAACTACAGAATTGTAGAAGAGATGTTGGCCCTGGGGTCTTAGTGGAAGTATGTATTGTGACATTATAGAATTGAAATGATCCTACAGTCGAACTACTCTTGACAATGGCATTATTTTGTTTCTAAATTAAACTGGTAAATCAGCGATTTGCTTTACAAAACTGAAGAAAGTTTTGTACATCTAATTGGAAGAATACAAGGCTGAATATATTTGACCTCCCTGTTTTGCCCCAATGACCAAGTGTCCTTGCCTTTTCTGGATACGAATAGGATTAGATATGAGCTAACTTATTAAATGTTTGATTCGGGGGATTCGCTGAATTTCCCCAAATTAGAGTTTGTCTGAATTGAACATTAACAAATCACTTAAAAAAAAAAAATAAGCGTACCTCCACCCATGCTTCAGTGCCGGGGCTATGTCTTCATCCTCAGACCGAGATCTTCCACCCCACACTGGGCTCCCCATGAAAGGGAGGGGCTATTTATACTGCTGAGTGAGCTGACATCAGCTCGCTCCGCCAATAAAAACAGCCCCTCCCTGTGAGCAACAGAAATCGCTAGCCGAGCAGTGTATCTGTGTCTTCTGCTAAGGACAGCAGAGAGCAGTTGATGGTGTGGGGCAGCCAGGAGGACACTATGCCATTTTTTATTTAAAAAGGTTTAATCCCCTCTCCACAAGTCATTACACCTTTAAACTTTAAACTCTTAATTTTTAAAAAGAAACAGGCTAGGGTCCCCCTGTCCAGCAAAAACAGCCTGGGCACCAACTATTTGGGCTGGTAGGCGTGTAGGCCGAGTGGCCATCCCCAGCTATTAACCCTTTCAGTGCCAAGCACGTAGTTTCTACGTGCTTGCTTCTACTCCACTTAAGTGCCAAGCACGTAGAATCTACATGCTTGACTTTCCCCCCTGCTAGTAAAAAAAATACAAATCATAAATACTCACCTGACCCCTCATTGGATCCGGCTGGGTCTCCTCTTTAATTTGGTGCCATCCGATCCCCCGTGGGGGGGTTGGATGGCTCCAGGAGAGCCCCCGGAATAGCCCCCCCCCCGTTTTGGCAGCAGCAGCTGGTAACTGTAAAAAAAAATAAAATAAAAATGACATTTACTTACCTGCAGTCTCGCTGCCTCCCTCCGGGTCTCCTCTTCACTGGGGGGGCCTCCGATCGCCCCCCCCAGCCTCTTCAGCTTCAGGCTCTCCCCTTCCTCTCCCGACGGGCACCGCCATCTTGTTGTTAAGCCCCGCCCCTTTGGCTCAGCTGTCAGATGCCCTGGTGATCGCTGGGCAGAGCAGTGGAGGGGCAGGGGATGCTCTGATCCCCTGCCCCCCCCTCCTCTGGCCAGCGATCACCAAGGCATTTGACAGCTGATCGACACAGGAGCTGACAATTGGGTGAGGTAAGTAAAGTAAAAAAAAACTTTTTTTTTTTTTTTTTTTTAACAAATGACATTTTGTGTGTGTGTGTGTGTGTGTGTGTGTTTTTTTTATGTTAACACTTTGTGAACTGGTAAGGGGTCCATGAGACCCCTTATACCAGTTCACAAGGCTGGGGTCTGGCAAGCCACCTGCAACTAGCGGGTGGCTTGCCATTAACCCCCGCACCCCCAATTACCTGCCTCCCCAAAGCCCAGGGGGGGGCAGAAGAGCCCGGGCCCACACAGGGTATGTGGGCTCGTAGGCTGCAGGGTGGGGGGCCACAAAAGCTGGCCCCTCCACTCTGTGCCTACAAGCCCCCATAGCTGGTCCCGGGCTGGTTATGACGGGTAAGGGGGACCCTACGTCATTTTTTTTTATTTTAAGGGTTAGGGTTAGGGTTAGCCTAACCCTAACCCTAACCCTTAAAATAAAAAAAAAATGGGTCCCCCCCCCCGGAGGGGGGACCTTACGTCATTTTTATTAAATTTTTAAGGGTTAGGGTTAGCTTAACTCTAACCCTTAAAATTAAAAAAAAGAATGGGTTCCCCTCTACGTAATTGTTTTTATTTTTAAGGGTTAGGGTTAGCCTAACCCTAACCCTTAAAATTAAAAAAAAAAAAGTATTTTTTTTTTATTTTTACGGGTTAGGGTTAGCCTAACCCTAACCCTTAAAATTAAAAAAAAAAATTATTATTATTTTTTTTTAAGGGTTAGGGTTAGGCTAACCCTAACCCTAACCCTTAAAAAAAAAAAAAAAAAAAAAAAAAAAATGACATAGGGCGGGGGTCCCCGTTTTTTGGGGGGAATATTTATTTTTGTATATTTTTTTATTTTTAAGGGTTAGGGTTAGCCTAACCCTAACCCTTAAAATTCAAAATAAAATAAATTTTTTTTTTTTAAGGGTGAGGGTTAGGGTTAGGCTAACCCTAACCCTTAAAAAAAAAATGACATGGGGGGGGGGTCCCCATTTTTTGGGGGGAATTTTTATTTTTGTATATTTTTTTATTTTTGAGGGTTAGGGTTAGCCTAACCCTAAACCCTTAAAATTACCCCCCAAAATGCCCCCCCCGGAATTTTTTTTTTAATTAACCCCTTATGTTTATAGTGTGGATAGTAGTTGTATTTTATTTGTAATGTAATAATGTAATAAATAAATGTAAGTGCTCTTTTCAGTTTGGGGGGTCTCCAGGGCAAGAATGGGGGGGCTACGGATACATATGTGGTACCGTTGTAATCGGGAGAAATGGGGCTATCACATGCAATATGGTTTTCATTAAAAAAAAAAAGGTTTTATTTAAAATAAAGGAGACAATGTTTAAAAATATATATATATTTTTTTGTTTTGTTTTTTTAAGCAGAAATATTCAAAAAACAGTAGAAAAATTATATGCAAACAGAAAAAAACATATAAAATCTGAAAAAGCAACATCCCCTGAGCAGAACAATACCCAACATGCATAGGTACTGTCAAGGGAAGAGTTGCCAAACACAAGCCTAAACTCTGCTGCAAAAAATGTATATGTAATGTATATAATTTTTCTGGAAATTCTGGCAATAATCACGGTTAATCATGCCGCAAAATGGGGAAAAATGACCTGTCAACAGAGGGTGACAAAACTTCAAGAAGGCTGACAATTAAAAGGGTTAATAGTACCTATGCATGTTGGGTATTGTTCTGCTCGGGGGACCTTGCGCTTTCAGATTTAGCTTGTTTTTTCTTGTTTGCATATTGATATTTTAGGAAAACATGGTTTTTATTCTGCTTTTTTATAATTGTTTTTAGGGAAACCCTGTGCAACCTAAGAATTCTTCAATGGATTACTTCCAGAAAGATGAGCCCACTACAACAAGCTCAGTACTCTTAGAAAGCTTAACATGTGTACTTTCAGGGAATATATGGTTTGTGGGGATATTCTTAATTTAAAGGGTTGTTTTGGTTGAAAAATCGCAAGGTGTGCACTTTGTCTGCAGAGCTGAAATTTTTAAGTAAAATTACCGTTATGCGCATGCTTTACTTTGGGGTGTTTGGCAACTCTTCCCTTGACAGTACCTATGCATGTTGGGTATTGTTCTGCTCAGGGGATGTTGCTTTTTCAGATTTTATATGTTTTTTTCTGTTTGCATATAGTTTTTTTTAGGAAAATGTGGCTTTGATTCTTCTTTTTTATTCCTTTTTAGGGAAACTCTGTGCAACCAAAGAATTGATTGAGGGATTACTTCCAGAAAATTGCGCCCATGTCAACAAACCTGGTACGCCTAGAAAGCCTGAGGTGTATACTTCCAGAGAATATATAGTTTTTGGGGGGTATTTCAAATTTAAAGGGTTCTTTTTCTGGAAAGACTGCAAGGTGCGCTTAGCGCGGTGCATAGTTGTATTTTATCTGAAAATCTCCTAAAGCGCTGTTTCAGTTTGGGGGAGTCTCCTGGGCAGGAAAGGGTGTCTACCTATACATATGTGGTACCGCTGTGATCGGGATTAATTGGGGTTTCACATGCAATAAGATTTTATTGACAAACTTACATTTTTTATTACAAAAAACACTACAAATTGCAAAAAATAGATTTTTTTTTATTTTTTTGCACATATTTCACCCAAAAGTATTGAGAATACACCTAAAAAATTACAAACAAGACATTTCATGTTAAAGCCCAATATATAATTTTCCTGGGAAATCCCTGGAAATCCCTTCAAACATCACATTTGAACATGGGGAGCGTAAAATAGTGCAAAATGGTCTGGCACCAAGGGTGACAAAAACTCCAGGTAGGCTGGCAGCGAAAGGGTTAACCCTTTAAATGCCAGCCACGTAAAATTTACGTGGTTGCCTCTCCGTCACTTAAGTGCCAGCCACGTAAATTTTACGTGCCTGGCATTCCCCAATCCCACAAAAAAAAGTTTAAAAAAAAGTCACTTACCTGACCCCTTGTTTTGTCCGGCCGGGTCTCCTCTTCAGCCAGCGGGGCTCCGATCGCCGATCGGGGCTTCTCCGGCTGCAGGGGAGGGCCCGGAATAGGGTGCCCCCCCCGTTTCAGCAGCCGCCGGATTGCCTGTTAAAAAAAAAAAAAATGACAGTTACTCACCTCCGCTCCCGCCGACTCCCGCCGCCTCTCCTCTTCATGGGGGGGGGGCTCCGATTACCCCCCCGGGTCTTCTGTCTTCTGGAGGGGGGCATAACAGCCCTCCCTCCGTCGCATCTTCCGATGGCGGCCGCCATCTTGGATTTTTAATGACGTCACCGCCGGGTGTCATCGGGGCACCCGGCAGTTCTCCTCTCAGATGCCGGTGACGGCTGGGCGGAGAAGGAGGGAGGTAGGCGATCCTCCGATCGCCTGCCTCCCCCCTTCTCTGCCCAGCTGTCACCTGCATCAGATCGCCGCGGGACACTGCATCTGAACATCGGAGGTGAGTAAAGTTAAATTTTTTCCATGACCCCTATACCAGTTCACAAGGCTGGGGGGATGGCAAGCCACCTGCGCTAGCGGGTGGCTTGCCATTAACCCCTGGCACCCCCATTACCTGCCTCCCCAAAGGCCAGGGGGGGGCAGAAGAGCCCGGGCCCACATAGGCTATGTGGGCTCGTAGGCTGCAGGGTGGGGGGGCCACATAAGCTGGCCCCCCCACTCTGTGCCTACAAGCCCCCATAGCTGGTCCCGGGCTGGTTACTTTGGGTAAGGGGGACCCCACGTCAATTTTTTTTTTGATTTTTAAGGGTTTTTAACCCTTAAAAATCAATAAAAAAATGGGGTCTCCCTCCCCTGGGAGGGGGGGACCCTATGTCATTTTTTTTCTCGATTTAACCCTTTGTAGTGTGGATGGTATTTGTATTTTTTTTGTGAATGTTATAAAATACTTGTTTCAGTTAGAGGGGTCTCCTGGGCAGGAACAGGGGGCTACCGATAAATATGTGGTACCGTTCTAATCGGTAGAAATGGGGCTTTCACATGCAATATGATTTTCCTTAATAAAATACATTTTTTATTTAAAATAAAGGAGTCAATTTTCTAAAAAAAATTTTTATTTATTTATTTTTTTTTTACTTAATAATATTGTAAAAAAAAAAAAAAAATTTACAAACAAGACATTTCATGTTAAAGCCTAAACTCTGCTGCAAAAAAATATATATATAATTTTCCTGAAAGTTCCAGCAAAAATGGCGCAAAACATGGTGCAAAACATGACGCAAAATGGGGAAAAATGACCTGTCAACAGAGGGTGACAAAATCTCAAGTAGGCTGGCAATTAAAAGGGTTAATAGTGCCTCTGCATGTTGGGTATTGTTCTGTTCGGGGGACCTTGCGCTTTCAGACTTAGCTTGTTTTTTCTGGTTTGCATATTTATATTTTAGGAAAAGGTGTTTTTTATTCAGCTTTTTTATAAATTTTTTAGGGAAACCCTGCGCAACCAAAGAATTCTTTGAGGTAATAATTCCAGAAAGATGAGCCCACTAGAACAAGCTGGGTACCCTTAGAAAGCTTAACGTGTGTACTTTCAGGGAATATATGGTTTATGGGGGATATTCCAAATGTCAAGGGTTGTTTTGGTTGAAAAATCGCAAGGTGCGCACTTTGTCTGCAGAGCTGAAATTTTCAAGTAAAATTACCGTTACGCACATGCTTTACTTTGGGGTGTTTGGCAACTCTTCCCTTGACAGTAGCTATGCATGTTGGGTATTGTTCTGTTCGGGGGATGTTGCGTTTTCAGATTAAACTTGTTTTTTCTTGTTTGTATATAGTTTTTTTAGGAAAATGTGGCTTTGATTCTGCTTTTTTATCCTTTTTTTAGGGAAACTCTTTGCAACCAAAGAATCCATTGAGGGATTACTTCCAGAAAACTATGGCCACATCAACAAGCCTGGTACGCCTAGAAAGCCTGAGGTGTGTACTTCCAGAGAATATATAGTTTGTTGGGGGTATTTCAAATGTAAAGGGTTGTTTTTCTGGAAAAACTGCAAGGTGCGCATATTGCGTAGCATAGTTGTATTTTATCTGAAAATCCCCTCAAGCGCTGTTTCAGTTTGGGGGAGTCTCCTGGGCAGGAAAGGGTGTCTACCTATACATATGTGGTACCGCTGTAACCGGGAGAAATTGGGATTTCACACGCAATAAGATTTCATTGACAAACTTACATTTTTTATTACAAAAAAAACTACAATATGTAAAAATTTTTTTTTTTTTTTTTGCACATATTTCACCCAAAAATATTAAGAATACACCTAACAAATGACAAACAAGACATTTCATGTTAAAGCCCAGACTCTGCTGAAAAAAACAATATATCATTTTCCTGGGAAATCCCTGGAAATCCCTTCAAAAATCACATTTGAACATGGGGAGCGCAAAATAGTGCAAAATGGTCTGGCAACAGAGTGTGACAAAAACTCCAGGTAGGCTGGCACTTAAAGGGTTAAGGCTACCAGCCTGCATAGTGCACATGGACTCTGAGCTCTTCTGAAGAACCCTGGACTTTAGGGATGCATATAATGCCAGCCCCTCCAACCCTGTCATCTGTTCACAAAGGGTTAAGGGAAAAAAAACATACACACCAGAGAGAGACCTTTATTCAAAAAAGGTTTACACCAATATTTACTTCCTTTTTCGCTACCCATTGTGGGGCGGTGTCCTCATCTGTCCAGCATCATCCACCACTGTCCCGTGCTGCTCTCCACTGAAGACAACAGGTGTAGGACATAAATCCTATGCTGCACTTGGATCCCGCCACCTCACTCTCTGTTGCAGGGAGGGGCTGTTTATAGGCAAATTCATGTTTGAAACAACCAATTCGCTCAGCTCTAAATAGGAATCATCTCAATCTCAATCCAAGAAGGTCCTCATAAAAAAGTCTTTCTGAGAATAAAGTACAGTAAACAATAACAGTCTGGGTGTGGTGCATAAATGCTAATTTAACAGCACAACAGATTGCTTACTTACCTGTACATAAATTACATAAATCTTAATCTGTTTTGTAGGCTAAAGTTAGAAGTTGACTGACAAAAGAGAGCAGCACTGGAGTAGAAAGAGGAGAGGTGGATGAGGCAAGCAGAAGAATTGAGAATAGATTGTGGGCTGCCAACCTGTTTCTTGGTAGACCACAGAACTCAGTGTTGCAGTAGTATTGTTGCGATGTAAATAGGGCCTGTACTAGAATTCTAATACAGTCATGGAAGGGACAGGTATGGGAGATTTTTCTGAGACTGCTCCTAAAGATGATGTAAACTTTTCATGTGCAATTTTGTGAATGTCATGTAACTTACATGGTTGTTTTGTGTGTTTAACACAGTTTTGGGTGACAGACAACTCATAAGTACCACCTAGGTGGTGTTTGAAAAAAATAGGTTATAGAAAGTGGAACTTGATTAAAAAACAAAAGTTGGGGATTCCTCATATTTATTCCTAGATATTTTGAACTTTTATTTGTTCAGCCCTTTTATATCCAAATATGAATTGCTAAATTTCATTTAATATAACTTGGATAACAAATATTCAAATGTACTTGTGAACAAGATTGGTAAAGGGGTCTTCGTGGCCTAGAGGTAAGAAAGCGGTCTTGTGACTGGAGGGTATCAAGTATAATTCCTGGTCATGGGACATGATTGAAGTGCTCTTGAGCAAGGAATTTAACCCCCAACTGCTCCCCTGTTGTAATTAGGGCAGCCCACCGCTCAGGCATTTGTACACACCTAGCCAGTTGATTTTGTTTATTGCCTGTTTTTTCCCATGCAGGCTTTTATGTATTATTCTACTGAGTGTAAATAATATTTGTTAGTATTGTATTTTGCCTAACACCCTAGTTTGGTAAGCTATTATGTGTTATTTTTCATTCATTGAAATTATAAAAACTTTGTATTATCTTACCATAGTTTATGACCTCCTTGGAGAACTTAGGCTTTCAACATCTACAGTAAATGGGCCCAATCCAAATGTATCTGCTATCCGCATAAAATCACCAGTGCATCTAAAGAGGAAAGAAAGGTATGAATAAAGATGATAAAATCCAGTGATATTGCTGTGTAAAAAGTATACATCTGTATTTTTTAATGGGGCAGGCTAAATATTGTAGCTCTCAAGACAGGAGGGAAAATTCTGCCCCTTCCTTCACTATCCTATGCTGCTGCTGTCCCATATAATCCATACTGATCCTCCTGCTGGTGTAGGGCCAGCACCACTATCATTGGTTCTGATCTATCAGTGGAAATCAGAATGGCTGAGATTAAGGTGCCCCCACATACACAATGGCCTTGGCACCCATGGCAATCACACTGCTCAACCATCCCTTGAAACAGCCTTGGTTTTGATGTAAGTGTAAATTCACAAGCCATCTAATGCCAATTTGCTGTATTGCACCACCTTCTACACCCTAGTTTAGATTCCAGGCTGTAAGGAAGATAATTGTGCTGCTTTATATTTTTAAAAAAAAAGTGTTATTTATTACACGTTATTTATTTCATGTCACATGCTAAAAGTAATACATAGCTATTGTATTTCAGTTTTTCACAGAACAATTAGCAATATGCAAACAAGGCATTGGATTTGGAAACTTTCTACAAACCAACGCTGCTTTTTATAATCAATTCATTATTTAGTCAGCTAGTATGGATAACAATTGAGTTATTACATTAAATATGACTAAAATTGGTAGCATTATCTTATCACTTTTATTTTTCCCTTTCAGCCCTTTCCCTCCAGTAGCATTGCCGGCAGATTACTCAATTTTTGCCACTTTTAAAATTGTACAGAAAATGCCTCAAATGCCTCAGAACAGCTGGAACTTGTTGCAGATTATTGATGGGAATACAAAACAACAAATTGGACTTAGTTACAATAATGATACACAGACTCTGAACTTGTTCTACAATACGATGGCCAAATCACTGCTTATGTCGACAACTAGTAATTATGAAAAGCTTTTTGATTGGAAATGGCACAAGCTAGCTTTCAGTGTAACAAGTGGTAAAGCCAAAATAGTTCTGGACTGTGTTGAAGTCAGCGATGTTTCTTTATTAGAAGATAAAATGCCTGAAGAGAAGGGAATCAGTGCACTGGTAAGTACTTCACTAGTGTCAGGTAAATGTGGCAGGCCTTTTTCTTTTATATACAAAGCTCACGGCCCTTCCCAAACTGTCCAAATTAATTCTAAAAACCTTACTGTTCCATATATATTGTTGGCCTTGTGATCAAAAGCCTCCTTAGGTTTCTCTTCATTTACATCATTATGACTGCGGAAGATGTTTAATTACCCAAATTGCCTGTAAAGAGAAAGAGGCAGAAAACACAAGGTAGAAATTACAGACAGGGTAACACAACTAATATACTTATAATAAGCAGGGTATTACCAATCAGATGTGACAGAAAGGCACAAATGCACATGCAAAACATTGAGTGGTGGAAGTAAAGTCATGAAGAATAGAGTGAATGAATGTGATCAGAGGTGAAGATGTCTGTGAGTGGAGGGAGCATCTGGTTTGGTATCATTAGATTAGCGATGACATTTTGAAAGGGGGATGATTTGTAGGTTAAGAATAAAAATGTTGTAGCCTAGTTGGGATATAATTAGTTCAGATGATAAAGAGACGGATATAGTAGATGTTTTTGTGATGGGATGAGAAATGTATACTTGTGTCATCTGAATAGTGTCATAGTAAGCTGCAAAGGACACAAACAAATATGGATACACATTGTAGCTATATGACCATAGGTGATTGGCTCCTCTTTTTCTCTTCTTTAGAGGGTATCTAAATAAAAAAAGTGTTATTGAAAATGGAAATATTATAATCCCCAGTTTACCAAACACCTGTATCCCTTTCCATTATTTTTGTACACTAGTAGATCAGTAGATCATCTAGCTGAATGATCAAACCTACTAGAAAAGACTTTACTCAAACTGGACCAACACCCATTTTAAGTAAAATGACGGGTTCATACCAGCTATACTCAGAGAGGCATATCAGTTTTCACTGCCCTCTCCTCACATGCACCCCCTGCAAGGCCTGTATTTCTTACATTTCTACAATGCAATTGATCGCCAGTAGTCATGTGGTCCATACAGTACTTCTTTGGTGGCTGACACTGGTAGTGGGAGGGGATAGATTTAGTAAATTTAGTCCAGAGGCCTCCCTGACACAGGTCTGTAAGGGGGAGAGTAAGGGGGAGAGGTGGTTACCTGTACAAGGAAATGAGAATGAATTGTTTATCCTGTATACACTTTTTATTTATTTAATTCTGGAAAACAATACCTAAAATTTCAAGTCTGTATATCAAAGCTATAAGTACAGTATTTTAAATACCATCTTAGAGGGATAGTCCAGGCTGAAAAAAAAACAATTTTCCTTTTCCACTGACAACATGGGAGACATTGCTCAGCAGCCTGCATCAGTCACAGTGAGGGGAAGACACCAACTCTATTAATTGCAATGGTAATAGGCTCTGGGGCGTACGTTGATACCGGTACTTGGTGAGACGTTTTAGGGACCTGGTATGTAGGGTGAAATAGCTGCACTGTACAAAAGGACTTTTTGTATTTTACTCTGGATTGACCCTTTAAGGCCCACCAATATGTTTGGATCTTTAACCAGACCCCCCAATAGCAATGCTGAAGCAGCTCACCTGTGCATCTGTGATGAGACAAAAATATGACCTGTTGGTAGGCTTTGTGTGCAGGTCTGGTGTGGAATAGGGTTTTTATATTTTCTATATATAAAATGAATGAATAGTATGTGCAGAATGAATGTTTTTCATGTAGTATATACACATTTGTGATCCTGAATGCCTTACACACATTTCTTCATGTTTTTTTTTATTGTAGGTTGATATCCAGAGGCTCGAAATACACTGTGACCCACAAAGAGCTCTGTCAGAACAATGCTGTGAGTTATATGATCAAGTAAGTACTGTATGTAACCTAGTTAGCTGAATGCACTACAAGTCCACACTCCTAGTCCCAAACCTGGGACTCACACAGGCTTTTGTGATCTATATGGTGCCACAAAAAAAGCATATAATGAATGTAGGATGGCAAGAAGCAAGAAACCCAGCTTACTAGCAATTCATTATTTTACATTTCATTATTTCGTTTTACCAAAAGTGCAACTTAACTGGAAAGTGTAAACAAAAATTCAGCCTTTGCTTTGCCACTTGCCACTATTTGTCTGGCTTTGGACAGTCAAAAAATATCCAAAGCTTAGAAACAGAAATCTTTAATCATGCTTCCAAGCAATTCGGTCACAGGGAGATAACACTATGTACAGTATTTTAAATTATAAATAGTGAACTAATTTGGTTGTACTAGATCTTATTATTTTAGTTATTATTTAAATCCGTTGTCAGAAAGGTTTAGGTCGACAAGCTTCTGGGTATGTAAGCCCCTATTAAAAAGGGCCCATTTAGAGTCTGGTCTGTTGGTTGGTCTATAACAAGCGTACTATTTGGAGAAGTCTGTTCATCGTGGTTTGCCGGAAGTCGAAGGTCCAAGACCAGAGGGGAGGGGGGGGGGTGGAATCAGGACGCTACATAAAAACCTGCTTGACCCCCCTCCAGCATAATCTCTGTTGGGCATTTTTTTATATTTGGCCCTACCTACAGGAACCTACAGCTTTGACCCCGGGTGCACTAATTTTAAATGAGCAAAAATTGGAGGAGAGGGATGACTGAGGCAGAGCTGGGAGGGCAGTGATGGATAGGGGATGGATAGGCCAGAGCTGGGAGGAGAGGAATGAATGGGGCAGAGCTGGGAGGAGAGGGATGGGGGAAGAGCTAGGAGGATAGGGATCGATGGGGCAGAACTGGGAGAACAAGGGATGGATGTGGCCGAGCTGGGAGGAAATGGCTGGAGCAGAGCTGGGAGAACAGGGGAAGGATGGGCAAGGCTTGGAGGAAAGGGATGGATAGGGCAGAGCTGGGAGGGGAGGGCCGACTGTGGCATAGCTGGAAGGACAGTGATGGATGGGGGCAGAGCTGGGAGAACAGGGGATGGATAGGGCAGAGCTTGGAGGACAGGGTGGATGGGAGAAAGAGCTGGGAGGAAAGGGTTAGATGGGGCAGAGCTGGGTGGCAGTTGCTCTAATGAGGGCATCCCAATTTGGGAAGCCCAATTCTGTGAAACACCCTGGTTTGAATGCATAGGGTCAGAGCTGGGTGGTCGTTCCAATTCGGCGGGGGGCATACTAAATTGGGATGCCCTGTTCTATAAAACCCCCTGCTCTGGGGTGGATAGGTGCAGACATCCCAATCTGCAATGCTCCGTTCTGTAAAATCCCCTGTTTTGCTAGTTACCTGACTGGCGATCCTATCTCCCCACAGCCAGAACCCCCCCAGAAGATCAGAGTTCTCCTCCAATAGGAGAAATCTAGAGCCGGCGTCATTGGCCATCTGCCCAGCAACAAATGACAGCAATCACAGGCACTCGTCTATAGGAGAGCACCTGTAGGGGTGTGTGAGCGAGTGCCAGCTTCTGCCGGCCTGTCCCTATGGTTGAAAGCCACCAGGCAATCCCAGCTTTCACTTACCAACTCCAGCTACTTGGCAGGTGTGTGGAATCCTTTGGGATCCAGTCAACTGGGGGCCACAGTCCACATTCAGTACCCTGATCTATAAGCTTATTATTTAAACAAAATGAAAATTAGTCAGATTTAGTGTTAATTCTTTAAACAAAAATGTAGACACCCTAACACGAAAATCCTAAAATAATTATGTTTGTTACCTGGCCTATGAAGAATACTCTTCGTTAATACGGCCATTTGCACAGTATATAATATTGCTATGTATTTTCTCTTTTGTAGTGTGGTGGTGCTGCAGAATTAAGCATTGGTGCCAACTCTCCTTCCTGCAAATGCTCACACGGGGTATTAGGACTTCAGGGATCTGCAGGGACACAGGTTATAAAAGCAACAATTCACTAAAAGATATTGTCCTATCATTTGTTAATGAATCATTGAATTTGTTTGTATGATTTTTCAGGGAGAAAAAGGTGAACCAGGGGAAACAGGAAACCCGGGAATTTCTGGAAATTTGGTAAGAAACTATTCCTCCCAAGTCTCTATGATAATCCTTTAAATATACCAATGTGCTGTTTACATAAGTGCATCCAATTACAGTATGCCTGTAATATGCAAATTAGTTGATTTTTTAATTATGTTTTGATTTTCCTCCTTACTGCCTTATGGGTAGAACATTTCCTGCTGCTGTTGCTGCTATTGGGATAGAGTCACTGCTGCTCAGTAAATGTAAATGATGTGCCCTTGGTTTTCCAACATATCCTATAAATACAAAGTTCATCTGCTACCTCAATTATAGTCTTTGTATATTTTATATACTAGATTTATACATACAAATATACATCTGGGATTTTATTGTATTTTATACAATAGGCAAAGTCAGTTTTTATGCATGTACTTAATATGTTTGTTCCAGGGGGTCCGCGGTGAGCCCGGTGCTTATGGAAGAATTGGTGATCCAGGCTCCAAGGTATGGTGTTTATTTTAAATATATTCTAAATTGAAATGCACAATTTGTATTGCACGTTACTTCAAATACATCTTAAAGAAGAAGTCCAGCCACATGTTAAACCTCTAAAAAATGCTAAGCCTGATTTCGGCAATAAAATAAAAAGCAACTGATTGCACTAATACTCCTCCAATCCCTGAGTGGGAGCTCTGCATAGAAGCTGTTCCTGAAACCTTAAGTTACTGGTCAGTCAATCAATCCTTCGCTTTACTGCAGGTATTGGGTGACTGACCTGTCACTCAAGTCACAGCTGCAGTGTAGAGCAACTGCCATCCCACCACCGCTAAGAGCACAGCAATTGAGTTGGTTCTTATTTTATTGCTTTAACAGGGTTTAGCACAAGCTGGATTTTTCTGGACTCCAGCTAAATGCCTGGACTTTCTGCTAAATGCTGTTACTAATCATAAAGAAATGTATTTTCTGTGCTTTGCATTCAGGGAGAACCAGGCATTAAGGGAGAAAAGGGAGAAAGAGGAATACCTGGCGAAAGAGTAAGTGCTTTTTACTCTTATTTTACTGCAATATATATATATACATATATATATATATATTGTAACAGAGTGTCTGGACAAGTCATAGAGGGTGTGTATATCTGCCCAAGATTTCTTGTATCTCTCAGGTAAAAGCAACCAGGAAGTTAGAAACTAGAGATCTAGGATCTCTAGTTTAGGGTTTGAGTAAAAACCCGTTTACAGGGCCTGAGGTGCTGGAGTGGGGAAGAGAGGGTGGGCCCCACTCCACCCGGACAGTCCAGGTCTTGGGCTGTCTGATAAGTCCAAGCTGTGCTTGCCTGATAGAAGTTCACACACACTCTGTCTCTCTCATCCTGGGAACAGGACATCTGCTAGGAGCCTGTGGGAGTATTGCCGGTGGTATGTTATGTTATGGTGCCCGGTACTAGGCCGGCACTGGGTTAGTCAGGAGCACCTAATGTTTAGTTAGATCCGGACAGGCATAGGTCTTCTTTTGTTTAGTTTTGTTTTACTTTATACCACAATCTGGCAATAAAACTGGCTGAGGTCAGTTAAATGATCCTTTCTTGTTCTGTGGACTTTGTGCCTTCTGAAAGTGTGACTGTCTACCCAGGAGACGACTAACCCGCTACCTAACCCCTTACAATATATATATAGAGGTATCCTACTTGCTTGCTTGCTTGATGGGATGGGATGCTTCCTTGAAGGTGGATGCATTTTTTCAAGTGTATTATATTTTATCATTACTAATACTTTATCTAGTAAATTTTATGTTTTTGCATAGCACAGTAGTGCCACGATGCACAGAAATGAACAATATCATCATAAAAAAGGTAAACCAGACTGTGTGCCCTACAGTGCCCCCCCGCCTCTAAAATATAAATCTGGCAAAGGTGAGTGGGTGACGCCCTCTCCTAGAACAAAACTCACTGCCTGCCCTCCAGTGAACTACACTTACCCTCTCCCCTAAAAGAAATCTGCTGAAGCCTGAGCTGAACAGGTGGCTACCCCTTCCCCCACCCCGACCAAATGGCACCCATTCATTAAAAAATCAACAATTTGCACCCTTAGGATGATTGTGCCGATGTAAATGTAAGCTTTCATGTCATAAACTACACTGGATTAACCCCCCTGGCGTTATGATAGAGTCAAATGTAATGGTAACGAAAGCGTTACCATTACATTTGTCTCTGACGCACGGCTCCGCCCCCATGAGCCTCTGCGGCTCACAGAGACGGAACCCGGAAGTGCGACGGACGCCGCAGCCGCAGCTCTCACCTGCGATCGCAGCGGGGACATCGCTGGATCGCAGGGAGAAGGTAAGGAGACTGCGCCGCCCTGCTCCTCGATCCCGAGCGTGACTCGGGGTTAACGCTACTTACAGCACAAATTAACCCCGAGTCACGCTCGGGATCACCGCTAAGGAGGTTAAGCCAGACCCTTACCCTCACAAATATTTGTTTTATTTTTATAGTGATGTGTCTACTTTACAGATTGGCCAACACAGCTTGCAACATTTTTTTCTAAAGCTTGCATGCAGCCGTGCCCACTTTAACTGAATGGCTGGCATGGATGTGCACATCTGTAGGGTTGTAAGAGGTGGCACGCACCGATTGTGAGTGTTGCTGAGCTCCCATTCACCTTCTTTAGCCGCACACTTATATGCACTGCCAAAGCAGCTGATTGGAGGAGAGCCATACTAGTGAGGTATGTATATCATCCCACCAGTGGGGTTTTAAACAGCAGGCATACTAAATTGGGATGACCCAAGGGTGCAGACCAAAACCCGGGATAGTGTAAATCACTTTTGGGCCACTTAAAAAAAATGAATACATGTACATTTTTCTCTTTTTTTCAACAAACAGGGACTCTTAGTTAACATTTACTGCAATGCATACATACTGTAAGATGGGCAACCACACCAACATAGTCCCATCTGGGCCCGGTTTCTAAATTTACTGTGCAGCATTTTGGTCATGTCTTGTCCCTTGCTTGTATACAAATAATAAACCATGTCCTACTTTCCCTTAGAATTGAGTGGGTGCAAACGGGGTTCAAAAGTTGGCCACCACTAGGTCTGGTCACTGACCTAGAAAGCAAGTATTAACAAAAAAGGTGGTGCTAGAGGGGGTTGACAACATACTAGAAACAAAATAGAAATGTGCACATGCACACAATTCAGCTAGGAACTTCCATATGAAGGCCAAATAAAAAATGTTGATGGACATTGAAGAGGAGCCTGATTTGTGTCAAACACGCCTGTGCTTTGATTTGTATGGATTCTAATGGAAGCCTGAATATGGGCCTAATTTATGATGTGCGTCATTTTTGTGGCTAAAGCGCCAGCTAAATCGCCAGCATTAGCATCTTATCTGGTGCTGTGCTGTGGACTACATTGGCTCTAGCAGCCTCTGTGCCAAACGCTACTAATTAGCTTGTATGTGGTACCTATGTATTGGCCGGCCTATGTCAGTTTGGACCATTTAGGTCCTGCATTTAAATTTATGACAAGTCCCAATGCAGGTTCTGTTAAAATAAATGTGTTATAAAATTAATTATAAGCAATTAATCCAGTTCTGCCTACTGTGCTCTATGGGATCTGGAGCAACAGCGTCGGATTTCATCTGCCGCTACTTCAACCACAGTGCCCGGGGCGCCACATCCTTTTTGGTGCTAGCTTTAAATAAGATGCTTTAAATAAGATGCTAGTCGGCAGCATTAGCATTTTTTTAGTTGTTAAATCTGACGCTGAGTGCTGCTGAGGCCAAAAAAGTGGCACTATGTGGTGCTGACACTTCCAAAATAAAGCTCCAAAACCTTTTTTCTTGATTAAGGAATGATGGAAAGGTGTATAGAGGAGTTTTATTTTTACTAAATAAGTGTCCTAGTACGCATATTTATTTTTTGGTGGGGGATACAACTTTAAAAAAAAAAACAAAAAAAAAAACTTGGTGTCATATTTTATTCAAGTTCTGTGGAAATACACTTTTTTAAGAAACTGTTCATTGCCAACTTACTGACGTACTGATGACATTGTTGTAGGAATTCTTTGTAACACAATTCAATTGTGATATGAAATACACATATTCAAAATAAATTTAATTTTATTGGTTAAAGTGGACCAACACCCAGGATTTTGACTATCCTGGGTTTTGGTCCACTTCGCTGCAGCCAATCCCCGCCGCCGGACAAGCGAGAGGCAGCGGCGGACAAGCAGAGCGCGTCCGCCGCCGCCTCCCAAGTGCCCCTCTTACAGGGAGCGCACCTGCGCCGGCCATTCACAAATGGCCGGAGTGGGAGCGTGCCCTGCTAGAGGGACGCGCGGGAGGCAGCGGCGGACGCGCATCTGGAATGTGGAAAAGGTAGGATTGTGGGCTTCCTGGGGGGGTTTCACCCCGTGGGACATCCCAATTTCGGATGGCCCGCGGGGAGGGAGCTGATCGGCCCGGGAATCTTATCGATTCCCGGGACGATCCCTCCTGGGTGTTGGTCCACTTTAAGTACAGTTTGTTGAGGCTAAGGTAACTCAGATGGCAGTGTAGGTTAATTAGAAATATCCTGGCAATAATACCCATATACAGGCTCCTAAATCTGTTTTAGTTAAGTTTCTTGTTTCAATTTAATTTAGGTTTCTTCTGTTGAGGGATATGTGTATGATTTTCTCAAAAACCCAGAATTTATGTCTTCGGCTTGCTGTGTATAGGTGTGTGTAACTGGCCTTTATCTACAGTTCTGTTTTTGCTAATTGACACTTGAGCTAACTGGCTCATCTATGCTGCTGACCTCTTGGACCGTTGACTCTGGGTATTTTTTAACCCTAACCTACATTACATAATCAACAGGTTAACATTTTATGAGTTTTTTTCTGGTATTTTCACACTGAATTTAAACTGTACATTTTAATAGGGTGACAGAGGGAACCCTGGACTCAAAGGATTGCCAGGAGCAGATGGTCATAAAGTAAGTAACGTGTCAAGTGATCATAGATAGTGATGGTGATTCTGCTTCATTTTAAATATTTCATTAAATCTTCTGCAACGCTTTTATTTATAACATATTTCAAAACGCATATAGGCATATAGGTGAATTCTTTCTGTTTCAAGAAGCTCTTTTTCTTTTACCTTTGAATATGTGTTCTATTTTTGTCTTCATTCTTATGGGTTAACTTACCTAAACTGATACATAAATGAAAGCGTTACAAATATTCCAATTCTTTTTTCAGGGGATTGCAGGCCCATCTGGAGTCTGGGGACCACCAGGACCAAAGGGAGAAAAGGTGATAATTTATAAATGGTCTAGGTTAGTGTTAGGATGTTACTATGTAAAATGTTAATTTGGATTGCATCAGGAGGGTTATGGCTGGATCTTAAGGTCTACAGGGTTAGGTTGGGGGAAATCTGGCCTGCCCACTATGTAACTGTGGTCTAATGGGGTTTTCTATGGCTTTGGGTTTAAAAGCTGCTACCATGTATTTGGAGGTCACCAACTGACCCTTATTGTGGAGATGCAGAACCATACTCTGTCCATGGGGACCAACCCTCACCTGGAGTTAGAGAACACAATAATAACACAAAGAAAAATATAAAATAGTTATCTTCTATTTAGAAATCAAATTTCTTTACATGTTTGAAGAGACAATTCCACTGATTAGAGGGGCATAGGATTTTGATTTTCAAATGGAAGACAACAACTTTTTATCAGCTTATTGTGTGCTGAGTGAGAATAGTTCTAACTGTCTCTACAAACTTAGCGTCTCCAGAAAAATCCCAAATCATTTGGATCATTAGCTCTTTTATCTCAACATTTGGGTTGAAGACAGCAACAGTGATATAGATATGCTTAAAAGGTGTCCCCACCCTACCCAAAATGAAATACATATTTAAAATATATATCCTTGGTGGTTATTTTAGTGGATGCATACGCCATATGCTGTAACTGGTTTGGAAGTTTGGGAGTTGTACAACTGATTTACCTTGCATGGTTCTTGGCCAATATCTGTTTATTCTAGAAAATTAGTAGACTGAGCTGAAGTGTGGACACATTGGTCTAGTTATGTGTACTCCTAATAGCCAGAATTTAGATGAATGCTACAAAAGGTGCCTCTGTATAAATATGGATGGTGCATTAACACAATGATATTGCTGTGCCTCATTCCTCTATGATTACTGAATCACATCTCCACCCAAAATGTATTCTGAAGAGAATTTTTTTTGTACCTTAGCCTTTCTTAAACGTTTTATATTACAGTTCTCCTTAACTAACAATATTTTATTGTATGGATAGTATGGAATTTAATTTACTGTATTTTGCCCTTTTTAGGGAGATGAGGGTGAAAGAGGATTTGAAGGTATTCCAGGATTCAGAGGAGTGAAGGTAAACCTGTCTTCTAAGACTTTTAGCACCATTTGTCGTAAAGAGGCCTGGAACTCTGCCAAAAACATTCACCCCCCAGTGCTAATTAATTGCAATTAAAATAAAGAAATACACATTCACCTGGTTGGTGCCTGATGCCCGGGCGTTAGGGAGTAGAGATGTGCTGCAGCACATTATTAGCTGGTCAACATTAGTTGGTCAACCCTAAAACCTGTGTACGGGCATTACTTACCCTTGCTGCCTTTGGGCTTTGTTATCACGCTGTCTCCCTCTGCAGCATTCAGCCCAGACTGTTGGCCTTGCCTTTTGGACTTTATTTATACTCTCCACTTTGCTTTTGGATATTTGGTCTCCTGCTGAAACCGTTGCACCCTTAGGTACTTAACCGTCTGGACCCTCACCTGCTCTGAGCACCCATCCACCTGGTGCCAGTTGTTGCATGACATTGTTTGCCATCATCTTCTGTAGTATTAGCTGTGTTGTCACTTAGTGCCCTGTTTGTTTCTTCCACTAATAAACCTGCTTTTACTCCCATACCTGGGTCTAGTCTCACAGCTTTAAGCTTCCAACACTGGTAATTTAGTCTCGCCCAAGAATCTCTGACAGCCGCCCTGACTGTGACTGACTGCTAACTAGTGCTTTAGCATCTCAATGAAAACTGCAAAGGGAACCTTGCATGAATTGCTGCTGTAAGTGTCTTTTTCTTGCCCCATGCATGCAAATTCTCTACACATCTGCAGTCATAAACACACAGAACTATGCATATGAGTAAATCTCAGTTCTTGCCCGGAATTTCAGGCATGCTTGAGTTAAGGTTTTTTGACAGTTTTTAATGAGTGATTTAGTAAAATAACAAATGACGTGAAATCCTTTCTGAATATATATATATTTTAAAACTTGTAGGGTGATGTAGGTTTTCCTGGTGCTGAAGGTCGACCTGGCAGACAAGGCCATAAGGTATTGTTATCACATTTTATAGAAAAAAAAAAATTATTGAAGATTCACTATTTTTTCAAAGTTCATTAGGAAAGAACAAAGAGTAAGGTTTACAAGAATAATAAAATTGTGTTCTCTTTTATCAAACAACATTAAACTTGAAGAACTACCATATGAACTGCCTAACACACAAAACAAGATATCAGAAGAATGATCTTTGAAAGGGACCCACACATATGGCATTCACAAATCTGAATGCTTGGAATGATGTTCTTTGCTTTGCTTTTGTTTATTAGAAGCTGGACTTCTGCTTTATCTGGGGATATTTGGATGGGGGATGTGGGGCTTTTGCTCATCAGATTCTTTGAGTTATAGTCAATGGTACTGGAGCCAAGTGCAAATGAAGAGGTCATCCATATCATGGAGTGAGTGGAGTTAGTTCCTGCATCTACTTCATGTCAGAGACTTCACTGAGTCAGTGACAGACAGTTGGGCTATATTGTTGTTTTCAGATCCTAGTTTAATAAGGAGTGATTTCTTTAGTTTGTTCAAGAGAAAACCATTCAGATGTAGGAGGAGATAAGCAGGGTCTTAGGTGACTTATATACCAGTTACTGACATAATAACAGGTATAACTGCTTCGCAGTAGTTCTGAGTTTTGGGGCAGTACAAAAATATGTGTAATAGAGTATCTGCAGAGCCATACCTCCTAAGTGTTTAAGGTTGCACAGGGGCTGAATTCATAACCTAGCTGTTTTTCTTCACGCTGCCCATGACAAGTCCTGTCTAGTCCTTATGAACCAATTTAGGAACCCAGTTAGCATTTTAATAAATATTTTCACATCTGCATTGAGCAGAGAAATATGTAACTTGCTCTAACAGGAAAAAGTGTTTTTGTCTTGCTTTTCTAAAAGAGAAATTCTTTCTTTAAGGGCAATTTATTAATATGTGGCAATTTATTGATTTTGTGACTTACTGTTTTAGGGAGTTGTCGGTGACCCAGGAGAACCTGGACGTGAAGGAAATAAAGGGGAGCCTGTAAGTGTGGTATTTAAGTATATCTTCTTCTCTTTAATTCCTAAATCAATAACGTAACCATGTGAATTGTTTTGTTTTTTAGGGCATAATAGGTCCAAAAGGTCGGAGAGGTTCACAGGGGCCACAGGTACAATATATGTTAGGAACACTGTATATACTGTATAATATATATACTTCAGGAGTTCTGATGGTAAAAATAGGGAGGCTTCCAATCTGACTCACATGACCTTACCTTCCAACTATTATCCCTTATTTTCTTTTCTTTCCCTGCATTTTTCTGCCTTTTTAGCATATTTCTATTACTGTACAGTCCCAAAGCAATAACCTGAAAGCCAAAAGAAGAATTCACAAACAATGTATAGTACCAATCTCTATTGTTTAATAAAACAATTATGTTTATGTCCATTATTTGACTCTTTTACTCTGGTAAACAACGTTGGTAATCTTTTGCACAGTACTGTTACCTTAAAAATTCCAATCAAAATATTGGAAATGAAAAAAGTGTACATTTGGGGTTTTGTAGGATTCTGAAATCTGTCCAAGTTCAGTTACATCTGTTACATCTTCAGTCATCATTCAATGTTGAGTTTAAATTATAATCACTTTCTACAATTTATTTTTATTTGTGTTTTTAGGGAATAATTGGTGATCCAGGCTTGTCCGGACGTGATGGTGATGATGGAATTGAAGTAAGTCTCAATGCTAACATAATCATATATATTTATTATTAAGAGAATAATTATATGTAGTAAATAAATCTATACAGAATCGAATAGTAATATTTGTTATTTTTGTATAATAAAAAGTTTTCTTCTTATATGGACTGAGGTGTCAGGTGTTGTTCTAAATGAAAAGTAGACTTACAATTGTTAATACAATGGAGACAATATGCGATGACAGGCTTGTAACTGTAGTTCTCAAAGAAACATTTTACCCTCTGCATTGCATTTCTTTGTCTTGTTTCTATGGCCTCTGATATAATAGGTTACATGTCATACAAGCAAATAATGAGTGATGATTTATGTATTGCATGTTGTCAGCATGTCTGAAAGAGCTTTGTTTTTTGTCAATATTACGCAGAAATGAGATCTTCGGGCACAGGCCTTTTTAAAAAGACAATTTGTATAATCTACGCTTAGTATATTTTCTCCCATGCATGTGAATAATAGCATGTTGTTCACTGTGACTGCTGTGACACTAAATCTAGTGTTAATCCTCTTTAATGCTGTTTTCTACTTTAGGCATATCAAGGTCCCCAGGGTGGTAAAGGGAAGCTCGGAAATGTAGGACCCAAGGTAAAAAAGCTATTTATACAGTATGTTATAGTATAGCAGTTACATACTATATATCACAAACACAAGCCAGCTGATGGCTGCAAGGCTACACTACAGAACTGTAATGTAAAATCAAATCTGATGATATGTGGCCAGTTGTCGAGCATCATTTATTTGCCATAATGTTGTGGTATGATGCCACTGTGCAACAAATCAACTGATAAAACACAACACCAACAACTGTTAGCATGAAGATTTTCTTTTTCAAGTATTGTCCATCAAGGTAATACAGCATTACTCATTGAGTATACACCATGCCTCTAGAAGGTTTAAACTACAAAGATAAAGATAGACATAAGGTCCATATAACCACTGAAAATCCTTCTTCAGGTACAACCTGAGTCTGGATGCACTGCAGTGTAAAGCTGAAAAGGAAGCTTGAGAAAGTTCTGTCAGTAAGCTACACCCAAGAACAGCTAGTGCTCTAGCTCTGCAGAAAAGTGCATCCCATGCTCCCCCTTTTCTTAGGACTACCAACAAACCAATCAGGTTCACAAGGTGCTTGTGGGGGGACACTCAGGCCACAGGAATGTGAAGGCTTTGTTTCAGTGAACAAGACTCTTAACACCAGACTTAAAGTGAACCAACACCCATTTTTATCAAAAGGGTTATTGCAGCGTCAGAGGTAACCTGTTTGCTGATGCCACCCTGAGCACACACCCACCTTCAGATGGGTTGCAGACAATCACATAGGAAGCCTCTTCCGGGACTCCAGCCACTGATAGGAATCAAGACCACGTGACTGCTGACAGCCAATCACAGGGCACAGTTTAATTAGGGAGCACAGGGAGGGTAAGGCAAAACATGCTTGAGGTATATTTGGGGGCTTGCCTCCCCATGCTCATGTCATCTGTGACCCGAACCCCTTTAAACAAAATCATATTAAACACCTGAAACACAAGTTTTACAGGCAAAATCAGCTGAACTGCTTCTGAAGCACACACCATAAATAATAAAGATTGTAAACATGAACGGGATAACATCAATAATCTATTGTGTTATTTTAAGTTAGAAATGCAATATGCCAATGTAATTGAAATAAATGTGATTTAGCTCTATGTTTAAAAGATAGCAAAGTCCATGTATAGTTTAAGCACATGTCAATTGGAATATTTTTGTTTTAGGGAGAAAAGGGATTTCTGGGGCTACCAGGCCCTGAGGGTCCCCAAGGAAGACCAGTGAGTTAAATGTTGTCTACAAATAATCATGTTCTTCTCTTTACTTATTTACATTCTTTTCCTGCTTCTATATGTATTTCAGTGTTCCTTGCTATGCTACCTAACTTTAGGTTGTTACATATTTGGTAGAGTTGGAGGCAACCATTGACCTAATTGTGTATAAGCAGTGGTTTGACTGTTTTATCAATCATATGTCTCATTACAAGCTAGGTACACCACTGTTGCCTACTTCTTATTCCTTTAAGCTGTTGTCCTGCTCAAATGTTCTGGCAGGTAGTGATTCTGGACCCAATGAGATATGGCTGCCAGACACAAATCTAGTGCTTCTCACCAATTCTTTCTAAATATATTGTTTTAATTATAACACATTTTAAACTTTTTAATGTGTATAGATCTATTACATATTCTAATGAATATACTGTAAGTGCTGTATGTTGAATATTGTTATATAAATAGGGGGTACCAGGAATTAAGGGAGAAGCTGGTATACCTGGACGACCCGGATTTATTGGTCCACCGGGGGCTGCTGTAAGTTTTTCATTTCACTTTTTCTTATCTGTAGTTTTGCAAAAGTATATGCAATTTGTAACCTATCTGACATTTTTAGGATTAGTTTTTTCTTTAATAGGTCTAAAACAAACATATATGTACACTGGGGATTTACTTTTTTGGCTCTGAACTAAAGAATTTAAAATATAGTTCCCATCTACTAAGGAGATATGGAGTTAGGTGCAGTATGAGTTCAATACAGATGTTTATAAAATCTGATGCTTATTCCACAATTTAAAGGAATTTTTACAGACGTCACAGAAGAACATTAAATAGTTACATAGTTAATATGGTTGAAAAAAGACATATGTCCATCAAGTTCAACCAAGGGTGTTGGGAAGTAAAATGTTTATTTTATTTATTTATTAATTAATAATTAATTATGTATTATTTTACTGATACAGCTAACAGTAACTGTTAATGTAATTTTCTTCTAAATAAGCATCTAATCCTTTTTTAAGCTGTCAGCGGTTGATGCTGTTCCAAGCTTCTGTGGGAGGCTATTCCACAGATATCTAGTTCTTATGGTAAAAAAAGATTGTCACCTCCAGAGACTGTGTGAAGGGACTCACGCCGTGGGTCAGACTCACCACCTTATGTGGCAGAGCGGGCCTCCTAATTTGGTCAAAAATTATTATATTTATTTTTATATTCAAATCCCATGCATCTGTTTGGGTTTGAGGTAAAGATGTTCTCCAGGTGAAGAGCTGATGTTTTTCACTAATTAGTAAATGCGATAAGTGTGGAGAGCACATAAGTCTGTAAGCTTACATAAGAGATCTTCCACTTGAGATGAAGGGCTTGTATCATTTTCTTAGTTTGTCATGTAAATAAAACAACAAAATGTATCATGAGTTTAATAAAATGCATTGTCATAGTTTACAGAAAATTTAAGATTTATGACATTTTTTTTCCTAATTCACAGGGACACGTAGGACTTACTGGCGCGGCAGGGCAAAAGGTATAGTTCCTTTTTTATACAATGTTTTTGTATGATGAGAATTGAAGCAAACCTTATGCGAAGCACCCTTGCCTTTGGGCTTGGACTATAGTTTGTCATCATCATGTCTTCTCCTTGTGTAACCATGAGAAATAGAAGGCTAGGTGTCCTAGCGGTAGTAGGTCAAAATTTGTGGTCAAAATTAGAAACGTAGAAGATTGACATAGGGAAGAGATCATCTTGTCCATCTAGTCTGCCTTTATGATTGCTCTAAATCAAGTTTGCCAGCAAGCTGATCATCCATTTCTTCCTCCACTCCTCCTTCCTACCAAGCACATATATGTTTGTACAATATTAATAAAAGAATGTTATTTTTTACTCTCCTCACTAAACTTTAATTCGAGAAGTATCTTATCTTTTTTCTACATTGTATTTGTTACCATATAGTCATTGTTAATGTTATGCTGCTTTACAGGGAAGAGTTGGTGTTCAAGGGATCAAAGGTGCAGAAGGACAAAAGGTAAAAGTCTATTCTTCAAAAAAAATGCGCTTTTTACTGTTCTCCAGTATTTTAAAAATATATATTTAAACGAAAGGAGTATTAACCCTTTCAGTGCCAAGCACGTAGATACTACGTGCTTGCTTCCACTCCACTTAAGTGCCAAGCACGTAGTATCTACGTGCTTGACTTTCCCCCCTGCTAGTAAAAAAAATAAAAGTCAAAAATACTCACCTGACCCCTCGTTGGATCCGGCCGGGTCTCCTCTTTAATTTGGTGCCATCCGATCCCCCGTGGGGGGTTGGATGGCTCCAGGAGAGCCCCCGGAATAGCCCCCCCCCCCGTTTGGCAGCAGCAGCTGCTAACTGTAAAAAAAAAATAAAAAATAAAAATGACATTCACTTACCTGTGTGTGCGCTGGCTCCCGCTGTCCCTTCTCTTCACCTGGGGGGCCTCCGATCGCCCCCCAGGACTTACCGATCTTCAGGAGAGAGCCCGGAAGGCTCTCTCCTCTCTCCTCTTCGATGGCGGCCGCCATCTTGCCGCTAAGCCCCGCCCCCTTGGGGGCGGGGCTATGACGTCATCCCAGCCCCGATCACCGATCACCGGCTTCAGCGTTCTCAGCTGTCAGATGCCGGTGATCGGCAACGGGGAAGGAGGTGGCAGGAGATCCTCTGATCTCCTGCCTCCCCCTTCTCTGATGCCGATCACCGGCATCTGTCAGCAGAGCGGCGCGGGACAAAGGAGCTTACAATCGGAGGTAAGTACAGTAAAAAAAAATTTTTTTTTTTTTTTAATAAAATACTTTTGTGTGGCGTTTTTTTTCATTTAACCCTTTGTGAACTGGTAAGGGGTCCATGAGACCCCTTATACCAGTTCACAAGGCTCTGGGTATGGCAAGTCACCTGCAGCTAGTGGGTGGCTTGCCATTAACCCCCAGCCCCCCATTACCTGCCTCCCCAACGGCCAGGGGGGGGGGCAGAAGGGCCCGGGCCACTTAGTGGCTATGTGGGCTAGTAGCCTGCAGGGCCAGGGGCCACCAATGCTGGCCCCTGCGCCCTGTTCTACAAGCCCCCATAGCTGGCCCGGGTCGGTAATGCTGGGTAGGGGGGACCCTACGTCATTTTTTTTTGGGATTTTTAAGGGTTTTTAACCCTTAAAATTCCAAAAAAAAATGGGGTCTCCCCCCCTAGGAGGGGGAACCCTATGTCATTTTTTTTTTAATTAACCCTTTTGTTTTCTGTCATCCAGCAGCTATAAAAGGCTGAAAGAGTGCTCCACTATGGATGGGAGGTAAGTATTAAAAAAAAAAAAAATAATAAAATATTTTTTCTCTTTGTGTGTCTGTGTTTTATTTTTACATTTAACCCCTTGTGAACTGGTAAGGGGTCCATGACCCCTATACCAGTTCACAAGGCTGGGGGAGGTGGCAAGTCACCTGCGCTAGCCGGTGACTTGCCATTAACCCCCGGCACCCCCATTACCTGCCTCCCCAAAGCCCAGGGGGGGGGCAGAAGAGCCCGGGCCCACTGGCTATGCGGGCTTGTAGCCTGCAGGGCCAGGGGCCACAAAAGCTGGCCCCTGCGCCCCGTTCCTCCAAGCCCTGCATAGCTGGTCCCGGGCTGGTTACTTTGGGTAAGGGGGGGCCCATGTCATTTTTTTTATTTTTAAGGATTTTTAACCCTTAAAAATCCCCCCAAAAAATGGGCCCCCCCTCCCGGGAGGGGGGACCCTATGTCATTTTTTTTTCTCGATTTAACCCTTTGTAGTGTGGATGGTAGTTGTATTTTATTTGTAAATGTTAAAAATTACTTGTTTCAGTTAGGGGGGTCTCCTGGGCAGGAACAGGGGGCTACCGATAAATATGTGGTACCGTTCTAATCGGTAGAAATGGGGCTTTCACATGCAATATGGTTTTCTTTAATAAAATAAATTTTTTATGTAAAATAAAGGAGTCAATTTTCTAAAAAAAAATTTTATTTATTTTTTTTTTTTTACTTAATAATAAATAAAATTAATAATAAATAAAATTTACAAACAAGACATTTCATGTTAAAGCCTAAACTCTGCTGCAAAAAATATATATATAATTTTCCTGAAAATTCCAGCAAAAATGACACAAAACATGGCGCAAAACATGGCGCAAAATGGGGAAAATGACCTGTCAACAGAGGGTGACAAAATCTCAAGTAGGCTGGCAATTAAAAGGGTTAATAGTACCTCTGCATGTTGGGTATTGTTCTGTTCGGGGGACCTTGCGCTTTCAGACTTAGCTTGTTTTTTCTTGTTTGCATATTTATATTTTAGTAAAAGGTGTTTTTTATTCTGCTTTTTTATACATTTTTTAGGGAAACTCTGCGCAACCAAAGAGTTCTTTGAGGGATTAATTCCAGAAAGATGAGCCCACTACAACAAGCTGGGTACGCTTAGAAAGCTTAACATGTGTACTTTCAGGGAATATATGGTTTATGGGGGATATTCCAAATGTAAAGGGTTGTTTTGGTTGAAAAATCGCAAGGTGCGCACTTTGTCTGCAGAGCTGAAATTTTCAAGAAAAATTACCGTTACGCACATGCTTTACTTTGGGGTGTTTGGCAACTCTTCCCTTGACAGAACCTATGCATGTTGGGTATCGTTCTGTTCGGGGGATGTTGCTTTTTCAGATCATACTTGTTTTTTCTTGTTTGTATATAGTTTTTTTAGGAAAATGTGGCTTTGATTCTGCTTTTTTATCCTTTTTTTAGGGAAACTCTTTGCAACCAAAGAATACATTGAGGGATTACTTCTAGAAAACTGTGGCCACATCAACAAGCCTGGTACAAACAGAAAGCCTGAGGTGTGTACTTCCAGAGAATATATAGTTTGTTGGGGGTATTTCAAATGTAAAGGGTTGTTTTTCTGGAAAAACTGCAAGGTGCGCATAGCGCATATCACAGTTGTATTTTTTCAGAAAATCCCCTAAAGCTCTGTTTCAGTTTGGGGGAGTCTCCTGGGCAGGAAAAGGTGTCTACCTATACATATGTGGTACCGCTGTAACCGGGAGAAATTGGGGTTTCACACGCAATAAGATTTTATTGACAAACTTACATTTTTTATTACAAAAAAACACTACAAATTGTAAAAAATTTATTTTTTAAAATTTTTTTGCACATATTTCGCCAAAAAATATTGAGAATACACCTAAAAAATGACAAACAAGACATTTCATGTTAAAGCTCAGACTCTGCTGAAAAAAACAATATATCATTTTCCTGGGAAATCCCTGGAAATCCCTTAAAAAATCACATTTGAACATGGGGAGTGCAAAATAGTGCAAAATGGTCTGGCAACAGAGTGTGACAAAAACTCCAGGTAGGCTGGCACTTAAAGGGTTAAAGAAATTTTTTGTGCAATTATTTTATCGTAAAATAAGTACCATATTTTTCATACTAACAGATGTACCTGACCATACAATGTACCCAAATTTCCCTATTACAGGCAGTGTGCTGAATCTGCCTCCATTACAAGCAGTGAGCAGAATCCCCCCATTACAGACAGTGTGCAGAGTCCCCCCTAATTCCTCCTTTACAGGCAGTGTGGCAGAATCACCCCCCAATGCAGGCAGTGTGGCACCCTCCCCATATCCACCCATTACAGACAATGTGACAATCAGTACAGAAATGTACTGATATACAGATCCCCCCCCCCCCCCATACAGGCAATGTGGCAGAATCAAAAAATGGATGAGCATCAGGTGGGCAGGGAGAGGACAGGGTAACTGATCCCACTGCGGCCACCACTCCTGCTGCACAAGCATGCACACACTCTCCCATACACACATCATACTGGCACTACCCATGTTGCTGATCTTCCTCGTGCAGCACTTGTTCAGGGTGGTGCGTGGGAGGGCAGCATCTATTGTTTTCACTGGATGCCACCCATATACAGGTCATACCCACCCGCCCGAACCAAAAGTCCGATCTATGGCAAAGGAATGTAAGATGTCTGTTTTTCTTTAGCGTTAATAACCTTTTTCGTGTTATGAAGTGAAAAATATTATCATGATTAATGTTCATTATTTAAATCTTTAACCACTTTTTTATTTAAAGGGTGAAAAAGGAGCAAAGGGTCCCAAAGGCCAAGTACGTATATATTGAATTACTACAATCTGCAGTAGTATTTTAATGAAATTAGAGGAGCTCTCTCGCTAAATTTCTAATTTAAAAAAAACATTATAACCATCCTAGATAGCATGACTGGGGTAATTTATATAGCTTGAAAAAATACAACCAAGCTTATAGTTTTTTCTGTACTGGAAGAAATAAGAATCAGGGGTGACTGGTTTTAAAGTTCCATTCCATGTTTACAGGGCAGATGGCACTTTATAAATAAATAATAATAATAATAATAACCTGGGCAGTCATAAGCGAAATGGTACATGCACATCATATTTGATTTTTTAATGAGTATTTTTTATTATTAGACCATTTTTACCAGTGTGAAATTGCATGTAGGTCGGAGATACTGGACCAAAAGGCCCTGATGGACTTTTGGGTAGAAGGGGACCTCCAGGAGTGATTGGTGCTCGTGGTCGGGATGGAGAACAAGGCCTTCCGGGTGATCCTGGTGTCGCTGGAGATATTGGACCAACAGGACAGAAAGTAAACTTTGCTAATTATGTAACAATTATAGCAAACTCAATATCTATACAGACTATAGATGTTTGAATATTATCAAACTAATAATCTAATTTCAGCTGAGCTGATGGCTAGTTTGTGTCTAACTTCACATCACATTAAATAACACAAAATTAACATATAGATGCAAAACAATTGTATTCAATATTTTTGTGTGGATTTGGCAGTGATAGTTTTGTGTTTTGATGACGCTTGGGTACTGAACTGGTGTCCTAACTGAAAATTTAAAATTTTACTTTAGTTTAGTATTTGATAAACTATGCAATAACATGCAAATGACCATAATTAACAATAATTGTTAATAGGGACCAATGTTTCCTGCATCTCATGTGATTGAGGTTTGTCAGAAGATTGTCCTTGAACAAATGTCTTCATTTGCTCAGTCTGTACGGAGACAATGCGCAAGTGTTTGCCCCTTGTATGGCGACGTACCTATGGGTGCACCTGGACCTGTAGGCCTTCCAGGACCAACAGGACAACCAGTAAGTACATTTGAAATAGAAAAATACAAAATGAAGTTTGTATTTATAATTACTATTTCATCGGACTAGTGTGGAATATCTAATTAACCTCTTAAACAATCTTTCATTTGTAATCAAGTGATTAGGTACTTAGGATTTATTGTAGTATATTTTGTAATGGAATTTATGTTTACAGGTGGCACCTACAAAACATATCATCAAGACCTGAGTAATTTAATGTTCCATTGAGTATTAGCAGTTTAAATATTAATTAACTTTTCATCCTGTATGATATATTTTAAATAGATAATCTATCTCTATTAATGTTGATGCAGACACTGCTTGCCATGTAGTACTGCCACAAACAGGGCTGCATATAAAAAGTCTGCAGCTTCTCTAGAAAAATCCCAAATCATTTGACTTCCATCTCTGCTGGATTTGCTGGTGAAAATACTTTCTACTGCAACTGCCAGCCCTGGAGTGTAATAGACTCCACGGTTGATCGGTAGCTTGTCCCCGGGGGAATCCAAAACCGGGATGCTTTACTATATGAAACCCTCGGTGTCGCCGGTAAACTCACCTTTACCTGCGTCTCCCAAGACACTCTCCAGGCTGGCTGCCACATCCCCAGCTTTCCTGTAGCTGTGATGCTCTCCCACACCCAGCCATTCATATAAATTGGGGATGAGAGCGCTCCCCAGTCTACAGGCAACCTAGGGATGTGGCCAGTGTAGCCATTAGTCGGAAATTCTTTAGATCAGCTGATCAGTGATTTCAAAAATGCTGTGTGAACATGGCCTGGCTGTTGCCACTGTAATACAAAAGCTAAAGATAAAGTGTTGCTTGTATACCATTTTTCTGTATAAAGATCAACAACATGTCCACATATTACCTATTTTTTTATTTTTTACCAACCAAATTTAGGGTAAACCTGGCATTAAAGGGCTAGATGGAGAAGATGGCCCAGAAGGATTTTATGGAGAAGCCGGAGATCCAGGGATACAAGGGCAAAAAGGTATTAACATTTTTAGAACCTTTGTTAGGTCAATTATATTACTATAATTTTATTTTATATTTGTATAATTGGAATAACATAATCAGTAGCACTCCTCATTTCACATCAGATGCAATGTGTGCTTACACTTGTGTTGTGGTAAAAACTCGCAGGCTGAGAGCAGTAGCACATTCATAACCTTTCTATTTTTTGCGCAGGGGAACCTGGTGAAAAGGGAGACAAAGGTCGAAAGGGATATGGGCTGGTAGGATTTGAAGGTGATACAGGACCAAGAGGTACGTAGTGAAACACTAAACAGTAAATAAGGTGGCCATATTTCTTATGTCTACTACAGCTATTTGGGAGAATGAAACCTGTGTAAGATGTGTTTGCAGCATAACCTCTCTGCTAGATGCATCTGAAAAAGCTTGCAATCTCAAGCTACCAAAAATGGCATTCTTTATTTTTTGTAAAATGCTAACTTTTCAGAGCCCCACATAAAATAAAGCCACTGTTCCAGCAATTAAATAAAAAAAAACTATACCCACCTTTTGTCCCTTGCAGCTGTTCTGTCTTGCTTCAGAGTTAAGAGTTAAAACTTATTGGGTCCTGGCCGTCCAGGGTCAGCCTCCATTTATGGACAAACTGCTGGAGAGGGTTCCCCCTCTATATCTGTCACTGTGTTCGGAGTACACATTCATTAAAATGGAGGCGGCATGCCAAGCCTCAGCACACTCCTCTATTGCAATGAATAAGGTAAATGTGCAGAGGGGATGATGTCCATATTGGTAAGTACTGGATAGCATTATCCAGTCTGAAGAAAGCAAAGAAACAGGGTCAGCCTCTTCTTTCCAGGAGTGTGCTGTAGAGCTAAAAGCATTGTCTAGAATTCACGCATGTTCTACAAATTCTTTTGTAGGTGAAAGAGGAATCCCTGGGTTAGCATTTGATGGAGAGCCTGGTCTAATGGGCCCCCGTGGGCACAGAGGACAACCTGGACACATAGGCTATACAGGAGTAAGAGGACCACCAGGACCATGCAGATCTGCTGTCTGTGGAGTATCTGAACCTACAACTGAGCCTAAAGAAGAAACCGAATCATAAAACATAAAGTGACCTCAGGATGGACATTGAAAGGCCAACTTGTTGTGAAATAATTTATTAAAATGAATAATACAGGGCTCATAGATATCTATGGCGAAACTGATTTTGATGGTATTTTCTACTTTTTTCTTACTAAAGATTTCTGACAGGCTTTAATTGGTATGCTATTATGAGGTTGACATTTTGATTTAGTAACTGTTTCATAAATATGACAATAGAAACAAAGATTACAAAATGGATTGTAATAAAGATTTTTTTTCTTATGTAGAAACAAATGTTGAACCCTAACTGCTGGTGCAGAATTTTGTACAGTGTTTAAAATGATCACCCACAAATTCCTTTTGTGTAGCTGATTGTTGAGCACAATCCTTAATGCACATCTCATGTGAATACTGCTCCAGGGATTAGGCCCACATGATATCTACTTATTACTCTATATGAAAAAATTCCCTGAACAAAGCATTTTACCAACATATCCAGCATCAAATTATTAATAGTTTTTTTTTTATTAATGGGTAAATACTGTTCACATGTTTTTAAAATGGTTGCAGATACAAGTACATGATGAATAAACATTCATACGTTTTCACTTAACTTTGACAGTCCAAGTATTTCATGGAAGCACCACTTGGGGGCAGCCTTAGATCAGAAAAAAGTACTATTTGTTGCTATTCTGAAGACATGCTGTGGCTTGGCCGGAGGGTGGCAAAAGGACCATAGCTTGCAAATGAATGCATAACGTTCCTATTGTTGATCCCTCCAGCACTGCATTGATTTTGATGTGTATGAATTTTATATGTTGGTTTTACAGGTTAAAGCTGGGGCTGAGTGTTTTGTTTCACTCCAAGAGTAGGTTGTTCGTTTTGTGACATGCCATGGTACATAGGACAAAAAAAGGGTGCAGGACCTGCAGTGGTCCTAGGTCAAAGTGTGGGGCTGGTCTATAACTGCAGCAATTTAGACTACACTATAATTATCAGAATGATACAAACCCTGCATCTATGCCTATACCATAGTGATACTTAAAGTGCACCAATAAGTATATTTCGGTCTGAATATACTTATTACAAATATTTCAGGTTTCATGTGATATTCAGACATTGGGGGTTGGGTGCTGCTTATGCAATAAATGGAAACCTTTTAATGGAACCACAGCACTCAGCCCTGTTAGATGGCGACCTTATCCTATAAGCTGTCTAATCTAGTTAAACTAAGAGGTTTGGGTTGGCACACATCTGCAGAGGTATGTTGAGGCCGTACCATCAAATGCTGAGGTGCCTCTGTGAGGTGCAGTCCTAACTCTAGTCTTTAACGGCTTTTATTTTTGTCAATGGGGAGTGCACACTGCCACATCCCCTGAATCCCATCCATCTGCAGTGCATGCTCACAGTAAAGTCAATGAGAGCCATTTACTGAATGACATAGTCACGGCAGACAGCTCTCATTGGGCGAGAGCCGGCCCATTTGCTGTTGGGAAGAGGAGGAGGTGAGGGAATAGCAGTATTCTGGGGGTTTTACACAGCAGGATGCCCCGGGGGAATGGAACAAAACCTTGGAAAGTAAAATTCACGGGTTTTGTTACGTTTTATAGCTCTGTAAGTTGACCAAAACTCACCAAGATTAGCCCAGGAAACTATAACATTCGCAGGGTGATTGTTTCCCTCCCCCCGGGGCATCTAGAATCAGGATGCCCCGCTGTGTGAAACCCCCCAGGCTGCCCATAAACTCACCGTCTTTCCCGGTCCAACGGAGCATGAGCGAACAGCAGACGCGTCCCTGCTATCCTTCTGCCTGCTCCAAGGATTTGTGAATGGTCGGCGCGGGTACGCTCCCTGTTAGAGGGTAGCGGGGAATCTGCTTATATTAGGGTGTCTCACAGCAGGGCACGGACCAAAACCCAGGATAGTTAAAATCCTGGGTTTTGGTCCACTTTAAAAGTTCTTGTCCATATAGGTCCTGGGCCCCCAACCTATCTTACCCTGAAAATGAAAATAGTTAGCAGAGGGCTTATAGATCAGAAAATAGCTGGAAACAGTTCCAAATAACAATTCAGTAGGATACGGCAAAGCATCAAGTGCGTGCAAATCCCTCAGGACAATAAAAATACTTGCACCACACAAGCGCATTCCCCCAACCCCATAGAAGTTTAAACAAAAACATTACATGATATTGTAGGGGGGCTGTGAGTCCGGTGATGGAAGCTGATGAGCACTGGCATACTTCTTTACCTGCTTGACTTGGCATTACCCCATGCATGGTGCTGGCAATTCTCAGCACTGGTCACCATAATACCCCCCACCTGCCTCAAAAGACATCTACAAATATAGCCTAGTAAACTGAGCTATTGAGCAGAGGTACAGTAATGTGAGGCACGCAAAGCTCCGGAGCTGGGGACCCAGATAAGGATCATGGCATATCCATACTGATAAGCTGACACAAATATATTTTTCTTGACATTTTGCTAATCATTTTTCTCAGTAAAAAATGACTGTACAAAAATTTCTGCAATTAAAACATCTACTCATCATAACCCACAGGGGGCACATACCACATAAAGGTCAGGAATTGACTGCAAGATTATAAGATGTTACATTATACAAACTAGAGTGTGTCTGGTTTTGCCTGATTGTATTCAATTAATATTGAATTACTTGCTGAATAAAATTTTATGATGGCCTTAACGCTCACACGCACGTAGGGAAATACATTAAAGTTCCCCTAAAGTAAGACCTTATCCCAAGACATCTCATGGCTTAGAAAAGTGGTAAAATATGGGCACATTGCAGATGGTACTTAGTAGATGAAAAGAAGTGAGACTTAAGCTGATTTGATGAGCCTGCATATCTGAAGGGAAGGTTTGGAACAGAATGCCCTTTTTAAGTGCTCCCACATGTCTTACAATAGTGTTGGCTCTAGTAAATATGACTAAGTTAAACACAAACCCCAAGGAAACTGTCTAGCGCAAAATCAAATGTCTCTGTGGTAAAGTGCGAATTATATGAACATTAATGGAAAAACACACAGGAAAGGGAAGTAGAGGCTGTAAATAATTTCTAGTTATATTTCTCTATTTCATCTGTATCTACAGGGTAACTCCACCCTTGCCTTGGGATGCCTGACATGTGATCACACAGGTTTAAAGGTATTTGTACCACCATCAAGCCTCCTAGTCTTTCATCAGGGGTGGCCTGGCCTTCTGGAAGACTGGGAAAATTTTTGGTGTCTGTCTAGGCTATGTGTTAAATAAACAGTGTTATCTTGAAGTCTTCTATGCTTTTCAATGGGTTATCTGACAAGTTGGCAGGTTAACAAAGGGATATTGCTATATAAGTATGTTTTGTGCCCTTAAAGTGTCACAAAGAGGGGGACAAAAGTGAGCAGCTAGGCATCTCATCTGTAAATGAAGAGGACATTGTCATGGCAACCTATGAAACTGCTTCCCAACATGAAAGTGGCTGGTGGATGAGAATTGAAAATGGAAGGATGAAGCGATGAGTAAAAAGAGGGCCAGTGTAGCAAGTAAAATCCAGGACTGATCTTGGCACTTGTCTATGTTATTGCAGTGCAGACATATGACTTCCCCATTATAATGTGTCGCAGTAAATGAATTTTCTCCTGGATCTCTATTCCATGAGTTATTGTGTCTCCATGAAGTCCTGCTTGACAGTAACTGTGCCTAGTTTTGCTAGTGTGTTGGCATACCACAGACCTTGGAAGCGCCAGACTACCTTCTGGAAGACACCAAAGAAACCCAAGTTAAGACAAATTGGTTTCCAACCTGTTTATTGACAGCCAAGTGTAGCATACGGGTCGCTGAGGGGTTTAGCTCCTCAGGGTGTATGGGGAGCGGGTTCTTTGTTAACGGGCTTGGGGGACCTCCTGATGTGGGCTTACTTCTAAAAACTCCAATGAGACCGACTTTATGAAAAGGGCACTTACTTTATTAGCAGGACTTCAGGTACACTTTAGGCTTCACACTTCACAGCAGGTCATAAAGTCTTTCCACAACAGTTTCCTTAGCAGCTTCCATAGCACAACATTACATCCAAATGTACTCCAAAAGGTGGTGGTCACTCATCCTGATCCCATAGCAGAATACTGCGGCCTTAAGCTTCCTCCTCAGCATCTTGGGTGGAATGGCTCACCTTCTCCTGTGGTCACTCGTTAGGTATGAATGTGGCTCCTCTGCTCTCTCTTTCTCTCTGCGACTGCTACCAGTTGACCCTGCTGGTACCTTCCTCTCATTCCCGGTTACTACAATAGAGAACTACATCTTGCATGTACCGTAGATCTAACTCTTCTGAGGTAACTCCCCTTATATAGACTCCCTCTAGTGGCCTCTAGAACCTTCTCTAACTTTCTACTCACCTTAGCCAATAGCAGTTCAGCTGTACTCCTATGTGGTTAGGTTTTACGCTTGGTAGACCTGTAATGTCACAATTCATCTCTTATCCAACAGTGCCATCTTGTGGTGATGTAGTGCAACTGCAGAACAGATATGAACCATTACATTTAAAGACCAACAAAGATAATGGCTGAATACCTTCCACTGGCTACATCTCTCCCCTCCTTGGAAAAATGTCATCCTCGGCATTATGTCCCTGGCCTATGTCAAGGTTCTATCTCACCCTTTTTGTAGATGATAATCAGACTTCTGGGAGCATACCTCTGTCAAACACCCTTCATCACCGTAGCGGGATTTACATTGCTCTTTGGTACTTTCGGCTTCCAATATTGCCTTATTCCCTTCCATCCTCCTACACATCCAACAACCTCTCTACACTACTCTCAACCTAATTCCCTTATTTAACTAACTTGGGGCCTACAATTGCCTATTTGTTGGTGGCTATCAATTCTTATAACCTAGTTATCTCCAGCGTCTTATGGATGTGGGGTGCGCTAGTTTAATAATTCCTATACTAACCAGTCTTTTCAAGATACTTACCAGTTCCTGGGTCTAGGTGTTCAACTTTTCCCATTCCCTGAACCTATCTCTGTTTCTTACCTTACAACTCTTGACGACTCTAGTACTCACCAAGTTCCAGCGATATGTACTAAGTTCCACAGTATTCACTGCTTTAGGATACAGAATTTTATTTGTGAGTATGGGGCTAAGTACCCATAGTTAGCAAGGGGTTTTACCTTGAGACCACTATCTCTTAAACATAATCATGTTATTTACTATTTCCATCATATGTTAAATATAATCATGTTATTTACTATTTGCATCATATGTTATTAACATTTTTGGGATCTCATCCTTGATCTAGAACCTTTGGATCTGGTGAATACATCACTCAGACTCCTATATCACATTTCTTTACTTCAGCTCCTTCCTCAGGCGAGACACTGTGAATTCCCATACCAGTTAAGTTTATGGGGTATTCCGTAAAATCTCCCTGGTACCTTTGGAACGTTGCGTGCTTGTCCCAGTTTCTATGGAAACAAGGGCCCACCACCAACTTCCACCGTAGGACATGTGCACATCTAGTTCCATAGCTATGGCAATGAAGACAGTTGCACACTCCGCTAATATTGTGTGTACCATGGCTCTTTCAGAGTTATATCATTACACAATTAATTCACCATTACACTTTACACTCTGGTTATGCACCTGTGTTGTACCCACGATGTGGTTGTTAAAAACACAGTGCCTCTACTTGTGGTGCTCACACAAACTAGGAGAAGGTCTGTTCCCACTGCCATTTAAGTGCTAGCTGGGTAACCACCACTCTTAGCTTGAGCTTCAATGCGTGTCTACTGGTCCTGGTTAAGGTACCATAGCGTACACATAAGCTACTTTTTAGGGAAAGACCCAAGCCACCCTAGCCCAATTAAGTTGCATAGGGCTGGTCAGTTACCCTAACCCAATTCACCACTTCCAATTTTGGTTCTCTCTGTGAACCCAACTTAAACACACTTAAACGAGATCCACCTCTTGTCATTGTTCCAGACAGAAAATAGAATCGGGTTAAGCGAACAAGTTTAATCTCTTGTCATTGTTCCAGACAGAAAATGAAATCAGGTTAAGCAAACACCTTCTAAACACTCTCCTTAGTCTCTTTCCAAAACACACTACACTTAGACCAGATCCATCTCTTGTCATTGTTCCAGACAGAAAACAGAATCAGGTTAAGTGAACCAGTTCAATCTCTTGTCATTGTTCCAGGCAGAAAATTGAAACAGGTTATGCAAAAAAAACACTTTTCTCACTGTACCCTTCCTCTAACTATGTCTGGATTGGATGTCTCTTACTGGAAGCATATGATGGAGAACAACCAGGCCATTCATAGCATGGACATCTTCAATTAAGAGATTCCATTATGAGGTAGTTTAGGTCTGCTTGAAGGAACATGCACTCAACAATAAACATTAACCTTCAACACTGTGGTTCCTTCTCTTCTTCCTCCTGGAAGGCAAAAACTGATTAAACACCAAACTCTCTTTTTATTCCATACACTTAAACCAGATAAATCTCTTGTCATTGTTCCAGACAGAAAATAAAATCAGGTTAAGCAACCGGTTCAATCTCTTGTCATTTTTCCAGACAGAAAATTAAAGCAGGTTAGGAAAACATTTTAGTGCAATGTCAACACAACTGTAAACTATAAACTGATTCTCAGTTCAACTCTTGGCTCCACCAGGCAGTATGGAGTTAATACTCCTGGGAGTCCTCTTTAACTTTCAAGCACCGTAGTAGTCGGGATCAGGCAGCTTGATGGCTTGACCGTCTGGACCTACAGCGTTGATCTGCTTAGTAATGTCCAAATGACGTGGACCACAAATCACAACACGATCCATGTAGATGTGCCTTCCCCAGCGCCATGTCTCGTAGCAGGACTGGTACAGACGGCGCATGGCTGGGGGCAACTCCGCAATGTCCATCGCTTCTGGTATCAGCAAGTACTCCTTTATGGCTTCTTCAATCCACTGACCTAGCTGAGTCTCAACAAATTCCATTCCTGTCTTACACAGGTACGGGTACTCCAACTTTAGCGCACGGGCACAGCGTTTTTGCACAATGCACTGCCAGCGGGCAAATTCAGGAAGTTCTTTAATGTTGCCTCTCCCCGGTCTCACATGTAGACGGCTGGCCCGTTTGGTCAACCAGAAAATAGAGTCTTTCTCGGCCTCTATACGGACTGAACTCACAGCGTGGGCTGGTTTCAGCTTGTTTGCGCCCCTAGTGGTGAGGCTCGGCACGACACTCTCGGTGATGCGCACCTGGTTCACTGTAGGTAGCGGTCGCGCTTCCATTGCTAGGGCTCGGCGCGCCTGCCTTCTCTGACACAGTCTCTGTAGCTGGGTCTAACACTGCTGAAACAGCGGGCGTAACACTTTTCACAGGGCTCGCAGTTATGAATGGCAATCTAGGCTTCAAGTTCATTTCCTCCTGCACTGCTCGCAGGGCTTCTGTCAGCATGTCCATAGTAACTTTACTAGGGGTGACCGCCTCAGGGATGACTGCAGCGATCGCCTTTACAGCTCATGGGTGAAACGGTGGGCGATGGGGTGGGCACTCCTCCCAAGTTACTCCAGTTAAGGGGTTGTAACAAAGGTTTCTTCCCCATGACGCTACTGGCGTGGAACAGTTCCCAACCGCAATCGGCACATGCGTCGGGGGTTAGGCGTCCCACAGCCACTTTAGAACAGTTCGGACACACAGGCTGCATGGTCAGTTCTACCCCCCCCCCACACACACTCAGCAAGGGGTCCCGCAGTCACAAACCTGAATCCGGTGTCAACCAAGCGAACGACTCCAGTTGAGTCTTTTGCCCCATAAACAGATGGGCAAGTTTCCCCAACAGGGCTGATTACTCTTCTTCCGCTTCCGCGGCTTCTACTGCTGCCTCGCAGCTGCGCTGGCTCCTCCAGCTCGTCACGGCGCTTGTGGCGGTAATGTGTAATGATAGTCTCCCAGGGTGCTGGAGACTCCTCGGCATCACTGCTAGGGGCAGGGGTGGTGCTCTCACTCTCACCGGACTCGCGAGCGGCTGTTCTGCGCATGTTGTCTCTCATGAAAATGGCACTTAGCCCCGCCCCCATCTTCCCACAAGGCACTGCTTCCCGCCCCAGCGTTCCCTGCTCTTCGCACGCTTTTGCTGTTTCGCCGCGAAAAGGGCTGGGGGCGTTCCCACTGCGAGGAGAGTGAGGGCACAGTTAACCCTTCCTCAGGAACAAACTACGCACTTTGAATTACTGACACTTAGCGATTCCCAATGCGTGGCGGCATCTCCAAAAACTCTCTCAGGTGTCTCACAACACTTTTTGCAGCAAAAACAGTTCAAGGCAACTTTCTGTGACCAAGCTAATCTTTGGCACCGTTGACAACTAAGCACAGTCCAAATAAATGCAGCAAGATTCAGTTCCTTAAAGCGATCCTCTGTTTCCACAGACAAGTAGAAATCAAGACTTCCAATAAAGCATAACTAGATCCACAGGCCATTGCAATCCAGTTTAAGCAGAGTCTCACACACATCATGCGTTTTTCATAGCAAAACTTCTCTTCACCAGGGGAACATTTTCCAAAGTTTTCACAGTCACTACCTGGGATCCTGGCTATGCCTCCCACAGGTGTCCCCACTTCAAGCCCAGCCGTTGGGCGCCAATTGTAGCATACGGGTGAAAATAAAACCACTGGGGAGCAGTTTGATAAATTCCTAAAGCTCTTCACTGTGTAAAAATTGAAAAGTCTTTATACATTTGTAGAGCCGGTGAAGCTGGTTTTAGGAAGTAACCAGTTGCATGGTTCTAAGACAACAGAAAACAGAAATTAGCCCTAGGGCATGGTCGGGTAAGTTGACCTGTGCCTCTATGGACCAGGACCATCCGTGGCACAGGTCTACTTTAAGTGGCATGATTGGTTTTCATTATAGTGTCACATCTGTGTATAGATGATGTCATATGTGTTGACATGTGGCTCACAAGATTGAATATCTGGGTCAAAATCTGCCTTTTTAAGATTTATTTATTCACTTTTATATTCAATATTCCTGCATAAGCTTATTATCAGACACTGATTCTTGGAATCCTGGAACATTATATTTGACTTCTAGGAACAGCTTGTAAAATATACAGAATAGCAGTCTTCTATGATATGTGTTATTCTTTTTTTTATTTGCATTGTTGATTTCTTGGATATACAGATACTATTCAAATACACTGAGAAACATTAATACAAACATCATGTGTGATTTCAGTATCAAACTTAAATGTAGAGAGTCCAAATGATGTGCCAGACTAGGAAATGAAAAGCTGAGCAATCCTGCAGAACATCTTGGCATTCCTGTGCAATGTATTCCTCTGCCAGGTAAGTGAAGGGGCCCATTCATATATACTGTAATCTGTGTGTAAGTGTTTACCCCATTGCCAGAAGAAGAGGCCGCAGATCACGCTGGAAAGGATGTCCTTTTTTCATACAGTAATCTCAGTCTATAATCTCTTAATTTATACCATTGTGGTTAAAAATCTTGTTCATTTCTCCGTGCATTAGGGAGGGCAGGGCTACCTTCATAATCTTCATATTGCATGTGTTATTTAGCATGTTGCCACTTAAATTTGTATATTATTTATTAATTGTCAGTTTATTTATCTATATTTATTGATTTATTAGTAGTGGCGTAACTAAATGTGATGGGTCCCAATGGGGCCCTTTCACAGTTTATATATTAAACTTTTTTCTGTCTTCTAACTTAATTGGATGCAGCTAGACAGCTCAAGAGCAGAGATGAATGGTGCTTCCTTTCTCTAAATGATGCCAAGTGAGCACAAATATGATAAAGGGTTTATTTAAGAACGGATAGCACTAGGTAGTGCTTCGTAGCGGCAGGCAGCGTATGGTGAACGTCAGGAGCTGTATGCAAGACCACATTTAAGAAAGCAAATCTGGTAAGCGCCTTAACATCGACATGTAGTGTCACATGTATTAATCCAGGCGACTCAGTGTATAGCGCCAACGCTCTAGGCTCCGGAGCGCCATGTAGTACCTGTCGCTCGGTAGCGCTCTCCCATACATTTCAATGGGGCTTCATTAGTTGTGTATAAATAGCGTGTTTGGCAATTTACTTTTTTTTTGCTCAAATCATTGTGTGACATCTCCTGGCTGCAAACAAACACACAAAAACATTTTGGGGACTTTTTTATATTTTTTTGCAGAATTGTATTTACAGGTCTGGCATTAAAGTGTTATTGTCACAGTGTCAAAACAATGTAATGCCATGTGTCTTCTCTTTGTTACTGGTGTAAATGTGTTCAAAAACAGACTTTAATCACACAGTGTCTGGAGCTCTATGCTACAGCGCCCAACTTTAGAGTGCCAACGCTGTGTGTGTAGTTTTTGTTAAATATGGTGTGGAGTGCCGAGTGGTGGATGCACTGAGCTGGTGCTACCTGCAGCGTTATACTGTTGTTAGAGCGCCCAACACACAATACATACATCAATGTGGGTCAGGTTACTAGAGCGACCGAGACCCTCTGTTACTGCGTCTGATATCTGCCTACTAGCGGTCGCTCTAAGTGCCGCTGTACAAACACTCATCTGGCAATATGTGGCACTAGTAGTGTTTCAGCCTCCATGAAGATGGACGAGCAACAATCATCGGACCCCGCTGACCTTCTGGCTCCCGGTGTTGTTGCACCCCCATAGGTTACTCCCCTGTTTATTAGGTATAGCATTTGGACACAGACTGTTATTAAAGTGGGATAACCTACAGTGCATGTTACTCATTATTGTAGATTATTGTAGATACCATCAGTGTTTGTAGAGATATAGGCATATATAACCTTAACTGTATATTTGTACATCTAAATACTGACCTCCAGTTGTTGGTTTTCAATTGCTTTTGATAGGATCTTTTAAAGTGTGTGTTCATTTCCAATAAAGGATTGACATTTTATAACTGATGGTATTGCGGTGCCTGTACAAGTGAATTGGGGAGTTCTAATCATGTGTAAGGGTTTACACCTGTCATATTTGCTAATATCCCTCTTTAAAGTGGACCTGACTGCAGGGCCGGACGACTAGCTGCCCCTGATTCGACAGTGGCCAAAGAACCCTTACCTTTCCGCCGGTCCATCACCATGATCATGGGCCGTGGTGGCATGCCTGCTGCTGTGTGAGCTCCTCTGCCCAACCATTCCGCTAGACCGGACCACATGAGCGTGCACACTAACTGTGGGCAGCACTCCAAAACACTCCAAAACAATGGTTTTACGCCACGGTGTGGGAGGTGGGAGGTGTACACAACCCACAATCCTCCCATGTACTTGATGCAAATATTGCAGCTGCGCACTGAATGAATCATTTCTCTATTCAGGCCAATACGCAGTGGCTTGGGATTTTAAAGCTGTGGACTATGAATGATGGCATCAATTACCGGCCAGTAGCCTGGAGCTTCCTATAAGCTTATTCAGTGCCAATTAGTGGCAAGAGAAACAACGCCCTCCCTTAGTATAAAAGTCATAAGGGAGGCCAGTTTCCTCATTATTCAGGCATATCGATTTGGAATGCCTTACTGAGTGAAAGCTCCAGCAGCACTCAGTAACACACCAAGCGCGGGATCCCACGGCACCAGGGATGCGTGGGTATGGCCAGCAGTACACTCGGCTCACTTGCTGCTCTGGTGTTAGATTAGCAACAAAAAAGCTAAATGGACCAGAACACACTGATTTGCTGTCCTGTCTGTGCATGCGCAGTCAGGTCACCTGGAATGTGAGGAAATGCAGCAATCCATAGAGATATACACAGCAGGGTAGCCCAAATCATAGCTTTTTCTTTTTCCTATTTTTGCTTTAGCAGACCTACTTTCTTATACTGGTAGTTAAACCAGACCTTCACCATGATTTATTGAAAAGCCCAAACCCTTAAAAAACTATTCTCCAGCATCTAAAATTAATATATTTTAAGTTTTTAGTCACTTACTTATTATTCTTTAGGCTTCAACTCTGTTAGGGACTTAAGGATACGGGTGCCGCCATCTTGACTCAGAAGTATCACACATACTGAGGAAAGGAGAGTGGGATAAAGTACAGGGGGTGGGTTATAGCTGTGCTTTGCTCAGACAGAGCAGAGCTGGGGTCAGGAAAAGGTCAGCAGTCCCAGAATGCAGGGCAGCATAGTCAGAAGGCACTTCTTGTTTGCAGGCTGCCTGATGCTCCATTAGCCACCATCTTGGATGTTTAAAGGCTCATAACATGCAGTAGGTGCAGGTAGGATGATTTTTAATGTGAGCAATCTGTATGTACAGGGTGTGGGAAACATATAAGATAGGCTCTTATTCAGGGTGAAGGTCCGCTTTAACAGACAATATACAATTATACAGGGATTAGTTCCATAACAGCGCAGACACTTTCATCCAAAACCCATTTATAGATAAACACTAGAACAGCTTGGTCCAATAACAGCATTAGACTTTTGTGAGTAGCTACATAACTTCAGTTACACTGGTTTTCTAATAACCTTTATTAGGATTCGTTTACCTGCTTTGCGGTAATAAGACCAACAATGATGCAGGAATTCCTGTACACAGGAATTAGATATGGAGAAGAATATGGCGTTGTGCAACGTGTGTCGGACGCACTGAGCTGGTGCTATGTCTCGCTCGCTACAGCGCTGTACTGATGTTAGAGCGCCCAACATACATCACATTCATCAATGCCAGCCAGGTTACTACAGAGATCGAGGCGCTCTGTTACAGTGCCCGATTGCTAACAGCATATACTAGCGGTCGCTCTAAGCGCCACTATACAGCTGCTCATCTGGCAATACCTGGCGTTAGTAGTGATCAGTCTCCACCTGAAATAAAATGGGTATGGATGTAAAATAAAGATAATTAGCATACAGTTGCAAAACTACCTGGAGATGCTAAACCCAACAAGAGAGAAGCCGAGGCTGTTGTACAAGGGCCATTTTAAATACGGTAATATGGTTTAAAATACATTTCTAGTTTTTTGGTTTTGTTTTTGCTTTTACAGGGTGTAGACAGACCGATCAGTAATACTGGCTGGAGATCAATTCAAGTTGCAATTCAAGTGATGTGGAGGCTGATTCATTACTAACACCAGGTATCGGCAGATGAGCATCTGTATAGCGGCACATAGAGCGACCGCTAGTAGACGCTGTAAGCGGGTATTGGGCGCTGTAACATAGCCAACTCAGTGTGACTGACTCTCGGTGCTCCACACCATACTTATCAAAAAAGGACACACACACAGCGGCGGCGCTCTAAATCTGGTCGCTATAGCATAGAGCTCCAGACGCTCTGTTTTTGAAGTCTGTTTTTGGACATATATACACCAGTAACAAAGCGAAAACACTTGGAATGACATTGTTTTAACACTGGGACAATAACACTTTAGTGCCAGACCTGTACATACAATTCTGCATAAAAATATAAAAAGTGAAAAAAGTTTCTAAAAGTGTTTGCAGCCAGGAGAGGTCACACAATGATTTGAGCAAAAAAAAAAATATGCTGTTTAAAGACAAGCAAATGAACGGCCATTGAAATGTATGGGAGAGCGACACTGAGCAAAAGGTAATATCTGCCGCTCTGGAAGCTAGAGCGCCGGCTATATACGCTGAGCCGCCTGTAATAATTCATCGGACGCTACATGGCACAGTTAGAGGCGCTCACCAGATTCGCTTTCATAAATGTGATTTTGTGTATAGCGCCCGGCGTTCACCAGACGCTGCCTGCCGCTACGCGTCACTATCTGATGCTATCCCTTCCTAAATAACCCCCATAGTGATCTCTGCTGTCTTCAGCAAGCAGAGGAAGCTGGGAGCATGACAGAAGATCTGTGTCCTCTGCTTGGCTCCCAGCTTCCACGGCTCACTCGAGTTTCTGCCACTGACAAAAGTTCACTCCACCGCTATGAAACGGCCGTCCCTCTACAAGCTGCCAGAAGCCCAGTGCAGACAGTGCAATGTTCTCTGTCCCGCTTAAGGGAGTTTGGAGGATAGGGACATGCCAGGCACTGGAACCTGGACATAGGTTTGTTTCTCTAAACAGGGGATAAATGCCAGCCACGGAAATTTTACTTGACTAGCAATTAAAGGGTTTAAGTTAAGGTGGACCAAAACTCAGGTTTTTGACTATCCTGGGTTTTGGTCTTTGCACCTGGGGCACCCTGATCGGGGGGTGCCTGCTGTGTGAAACCCCCCAGGACACCCGAACAAACTCACCCCTTCCCGGTCCTACAATGCATGTGTGGCCACTCGACCAATCAGCCCGCTCGGATCCGCTCATGTCAGCTCGTCTAAGCCTTCTGCTAACGTGAGCGAATCTGAACGCACTGGCGATGGCATCCCCTGCTACCCCTCTTACAGAGTGTGCCCGCACTGGCCATTCATAAGTACCTGGCCCAGGCACGCTCCTTGCTGAAGAGATAGCGGGGATGCAGTCGTGGCTCACGCCAGAAGGTGAGTTTATGGGCGACCTGGGGGGGTTTCACATAGCGAGGCATCCACGATCGGGGTGCCCGTGGGGAGAGAATCGATCGGCCCAAGAATCTAATAGATTCCCGGGCCAATCTCCGTGGGTTTTGGTCCACTTTAAGTTAGGAAAAAGCCAAAATAGAAGTAACTCAGAAGTCATATCCATTCTTCTAAGATAAGAGTCTGAGATACCTGGAAAATTTACTTGCCTAGATAACTAGCGCCTGTCCCATGTGCCTCTCCTTCATCTCCTGCTGTCCTGGGTAGAATAAGCAGTAGCAGTTTGCCCTCTTTTAAATTCTATTTCTGCAACGGCTACTCTGCAAACGTCAGCTAGCTCGGATCTGCTCGTATTAGATGAGCTCCCGGCACTTACATCTTATGTGTTAGGGATACCTACCCCAGTGTTCAGTGGGTGTAAAAGAAAGAGTTCTCTACATCTATGCTGGAAAAGAAAGCTTCTGCTGATCTATGAAATAGAAAAGAAAAGAATGCTTGAAAAATAATTTAATTTTCTATGACATAGTAAAAGATGTCCTCAAGGCACTGAGCTTATTAGTCTCTGGCTAAGGCAGAGACAATGCTTCACATTCCTGAGCTCACAGGTTTAAACCCCTCCTGCTCTAATTCAGCCTCTTCAGATAAGGGGATCCCAATTTTGTGTTCCAGTAGCTAAATGGTTGCTGGCAACATCTCCACCTGGGGAGGTCATTTCTGTTGCTTGATTTAGCCAAGGCTACCAATGAGCTCACCTGTTACAGTGGAAGGATTCTGGGATTTGTAGCCAGAACTATACTATGGGCTTACTCAAGGCAAGGAAAACTATTCCTACTTTAGCAAGACAGAGCCATAGGTGACTTAAAGGGCCGGCACACCCTCAACCTAAGTGAGTTGCTCGGGAAGTAAAGGGGACATCGCACTACTTGTGCTTAGACAGACTATGTGGGAAAAAGCCCTGGCCGTCCCAATCCAACAGATGAACTCCCCCCGGACATAACACAAGGGCTCAGCAGGCTGTTCCAGAGCTCTGGCATGTTAAAATAAAGAAATAAAGTAAAAAATTGGCCAAAAGACTAACAATTGCCTAGCACACTCTGTCCAGTGGTTCCCAATAGAGGAAACACAAAGAACTGAGTTAGGCAGGAAGGGGTGGGCTTTTAACCTCTGTTTCAATTTGAGTTTCCTCCCAGGGGGTGGAGCCTCTCTCTCTCCGCGTGGTCATGTAGAAGGATGATTTGGAAAATTAGAAAGTTGTAAAAAGCATGCAGATAAGTAAATCACAGGTATGAGGGCATAATACTAACACACATGTTTACTTTACTTTCTAAAAGAGGAAAATAATAAGACAGAACACCAAAAATTTAGATTGCCTTAAAATTCCTAGGACCCTCTTCTTTCAGGAGGCAGATTTAAACTTTTGTGCGTCATTTGCACAGTGGGGGTCTGGAAAATGACAAATTGGGTGAACCGTGTAAGTAGTTAAAAAAATGAACAACAGTAAAGCTTGTATCTGCCATATAAAGTAGATGGTCAACGATCTCACACACTCTCTGTATATATATATATATAGAGAGAGAGAGAGAGAGAGAGAGAGAGAGAGAGAGAGAGATGGTTGATATATACAGGGTTTTGTTTTGTGCAACACAGCAGTACTGGTGGCATGGGGCTTATACTGTACTATAAAGCAGAACATTGTCTATGCTGCTAAATACTTGAGTTCTCATCGAAAGATTCTTGGGGAATCCACTAGATGGCTCACATGAGTCACATGCATATTGAGAACTATAAATGCATATAGATAGCCAGTTGTGAGTGACACTTAAAATAGAAGCGGAGGAAGAGAAAGTTGTGCAGAACAAGCTGAGGACCACCTACAGAAAGACAAGCTTATGACATTTGTGGGGTATCAGCCTGCTTCCCTTACAATTGGCAGCCCTGTGTGACAAACGTTTTTTTACTTTTAGTTCAGGTAAGTGAATAATGTAATAATGTATTGTAGGATTTAGGCAGCTAATTAATAGATATATGATGCAGATTTGTAGTTTGCATGGCACTGACATTAGTACTATAAATACACTAGGGCATGTCTAAGGGAGTTGTGGCATATCCACCTATACAACATACTAGAATTTAAAAGCAAGATAGAAATTTAGTAATAATTTACAACCTGCACATCTTATTGCAGGTTGTAAATTATTTATTGCAGGTTGTATCTTATTTATATGGCAGGATTATAACTAGATCTGTACTTATGTAATATAAATCATTGCATGCCTTTGAATAAGACCCAGCAGCGTGGAGGAATGAATGAGATGTGATAATAGCATGGCTTGTGCAGTTTCCTATATAAGCAGGTCAGTGCAATTTATTTTTAATCAATGAACCGCTTATTCAGTGTTTCCTATAACTGGAGAGTTATATTGTGCAGTGTTTTATATTTCATAACTTAAGCTAATTGGCATTGCTTATGTATGAATCACAACAAACTGTTCTTACAGTCTGTGCCAAGTGCAGTGCGGTAGAGATGGGACCCCAGTTTACAGTCTGTTCTTCATTACTGTTGGGGAAGCCATTATGTGTCATGTTACTAAACATAGACTGGTTCGGCTAAAAAAGGTTTTTGGATGTTGATCTGTCCTGCCCGGTGGCATCCAAGGATACCACTTTTTAGGTCTTAGAAAAACTTGAAAATCCACTCTTGCTGATAAGTGCAAGGAGCCGTGAATATAAATATGGAGATAACACTTATCTTGGTGCACAGAAATGATAACTGCTCATATGGCTCTCTGCATGCTTGTACCCACTCCTGGAAATGCCTCTATGCAGGTGTATGGGGAATTCCTTTGGCTTCCATGGGGATGACTACAGTAATAGGCAGCAGCACCTGCTATAGCATAACTGTACTTTAAATGAATGCATCTCATGTGGGGGGGAGGGGGGATGTCTCTGTACATCGCATCGATGAACTTTCCACCTGAAGACCAAAATGGTTGTAAAGGGTTAAAACATGTACAGTATATAGTTGTGAACTTGTGTGTTGAGGGGAAGTTCTGTCCAAGTGAGATGGAGAGACTTTACTTATCTTAGTTAACTTAATAAAACATGGATGATGACCACCTTTAAAAGATGACATTTGCCTAGTTGTTGGTGATGATGTCAATTCATCCAGCTTTAATGAATGAATGAACATCACACATGCAAAGTAAGCAGGTAATAAAAGAAGATTTGGATTTGCCCACTTGTTTTTGACTTACTAATAACCTAAATCTCTGTAGCCTGGACTCTAGCACATGTCCCCAACCAGTAATACTAATACCACTGGTGTTACTCAAGCTTCCCTCTGCTGGCACTTAAGGCAGTGGGGGGGGGGGGGGGGGGGGGGCATAAAGCACTGCGGACAAACTACTGCCCCAATAGGGGTGCAGAAGTGGAGTATCTTGGGGTTACTGAATTGCTGGTAGGAGAGTTTACATTGTTGGGGCACCCCAGCGTAAGTCTGTATTAGTTTTGGTAGGGGTGGTATTTGAGAAAATTGCAAAATAGAACTCCATGAAAAGGTTGAGAGACCCTGCTCTAACTTATTTTAAATGAGATGAGCAATGACACCCCCCTATGTTTGTCTTATGGCAGCAGTCATATTACTATATCTCTGTGTCTGGCTCTATGCAAATGAACATTGTGTCATTTATGGTGAACTGACCACCAGGGGCCCTTGCAGACTTACAAAGTGCAGCATGTGTAAAATGCAGTACACTGCACCTTTGCCTGTGCTATGCTGCCATAGACTTCTGTTAGCAGCCCTGGCATTGCACTATAACCAAAATGCTGCATGGTAGATGTGCCAGCCTGCATGAATGGATATGCACATAGCTCTTACATCATCAACATCTGCCAAATATTTTGGAATATATTTTTGAATATTCTTCCCTTTTGTTAGTAGTTTAAAAGATAAAGGTTTCATGTCCTTGTACAGAGGAGTAGCTAGGGTTTCTTGCACCCGGGGCAAAGATCCAAATGGTGCCCCCTACCTGTTCTCAGGCCTATCTTTGGTGCCCCCTGACCTGCTGTACCCCGGGCAAGTGCCCCTCCTGCTCCCCCCCCCCCTAGCTATGCCCCTGCCTTGTAGAATATTCACACCATACCCTTGTATTTTCTCGCCTAGCTCAGCAGAACCAGATCACTTGTAGAGAATACGTAGTTTACAGCCTAGGTTGATGTAGTGGGGACACTGACTGTTACCTTTTTATTTAAGTAGTAGTAGCAGTAGGGGTGGTAACAATAATACTACTTTTAGGCTTTGCTGCTAGGTTAAGTCAACGCTACAGTTCTTGATATCTTAAAAGTTGCCAAGCAAAGGCTACACCAGAAGTTATTCAGCCCCCTGCAGTTTTATTCAACTAAACAACATTTTTCTAAAACTTACTGGGTCCTGAGAGTATGGGGGTTATTAATCAAGGGATAGCAGTAGGTAGTGCCTCGTAGTGGCAGGCAGCGTCTGGTGAACACCGGGGGCTGTATGCAAAACCACATTTATGAAAGCGAATCTGGTGAGCAACTCTAACAGCGCCATGTAGCGTATGATTCATCATTACAGGTGGCTCAGCATTAAGCGCCGGCGCTCTAACTTCCAGAGTGGCAGGAATTACCTGTTGCTCTCCCATACATTTCAATGGACGTTTTCTTTTCTTCTATTGAAACAGGGTTTTTTTATTTTAATTTTTTATGCTCTCAAATTATCGTGTCACCTCTCCTGGCCTAAAAAAAGTCATTTTTGAAAATGTTTTAGATTTTTTTGCTTTTTATGCAGAATTGTATTTACAGGTCTGGCACTAAAGTGTTAACTTTCACAATGTTACAACAATGTAATTACATGTGTTTTCGCTTTGTTACTGGTGGATATGTGTTCAAAAACAGACTTTAATCACACAGCGCCTGCCGCTCTATGCTATAGCGAGCAGATTTAGAGCGCCGCCGCTGTGTGTAGTTTTCAGATAAGTATAGTGTGGCGCGCCGAGTGCCAGACGCACTGAGCTGGCGCCACCTCTCGCTCCCTGCAGCGCTGTACTGGTGTTGCAGCGCCCAACATACATCTCATTCATCAATGCCGGCCAGGTTACTACAGCGAATGAGGCGCTCTGTTACAGCGCCCGATATCCGCTTATAGCTTCTAATAGCGGTCGCTCTAAGCGCCGCTATACAGATGCTTATCTGCCGATACCTGGCATTAGTAATGAATAAGCCTCCAAGTCCCATGGTGTTGCCACCTCCTACAGAGAGCGCACAGTGAGGCGGAGCCTGGTACACTGAAAGTAAATTGAGTGCAATACACTTCAGTCACTGTAACAGCGGTAGTGCTGGTTCCTGTCCACAAACTTGCTTGCAAATGGTGGACAAGAACTCTAGTTGCCTTTGAGCACATGCAGGCAATGGGAATGGGTTAATTTGATAAACACAATAGGAGGAAGCAGCTGCTCGGGACAGAAGGTGTATGTACGTTTTTTATGTTAGCCTGAACAATCAATTTAATGGATTGCAATGCAGAATTTAAAAGACCTCTGTTGCCAAATGTTTCTGCTATTTTGAAATAAGCCCCCCCCCCATAGTACATGTAAATAAAAGTCTAAAAAAAGTCAAACCAGCCTATCTGTTCAAACAGGAGCCTACTCACATAGTCAGAAGCATGTAACTGGCAACCTAGACTTTTTAAGTCACAGGTCTACTCTACAGAGTAGCTTGTCTTTCTGGAGCACAGGGGTACAATGTCAACAATGGAAACTGAGCTAGGGAACCACCAAATTTGATACATTTGAAGTTGGGGTGTAATTTGAAATAGAGTCAAAAGCAGTGGAGGCCTGTAGGCTGTTAGTGAGTGATTGCAGCAGGCGGTACTTACCTCTAGCCGTACTCTCTTTAAAAGCAGTGCGCCGCTCCTCACAGCTCACGCACTTCTGCGCCAAGTGTCATTGCAGTCTATGCAGTGACACTGCACGAGATCTGAGGAGTGGTGCAGTGCATGACGGGACGGCGAGATGGCACTGCCCGACTGAAACAGTGCGGGACCGAGGGATGCCAGAGCGCCCTACGACCAGATAGGTAAGTCAAAAATTGTTTAAAGTGAAACTGGAGGGGCAGCGAGTTTTTAATTTATACCTGAAATGTTACTCTTTAACTCAGAAAATCTCAAGGAGGATCCAACTAAAATACCAAATCCAGGCATAGAACTCCGATGAGGATTTTTGTAATCCCATTGGTTTCACACATCAGAGCATCCCAAACGGGGATGCGCTGGGGGCATGCTGAAGTCTTTAAGGGCCTTATTTATCAAGGGATAGCGCCAGGTAGTGTCTCACTAGCGCCAGGTAGCGCCAGCTATCGGCGGCTACCGACTCCAGAACGCCAGGCTGCGAACACAATCACGCATTTATCACGCTAAATGAGGCTAGCGCCGGCGAGAGCGTCAGCTAGCGCAGGATTCATCATGTTGCAGACTTCAGCGAACAGCACCGCTGCTAATCCCATCACAGCGCCAGGTATGACCTCTCGCTACCTGGCGCTCTCCAATGCATTTTAATGGAGAAATCTTTAAATATTCATAATTAATTGATATTAATGTTTTTTTTTTATTTTTTTTTAAATGTCAAAAATTCTGTGACCACTTCTGCAATGTTAGATTTTTTTTTAAGGTAATAAAAATAAAAAAAATAAATTTGTGCAGAATTGAAATTACAGGTCTGATATTAATGTATTCATATTACAAAATGTTTATAAAAACTTGTTTATTTTTTGTTTGGGGGTTAAAAAATATTGTTGTTTGGGGGTTAAAAAACTACTTTTAACCCATCGCCGCCAGCGCTCTGGGGTTCAAACAAGCATTTCACAGCGCGAGAATTTTTTGAACGTGATTTGTTAATGAATATGGTGGGAGCCGTTCGCTATGGCCATTCGCTGTCATGCGCTCCCATACAACGCGGAACCAGTCAAACAGCGACTCCTAACCCCGTATTCAACATTACCGCACACCGACTGAGTCGCTGTCAACAGCCGAACAAGGCCAAGCACAGCGAATACTAGCGGGCGCTGTGAAAATCACGCTACTGTCGCTCATCTGTCGCTACCTGGCGCTATTAATAAATCGGCCTCTAAGTCTATAGTACAAGGTTACAAGGCTTTTTATTCAGCTTTAATATATCTAAGGTGCTCTGCAACTTAAGTGCTAAAATTCAGGATGTCATGTGCTGATACATATACCTAAAAGCTAGTGTACACAGGCATATGGACAGCATTAACAACATGTTACAATACATTCATCCTTGGGAAAAATACAGATGCCAGTGCATGCTGACAAAGGCTGGATTCATTTATCACTTGCTATTTGCAGATTTGTATTGTAGGTATAATATTATCAAAATAAAAGCAGATGTAAAGTCCAAAAAGTGCACACTTACACATTTGATTTAAATGTTGATTTAGTAAAAACATACCTACAAAGTTTAAGCAATTTATAATATAGCAGCAAAGGACATAGATGAGCACCTAAAAACGTTGTAACAAAGCAGCATAGGACATACAGTATATCAGACCTAAAAAAACACAGACTTATGTGGAGGTTCCCAAAGTATAACTCATGCCATGTTAAACAACTCCCATAAGGCAACATCTGCAGGAATTTAAGGCTACATCTCCTGCACAATAGTCCTGAGGAAGCCCAAGGTGAAACGCTATGGAAAAACATATCAATAAAAGCACCAACTATATTGGACTTAGTTTTACTATGGGGGATATGCGGAGCATGGCGCTGGGTATATTGGAGATATGGCAGGGCATGCTCCCTAATGATTTCAATCAGAGCTATTTACCGAATGATGTACTGAATGCAAAGCTCTCTGATTGGACAAGAGCCCAGGCATGCGCTGTTGGACCGAGGACAGGTGAGTTTCCCTGCGCGTTCGGGGGGGGGGGGGGTCACACAGCAGGGCATCCCAATTCTAGATGCCCTGGGGGCACGGAACAAAACCCAGGAAAGTCAAATTCCCGGGATTTGTTCAGCTTTAAATCAATCTTTTGGGAATGACACAATAATATGTTCCAATTAGAGATGAGCGGTAGTACTCGGTTTCAACCCAAATTTCAGGAAAAGTTTGGTTTGCAACGAACCCGAATTTCATGTGGTCCATGGCAGAATGCAAAAGATGAACCTGGCCTGATTTCATCGCCAACACCCCACAGGTCACGTCCAGCCAAGGAGAAGAAGAGAGACAGGGTCACATGGTAGCAGCTTAAGAGGTCAGGGTAGCTGGGCCAATCAGTAGGGGCTATTGCAGGAGATTCATGTGATGCACCGTCTAGCCACCATTTTCGAGCCGGCTGTTGCAAAGAGAGCATTGCTCTTAGGGCAGGAACAGTTTAGGGATAGTTTGGGGCAATTTGAACCACAGCATATGAGAAAAGAAGGGAGATGAAAGGAAGTGGGCACAGTGGGATGCTGATGGAGGGTGTGCTGCACAAAAAAACTGCATCTGCCTGCACTATGATCTGCTGGTCATTGTAGCCCACCCTGTAAAGTCTGAAAACTTCAGTGAGGTTTTTTTAATTTTTTGGCCACATTTGTCTGGTTTAGCTGGCTGCGTTATGGAACTTGGGGTGCCTCAGTGTTTAATACAGTTTAAAAAAATCTATCGTTTTCACTGGCCAAGGAATTTTTTTTGGGGGGGGGGCAGCTCGGTTTTAAGTGTGCACGCACCGACGCACCTAACTATAAGTTAGAGTCCATGGTGCCTCTTTGATGAATACAGTTTAAATGCAATTCCTTCAGTCACTAAGGATAAGGATGCTGGTACCAGTACCAACACTGTAGTCAGCAGCCATGTGTCCAGGCCCAGTAAAAGTAGCACCAGCTACTGCTAGTAGTATCAACAGCAGCAGTAATGTATTTGATAGTAGTAGCAGCATCAGCAATGTACGCAGTAGCAGTAGCAGCATCAGCAAGCCAGAGTTGTCCATTTCCTCCAGTGGGCGTGTTATTTTGGACAATGCATTCATTGTGGACTGGTTGACACACTCTCACTCATCTCAGGAGGAGGAAGACTCTGATGCAATGACTTTGAGCCAGGTTTCAGTGGATTCTTCCTCCACTACAGCTAAATGTCACAGTAAAAGAAGCCTTCCTCTTACATCATCTGCCTCTTTACTGCCTCCTTCTAGTGGGGTGCCAGCTTTTCTCAGCAGCCCGGTTGCTATCGATAGTGATGAGGAGAATTTGTTTGATGACAGTCATCCTTTGCAGAGTGTGTTGCGGAAGTTGTGGAGGTGGAAGCAGTGTCTGAGACTCATAGCTGTGGCAGTGGGGGTGGTGGTAGACATACAGGCAGTTATGAAGGTGGTTGTGGTGTGGGGAGGCAAGTAGACCATGATGAAACATCCAAACAGGGAAGTGGCGGGGATCAGGAGGAGGAGTATGATGATGTAGTATTGGACAGGACCTGGGATCCAGGCAACAAGGAAGGGACATCATCAGAGCAGGAGGTACTTCTGGCACTGGCAGCGAAATAGAGCAGAGCCAAGGTAGGGCCAGATCAAATGCAAGACAGCACAGGGCTAGGTCTGCTGTTATGGTCTGGTCAGAAGCAGGTGATGGTGACACTGATGCTGCTTTTGCTGCTTCTTATTTATGGTACACTGCCATGTGGCAGTTCTTTGGTACTTTCTTTGGAGAACAAAACCTAACACAGTGCCGGATCTGCAAGCAGAAAATTATCTGTAGCCAGGGCATAAATCTAGGAATAGGAATTAAGGCTCTACATAAGCGACTGGAGGGGCATCACAGAGCTGCATGGGACATCTGAAATGCCCTTCTTCAATTTCCAGGAAACCAATCCTGTTGCTAGCCCTCTAAAAATGGGATCACGTTTGTGCCAGTTTCTGCCAGTTTCTGACTCCTGCTGTAGTGAATTTTATAAACAAGGAAGTGCCGCTGGGCTTCCTGTTACTGTGCATTGTCAGTTATTTCAGTTGAATCCAGGCAGCTGCATGGCTGAGATTCTGGGAGAGGAAGCTCCAAAATGGCCGCTATCTTTCTTTTCCAACTGTGCCGGGCTGTTGGTCCGGTTTAAGTACTGTTAATGCCACTGCTACCAAAAACAGCACCTCCGCTGCCATCCTCTGCTACTACTAGGCCAACACCACCGCAGTTGTGATACCCAAGATGGGCACCTTTTTCAAGTATTGTCAAGATTCCAAGCCCGCTGCTACCGCCTTTACAAGTGGGATCATTTTTTGAGGACTTGCCCACTACTGCCAAGCCTACACAACTGCAGGTCTACCCCCTGTGATGCCAAAAATGGGCAAATTTTTCAACGCTTGTAAAAAGCCATTGCTTCTTCTTCAGCTAAAATTTAAGGGTGCCAATCCCGCTGCTACCCCCCGTTACAAATGGGATCATTTTTTGAGTGCTTGCTCGCTATTTCAAGGTCTACACAACCGCAGGTCTACCCCCTGTGATGCCAAAAATGGGTACATTTCTTTAAAAACCATTACTTCCTTACTATATCTTATGCTATAAGAAGAGTTGCAATTCCAGTGTCTACAGTATTTCTTGTTTAGTGTGAGTCTATATTGCATTTTACTCATACATGCCAACTAAGTAGCAGGAGTGATGCCAAAATGTCAAGATACATAGAACAGCTGATGTTACAACTTGCTAGTTCATCCCTTACCCTGCTGCCTTCTAGTATTATCCAAACAGTTTATCCAAACTCCATTGCCAATAAATACCTTTCACGACTCCTGAAGAAGCCACACTTTTACCTACCAACAAGAAGGTTGCATATTGCAAATCTTTCTCTCCATTGCTGGACAAGTGATAATTTAAAGAACATTAATAAGAGGCATTGGCATGGGTAGTGATAAGTAAATGAGTCTGGAGCAGGAATAAAATATGTACAACAATTATCGTTCTAGTTAACTGGAAATCCTAAGACAGAGAAAGGGTGGTGCTCAAAGAACATTATGAAACTTTTATTAGAAAAACATGTGTGGAATAATATTGTAGTGCATCAATATAAATGGAACAGTACCTAAGCCCAGGAAAAATCTTTAATTCTTCCGCCTTGAAGTACATTAACTGAGAATTATCCTGGAAATTTGTAAATACTTAATTGTGAAAATCCAGATGCCTAATGCAGATTATTATGTGAAAGATATTGCACAGAAATGAATGTTTAAAGTAGTTACATTTTAAACAATTATGGTACGTTTATTCTATAACACAGTTTGTTTAAATTGCTTGCAGTTAATGCAAATAATTATCTTTTGGCAAAGCTCTCATCCAATTTTAGAAAGCTTTATTAGTACTATATTGAGTGGATGAGTAATTTTTAGTAACGCATTGCTATGACAGGGTGCTGTCAAGTCCTTGGCACACAAAGTTGAATCCACATTATTCCCTTAAATACCAACGCACTTCTTACTGTAGGGTTGCTTCTTCAATCTATCCAAGATAGAGTTTCTTTGGTTGGGTGACAAACTATATGCCAATTAATGCTATTGAATCAGTCAAACTTGGCTTCCTTGAAGTGTTTCTTTAAATTTTAAAAAAGATGATAGTCTGGGGGTGTCAGTCAAGGTGAATAAAGAGGGTTATCCGGCAGGTCAGCAATTTTGTTTTGGGCGATGGTTGTTGCGTATTATAAGGCATTGCCGCTCAGGAACATGACAACTTTGGTCCCCTTTTTGTGCCTTTTATATTTCAATGCCTATTTAAGTTTAGACATATGCGTTGCATAATAAACAACTGTGATAGATCCCTTTGAGGCGCCATCACCTTGAAAAAAGACACCTGCACTATGAACTTTTTTGTGAGAAACTATTGTGTGCCCAATATTTTGTCTCCTTTGACTCAAGGTCATAAAAAAAAAAAAATCTCATCCACTGTTCCCAGTCAATACAGGAAAGCATTAGTATCCTGTCGAACACACTGTAGAATTCCCTGGGAGGCTTGCACTTTTTATCTGCTTACAAAGATTTGATGATGATGAATTATGGATCTAACTCTTTCTTCTCTTGGCTACCTGCAAAGCCAACAATTCACCACTTTCCCAGAAGATTCATGTCTTGGATGGCATCTTTGGTTTCTGAACACTGAAGGTCTTTAGAAACTGCCTTCATCCTTCATGTGGCCTAGTTCTATATCGTGAAATTCAAAGACCAGTTAAAGTAGAACAAAACCCACGAATTTGACTCTCCTGTGTTCTATTTCCTGGGGCATCCTGAATTGGGATGCCCCGCTGTGTGAAACCCTTCGGGACACCAGTATTCACTCACCTTTCCTGGGTTCAATGGCACATGTGTGGGCTCTCTTCCAATGACGTCCTGTGCCAATGTCATTCGGTAAACATCTGTCATAGGAAGCGGGGAGCGAGAGTGGCCACACGCAAAGAGGTGCGTTCTGAATGGCTAGGGCATGCATAGTTCAAGGATGCAGGGGATGCAGCTGGTCTCAACTCCCCATTGAAAACAATAAAAACCCAATTTGCCCAATGATGTATTCAAGGCAAACGGCTCTCATTGGACAAGAGGCTGTGCATACGTCATTGGACACAGGAAAGGTGAGTGATTATTGGTGTCCCAGGGGTTTCACACAGTGGGGCATCTCAATTTGCGATGGGAGAAGGGGAGTGCCAGCAACCGGCCCTGGATTCTTTTGGATTCCTGGGCGGCCTGGGTGGGATTTGTTCCTTGTTAATGTCTGCTGCACCATGAATGCCCTTAGTTAACCCTCACAAACAGGAACTTTATCACATCCACAACTCTGCTTTGAAATGAAATCTGCTGAAGACGCATGCCATGTTGTCTTTAAAACTGCATAACTTTGGAATGAATATGAGATTATGCCGTTAATGTGAAGTGGTCATTAAAGTGAAAGACATTAACATAGCAAAACAAGCAATTAACTGCAGCCCTTCATGATACATGTACAATAGGTCTGATGTCATTTGTTCCATGGATTCCCCGTAACTTTATCAGTCTGGTACATGTTAACAGGAAGTAATCATTCTCCACAACTTTACACCATCATTACTCTGAATGGTAGACAGAACATTTTAATCAGTCCAGCCTTCAACTGGGATGTGCCCACTAAAGCATCAAATATTGTTCTTGACTGACAAGAATAGAACACACATTGATCTTTCATATGTTTGTCTTTTGGATCATACTTACAGTTATAAAGGGTAGACCTGATGCCAAAATTAAGCAGCTGACATAGGCAGACAGCAAAGAAGCAACGCTTTTTAAATTCAAATGATTTTCCAAAAACATTACAGTATTTTTCATTATATGAATAAAACAAATCAATAGTCCCTATTTATTTAAAAGGCCGGTTTACATATTTCTGACCTCACATGATGTATGCATCTGGCCTCCAAAAATTGATAACAAAGCCTGGAAGCCATCAAGCCCCTATTATTTTATCAGTGTTGAATATATCTGTTTCCTTTCTAGCTGATATTATGAATTAATCACAGACATCAGGGTGATCTAGTCTGTGTTTAATTCAAATGCCAGAATATGTGTGGAAGTCCTTCCCTTGCACATGCTTAGCTGTTTGAAATATATGCAGGTTCAATTTATCATGTATGAAGACATCTTTACTAAATCACTGCCTTAATGCAGAGGTTTTGCTTAGAAAACCAGAAAACCAAGTGCTGTGTTGTTTAACAGGGGCTTGACTACAGAACGCGCGGGGGCCCTTCCTTTGGCAATCTATGTGGGGGACATCCTGGGGACTCGCTCTTGTTTAGGTGATGTTTTCTTTTGCTGATATTTTATATTTGACTGTGACCACTTTGCTCCTTTTGCCATATGTTCCTCATGGATTATACTATATAGGGTTGTATGGAATATACATAGCACTTTTTTGCACCTTGGCACTTTAACAGAAAATTGCACTTTATATTTGATTGTTTTTGTATTATATTGTGATGGATTTAGCACAGATTTCAATGGGATTGCAGGTCAACATGGGATGCCCTTCATAATGAATGGCTTTGGGCATTTTTAACTATGAGGCCGATTCATTAATAGCGCCAGGTAGCGACAGATGAGCGCCAGTAGCGTGATTTTCACAGCGCCAGCTAGTATTCGCTGTGCTTGGCCGGGGTTTGCTTGTTGACAGCGACTCAGTCGATGTGCGGTAATGTTGAATACGGGGTTAGGGGTCGATGTTTCACAGGTTCTGCGTTGTATGGGTGTGCCTGACAGCGAATGGCCAGAGCGAACGGCTTGCCGCAGATTCATTACCAAATCATGCTCAAAAATTTCTCGCGCTGTGAATTCCTTGTTTAAACCCCAGAGCGCTGGCGGCGATGTGTGTAAAGTAGTTTTTAACCCCCAAACAACCATTTTTTTTTAATGTAAAAATTATACAAGTTTTTCTAAACATTTTGTAATATGAATACATTAATATCAGACCTGTAATCTCAATTCTGCACATATTTTTTTTTTTTCTTAAAAAAAATATCTAACATTGCAGAAGTGGTCACAGAATTTTTGACAGTTAAAAAAAAAAAAAAAAAAACATAAACTCAATTAATTCTGAATATTTAAAGATTGCTCCATTGAAATGCATTGGAGAGCGCCAGGTAGCGAGAGGTCATACCTGCCGCTGTGATGGGATAAGTAGCGGCGCTGTTCGTTGCAGTCGGCTACATGATGAATCCCGCGCCAGCGGACACTCTCGCTGGTGCTAGCCTCATTTAGCGTGATAAATGCGTCATTGTGACCGCCGCCGGGTGTACTTGATTCGGTAGCCGCCGTTAGCTGGCGGTACCTAGCGCTCGTCAGACACTACCTGGCGCTAGCCCTTGATAAATAAGGCCGTAAATTTTTGTATGTGAATTTTAAATGGGATGAACCCAATAAAGATGAATTCTTGAGATTTATTTGGATTGCTTGGTTGTGTTGGAGGAGGTGCTACACCTTGTGGCTAGTTGAGGTGGTCGCTGGAACCATCATTTGGTGTAACATATAGCTATAGTTGAAAATAGCCCTAGGTTGTAGGCACGGCCACACATAGCATAGCATAAAAGCAGCTGTGCATTGTATAGGTGGTGCGAAATACGCTCATTTTGTGTTTGGTCTGTATTAAAATATAAAGGTTTAGCAGTAGGTGGATATATATACACACAAGGGCAGGCTAGACAGACCATATTGTCTCCTTCTGCCATCATCCTTCTCTGTTTCTCATATTGACGAGCTCTCCGTGTGTTATAACGTATAGTAGGTATTTATTTGCTCATTTCACAAAACTGTCTGCATGTCCCCTGGAGAAGTTTTCCAAGTTAGACAGTGAGCTTTTTTGCATTATATTGCTACTTCTTACTTTTGTTATGTTGCAAGCTGGAGGAGCAGCTGAAGAAAGTCAGCCTTCGATAGGTTGTACAGGGAAAAAATATTAATGAAAAATCCCCTGGGCTTTGCGCATAACTTAAACGATTTAAGAGTAATAAACAAAATAATATGAAGGGTAGGTTAGAGGACTTTTATCAACCCCAGTGGCCCATATATCAGATCATAATTCAGAATTGCAGATACATGAAATAATAAATTAAGCATTCTTTAAAATTTCATCAAGTACGGGCTCGTAAGCCAGAAGATTAAAAGAGTAGCTAATATGGTAATTGCTCACAGATATCTAGCCATATAAATCACTTCCAGCTGCGTCATGGATGCCATTTATTACCTTTGTTGCTGTGTCTGAGTATAAAAACTTACAGTTACAATATGCCTCATGCAGGTAAACTGTTTCTTATAGTTGAATCACCTAAAATATTTAACATATACAATAACAATTTGACACACTAAATGCAGAGAATCAAAGATCATACGCACCCTCTCTATACCTCAAATGTAGCCCCAGATAATCCGCAGACCTTTATTTACAATTATCCACCTGCTATCAGATCCAGTTTAAGTTGTTGAAGTCTTGTAAGGCATCATTCACATGATGGTGCTCTGTTTAGTCATCATCTATTAAATGCAATCTATATAAGAAGTGGAGTAATGTTTGTATAATTGGGGTGATCACAGAGAGTTGTGCTGGAAGCCAAGAAGTTCTAAGATTGCATTCCCTGACTCGATACCCAACTTGGAAGTTGGCATATATCCTCCTAAGGTTCTGGCGCCCATTTAGGTCATGGAAATGCCGTAGAGTTTGGGAAAAACATACTAAACCAGCTTAGGGAAGATTGTACTCATTCTATGGGCAGGCTGATTCATTACTAGCCCCTGGTATCGGGAGATGAGCGTCTGTACAGAGGCGCTAAGAGCGACCGCTAGTACACTCTGTGATCGGCTATCGGGCGCTGTAACAGAGTGTCTCATTCGCTGTAGTAACCTGGCCGGCATTGATAAATGAGATGTATGTTGGGCGTTCTAACACCAGTACAGCGTCGCAGGGAGCAAAAGATAGTGCCAGCTCATTGTGACCGACTCTCAGCGACTCACACCATATTCAACACACAGAGTGTAGGTGCTCTGGATCTGGTCGCTATAGCATAGACACCAGACGCTGTGTGATTAAAGTCTGTTTTTGAACATATATCCACCAGTAACAAAGCAAAAACACATGGAATTACACTGTTGTAACATTGTGACATTAACACTTTAATGCCAGACCTGTAATGACAATTCTGCATAAAAATATAAAAAATTAAAAAAGTTTTCAAAAATGACTTTTTCTAGGCCAGGAGAGGTGACACAATTATTTGAGAGAAAAAAACCAAATAAAAACAAAAAACCCTGTTTAAACAGAAGAAAAGAAACTTCCATTAAAATGTATGGGAGAGCAACAGGTAGCGACAGGTAATACCTGGCGCTCTGGAAGCTAGAGCGCTGACACTATATGCTGAGCTGCCTGTAATGATGCATCAGACGCTGCATGGCGTGTTAGAGTCGCTCACTAGAATCGCCTTCATAAATGTGGTATTGCGTACAGCGCCCAGCGTTCACCAGACATTGCTTGCCGCTACAAGGCACTACCTGCCGCTATCCCTTCATGAATAAACCCCAAAGAATACCAGTGATGCTGCCCAATGACAGGAAGGAAACAATCACCTTAATCCCATTGATCTTCTGTCTAGCTGACAGGTGAAACGTCTGCGTGCTGCTGTTTTAGTTAAGACATGTAGTGCAGCTGTTGCCTAGTCTAAAGCCTCTCCAAGACAATAAGGTATTGCAAACTGTTACTCTACTATCCATTATTGTTTGAAGCAAAGTGAATGGTGCCCATGTGATGTATGACCTTCTTCAGGAAACTGAAGAGTCCATGTGAGTACTGTCACCACATCTTCACCTCTTGTATCACATTGTAAGCAAAGTATCAGGCCATGGTGTGTCTCCAAAGGCCAAGCTGAGCTATCTAGATTTGGTGTATCCTGCTACTCAGAAAGGGAACACTCCCTTTAAGGCATAATAAAGTATGTCTATGTTTTAGATTGTAGCCTATTATAAATGGTTTGACCTGTACAAAGCACACCAAAAAATGTACTAAGCAAAACTATATAGCATCAAACCTTTGCAATTTGCTAAATATCTCTCGAACCGTTCCCCTATACTATGGATGGCAAAGTTTGTAATTCCTAGAAAAAATTAACTTTGACATAACAGAGATAAAATCTGGTTCTCTTTTAAAATAGTCTGCACACAGATGTCAAAGTAAACAGGCCAACTAGTTACAGATGTTGCCAGAGTTATTTTAACATTTGGCGAGACACAAAAAACATTAGGCCCTCTTAATTTTAGTGAAGGCAAAAATGTAATTTATGATAAGAGATTTTTTTTTACTGTAAACCATTCAGTGCTCTATTAGTGGGGGCTTAATTTTAAGCTGGGTTTATATAAATGAAATAAATTATAGACACTGCCAAGGGGGATAGCACAACATTATAGTTCCTGATTTAGTTTTACTGTATGAAAATTAGAATCAAGCAAAAAGTGAAGCCATTTCCTTTTGGCACCTGCAGAGTTTGTGGAGAATTTTGTGTGAAAGACATGCAAAGGATATAGTAGAGGGAATGGAATTTTTTCTTTAAAGCGGACTAACACCCTGCACAGTGAAGGTGTTGGTCACCGCCATTGCCCATAAAACTCACCTTTCCCTAGGTCCAGTGATGAGAATCCAGCGCTGTGATTGGCTGTCCGATAATCACGTGGGCAGTGACATTTCGGCCGCCAAATGTCCTGCTTTTGTGAGCCCCAGGCTGCCAAACGCAGTGCTGGATTCTCATCACTGGACAGAGGTTAAGGTGAGTTTTATGGGCGGATCTGATGTCTGTGAGTAAAGCTTTCCACCAAATACCTAATTTTATTGGCATTTGGCTAATAACGGAGGAGGATTTCACATGGTGAAAATTAGGGATGAGCGAATCGATCCGGACGAACCCGGATTCGATCCGAATTTCATGAAGAATTAGATTCGGATCGAATCCGAATTTCCCCGTGCTTCGATCGCTCGAAGTTTTCCTTTAACATCCATTCATTTACATTACAGGCATTCTAAGATGGTGGGCGGGACATGTCCAGACATCTACCCCGCTCCAGTGCATGCTGGGGCAGTCACATGCAGCCTATCAGCAGCCAGCAAGCCCGGTGACGTCACGGCGCTATTTAAGGCGGCGGACATCTTGCTTTTCCTCATTTCTCTATTGCATTCATGAGAGACAGGACGCTGCTGTAGTCAGGGAGAGACAGTTAGAGAGACAGGGACAGACAGGGACAGGCAGGAGACAGGCAGGAGACAGGCAGGAAGTCAGCGAGAAGCAGGGAAAGTTAGGAAAAATCGGAGGCAGTCACAGGGAGATTTTTTTTTTTTTCATCCAGCCTGAGTGTTACTGGCTGGCTGACTGGCTTTGTTAGCGTTTTCAGGCTGCTTATACACTTAGTGTGCATATATACTGAACTGATCTCAAGTCTGCTGTGGGAACATTACCATTTTGTAAGATCTCATTTGCCTCTCTATTTACTGTAAGCTGCACACTCATTTCAACTAATTTGGCCTGTATGAGGCTGCTTACACACTGCTGCTGTGTGCATATATACTGATCTCAAGTCTGCTTGGGGCATCCCATTCTGTAACATACCATTAGCCTCTCTATTTACTGTAAGCTGCACACTCATTTCAACTAATTTGGCCTGTATGAGGCTGCTTACACACTGCTGCTGTGTGCATATATACTGATCTCAAGTCTGCTTGGGGCATCCCATTCTGTAACATACCATTAGCCTCTCTATTTACTGTAAGCTGCACACTCATTTCAATTAATTTGGCCTGTATGAGGCTGCTTACACACTGCTGCTGTGTGCATATATACTGATCTCAAGTCTGCTTGGGGCATTCCATTCTGTAACATACCATTAGCCTCTCTATTTACTGTAAGCTGCACACTCATTTCAACTAATTTGGCCTGTATGAGGCTGCTTACACACTGCTGCTGTGTGCATATATACTGATCTCAAGTCTGCTTGGGGCATCCCATTCTGTAACATACCATTAGCCTCTCTATTTACTGTAAGCTGCACACTCATTTCAACTAATTTGGCCTGTATGAGGCTGCTTACACACTGCTGCTGTGTGCATATATACTGATCTCAAGTCTGCTTGGGGCATCCCATTCTGTAACATACCATTAGCCTCTCTATTTACTGTAAGCTGCACACTCATTTCAACTAATTTGGCCTGTATGAGGCTGCTTACACACTGCTGCTGTGTGCATATATACTGATCTCAAGTCTGCTTGGGGCATCCCATTCTGTAACATACCATTAGCCTCTCTATTTACTGTAAGCTGCACACTCATTTCAATTAATTTGGCCTGTATGAGGCTGCTTACACACTGCTGCTGTGTGCATATATACTGATCTCAAGTCTGCTTGGGGCATCCCATTCTGTAACATACCATTAGCCTCTCTATTTACTGTAAGCTGCACACTCATTTCAACTAATTTGGCCTGTATGAGGCTGCTTACACACTGCTGCTGTGTGCATATATACTGATCTCAAGTCTGCTTGGGGCATCCCATTCTGTAACATACCATTAGCCTCTCTATTTACTGTAAGCTGCACACTCATTTCAACTAATTTGGCCTGTATGAGGCTGCTTACACACTGCTGCTGTGTGCATATATACTGATCTCAAGTCTGCTTGGGGCATCCCATTCTGTAACATACCATTAGCCTCTCTATTTACTGTAAGCTGCACACTCATTTCAACTAATTTGGCCTGTATGAGGCTGCTTACACACTGCTGCTGTGTGCATATATACTGATCTCAAGTCTGCTTGGGGCATCCCATTCTGTAACATACCATTAGCCTCTCTATTTACTGTAAGCTGCACACTCATTTCAACTAATTTGGCCTGTATGAGGCTGCTTACACACTGCTGCTGTGTGCATATATACTGATCTCAAGTCTGCTTACACACTGCTGCTGTGTGCATATATACTGATCTCAAGTCTGCTTGGGGCATCCCATTCTGTAACATACCATTAGCCTCTCTATTTACTGTAAGCTGCACACTCATTTCAACTAATTTGGCCTGTATGAGGCTGCTTACACACTGCTGCTGTGTGCATATATACTGATCTCAAGTCTGCTTGGGGCATCCCATTCTGTAACATACCATTAGCCTCTCTATTTACTGTAAGCTGCACACTCATTTCAACTAATTTGGCCTGTATGAGGCTGCTTACACACTGCTGCTGTGTGCATATATACTGATCTCAAGTCTGCTTGGGGCATCCCATTCTGTAACATACCATTAGCCTCTCTATTTACTGTAAGCTGCACACTCATTTCAACTAATTTGGCCTGTATGAGGCTGCTTACACACTGCTGCTGTGTGCATATATACTGATCTCAAGTCTGCTTGGGGCATCCCATTCTGTAACATACCATTAGCCTCTCTATTTACTGTAAGCTGCACACTCATTTCAACTAATTTGGCCTGTATGAGGCTGCTTACACACTGCTGCTGTGTGCATATATACTGATCTCAAGTCTGCTTGGGGCATCCCATTCTGTAACATACCATTAGCCTCTCTATTTACTGTAAGCTGCACACTCATTTCAATTAATTTGGCCTGTATGAGGCTGCTTACACACTGCTGCTGTGTGCATATATACTGATCTCAAGTCTGCTTGGGGCATCCCATTCTGTAACATACCATTAGCCTCTCTATTTACTGTAAGCTGCACACTCATTTCAACTAATTTGGCCTGTATGAGGCTGCTTACACACTGCTGCTGTGTGCATATATACTGATCTCAAGTCTGCTTGGGGCATCCCATTCTGTAACATACCATTAGCCTCTCTATTTACTGTAAGCTGCACACTCATTTCAACTAATTTGGCCTGTATGAGGCTGCTTACACACTGCTGCTGTGTGCATATATACTGATCTCAAGTCTGCTTGGGGCATCCCATTCTGTAACATACCATTAGCCTCTCTATTTACTGTAAGCTGCACACTCATTTCAACTAATTTGGCCTGTATGAGGCTGCTTACACACTGCTGCTGTGTGCATATATACTGATCTCAAGTCTGCTTGGGGCATTCCATTCTGTAACATACCATTAGCCTCTCTATTTACTGTAAGCTGCACACTCATTTCAACTAATTTGGCCTGTATGAGGCTGCTTACACACTGCTGCTGTGTGCATATATACTGATCTCAAGTCTGCTTGGGGCATCCCATTCTGTAACATACCATTAGCCTCTCTATTTACTGTAAGCTGCACACTCATTTCAACTAATTTGGCCTGTATGAGGCTGCTTACACACTGCTGCTGTGTGCATATATACTGATCTCAAGTCTGCTTGGGGCATCCCATTCTGTAACATACCATTAGCCTCTCTATTTACTGTAAGCTGCACACTCATTTCAACTAATTTGGCCTGTATGAGGCTGCTTACACACTGCTGCTGTGTGCATATATACTGATCTCAAGTCTGCTTGGGGCATCCCATTCTGTAACATACCATTAGCCTCTCTATTTACTGTAAGCTGCACACTCATTTCAACTAATTTGGCCTGTATGAGGCTGCTTACACACTGCTGCTGTGTGCATATATACTGATCTCAAGTCTGCTTGGGGCATCCCATTCTGTAACATACCATTAGCCTCTCTATTTACTGTAAGCTGCACACTCATTTCAACTAATTTGGCCTGTATGAGGCTGCTTACACACTGCTGCTGTGTGCATATATACTGATCTCAAGTCTGCTTGGGGCATCCCATTCTGTAACATACCATTAGCCTCTCTATTTACTGTAAGCTGCACACTCATTTCAACTAATTTGGCCTGTATGAGGCTGCTTACACACTGCTGCTGTGTGCATATATACTGATCTCAAGTCTGCTTGGGGCATCCCATTCTGTAACATACCATTAGCCTCTCTATTTACTGTAAGCTGCACACTCATTTCAACTAATTTGGCCTGTATGAGGCTGCTTACACACTGCTGCTGTGTGCATATATACTGATCTCAAGTCTGCTTGGGGCATCCCATTCTGTAACATACCATTAGCCTCTCTATTTACTGTAAGCTGCACACTCATTTCAACTAATTTGGCCTGTATGAGGCTGCTTACACACTGCTGCTGTGTGCATATATACTGATCTCAAGTCTGCTTGGGGCATCCCATTCTGTTACATACCATTAGCCTCTGTCTTTACTCTAAGCTGCACACTTATTTCAAGTAATTTGGCCTGTATGAGGCTGCTTACACACTGCTGCTGTGCGCATATCTAATGATCTCAAGTCTGCTTGGGGCATCCTATTCTGTAACATACCATTAGCCTCTGTCTTTACTCTAAGCTGCACAGTTTTTTCAAGTGATTTGCCTGTTGCAGCCTGCTTACACACTGCTGCTGTGTGCATATATACTGATCTCAAGTCTGCTTGGGGCATCCCATTCTGTAACATACCATTAGCCTCTGTCTTTACTCTAAGCTGCACAGTTATTTCAAGTGATTTGGCCTGTTGCAGGCTGCTTACACACTGCTGCTGTGTGCATATTTACTGATCTCAAGTCAGCTTGGGGCATCCCATTCTGTAACATACCATTAGCATCTGTCTTTACTCTAAGCTGCACACTTATTTCAAGTAATTTGGCCTGTATGAGGCTGCTTACACACTGCTGCTGTGTGCATATATACTGATCTCAAGTCTGCTTGGGGCATCCCATTCTGTAACATACCATTAGCCTCTGTCTTTACTCTAAGCTGCACACTTATTTCAACTAATTTGGCCTGTATGAGGCTGCTTACACACTGCTGCTGTGCGCATATATACTGATCTCAAGTCTGCTTGGGGCATCCCATTCTGTAACATACCATTAGCCTCTGTCTTTACTCTAAGCTGCACACTTATTTCAACTAATTTGGCCTGTATGAGGCTGCTTACACACTGCTGCTGTGCGCATATATACTGATCTCAAGTCTGCTTGGGGCATCCCATTCTGTAACATACCATTAGCCTCTGTCTTTACTCTAAGCTGCACACTTATTTCAACTAATTTGGCCTGTATGAGGCTGCTTACACACTGCTGCTGTGTGCATATATACTGATCTCAAGTCTGCTTGGGGCATCCCATTCTGTAACATACCATTAGCCTCTGTCTTTACTCTAAGCTGCACACTTATTTCAAGTAATTTGGCCTGTATGAGGCTGCTTACACACTGCTGCTGTGTGCATATATACTGATCTCAAGTCTGCTTGGGGCATCCCATTCTGTAACATACCGTTAGCCTCTGTCTTTACTCTAAGCTGCACAGTTATTTCAAGTGATTTGGCCTGTTGCAGCCTGCTTACACACTGCTGCTGTGTGCATATATACTGATCTCAAGTCTGCTTGGGGCATCCCATTCTGTAACATACCATTAGCCTCTGTCTTTACTCTAAGCTGCACAGTTATTTCAAGTGATTTGGCCTGTTGCAGCCTGCTTACACACTGCTGCTGTGTGCATATATACTGATCTCAAGTCAGCTTTGGGGCATCCCATTCTGTAACATACCATTAGCCTCTGCATTCACTATAAGCTGCACAGTTATTTAAAGTAATTTGGCCTGTTTCAGCCTGCTTACACACTGCTGCTGTGTGCATATATTACTGATCTCAAGTCTGCTTGGGGCATCCCATTCTGTAACATACCATTAGCCTCTGTCTTTACTCTAAGCTGCACACTTATTTCAAGTAATTTGGCCTGTTGGAGCCTGCTTAGACACTGTTGCTGTGCATATATACTGATCTCAGGTCTGCTGTGGGGGCATCCCATTTGTTTTTGACTGCTTTTAATAAACCAGGCCGTAGGGCACCGCAAAACTGCACATTGAACCCTATCTGTTTATACTAAATAAGGAAATACATAAAAATGTCAGGCAGACAAGTGCCAGGATGTTCAAAGAGGAGTGGCAGAGGCCAAGATTCAGCAGGCAGAGGTCGCAGCAGACTAGGGGCGAGTGGCAGCAGGATTCACGGTGAGAGACCTGGTCTGCCAGTATCTGCTAGCGGTCGTGTCTCCACCAGTAACGCATCTGCCGTGGTAGATTGGTTAACGCACTCATCAACAACATCATCACAACTTACGTCTGAGACCCCCAGTCTAGGGTCGGTAGGTTCCTCTGACACAACCCTGAGTTGGCATGCCCCGAGAGCAGTCCCTGTCCTCCCATTGCCTCTGTCCTACGCCGTTCCCTCCCCCAGCGATGTATCCTATGCTTTGGGTTCAGCTCCACTCTTTAGTGAGGAGGACGATCAGATAGAGGACAGTCAGCAGCTACTGCCCAGCCAAGAAATGGAGGTGGCTTCTTTAGCTAGGCAGACAAATAGTGATGTGGACAGTGTCGTGGGTGCTGCGAGTGTTCCAGCTCCTGCGCCAGACACTGTTGACGAATCCACGAACATCAGTGACGTACAGCCACAACTCGGTGAAAATGATGATGACGATGATCGCATTTGGGAGCCGGGTGATGAAGGGGCTTCATCGTCATCATCAGGAGAAGAGGGGCGCAGGTTGCCCCGGAGTCAGCAGCTCAGGCAGCAAGGTGTTAGCAGCATGGTTGGCAGGCAGCATGGGGGCACAATTGTAAAGCCTGGAGCCAAACGGGGCCGGGGCCGGGGTGGAGCACCTGCTGCGCGGCAGGCTACCTTATCGGGAGGTAGTGGGGCAGGGGTTCCTGGAGTTGGCGACAATAGCAGCGAATCAGTGAGGCCTGTTGGTGGGAAAAGTAGCTACTCGGCAGTGTGGCAGTTTTTCCTGAAGCATCCGCAGGAGGGTAACATGGCCACATGCAAGATATGTAGGCAGAAGGTGAAGCGTGGCCAGGGTCCAAATGTTGGCACCACGGCCCTGCGTCAACATATGCAGCGTCACCATAAAGCGGCCTGGGAGAACCTAGGCTCCGGAGAGGCGGGCCAGACTGCTTCCTCACCGAGTGGCATGCCGCTCCCAATTTCTGCCAGCCAAGGCTCCAGCACCTCAGCCGAAGGCAGCTGTGCGTCATACCCATCCTCTGTCGCTCCGGCTCCTCCTCCTCCTCCTCCAAGTCATGCATCCCGCCAGCAATCCATCAGCGAAGCCATGTCCAAGAGACAGCAGTATGCGCCCACTCATCCTACGGCGCAGAAGCTGAATGTGCTCCTGTCCAAGTTGCTGGTGCTGCAGTCGCTCCCTTTTCAGGTGGTGGAGTCTGCACCTTTCAGAGAACTGATGGCTTGTGCCGAGCCGAGGTGGAGAGTCCCAAGCCGTCATTTCTTTGCCAAGAAGGCAGTACCAGCGCTGCACACTTTTGTTGAACAGAAGGTGGGCCAGTCCTTGAGCCTGTCGGTGTGTAGCAAAGTGCATGGCAGCGCCGACGTCTGGAGCTGTAACTACGGTCAGGGACAGTACATGTCGTTTACGGCCCACTGGGTGAATGTGGTCCCTTTGCAGCAGCAACTTGGACAGGTCACGCCGCTTCGGCCTCCGCGTTCCCTGCCCGTTGGGCCTGTGACACTGTGCGACTCGGCCTCCTCATCCTCCGCCATCTCCTCACCCTCCACTGTAGGCTAAAATCTCAGTGCCCCTCCAGTCTACAATGTGTGCAGGGCACGGAGGTGTCACGCAGTGCTTCACATGGTTTGTCTTGGCGAACGGAGTCACACAGGGGAGGAACTGCTTACATTTATTCATCAGGAAATCCAAACATGGCTTACTTCAAGAAAACTTAAAATGGGAATCATGGTTACCGACAATGGGAAGAACATTTTGTCTGCGCTGCGCCAAGGAAGCCTGACCCATGCCCCCTGCATGGCTCACGTCTTCAATCTGGTTGTCAAGCGGTTTCTGAAGTGTTCCCCCCATCTGCAAGACATCCTAACAACTTCAAGGAAACTTTGCATGCATTTCAGCCACTCATACACCGCCAAACACACCCTTCTTGAGCTACAGCGTCAGAACAGTATCCCCCAACATAGTCTGATTTGCGATGTTTCCACTTGTTGGAATTCCACCCTTCACATGTTGGACCGATTATATGAACAGAGAAAAGCCATCACGGATTTCCTGATGATCCAAGCAGATAGGGGGACTCCCCTGTGTAACTTCAATGTCAACCAGTGGCAGCTCATACGTGACACCTGCCGTTTGCTCAGGCCCTTTGAGGAAGCCACTTTATTTGTCAGTTGGCAGGATTACGGGATGAACGACGTGATTCCACTGCTTCATGTACTACAGCACATGTTGGAAACCATGGCTGGTCAGGGCACTGGAGATATGGCGTTTACATCTTACGGCCACATGAACCCCATTGAAGCTGAACTGGAGGAGGAGGAGGAAGAGGAGGAGGAGGAGTTGCCCAGCGAAACACAGTTTAGGCTTGGCGAAATGGCTGGTTTATCTAGTCAGCGGACAGGAGAGGAGGAGCAGGAGCAGCCAGAGGAGCTAGAGGTTTTTGAGGAAGGCGAGACAGAGGACCCGGGCACACCGTGGCAGTATGCAGTGGAGATGGAGACATCCAAGTCACTTGCGCAAATGGCAGGAAGCATGCTCACGTGCTTGCGTAGTGACCCCAGAATTGTTTCCATCTGTCGGCGGGATGACTTCTGGCTGTCCACCTTATTGGACCCTCGCTTCCGGCACAAAATGGGGGCATTTTTTAAACCCACCGAGAGGGAGGACAAACTGAACTACTACAAAGACATTCTACGTAGGCAGTTGGCCTATGCCTATCTGCGCCATGGTCCATACTCTCGCAGGTCTGACTCGAGGGGACCTCTGCGCTCACCTTCCACTGCCATGGCTGCTGGGGGGGTTGGCAGGAGCAGCAGCAGCAGCTCCATCAGCAGCAGCCTCAGTCTTCAGTCGCTAATGAGTAGCTTTCTACACCCGCATAGTGAGGCTCCTCATGAGCAGCAGGAAGACCTGGGGCAGGACCTGAACCAGCAGGTCATGTCATACTTTGACATGACCATGCCAACACACCTTGAGGATCCGCTGGACTTCTGGGCAGCCAAACTTGATTTGTGGCTGCAACTAGCAGAGTTTGCCCTGGAAAAGCTGTCCTGCCCGGCAAGTAGCGTGCCATCTGAGCGGGTGTTTAGTGCGGCGGGGGCCATAGTTACGGCGAGGAGAACTCGTCTGTCAACTAAAAATGTGGAGAGACTCACCTTTGTCAAAATGAATCAGGGATGGATCAGCCAGGATTTCCACCCACCAATGCCTGATGCATGCGACTAGATTCAGCATGGTGCCACGTTTTACACTTTCCAAATGGTGCAAAACATTTATGTCTTTAGGCCAATTTTTGGGCTCCTGCTGATGCCAACTCCAGGGTGTGATTCATCCAATTTTTGGGCTCCTGAAGCCAACCCCAGTGTCTCTTTAAAGTAATGTTTGGGCTCCTGCTGCTGCTGCTGCCAACTCCAGGGTGTGATTCATCCAATTTTTGGGCTCCTGAAGCCAACCCCAGTGTCTCTTTAAAGTAATGTTTGGGCTCCTGCTGCTGCTGCTGCCAACTCCAGGGTGTGATTCATCCAATCTTTGGGCTCCTGCTGCCAACTCCAGTGTCTCTTTAAAGTAATGTTTGGGCTCCTGTTGCTGCTGCTGCCAACTCCAGGGTGTGATTCATCCAATTTTTGGGCTCCTGAAGCCAACTCCAGTGTCTCTTTAAAGTAATGTTTGGGCTCCTGCTGCTGCTGCTGCCAACTCCAGGGTGTGATTCATCCAATGTTTGGGCTCCTGAAGCCAACCCCAGTGTCTCTTTAAAGTAATGTTTGGGATCCTGCTGCTGCTGCCAACTCCAGGGTGTGATTCATCCAATTTTGGGCTCCTGCTGCCAAATCCAGTGTGTCACGCTCCAGGAACCACAATTAACCACTTGGGCAACTCCAGCTCTCTTGGTAAGGACCTCAACCCCCAATCTCCGCAGCCAGCTTCACCTATAGGAGCCCCCGCTTGCCGAGACGCAGAACACGCCTGCTCGGGATCGGTTGCCCCCAGGACTTTATGGCTCAAAGGATGAAACCTTACGGTACAGAGGACTGGAGAGCCCGCGGCTGGAAGTGGAATTGGGTAGCCCGTATATGAGCGTATAACGGAAGTCCAAACAGGCTTAGGGTCAGCAACGGAAGTTCTGAGATGGCAGCGGTACAATAGGGTTGGACAAATCGTGGTCGAGGATCAAGCAGAGGTCAGCAACAGGAATCAAGATCGAGGTTGGTCAAAACTGGCAGAGGTCGGCAACAGGGTTTCAGATCGAGAGGCGTCAGCAAGGCAGAGGTTGGCAACTGGAAATCAATCGAGCTTCAATGCACAAGACAAGCTTGGTACTAGGCGCTATAACAGGCCATGACACACTGCAGTGGAAATCCCTTTATAGTGGGAAAACCGGCAGGATTGGACAGAGAGACAGTGGCTGGGATTGGTGCATTTAGGATCTGACAGCAGATTGGAGCACTGGCCCTGTAGTCTGATTGGTGAGCTCTGGGCTGATTGCTCCAGCTGAGCTTCCCAGGCAGACTGCTCAGAGCTGCACCTTCTAGACTTTGTTCTCTTAAACAGCCTCCGGTGGCCATTCTGAGTATTGCACCCTCGGAAGACATGAGCTGACTGTATAGGCCAGCAAGCACAAGCTGAGTGACAATGGGCAAGGGGGGAGGACTTACTCGGTGGCACACGCGCCGCTGGGGATGGCACCCGAGGCAGAAGCGGCTGCTGGGCAGGAGAAACCTGAACTCGTTGCCTAGGGACACCACGGGCACGGGTAGAAGGCAAGTCATTCCTGACATTACCCCCCCCTTCACGAGGGGCCTCCGGACCCTCACCAGACTCAACAGGGCAAACGCCCCGAATTGTTCTGACAGACTTCAATGAACCTACACGAGGTCCCCTCCTGGATGGAGAGGCAGGCGGACAAACAAATTCTGAGACCAGGGTTGTCCCAACAGTGATGCTAGAGCAGTGTTCTTCACAGTGTGGGCCCCATCCTGTCAATTCCCCAGTTTTCCAATTAAGGGTAGGGTTGTGCATCTTCAACCAAGGGAACCCTAAGACAACCGGGGTTTCAGGGCAGTCAAATACAAAAAATTCAAGATTCTCAGAATGGGAGGGTCCCACAACTAGGCTGATAAAAGGGGTTTTGGAGGTTACAGTTCCTCCACGAACAGGAGTATTATTAACAGCCAAAATCTGGAGGGGCTTCCCAAGGGGAATAACTGGAATGCCTAAGGCGGCCACTATGGATTTATCCAAGAAGTTGCCCACTGCTCCGCTATCGACAAAAGCGGGGATGGATTTCTTGGACAACTCCCAACCCACAGTAGCAGGTAACAACATTTTATTTCTGTGAAGGGAAGTTACCTGACCGTCCTGACAAACTTTCTCAGTCTTGTCAGGACGTTGCAATCCCGCCAAAGGTTTTTTATTGGGGCAGGTCTTAACCAGGTGACCAGAAGTCCCACAGTACATGCACAGGCCTAAGGTGCGACGTCTACTCTTTTCATTAAGAGAAAGGTGAGTAGCACCAAGCTGCATAGGCTCATCAGGGGGCGAAGATGAGACCTCTCCTACAGTGGATGACTCCCAATGAGAAGAATCCCGGAAGTCAGAATGATTCTTCTCCATATGTCTCTCCTGTAGCCGTCTGTCAATTTTAATGGCCATAGGCATGAGTTCATCCAGGCTTCTGGGGTAGGGAAAATTCGTTAGAACATCCTTAATACTCTCTGAGAGTCCAATACGATACTGACTACAGAGAGCAGGATCATGCCAATGGGATTCAATCGCCCAGCGGCGGAATTCAGCGCTATATTCCTCTGCTGAACGCTTCCCCTGTTTCAGGCTTCGAAGCCTGGCATCGGCGGTCGAAGTCTTGTCTGGGTCTGAATACAGAATCTCCATAGAGGAGAAAAAAGCTGAGACAGTTTGCAAGGCCTCATCAGTGGGCGCTAAGCCATACGCCCAGGACTGTGGATCACCCTGGAGCAGAGAAATAACCAGACCAACCCTCTGCAATTCGGTGCCCGAGGAGTAGGGCCGTAGTCTGAAATAAAGTTCACACGAGTTCCTGAAGTTGGAAAATCTTTTTCGGTCCCCATTAAATTTTTCAGGAAGGGGAACCTTCGGCTCGACAAGAGGTAGGGATGAAGGTGGTGCAGCCGGCTGGCGATCTTGATTAGCCACACGTTGGGACAAGTAGTTAATGGCGGTACCCATGCCAAGCACTTGTTGTTCAAGTCGCTCAAAATCAAAACTCTCCTGAGTGGCTACTCGCTGGGCCAGCTGGTTGATGGCGGTGGTCAAAGCTTGCACCTGCTGCACCAGGTCATCCATATTGGGGCCTGTTATAATGTCACGCTCCAGGAACCACAATTAACCACTTGGGCAACTCCAGCTCTCTTGGTAAGGACCTCAACCCCCAATCTCCGCAGCCAGCTTCACCTATAGGAGCCCCCGCTTGCCGAGACGCAGAACACGCCTGCTTGGGATCGGTTGCCCCCAGGACTTTATGGCTCAAAGGATGAAACCTTACGGTACAGAGGACTGGAGAGCCCGCGGCTGGAAGTGGAATTGGGTAGCCCGTATATGAGCCTATAACGGAAGTCCAAACAGGCTTAGGGTCAGCAACGGAAGTTCTGAGATGGCAGCGGTACAATAGGGTTGGACAAATCGTGGTCGAGGATCAAGCAGAGGTCAGCAACAGGAATCAAGATCGAGGTTGGTCAAAACTGGCAGAGGTCGGCAACAGGGTTTCAGATCGAGAGGCGTCAGCAAGGCAGAGGTTGGCAACTGGAAATCAATCGAGCTTCAATGCACAAGACAAGCTTGGTACTAGGCGCTATAACAGGCCATGACACACTGCAGTGGAAATCCCTTTATAGTGGGAAAACCGGCAGGATTGGACAGAGAGACAGTGGCTGGGATTGGTGCATTTAGGATCTGACAGCAGATTGGAGCACTGGCCCTGTAGTCTGATTGGTGAGCTCTGGGCTGATTGCTCCAGCTGAGCTTCCCAGGCAGACTGCTCAGAGCTGCACCTTCTAGACTTTGTTCTCTTAAACAGCCTCCGGTGGCCATTCTGAGTATTGCACCCTCGGAAGACATGAGCTGACTGTATAGGCCAGCAAGCACAAGCTGAGTGACAATGGGCAAGGGGGGAGGACTTACTCGGTGGCACACGCGCCGCTGGGGATGGCACCCGAGGCAGAAGCGGCTGCTGGGCAGGAGAAACCTGAACTCGTTGCCTAGGGACACCACGGGCACGGGTAGAAGGCAAGTCATTCCTGACACAGTGTCTCTTTAAAGTAATATTTGGGCTCCTGCTGCTGCTGCTTGCAACTGCAGGGTGTGATTCATCCAATCTTTGGGCTCCTGCAGCCAACTCCAGTGTCTCTTTCAAGCTATGTTTGGGCTCCTGCTGCTGCTGCTGCTGCTGCTTTAAACTCCAGGGTGTGTCAGTCAATTTTTGTGCTCCTGCTGCTGCCAACTCCAGTGTCTCTTTCAGCCAATGTTTGGGCTCCTGCTGCTGCTTGCAACTCCAGGGTGTGATTCATCCAATTTTTGGGCTCCTGCTGCTGCCAACTCCAGTGTCTCTTTAAAGCAATGTTTGGGCTCCTGCCCCTCATAGTGATGCCACTTCAATTCTCTGCAATTGTGCCGCTCTGCGATTCTATTAGCGATGCTTCTGATCTGCATGTGATATTTATTTACAGTATTATTTAACTAACCCAGCACGCATCCTATGCGTGTTACAGCAAGGTAAAATGGTTTACAACCCTATTGAGGCTCTAGGAGGCTCAGAAATAGCCGTTTTAATAGCGATTCGTCGCAAATACATTCGGGTCGAAACGATTTTTGTCGGAAAATTCGGCGAATCAGTCGAATCTAATTTTTCAAAAATTCGCTCATCTCTAGTGAGAATCTAGAGACATGGATAGGGTGACTTTCTGGACACATGGATAGCACAGAAATCACAAATAGCACAGCAGGATGGATGGTACAGAAGAAACCATAGGTTCTAAGCAGGCCACACAGTATGGCATGGTAGGAAGCATGGCAGTATCAAAGCAGGTGGTAGACACAAGATGGTAGAGCAGGAAGAAAGGCAGGATACACACCAGGCTAAACATACAGGCAGGGGTGCATTGGCCATAGGGAGACCTGGGCAAATGCCCAGTGGGCTGCACTGCTTTAGGGCAGTCTGGGCTGCCACCTTTACTAACACTCCTATCCAGTCCCAGACCCCCATCCGTTCACCACTCTATCCCCTCACCCAAGCAAGCAACTCCATGATGATATAGCCTCAGTCTGGGAGCACAGAGTGGTTTATTGTCTAGGAAGCAGCAGATATGCTACTGGCTGGTCATGGGCAGGCCAGGTGCTGGTAAAATCCAAGGCTGATTTTTGGCCCCAGTTCATCACTGCATACAGGATGGCATGACAGGAAGCATAGCAGGATCACAAGAATTCCGACAAAGCAGAAATGGACACAAGAAAAAGGTGGACACCAGGTGAATGTTTGCTTTCTGACCCAACAAGTGGGACCAATGCTCAGTTCTGGGGGGCATCCGAATTGGTGAGGTCCCCACGCAAACCTGTAAACCTGACTCCAATCCGTATGACAGCACAGAACCCAGAAGAGGAATGCAGGAGAGGTGAGGTCTGGGGTCCTGGTTTGTGGGTTTGCGGGTGTGGGACACCCTCCATCAGGCACCAACAAAATGGGTGTTGTTCCAAGCAGAGGGGGGCATCCTGATTGCTGATGCCCCCTCACGCATTCTCCCCCTATTAAACCTGAAAAATCTTATCTTTCTCCTTGTTCCCCTGGCTAAACCGAGTGCTGTGGTTTGTCACTGTGGTCACATGGTCCGCAGGGCTATTCTGGGCATCTGGACACCAGCAACCATGTGACTGTGGAGGCCAATCATATCACTCAATTGTGTCAGGGACCAAGGAGAAACGTAAGATTTTTCTGGTTCTACAGGGTAAATGTGCGGGGGGGGGGGGGGGACATTGACAAGGCACTAGGAACAACACCCATTTTGTGAAAGATGAGTTTCTTCTGAATATTCTAACTGTATTTGAAATGTGTTGGAAATTAATGGAAAATAAAAAAATTTATAGATAAAAGGACATAAACATTTAGCATTTTTTGCATGCCGACTCTTGACCAAATTTTATATTAGTATTGAGTAAAAACAATGAATTTAACCATAAATGTCACATGACACTAATATGTTACTGTCACAGGTGCCTCAGTTTTTGTGCAGGTTACTGCGATTGACCTTTTAATTTATTAGCATTACAAATATTTTTTGTTGTAGAATGTGCCATTCAGCTTCTTGCAGTTTCTCGTGATGAGGTTTGCAAGATCTAACCTCTGTGCATCTTAAACTGATGTCAGACTGACCTTATAGTGATTTCAAACTGTTTGAAATATAAGACTTGCTAGGTACCTTTCAAATACATTTGACTGCATCAAACAAGTTCACATCTGGCACATGCTTCTACAGTCACCTTTGGGAGGGTTTACTGAGGTGCAAACTATGAAGTCTTCTTTTGGAGACAGATGGCCACAATTTGAAGCCTGATATTTCACAACCTTCACTACCACTACCCCACCATTCTAGATGACTGCATTTGTCTTCATTTACAGGGCAGGATAAGAAAACAGTGCCACAGGAATCCATGCTCACCCTATTACACTATTAGTAGCCAGTTGTCCATCTTACTGTCCACATTTCTTGACCTCATCTTTCCTGAATATCATTAGCCTTAACCACAGCTTGTTTATGTTACAGACTAAAATGTTCTTGTCAGCTTGTCTTGTTACCTTATGCTGTCATCAGTCATAAAACCTTGAAGCTAGGAGTGCCTTTTAGCATCTACTTGCATGTCATAGCTTCCTAGTGAAGCTTAGACTTTAAATAATAGCAGCCCCCTCTGGATGGCACAGGTGATAAATCCATTATACCATCATGTTTAACAGAACCAAGCTTTTGAACATTTTAAACATTTAGGTCTGATTAAGTGTATCTTGCCATAAAAACTAAACAATAAGAGTAGCTTCTTCTGATTCAGATACTCCACACTTAGTGGTGTAACTAAATATGACGGGGCCCTGGTGCGTGCATTGTATGGGGCACTTGCATGACTCATACAGTAAACTTTTTTTTGTCTTTTAACTCAATTGAATACAGCTAGAAAACTAATGCCTGAAACAGAAAAGACAAATGAGACCAAGTGAGCACAAATATGATTGATAAGGTGGAGGAGCAACACTGATGGGCCCCCCTAACGTTCTGGGCCCCGGTGCAGTCACACCCTCTGCACCCCCTCAAGTTAAACCCCTGTCCACAGTTAAAAATATAGACATGAGAGAAATGTTTAGGTGTGCTTCTCTCTCTAGGAGTCACATAGTAAATAGGGTTTTGCTCCTCCCAAAATTTGATGCTACAGAGAAGAAATGGTAAATGGAGGGGCCTGTAGCTAACTGGTCTTATCTCAAAGAAGTAAATAAATAAATGGCACCTTACTCAACTAAGTTTATATATCAGTAGGAAAGTAGATTTTCAAATATACCAAATATACATAGATGATAACTCATAAATTAGCTTTTCCTTTAACCCTGGAACATGGTATGTTTTAGCCCTCACACGTTTCATCTCCATTAGGCATGGGGCTTATGATGGTTATGAATTCAGTTTGGCTTGGGAGGCTGGCGTCAGATTCTGCCGGTATGTGAATGCCCCAAGTTCCTTAATTTATCAGAGGTAATTATGTTCATATGGAGGACATGTTGGATGTTTAGTGATGGTACCGCTGATTTAAGATAAGTATCCCAAATAGGCAAAAGTCTGTGTTTATGTAGAAGACTCAGATGAGACTTGTTGGAGGCATAGGTAGGTACCTTGTTGGGGTAAGTGGTGAATCCAAAAAGCAGTGTCCTCAGTTAGGGTCGGCAGTAGGGTGAGAAGTTTCCTGATTAGGCTGATGGTGTGGAACCAGGTGGCGAGAGACCTAGTTGGGTCTGGCGTGGAGCAAGATGTACAGTGTCCCCCTTACTTTGATTCACATACCAGATGCTGGAGGCGGAGGAAGAGGAAGGGGAAGAAGAAATTCCATATTCTTTCAGTGGCCAGAGCAAAGACAAAGCATGACACTGTATCTGAAAATGATTTTGATGAAGTTTGACTGGTCAATCCCTTAAATGTAAGTTAAATAAATTACATTTTTAGTGTAAGGACATACAGTAATGATAGCCCAAACTGGTCAACCATGCTCACTAGAGCTCACTAGCTATTTCTCTAACTGGTCATGTAGGAGACAGCAATGTCTGTTTTGTGCAACTGTCCAATTAGGAGTTTATCTTAAAATCTTTTGACAAAGACCCCAAACAAATATCTTGCTCCTAGTAAAAGGAACACATTTTAAATTACTGTCAGGCTGATAAATTTGTTTTATAAGCTGCCAAATAAAGACAGCATGATCTGTGTGTGGTTCATGATCTGCTCTAAATATCATACGATCCTTGTATAATCAGGTAGTGTTTGCTTTTCGCCCACACTATAACTATAGACACTCTGTATATGTGGTCTATTGTGTAGAAGATTTTTGTATAATGTGTGTCTTTGTTGTTAGTAATCTAATTTCTGAGATATTATAATGCACTGTTTTTGAAGACGTTTCGCTAGTCATACAATTGACTTTCTCTGATCTGATGTTAAAAAGTCAGTTGGGTTGCAAATAGCTAATCACCAAACTTATCCCTGCAATGAATTATCACTGCAGATGGCTGTAAAATGTATGTAGAATTTATAAATCTCATATAACTATATATTTCTACTATTGTGTAGCAACCCTGCTTCTTTTTACAGAGGTCTAAGAAGTGAAGCGAACAATTGCTGTAGTTTTGGAAGAAAAAAGTTGCCCTGGCTGCTCAACAGTCCTGGCACTTTTTACATCCTAAAAATGTGTGCACTTTTTGTACCGGGTGCTAAATCGATGAAGTGATTCAGCAACATGTACAAAAAGTGCACTTCTTTTTTTGGGAGTAAGAAGTGCCATTGACTTTCTTTGTCTACCTAGGGGTCGATTCAGTAACATTGCAGTTCCTTTATATTTTCCCCCTAATTTGCACTATTAACACCAAAGTGTACATTTTGCAACAGCTTTTAACCCTTTAAGTGCCAGCCTACCTAGATTTTTTGTCACACTCTGTTGCCAGACTACTTTTCACGTTTTTGCGCTACACATGTTCAACCTTGATTTTTGAAGGGATTTCCAGGGATTTTCCAGGAAAACTATATATTGTTTTTTTCAGCAGAGTCTAAGCTTCAACATGAAATGTCTTGTTTGGCCTTTTTTTAGTGTATTCTCAATTCTTTTGGGTGAAATATGTGCAAAAAAATAAAAAAAAATCTATTTTTTACAATTTGTAGTGTTTTATTGTAATAAAAAATGTAAGTTTGTTAATAAAATATTATTGTGTGTGAAAGCCCTATTTCTCCCGGTTACAACGGTACCACATATGTATTGGTATACACCCTTTCCTGCCCAGGAAACTCCCCCAAACTGAAACAGCAGTTTAGGAGATTTCAGATAGGATACAACTATGCAATATGATTGCATAGTTGTAAGGGGTTAACTTAAAAAAAAAAATGACGTAGGGTCCCCCTTACCCAGCATTACCGACCTGGACCAGCTATGGGGGCTTGTAGAACAGGGCGCAGGGGCCAGCGTTGGTGGCCCCTGGTCCTGCAGGCTACTAGCCCACATAGACACTAAGTGGCCGGGCCCTTCTGCCCCCCCCCCCTCGGCCGTTGGGGAGGCAGGTAATGGGGGGCTGGGGGTTATGGCAAGTCACCCGCTAGCCGCAGGTGATTGCCAGCCCCAGAGCCTTGTGAACTGGTATAAGGGGTCTCATGGACCCCTTACCAGTTCACAAAGGGTTAAGTAATAAAAAGACACCAGACAAAAAATTCTTTATTATTCTTGTTTTCACTTGTCGGTAGTGATCGGAGCAGGGAGGGTGGGAGGCAGGGAGATCAGAGCCTCCCTGCCTCCCACCCTCCCTGCTCCGATCTCTACCGACAAGTGACAGTCGGAGCCCGGGTTCCGGTATAGAGGAGCGGGATGACGTCATCCCGCTCCTCCCACAAGTGAGTGGGACCAGGGGCGGGGCCAGCGCCGGCCGAAGAGGACGGTGAGGGCCCGTTGCTGGGTCCTCACCCGAAGAGTGGTAAGTCCAGGGGGGGATCGGAGCCCCCCCTGGTGAAGAGAAGAGACAGCGATCGGGCTGTCAGATGAGTTTGTGTCATTTTTATTATTTTTTTTTTTCTTTCAGATGGTGAAGGTCTATTCCGGGCCCCCTCCTGAAGATCAGAGGCCCGGGGGTGAAAATAAAGTTGCTGCCAGGGAATCGCTGGCACTTTCAAACGAAGGGTCAGGTAAGTCTGTATCTTTTTTTTTTATGGGGCTCTAAAGTCAGCTACGTGAGTCTCACGTAGGTGGCACTTAACGGTTGGAGAGGCAGCTACGTGAGACTCACGTAGCTGGCACTAGAAGGGTTAAATCGACACGAATATGGTTATATGAGATTTTTAAATAATTACATTCTTGATTTCTCTACATTTTACACAGTGTCACAACATTTGGTTGGAATTGGGGTGGTAACATTATATCCAAAAATGAGTAAAGAAAAAAAATTAATTTCGAATTTTTTGAACACCATTCACATGGTTGGATATCTGCAGCCCATTATTGCATACTATAATACATACACAGAGTGTACTATTTCATGAAGCCATGTGTTTCCTTTTGGCTTCTGGAATTTGTCATTGCGCTGCTTGATGACACTTTAGCACTAATATTGATAGATTAAAGTTAGTTTATCCAGGCACTGTTAGTTTAATGTAATATTGGCAGGCAAATAACAAAGGGAAATGAATAGTGACAGATGACCGAGTTAATGGTGAAGAAACAGTGCAGTGTACTTTTGTCCATCTTCTCACAAGTTTATATGCTCTTATACTTTTACCTAACTTGTTTAACCCTTTAAATTCCAAGCACGTAGAATCTATAGGCTTGCTTCTCCTATTGTTAACTGCCAAGCATGTAGATTCTACGTGCCTGTCGGGTGGGTGGCCAAAAAAAACTGCTCACCTCCTCCTGGCATCCAGCACCCCTGGTCTCCTCTTGCTGTGATGTGTGACAGCTCACTCAGCTAGTATAAAAGGCTCCTCCATTCAGCTGTAGAAAAAACATCAGTTGATTCCAGATCACCAGTGGTGGACGGATTTTAGGATGTGAAAGAAGATCTAAAACATCTTGAAAGGAAAATCTGCTATAAAAAGAAGAACCTAACTATGAAAGAACAAAAAACAATTGAGGAAAAATAATGATCTGATAACGATCAAGAATGCAGATATGGGGAGAGGGGTGTAGCAGTAATTAACAGAGAGAATTATCGATTGGAGGGCATTTGTCAACTCTCTGATGGTGAAACATATGCCAAATTGAGAAAAGATCCAGCAGAGGATTATAGATACTTATTCGAAAAATTGGTTGATGAAGGTTTTTCACACACGTCTGGCCTCGTACTTGAAGGTGTTGTCACCAGTCTGCCCCATCTCCCACCAGGCCCACAAGGGGGGGAGGGGCACCCTGTTAAAGGTGTGTCAGGTATTGGTTCCCTGAGTGAGCGGCTGGGCCAGTGGGTGGATATGCAGCTCCAGCCACTAGCCCAGCAGTTCCCAGGCTTTATTTGGGATACCGAGCATGTCATCCAACTGCTCTCCCAAGTGGGGTGGCCGGGTGGTGAAAGATGGGTCACGTTCATTATTTTATTTATGTATTCCACATAATATGGTGATTGTTGCATTACGGTCTCATTTAACAAAGTATTCAAAATATACAAATGAACATATTGTGTATTTTTTAGAAGTTGATTTCTACTTGATGAAACATAACTTTTTCATGTTTGACGGAGACTGCTATCTCTTTCTCTCGACAACCTTTATATGGGTTGGTAGGAGGAAGCGAGGATATTTGGAGATGGTAGTCCCTTTGGTTCCTATGTGGCGTTCAAGGAACACCACATAAATGACCTGATTCTTGTTTAGACTGGCTCAGAGGACAACAGAGGAAAGGTTGTCACAGTTTCATGAGTATCTTAACTGTAATAACCTAAACCTATAGAATTTAATAGATTTACACCTACAAATAATAGATAATCAAACATTAACTTCTACTCATAGAAAACAAACTGCAGGCAACACTATACTACATTCAATAGCTGTCATCCTCTACATACTTTAAATGGGATACCAGTGGGAAAAAAGATCAGGGCCCACAGAAACTGTAGCAGGGACAGTGATTTTAAGAAGGAGGAGATGAAATAGATGCACAATTAAGTCGAAGGGGATACCCATCTTGGATATTAGAACGAGCAAATGAAAAAGCATTAAAAAATTACAAAAATAATTGATTACAGAGGTAAGTAGAGCCCAGATGCCAACAACCAAATGGGGGTGTCCCACAATTTAAAGCAGTCAGAAAAATATTTTTAATCATTTGCTAATTCTTAAAAAAAACGATCTTGGGTAAGGTCACCAGAGTGTTAAGTAGAAGGTCACCAACTCTGGGCACGGTACCGTCACCCAGTTTCTCTATCAGCAAAAAGGAGTACATGGATCAGACATGGATTTCCTGATTGGAACCTAAAGCTGTGGTCTGCCTAGATGTGGCTGCTAAATTGCAGGCAATATTATTTTCGCCGGTACAGGGAGAAAATTCAAACAAAAAAGCATGGGGGACTGCAATTCAAAATATGTAATATTTTGCTTTACTTGCATTCCATGTGGGAAACAATATATTATAATAGTAAGAATTAGGGAACACCTATATGGAGCAAAGGAAGTCTCCAAATGTGTACTCTTTCTCACTTATCTAGACATCTAAAAGAGGCACATGGTAATTATACTGTCCATCAAGTTAAGGTTCTCATTGTTGAAAAAAGGAAACCTAAAATTCTGGATCGAGAAGGCCTAAATGCTAGATGGGATGTAATGTTATACTCATAAGAGTATATATATATGTATATATATATATATATATATATATATATATATATATATAGATATGCCCCCTTAAACTGAGGGAGCAAAATTGCCACTGTGACAAAGTGCAGCTGGCTGGCCACATTCCCGGCACGCTTTTCAAGCACACGCACTTCAGCACTCAGCCATTCAGAAAGCAGCATGCATGGTCGCACAGTAGGCAGGGATGCGGCACTGGCAGACATCACGTTGCGAGACCTGCAGGGATCAGGTAAGATCACCAGCACCCCAGGGGGGTTTCACACAACCTACACTGAATGCCCAGGGGTAAGCTAGCGGACGGGCCTGAAATATGTTAGATTCCAGGGCCCGGCTGCGCGGGCTTTGATCCACTTTAATGATATAGCTCTTATCTTTAGGATGTCTAATACACATTTAAGTTTATATATTTTTGAATTTAATCACATAGTAATTTTTTCTGAGGTTAATTGTATATGGTACTTACTTGTCTTTTACAGTGCAATACATGTTTTTATTATAGCTGTTAGTCCTTTGGCGGGGTTGAGAGGTATATGTGTGTCCAGTGATCACCTATAGCTTCTATGAGAAGTGGTTTTAGTGTTTGTTCCATCTGGTATTGGGACAAACAGATTAGGCCCTCGGTGGAAGTGTTATTCACTCTTTCCCCTACTATTCCCTTTTCCATTGTACCACGTGTACCAGTGGGGTGAGGTGGGGGTGGGCTTGATCTCTGTATGGCGCTCCACACTGCCACATACCGTGGCAGTATGCGTTAATCCATCTAGCTGTCAGACTAGCGCTTGGCCCCGCCTGAGGGTGCGACTGGTCTGGGGGATCGTGAGGAGGCGTGGAGCTTTCACATAACAGGATGCTGCCATATACCATGGAGGTGCTGAGTCCCAGCACATCCACAGGAATCGATGGATTTGGTTTCGTTCCTGGGGGAACGGATTGGACTTCCATAGGTTATGTCACCATTCCAGTCCTGGATTAGCCACACTTTTGCCTCAATTGGTGGACATTTTCAAATGCACACCCTCTAAATCAGCTCGCTATAGGTGCTAACATGATTTAGTCGGTATTATGCATGATTACCTGAAACGCATAGCAGCACCACTTTTACTACCTTGATGGCTGCATGTCCTGTCTTGTTGGATTATTTTACCGGAAAATATAAAATAAATGGGAAGTCCATAAATGCTGAACATCCTATACCCCGTCACTCTACATGTACACTTAAACTCAACAGTGAACAACAGGCAACAGTGAAACCTTTATTATTTTCCAATTTAAATTGGATAACATAACTTCTAATGGTATTTTACAGGAAATATCATTAGCCTTGTCACCTTTCTGGGAAAGCTTATTCTGTGATTAGATGTCACAAAGTTACCGCTTGTAACATACATTCCTTAAGCCTTATAAAATGTATAGAATTTTTCTTTTGGCATAAAGCAGACTGAACATATTTTGTCTCTTCTCAGTGTTGCATTTTACTATGATGAAGGCGGTGTTTATCTGGCTTTTAGATTTAGACACATACAATATGCTTTATATGAGAGATGCTAGCAGCTTCTCATCCAACATTCTTTCTACAGTATGTGTGGTTTAAGTGCAATGGGTGCAAGGCCTGTCCATTAGCTTCCAAAGTGCTTAATTTCTCTTCTTCACCCAATATGTCTTGATACACCAAGCAAAGGAAATCTATGTATTTTTATCCAGTGGACATAGTTACAGACATCACATCATCTCTGTTATGTATATTGACATAACATAACAGGAATTTATTTTGACAGGTAAGGCAGTGGTCATCATTAGAAAAACAATGTCATGCCAACGTGAACTAAATTACTGGACATTTTGTGAATTTCCCAGTGTGAGTCAGGACACAGGTTAGGAACTGGAAAAAGGAGTAGCTGACTAGGAACATGGAGACACGACAATGCAACTCATCTGCACCACAAGAGAGGCAAGCTGCCAATCACCAAGGGTGTTGGTGGTCCGGTATTCAACGGAGTGCCTTTATCCTACCCATGTCTTCAGTCATGCCCAAAAAAGATAAGAGTACACAGGCCCCAGGTAGCCCTGTGGTGGTCGCAGGGAAAACACAGAGCAGAGGTACAGAGCAAGACAGACAATGGAGTGTTTTGCCCCAATGCAGACAATGGAAGAACTGGGCCCCATGCAGACAATAGAGGATCTGGGCCCCAGTGCAGAAAATGGAGGGTCTGGCAGATTATTATGCAGCATCACAGATCCAAGGGCCACACTCTTTTCAGAAGATAAATCATGAGGAGAAAGTGTAAACCTCGACATCTCCGCCATTTCTTCCTCAATTTAAAAACAGCGCCAAATGTAGCCCAAGCCAATGGTGTAACAATTACCTTTGCCTGCAGTAGCACTTTAAAGGGTCCTTGAGATCAATAGGAGCAAACAGCAAGCCTTAAATATCAGGGCCAACTTTGGACTTCCAAGTTTCTAATTAGTTAACAGTTATGGAGCCCAGGAAAAAGACAAAATGGGGATATTGGGATGTAGGGGCTTGTAAGTCATGTAAGTCTTGAAAGTGCTAATGTGATCTGATTTGGTATACATTTTATAACTGTGGGGCTTCATTTTGTGTGCCTTTGGTTCCAGGCTTTGCATTATGACACTCATTATGTTTGTCAATCATACATCTGTTTAAAGTAGCTCATTCAAAGCTTTAGATTACCATGGTCCTTATGATGAAATAAAATATGTGAAGACATGTCCATTCAGCCACTTAGCCCTGCCCAAGCCCTGGGACTCAAGAGAAGGAAGTTTTTGTCTGTTCATTTACACATACTTTTATAAATTACCTATTATTGTAGTATGTGTTGTTATTTTAGATAGACTCTGAATAAAATGTCTGTCCTTTGTACTTTTGAGTAAACAAAAAAGCATTTAAAAAGAGTATAAAAAATTACAGAAAAGAATAAACGTCTTTATTTGCAGGTTCAGTTGAGGCATTAGGGAATAGACCATACTCTTTAACAGTCCTTGACGTTAATGACCTGGAACATGATGCTTTCTTTTCTTGTTTATGAGTGTATTGTGCACTTCATTTCTCTCTGTCTACACTGAACTTTCAGTACTTGTACTGCATGTGCAGTATAATTTCAGATTACATACACCTCCACTCAACTCAACATAATGAATCTGTTGATGTGCCAGTTACTGTAGACTGCCTAATTTTTGATTGATAAATGTAACTAATATCCTTTAAGAAATTTATGGAAACTATTGTTATGTATTTCCATTTTGTTTCCAAATAGAAAAATGGGGAATATTACCTTTACTGCCGTATATTGACAAATGCACACTTGGAGGCTGATTCATTACTAACGCCAGGTATCTGCAGATGAGCGTCTGTATAGCGGCGCTTAGAGCGACCACTAGTAGGCGCTGTAAGCGGTATCAGGCGCTGTGACAGAGCACCTCAGTCGCTGTAGTAACTTGGCTGGCATTGATGGATGGGATGTATGTTGGGCACTCTAACACCAGTACAGCGCTGCAGGGAGCGAAAGGTAACGCCAGCGCTCCACACCATACTTATCAAAAAACTACACACACACTGATCGCTATAGCATAGAGCGCAAGATGCTGTGTAATTAAAGTCTGTTTTTGAAGACATATCCACCAGTAACAAAGCGAAAAAACACATGGAATGACATTGTTGTAACATTGTGATATTAAGACTTTAGTGCCAGACCTGTAAATACAATTCTGCATAAAAATACATTTAAATTTAGTTTTTCCAGGCCAGGCGAGGTGACACAGTTATTTGAGAACAAAAAAAAAAAATGAAAAAAAACCTTTTAAAGAGATTAGAAGGAACGTCCATTGAAATGTATGGGAGAGTGACTGGTAGCGACACCTGGCGCTCTAGAAGCTAGAGCGCCGGCGCTATACGCTGAGCCACCTGTAATGATGAATCATACACTACATGGTGCTGTTAGAGTCGCTCACCAGAAATGTGGGTTTTGCGTACAGTGTCCAGAGTTCACCAGGCACTGCCTGCCGCTACCAAGCACTACCTGGCGCTACCTGGCGCTAGATCTTCATGAATAAACCCCTTGGTGATAATGTTACTAACAACAGCAATGCAAACAATGTCAGGCCAAGCTTGGGAGACATTTGTACCAGTTCCAGAAAAAAATCTCCAATTAAAAAAAAAAAAAAATCATCCTGATTTGGGATGCCCAACTGTGTGAACCCCTGCTATCACCCTGAAAACACTTACCTTTCTGGTGATCCCACGCCACCTCGCACCTTTCAGATGTGACGGGAGCCACAGACCACAGTAAAGCTGTTCTTTCTTCTATATGCTAGAGCACTGCTGCAAAAAGCGTTGTATGCCATGAATTCATATGTTTAGCATGCATGCACCTTGGGACTGGCAGAAATGTAACTTTTAAGGGTGATCCAGTGGGATTCACATAGTGGGATATCCCAAAATGGGATGCCGTATGAAAATGGTCCAAAATCCAGCATTGTCCGAATACAGGATTTGGTCCACTTTAAAATGGACTGAGACAATTGTAAAACTGTTCTGTGGTTAGAAAAATCTAAGTTTTTTGGAAACCAGTGTCCTGCTGACACAAGAAGAGATATACCATCTGGCTCATTATCAGATGGTATCTGCTGAGCAATGTATAGGGGTTTTAGAACAACATATACTCTTATTCAGTGGCGTAGCGACCCGGGGGCGGGGGGGGCGGACCGCCCCGGGTGACACCAGACCTAGAGGGTGACACCGCACACCCAGGGCCGATCCACCAATCCGCCCCCCCCCCCCGATCAGCTGTCATTTTATTTGAAGCAGCTTACAGTCGTGGGCGCGTGTCCCCGTCCGGCAGCGCATATCCCCACTCCCCCCCCCCCCCCGACATCTGCGCTTTAGGCGCGGGGACCGCGCGCGAGCCCGCCTGGCGCGCCCATCGGCAACCCCCCCTGCTCACCTGTCATGGGCGCGGGGCTCTCACGTGTGTGCCTGGGGTCACCAAAGTGCAGATCTCCAGCCTGATCTCGGAAGCCGCCCTCTCCTACTGCCTCCCCTCCAATCAGCTGTCAACTGCCCGCCCCCTCCAGGAAGCAATGCCGGCGCGGGACTAGAGAGACCATTAGGCTCCGCCCACCTGCTCATTCACACTCGTGAGTCGTGGCCTGCCTGTTCAGACTGAGGAACGCGGAGGAAAAGGTAAGGAGGGAATATAAATAAATAGTTTTATATTAAAAAAAAATGAATAATAGATGATGATTTTATCATGAGAGTGTGTGTGTGTGTACAGAAACCATAAAAAAAAGCATTTTTTTCCCGTTTGGCCGTGGGGCTCCCGAGCACATGCCCGTGTTGGCGCACTTGCCCCGGGTCCAACAAGTAAATCTGGTAAGCTGGCATCCTTCCCCAGGGGCATCCCGCACAGGCGCCGATCAAACTCCTCCACCAGGGGTGGATGACTATGACTGCAGAAACCAGGGGTGCCGCTGCTGGTGGAGGAGTTTGATCAGTGCCCGTTCGGGATGCCCCTGGGGAAGGATGCCAGCTGGCCAGATTTACTTGTTGGTCGCGGGGAAAGTGCGCCAACACGGGCATGTGCGCGGGAGCCCCACTGCCAAACTGGGGAGCCGGACGTCCATGACTGCAGAAACCAAGAAAACATTTTTTTTTCCAGTTCGGTTGTGGGGCTCAGCGCACATGCCAGTGTGGATGCACTTGCCTCACGACCAACAAGTAAATCTGGCCAGCTGGCGTCCTTCCCCAAGGGGCATACCGATTTGAAATGTCCTGGGGGGAAGATCAGAGGCCAGCCCCCAGATCACCCATAGACACTCACCTCTTTCCAGTCCAATGGTGCATGCGCAGGCTCTGGTCCAATGAAAGCCGGCCACTGTGAATTACACAGTGATGGTGAGCGGCTTTCATTGGACTAGAGCCCGCGCATGCACCATTGAAGCCAGGTAAGGTAAGTGGACTTTCTGGGGGGTTATACACAGCGGGGTATCCTGAACTGGGATGCCCCGCTATGTAAACCCCCCCAGAAGCCCCATTTCACTCACCTTGTCCCAGAGTCCTCACCGCATCTGGGAAAAGCAGCCGCATCCTGGCTCACCTCTGCATGCACCCGCACTTGGCCTTTCTGAATGGGTTCACCACCCACACGCCCACTGCACATGCAACGGCTAGTAGGTGAGCAGGGAATGCGGCTGGATGTGCACTCTGCTACCTCTGGAGCTACTTGGCTGCTTAGCCGTCAGTGGCGCCAAAGAAAGCCGAGTGAAAGTGAGCGCACTGATTGGTTGAGCAGGCCGCTCAGCCTATCAGTCAGTGCGCTAGTTCTGACCCCAGTCTGCGCTGTGGGAGCAACAGGAAACAGGAAGGTTAGTGAATAGGGCAACCTGGGGGGGGTACACACAGTGGGACATCCCAATTCGGGATGCCCTCACTGAGAGGAATAACCCCCCGAAAAGTGAAAATTGGACGTGTTGTTTCTCTTTAAAGTGGACCAAAACTCTGGATTTTTACTATCCTGGGTTTTGGTCCTTTCCCCCGGGGCACCTTGATCGGGGATTGCCCGTTGCATGAAACCACCCAGGTGACCGAAACAAACTCACCTCTTCCCGGACCAACAGCGCATCTAAGAGCAGCGGCTCTGAGCATGCTGATGGCTGCATCCTCCACTTCCCTCTAACAGGGAGGCACGCTCCCTACTAGAGGGATAGCAGGGATGCGGCCATGGCGCATGCATGCGCCGTTGGACCGGGAAACAAGGTAAGTGAATGGGGCGACCTGGTGGTTTTCACACAGTGGGGTATCCCGATTTCGGTTTGATCCACTTTAATGAGTTTGTGCAGGCTGGGGGGTGGCATCTGACAGATGAGTGTGTGTTGTCCCATACATGCCACGGACCAGCATGCTTGCATTGGTTGGAAAGGTCTAACCATCTCCTGGTCAGTGGTTGGTCCTCTGTTGCCCCCCCACCCACCCACGGTGCAGGCTGATTTGGGATGCCCAGAAGCAGGTAACCCCCTCCCCCATTCCCATACATCTTACCTTGGCCTAGTTCCTTCAGTGCATTGGTGGGCGGCCTGTTAATGTGGCATCCCCGGCACACTTTTAGGCATGAGCGCACTTTTGGTTGGCAGGATGAAGAATTTAGTAGTCATCATTTGCCACACATTCCTATGCAAGGCAAAGGATTGTTTGAGGCCCCACGCTTGCACCATGCGATCAAGAAGAATGTAAGATTATGGCAAATGTGGGGGCCTTCATACAGCCGGGCTTCATCAATCAGTACAGATGAGCAAACTTCAGTTTGGGCAATTCCTAGAAATTGCGGTTCTTCCAAATTGAATTTCCTGAACTGCTCTCAAAGTGGACCCAAACCCATCACAGGCGACCATGGCATCTGTAAGACTCCAGGGCCGACTAATTCCCTCTTCCTGGGGCATCCAGATTCGGGATGCCCCACTGTATGAAACCCCCCTGAGTCCCCTATAAAACCTACCCGATCTATCGGCACATGCATGGGGCATGGCCGCACCATGTTATAACTTTAGCCAGGCCCAGGGCCTTATTTTGCCTAAGACAATCCTAGGCACGTGCCTCGGGACATTGCCCGGAGAGAGAGCCAGCGTTTCATTTATTTTTTTTTTAATATATATATTTATTTTTTGTCCAACAATGTTACCTGCATCCCTGGACCCAAATGGGTCTGTTTTGCTTCCCATTACCCCTCCCAGCCACCACCACTGACACCCTGCCGACTTTGTCCCCAATCCCCGCTGGCGCATTCCGGCCGCACTATGTCAGGTGGAGTCAGCAAGGTGTATGTGCAGTGTGCACCCTTGTTTCCCCCTCGGGCGGGGGGGCTTTAGTTCCGACAGGCGCTGCATGGTAATGGATAGCGCTGTCCCCGACCAGGTGGAGTAAGTGCTACCCTGAGCATGAGTAGAGCAGCAGTGAGTCACCGTGGTTGAGTCACAGTAGCACCAAACAGAGATGTCAGGCACATTCAGGTAAGTGTCCTTACATGGCTGAGGGGTACACATGTTGTGGGGCTGAGGGGGGGGTGCAATTTTTGTATAGGGGGTTACAAGGCTCGGAAAGTGGACATGCTGAGGGTGGGGGCAGTAAATGTATCCTCTCCTGGTGCGGAGGCAAGGAGGAGAGGGGTGCAAAAGAAAAAACACTTTGTGTCTTTCTGTCTGGCTGCTACCTATGCCTCAGAGAATGGTTCTGGACCTAAGCTGAGGTAAAGGGTTGGCGGTTGGATTTTGACTGGACTTCAGCTTTAAAGTGGATGGAAAACCAGAAATGGGTCCACCACTCAATGTCTTCCCCCCTCCCACCGCCCAAGCAGCCAGGCACTGCTGTTGGCTCGATGGCGGCCCAGTTTGCAAAGAAAGCCGGGCTTTTCCACTATGGCTCTATTTGAGAGAGCTGTGACGAGGCGCATCCATGGCATGCTGTTCGGACGTGTGCACTCCCGCACCCAACCATTCAGAAAGGCTGGACACGGGAGGGCACACGGCCGAAAAGAAGCCGGGGATGCGACGCATGCAGGACACCCCAGGATCAGGTAAGATTAGCGGCGGGGGCCTGGAATCTGTTAGATTCCAGGGCCTGGCCACGAGGGATTTAATCCACTATAAAGGCCTTCACTATCCCAGGTTTTAGTATTTGCTCCTGGGGCATCCTGATTTAGGATGTCCTGCTGGGGTGTGTGTGTGCGTATGAATGGAGTGGGTGTGTGTATATGAATAGGTTTGCAGATTTGCCTGTGCGTAAATGGTGGGGGGGGGTGGCATTGGGGGGGGGAAACATGATGATGGGGCATACATTTTTTTTTTAATGGTGTTACCCAGGAGTGGGGGGTGTGTTGGTGTGCATATGTGCATAGGGGGGGGGGGGGCTCATGAATTGGTGGGGCCTAAGAAATTGCCTTTTTGCAATGTGTGAAATTCCCCTGGCTTGCCAGTATTTTTACCTGACTGGCAATCCCACAGTGCATGTGCGGACAATCAGGATTTTTTCTATACTGGTGATAGGTCAGTCTTCTTGGGGCATCCAAATTTGGGATGCCATATCATGTTAAACCCCCTAGATCACCCACACAACTCATCTTTCTACTGCTCCCATGGTGCATGTGTGGGCTCTTGTCCAATCACACCTTATGCTGTGCGTACTAATGCATGGCATAAAGCATTGTTTTGGACTGAGCTCGGGCATAAGGAAATAGGAGGGGCCCAGTCTCCCTGTCTCCCTGTATTCTGAATGGCTGGGATGCTCGGGATGCGGCCACGACCAGTTGGACCACAGGAAACATAGGTGATTGCGCGGCCTGCCGGGGGGGGGGGGGAGGGCACACAGATAGGTATCCTGAATCAGCCCGGGGGGGGGGGGCGCATCACCAAAAAGTGCCTAGGGCAGCACAAATCCTAAATACGGCCCTGCTCCCCGCGCAGCTGCGCTCGCCGTCCGCGCGTTTCCGGGGCAGGTGTGAAAAAAAAAAAAAAAGCATCACACCGCAGGCGCCGCTTCTCCTTCGGCGCCTGCTCCTGATAAACCCCGCCCCTCCCCATAAACTCAAAACTCAGCTTTTCATTGGCTGGTGCGTGGCTCCACCGGGCACCGGCCAATCACAGGCGCAGGCTCTCGTTTGCTGGAGAGGAAAGAACACCCGCGACTCGCTGGCGGCATCACGTGACCTCCCCATCACTTGACTGTAAGGTAAGTCAAAAGCTGTTCTGTGCTGCGCGGGGCGGGGGTTTGGCTGGTATAAGTGATGACAGGGGGTGCTATGGTGTGTGTGGGGGATGCTAGGGTATGCTGGGGCTGGGGTATCGGGTGCAGTCGGAGTAATGACAGGGGGTATGGGGTATGGGGTGCAGTCTGAGTAATGACAGGGGTGGCTGGGGTATATGGGGTGCAGTCTGAGTAATGACAGGGGGGCTGGGGTATGGGGTGCAGTCTGAGTAATAACAGGGGGGCTGGGGTATGGGGTGCAGTCTGAGTAATGACAGGGGGGCTGGGGTATGGGGTGCAGTCTGAGTAATGACAGCCAGGGGGCTGGGGTATGGGGTGCAGGCTGAGTAATGACAGGGGGGCTGGGGTATGGGGGTGCAGGCTGATCGATGACAGGAGGGAAGCTGGGGTATGGGATGCAGGCTGAGTAATGACAGGGGGGATGCTGGGGTATGGGGGCAGGCTGAGTAATGATGGGGGATGCTGGGGTATGGGGTGCAGGCTGGGTAATGACAGGGGGGATGCTGGCGTATGGGGGTGCAGGCTTATTGATGACGGGGGGATGCTGGTGTATGGGGGTAATTTTTTTTATTTATTCAGTAAAGGTTGCATTTAAAATAAACGTTATTTTTTAAGAGCATTAACATTGAGTTCTTTCAACATACAAAAATTTTTTTTCTTTGGGGGGGGGGGGGGGTGACACCATTTCCTACCGCCCCGGGTGACACCAGCCCTAGCAACGCCACTGCTCTTATTCAGACTATAGACCTGATTCAGCGCCTATCCCATATGCATTCCCGCATGCGGGAATGACGTCAAAATCCCAGATTTTGCCAGTTTCTGATTTGTGTGGTTTCGGGCTGTGTTTTTTTGTCCGAGTTGTCTTTTTTGTGGGACTTTACGGTTCACGTACGCCAAACCGAGTATTCACCATATTAATACAGTTGAAACTGTCTGTTTACAGGTTTATCCTGGGCATGCACGTGATTCTGAGCACTGATTTTACAATTTTCGGGCCTATAAAAACTGTTGTTTTCCAGTGCCCAAATATGCCCTCTTTTTGCTTGTGGGAACCAGCGTACACACTTACTATGGAACACCTTGATGAGTTTTGTGAAGAGTATGAACGTCTGCAGCAGCGTGGGCTGTTAACCAGATATATTCCAGAGCTTAGGCATACCCACAGTTATCTGGATATCGATCAGATGTCTGATCAACAGGTGTTTGAATTAACCCAACTAAACTGCCTTTCTCTTGAGATGCTTTACTCAGAGTTTCAGCCATGGTTGGCCCCCACCACAAGAAAGGGGCATGCAATTGGAGGTATGACCAAATTGCTTGGCTGCCTTAAATTTTTAGCTAATGACAGTGCCTCTAGCCTTTTCAAGAGGCTAGAGGCACTGTCAGTTGGCATGTCCCAGCCTTTACTGAGCCGCGTCCTGACTAAATTTCTTGATGGTATGGCTGTCCTGCAGGAGAAATACATCTCCTTTCCTGACAGCAGGGTAGCCTGGAATGCAGTGAGGTTATGTTTTTTTTACATTGCGAATAGTCATGGGCACCATCAATTGTATGCCCGCGGCTCTGGTTCCCCCTGCGGCTCAGGAGTGTATGTTTCGGTATGTTTAGGGGCTCATTGGTCCTCCTTCATGGCCACTCTCCTGTGTTTTTGTTACCCTTTGTTCAGCTCCCCTAAACTTGCTAATCCTCATTGTGGCCCTTGATCTTTGTGCCCCTCTTGCCCATATGCTTTACCTTTGCTTGTTCCTGTATCGTTGCTAGTCTTTTCTCCTTTTATTCCCACAATCAAGTGTCATGGGACCAGATTTGAGCCTCTTGGCTGGCTTTCCAGGATCGTCCCACGATGCATTCATCTTGCGCATTTCAAGTTTATAAATTTTGAGAGTGGCGAGCTGAGTGGTGGTTGGCTTCTGGGTAAGTGAGTGTATTCTTGTAGTTCTTCCAGCATTTCTATTGTCAGCCTTGCATTTGTACTGTTGTATGTAGTTATAATCTGTGCTCCCTAGTTTTTTGGGGAAGTAGTTTCTTGTTGTTGCCTGTTTGTCTTCCTGGCCTCCCTCTCTACCATTGTGCTCATGTGCCTATTTTCAATCTCCATTCTCTGTGTCCCTAGTTTAACTCATTGGTTCTTGCATTGTGCCTTACCTTTAGTTTTAAGTGACAACTGTTTAATTCCCATGTAAATCAGTTCGTCCTTACAACTGTGGGCCTCTATCTACTCATGTTTCCTTTGGGTGGGTTTTAGGGCTTTTTTGTGTAATTTTTGTATGTTAATTTTGTTTTTTTTTCCTTATTTTGTTTTTTCTCTTTTTTAGGTTATTCTGGTTATCCACTGCTGCCCTGGCTCCTCACATCCTTTTTAAGGCCACAGACACCTGCACAGGAATCATATAACTGGGCCCACCGCCACACCAGGCAGTAGTGGAGCGGGCCCTTTGACTGTTAAAATCATGATCATACAGGGGGCGCGCTGCAGTATAAACCCCAAAAAGTGCTGAAGATTATCCTGGCGTGCATTACCCCCCACAACTTCGCCTTGATGGAGGGGGTCGCAGCCTATGTAGAGGAGGAAATCCCTGCTGCAGCTCCCAAGGTTCTCGGACAGCTATATTCAGACTCACAGAGCCGTGCTCGACAATCTATTCGCCAGCATTTGGTTGATTCCTCTTTTTCTTTTCATTTTTATTTTATTTTTTTTGTATTGTGTTATTTTGCTCTAACCCCCTTTGTTTAGTTTTGGGTGTGATTAAACAACATGCCAAACAATTTAATTTGAAATGTTCTTTATTGGGGTTACATATATCCAGTGTCCCACATATTGGTGTTTCAACTTAAACATTGGATCCAAACACTACAAAAATAGGTTCCCCCCAAAAGACCCCCAGGTCTGCTTATCGGGAGTAAGCCTTGTCCACCATTGTAGTCTGGTCTCTGGCCTCCATCCGGGCCAGCATCCATGAGTTTTTCTCTTTTCCCACCACAATTTTAGCAACCAGACCCTCAAAATTGTTTTTTAGGTGATGCAGCTCCAATACCCCTGAAGCCAAGTCCCCTTGGATCAAACTGGTGGTCCAAAACACCACGTTAAAATAGCTGGTTAAATTTTGCCTAAAAGTGGTGCTATTGGCCTGCCAGATTGCCTTCATAAGTTTGCACTGCCATACCAAGGATAGGTGGTGTCTGACTGCAGGGCGTGGCTGGCGGTCTCTAGGGCATTCAAGGAAGGTGTCTTCACTTTGTTTGCCTCCACCTCCCCCTGTCCATTGCTATTGCTTATTGTGGTCCCACATTTACCTCATCTGAGTCTTGGCCCACAAAAACTTTGCTTCAAATGTGTAAGCCATTGTAATTGAAATTAACTCCATCTGTGTGCTATGTGACAAAACCTTTTGTTTTTGCCAACTCAACTCATGTTTGTGCCGACTGTTTGTGGTAGCCCCCCCCCCCGTGGGGCAATCTACATTTTGCCAGCAAGTCTTATCACCCAACACCCCCTGGTAGGTATCAGGGTACAGCATCCTCGCCACTCGCAGAGTCTTGGAAGTCTACCACCAGTTTGCAATCTAAAAGAAAACACAAATAGATGAGATTCAGAGTGGTTCAATGTGTGAGCCCCAAACATCCCTCTGGTCCATCACCACCTACCCCTGAGTCCGTCTTGCTCTGATTTTCCTCCGGACCACCGTTTTAAGGTTGTCCCACTTCTCTTTTGCCTGGACACCATCTGTGCCCGACCCCACAACCATCACATTGTGGGCATTCTGGTACCAGAGCTCATCCTGCAAAGCCTTGGGGGTAGAGCGGCACTGGGACCCAGCCATCCAGTCAAAGATGTCCCACACGCCATCCAGCAGGACCTACAGTTGTGTATCATTAAATCGGCAATTCAGCTTCCCCCTGGTGAGCTTGCGCCCAGTCTGGGGGGGCGGGGGCAATGCTGGAGTCCGTTGGGAACCTCTAGGCTACACCATAATGAGAGGCTGCCCGTTGGCAGCACACTTCTAGGGTCCGCTGGGGCATGTCAGCGCAGGAGTGTGTCGCGCAGATGACCATCATGTTGGTAAGTACCCATGCTAAGCCACTTGCCTATGCATGTTTGCCACTCTACAAGCAGGCAATGTTGCAGTCAGGTAACAGACTGGCCATCGGAGAACAGCCATACAAACCAGGGCACATGGCGGGATGCACATTAAGGGGGAGGCTTGGTATTGAAAGACAAACAGGCTTTGGGTCAATTTCAGAGTGCTAAATGGCCCAGACCCAAACCCTGGGTGCCTGTTGAGGGCTAGATGTGAAATGGGCCAACACCATTAGTGTGCCACCACACATGTGCCAGTGAAGTGAAGTGAAGCTGTCGTCAGGCATATGCTCCGGCTACAATCACATGTCCCACACTTGCCCGTTTTTAGGGGATGCTGGGGGCCCAAAGATGTGTGTAGGTAGAGGGGAATGTAAAACTATGGCAGGATCAGACAGGAGAGAGCCCCGAGACCTTACAATCTTTCAGCAAGGCAGTGTGCGCCAGAGCTGGGTCCGGCCAGTTGTAGAGCTGTGTCAGTGAGCACAATCCAGCAGTAATAGCGGAGGAGAGAGCTGGGTGCGCCACTTGGCCTAGTTGCATCAGTGACTCCTATCCACCAGTAATGTCGGCTTGGAGAGCTGTTAGCGTTTTGGAGATGCCTAGGCACATGCTGGTTATTAGGAATGGCATGAGCCTACTCAGTGATACATATAAACATACTGGCGGCTGCACGGGGGGGAAATGTAAAAGACAGGAATTTAAAGGGGAAGGTTAGTGTTAGGGATGAGCGAATCGATCCGGACGAACCCGGATTCGATCCGAATTTCAGGAAAAATTCGATTCGGATCGAATCCGAATTTCCCCGCGATTCGATCACTCGAAGTTTTCCTTTAACATCCATTCATTTACATTTACAGGCATTCTAAGATGGCGGACGGGACATGTCTGGACATGTATCCCGCGCCAGTGCAAGCTGGGGCAGTCACATGCAGCCTATCAGCAGCCAGCAAGCCCGGTGACGTCACACAGCGGTATTTAACGGCGGCCATCTTGCTTTTCCTCATTTCTCTATTGCATTCGTGACAGACAGACAGAACGCTGTGTAGCTGAGGCAGTTAGACAGGCTGGAGACAGGGACAGACAGGGACAGGCAGGAGACAGGCAGGAGACAGGCAGGAGACAGGCAGGAGACAGACAGGAGACAGACAGAAAGCCAGGGAAAGGTAGGAAAAACGGAGCTGGCTGACAGGGAGATTTTTTTTTTTTCATCCAGCCTTTGTTAGCGTTTTCAGGCTGCTTATAGTAACTAACTGTGCATATATACTGAACTGATCTTAAGTCTGCTGTGAGGCATCCCATTCTGTGACTAAAGCAGCCTCTGTTTAAGACCATATAAGCATTTGCTCTTATCATATTTGAAATTAGGCCTGATAAAGACACTTTTGCTGGCCAAAGCACTACTGGACCCTGCCAGGTCCATTCCTGCCCAGGGCATCCCATTCTGTGACTACAGCAGCCTCTGTTTAAGACCATATAAGCATTTGCTCTTATCATATTTGAAATTAGGCCTGATAAAGACACTTTTGCTGGCCAAAGCACTACTGGACCCTGCCAGGTCCATTCCTGCCCAGGGCATCCCATTCTGTGACTAAAGCAGCCTCTGTTTAAGACCATATAAGCATTTGCTCTTATCATATTTGAAATTAGGCCTGATAAAGACACTTTTGCTGGCCAAAGCACTACTGGACCCTGCCAGGTCCATTCCTGCCCGGGGCATCCCATTCTGTGACTACAGCAGCCTCTGTTTAAGACCATATAAGCATTTGCTCTTATCATATTTGAAATTAGCCTGATAAAGACACTTTTGCTGGCCAAAGCACTACTGGACCCTGCCAGGTCCATTCCTGCCCAGGGCATCCCATTCTGTGACTAAAGCAGCCTCTGTTTAAGACCATATAAGCATTTGCTCTTATCATATTTGAAATTAGGCCTGATAAAGACACTTTTGCTGGCCAAAGCACTACTGGACCCTGCCAGGTCCATTCCTGCCCGGGGCATCCCATTCTGTGACTACAGCAGCCTCTGTTTAAGACCATATAAGCATTTGCTCTTATCATATTTGAAATTAGCCTGATAAAGACACTTTTGCTGGCCAAAGCACTACTGGACCCTGCCAGGTCCATTCCTGCCCAGGGCATCCCATTCTGTGACTAAAGCAGCCTCTGTTTAAGACCATATAAGCATTTGCTCTTATCATATTTGAAATTAGGCCTGATAAAGACACTTTTGCTGGCCAAAGCACTACTGGACCCTGCCAGGTCCATTCCTGCCCAGGGCATCCCATTCTGTGACTACAGCAGCCTCTGTTTAAGACCATATAAGCATTTGCTCTTATCATATTTGAAATTAGCCTGATAAAGACACTTTTGCTGGCCAAAGCACTACTGGACCCTGCCAGGTCCATTCCTGCCCAGGGCATCCCATTCTGTGACTACAGCAGCCTCTGTTTAAGACCATATAAGCATTTGCTCTTATCATATTTGAAATTAGGCCTGATAAAGACACTTTTGCTGGCCAAAGCACTACTGGACCCTGCCAGGTCCATTCCTGCCCGGGGCATCCCATTCTGTGACTACAGCAGCCTCTGTTTAAGACCATATAAGCATTTGCTCTTATCATATTTGAAATTAGCCTGATAAAGACACTTTTGCTGGCCAAAGCACTACTGGACCCTGCCAGGTCCATTCCTGCCCAGGGCATCCCATTCTGTGACTAAAGCAGCCTCTGTTTAAGACCATATAAGCATTTGCTCTTATCATATTTGAAATTAGGCCTGATAAAGACACTTTTGCTGGCCAAAGCACTACTGGACCCTGCCAGGTCGATTCCTGTTGGGGCATCCCATTCTGTGACTACAGCAGCCTCTGTTTAAGACCATATAAGCATTTGCTCTTATCATATTTGAAATTAGCCTGATAAAGACACTTTTGCTGGCCAAAGCACTACTGGACCCTGCCAGGTCCATTCCTGCCCAGGGCATCCCATTCTGTGACTAAAGCAGCCTCTGTTTAAGACCATATAAGCATTTGCTCTTATCATATTTGAAATTAGGCCTGATAAAGACACTTTTGCTGGCCAAAGCACTACTGGACCCTGCCAGGTCCATTCCTGCCCAGGGCATCCCATTCTGTGACTACAGCAGCCTCTGTTTAAGACCATATAAGCATTTGCTCTTATCATATTTGAAATTAGGCCTGATAAAGACACTTTTGCTGGCCAAAGCACTACTGGACCCTGCCAGGTCCATTCCTGCCCGGGGCATCCCATTCTGTGACTACAGCAGCCTCTGTTTAAGACCATATAAGCATTTGCTCTTATCATATTTGAAATTAGCCTGATAAAGACACTTTTGCTGGCCAAAGCACTACTGGACCCTGCCAGGTCCATTCCTGCCCAGGGCATCCCATTCTGTGACTAAAGCAGCCTCTGTTTAAGACCATATAAGCATTTGCTCTTATCATATTTGAAATTAGGCCTGATAAAGACACTTTTGCTGGCCAAAGCACTACTGGACCCTGCCAGGTCCATTCCTGCCCAGGGCATCCCATTCTGTGACTACAGCAGCCTCTGTTTAAGACCATATAAGCATTTGCTCTTATCATATTTGAAATTAGGCCTGATAAAGACACTTTTGCTGGCCAAAGCACTACTGGACCCTGCCAGGTCGATTCCTGTTGGAGAATCCCATTCTGTGACTAAAGCAGCCTCTGTTTAAGACCATATAAGCATTTGCTCTTATCATATTTGAAATTAGGCCTGATAAAGACACTTTTGCTGGCCAAAGCACTACTGGACCCTGCCAGGTCGATTCCTGTTGGGGCATCCCATTCTGTGACTACAGCAGCCTCTGTTTAAGACCATATAAGCATTTGCTCTTATCATATTTGAAATTAGGCCTGATAAAGACACTTTTGCTGGCCAAAGCACTACTGGACCCTGCCAGGTCGATTCCTGCCCGGGGCATCCCACTTTTGGTGTGCATTATATTCTGTTTCATATAGACCCACCGCTGCCCGGGGTTTTTTTAAATATCACCTACTACCACGCCAGTTAGACTATGTCGGGCAGACAAGTGCCTGGAAGTGAAAAGAGGAGTGGCAGAGGCCAAGATTCCGCAGGCAGAGCTCGCATCAGACTGGGGGCCAGTAGCAGCAGGAGTCACGCTGAGAGACCTAATCTGCCAGTATCTGCTAGCGGTCGGGTCTCCACCAGTAACGCATCTGCCGTGGTAGATTGGTTGACGCGCTCATCAACAACATCATCACAACTTACGTCTGAGACCCCCAGTCTAGGGTCGGTAGGTTCCTCTGACACAACCCTGAGTTGGCATGCCCCGAGAGCAGTCCCTGTCCTCCCATTGCCTCTGGCCTACGCCGTTCCCTCCCCCAGCGACGTATCCTATGCTTTGGGTTCAGCTCCACTCTTTAGTGAGGAGGACCATCAGATAGAGGACAGTCAGCAGCTACTGCCCAGCCAAGAAATGGAGGTGGCTTCTTTAGCTAGGCAGACAAATAGTGATGTGGACAGTGTCGTGGGTGCTGCGAGCGTTCCAGCTCCTGCGCCAGACACTGTTGACGAATCCACGAACATCAGTGACGTACAGCCACAACTCGGTGATGATGATGATGATGACGATGAAGCCGATCGCACTTGGGAGCCGGGTGATGAAGGGGCTTCATCGTCATCATCAGGAGAAGAGGGGTGCAGGTTGCCCCGGAGTCAGCAGCTGAGGCAGCAAGGTGGTAGCAGTCAGCATGGGGGCACAATTCCAAAGGCTGGAGCCGGCCGGGGCCGGGGCCGGGGTAGAGCACCTGCTGTGCGGCAGTCTACCTTATCGGGAGGTAGTGGAGCAGGGGTTCCTGGAGTTGGCAACAGCAGCAGTGAATCAGTGAGGCCAGGGGGTGGGAAAAGTAGCTACTCGGCAGTGTGGCAGTTTTTCCTGAGGCATCCGCAGGAGGGTAACATGGCCACATGCAAGATATGTAGGCAAAAGGTGAAGCGTGGCCAGGGTCCAAATGTTGGCACCACGGCCCTGCGTCAACATATGATGCGTCACCATAAAACGACCTGGGAGAACCGAGGCTCCCAAGGGGTGGTCCAGTCTGCTTCCTCACCAAGTGAGCTCCCAATTTCTGCCAGCCAAGGCTCCAGCACCTCAGCCGAAGGCAGCTGTGCGTCATACCCATCCTCTGTCGCTCCTGCTCCTCCTCCTCCAAGTCATGCATCCCGCCAGCAATCCATCAGCGAAGCCATGTCCAAGAGACAGCAGTATGCGCCCACTCATCCTACGGCGCAGAAGCTGAATGTGCTCCTGTCCAAGTTGCTGGTGCTGCAGTCGCTCCCTTTTCAGGTGGTGGAATCTGCACCTTTCAGAGAACTGATGGCTTGTGCCGAGCCGAGGTGGAGAGTCCCAAGCCGTCATTTCTTTGCCAAGAAGGCAGTACCAGCGCTGCACACTTTTGTTGAACAGAAGGTGGGCCAGTCCTTGAGCCTGTCGGTGTGTAGCAAAATACATGGCAGCGCCGACATCTGGAGCTGTAACTACGGTCAGGGGCAGTACATGTCGTTTACGGCCCACTGGGTGAATGTGGTCCCTTTGCAGCAGCAACTTGGACAGGTCACGCCGCTTCGGCCTCCGCGCTCTCTGCCCATTGGGCCTGTGACACCGTGCGACTCGGCCTCCTCATCCTCCGCCATCTCCTCACCCTCCACTGTAGGCTCAAGTCTCAGTGCCCCTCCAGTCTACCATGTGTGCAGGGCACGGAGGTGTCACGCAGTGCTTCACATGGTTTGTCTTGGCGAACGGAGTCACACAGGGGAGGAACTGCTTAAATGTATTCATCAGGAAATCCAAACATGGCTTACTCCGAGAAAACTTAAAATGGGAATCATGGTTACCGACAATGGGAAGAACATTTTGTCTGCGCTGCGCCAAGGAAGCCTGACCCATGCCCCCTGCATGGCTCACGTCTTCAATCTGGTTGTCAAGCGGTTTCTGAAGTGTTCCCCCCATCTGCAGGACATCCTAACAACTTCACGGAAACTTTGCATGCACTTCAGCCACTCCTACACCGCCAAACACACCCTTCTTGAGCTACAGCGTCAGAATGGTATCCCCCAACATAGTCTGATTTGCGATGTTTCCACCCGTTGGAATTCCACCCTTCACATGTTGGACCGATTATATGAACAGAGAAAAGCCATCACGGATTTCCTGATGATCCAAGCAGATAGGGGGACTCCCCTGTGTAACTTCAATGTCAACCAGTGGCAGCTCATACGTGACACCTGCCGTTTGCTCAGGCCCTTTGAGGAAGCCACTTTATTTGTCAGTCGGCAGGATTACGGGATGAACGACGTGATTCCACTGCTTCATGTACTACAGCACATGTTGGAAACCATGGCTGGTCAGGGCACTGGAGACATGGCGTTTACATCTTACGGCCACATGAACCCCGTTGGAGCTGAACTGGAGGAGGAGGAGGAGGAAGAGGAGGAGGAGGAGTTGCCCAGCGAAACACAGTTTAGGCTTGGCGAAATGGCTGGTTTATCTAGTCAGCGGACAGGAGAGGAGGAGCAGGAGCAGCCAGAGGAGCTAGAGGTTTTTGAGGAAGGAGAGACAGAGGACCCGGGCACACCGTGGCAGTATGCAGTGGAGATGGAGACAGGTAGTCCATCCGAGTCACTTGCGCAAATGGCACGAAGCATGCTCACATGCTTGCGTAGTGACCCCAGAATTGTTTCCATCTGTCGGCGGGATGACTTCTGGCTGTCCACCTTATTGGACCCTCGCTTCCGGCACAAAATGGGGGCATTTTTTAAACCCACCGAGAGGGAGGACAAACTCAACTACTACAAAGACATTCTACGTAGGCAGTTGGCCGATGCCTATCTGCGCCATGGTCCATACTCTCGCAGGTCTGACTCGAGGGGACCTCTGCGCTCACCTTCCACTGCCATGGCCGCTGGGGGGGTTGGCAGCAGCAGCAGCAGAAGCTCCATCAGCAGCAGCAGCCTCAGTCTTCAGTCGCTAATGAGTAGCTTTCTACACCCGCATAGTGAGGCTACTCATGAGCAGCAGGAAGACCTGGAGCAGGACCTGAACCAGCAGGTCATGTCATACTTTGACATGACCATGCCAACACACCTTGAGGATCCGCTGGACTTCTGGGCAGCCAAACTTGATTTGTGGCCGCAACTAGCAGAGTTTGCCCTGGAAAAGCTGTCCTGCCCGGCAAGTAGCGTGCCATCTGAGCGGGTGTTTAGTGCGGCGGGGGCCATAGTTACGGCGAGGAGAACTCGTCTGTCAACTAAAAATGTGGAGAGACTCACCTTTGTCAAAATGAATCAGGGATGGATCAGCCAGGATTTCCACCCACCAATGCCTGATGCATGCGACTAGATTCAGCATGGTGCCACGTTTTACACTTTCCAAATGGTGCAAAACATATTTATGTCTTTAGGCCATTTTTTGGGCTCCTGCTGCTGCTGCTGCCAACTCCTGCCAACTCCAGGGTGTGATTCATCCAATTTTTGGGCTCCTGAGGCCAACTCCAGTGTATATTTGGGCTCCTGCTGCTGCTGCTGCCAACTTCTGCCAACTCCAGGGTGTGATTCATCCAATTTTTGGGCTCCTGAGGCCAACTCCAGTGTATATTTGGGCTCCTGCTGCTGCTGCTGCCAACTTCTGCCAACTCCAGGGTGTGATTCATCCAATTTTTGGGCTCCTGAGGCCAACTCCAGTGTATATTTGGGCTCCTGCTGCTGCTACTGTCAACTCCTGCCAACTCCAGGGTGTGATTCATCCAATTTTTGGGCTCCTGAGGCCAACTCCAGTGTATATTTGGGCTCCTGCTGCTGCTGCTGCCAACTTCTGCCAACTCCAGGGTGTGATTCATCCAATTTTTGGGCTCCTGAGGCCAACTCCAGTGTATATTTGGGCTCCTGCTGCTGCTACTGTCAACTCCTGCCAACTCCAGGGTGTGATTCATCCAATTTTTGGGCTCCTGAGGCCAACTCCAGTGTATATTTGGGCTCCTGCTGCTGCTACTGTCAACTCCTGCCAACTCCAGGGTGTGATTCATCCAATTTTTGGGCTCCTGAGGCCAACTCCAGTGTATATTTGGGCTCCTGCTGCTGCTGCTGCCAACTTCTGCCAACTCCAGGGTGTGATTCATCCAATTTTTGGGCTCCTGAGGCCAACTCCAGTGTATATTTGGGCTCCTGCTGCTGCTACTGTCAACTCCTGCCAACTCCAGGGTGTGATTCATCCAATTTTTGGGCTCCTGAAGCCAACTCCAGTGTATATTTGGGCTCCTGCTGCTGCTACTGTCAACTCCTGCCAACTCCAGGGTGTGATTCATCCAATTTTTGGGCTCCTGAGGCCAACTCCAGTGTATATTTGGGCTCCTGCTGCTGCTGCTGCCAACTTCTGCCAACTCCAGGGTGTGATTCATCCAATTTTTGGGCTCCTGAGGCCAACTCCAGTGTATATTTGGGCTCCTGCTGCTGCTACTGTCAACTCCTGCCAACTCCAGGGTGTGATTCATCCAATTTTTGGGCTCCTGAGGCCAACTCCAGTGTATATTTGGGCTCCTGCTGCTGCTGCTGCCAACTTCTGCCAACTCCAGGGTGTGATTCATCCAATTTTTGGGCTCCTGAGGCCAACTCCAGTGTATATTTGGGCTCCTGCTGCTGCTACTGTCAACTCCTGCCAACTCCAGGGTGTGATTCATCCAATTTTTGGGCTCCTGAGGCCAACTCCAGTGTATATTTGGGCTCCTGCTGCTGCTGCTGCCAACTTCTGCCAACTCCAGGGTGTGATTCATCCAATTTTTGGGCTCCTGAAGCCAACTCCAGTGTATATTTGGGCTCCTGCTGCTGCTGCTGCTGCCAACTTCTGCCAACTCCAGGGTGTGATTCATCCAATTTTTGGGCTCCTGAGGCCAACTCCAGTGTATATTTGGGCTCCTTCTGCCCCTCATAGTGATGCCACTTCAACTCTCTGCAATTGTGCCGCTCTGCGATTCTATTAGCGATGCCTCTGATCTGCATGTGATATTTCTTCAAAGTATTATTTAACTAACCCAGCACGCATCCTGTGCGTGTTACAGCAAGGCTGAATGGTTTACAACCCTATTGAGGCTGTAGGAGGCTCAGAAATAGCCGTTTTTAATAGCGATTCGTCGCGAATTTATTCGGGTCGAAACGATTTTTGTCGGAAAATTCGGCGAATCAGTCGAATCGAATTTTTCAAAAGTTCGCTCATCTCTAGTTAGTGTGCATGTGGACCTAAACTAGGCCAATCCAGGGCATGCTGGAAACTAACATTTGGATTGTCTTTTGTCTTTGCAGACTTTCATAACAGGCCACTATGATTTTAAGCCCAACACCCACGCCCAGAGGACGTGGGCATTGGAGGTGGCAGCCCATCTGAACGGACAGGGACTGCTGGCTTAAACCCACACAAATCATGCTGCACTGGTCCGAGCTCAAACGAATAAACTGGCCCCAGGTAAGTGGATGCCCAAGATAGAAAGTGAGCACTCATGGAGAATTGTGTAAGTGAATGTTCTTTTTTGCTTCTAGCTGGGGAGTTATGGCTGAGAATTAAGGCTACCCGGAGGAGAGGGGCCCAACCAGTTAGGCAAGCCAGATAGGGTGTGGGTGTAAGACATCAGGCCCAACCGAAGACACCATCCCTATCGTCCTCTTCAGCCTCCCCACCAACAGACCCACAACCCGCTAAGGAGGAGGAGGCCCAGGTGACACAAAACACACTGGTTTGTGGAAGGAAATAACAAATGACATGTATGTTAAGTGCTGGTGTTTTGTGCTTCTCTTTCCCTATAGACTTTTCTAACCCACCTGAGACAAAAAGCGCACCAGACTCAGGAGGGTTGCAAAAAATTCAAGCAGATCACTAGCACACATCACACATGTGGCGAATTATAACATCTGTTTGCATGTCATTACAGACCCAGATGAAGGGATGTCGCAAGGGAAGAGGGTGGCCCCCTACAAGAGCAACTGACAGTGTTGTGGTAAGCATTTGGGGGGCCTTGAACAGGAAGAATTGGCATGTACGTGTTTGAGCAGATGTTGACATGCATTTCTTTTGTCTTTAGAAGTGTCATGTTGAGAAGCCACATCATGAGGGGGATTTTAGGATTTTTAAAAATGTTGTAAACCTTGTATTCTTTGTTCTTAAAATAAATAAATACATTTACTTAAAATTAAAACAAAAAGGCAGTGTGCAGCGGGTCAAGCAGGGGTGGGTGAGGGTGTGTGAAAAAAGTAGGTGGAAGAAGGAAAAAACTCAAAAGAAGAAGGTGAGTGTTTGTGGGTGGAAGCAGACAACATGGAATGCCCTGACAGAAACTAAGGGGGAAAAGATGTCACAATACACACATGAACACGATATGGGTTGCCCCGACGGGAATAAAATGGGAAAACTTGAGTCACATTACACACATGCACACTACATGGATGCCCCAACAGAAACCAATGGGGAAAAGGCAAGTTATCATACACACATGCACACTACCTGGGACGCCCAGTTTGCATATGCCGGAATGCCAGCAACGGCCACGGAAAACCAAGATCGATGGACTCCGCAGCAACTTATGGTTGAAAATAGGGAAAAACTCAGTTTCCGAGATGAGTGTGACTGCCAAAACCGTAAATACTCAACTAAACCATATGCGTACACCAAGCAATTATGAGCATGTTTGAGAAATTCTTGGGATGCGGCTGTGAATAATACAAGTGTTTGCAAAGTCTAAAGTCTTGGTTTCCAAGTTCATTCCTCCCAAAAAAACAAGCATTTATGGTGAGGCTATGCTTCAGGAAAGGTCTTGCATATTTCAGCAAGACAATGTTAAACCATTTACAGATACAGTGAGTATAAAAGGTCTACAACGAAGGTTAAATTGCTTTGAAAGCTTGCATTATCAATCTATTAAGTTAGCCAATAAATGGTATTAACCTAACCTTGAATTTCCTGCACAAGAATAAGAAAGAAAATAAGATGATATATGTCATGATGTCACTGTTTTGCCAAATGTTACCCACTTCTCAATGAATATCTCCACTGTGTTCTCTAATATAATGCACTCGCTTTTCTTGATACCTTACCGTTCAACAATGAGATCTCTTTGAGGTTTGTTTGGGTTAACCAGAATCACATTTAAAGTTGGCATCTGTGTACTGACTACTATTTAACATGAGTTTAAATGTTATTGGCTAATTCTGAACACAGTCACATCCCTAATTATAAAAGAGCACTTATGAAATCATATTATTTAGGTTTTATTTATTTTTATTTCTCCCCTCAATTTGTTTTTAAAGCAGACCAACTCTCCATGGCAACAGTCTGGGGGGTCATCCAGAATGCTGTAGCCCCCCCCTGCACATAGCCCTGTGCCAGGTCGGCCCTAAACATTACCTTAATCTAGCTCCCCTGGCGGTAATCCGGCGCCACGGTTGGCCCGCCCAGCGCACACACACACTGCTGCTGGAGGGGATGAATGTAACAATGTATCAATGTAGCACAATGCTTCAGCAGCCACAGAATATTGAAACAGGTGTTTACAATGCTGATACAATGTTTTAGGAGCGTTCTGAGCAGTGAAGAGTCATCACAGCTTATGGCCCAGAACATTGTGCTCACACATTATAACAACCTGTTTATATCTCCCGACAGAATTCTGTGCTCACACATTAAAACAAGCTTTTTAATTCTGCTTAGAGATAAAGCATTATTTTACTGAGATCTAGGCTCATGCTAAACAAAAACGTATTCTTCAATTCTGTTACAGAGATTAGAGGTTTTGTTTCTCTCACGCAGCGAAATGAAATGTTGTCTTTTTCCACAATTTGGTTCTATGTGACATAACTTTCTAAGCAAATATGAAATGACATGCCCACAATTATGAACAACAATTGCTTGTCATCTTTGGCTCTTTTGTACTTTTAGAAAAATATGTTATTATACAGATTTGAGGATGTTATCAAGGGCCTAGCTGAAAAGAGAATCCAAGAAAACTTTTTTAGAATATTCCAAACTGTTCTGGATATATACTTTTTTTGTTTGGATGGTTTGGTTGTATTTGCATATTTCATATTTATTGTTCACCTAAAAGAACATTTTACCATTTATGTGAGCTCTCATGATGAGGCATTTTTTTCATGCAGACATACAATAAGGCTAATTAAGGTCCCATTTTTTTTTAGCCTAGGAGTAGCAGCAACAGCAGCAGATGCATCCTATTGACAATGGTTTCAATGTGCCCAGTTCCAGTGCCCCCTATTTATTGAGCACCATTGTCAGCGCACAGAGAGGTCTGTGAAACAAAAAATACTTAATAATCCAAAATCAAAATGCTCAGCTGGTCAGGGCTACCTCCCACTCTCCAAGGAGGCATTCTGCCTAGTTAAAGCAGGTAAAGTTACCAACACACATTCAATCTTGAAGGCTAGTGATATTGCCATTGACAGAACAGTGTGCAGAACTCTCAGCACAAGATAAAAATAAAGAAAAAATGGAAAAAACGCTAGATAAGCTCGGCACCTTGAGGAGCTAATTTTGGCACACAATAATATACAATTCAAAAATGCCATTAAAAGTGGAACAAAACCTGAAATTTCCACTCTCTCTTGTTTGGTTACTCTTCCAGGGGTCATCCTGACTTGGTATGCCCCGCTGTTGGCAACCCAAAGGAAAGCCATTCTTAAAGTGGACCAAAACCCTTGTCCTTTCTCCTGGGGTGTCCCGGCGTCTAAGGCTTCATCTAAGGTCAGTGGCTTCAAGCATGCTGACGGCTGCTTCCCCCGCTACCCTCTAACAGAGAGCGTGCCCGTGACGGCCAATCACAAATGTCTGGTGCGGGCATGCACCCAGCTAAGAGGAATAGCAGGGATGCAGACGCTTCCATGGCCGTTGGCCCGGGAAACAGATCTGTAACTTAGACACAGATATATACAGAAAACTACAAAGGAGTCACAATTCTATTTCTACTGACACACATAAGAAATAGCAAATTTTCTATTTTTTAAAGTTTTTTACTGCAAATCAATAAGATAAGCAAGCAAACAGCTCAATGACTCACTTTACCTGGCCACCGGCTTCCTAAAATCCAGCTCCCACGCTACCATCTTACTGCACCTAGGAGGTCTATGTATCCCACAATCCTCCTGGATGCAACATCAAGCTTGCGTTGTCCACATCGATTCATTCATCAATCAATGCAGTGGTGCAGTGGTGCAAGAGCAGCAGCTGCGGACTGGGTGACCTTTGTCGTGGGTATTGCTGAATGCACATTCCGCAATTCTCAATTGCGAAAGTGAAAGGCCTGACCATTGAGACTTTCACTGCGCTTTAAACAGGGATGTGTAGACTTTTTCTATTCACAGTAAAAGCTGTTATACTGGATGTCTATGTGAACGCTTGTGCTTGGTGGCTATTTAACTATATATAGGATTGTTTTAATCATTGAGTTTAGGTGTTTTATTCATTGCCATTGTCATATGTATATTATTAAGCACCTAGCCAGCAGTCTGCCTTTACAAACATTTGTGAAAGAATGGCTTGTTCTAAAAGAGCTCATTGAATCTCAGCATGTCACTGAAATAATAGAATGCAATTGTTCCAGCAAGTCCATTCATGAAATCTCCACCAATCTTGATATTTCATGATCAATTGCAAGTGGAATTATTGAAATGAGTAGGCATTTAGGAACAACAGCAAATAAAAAAAAGAATATTACAGAAGCTTATAAATGTGTGAAAATGTCTATATGTCAGTTAGTAATACGGTGAACACATTCAATGAGGGCAAAAAGATCCAGTGACTGTAACACTAAAGATTTTGTTAAAAGTAGATTCTTTTCTAACACATACTGGGGTGGGTCAATTTATGATGCATTGAATCTGAGCACTGAACTTTAACTCTTCCACCAGGGTACAAGCCAACACCACTTTTTCAAATAGTAACATAGTTAGTAATAGTGGTCTAGTAACCATAGCTGGTAATGTTGTTACATGTAATGAAGGCATTCAGGCCACTTTTGAACTTTCTTAGCGTATTCTTTATGACTACCTCCTCTGGCAGAGAGTTTCATACAGTAAAGAATCTTCTCCTATGTTGGTGCAAGAATTGTCTTTCCTTCAACCTTAGTGGATGCCCCTAAGTATTGACCCAGTATATATTTATTCAAAGTTATTACGTGTCTCATTTTCAAACGAAATAAACCTAACTTTGACAGTCCTGCAGTACTTTAGTTCTCTCATTCCATGTATAAATTTAGTGTCTCGCCTTTGAAGTTCTGATATGTCTTTCTGCCATATATTCTATAAGGTTTGATAAGGAACCCTAGTGACACTTAAGTAGAAATTAATAATTTTATAATCACTGTTTCCAAGGCGTTTCCAAGACGACCTGTACCTGTGTTATTTTGTTTGGTGCATTGTTTAGTATTATGTCCAAGATGGCCTTCTGCCTAGTTGGAGCATTTACTTGTGGGTAAGGTAGACATCTTTAATTATTGATAGAATACTTTTAGATCTCTGGAATCCACAGCTTTCATCTTCCCAATCTATATCAGCTTCCCCGTATTAACTACCTCATTTAAATTAGCGGCTTTATCTATTTGCCTTAGCAGCAGGTTTTCTGGAGATTCTGATATATTTGTAGGCTTGTAGCAAACCCTGAACAGTATTTTACTTTTATTTTTTCCTCCAAGTTTTTTTCTACCCTACTTCTTTCTATGACATTAATGCCAATATGCACCATGATGCTGGGTTTTCGCCAACCCCTCCCAATAATCGATCAGCCCAATCCGCCGGAAGGCAATGTACTGATCAGCGCTCCTGATCTTTGTGACAGATAGCACCTGTCTTGCCTGCCCTGTAATCCCATTTCCCTTCACCTTTTGCTGGAGCAGACAGCGGTACATTCAACTTTAGAAATGTGAAGAGATATTTTCCCTAAGGAATGCAAAGGGACCACATATGTGGATGACATGCCCTTCTTTGTGTCCTTTCCTGTTTTGTTTCAAACAATTCCAAATGTTTGGAAATATCTCAGATTTGAAAATAAGTGACTCTAAATCCACATAGCCATAAGCATATTGCTGGATGGAGCAACTCGAACTGAAATTTCCTTTCTGTGAAACAATAAAAGGCTTAAATATTACCCATTTGATTCACAGGGATCTTTAGGCTGAATTTCACACCCATGTGGCAAACTGTCATCAACTCTCATGAAAGAGAGTGGCTCAAGCTGTCCTGGTTCGGGAGAATAGCAGTCCTAAAAATCAACTTCCTGGCCAGACTAAAATATCTCATGCAATGTATACATTTTTATCTACTTTATGGACCGTTCATTGTACACTGGGGTGCAAGCATACGGAACAGGAACGGGCCTTTCCCAAACTGTTACTGCAAAGTTAGAAGAACACAAATGCCAAAAATGTATTGGTATCCTAAAACATTAAGCAGCATAACCATTATTAATATAATCATTAGGTGACAATTATAGAATAAAGTGATATAAAAGACCATTGAGAGTCTATTTGGTAAAATATCTCAATGAATTGTTATAGTCATATTATTTGTGTATTGCATTTTGCATTTACGAAACTGCATTTAGCAAATACCATAAAACAGTTGTTAGATACAGTATATGCAGCATTAGAAATAGTTTGCTTGTTGCTCAGTCCTAGACTGAATAGTATTGCTATGAAGACATGAAATCTATTTTTCAAGTGCCATTAGAATAAATTCAAAAAAATGTAATCAGTCACTGTAAACATTACGCTGTGATGGAAAAATGTTATCTTGGCAAGCACTCTGGCTGTATGTTAACATTGGAAGGTGAGGAAAAATAATATTGCATTTTTTAATAGAGATAATGGCCGAGGCCTTATAAAATTGGGGGGAATTTGGATTTATTGAACATTTACATAGCAAGGTTATAGTAATTATATTTTTCTAATTTCTTTCTTTGTTTATAAATTGTACTATGGAAATATGGTCAAACAATTTAGGAATAATGTATGTCCAAAATATATGCTACCAAGGATCTATGTAAATTTTATGGAATAAAACAAGGGTAAAATATACAAATATTTATATGTTATATTTGTTTAATGGATGAATATAAAAACTATTTGCCCTTTGCTTGGTTGAACTTGGTAAACAAATGTATAATAGTTAAAGTATAAATGTATAGCAGTTTCAAAAACATGGGCAGAAGCCCTCAAAAAACATGAGCAATTAAAGAGCTATACTACAAAAACAACTCTCAAAATACTGCCAGTAGCACTTTACAACCAAACCCTTTAACTTACTAACATTCAGATTTCCTTTGTAAACCAGACCAAAGCCCTATTTAAAAAAAGGCAGCCTCTCCTCGATCAAACCCCTGCAAACCCCAGAAACCGTACCTTTCACCTTGCTTCCTCGGTACCATGCAGCTGTATGATTGGCTGGCGGCGGTCAGGTGTCCCGTTCTCGCCTGTGCACCGGAGAAACGGAAACCCGAGGACGGGACATGTGACCACCGCCAGTCAATCATGTGGCAGGAAAGGTTTATGGGGTTTGCAGGGGGTTGATCCAAGATGTCCCTGGAGTGGACCAACCATTTTTTGTAAAATGGGTGTTGGTTCAGTTTAAAGTGCTGTATTCACAGAGAACCAGATATCTGTCTGCTGGATCAATAACATGTGGTCGCAAAACACCCAGAAAAATACAGCACCCTGAAAAGGTTAACGTTTGCTCTCACAAGAGACGGTTTAATAATCAGCTTTCTTTTACAATGATATATTGTGGACTTGGTCACTGATGACCTCTTGTGTCACCCCTTGAATTTGGAAAATATCGATTTTTCTTTTGTAAAATCACCACATGGCCACCAAGTAATCTGTAACTGTTAATCAAGACAACGTAGCTGTTTCTAATTTTGATATACTGCATGTTGCTGGACAAAAAGATAAGAGGCTAATATCCTCATTGAGGTAAAAATATTAAACCATCAAGCCTGTTGGACATGAATAAGAAGAGATAGCGCCAGGTAGTGCCTCGTAGCAGCAGGCAGCATCTGGTGAACTCCAGGCGCTGTACGCAATACCTCATTTATGAAAGTGAATCTGGTGAGTGACTCTAACAGCGCCATGTAGCGTCCGATGTATTATTACAGGCGGCTCAGCATTTCGCTCAGTGTTTCTCTCCCATACATTTCAATGGGCATTCATTTTCTTGTGTTTAAACAGCGTGTTTGACATTTTTTTTTTGTTTTTTTGCTCAAATCAGTGTGTGACCTCTCCTGGCTGCAAACAAACGCTTTTATAAATGTTTTTGACTTTTTATATTTTTTATGAAGACTCTAATCACACAGCGTCTGGTGCTCTATGCTATAGCGACCAGATTGAGTGCCGACGCTGTGTGTGTGTTCTTTTTTGATAAGTATGGTGTGGAGCACCGAGAGTCGGTCGCACTGAGCTGGTGCTACCTTTCGTTCCCTGCAGCTCTGTATTAGGTGTTAGAGCGCCCAAAATACATCACATTCATCAATGCGGGCCCGGTAACTACAGCGACTGAGGCGCTCTGTTACAGCACCCAATACCCGCTTACAGCGTCTACTAGCGTTCGTACTAAGCGCCGCCATTCAGACACTCATCTGGCAATACCCTGCGTTAGTAGTGAATCAGCCTCCACGTCTGAAGTATTGTCCATACAGCCTGTAGCTCAAAATATGACTACACTTTATCTAGAAAATTTCCTGGACAGAATATCTAACTATTTCTTATGATAATAAGGTTTTCTACATGTGACATTCAACATAACTTTGTTTTTGGAATGATGCAAATAACCTTTGAACGTTTCCCCCCTGTATTTCCTTAGATTTCTGTTTTTTTAAATAGCAAAGCCAAAAATCTATCAGTGACAGTTTTGTCTGCAGGAGTTTTTATTTACATTGAAAAGGACTGTTAAATGATGAGAAAACACATGATTACAACATTTGTTATACATTTGTTGTCAAAAAATGTCAAATTATTTTTGGAAAGCTATTTTTTTGGTGTTTGGAAAGGCACACATGTATATGGAAATAGCTAGCTTTTCAATGTGTAATTACAACAGTACCTCCTTTGCTTTACTCTACAAGCTGGTCATCTACACCACTATTTCATCACCAGGCTGTACAGCCACAGTCTTACCATTTCTTGGACCTCATGCAAAGCTTTGTCAGGGAGACATTTTTTATAAAACAAAATACAATATAAATGTCAGGTCAGCTAAAAGAGTATGTGGTGAGCGACCCACGCATGGACCATAGGATTGCTGGAAAGGGGTTTTATGAGCATGTGTGCATCCCAAGTTGGAAAGGGACAACAGTGAAAATTCCTCTTTAACCGGACCTTCACCACGATTTATTGACAAGCCCAAACCCTTAAAAAACGATTCCCCAGCATCTAAAGTTAATATTTTTTAACTTTTTAGTCACTTACCTATTATTCTTTCCCCCACTGGGCTGCAACTCTGTTCAGGACTTTAGGATACGGGCGCCGCCATCTTGACTCAGAAGCATCACACTTACTGAAGAGAGGAGAGTGGGATAGAGTAGAGTGGACGGGTTATAGCTGTTCTTTGCTCAGACAGAGCAGAGCTGGGGTCAGGAAAAGGTCAGCAATCCCAGAATGCAGAGCAGCACAGTCAGAGGACACTTCCTGTTTGCAGGCTGCCTGATGCTCCATGAGCCACCATCTTGGATGTTTAAAGACACATAACATGCAGTAGATGCAGATGATTTTTAATGTGAGCAATCTGTATGTACAGGGTGTGGGAAACAAATAAGATAGACTCTTATTCAGAGTGAAGGACCACTTCAACAATTAGATATTAGGCTTTCTTTAAAGTGGACCAAAAGTCAAAAAAAGAAAGTAAATTGATTCCCTAAAGCCCCATATGGCAAAAACTATTTGAGAGGCCTTAGCTCCATGCAAATGTTCTGGAATAACAGGCTGATCCTTTGCTGCTGAACTGCATGGGAGGGACCATGTTATCACGCACATAAGCATGAGGGGAGAGCTGTGCCAGCAGCAGCTCACACAACAATCAGAGCGATAAATGCCTCAGAAACACACAATGCATGGAGTTAAGCCCTCTCAAATAGTTTATGTCACTGACTGCCAGAGTGGGGCTTTAGGGGTGCAATTTACTGGACTTTTTTTTACTTTCGGTCTGCTTTAAGTAACCTTATTAAAATCTAAAGTGGACCAAAAACCAGATTTTTTCACCAAAACCTGGGCCCAGGCCCACATTACTGGGGCATCCTGATTTGGGATGCCCTTGTGTTTTAAACCCTCATGGTTGACTGTTTATTCAACTCGATCCAAGCTCCCGTGGCACATGTACTGGCTCACTTCCAATAAGAATTCACATGTGCATAATCATACTAGGCGTCTTTGCATGCACCTTGGGATAGAATCCCAAGGTGAGTACATAGGCAACAAAAAAGGGTTTCGCACAGCAGGGCATCTTATATCAGGATGCCCCAGAAGCAAATTGCCTCTAACCCAGACCTGGAGCCCTATAGACTCCAGACCCAGGTTACATCAGCTTTGGTCTGCTTTAATGCAAAATGTCATAATGAATGACCATGCTACTTTCTAAGATGGGACATGATGGCTCCCCTCCCCTCTACCTCCCTTTGCTATTACTGACAAAACCAGACAAGCAGGTAGATGCAGCAGAGGTTGCCATTTTTCTGCTCTCTCTGGACTTTTGGAAAACAGCGGGCTCCTACAAATGAGGAGGATGTTGGACAATGTCATCCGATGTTAAGAAGGACGGTGAGCCTATCCTTGTTAAAAGTGACCTTGACAACCACTGGAGGAAGACCTACATATGGGAACATCCATATGTCACCCCCTTTATTAGAGGAGCAAGGTTAAAGAAGCTCCAAAGGGAGTCGGATGGAACAAGTATATTTGCCAGCTGAAGCTATTGACTGTGCGCAGATGGAAGTAGGGGGCTAAGCGGCAAAGGGGGGTTCAGAAAGTGCGCAGCTGCACACCACACAGGTGGGGGCTTCATTTATTTGTGTAGGTTGCATGGTGGGACCACGACTGAGGTTGTCATCCTTGCTGTTTTACTGGCACTGGCTGCATTCCTTGCAGTAATGTTTTCTTTCAGTTACAGACATTCTTGCTGCACCACTTTTCTCTGCCAGGTTGTCTGCCTGTGATTCTTGACTCTCTGACTCTGCTTCTCTCTGTGTCGGTTATGATCCTGACAGCTGGAGCTTCACTCAATTACTGGCTGTCAACCTCACTACCACCACTTTTTTAGCCAGCTGTCCACTATACAGCTGCCAGCTAACTCCATCATACAGTCACTCCTTTTCATCTTATAGTTTCTGTCCAACCACACTCCTTTGTATTTTAGTGTTCTAACATTTAAAACTATCCAACACTCATTTTGAATATGTGACCCGGAGTCTGGTTTCTGGCTGTCAAAGGAGCTCCAGATAATGTGACAACTGGTGGTCAACTGCATAGCCCAGTTTAGCCACAGAGCAAGGAAAAGGTAAGAAAATCAGGCCCTGTACATGCTCAGGGGACATTAGTAGACATATCAGAATTGTATTTTTTACTCTTAGCCTTCAGTCTTTCATTGAAACATACAGTAGCACCACTGACCTCCATGGAGATAATCAAAAAAAGACCGGTCATCTTCACCTGTATTAGCCTCCTGGATACAGAGAAGGAATCTATCCTTTGGGCTACACTGCTTCTATGGTTCTACTGAACATCCTCTATAACGGACTCCAGACAGCTGCTTCATGGTTTACCAGATTTGTGTTGCAGGACCCAGACTGGAAATTTCTCAAGGAGGCTTAACCTTATTTCTTCTCTGACCTGGACTCCAGGAATAACCTCTTGCTTCCTCGGGTCTCTCTGAGAAATAATACCATCTAAGACAGACTTTGTAAGCAGTCTGCTTTATTTAAGTTTCCCTCTTCTATTGAAATTTTAGATCATCCTCCTCAACTTGTGGCAGCCCCAGGGAGCCTGGACATGTCTCTACTGTTGGCATATCATTTGGTATGTGTGCCTGGTATGCAGGAGTTATTGATAAAGTTGTGAAATATGTCCAAGATTTTAGCAGTGCATGTGGTCAGAAACGTTTTGGTCTGGAACCCATATGTTTGTGTTTACAGGAACTGATACACCAGTTCCAAGGGAATATTTAGACAAGCGCGATTTTTGATTTACAGGACTTATTACCACCTATTCAAGGTTAAATTATCAAGTATCAAGAATTTCTTTTGTGATTTTGTGCTTATGATTTGTGCATTTTTGCCTGTTTTAGATCAAATGCTACAAGTGCCATAAATATGTCTTTTGACATTGTCTATACTCTTAACTCGCACAAACTTTTTACCCCTGATCTAGTCATGTGTAAATATTGATTTGCCGAATCAAGCATGTTTTTTTTTTTCAATGAATAAAGCCATGCATTCGTTATGCAATTAGCCTGGCAAAGGAGGCATTGGCAATGGTATCCCCAATCTTTTACAACCCCTGCATGTTGATTGAGTTCTCCCCAGTATCTTCTTGCTTTTTTAGTGATTTTTTGTTGGTTCAGTGGTGTTAAGTGAAGACTTCCAAAGGCTTCCAGCTTCTTCTAGGCCTGATTGTAGTATGCAGGCCTCCACCTTCCTCCCTTCAAAAAAAAACATGCATCTGAGGCCACTAGCCAGGGCAATGGTGCTATCTCCTCGGAGAGAGGAATTTACAGCTTGGTAGTATGGCTTCCTGGGATTCCTAGCATCACAGTATGTCACATGAAGCCATGCCATCTCTCTCCCCAAGGCAGAAGCAGCAGTATTTTTCTGGAGGGGGGCGAGAGCCAGGACAGGCTTGGCATGGTGTTGCTACAATAATGCAGTCATCATGTGCTTTCAGAATCAAAAGAGATTCTGAACCATAATAATTGGTGATTCTAACTGTACGTTTTTTGTGGTGTGTTGAAAAAACAACAACAATGCACCACAAAATGCAGTAAAATGCAGGTATAAATCACGTGTTAAAACAGACTTAAAGGAGACCAAAAGTAAAAAAAGCAGTTTCAGTAAATTGCATCCCTAAAGCCCCACTCTAGCAATCAGTGACATAAACTATTTGAGAGGGCTTAACTCCATACATTATTGCAGCTTTCCCTTCACACACACAATCCCTCTAGCATCTGGTTATTTGGTGTGTGTGTTTATATGACATAATACACAAGCTGCCCATGTTTCTGAGGCATTGATCTCTCTGTTTGGCGTGGGTTGCTGCTGGCACAGCTCTCCCCTCATGCTTATGTGTGTGACAAGATGGCCGCAAGATGGCTGCTTTAGGGGAGCAACTGACTAAACTTTTTTTAGTTTTTGACTTTTGGTCCGCTTTAAAGCACAAAGATTTTAGAGAAAAAATATTCCTACATTTATGATTGGATACTAGTGCTTTCATTATTTAAAACATTTTGATTTTTTTATCCTTAGGTTCTATTATCCGGCTCCACAGATGGCATGGGTAACCAACAAAATTTGCACAGTTGTGATACTACTTCTTCGCTTCCATGTATCTTTAACAGAGGATGGTGAAACAAGATTAAGTAAGCAATGTTCTATTCCATGCACCTAATTGCAATTCTTTTGTATATATGGAGTGGGGGGGGGGTCTTTAGACCTAGGGAACTTAGGCCATGACCACACTGATTCAAAATCTTGATGTCTGAAATTCACCTCTTACAACTTCTATCACTGTTTAAAAAAGTAAATGCTTTAAACCTCATTTTATGACATAGTTGGTGTGGTCATGCAAGACATTTCTTGTATGTTCCTGTTTGACAGATAAGTATAATAAACTATGACTAGTTAGAGCTGGCAGCTGCTCTATTAAAATGGAAACTTTCCCAGTGACAAGTGGGTAGTAGGGCTACTCTATCCCATTCTTTACTTACAGGCAGTAGAGGTTATTGCTATGCAGGCAAATGATGGTTTATCACCTACCTGGTGGAGTTCTGAATGTGGAGATGACAACTCTCGAGTCAGGGTTCTCCCAAAGGTGAGAAAAAAGTTGCCCGGCCAAGAGTAACAGGAGTCTGGGTGGCTGGTGTGGGTAGCTGCAAATTCAAAAACCTTGTAAAGTGCTACAGAAGATGATGGCGTTATATAAATAAACAATAATAATAATTCAAAGGCTTCTGTGGGCAAGACAAGGGGTTCAGGAGGAATGGAATGTGAATCCAGGAGACTAGTGAGACCAGGATGGGTGGCAACTGGTTAATAGACTGTGTAAGAGTTCAATTCTAGGTTGGAAGGAGTCGAAGTCCAGTTCCGGGTCAGCAACAAGGGAGAAAGATCCAAGCAGAGTAAAAGTTTAGTTCCGGGTTGGCAACAAGAAAGGCAAATCCAAGCAGAGTAGTCCAAAGTGGTGAATGAAGAGAATGGTTGATAACACAGGAACAAAAGTTAGGTAATCCAGGAATCATGGGTATCAATGGCTAGAGGCTGAAGACAAGCTAGCAATGTGTCAGTGGGGCTTCTGTGTTTAAATAGCTGGTCCTGGTGTCACTTTGGCATCAATGTGTAGATGTACGTGCTGAGGAAACTGTGCGAATGCATGCATGGATGTCTGCACAGGTGCAGTCCATGCTTGTCCTCAGGCCGGTGTATTACGTGCTCGAGCTTGCACAAGTGCATTCTGCACAGATGTGCGAACGCCAGTGTGCATGGGCGTACCCATCACATACGCGATGCCATGACATTGTGAAGGCCCACTTAAAAGTATTTCCAATGTGTAGGGCTACACATGAAATGCCTTTGCAAATTTTGACTAGTCAATCACTTTATTAAGTCAGGAACTCTTGGTCCTCTTAGAATGTCAGACTGATGGATCTCTCTCAGCAGTCAAACAGCATGTATATTTATTTATCTCATTTTGGGAAAGACGTCAAATATTCTCCACATTATGATACTGGGAGAGATGAGGTGCCAGTCACTTGCTATGGATACAGTACATTTGAGATGTCATACACTTTACTGGCACTTCCACACTGTCACAAACGTCTAAATTAGGTGAATTCACAAAGAACTGAGTCTGAGATGCTGACACATACACACTTCTAGTTTTAGAGGAGTCCATTTAAACTGAAAATGAAGGGATGAGTGTCTTCTTACACTGAAATTAACCTAGAGAGTCACAATTTATGCTGAATTTGCTCTGAAATCACTTATGGACATGGATCCACAACTGAAAAAAAAGCTACAGTTACCTGACTCCCCGCAGACTGAAGCTGTCCAGTTTCAGTGCTTAAATGTTTGATGCGACAACATGCTCCTTGTGCAGCTTCCAGTTAAGAAGATGCAGACTTCCTCATTGACTGGCAGCTAGGGAACAACAGGTTGGCTTAAATGCATGCTTAATGGTTGGTTGCTGCCACCTTTTACTGATAATACAGAAAGTAAGTCAGTATAGCTTTCTTCTTTAGACTTACATAGTTGTATTTTTTCAAGTAGAAACATTGCTTGGTCCAAATCTGAACAAAACTTGGGGACTCTCTTGCCAAAAAAAGGCATTAAAGCGCCAGTCCAAGCTCTCCTCCATTTCTTGTAGCACAATGTGGATGCTTGTAGCAGATCTCCAGTTTGCCCTTCCTTTTATTCCATAACAACATTCCAAATGTTGTTATGCTGCCTCAGTGCTCCCTGGGGTGATTGATCTTGAAAAGCGAGAGCGCTTTCAGAAGCTTTCAAGTATGTGAAATCTCATCCCATGGCAAGCATATGCATGGCTATACTTTGTGCACTGGCTGCTGTGGACCCAAACAGGGTAACTAGAACAAGCAAATTTACCCAAAAGTGCACAAGGAGACTGCTAGATATCTAGGGAACATTAGGTTTATTAAAATTATGGGAAAACATGTAGATTTGTGTGATGTCAATATAAGCAAACATTGCATTAGATTGCCAAGCCAAAATTGTTTTTGGTAACAAAGAATAGGCATCTAAGGTCTTAAGTGTACAAGCAGAAGGACATTGAAACAGTCTTCTTAAAAATGGGCTTCAGAGTAGAGGCAGTGGTCTCCTAGAGTGGTCTCATTTTTAATAAAATAGACCTATAGGTCTCAACAACACAGCCAGAAATTATTATAAATTATGCATTAAACTTCAGAGTAGCTCTTACAAATCTAGTTTAGAGCAATCTTATAAAAGGAAGTCTTTTTACGAATATTGAACCTTTATATTTCAGAGTACATATAAAAAGGCCCTTTTGGAGGTCTTACCTAAAAACAGACCTTTAACATTTTAATGCCCAACAGTCACATTCCTGCCAGTAACCAATTGGGAAGTTTGGTCTGGTCTGGGATGCATGAACAGAACCAAGGAAGCTCAATTAGTTCGGCAAATTTTTGGCATCAATCTTTACTTTCCATTGAACTGCATTGGGAGCTTGAGGGAAATGTCTTTAGGTTTGTCTCTACCCTTTTAGTGCCAGATACGTAGATTCTACATAGCTGCCTCTACAACCGAAAGTTAAACAAGAATTATCAGTAGCTTCCCTTTCTTCCAGCATTGTCCTTTCTGCTCTCTCAGACTCTGTAACTAAGAAATCACTTCCTCATTCAGCTGTCAATCACCAGCCAACTGACCTGGTCCTTCAGTCAACCTTCAGTGGACTGAGAATAGATAGAAACACCCCCACTCCCTCCCCAGACGTCCTGATTGGCTGCCTCTTTCTGCAGCTCTGAAACCTCGCCCTCCTCTCTTATCTCACACTTATCACAGTGTGCTTACATCATATCGCTGTTGCCACACCCACTGTTTCTCTTCATTTTTCTATTAATCTCCAATGTTTTAATACTTTTAAAGATAACCACTAGATAAAGAAATCTGAAAACAGACTGAAGTTTAGGACAGTGCAATGTGTAGCCCAAGACAATTGGACAACAATTGGGCTTGCCTTTAGTATAACTTTAAGTGCCAGCTATGTAGAATCTATGTAGCTGGCTTTTTCCCTCTGCTGCAGCCCCTCAAAATAGCTCATCTTCCCAGCGGCAGGAGTTTTCTCTTCCTGTTTCCTTCCCCCCTCCTCGCTTCTGACAGCTCAGCCCGCTGCCGCAGGGAGGGGCCTTTACAGGAGGAGTGGGATGATTTTAACCCACTCCTTCCGATATAAAAGGTCACTCCGGCAGCGGGCCAGCTGTCAGAAGCCTGCCAGAGATCGTCAGAAACAGGTGTGAGGACAGGGGGACTTCCACTCTTTGGCTTTGCGTGGCTAAGCACAGCAATTCAGTTTAGGCGGGTGGGGACGCACACAGCCCAGAAGGGAGACAAGTGATGCTGGCACCGGTCGAGCATGTGCCATATAGGCTCGGGGGAAAGGTGATTTTACTAGGCGCCCTGGGAGGTTTCACACTGCGGGAATTCCCGTTTGGGATGCCCTGGGGGGAAATAAGTCTGCCCTGAAGTCTCGTAGACTCCAGGGTGGCCTTTAGTCCACTCTAAAGGCAAAACTCTGCTGAAAAAACTATATATAATTTTTCTGGGAAATCCCTGGACATTTCTTCGAAAGTCACAGTTAAACATGTATAGTGCAAAATGGTGAAAAATGGCCAGGAACAAAGGTAGACAAAATCTCTAGGTAGGCTTGCACTGAAAGGGTTAAAAGGTCCTGCCAGAGGATTCATCTGATATATTGGTAAAATGTTATTTATTGAGAGAAATTAAAGCTCTCTTTGTATACTACCCCCCAGTATGACAGAGGATTTTTGCTGGGAAGAGAGCTCTTACCCAGGCAGCGCTTTCTCTTTAACACAAAGCTAGCTATGTGCAATAAAAATTCCATTTTCATAAATCTGACTATTTGAAGTGAAAGCACTTTAGGGGAATAAGTAAGGCACTTATATTTAGATAACGAAGTTAGCAAATGACCTTCTTATATTAACACAGACGCTTGAACAATTGGTTCAGTGCATTTCAGTAAATGGCTTCTGCAGATGTTGTTATAATGTGAAAGGAGGTGATATTCTTAAGTTTCCCTTATGAATTAAACACCTTCTGCTTTTTGAGGGTGTGCTAGGATTTTTATTTTGGGCATTTCTTTTCCTTGGCTTCAGTGTGTTGGCAATGGCCTCTGATATTACACTTTACACTTTTTTCCACCTCAGCCCTTTGTTGCACTTCTAGGAATTTATATTGTTGAAGTCTATCTTGGATATAAAACAACACATTCACTGAAATCAATACAGGCCATTAAACAAGAAGTGTATTAACTATTGAACTATTATACAAAGCCTCAAAGTGAAACGTAATAGTGATAAAAATGATTGCAATAACTTTTTAACATTTTTCTTTCTCTGACTGTTTTTAAGAGATGACAGTACATTTTAAAATCAACAGCTATAGGTAAATTACTAGGCCCACATCATCCCTCATTATAGTGCAGTAGACATATGGGTCAAATCAGAGCTTAGTGAGAAAATTAACTCTTTTGGGAGACCAAATTGCCATTCATTTTCATTGTCTACCATAGATCTGATTCAGAACCCAGGAGACAATAAATGTTTTCTCTTCTAGAAAAGAAGTGTTATCTCACCGGCTTCTGAATTAACCTCATGGCTACTAATGCTCATACAAAATCACATTTAACTAAGAACCAAAAGCTCACCTTTCCCAGCAGCATATGCTGTGAATATTAATGATCGGCAATACAGCTCTATTTAGACGAGAGCTTGTTTATGTGGTCACTGTCCATCCCCAGCCCTGTGCCCCAAAACAGCCTGTGTTTCTTTTTTTACCTCAGCCTTTGCCCAATATCCATAAAATCCACTAGGAAAAACAGGAAGTAGTACTATGGTGAATGGCATGCCATATGCTAATTAATTTAGTTACAACCAAACTGTCACATAATGGCAGTTAGGTTGAAGTGCTCCCCATTGCTGAGCTGTGTGTAATCTAGCTGATTGCATCATCACTGGGGGTGGGGCTGCTCAGCAGGAGAGTAATATGGCCGACTGCATCCAGTTTATGTAGTTATAAATATTGGGCAAAAGCTGAGGTAAAAAAAAATCACAGGCCGTTTTGGGGCACTGGGCTGGAGATAGAAGGTGACTACATATACTTTTCTCTTAGTATAGGTGCATTTTAAAGACACATATACCAATATATAGTAATTAGTGATGAGCGGGTTGGTTGAAGTTCGGGTTTGCCGATTTTGGCCGAACTTGCCTCCAACGTGATCCAGGGCCCCGAGCTCGAACTCGAATCTGAACCCTATTTAAGTCAATGGGGGTCCGAATTTCCGAATAAATAAATAAATATACATATATACATCAATATATATATATATATATATATATATATATATATATATATATATATATATATATATCAATCTATACATATATACATCAATAAATACATATTTACATAAATATATACTCAAATATATAGAGTAAAATATTGCATTTTTTACAGGTGTCAGGGGTCCGGGGGTGGGGGGGAGGTGGTGGAGGTGGATGTGGTGGCTTAAGCGTAAGAAGCGGAGGAGGAGGAGGTACTGGCACAGCCAAGTCTCGTGGGATTTATGCCTGGTTCATCTTAAATAATGTAAGGATGTCCAGGTTGGCTGTGGATAGGTGGATCCTCCTGTCGGTGATGACACCCCCTGCGGTGCCGAACACACGTTCTGATAGGACACCTGCCGCAGGGCAGGCCAGCACCTGCAAAGCATAGAGGGCAAGCTCTGGCCACATTTCCAATTTGGTGACCCAAAAATTTAATGCAGAGAACCAAGAGAAACATGGACAGGTAGTCATCCACCATGTGAGTCAAAGTCTGCCTCCTGGCACTATGGGTGGAATCTGATGGTGGTGGATGTGGTGGACAATGGAATAGGTTGGTACACATTGTGGCCATGCTCACCCTCCCCTGTGAAGTGCTGCAGGTGTCCTTGCTTTGTTGGCGACTGTTACTCCTCCTCGTGCCACCACTGAGCCTTCAAAGTCAGCTGGGAACTCTGCCAGTAGTGCGTCCACCAGCCTGTGTTTGTACTCCTTTTTCAATTCCGCTCCTGTGTTGAAATCAAGGAGGTGATCTTGTCCTTATAGTGGGGATTATGCAGGGTGGCCACCCTGTGATCAGCACATGGTGACTCTGCAGGCAACTCTACAGTCATTGTGCAGGCACTGGAGCATGTAGTGGCTCATGTGAGCTAGGCTGCGCTGAGTCAAGGAAAAGCTGTCCTCCTGATGGTGTCCCGTGCTCCTCCCTCCAGCCATGCTCCAGTGTTGCCAGTGAGCTGGGCAAGGTGTCACCCTGCTGTGAGAGAAAGTAGTCCTCCTCCCTCCCATCTGGCTCGCTCCTCTGGCTGGACATTGGCATACCCGCACGCTGTTGGTGCAGCGGGGAAAATGGGCATTCCTCCTCTGCTTTTTTTTTTTCACCGGGCATTTTGAAGCTGCAATTCCACTGTTCGCTGATGCTGCTCACACACCCTTTCCAGAATGTACAACATGGAATTCCACCTGATGGGCAAGTCACATATGAGGCGGTGGGTAGGAAGGCCGAAATTCCTCTGCAATGCACACAGGCAACAGCGGGGGGGGGGGGGGGGGGGGGCACATGCTACACACTTTATGCAGAAGCTCCATCATCTCTGGATAATGGGCCAGGACGCTCTGCACCATCAAGTTGAGCACATGTACCCGGCACAGAATGTGCATCAACTTGCTTCGGCCCAATGCTGCTAAAAGGCAGACAGATGAGTTTTAGCACCACATGCTACCATTTCCTCATGGCTGTGCTCAATTTGGTGGTGCAGAGGTTGCGTTGACTGCTTGAGGAGGAAAAGGGGTAGAAGGAGGAGGCTACAGGAGGCACCGACTCATGTTCCGCAGTTCTGGGTGGTGGAAGGATCTGCGCCACTGTGCTTCCTGCCTACAATGACCCAGTGGTCAAGGTAGTGATATAACATCCCTGTCCATGCTTGCTTGTGTCCATGGTGAGGTGAACATTGGAACTAATGGCATTGCCCAGTGCACATTTTATTTTTCTCACAAGCTGTTGGTACAGGGCAGGGATGACCTGGGCAAGAAAAGTGACAGCTGGGAACAGTATATTGAGGTACAGCCATCACCATGAGATATTTTAAAACTGTCCACCTGGCGGAATGGGAGCATTTCTCTCAAAGGCCAGCAACTTAGAAATTTGCATTCAGGGTCAGGGCTCGTTGGTGAGATGGGCCCATGTTCCGCATTCTCTGTAAAGTTTGCAGGATGGAAAGCTTAACGCTTCCCTGGGATGACGTGGACCGGCTTGGTGGTAGTGGTGCTGCTGCTGCTGCTGCTGGAGGTGGTGGGATTCTCACATTCTCCCTTTCTGGGGAGACAGGCGGCCTTGTTGTTGTTGTGGAGGTGGAGCTGGAGGCTGAGACGGGGGAGACTCTGGTGTTTTTCTGGTAGTTCTGCCACTGCAGCTCAAAATGCCATGCTGGTGAGATTTTGTGAGGCTGCTTTGGTGCGATCAGTCCCTGGGTGTGGTAGGCAGTGGCAGCAACAAACTAACCACTGAGGATTTGCACCCGTCTTCTAATTCTGCTGGCTGCCTGAGGCTGTGTGCATACCACCTCTGAACTCTGATGGCTTTCAGTCCACTTAGGGTCTAGGACCTCATCATCCACCCTGGCATCCTCTTCCACCCACTCTTTCCTGCTAGCCTCTCTCTCAGCCTCAACATTGCAGAAAGCTGCAGTAGTCGGCACTTGGGTCTTATCATCATCCAGGGTGTCCTGTGATGGCATGCTGGCTATATTCTCATCCTCCCACAGAAGTTCTTTGGCATCTGTGAGCCCTAGGTCTGCAATTTTGTCAGGGGCAGGTGGATGCATTAGTGACTCCATGACTTTTGGCTGGGACAGCCTTGCAGATTTTACAGGGGGGTGAGGTGGAGTGGGTGGAAAAATGCAGTGAAGTGGGTGGAAGAATATCCCACGGAACTGGTAGCACTGCGTGTCATATAATCTATGACTGCTTCAATTTGTTCTGGCCTTACCCCTCTGCCAGCAGTATTGGGGCCTACAAAAATGTGCTCCAAACCCTGGCACCTGCTTGCACCAGAGAAAGGTGTATCAGGCAAGAATGAAAGATGTCCTTTCTCTGCAGCACTAGCAACAAGACGAGCACCAGCTCCATTACCACCACTAGCAGCAGAAGCACCATGGTCACATCCCTGTCCCTTATTTTCTGTTTTCTGAATTGTTAGACACCTGCAGTTACAGTGGAAAATGTGCCTAAAGAACCAAAAAGAGCACTAATAGCAATAGCAGGTGTTTTGAACTCTTGGTAACCACACATTTTTTTTTTTATTTCCCAAGAGGGTCTTAAGTGACCTGAACCAGTGGATACTCCACTAACAATAGGTATTGAAGAGCACTAACACACATGTGCCATGAACAATTGGTATTAAAGTGCGGTTCACCCCAGTGCTTAGAGCAAGTTGTATTAAAGCAGGGTACATTCACCCCAGTGCTTAGACCAAGTTGTGGTATAACAGAATACACTCAACCCAGTGCTTAGACCAAGGCCCTTATTCATCAAGCGATAGCGCCAGGTAGTGTCTGACGAGCGCCAGGTAGCGGCAGCTAACGGCGACTACCGACTCAAGTACGCCCGGCGGCGGTCACAATGACGCATTTATCAAGCAAAATGAGGCTAGCGCCGGCGAGAGCGTCGGCTAGCGCGGCATTCATCATGAAGCCGCCTGGATCGAACAGCGCCGCTGCAAATTCCCTCACAGCGCCAGGTATGAGCTGTCACTCCCTGGCGATGTCCAATGCATTTCAATGGAGCAATCTATAATAATTCATGATTAATTGGTAATAATTTTTTTTTTAATTTTTTTAATGTCAAAAAATCGGAGAACACTTCTGCAATGTTAGGATTTATTTTTAAGTAAAAAAAAAAAAAAAAAAAATGTGCAGAATTGATCTAACAGGTCTGAGATTAATGTATTCATATAACAAAATGATTCTAAAAACATGTATAATGTTACATTCAAAAAATATGGTTGTTTAGGGGTTAAAAACTAGTTAATACAGATCGCCGCCAGCGCTCTGGGGTTTAAACAAGGAATGGACAGCGACAGCACATTCGGAGCGTGATTTTTTGATGAATATGAAGCTAGCCGTTCGCTCTGGCCATTCGTTGTCAGGCGCTCACATACAACGCTGGACCTGTGAAACAGCGACCCCCCAGCCCGTATTCAACATTACCGCACACCGACTGAGTCGCTGTCATCAAGCTAATGCCGGCCAAGCACAGCGAATACTGGCTGGCGCTGAAAAAATCACGCTACAGTCGCTCATCTGTCGCTACCTGGCGCTATTGATGAATCGGCCTCCAAGTTGTGGTATAACAGGGTACACTCACCCCAGTGCTTAAAGCAAGTTGTGGGATAACAGTACACACAATCACCAGTGCTCACATCTTTGTGTGGGATAATTAGATATACCCCATTGCTTAAATAAAAAGGTGGGATCACAGTACAAACTCACGCCAATGCTTACAGCTTTTTGTGGGATAATGGGATACACCCCAGTGCTCTAAGGAAGATGTGGTATAAGGGAGCACACAAACCCCAGTAGTGACCAGCCAGTGGTATAAGTGCAGTAGTAGTGAGTCTAACTCTACTCCAGCTGTCACTCCAGCCGCTATCCCTGACTATAGTTTTTTTAACAATAGAGCCTATCTGTCTCTAAAACACTGGCCGCAGGATCCTCTCCCTGTCTAAATCAGTGCTGTAATGGTGGTTGGAGATGTGGACCCCGCCTTTTATACGGTGGGGTCATGTGTTCTGCCGGGCCTCTGGAGGGAGGGGAAGGAACAAGGCTAATTGGCTGTTGTGCAGCCAATCATCCTTCTTCAGGCTTCCCGAACGCCGTATGCGCACACGAATTTCTATGTAAAATCCCTGTTTGTCTTCGGGCGCACGAAATTAGCATGGATCTGAACTTTGCGGGTCAGAATCCACTCAACACAAATAGTAATTATTCTCTTAAAGGCAAATTAGTGTCTAATCACAGAATAGATAGAGTTTTACAATCATGAAAGAGGAAGAACATGGAACGCCTGCATGAGAACTAACATAGAGTATTGCTGAATTAAGGATTAGGCCACTTGTCCCATAATATTGGGTTCTTCCTTTTTGGCGTCAGGCAACACTTTCTTCACTTTGCCCTCTCTCCACAAAGTGTTAGGCAGGAAGGCTTACAAGTGACATGTAGTGATCTGTTTTTTCCACTGTGCCAATTCCTGTTCCTGAACATAAATGTCATGTTGTAGTCAGATGTTAATTTATGTCTTTTCAGGAAGAATGATGTTATCACTTATAAGGCAGATGGATATTTTTGAAGGATACACCCTTTTTTTCAGTTTTTTGGTGTTTTGCCTTGTAGTTTTCCCCTTCTAGAATGTAAAGTATATATTTGTGTTAGACTTGTACCCCCATACCTGTAATTTACACATTTCTAATATTCCTGTGTGGCTCTAATACTAACGTGGGAGTGATTTCCCTGGCCTTGAGTAAAAACTACCGACTACAAGTCCCAGAATCCTTCCACTGTAACAGGGGAACTCATCAGCAGCTTTGGCAAAATAACACAGCAGTAATGACCTCTCCGGGTGAAAACGCTGCCAGTAACCCTTTAGCTACTGGAACTCAAGATCAGCAGAGTTTAAATTAGAGCAGATGGATCTAATCTGTCTTCCTGTCTGATTATTAGTGAGGCAGAGTAAGGAGTTCTTTAATATGTGCTCTGTATTTCCCAGGGCAAATATGGTGTATTAATCTGTTCCAATTCAGGTGTGGACTTAATAGGAAAAAAGATTAGCGTAGGTGCGCTGTGGATAAAATGGTTGGTTAGTAATGGCAGGCTGGAAGGGAGAATACAACAAGGTTAAGGTTATCTGCGATCCTATGAAAAAAAATTAGTTAGCATATACAAAGGTTAACTATATTGGTAACAATGTTAGCAATAATAAAGTTTTGTTTGAGGGGGTGTTTCCACCTATTAATTAAATCAGAAACAACTAGGTATCATTGCCTCTGACTAATTAGACCTCAAAAATGTTGGAATTTTTTATCTTGCTGTTTGAGTAATTTCTTCTGTCAGATAGCATTATACAGATTGGTCAGTGTTGGGTACACTATTGGCCCTGTATTTGAGTCCTTTTTCAGGTTTTAGTTAGTCTGTGGTGGACGGATCCTTGTTCTAGGTGAGGTAGGTTCGAAGGTGGGTGGAGCAATGTGGTTGCTGGATGCTGATGGTTTACAAGTTGAGAGTTGGCATTGTAAAAGGTAAGTAGTGATCCTGGGGTTCAGGTAAGTGGTGTAGATTGAGGTAGACAATTGTTCTGAATGGTTGGCGAGACTTGGAGTGTAAGCAGAGGTTCTGGTGTGATGTGTAGATTAGTTGGTTAAAGTCTGCTTTGTTGTCCTGATTGCAGATGTGTTGTAATAGTTGCAACCGCTGTAGAGAAAATGTGAGAGTCCTTTTTAATTTCCGAATTTAAGGAGATTGTTGTGCAGCCAATCATCCTTCTTCAGCCTTCAGCCTTCAGGCTCCCCGAACGCCGATTGCGCACACAAATTTCTATGTAAAATCCCTGTTTGGCTTCGGGCGCACGAAATAAGCAAATTTTGGCATGGATCTGAACTTTGCGGGTCAGAATCCGCTCAACACAAATAGTAATTATTCTCTTAAAGGCAAATTAGTGTCTAATCACAGAATAGATAGAGTTTTACAATCATGAAAGAGGAAGAACATGGAACGCCTGCATGAGAAATAACATAGAGTATTGCTGAATTAAGGATTAGGCCACTTGTCCCATAATATTGGGACAAGTGGCCTAATCCTTATTAATTAAATCAGATGTGCAGATTAGTTGGTTAAGGTCTGCTTTATTGTCCTGATTGCAGATGTGTTGTAATAGTTGCAACCGCTGTAGAGAAAATGTGAGAGTCCTTTTTAATTTCCGAATTTAAGGAGATTTTGTGTTTTTCAGTTTCGATAAGTAAATCAAAATTGATAGAATAATTAGTACAGTTTATACTTGGTGCGTTTTACTCCACGCCACAGCCTGGATGGGCTGTGGTGTTACTTGTAGTGCAGAGGGAGCAGGCGGAAAAACTGATTGCCAGTTTCTGCAAAGGGCGCAGGCAGGAGAAGTGCTGGGGTTTCTTCTGTGCTGGATTAGTTGTGTGAATGTAGGGGACGTTGTTCAGGCTGCCTTGGTGGTCAGATCTAGGCTGGAGACCGTGGGTAAGGCGGTGGGCGGGAAACAATTAAGCCGTTTTGCGGCTTGTTTAAAATTGAAATATTGAATATATATTGAATATATATTCAATATATATATATATTGAAATAAATATGATTTTGGGCTGGCAAACTCAGCCAAGTTTTTACAGGTTTCACCTGTCTGTTGCCACGGTGTCCATCCATCTCAGTGTTCCTTGTCCGTTGCTGGCCTTCCAGCATACGCTAGGGTGTTTTTCTTAGGTTCTCTGTCCCCCACTTGTGGGGAATCCCATGTAGTGTGCGTGTATGTAGTGTGGATTACCGTTACCCCTTGGTTCCATTAGGGGCATCCCCTGTAGTCTGCATGTATGTAGTGTGACTTACCTTTCCCCTTGGCTCCATTAGGGGCATCTCCTGTAGTGTGCATGTATGTATTAGAATTACCTTTCCCTCTTGGTTTCATTAGGGCCATACCTTGTAGTGTGCATGTAGTGTGATTTACCTTCTCAAAGTGTCGTCTGCTTCCACCTACTGTTACTCACCTCCTCTTTTCACACAACATTACTCACCCCCTGCTAGAGCTGCTACACCCTGCTTGAATGATGTACCTTTAACCCTTTAACTGCCAGCCTACCTGGAGTTTTTGTTACGCTTTGTTGCCAGACCATTTTTCACTATTTTGCACTATGCATGTTCAACTGTGATTTTTGAAGGGATTTCCCAGGAAAATTATATATTGTTTTTTTTCAGCAGAGTCTGGGCTTTAACATGAAATGTCTTGTTTGTCATTTGTCAAGTGTATTCTTAATATTTTGGGGTGAAATATGTGCAAAAAAATAAAAAAAATCTATTTTTTACAAATTATAGTGTTTTTTTGTAATACAAAATGTAGGTTTGTCAATAAAATCTTATTGCGTGTTAAAACCCAATTTCTCCCGGTTACAACGGTACCACATATGTATTGGTAGACACCCTTGTGGAGACTCCCACAAACTGAAACAGCACTTTAAGAGATTTTTCGATCAAATACAGCTATGCTAAGCGCTATGCACACCTTGCAGTTTTTTAATAAAAATAACCCTTTACATTTGAAATACCCCCCACAAACTATATTTTCTCTGGAAATACACACCTCAAGCTTTCTAGGCGTACCAGGCTTGTTGATGTTGCCACAGTTTTCTGGAAGTTCTCCCTCAATGTATTCTTTGGTTACATGGAGCTTCCCTAAAAAAAGATAAAAAAGCAGGATCAAAGCACATTTTCCTAAAAAAAACTATATGCAAACAAGACAAGTTAATCTGAAAAAGCAACATCCCCCAAACAGAACGATACCCAACATGCATAGGTACTGTCAAAAGAAAAGTTGCCAAACACCACAAAGTAAAGCAAGTAAAGCATGCGCATAACGGTAATTTTGCTTGAAAATTTCAGTTCTGCAGACAAAGTGCGCACCTTGCGCTTTTTCTACCAAAACAACCCTTTACATTTGGAATACACCCCACAAACCATACATTCCCTGAAAGTACACATGATAAGCTTTCTAAGCATATCCAGCATGTTGTAGTGGGCCCATCTTTCTGAAAGTAATCCCTCAAAGAATTCTTTGGTCGCACAGGGTTTCCTTAAAAAAGAATAAAAAATGAGTTTTCCTAAAATATCTATATGCAAACAAGAAAAAACAAGCTAAATCTGAAAGTGCAAGGTCCCTCGAGCAGAACGATACCCAACATGCATAGGTACTTTTAACCCTTTTAACTGCCAGCCTACTTGAGGTTTTGTCACCCTCTCTTGACAGGTAATTTTTCACCATTTTGCGCTATGCTTAACTGTGATTTTTGCAGGAATTTTCAGGAAAATTTTATATTTTATTTTTGCGGCAGAGTTTAGGCTTTAACATGAAATGTCTTGTTTGTAATTTTTTTTACTGTTTTTTAAATATTTTTGAGTAAATTAAACAAAACAAAATAAAAAAAATATTTTTTAGAAAAGTGTCTCCTTTATTTCAAATAAAACCTTTTTTTTTTTTTTAAAGAAAACCATGTTGCATGTGAAAGCCCCATTTCTCCCGATTACAAGGGTACCACATATGTATCGGTAGCCCCCCGTTACTGTTCAGAAGACCCCCCCAAACTGAAAAGAACACTTTATAACATGTAAAAATAAAAATCTACAATTCACACTATAAAGGGTTAAATCAAGAAAAAAATTGGCGTGGGGTTCCCCTTCCAAGGGGGGGTAATCCCCATTTTTTTTTTTAATTTTAAGGGTTAAAAACCCTTAAAAATTCCCATGAAAATGACATGGGGTCCCCCCTACCCAGCATAACCAGCCCGTGGATCAGCTATGCAGGGCTTGTAGAACAGGGCGCAGGGGCCAGCTTTGGTGGCCCCCCGCCCTGCCAAGTTCAAGCCCGCACCGCCTAAATCAGCCCGGGCCCTTCTGCCCCCCCTGGGCTTCGGGGAGGCAGGTAATAGGGGGGCCGGGGTAAATGGCAAATCACCCACTAGCCGCAGGTGACTTGACAGCCCCCCAGCCTTCAAAATGTTGCCCTCTTTTTGCTAGGGGGAACCGGCATACGCATCTATTATGAAGCCCCTTGACAAGTTCTATGAGGAGTATGAGCACCTGCAGCAGCGGGGGCTGTTAACTATCTACCTTCCAGAGCTTAGGTCCTACAGATCGGGGATGCCCCTCTGTGTGAAACCCCCCAGAACACCCGCTACCACTTACCTGAATCCCGGTCCTACGGCGCATGCGCGGGCCGCATCCCCGCTATCCCTCTAGCAGGTCGCATGCCCGCGCTGGCTATTTATGAATGGCCGGCGCGGGCACGCTCCCTGTTAGAGGGAAGTGGGGGATGCGGTCTCCAGCACGCTCAGAGTGACTGAGCTTAAACGTCTCTTAGACGTCCATAACTCAGCCGCTCTGAGCGCGCTGATTGGACGAGCGGCCGCGCATGCACTGTAGGACCGGGGTGAGGTGAGTTATTGTGGGCAATTGGGGGGGTTTCACACAGCGGGGCATCCCCGATCTGTAGGACCTAAGCTCTGGAAGGTAGATAGTTAACAGCCCCCGCTGCTGCAGGTGCTCATACTCCTCATAGAACTCCTCATAGAACTTGTCAAGGGGCTTCATAATAGATGCGTATGCTGGTTCCCCCTAGCAAAAAGAGGGAACATTTTGAACCAGAAAACTACAGTTATTTTAGGCCCGAAAATGGCCAAATCAGGGCTTGGATTTATGCACAAAAGCCAAAACTCGCTTTCACACATAAAAATACAGTGAATACTCGGGTTGGCGTATGCAAAGACTAAAATCCCACAAAAAGGCAACTTGGACAAAAACACGGCTCAGAATCATACAATACAGGAAGATAGACAAATACAGGACTTTGACGTAATTGCCGCATGCAAAATGCGTACGAGAGAGGCTCTGAATTGGGTGCTGAATCAACCCTATTGTTAATAGAGAAAACATTTTTCTTTTATAACACAGAGTTGCAAACAAATAAAACCTAAAAAAATAGCAGATAAGTTCAGCACCTTGGTAACATTTGGGACACAGTAATGGAAACTTTTCAAAAGGCCATCAAAAGTGGAATTACCATCTAATTGCATGATTAATATTTTCAACAAGAAAGGAAACCTATAGTGTATTTTATTATAATGCTCAATGGATTCCTAAAGATTCCTCATAAACAAGTCAACAGCTATCATATCTACATGACTAATATTTTAGATGTTATTCCATATGGACCATATTTTCTTGTAATGCAATATGGACCCTATTCCCTTTGAATGCTGACCAATGGAATGGGAACATAATTAGGACTGCCTGGTGCCAACATTTTTAGAGCTAGTTCAGACATAGCTCACTCTGTTTGCAGATGGTAAGTCATTTGTCCTCTTTACACTTACGCTTTCTGTTTGTTAGCAGTGTGGTGTTTGGGAGAGTGGGGAGTAGAGCAACTAGGGTATATTAATATATTAATGATTAAGGAAGTGCGGGATATGGCCAATCATGATCTGCGAGGTCATACACTACCCAATTCTGACAAACTGTGAAAAGTTGGACGTAACTGCATATCCATATCTTTTCCAAACTTTTACTATTCATCATTACTGCATTGAAGTGGTCTCTGTCTGTCATCAAAGCAAAGCACAGTGTTGCCAAGGGAGTAATTTTAGGGATGTACTCCAGCCACAGACAATGCCTTGAAAAAGAGACCATAACAGTCTCGAAACGCGTAGGCTTGTTTTCCTGGGGAGGGTGCCATCCTCATGTCATTGGATATGTAAGATTGCTGACTCTGTTGTATAATTTGTGATTTTTCTTGCACTTTACCTCGGCTAAATCTTGGATCTTTTTGCACATGATATACAATTAACGGATGCACTCTAATCACTCTAGAACTTTGTATATAGCATATATTTTTATAATAAGCACAAAGCAGACAGAAATACTTTAATATTGATTGAATTTGAGTGACAGTATCCCCCTCTGGTAGAAAAAGCTTATGGCATGGCATATGTATTTTAAATGATTTAAATTTTGTTTGTTGAATCGCTACAATAAAATTAAATTGATTTAACCATAACTATAGTGTGAGTGCAATAATCAGACTCTGCTGGTCCATTAAAGCGGGACAACAGGGGCACCCCCCCACTGTGTGTAGCTTTAACAAAAGGACCCTCAGAGCAGTGCACCACGTAAGATTGTTCTCCAGGTTAGTGCCACCCAAAAAATTCTCCTGCACACTTTCAAAAACAAATCACAAGCACTTGTAATAGAATAAATATCTAACAGCTGGACTTTCACTTTGGAAGCCTTGTTGAGAAATGTTTGGCATTATCTCCTGCTCACAGTGATTAACAAGCAGTTCATCAACTCGTGTCACAGAGGTGTTGGTCACCACCATTCAGTTACAAATGATTTTCTGTTAAATTTTTGTTTTGCTTTGTTTTACCATAAAAGTCTAATAAATCACATGATCATTATCTGCATGCCATAGATGTGTTAATATCACTAATGGGGTGTCAGTATAACATCTACATTGTGTGGTTGTATCATGCCCAAAGAGAATACCTAGTGATTCATTCCAAAGGCTTACTTCTTGGTTTATCATTTTATCCAAAATGGTTATACTTTGACCTTTGTGTTTATTGTGATCAAGCAGAGGTATAGGATATATAACTATCATAAAATCATAAAATAATGTAGTGATCTGTTTCTACTTCCCCTGTCTGCCACTGGGTCCCATAAAATATAAGCAACCCTGGTAACTGTAAATGCTCTCCAGGCCTGTACACTCAGATTGTTGAAAAATGCGCTGTTAGCAACGCATGCAACAGAATGTAACAGCTCTGGTTTCTTTCCTGGGTAGGCTTTATTCCTTATTCCCCTGATCTCTCCTTCTACTGAAGTAGCTGTATCTATTGTATGTTGTATTAAATAAACATACCCGGTAAAGAGATAAGCACTAAAAACTTGCCAGGAACAGACATCACATCAAGTTTTGAAAGGAATTAGCGCAGCAGATATAATACACATAGCTCCCAGCAGGCCCAGACCACCCAACCTAGAGACAGGAAGGTCAGCAACAGGGGTAAATAAGTGGAACTGAAACCGTTTAGGATGGGATAAAAGCTTAGCCTAAAGTAGAACAAACCCCAATCAGGCCTGCCCTGGAATCTAAAAACCCAGGATAGTCGATATGCTTTAACAAATATGTTGATACCTATAGTTCCCTTAGAGTAAGAATAAAAATTGTTAATGACTGCACTTTAAATTCCTGACTTGTTTACTTATAAATAACATTTTTTAATTCTCTTCTTTTAGGTTGCAGAACTGCTCCAAATGACTTGGTGTTTATCCTAGATGGCTCCTGGAGTGTTGGCCCTGAAAACTTCGAAATTCTAAAAAAATGGGTTGTCAACATTACCAGCAATTTTGACATTGGGCCCAAATTTACTCAAGTTGGTGTAGTTCAGTATAGTGACTATCCGGTTCTTGAAATCCCACTTGGAAGACATAGGTCTATAGATGACCTAATTGAAAGAATGCAAAATATTGAATATCTTGGTGGAAATACACGGACAGGAAATGCAATTCAGTTTGCAGTAGAAAATCTTTTTGCCAGGTCACTACGTCCATTAACTAAAATTGCTATTGTTCTGACTGATGGGAAATCTCAAGATGATGTAAAGGATATAGCAGAGGAAGCAAGAAGAAACAAAATTACTCTTTTTGCCATTGGCGTGGGTTCAGAAATTGAAGAAAGTGAATTGAGAGCAATTGCAAATAAGCCTTCCTCTACATATGTGTTCTATGTAGAAGACTACATTGCAATATCAAGAATCAGAGAAATTATGAGGCAGAAGCTCTGTGAAGGTAATAGATTTTATTAAAGAAGTGCTTTCTTTTGGTGACATATAGGCCTAGATTCAAGAAGAGCTGAAACAATTCTTATGGTAGTAAAACATTCACTTTATAAGAATCACCAGATAGGAAGATAATAAAAATCAATGAGACCTTTACCATAGTGTAGAAAAAAATGAGCAAAAAGTTCTGTACTTTTCTTAGGAGTAAAAAAGTACCCTTAACTTTCATTGTTTCCTAGCTGGTGATTCAGTAACAGTGAAAGTTTTTTCTCAAGTGATTTTTTTCTCATTCCTCATGAGAATTTTTTTTCACAATTTTCAACTTGAATCGAGGCCATAGTCCTTGATGTATTATTATGTTCTCACTGCAGTCCACTGTCAAAATCATGTGCAGTATGTTAGTAAAACTTGAGCAATCCAGTCCGGTTGTTACATAAGCAAGTTAGCACATTATAGTCAGGGCCATTTTTTCTTGTTTGTATACATTGATGAGACAGAGAATTGAAGTCGTAAGGACTGTCCTGAGTTTTAGAGCAGCCCAAGGGTTAATCCAAAAGGCATAAACAAGAAGTGAGCTGAGGTCAAACTGGGAAATCAAAAGGCAATTCGGAATCAGAGATACAAATTGGCACAGTCAATACTAAAGAGAATCTCCGGGCACCATTTTGCTGTTCAGGTTTTTCTTATAAAGACCTAGGCATGCCTTGTTTGGATGTTAACGTCAGATGACATGGCAGATGCATCAGCTGAGCCAGCAGGTGAATGTTATTGTTAGCTGACATGGCAGATGCATCAGCTGAAATGGAAGTTGGAAAAATTTCTCTAAAAAAGTAAGTCAGTGAACCCTGGAGTTGAAGCAGGCAAGATCCCTTTCTTGACACCACTCACTCAAAAGGGCGATCAATACAGATAGATAGCTGTATAAGGTTCTCCAGAGATTTGGAGGCCTCAATCCTCACCAGCTCATCCTTTGTGGATGCAGCTAGACCTTCCAGAACTGGAATCGTAGGGACAGGTCATTCCAGCCAGAGTCCAGATCCAGACAGTGGAATTCGGAGACGTAGTCCTCCTTCTAAAGTCAACTGTAAAAGTAATTTTCATTTAGGTACAGTTAGAGGGTGCATGGACTTGGATAATGGATAATGTCTGTTCTTTCTATGGCGGAAACAAGGGGGAGCAGGAGGGGATGTAGAGTGGAACTCCTTTTTCATTGCAACGCAAGAAGTTGGGTGTAAAATTGCCCCATGACCCACAGGTTTTGTTTTGACTGATTAGTCAAATCATAAATTTTGGACACCCTAATTAGAAGTTGCTAAGGTTTTTTTTAATATAAACTTATATAAATGTGGCCCCATAGAACCACCTAATTACCCACCCTGGCATTCTGATTTGAAATGGCCCCATGCTTGAATTCCCCTAGGAAACTCAAATATTGGGAATAATATTTGGGGACATCAGCATGTTCTCCCACTTGTCGGCAACCATTAGGCCTCAACAGGCAGGCACTAACATATCATGCATTGCACTGCCTATTGCTGGTCATCATGTGGGACACTTATGTGCTGCTGAAGTGCAGATTGGGTTAATATTATTGCCCAATCTTCAGCCTTTTAAGAGGATTAAAGAGAATGGGTATCTTAAATCATGTTCAACTGGAGATCCCCTTATTCTTTCAGTTCAGCTATAATCCCAGCAGCTGTGCACTGTGTTTTGTATGCTGTGGAACATTCCTGGTTGTTGGTGGTCAAGTGGAGAACAGGAGAATGAGCGTTGAGTGATTTTGGACATATTTACCAAGAGTGCCTGGCAGGTGGCAACAGCCATCTGGGTTGCGGTGGGTTGCAGCTGTACGCTTTCAAGATTAGTAAGCTGTGAAGGTGCAAATAGCAAGTAACATTAACAATCTTTTACTTATTTATATGTTTTTTTTATTAGTCACATCCTTATACATAAAAATGAGGCCATTTCACATTAGACAGGTTACTTCTGTTGGAGTTGGCTGTAGTGCTCACAATTCTTATGAGAGGTGTTTGTTATCAAACCTAGTATGTTCCTTCAGTGTTAGAGAGCTGAACTTGTCTGTGCAGGTTGTGATATGTCTGGACATGCAGCACAGTCAGTAGCTATTCAGTCTGATGGAAGTACTGGAGGTGACAGGATGTCAAGTACAGTATAGTGTGAGTCTACAAAGAAAGTGAGGTATTTGAAACCCTGCTCTTTGTTTAAATTCCCTACATCAGAAACCTAAAAAAATTCATGAAAGGATGATTGTTGTATTTGGTAATGAAGAACCTTCCTACTACTAAGTAAAGCTTTGGACCAATCAATTTAAATGGAGTAGGAAATCAATAGAAGATGCCCCTGTTCGGATCGTAAAGTGGAGGCCATGACAGGAAAATCGTATAATCAAAGTTGGTGTTATGAATTAGGTATTTCAGTCGGCACAGTTTCGAGAATCATTCTTGATGATTGGATGATGTCAAAAAATAGTTCTCAATGAGTGCCACAAACGCTGACACCTGAGCAAAAAACATGTCCCAGCATTGTAGCCACAAGAGAATTTAGACAATCTAGAAAAAAATTCATAAGACTTGAGTCATCATGAGTGATGAAACATAGGTCCACCACCATGACTGGAGACCAAAGAGTCAATGGAAGTCAACAACTGTATTTTTCTGTAATTTTCTTAGAAAATGTTGTTTTCATATTTAGGTAGATAACTTATTGAACACCCCTTGCAATAGTTGGGCCCGAACTATGTCTAAAGGGAATATTTCTATATGCAACCACTTTAGTATTACAACCACAATAACTTTGAGCATTTAGCTCTTGTGGAGAATTTGTATTTTTAAATGTTAATGAACCTGAAATGTAAAATCTACAATGGATCCGATAACTAACATTTCTAAATATTTCTAAAAAATACTTGATTTGATTTTCAAGAAGAGATTCCTTTTTACAGAATGCCAGAACTCTTAAAACGAGACCTGAATGTTTGTTTAAAGCCAATAACGTTTGCCAAATATTTCTTTATAAGATTTTTGTTAGAGACTTGCTGAATACATTTGGCAAAAGATTATATTAATTTTACATAGAAACTATACTTGGCATGAGAGGTAATACTAAAGTCAGGAAAACTGAGGTGCATTATAGTGTATATATGTACATTTTTATATGAATGTTTTTTTAAATTCTTTCATTATTTATGCTATGATTGATTTGTAGAAATGATACACTAAAGGGGTAATGCTAATTATCTGGTGAAGCTGCTGTGACAGCTATTGTGATTGCAACCTGCACGTCAGTAAGTTTTTTGGCGTCAACGCACAAAAAGCAGCAAAAAAATTTGTTTTACTTTCTTCACCAAAAATCACCTGTTCCTGCAATGAGGCATTTTTACAGGCAAGGTACATCACATATTCAATAAGGTAAGGATATCTTTTAAAAAATTTGGAACTAAAAGCACCCCATGTTTATGCTAAAAAAAATCACAAATTTTATATGCAAAGCCCATTGAATGCTTACCTCATAGGAAAAATTATGAACCTCATCTGGAAAAATGCCCTACCTCAGGTACAGGTCATTTTGGGTGGGAAAAGGTAGAAAAAAATCAAATAGTCAAAATGTAATATCAGCCAAGTATTTTTTAAACTTGCCCATTTGTATCTGTTGGTCTTTCAGGTCTACCCATGGGAGTATTATCACTCCAGTATGTAGAATGGTTAAGCTATTAAAACCCAAATTTGGTTTTTGGATCAAATATTTTGGTGTGGGGAAAAGCTATCGTCACGAAAGATCACGTCATTAAACCCACATGTTTTGAGAGTCGTTCCCAATTTCAGTTTCCAAAAATAGCCCATTATGGGGTTATTGATTAAAATGTGAAGTGTCCACCATATTGTAAGGAATACTCCAATAGAGAGTTCTTACAAATGTGGTAAAGATCAAGCTCTAGCACTGCTGAATTGCTTCATTGTTACGTCCAGTTCAGCGCAGGTTATTTGCTTGCATGGTATTGTGTCTTGTGTTCCAAGTTTCATTATTGTGTGTTAAGAGCTGGGATCCTACTGTAATTTTTAATGAACAGTATGGACTGAATGGGTTACTTAGAATTTCTTCACTTCAACATACAATATAGTGCAAAAATATATTTTCACTCACGAGCAAGCTTTACGCGCAAGCTCTCAAACAATGATCCTGCTTTTATGGCAGTAGCAGCAGGATAGGCATCTTGAATATTTAGTTAAAGAAGATGAAACAATTGCTTTTTTTATGAGCCTTGATAAATGTACTCATTTTGTGCATCACGGCGTAGACCTGTGGTTGTGTAGGCCTATTACCAGAGGGTGGCTGCGGAGGTGCTGTTGGTGGTAGTAGTGGCATTAGCAGTACTTAAATAGTAGGCAGAGGGACGGAAGACATATGGTGGTTGTGTAGGGCTGGTGTTAGTAGGCGGCAGCAGGGGTGCTGATGGTGGTAGCAATAGCAGAGGCACAGATTCTAAAGACTAGGCCAAAGGACGGGAGACCTCTGGTTGTTGTGTAGGCCTTGTGTAGGCCTGGCAGTAGCTAACAAGCACTAAAAAAAAATGATCCAACTTTTAGAGGGGTAGCAACAGGTTTGGCTTCCTGGAAATTGAAGAAGGGCATTTCAATTGTCCCACACAGCTTTGTGATGCCCCTCCAGGTGCCTATGTAGAGCCATAGTTCTTAATCCTAGATTGGTGCCCTGGCTACGGCTAAATTTATGCTTGCAGATCTGGCACTGTGCTAGGTTTTGTTCTACAGGGAAGGTACAGAAAAATTGACACTCGGCAGCGTATTGTGAATAAAAAAATCTAGATTGTCCACCACCACCACCTGCTTTTGCTCCTCCTCTGGCAGGCTTATTTCTGGTGTTTGAAAAAGCAGCATCAGTATTGCCGTCACCAGCTCCTGAGTGGACCATATCAGCAGACCTAGTCCTGTGCCATTTTGCAGATGATCTGGCCTTACCTTGGCTTTGCTCTTTGTTGCTGCCAGTGCCAGAAGTACCCTCCTGCTCTGATAATCTGCCTTCCTTGTTGCCTGCTTTCCAGGTCCTGTCCAAAACTACCACATCCCTGTTCTGATGTTTCATCATAGTTTACTTGCCCCCCTCACACCACAACCACCTTCATAACTGCCAGTATGTCCGTGTCTAACACCACCCCCCACTGCCACAGCTATGCGTTTCGGTCACAGCTTCTACCTCCACCACCTCCACAAAACACTCCAAAGACTGACTGTCATCAAACAAATTCTCCTCATCACTAACTATAGCAACCGGGCTGCTGAGAAAAGCTGGTGCCCAACTAGGAGGGGGCAGTAAAGAGACAGATTAATGGAAGAGAAAGGCTTCTTTTACTGTGACGTGTAGCTATAGTTGAGGAAGAATCCACTGAAACCTGACTCAAAGTCATTGTGTCAGAGTCTTCCTCCTACTGAGATGAGCGAGAGTGAGTCAACGAGTCCACAATGGATGTATTGTCCAAAATAACACGCCCACTGGAGGAAATGGACCACTCTGGCTTGCTGATGCTGCTGCTACTACTACCACGTACATTAATGCTGCTGCTACTACTAGCAGTGGTGGGTCTGGGCAAATGGGTGCTGCCACAACTATGGCTGGGCCTGAGAAAATAGCTGGTGCTACATTTACTGGGCCTGGGCACATGGCTGATGTCAAACTTCAATCAGTTAGGCACCCCTGTGTTGCATACAAACATGCCATGTAATCCATGTGACAGTGGCAGCAAAGTACTGTGGCCCTGTAATGTTGGAAGGTGAGGCCTCTGCCATTACTGTGGCACCATGTGCCTTCACCTGTATTTCACAGCCACTGTCACCTGTTTGTATGCGGCACACATGCGCAGGCGAATGGCATAAAAGTGTGACTTACCATCATAATGTCTTCCTGCTGCTCATGGGTGAACATGGTGGGCACTATGTTTGACCTTTGGATGTTGTCCATATGATGAACCCCTGAGGTGCACAAGCCCCGACGTGCCCTGATGGACTTCGGAAGTGTGCTTGCGTCCATACGCACGTGTAGCTTATAGGTTTCTTGCACCTTTGAGTGTGTGTTAAATAAGCCAAATACTTTCCAGTACAATTATCCTTTCAATTAGGTATAAAAGAACACAGCTGGAGGTCAGATTTGCTTGCCACTGCTGACATAGGAGCTCACTATGCCACACCATAGGTGCCACCACAGCTCCAGAGCCAGGAACACAGGCAAGGCTGAGGAACCGGCAGCCCCCGGCCCAGGTACCGCCGCCACAGGACCCACCTTTTGTCCTGCAGGCACTCCCCTGCTGATACCTACACTACCTACTCTGAGTGAAACACCTGCAGCACTTTAAGGCATCAGCAGCAGGAGTCTCGGACCTCGAGACAGATCCCAATGCTTGCCCCACTGCGTAGTCCACAGCAGAGACCCATGCAGAGCCAATGGGGGAGCCAAAGGCTGAGCAGTGTTGCCACAGCCAAGCCTGCTCTTTGCCCAGCAAGTAGCCTGGAATACATCCGTTCTGGGCATGCGAGCGGGCATAGTGACTCCCCCTTCAGCCAAGACACCACCCAGCAGACCAGAGCATTGGCCACTCACTCTGGCTGCAAACTAACAAGGGACAAGTTGAGTGGGCAATTTAATGATACCCAGCGGTGGTTCTGCTGGACGGTATTGCCAAAATATTATGATCGACTGGCTGGGTAGCGGTCCAGCTTTACCACCCAAAGCAGTGTGGGAGCAGACATGGTTCCCCCCCCCCCAACGTGACGGGGCGGAACCCAAGGATGGTGCCCATGCCAAAAAAGTGGGACAACCTGAAGGTCAGTGGAAACTCAGCACCAGACGGGGTAAGTGATGAACATCCATAGGGCTACTTGTACAGGAAACATTGGACAATTAACTAAAGCCACCATTTCCTTTTGAATCTAGCTTTTAAACTGGTGGGTGTCTCCCCAAAACTCTACAATTTACCCATGCTAAGGAGCGGGTGTGGGGGATGCTCCACCCCAATACCTACCAGGGGGTTTAGGGCACCATCAACGTCGATAGGCGGCATGCGCAAATTGTAGCTTAGTGCAGGGGGAAAGTAGGCCAACCAAACATGCCACCCAACAACCTTAGTTCCCACATGTATATCCAACTTTGAGGGCCTGCATGCGCAACATATGTTGTGCGAATACACCTTTATACATAACCCCTAACATGGGTGTGAAAAGACCAAAATTTGTGGGTCCAAGTCAATGTGGGACTCAGTATGTAGCCCTTGTAGGGATTTTGAAGGGACACATATACTGTTAAGAGGAGACTACCAGTGCATTTACATTGACTTTGCAGCAACACACCAGCCAGCAGCACCTCCCCCACAATACCCGCAACCTGCAGCAACAGCTGGTCCCTCTGGTCTGGCTACCACCAAGACAACATCAAGGCCAGGCTCACCCACCAGCCAGCCACCAAGGGAGCAGAGTCAAGACAGTGATGAGTTAAATGTGTGAGCGTAATAGGCAAAGGGCAAGGGGCAGGGTGGAGGAGGAGGAGGGTGAACCCAGGGTAAAGTTTGGGGCCCTGGAGGCTGTGTGGGAAAAAGTAACACTAATGCTGACCTTTATTCACACAGATGGCACCTCTCCTAGATAAAATTATTGAGCTTGATGAAGGGCACTCTGAATATCTGGATGAGACCCCAAAATTAAACTCCACCAGCTACTGGCACTACGGACAATTGCCATCACCACTCCTCCCTGCAGCTCCAACTTCATCCTGCCAGTAGCAGTCCAAACAGCTCCTGGGCCCCCAGGAGGAAGAAGGTCCAGCCTGCAGCCAGGTGCCACCTGTCTTTGGTAAGGCAGTGCCAAATCATGGAGGCAAACTGGCGAGCCAACAGCACCACTTTTCAGAAAAACGCCAATAGATAAACACCAATTGCACGGCGGACCACCAGTTTGCTCCATGAAGACCTGGCTGCAGTGGTTGTGGAGCAGCAGCGCCACCACCAGCAGATGGAGACGCTTGTTTGGGCTCTGGTGGAGGCCACCCAGGTTGCCCTTCAAAGGCTGGAGGCCAACCAGGTTGCCTTTCAAATTCTGGAGGCCAACCAAGCTGCCCTTCAAAGGCTGGAGAGACTTGAGGCACAGCAAGCTACAAACACCCAAAGCCAGGTTACAAATTCATGCTGGACTTTGTGTTGTAGAGGATAGGCACATTTTTATTAAGCAATTTTTTTGTTGACCTGCATCCACAGTTGTGCCATAACCCAACACCTTGGGATAATTAACATGTAATTACAGAATAAATACCAAAAACCAGAAGTTTGTTTGGATATTATTTAATCACACCCAGACAAGGCAAGGGATATAATAAATCAAAAATGATATAAGTGTAGAAAAAAAAACATTCAAGAAAAAGAGGAGTCCACCAGGTGAATGCTTTGGCCCGCACAGCTCTGGGTGCCAGCATACACATGTCCAGGAATCTCTGGAGCAGAAGCAGGGGTTGTTTCCTCTGAATATGATGCCACCCTCTTGCTCAAGGCAAATTTATGCAGGCTAACATAGATTCCTTTGAACAGTCTCTTTTGGAGTTCGATGCGTTTTTCCTCTGGGATGTAGATGAACGCTTTGCATCCAAATATACTTGGTAATTATTTATGGTAAGAAAGTAGTTAGATTAAACTGTAAATTAATTTTTAACAGGGTAATACAATTTAAATCATATATGTTTCTCTATTGAGATAACTGGAATGTGTAACAATTCTGATTTGTGCAGTATAGCAAGTGGGGCAGCCAAAGAAAGTCATACCATACCAATAAACTGCTGTTAAACAGGGCACTGGTCCTGATTTCTTTGCTGGTTTGACCTAAAACAACACTATACCAAATAAATAAGGGTACATCCTGTTGAACAGCATTTTATTAGTATTGTATTACTGTTTACTGTTCAAACCAAGCTCCTGATTTATAAATATGGCTACACATATCTGAACTAGGGAAGCCAGACAGATTACATAATAAGAAGGTGATAAGCAATGCCTTGCAATGCTGAAAGGACCTTTGGGAAAAATAAGTTCACTTTTACCATAAATGCAGCAGTATAATTATTCATTATATTTTTCTGTGTTGTTTTAGGAAGTTCTCAGTACAATGGTTTTGGTCACGCCAACACTCGCAAAAGTCAGATGACAGGGTTGCCATTATTATGGCAGTCAGATTCACTTTTGGGGCATCATGTTCCAAAGGAAATGATTGGGTATTATTATCATCGTTTATTTATAGAGCACCATCATAGACCATAGCTCTAGTGTACTAGGGTTAATTGGATTACAACAGAAAAAATAACTAAGACCATGTCCCTGTTATACCTTATGTATACACGTTACTTCATAATCCATGCAAACTATAAGTGCAAAACTGTGATTTTCAACATTTATATGGCAAGAGGTATTGTTGGATAGGTATGCTATTCATTAATGTGTTTCTGTAGTCAGTAATGTCTCGGTAACATGATTGTTTTGATTAGTAAATCCCAAGTAATGCCAAAGTAGTCTGCATCTGATCCATGAAAGTGTGTAATGTATGTTTTTGTAATAACAGAGTAAGTGCAATCTTGATTGGTTCCCACAGGGAAATACTTGTTAATAGAATTCAAAATGAAACAGTTTAACATTTGTCATTGAACACTGTGTTCTATTTGCCTTTCTAAACAAAACAGGTTATCCAGATTCCTCTTCTTCAGAAGCAGTTTATGGCAGCAGTGAGATCCGTAAAGGTATATTACACACATTGCCTGGGTATACCGGAATGTGCATGGCACATGCTGCAGCTGGTTCATGTGATGGAAGAAAAATTGGCTTATTTGATGCCTTATTAGTGCACATCTGGTACTAGACTGTGAATACAGATTTTACTAAACTGGCAAAAATGTAGTTATACATTTCTAAAAACTGGAGAACATTTTGAAAGATGTACTGTCCCTAGTAACTATTATCCAAGAAAGCACAGTTTTGCTTTTACCAATTCATAAACTAGTTATTACTGAAAGAAATGGGGAGAGCCTGTCCACACTATGGGGGACCTTTTCAGATATATGTCCTGGCTTTAGTAAATCACAACCCAGTAGGGTTTTAAGGGGGGTAATTTATTAAACAATTCGCAGATATCCGCCAGGCATCTGCCAGGTTTTATCTAGTTTCAGCATTTACCAATCAAAATGTTACATTTTTGGCTGGCGATTCTACAGTCTACATTTTCCGGATTTATTTCAACATCAGTTTGGCTTGGCGAATGTTGGTGAACACCTTTTCTGTTCGACAGCTTTTAATGGTGAACCCCATAGGAATCACTGTTATTTTTCTGCGAGATTGTGTCTTTAGGTCCTTTTAGCATCTTTCAGTTTTTTTTGAGGGTCTATGTCAATTTGTTAACTAGTATAAAAACAACCATTGAAACTGTTTTCCTTTTCATAAAACTCAGTATATAAAACATGGCAAACATCCAGGACACTCCTGAGACACCACACATGTATTTTGAGACCCATACCATGCAGGAATAATTTTGAAGGTGTATTGTAAGCTCACTCTAACTTTAATAACTATTTCACCCACGTTAGTTTGCCCCCTTTACCACAATATTTTTTAATGTAAATTCCACTCTTTCAGCACAGTGAATGGCAGTGAAAACCCATCAGACAACAGCAGACAATCAATTGTTTTTTCTGTTCGCTGCGTGAATTAGAGCTCAGTATGCGGCAAAGCAACCAATTTGTGGAACACGTTACGAAACAGGAAAGGGAATGTCGTGAAAACCCGCGATTCATAAATTTCCCCCTAGGTAATTTTGTTGGAAAGTTTGTGCACCAAACCTGAAAAACTAATCAGGTGCTAAATCTGAGAGATTTGCTCTTCACATTTTGATAAATTTCCCTTTTAGGGGGTGATTCAGCACATTTTACAGTAAAAAGTGCACTTTGGGTGAACGCAAATGGCATTGAATTGACCCCTAGGTAGTAAATGAAAGTGAATGCCACTTTTTTTTTACTGAGTAATTTCCTTTCATTGTCTACCTAGAGCTTGGTGTATGCATCCACATTTTTAAAATAATAGTAGGTACAATCTGTATTTCTTTTGTGAACCATATTTGCATTAAGTTCATTAAATAAGTGGAAACTACTTAGCTTTCTGGCATACTGCTCTGGTTTCATTAAAAGATTTAATCAATATTACTTTTAATGAAGTAGAATGGCGTTATATATGAAGAATAAGTGCACTTTAGCTATATAAACATGAGCTAAACTCACACAACTATTTTCTATAGAGTAGTTGCCTTAACTGAATGTTTTATTGTCATCTGGCCTGCACCAAGAGTCTTCTTCATCGGCTGGAAATCTGTGCTGATTCTCAATGGCACCAACCCTGGCACTGCTACTGTAGAACTACTGGTGAGACTTTTGTTACCAAAACAGCTGTTGATGTAAGTATGGCCCTAGCATCACCGTGATATAACCTATAACCTATTTCATTAGGTTATTTAGGGTTATCAAAGGAGGGGAAAATGTTGGTGGTTATGATTTTACAGTAGGACCACGTTAAATCATGTAGGAGAAGGGCAGCCCCCCGCCAGATTTGATTCCAAGCTGGGCTGGTCCAGTTGAGGTGCAATCATCTAGGGCTTAAGCGCACAATTAATGGTGCCCAGTGCGCATCTGAGCTTCCACCGCTCATATGCCATCATTGGTAGATGTTCATGTGGTGCACCCTCTACAACCAATTAATGAGGGAGTCTTCTACCTCCTGACTAAAATCAGAGACCTGGACTTTAAGTGGACCTGTTTTTCATGATATCAGCTTTTTGGTCCCTTGTCTGATGTGGGGCACTGTAACCTGTGCTTTTATGGCTGCCAAGCCCTGAGGAACGTGAGTGATATCTCATCAGCTGATAGTTGTAGCGGCTCAGCAGATCTGGAAGCCTAGGTTACTAAAGGACTTTACTTTTGGCTTGAAAGAGGGATGAAGATGAGGTTTTTCTTAAAATTAGTCAATATATCCCAAAATATCCACTTCAGAGTGCAAGTGCATCTGTAGGTAGGAAGAAAAAAATCTGACCTCCAGTCCAGCTGTTCTAGCAATGAACATAAAGCAAAAAAAGCTTCCTCCCACCTGCTATCAGCTGCATATTGTTCAGCCATCTCAACCACACTACAGACCTACCAATCCTGAAGTAAGCACCTCAGCATGATTGGTCTTTGCGCACTCTATTTCAGTCAATCAGCAAGAATGCTTTCTCGCTTGAAGGCAAGAGAGCATGCTCAAGAAGGCCTAGAGAGTGGTTGCTGAAAATGCTGATAGCAAGGGGAAAAGACTTCTGCAATCAGCTCATCACTGTAGTTGCCGGCCCAGCTACTGGGTGACTATAGGCTTTTTGGTTATTCTTCCTACATATGCACTTCTCAGCTAATGCAATTCATCTTCTTGGAAACAAAATAAGGCATATGCGCATAAGGCAAGTTAAGGCATGTATAAGACGCATCTATTCTTTAATTTGCATGTTGGTTACAAATATTTTCTTAACTTATTTGGGCTTTGGGTTTTCTTTTAATTGTTATTGTTAGCGCTGAACAAGGTGGAAATTTCAGATAGGGTAAACAAATAATATACTTAAAATATACAGAGTGCAATAAGTCAGAAGTGATAGAAGTTCAACAAACACAAATTGATACTGGAATACGCAAGAAATGAGGGTCCTGCCCTTTGTCAGTGTCCAATCTAAGGATAACAAGGTAGAGGTGAGAGGTTAGGTCAGCAATGGGTACAAGTGCTGTCTCTGAAGGGTATCTAGACTGTGAAGCAGATTGCTTAAGTCAGATAATTGCTTGGCTTGGAGGGCTAGGAAGTGGCAAGCTGTATGAGAGAGGGCATTCCAGAGTAGTGCAGCTTCATGACACCAAGCAGTTTTACATTTCCCATGCAGACAAAAATAAAAAAAAACACATTACTCACCTTTCGTCCCCTTCAGCTCTTCCATCCTGCAACTTAAATCTTCCTATGATTGGGTCCTCCGGTGTCCACGGAGCCTCCTGCAGACCGTGTGTGCCAAAGTAAAGCCTTTTTATTTCAACCTGGACTGTCCATTTAATAAGATTTAAAAAGGCTCTCCACATTTTTTAATTACTCTCCAATCCTTAATAAATACCTGTCACTCATTCACTGGCAAATGGCAGTGATTCACATGATCATTTAGGTTTTATGTGAAAGCCCAATCAGCCAACGCGATGGTCAGTGACAGTCACGTGATTGGCAGCTATCCAATCACTGAAGAAGTAGTGAGCACTGGCTGACTTGACTTTCCCTCCTCTTTTATTGAGGTTGACGTGCTTTTCCAACACACTACAAAGAAAAGGAGAAATCTTTTCAATTTTTAACAAATCAAACTTTAATTACCTTGTTCAAAAACAATAAATAAATAAGCTTACCTGAGTCCCCTTACCAGAGGATGAGTCTATTCTTCCTTTTCATTTGAGCAGCCCATAATCTCACAGTAGGGGCTTTATTTTTCTGACATCTTGTGATCATTATTTTTTTGTGGCATACAAGAATGGGCTGCCAATGGGCTGCCATTTCTTTTGGTATGATGATATTCTTTACAGCTATAAGAGCCCATCTTATTGTTATCGGGATGTCATCTGTTAGTAGATTATTCATTAGGTCTAGGAAAGCCTTCCAGATTAGCCTTTTTTCTTGCAGTCCCACCAGAGATGTTTCACTGTGGCCCGTTCCTCTGAACACCACCAGTCTAGAAATGATTCCATCCTATTATTATAATCAGCAGTAAAAAATAATCTGCATATAAGTTTTAGTTGAAGGATTGTCAGTGGGGGTGAACATATTATATTATTGGAGTAATATATTTTACCCCATTTTAATGTGAGTGGTGGCTGTCCAGGGTCCATTTTTTGGTGTAGGAAGGTGGGTCCCCATATGTAATTTTTGTGTTTTACGTAGAATCATTTTAAGAATTTTGGCTAGTTTTCTGGCGCTGTGAAAAGTTTTTTTAGGTCCGTGAGGGGAAACTGAGTAGTAGGTAAGTGTAGGGCTTTAAAATAGCTGCGTATATGAAGGTATTGAAGTGCATGACTGCCTCCCTCTTTGTTAATCTCTAGATGGGGAGCAGAAGATGATTCCCTCTTGGATTTGCCAGATAGGGAGAATCCTAACATGTGGGTCTTTATTTATCTGATGCGGCCTCCAGATTCTGGTGGTTATGACTGCTGGAAAATATGGGTTTAACGAGAGTGGCCTCATTATGTCGGGATATGGAAAGTATTCATGATGGTTCATGAATTGCTTAAATGTAGTAAGAGCAACTTTCACTATGGGGTTATGAAGTTTAGGTGAGTATCTATAATTTTAGGGTTCAGTGCCATGATGTCTATGTTTGTTAAAGGACTTATTTCCAGTTTACCCCAAGTTGTTTCTTTGTCACTTTTTATCCACCTATACATGTGAAGAAGTGTGTTGCATGGTAATAATAAGTAATAAGCAGATAGTAATCTATCTGTAGTGTGAAAAAAGCCTGGAATTTTAATTGGGAGATTCTGGATGAGGTAGAGAAGCTGGGGTAGAAAACACATTTTTACAGCAGCAATACGCCCTAATATATTAAGGTGAAGTTTTCTCCAAGAGGAAATGTACTGTTTTAGTTTACCGATAAGAGGGAGATAGTTTAGACAGAACAATTTGTCCAGTTCATTTAGAGAGTTTAATACCTGAGTATTTGAGGCCTGGTCTTGTTCATCTAATTGTAGTGGACTCTTTTATGCACAGTATTTTTAGTTTGTTGGGGTTTATTGGTAGGGCTATCGATTTGCTATTATTAAGTTTGAAATTAGAGTATTTCACATATTCTGCCAAGATAGCCAAACATTTGTTTGATGGAGTCAAGAGGATTGGCAGGGATAATTATTAGGTTATCAGCATAAGCTAATATTTTAATTTCTCTTTTATTTATTATGCTTCCCTTAATAGTTAGTTTCATGTCTAATTTCCTGATTAGTAGTTCTAAATGGATGTTAAAGCATTTGGGTGACAATAGACAACCTTGTCTTTTCCCATTTCTTAAAGAAGATGCATTAGTAAGGGATCCATTGACATTAATCATTGCAGCATGATTTACAGCGATATGATCAGGAGGTATACACAGATCTCTGCATGGCAAACTCTGTTGACTGATGGCAAACACATGAGCATACGGTTGTGGCCGCAGCACTCATGGAATACCGAAAGAAGACGAACTGTCGAAAAATTCTAAATCGTTAATAGCAGAAAAATCTTTGCATAGTACAGAATTAATTTGCTACTTACAGTTAAAACAATTTACCCCAGTCCCAAATTAAAGAAAATGATTCTTTTGATAATCGCTCAATGTCTGAACATCAATGTTTATCAGAAGCCCGGCTGGGGGCAGCGGAGGGGGTGGAGCGCTCCTCGATTAACATTGAGCCGTGCTTGCTAGTTAGTCGGCTCTCTGCAGCTTTTGCTGGATCCCGCCTGCCATCCATTCATTGCAATGAATGGACAGCACTGTTTGACTGACGGGAAGGGTGGAGCGGAGTTTACTAACCCTTTAAGTTCGAAAGCTTCGAAACCACCCTATGGCCAGAAATGGGGAAAACGACTTAGGTCCACCACCGGATGAAGAAGACTGTCAACAAATATGATTTGATTCTGCCAGGGCTTCCATTAGTGCTGCCTTGCCTCAGTTAAAACAAATCTGAAACTATTATATAGATTGTATCTTGTTCCAATTAGAATTACCCATTTTACCCCAGACTAATCAAATGCTATAGAGGATGCCAAAGCGAGGGTTCTTTTGTTCATATTTGGTTGGAGTGTCTCAAGCTGAGCACACTCTTGTTCAAATCATACCAAATTATATATTACATTTTTGGTATTACCTTTTGCAAAATGTCTGCACTGCTACAAGGCAGACTTTAATCAAGGGATGGAAACCTTCTGGTTTGGATGTTAAAGCAGGTTAAGTCAAATTATGGTGAAGGAAAATATAGCTTCAATCTTAACTGATTCTATACCTCAATCTCAAAAGATTTGGGACAATTGAAAATCTCTCTATAATACTCTTTCTACCAAAACTTAATTGTTATTTTTGTGTATAGCTTATATATGTGGACCCAAACCTGTGCTCGAGTCTATGAGACTCACGGGCAGGCTTACTCCCTCTGCCCGGGGCACGCCCCACTGTATGAAACTCCCGAGGGCGCTCCATATTCTTACCTTTCCGCCGAGCCCATGGCGCATGTACAGCAATTGCCAGCATCAGTCACTTCTTTTCTCATCTGTGTGCAGCCACACAGACCGCAACGGAATGGCTGTGTGTGGGGAGGAAGTGATGCTGCATGCAGCCAATGTGTGTGGCAGTGGATTCAATTCAGTTTGTACTGTGTCCGCTTATATTCTCCCTGTAACCTGAAAATCGCAGTCATCTACCGCCCTCCTGGAACTACTACTCTCTTCTTCGACCACTTTTCTACCTGGCTCCTTCAGTTTCTGTCCACAGACATCCCTGCAATCATCATGGGTGACTTCAACATATCTGTGAACATTAGCAACCCTGCTGCCACCAGACTACTGTCACTAACCTCATCTTTCGGCCTCAAGCAATGGTCTACTGCACCCACCCACAAAGATGGCCACACAATTGACCTCCTCTTCTCTCACCTCTGCTCTCTATCAAACCTCTCATCCTCTTTGCTCCCCCTCTCTGACCATAATCTGCTGACTATGACCCTCTCTCCAATGCCTGCAAACCCCCCTCCACACAAACCCACAACTCAACGCAGGAACTTAAGAAACCTAGACCTTCAATCCTTTTCTGCCTCACTTCAACCTTTTCAGACCTTGACCACATTCACGGACATAGACGCTGCATCATCACACTACCATAATACTCTCTCATCAGCTCTGGACTTTGTCGCCCCCCTCACCTATAGCCGTCCCCGCACCAAAAACCCCCAACCCTGGCTAAATGCAAGCACAGCCAGATTGAAACAGCTGTCTCGAGCTGCTGAACGGCGATGGAGGAAAACCAAAGCCAATCATGACTTTCTATTCTATAAACAAGCCCTTCAGGATCTCAGGACGGCCCTTTCATCTGCTAAGCAAGCTTATTTCTCCTCACTGATTTCTGCACAAGCCCGGAATCCCAAACAACTCTTCAATACTTTCAGTTCCTTACTCCGCCCTCCACCTCCTCCTCCAACCTCCCAAATAACAGCAGAAGAATTTTCGACATTCTTCAAAGGAAAAATTGACAACATTCGACTTGGCTTTGACCCTCAGAATCCCTCACCAATTCAAACAATCCCCCTGCCTTACTCTCTTACTTTCTTCACTCCAATAACTGAGCCTGGACTAACCTCTCTCATATCTAGGGCCCACCTGACTACCTGCTCCCTCGATCCTATTCCATCCCACCTTATTCCTCAACTGTCTCCATCCCTCACTCCAGCCTTAACCTGCATATTCAACCTTTCTCTCTCCACTGGCACCTTTCCTTCTTCCTACAAACATGCTGTTATTACTCCGATACTCAAGAAACCCTCTCTCGACCCCTCTGCCCTCTCCAGCTACCGCCCTATCTCACTACTCCCTTTCCCCTCCAAACTTCTTGAACAACATGTCCACTCAGAACTGTCACAATACTTATCCACCAACAATTTATTTGACCCCTTACAATCAGGATTCCGCCGTAACCACTCCACTGAAACTGCCCTCACCAAAGTCACCAATGATCTGCTCACTGCCAAAAGCAAAGGTCACTACTCCATCCTTATCCTTCTTGACCTCTCCTCAGCCTTTGATACTGTCGACCACTCTCTGCTTATTGATATTCTCTCCTCTCTTGGGGTTCAAGGGCTTGCGCTCTCTTGGCTCAACTCTTACCTCTCTGATAGATCATTCAGTGTATTCTATTCTAACACGGTCTCATCCTCACGTTCCCTTTCTGTTGGTGTGCCACAAGGTTCTGTCCTAGGCCCCCTACATTTCTCAGTCTACACCCATGGCCTTGGCAAACTTATAACTTCATTAGGCTTCCAATACCACTTCTATGCGGATGACACTCAGATATATCTCTCAGGCCCCAATCTCTCCTCTCTACTATCTCGTCTCCCCAACTGCCTCTCAGCTATTTCTTCATTCATGTCATCTCGCTACCTCAAGCTAAACATGGACAAGACTGAGCTGGTCATTTTTCTACCCTCTAACTCCCCTCCCCTCTCTAACACGTCTATTTCTGTCAACAATTACACAATAACAGCAACTCCCCAAGCTCGGTGCCTGGGAGTCATTCTGGACTCTGCCCTCTCTTTCAAACCACATATTCACTCCCTGGCCACCTCCTGTCGCCTCCAACTTAAAAACATCGCCCGCATCCGTCCTTTCCTCTCACCTGACACCACTAAAATGCTAGTGCATGCCCTGGTCATATCCCGTCTGGATTACTGCAACATCCTTCTTTGTGGCCTACCAACTAACAGACTGTCACCCCTCCAATCTATCCTGAACTCTGCTGCTCGCCTCATCCATCTCTCCTCTCGCTCCTCCAGTTCTGCGCCTCTCTGCCAATCCCTACACTGGCTGCCAGTCCCACAGCGAATCCTGTTCAAAACTCTAACTCTCGCATACAAGGCTCTCTCCAACCAGGCCCCTCCCTACATCTCATCTCTAATCCAACAGTATCAACCTAGACGCAGCCTCCGCTCTTCTGCCGACCTTCTCCTGTCCTCCACCCTGGTCACCTCCTCTCACGCCCGCCTCCAGGACTTCTCACGTGCAACTTCAATCTTCTGGAATGCCCTCCCACACCCAATCCGCCACTCCACAACCCTCAAAACCTTCAAAGGCGCCCTTAAAACACACTTATTCAGACAAGCATATAATCTGGCCTAACCAATCTTCTAAAGAGCACATGCCACAAAGCTCAATACTGACTGTTTGTGATCCCTCCCCCTCGTCTTCACCCCTCTTCCTTTAGACTGTAAGCTCGCAAGGGCAGGGCTCTCTCCCCTACTGTATCTTGTACTCAGAATATCCATTGTCAACTCTGTAAAACTGCATTTGAAATGGTATATGTATCGTATGTTTCTACCCTGTCTGTAATTACTACTTTGTAAAGCGCTACGGAAGATGATGGCGCTATATAAATAAACAATAATAATAATAATAATTCAATTCAGTTTCTCCAGCCACACATTAAAGAATCTGATTGGACAAGCAGCAGTGGGCTCGAGGAGAGGATAGTTTGACTGGCGTTCTGGGGGTTTCACACAATGGGGCACCCCAAACCCAGGTGCCCCGAGGGAAGGACAAGATCCAGGGAAAGTAAAAATCCCAGGTTTTGTTCCACTTTAATAATTTCTATTTTCTAATTTAATGTTTTCTCCTCTGTTTATTTAATGGGGAATTTAATATGTTGCCTTTGAGTGTGGGGAGTCCCGACATGCATTCTCCCCCACTCTCTCTCAAGCTTCCTTTCCATCTCCCCTACCTTCTCCTTACTTTAGCTCTTAATGAAATTACATTTTTCTTATATGTATTATTTTTATTGTTTTATATATTTTTGTTGTAAGTCCCAAGCATTTTCCAAATTATGTTTTTTTGTTTGCTTTTACCTTATACTTTAAGGTTCTTACAAACTATGCAATTTTATATACAAATTTATATAGTTATATATTTGATGTTTTTGCTTTGTTTTGTGTAGACATGTTTGGACAGCTTTCTCATTAGGTTTGATTTTTTTGTGCTTTCATTATGAACAAGAGACACTTTAATACATAGAGTATACCCACTAAGACAGCCGTACAATTGACCTCCTCTTCACTACCCTGGTCTGTATCAAACCTCCCCCCCCTCTTTCCACTGCAACTGTTGCTTTACACTATTTAATACAACTTTTTGCTATTTTAAATTAGCAGAACTGTATTAACGGAATTTGTTCCCCAGAATGAGGCCTCATTATTAGTGGTTCTAGCACAGCTAATTATAATTGCATTCTATTGGAATTATGTTACCTACTGTCCAGTACGTTCTTTGTCCAATGCTATTTGGTTACAGTAATCCAGCATATTTCTACAAATTCTGGTTTGTATTATCTTCAAACAAGCTTTAAAAGCTCCAATTTTATATAAAATGTACATATTCAGTACACCAAAGGTTTGATATACAATAGGTGCTCTGGGGCTATGCCAGTCTATGACAGACTGGCACAGCTGTATACACAACAGACAGGCACAATTACCTATGCTAAGCCCATTTATTTATATCCCACATCCATTTCTGAAATGGTCATATAAAGTGATTTTGTCTATCATATATGTATATATGTAAGATTTGATAACAATTGTTATTTCTCTGTGCCTTATGAAAGCCTAATTTGTCATTGTATGATTGCCACTGGTAGTAAATTTGTGCCATCTTGAGCACACCAAACATCGGTCTGGACATCCCTTTTTTCTTGCCTTTCAGTCACTATAACGGCCTGGTGCCATGAAATCAAAACCAGGAACCTTTGTGTGCTTCCTCTGGTGATATTTGTAATTTTAACATTTTTTAGCCTATTATTAATTGTACCCTTCCAGGCAGCCAAGGAGCACAAGCCGTTTACTTCCAACAGGTACCTGGTAGCATAAAACACAAGTAGTCAGACTAAAGTCTTTTACTGTCTAACCCCCAAGCACAAAGGATCATACTTATGAACTGCTATGCTGACATCCTTAATTCTTAACTAGTTTGTACTTCCAGAGCCTGGATCAATAGCTGGTTGACATTGTTCCTGCCATGACACACTTAGTAAATCAGGCCTTATATCTGATATAGGAGTTAATGTAAAATGGAAACCGTTCAGTATGATTCCACACTTACAGTTCACGGAGATTCCCATTGATTTATGGACTGCTTGCCAGCAAAATGTTAACTAGGAGAACATCCAAGGGTGGGAACTACCAAGTTCTTGTTGCCAACATCCTTCACTAGACACTGAGCATGACTGAGCGTCTGCTCTTAAAAATAGAGATTTTGATCAGCTATGCGAAAAGCAACATTTATACCAATTTATATTACTTAGAAATATTTAGCAACTTATTTTGAGTCTAACACTCTATGTTCTTTTGAGAGGTATAATATTTCCTAATATTTAAAATAGAAATTTTCCATATTTTTTATTTTCATATTTCCATATTTTTGTTCCCAATTCTTCTAGTGTGCACATTTTTAATGAAGTTCTTTATGCCTAAATTGGTTGTTTCAAGTGAGTAGCTCATACAGCAAGAACTCTATCCGTAGGTTTCACAGGGCCCCATATCAAAACTCATAGTGGGCTCTCCTCAAAAAGACACCCCTTCAGCATTGAAGTGGACCAAAACCCACAACACCTGGCTCTAAATTTGAAAAGAATGGTGAAAGCCCCCCTAGGGCCACCCCATTGTGTGAAACTCCTGGGATTACCCATAATCTTACCTTATTCCTAGATCTCATAGTGCATGTGCGGTTCCCCTACACCACTCCATCAGATGTGTGCAATCAATGCTGAGTGAAGAAGAGCCTGTGAATATGGTGTGGCAGTTTTTGGACGATCTTGGGGATTCACCGACTCACACAATGCACTGGCATCTTAGTTCTGCCCTGCAGAGTCTACAGCTCTGATCCCTGATGCTCCCAGCAGACATCGCACTGCAGACTGGGGTAGCGCCATTCCGGTCCTTTTGTCATAGATGCTGCAAGGTGAGAGAGACAGCTTGCATGGGGCCCCCCTTCTAATAAGGGCCCAGTAGCAGCTGCCATATCCTGTATGGCATGTACACCCCTATGTAGCAGGGTCTTGTCTCTGTATGCATTTCCAAAAGAAAGGACTGCTCATTCACAACATTGAATGCAAAGAATCCCTGTACTTTAGCACCAAAGCAACAAGCTCTGAGCCATCAGATGTCAGCAATATTATACAATATAACTTTTAGTCTTGTCAACAATATAAGAAATCCATAGACATATGGGAAAGCAACTGACTCAAATTCAATAAAATCATAAAACTTGTGCAAGGAATTATGCAAGGTATAAATTACTATAGTTGTTCGTCTGATACCTCTGTATGCACAATGTTTGTTGTATTTGACTGGACTATTGCCTGTAACTGAATTTCTATTTGCAAAACAGAATCTGTTTGTCCAACAAGAATTCCAGTGGCTGCCAGGGATGAAAAGGGATTTGATATACTTTTAGGATTGGGAGTGATTAGGAGAAAAGGCAAGAAAGTCACAGGTTCCATCCCTTCCACAAAAGCTTATGAAATTACATCACAAATTGATCTTACAGAATTCACAAGGTATTGTATTCTCTGTTAGTATTATTTTGATTAATTGTTTTTGTGGTGATCATACAAATTAGTCTTTTTTACATTCTTTTATACATTTTATTTTTATTCCTTAGAAATGTTTTTCCAGAAGGTCTTCCTCCCTCATATGTGTTTGTGTCAACACTAAGATTTAAAATCAAGAAGAAATGGGATTTATGGAGAATAGTTGCACTTGATGGCAACATGCACACTGGTGTGTCCTTAAATGGAGAGGACAAAACCTTGTCATTCACTACCACCAGCGAAAGGAATGGCACTCAAGTTATCACATTTATAAGACCTCAAGTAAAGGTAATATAGGAGGCAATATATAGTCAGTCATGGCTGTTGGCACCCCTGAAGTCCAGAAACTCCAGAAAATTTAGTTTGTTTTAACTTTGTTTTAAGAATGTGATGCTGATGGCAAGTAACAGGTGTGGGCAAATTATAGTTCACAATTGAAACCAGAAAAGGGGAAAAGTTGATTTAATCATTGCATTGTGTGGGCTATGCTAAGAATGGAGATCATAAACATTGTTAGGGCTAGCGCTGCGGAGACGCCTCATGGTGCTTCCAGCCGTCCCTCTCCCGGGGCGAGAGCCGCGCTTCCTCCCCGCGGCTTTCCCCGCCGGGTCTCCCCTAGCCCGAGCGCTGTGTCCCTTCCTGGCAGCGCTCCTCGCTTACCTGGTGTCCTGCCCTCCGTCCGGCGTGGCTGCCGGGGCCTGCGGGCAGCTCCCTCACTTCCTTCTTCCTCCTTGCCTCTCCTGCGCGCACGTCCCCGGCCACTAGGGGGCGCGCGCTGCAATACTGTGGAATTTAAAGGGCCTGTGCATCTCTAATTGATGTCCGGCCGTCCAATCCGGTAATATCACTTCCTTTATATTCTGGCCAGCCCTTCCTCCCTTTGCCGGATTATCGGTGTGTTTCCGTGATTGTCTGTAGTTAAATCTGTGGCTTTTTCGTGTATGACCTCGGCTTACCTTTTTGACCACGAACCTCCGCTGCCTGTCCCGACCTCGGTCTGTCCCTTCGTCTGTGAACCTCCGCTGCCTGTCCCGACCACGGCTTGTCTACTCGCTGCTGAACCCTCGCTGCCTGCCCTGAATCTGGCTACTCACCGTGACCATCGTTTATCTCTGCTGTACAATACCTCGGCAAATTGTGGAACTGTGCCGCCGTTGGGGGGTAGCGACCTGGGAGTCATCAGCCGCACAAGACCAACCTGCTTCGCGGCGGGCTCTGGTGAAAACCGGTGGCTCCTTAGACCCCGCTTCCCTGACGCGGTACTCACCAACAGTTCCGCAGTTCCAGTGGGTCCACGCTTCATTAGTTTCATCCGGTTGTAACAGTATAATCCGGCCATGGATCCCGCCGAGGTGCCATTGCCAGACGTCTCTGAACTACCTGCACTAGTCGCCATGCAGTCACGGCAGATCAATCAACTTACGGCCATGATGCAGCAACTTCTGTCTATGCAGCAACCGCAGACGCCACCGCCTGCTCCGGCTGTTCCACCACAGCTTCCGGTGGCTTCCTCCGCGAGGATTCGTCTCTCCCTGCCAGCTAAATTTGAAGGAGACGCAAGACTTTGCCGTGGCTTTCTTGCCCAATGTTCCCTGCACCTGGAGCTATTGGCTGACCAATTCCCTACTGAGCGCTCCAAGGTGGCCTTTATTATCAGCCTGCTCTCTGGGAAGGCCTTAGCCTGGGCTACCCCATTGTGGGACCGCAACGACCCCGTTACCCTCATGGTTCAAACTTTTGTGGATCAGTTTCGCCAGGTTTTTGAGGAACCTGCCCGGGCGTCTTCAGCCGAATCTGCCTTATTGAATCTGGTTCAAGGTGATCTGTCGGTGGGAGAATATGCCATTCGCTTCCGAACTTTGGCAGCCGAGCTAGCTTGGAACAATGAGGCTCTCTGTGCCTGCTTTAAGAAGGGTCTCTCTAGTAGGGTCAAGGATGTTCTTGCGGCCCGGGATCTCCCTACTTCTCTGTCTGAACTAATCCAACTTGCCACCCGTATAGACATTCGTTTTACAGAGAGGCGTGATGAATTCCGCCAAGATTCTCTGCGTGCCAAGAGGGCATTCCGTTTGGCCCCTACGTTTCAGAACCCTCAGTCTACGCTTTCGTCTCCGTCTGAAGAAGTCATGCAAGTGGACCATACTCGCTTGACTCCCCAGGAAAGGTCGCGCCGGAGACTCGAAAGACTTTGTCTATACTGCGCCAGCCCAGAACATTTTTTGAAAAATTGCCCAATCCGCCCACCACGCCAGGGAAACGGGCGCACCTAGAATCGTTTGGAGAGGCGTCTCTGGGTGTCTGTGCTTCCTCTCCTAGGTTCACTGTGCCGGCACAACTTCACTTGGGCTCCACTTCCGTCCTGAACTTACCGGCCTTCTTGGACTCTGGTTCGGCGGGCAACTTCATCGAGTCCTCCTTGGTCACTAAGTATGATATAGCTGTCTACCGTCTGGCCAAGCCACTATTTGTCGCGGCCGTTAATGGGGACAGATTGAACTGCATGGTGCGCTACCGCACCAAACCTCTACTTCTGAAGATCGGCCTCTTCCATCAGGAATTTCTGGAATTTTTCGTATTACCCCACTGTACCTCGCCGCTTCTCTTGGGGCTTCCCTGGCTCCAGCACCATAACCCTACCTTGGATTGGTCCACTGGGGACATCAAGTCCTGGGGCGCAACATGTGTTAAGAACTGTCTTACGTCTTTGCCAGTCCAAAGTACAGCTCCCACGACTCCATTACCGGGTCTACCTGAAGTTTATCGGTCTTTTTCCGTCGTATTTAGCAAGAGGCAAGCTGAGTCACTTCCGCCTCATCGCCCTTACGATTGCCCGATTGATCTTCTACCTGGCGCCACTCCTCCTCGCGGACGCATCTATCCGCTGTCTGTCCCTGAAACCCAAGCAATGTCGGAATACATTCGGGAGAATTTACAAAAGGGGTTCATTAGGAAATCCTCTTCCCCAGCTGGAGCGGGCTTCTTCTTTGTACAGAAAAAGGACGGGTCTCTTCGGCCCTGCATCGATTACCGGGGCCTCAATAAAATTACGGTAAAAAACCGTTACCCATTGCCCTTGATCTCCGAACTTTTCGATCGTCTTCGCGGAGCTAAGATTTTTTCAAAATTGGATCTGAGAGGCGCTTATAACTTAGTCCGCATTCGAGAGGGTGATGAATGGAAGACGGCCTTCAACACGCGAGACGGTCATTTTGAGTATCTCGTTATGCCCTTCGGCCTCTGCAATGCCCCCGCAGTTTTTCAGGAGTTCGTTAACGACATTTTTCGGGACCTGTTGTACACCTGTGTTGTGGTTTATCTTGACGACATTCTCATCTTCTCCTCGTCCATCGAAGAACATCATCAGCACGTCAGACAAGTCTTGTCTCGTTTACTGCAACACCATCTTTATGCTAAGCTCGAGAAATGCCTTTTTCATCAAACCGCATTACCTTTTTTGGGGTACATAGTTTCTGCTCAAGGTCTCCAGATGGATCCTGCCAAGTTAAAGGCGGTCCTTGAATGGCCTCGACCAGTCGGTCTTCGTGCAATCCAGCGATTCTTGGGGTTCGCGAACTATTACCGCCAGTTCATTTTACACTTTTCCACGACAGTAGCCCCCATCGTGGCCCTCACCAAAAAAGGAGCCGATCCCAAGGCATGGTCTCCGCAGGCTGAAGCAGCCTTTCTTGCATTAAAGAAGGCCTTCGGCTCGGCACCGGTACTTTCCAGACCTGACCCGTCTCGTCCTTTCGCTCTTGAGGTGGATGCCTCTTCCGTCGGAGCTGGAGCAGTACTTACGCAACGATCCTCGTCCGGCAAAACTCGAACTTGCGGATTCTTTTCTAAAACCTTCTCTCCTGCCGAGAGGAACTACACCATTGGAGATAGAGAGCTATTAGCCATCAAATTGGCGCTGGAAGAATGGAGACATCTCCTCGAGGGATCTATCTTCCCAATTTCCATTTTTACTGACCACAAGAACCTCTCTTATCTGGAATCCGCACAACGCTTAAACCCTCGTCAGGCCCGTTGGTCACTCTTCTTTGCACGCTTTAATTTCCAGATCCACTTCCGTCCAGCTGCAAAAAACATCAGGGCAGACGCTCTCTCCCGTTCCTCGGATGTCTCGGATAAGGTCTCTTCTCCACAATTTATAATTCCACCCGATCGTCTGGTTCACTCTGCTCCCACTGCTCTAGAATCAGGTCCTCCGGGGAGGACTTTCGTACCTGTCTCTCGTCGCCTTTTAATACTAAAATGGGGTCATGCCTCCCATACTGCTGGTCACCCTGGAATCAAGAAGACCTGCGCCATCATCTCCAGATACTACTGGTGGCCCACGTTAGCAAAAGATGCCGCAGAATTCGTACAAGCCTGCACCTCGTGCGCGCGCAACAAGACCCCGCGTCAACGTCCCGCAGGTCTTCTCCAACCACTTCCCATTCCGGACATCCCCTGGTCTCACATCGCCATGGATTTTATCACTGATCTTCCGCCTTCACAGGGCAATACCGTCATCTGGGTAGTGGTGGACCGATTTTCGAAGATGGCGCATTTCATTCCGTTGCCTGGATTACCTTCTGCTCCCCTATTGGCAAAGAATTTCCTTAAACACATCTTCCGTCTACATGGGCTCCCAACCCACATTGTCTCCGACAGGGGAGTTCAATTCGTATCGAAATTCTGGAGGGCTCTCTGTAATCAATTAAAGGTGAAATTGGACTTTTCTTCCTCGTATCATCCCCAATCCAATGGCCAAGTGGAGAGGGTAAATCAAACTTTGGGGCTGTATCTACGCCATTTTGTTTCCACTCGCCAGGATGACTGGGTGGACCTGCTGCCCTGGGCAGAGTTTTCTTATAACTTTAAGGACTCTGAATCCACCGGAAAATCTCCTTTCTTTATAGTCTATGGTCGTCATCTCCTTCCTCCTCTGCCTATACTAACGTCCTCCTCGGTACCTGCGGTCGATGACCTTTCGCACCAGTTTTCTTCCATCTGGCATGAAACACAGCATTCACTGGAACAAGCCGTGTCTCGTATGAAAATCCAGGCTGATAAGAAGAGAAGGACTCCTCCTTTATACTCTCCGGGGGATAGGGTATGGCTTTCGGCCAAGTATATTCGTTTTAAAATCCCCAGTTACAAACTAGGACCTCGCTTCTTGGGACCTTTTAGGATCCAACAACGTATCAACCCTGCCTGTTACAAGCTGCATCTGCCACCCTCTCTCCGCATAACCAATTCCTTCCATGTCTCTCTGCTCAAACCGGTGACTGTTAATCGTTTTTCCCCCAAATTATTGGAACCTAAGCCAGTCGCAGGTACTGAAGATACCTTTACGGTCAAAGAGATACTTGCTTCGAAGATCTCCAGAGGAAGACGCTATTTCTTGGTGGATTGGGAGGGCTACGGCCCTGAGGAGAGATCCTGGGAACCGGAAGAAAACATCCTTGATCGGACCCTTATTTCGGACTTCCTTGGTCCTAAGAAGAGGGGGAGACCTAAGGGGGGGGGTACTGTTAGGGCTAGCGCTGCGGAGACGCCTCATGGTGCTTCCAGCCGTCCCTCTCCCGGGGCGAGAGCCGCGCTTCCTCCCCGCGGCTTTCCCCGCCGGGTCTCCCCTAGCCCGAGCGCTGTGTCCCTTCCTGGCAGCGCTCCTCGCTTACCTGGTGTCCTGCCCTCCGTCCGGCGTGGCTGCCGGGGCCTGCGGGCAGCTCCCTCACTTCCTTCTTCCTCCTTGCCTCTCCTGCGCGCACGTCCCCGGCCACTAGGGGGCGCGCGCTGCAATACTGTGGAATTTAAAGGGCCTGTGCATCTCTAATTGATGTCCGGCCGTCCAATCCGGTAATATCACTTCCTTTATATTCTGGCCAGCCCTTCCTCCCTTTGCCGGATTATCGGTGTGTTTCCGTGATTGTCTGTAGTTAAATCTGTGGCTTTTTCGTGTATGACCTCGGCTTACCTTTTTGACCACGAACCTCCGCTGCCTGTCCCGACCTCGGTCTGTCCCTTCGTCTGTGAACCTCCGCTGCCTGTCCCGACCACGGCTTGTCTACTCGCTGCTGAACCCTCGCTGCCTGCCCTGAATCTGGCTACTCACCGTGACCATCGTTTATCTCTGCTGTACAATACCTCGGCAAATTGTGGAACTGTGCCGCCGTTGGGGGGTAGCGACCTGGGAGTCATCAGCCGCACAAGACCAACCTGCTTCGCGGCGGGCTCTGGTGAAAACCGGTGGCTCCTTAGACCCCGCTTCCCTGACGCGGTACTCACCAACAGTTCCGCAGTTCCAGTGGGTCCACGCTTCATTAGTTTCATCCGGTTGTAACAAACATAAAGACTTGGGAACCAGAACAGTGGAAAAATATCAACAATCTCAAGGTTAAAAGTCCAACTGCAGAGGCCTTGATGTTCATTTTTCCTCATTGCACAAAATAATAAAGAAGTTTAGAACCCATGGCACTGTAGCTAATCCTCCTGGACATTAATGGGAGATAAAAATTGATTAAAGTTTGCAAAGCAGAATAGTCCAGATGGTGGATAAGCAGCCCCAATCAAGTTCCAAAGAAATTTGTCCTGCAGACAGGTCCTACAAACTATCCATCAATATTAGAATGAAATCAAACCCTATGATAGGAGACCAAGGAAATGCTGCTGACTGCTGACACAGAGACATAAAAAAACTAGACTGCAGTTTGCCAAAATATATGAGATTTAACTAAAATCCTTCTGGGAAAATGTCTTGTGGACAGATAAGACCAAGACAGGGATTTTTGCAAAATCACCTCATTCTGCTGTTTACTGAAAAGCAATGAGGCCTACAAAGATGTTTTGGGACTGTTTTGCTGCCTCTGTCACTAAGTGTTTTGTTTGTGTTCAAAGCATCATGAAATGTGAGAATTACCAAAGGATTTGGGATCTCATTGTAAAGTTCAGTGATAGAAAGCTGGTCATAGGTAGAGATGAGCGAACTTCTTAAAAATTCGATTCGGGCGATTCGCCGAATTTCTCCAAGAAATGGAGACAGCGCAGCCGGCCTCCCCGCTCCCACCAAGCCCTGAAATTAAAAAAAAAATGTCGGCATGGTGGAAGCGGGGAGGCTGGCTGCGCTGTCAGCAGGCGGCGGAAGCCGGCTTCTGCCACCAGCTGACAGCGCAGCCAGCCTCCCCGCTTCCACCATGCTGTGTGTAGCACAAGCTTACCTAAATGCCGACAGAGGGAGGAGGCACTGGCAGCACTGTCAGCTGAGGCATAAAATGCTGGATAGCTGTAGCTAATCTTGCTAGAAGACACTGCACACACATGGCTAATTAATATTCACTGCACAGGGTCCGGCAGGCTCCAATCATCACCAGCCACGTCATTGGAAAACACACAAGCACATGGCTAATTGATATTCACTTCACTGTGTAAACTAATTTAGGAAGCCCTGATTGGTCTTCAGTCTGTGACGTTTACACAGTGAAGTAAATATCAATTAGCCATGTGCTTGTGTGTTTTCCAATGACGTGGCTGGTGATGATTGGAGCCTGCTGGACCCTGTGCATTGAATATTAATTAGCTATGTGTGTGCAGTGTCTTCTAGCAAGATTAGCTACAGCTATCCAGTGTTTTATGCTCCGCAGGGTATCACCTCTTTGGGTCGACTTGTGGGCCCCCGCTTCTGACTCTTTGGGGGGTTCTCTGCTCCCCAGGCTGCCCTCTCTTTGGGAATATGCATAACATGAGAGTCGGTTAGTTGAATTGCCTCCCGGGTCCCGGACGTTCAAGCCTCTCCCCTCCACAACTCTTCTGGAAAGCAGGCCTGCTTCCATTGGGCTACTCTGCCTGGGGCGCCTCTCTCCTTCCTCCGTGCCACTATCCCCTTCTCCGGATAGGTCCTCTTTCCGCCCCCCCCTCCTCACTGTGCCTCCTTATGTTTTGCTGGGGACTCTGTTCCCATGGGCCGGCTTGCCCCCCATCCCCGGGGCCCCATACTGCTGCGTCTTCCGGCGCCATTATGTGCCTCCCACTGTGGTATGCGGTTTCCCCCAGCCCCGTCTGTGGCCGTGTATAAGGGCTGTCCTCTCCGCTCCGAGGGGCCGCTGTCGCGGGTGCCTGTCTCGCCCCAGCCGCCAAAGGCGAAGCTGCTCGTTGCCTAGGGGGAGGTACCTGCGGCGTTCCGTGGCCGGGCGCCATGTTACTTCTCCCGTCTGCTGCCTCCTCTATCTGCGCTCGGGTCCCCGCCTCTGGTCCTCTCTCCTCTCCCGTCGCGATCCGACCAGCCCTGTCTCTCCTCTCCAGCTGACACTTTGCCGGTGGGTCCTCTCCACTGTCGGACACACTTGATGAAGCCGCCCGAACAGGCGGTCGCCATCTCCACGCCCTCACCGGCCAGCCGTCCCTCGGATCCTCCCTTCTCGCCGCCGCACCAGGTATTTCCTGCTTTCCAATTCTTCTCCTTCTGTCGCTGCTTCTTTCCTGTCATCTTGCAAACGTTCTTTTTTCTTTCTTTTCCTGTAATTGTCGCTTTAATTGCCCGTGGGGGACCGGAGCTCAGGAACTCACTTCCTCTTCATCCACGCGCTAGGCCACGCCCCCCTTCCGCCGCCCGCATGCCGGCATTTTTTTTTTTAAATTTCAGAACCACAAAAAATTCGGGTTCGTGCTGAATGGAATTTTCCCTGAAATTCGGTGCAAATTCAGGTTCGTTAGAACCGATTCGCTCATCCCTAGTCATAGGTCTACCAGCAGGACAATGACCCCAAACATAATTCAAGAAGCCCTCAGAAATAAGTGGAAACAAACTGTTGGAAAGTTCTGAACTAGCCAGCAATGAGTGTATATTTAAATCCCATTGAACCCTCGTGGACAGATTTTAAAATTGCTATTGGGAGAAGGCACCCTTCAAATTTTAGAAACCTGGAGCTGTTTGCAAAAGAAGAGTGGGCCAAAACTCCAGTTGAGAAGGGTAAGATGATTGTTGATGGTTATAGGAAGCGGCTAATTTCAGTTTTTCTGTTGTTCCAATACACACAAAGGACACAAACATATGTATAACAAACATGTAATTACAAACTTCTGAGAGAAATATCTTATCTTCTGGAAACATTTCCGGCGTGCCAACTTTTATGGTCATAACTGTTTATTATATATGATACCTCATAGCATGCACATAGGATGCACAACCTGTGGCCCGGGGGCAACACACTTCCTTCATTTGCGGCCCCTAGCACCCCTAAGGAGTTAGCGAGCAGAGCTTTCCTTGCAGTGCAAGCAGCTGACAGCTAGAGAGGTGTGTGTCTCTAATTTTCGAAGCAGAAAGTGGGTCACCAATAAACCTCTCTGTAGAGATAGGTGATACACATGTGCTACTGGAGTGTTGTTTGTGCTGGCTGTGTCTGGAGATGCCCAAGCAGATGCATCCCGCTTTTGCCTACCTCTTTCCTCCTTACTTGTGTTCATTTCACCTCTGACTACTTTTACTCACCTCTTTCCACCTTGTCCCATCTTACTTCCACTCCCCTCACCTCTACCTATCTCTTTCCACCTCTTACCACCTCAGATCTGTATTCTGCTGCATACAGTTGGTGCTGGTGAACTAAAACCAAGGTTTTAACACAATGCAGGTGGTGGCTTAAATGGATCATAAATAAATGCTCTGACGTGTTAGTGTTTATCAGGTTTTTATGTTAAAGGAACTATAAACCTAACATCAATAACAAGGTAGCTAGCAGCTCATCTAATACCAGTCCCATGTGCCCATCCTCCATTTCCTGCAGTGCCTGGTAGAAGCCATAGCAGGGCTCCACATTTTTCTCTACTTTCAATTTCATTTCTCCAGGACCACACAAAAAAAAAGTGGACTAACAACCACTCTGGAGCTCTCTGTGCAAGCAAGCATGGCAAGCCACAGTGGTCCCACAGCTGTCTTTGACCACAGCAGAGCTTGTTCATAACTCATAAAGCTGCCTGAGGTCTGGTCCCACAGAGCATAAGGTGGGAGGATGTTAGTGTGAGCCTGTACAAGAACTTTAGGATTACTGTGAAACACCTATGCATCTGCCAAGAGACATTTGGAAAAAGACAGGCAGGGGATCCAAAGGCCCAATGGTGTTTGAAAAAGAATGATTTTTTTCTGTGTAGTGTTTGGTTATAACTTGAATCCAAAAAGGTATCCAGCACTTTTATATTTGGTGCAGGGAGGCTGTGCTGAATACCTTTTTGAATTCAATTTATCTGTGTTTGGAATGACATTATTGTTTCCGTGCATAGCTTATACCCTGTTTAATATGGATCAAGCATTGGAGCTCCATGGATTTACACAGTCCAGTTTTGAAGTAATGTCTGGTTGGTTATAACTGTTTAAATATGAAGGAAAAATACAAATCACCCCTATACAGTACATTGCTGGGAAGGCTACATTAGTACTAATATTAATGTACAAATTAAAAGCTAGGCACACCATAGGTAAGCTGTCATACATTTATCCAGCTGGCCTCTGTTATATTAACTACTGTATGTCACACTGTTTATATATCACCATAAGAGTAAATATATCATCATATCATAGCATTGTATCATAGAGTAATTAATTCAGCAAATGTCTGTACTCTCTTCTCTTCAGAAACTTTTTGATGAAAACTGGCACCAAATTCGAATATTGGTAACGGAAACAGATGCAACTTTGTATATAGATGACCAAGAAATTGAAGCAAAAACGTTACATCCAGCTTTAGGCATCTTAATCAGTGGCAAAACTCAAATTGGAAAATACCCTGGTAGAGAAGAATCTGTCCAGGTAAATGACATAAAATAGCTTGTAGGTGCAACAATTTAGCTGATATATTCTAGTTTTGTCCTTTCATTTTGGTTGAAATTTTTTGAGATCACCAATTGGCTGATCTCAAAAGTGCTGTAATGACAAGGTGTAGCCGTCTGGCTGCATCCCTGGCTTTCTCTTCCAGGGTGTACAGCTACAGAGAAGCCTGGGATGTGCCGAGTGGTGAACACAGCACCGTGGGAGGCCCCCGGGGGTTTCACACAGCGGGGCATCCTGCTATAGGATGCCACAGGGCAGGCTAGTGGTGAGCCTGGGATCTTTTTGATTTCATATTTTGCTGCATATTTTCATCCACTTAAAACATGTGCATGTTTTCCTTTAATGAAAATAAACCTGTAAAAGATACTGGATTCCCTAAACGTAATCAAGTCATCAAGACATCAAGAGAAAATTATTTGAAGATGGGTAAAAGGCCTGTAGATTTGCTCTTTGTTGTTGAAAACACCATGCTCCCCATGGCCCTTAGAAAAAGGTTATACATGCCTATGAGTATGGGATGTCATTATATTCTGCATACAAATTGACATCAATCCACTGTGCAAATAATCAAATAATCATGTACAAGTGGAGAACATTCAAACTAGTTTGAACACCTAGGTAAGGCAATAATATGTAGAGTGGAATAGAATTATGTAATGGACAGTTGAAATAAAGTCACATGTTGTTGGCCTCAGTACCAGAAGACATGCTTGATGAAAACTGCAGACAGTTTTTCACCATCTGTCAAGTATAGAGATTGAAATATTATACTTTGAGACTTTGCTGCATTTTAGCCACTATTAGGTATGAGCGAATCGAATCTGATGAATGAATTTGTTACGAAATTCAGAAAAACAATCGATTCACACCGAATCCAAATATTGCCATAATTTGATCGAGCAAATCGCTTCCTTAACTCCATTTAGTGTGGTCCCGGCCATCTAAAATGGCGGATCCACATGTCAGGTCATGAAGCAAGGAATCCTGGGAAGGCGGCAAGGCAGGATGACGCTGAATCACTTGTAGCATGCAGCCTATCAGCAGCCAGCCACCCCGGTGATGTCACAGCCCTATACAATCGGTGGCTATCTTGCAACCAGTCACTTCAGTGTTGTATTGCAGCAAGAGCGGGACAGAGCGAGTGACAGCGACAGGGAGAGAGAGACAGGGAGAGAAAGACAGAGTGGCAGTGCAGAGCAAAAGCGATTCACCAAAGGGACAATGTGCAACAGTGGCGATTCAGGTGTCAGACAATTTCAAGCAGTGAAGCAGTGATGGGGAAGGGAGAACGTTTAAGACAGAGTGGCAGTGTGCACTGTGCAGCAAAAGCGATTCACCACAGGGACAGTGTGTACAGCAGCAGCAGCAATTCATGTGTCAGCTGAGTTATAGCATAGTGACAAGGACGGGAGAGGGATTGGGAGACAGTGTGCAGCAGCACTGGTATGTACAACTCAAAAGGCTTTTTTTTCACAGAAGCTAATAGTAGCCAGCCAGTTAGTGTGAGCAGAACACTAAAAGCATCCTGTATTAAGTGTAACCTGTGTGCACATGAAAATGGTGTACCAATTTGTTCCTGTTCATTTAACTGCCCTCATCAGAGCATACCACATAAGTACATTTGAGAGTTTAAGCATTTGTTGTATGTTAAAGTGTTGATGGCCTAGTTAGTGTGAAAGGCCATACAAAATTACACATCTGCCCAAAAGTACTCACCTCTTGCTGTACCAAAATACAGTTTTAAGCCTCCTGGAGCGCATTGAACTGCCCTCATCAGTGCACATCACATAGCGCATTTGAGAGTTGCACCATACTTTTCCTGTTAAAGTCTTCAGGGCCAAGTTACTGTCAAAGGCCAGACATAAGGCCTGATTCAGAGCCTCCTCAAAGCCGTGTCGTATATGGGCCGTTCTGTGTATTATACACTTTTTTCCCGTATGCATATGAGCTTACGCATGATTCAGAGCCTCCATCAGAAGCCTTCCGTTTAATGTTCGTAGCAGCATAAGCCAACAAGGATGGCATTTTCTGCCTCTCGTTGCGTCCTTGACAGGACGAGGGTAACATATACGTTACCCCGTAAACCTCGTATACTACCATTTTTCAGCGTTTTTGAACGTAGCTTCCCACGAAGATTTTCCATGTCCCGTTAGATTCTGCATGCATCTTCCTCCCAATATACGTCCAAACGTTCTCCTGTCCGTCATGCTTACCTAATGTACTTCATGTTCTTAGTATTTTTTGTTTCCTTCTTGATTTCTTCTGGTGTTTGTTTTTTTTGCCCTGTGTTTAAAAATACCTGTCTAAATAGTGTCTAACTTAAACTAAAATAAACAGGAAACATGGTTAAGTTTAACAGCATTTATTAGCTATAATTTTTTTTAAAAAATGGTCTTTTGCCTTGTGTGTTTTGCAAATGTGTTTTTTTTTACAAAATATATTACTAAAATTTAGAAAAATATTATTATATTAAACCAAGTGGCGGGCCCCAGGATTCTAGTCTTCACTGGTGCCCATGGAAGCAGCAAGCTCCTGGATGTCGCCCACCAGCCGATCACGTCGCGGTCAGCTTTTGAAGTCTCTCCTGTGGTTTTTCTGTGTAAAGGAAGCAATAATTACATATTGGAAAATACATGTTTGCTAGCGGTGGAATGCAATTTTATTAATGTTCAGGCAAAGGGATGAGGCCATAGGTCATTATGCTAATGTATTAGGCTAGGGATGAGGCCATAGGTCATTATGATAATGTATTTGGCTAGGGATGATGCCATAGGTCATTATGCTAATGTATTATCCTAGGGATGAGGCCCTAGGTCATTATGCTAATGTATTAGGCTAGGGATGAGGCCATAGGTCATTATGTTAATGTATTAGGCTAAGGCTAAGGCCATAGGTTATTATGAAAATATATTAGGCTTAACTTTTTAAAGACCTGTGAACGAAGCTATGTTATAGGTAATAAAATAAGTAGTCTTCAGACTTACCAGGCTGGTGGGCGACCTATGCTTGGGGGACCAGCATTCTCTCTGGGGCCTGCCGCTGAACAGGATCTGAGGCTGTTGAGGAAGGAAAAATATGTTTACTTGTAATGTCAGATTAGGTGAAGGCAACATTTGTTTCATAATGTCTGTGTGACAACACACACCTTCGCCATGCACCTCAGGGTCGTAATCTGGTGGCCCCTCCAAAGGACGCTCTCCACCCGCTACATCGTCATCTAAAAGAATAGAAGCAGGGAATGAGTGTGTGTTGACAGTGGATGTACCTGTGTGTGCTTCAGTCAGACAAACATACCGGAGTGTTGTGGCCCCGGCATCTGGTACGACTCCCTGGCGAGCCGCTGTTGCTCCTCCTCTGTAGACAGGTCAAGTGGCTGCTCGGAGCCACCTACAGAGGAGGGGGAGGACCTTGGCCCTGAAGACGTACCACCCTCACTAGGCCCAGATCCATCCCGCACTGGCCGGACTGCTCGCCTCCGGGCGGGTCTTTTTTTGTAATCCCATTCGCTCACTAGAAGAGAATAGCATTCATAAACAGAGGCCTAACTAAGGGCTTTTGGATATCTTATAAGTAATAGTCACGTACTTGGGAAATGTTGGGCAAAGAATCGCCGTACCCGGGGCCTCTTCCTTCTCTTTAGGTCCGACCAGTGTTGGATGATCTGGGTAAACGTGAAGGTAGTGCCGCTGTCGCCTGCTATTTTGGCCACGATCTTCAGGGTCAACGTCCTCTTCTGGAAATTATTCACCAGGTAGTCGTACCTGGCCTCCATCATCATCTAAAAGATACAAGTGAAACACATTTGATTAATGAAAATATCATACAAATCACAATCACAGTTAGAGCAGGTTGCTAACTTGCAGTCCGCATTACATTTCTAGCCTTCAGCTATCCTTCTAGATTCCATTTTGTTGTTGCGCACATGTGCTCACTAACTTTTGGTTGGCACTGCGTTTATTTTCAAATTGTGCCCCCACTGTTTGGCCCTGCGCTGTCTAATCGCATATGCATGCATTTCACCAGCAAATCTACGGCCTGAACCCACACTTATGAGCATAATGGTATCCTGTTGCTCGCGAGTGAGGAGCGTGGGTGCCATCTTGATTGCCTGGATCAGCAGATATGTTGCGCCCCAGCGGTTTCCGGGATGCGCATGTCTGTACGCACGCTTACGCGTAAGCGTCATACACAGTCAAAACTATTTAAAGAGTACTTGGAGAAACAGCTGAGCGTCTTTACAGATATCGATATGCCTGCCAAGAAAGGTAGCCGCAAGACCCCCCAAGTCCCATGAACGCCATGAGCGTCATGTTGAATGGCAGGAAAAACCCTCCTCGAGGCCTGCAACTAGGTCCCACAAAACCACTGGCCACTCGCATTCGACCAGAACATCCAGTCGCCACATTAAGGATCCAGTGAAACACACTCCAGGCACCTCCAGATATGCCCCATCTCGGAAGGCGAAGGAGACATCCTCAAGCAAGTATGCTCCCCGGCTCACAACATCCCAAACACAAAGGAGCACTACTAGTAAGGGCAAGGGTAAGCCTCATCCTATAACCCCTAGCCCCCCATCCACACCCTCTCCTGCTCCTTCCCAATGTCAGGAAATCTAACGTGGATAGCCCTGAGTCATCGGGCAGCTCATTGGCAGTAACTTCTTTGGACAACCAGCTGATGACAACCAGCCCCCATGCAAGTCCAGCCCAATCCATGTTAAGCGAAATGTTTGGCTATTCTACGCCTGCAATTCACCCATGAATGTCACCCAATATTCCTCCCACCCATGAAAAGCCATCCAGGCCAACATTAGGGCGAAACCTGCGGCGTGGCACGTTGAGCAGACGCTTTAGTGAGCCCCAAAGCATGGCGTTGGCAAGTGGAGTTTCGGAGCACTTTCATGAGCTGTATGGCAGAAATTCAAAAGCCACCAGCAAGGTACGCACGAAGCAAATCTGGGAGGAGATCACCAGACAGCTCAATTGTGTGGGGAGGGAAAGGAAAGATGTAGAACAGATCCAGCAGATATTTTCTGACCTCAAATATGCAGTGAGACAGAAGAGGAATAAGCAAAGGCAGCACGGGTACATATGGGTGTGGGAGTTGGGGGGGTTGTTGTTGTGGCAAACCTTGTAATTAATTTTGTAATTTTTCTTTTAAGGTTGCAAACAAGAGGAGGATTCTGACCTAAACTACAGTACACCGCAGCCGAGGAGCTTGTTCCCGGACTTATACACCCCTCGGCATTTCAGGGCTTATCTGGGGCCCTAGACACTGACAACTATGAAATGTCAGAAGGTTTGTATTTTACATTTGGCTAAGAGAATTTTAAAAACAAATCCTTGACACACACAGAGCCATAGCTAGGTGGGCGCTGGGGGGGGGGGGTATGCTCACAGGGTACAGCAGTTCAGGGTGGTGCCAAAGGGTGTATGTAAAACCGGTGGTGGAGTCCATTGAGAAACTTAGGTCCGGGTGCATTAAAGCCTAGCTACTCCTATGTGTACCAAAGGTATGTTTATGTGTTAACTTGCCTTTACTGTTCCAGCTCCTCAAAATACTCAAGCGACTGCGCAACCCTCAACCTGTTTGCCTGCTGCCACCAAGTCCCACCAGCCATTACAAACATATTCTACATAGGACCAGCTTTTCTGGTAAGTGCAATGTGCAATAATTGGTGATGCATGTAAATTAAGATGACTACTTCGGCACACATATATTTGGGCAACTATCTTACACAGTTTATTTTTGATATTCCTACAGACACCACCCCTAATGGATGCAATACACCATCTGGAGGAGGACGCGAACATTACCATGGCCCCACGAATGCCAACCCAGCATCATCATGTGCCACTGCCCCAGCAGCAGCCACCCACAAATCCTCTGCAGCAGAGTCAAACATGCCCTCTGCCGGCAGACCAGCATGGCCAGCAGCAAGAGACACAACCAACTGTCCCATGTGCTACCTCTGCTGCAGAGGATTTGCCTACTACATCTGCTCTTGTTGCTAGGCCTAGACCTCCAGCATCTGCATGTGCCCAAACCCGGGGAAGTGGAGGAAGCCCTCAGGCACGTCGCTATGTCAGCCAGATGAGGCGTGTGCATATTCTGGAGACAGTGTGGCGGAATGACAGCTGCAACTTTCGGACAGTGAACCTAAGATTAAGAGAGGAACTGGCAGCACATTTAGTAAACTTCAATAACAACTTCAACACCCTGCTTGATGAAATTATGACTAGAAACAGGCAGACAGGCATAGGGAGGCTATGCTTGAGCAGTGGCAGATGATGAATGCCACCCAAGCCCAGATGTTGGCCATCCTCCAAACGCAACAAAATCCTTAAAATGTCAATCCAGCAGATTTACATTTATCCTTGTATTTCATTCAACATCTTTCCTCAACATTCCCACACAATTGACCTGTCTGGTGATCTACAACCATATTTGGCCCTTTGTGCTTAGCCTGGTGGTTTTAGAATTTCACCCATAAAGCTCATGATAGTGCTCAGAAACTCCACTTGCCCATGCCATATTTATTGGCTTAGTATAGCGCCCGCTCAAACTCATACACAGCAGGTTTATGTCTAATGAGATCCTGGCAACATAATCGTGGGTGGGTGGAATATTTGTTAATGTTCTTGGGTGACTAACACCCCATTAGTAGCTCCAACTTGGGCTCTTAAAGTATTGTGTTGGAGTTGCTTGTGGGCTGGGTGTCATAGGCTGGCTGGCCCTTTAACTTGCAGCCGTTGAGCTGCACGGTGACTTAGGGCTGGCTACATTGTAATGCAGAAATAGGCCACGAGCTGCAGAGGGTGTGGTTTTTTGGCCCTAGGGATTCCCGCCCTCATGGTCCCCTTGCCCTTAATAATCATGCTCCCTAGGGGTCAGAATGTTGGACATCAAGCCTGTGTGAAATTTAGAGGGGCCAAGATTGTGGCCCAATGCATTCTTCCTTGGCCTACTGGATGCCCGCGTAGGCTGCGATTGACCTTCAACCCCTAATTTCTACATTGACACATGATTTTTGTTCCTGAGTTTGTTCTGTGCTGTGTTATTATTACCCATGTCATAAATATTTTATTTAACAAATTAAGTTTATTGTGGCATCAAATATTTGCTGATTAAAATGCATTTCAGTCAAACCTGTACTAAAGTTTTTATGGCTACATTAGGATGTATTGATAAGCAAATGAAAGTGTACATGTCTACACACATGTGTGTACACATATCTTGGTTTAGTGACAAATCTATATTAGATCTAATGACAACCACATAGATTTGTTTCTCTTGGTCTATTGATTTAAAAAAAACAATTTTTTTTAATACAAAAAACAAAAACAAATTTTGGTTAAAAAACAAAAAACACATTTTGGTTAAAAAAAAAACAAGAAAACAAAAAAAACAAACAAAACTTGGGTAAAAAAACAAACAAAATTTGGCAAAAAAAACCCCCAAAATTTGGGCAAAAAAAACAAAAAAAAACAAAATTTGGTTAAAAAAAAACAACCTTTGGGAAAAAAACAAACAAAAATCCCAACCTTTGGAACAAAAAAAAAACAAAACAGTAAAAAAAACAAACAAAAAAAAAATCCAGAAAAAAATTACTCAAAAAAAGAAATCAAATGATCCCAGACGGCTTGACCAGAAGCACTCTGGGTACCCTCATATAATTCATCTGGAATATCCATGGTGGCTGGAGAGGGTGACTATTCAACCTACCGGGGGACCTGCTGCATTAACGCAAAGTTATGTAGGACACACCAAGCCGCAACAAGACTTAATCACCTTGTTGGGGTCATACTGCCGGGCACCCCTGATATGATCCAGGCATCTAAACCTGGTTTTAAGCAGGCCAAAGGCCCTCTCCACCACAGCCCTGGTCTTGCGATGTGCCCTGTTATAACCCTCCTGGGCCTGAGTCTGAGGGCGCAGGACGGGGGTCATCAGCCATGGCAGTAGTGGGTATCCCAAATCCCCTGAAAACCCCCCAAAAAATTAGGGTCCACTTGTTCGCTACATTGTATATCATGTCATCAGAGGAAAAGAACATCCATATTTTGAGACAGTTTATGCAAATAAATTAATAGTCATACATTGAAAGGCTCATGCAATTTTTTCACAAAACTTGCCCAGTAGCCAGCCACCAGACAATTCTCCTGATTGAAAACAACCATACAGGCTCGAATTTCTCAGGATATATGCGTTGTGGGTGGATCCGGGAAAGCCAGCCATCACACTAAGGAAGCAAAGGTCTGGGGCAACCATAGGTTGGGCATTTATGGAATGGCCCAGCTTCCTGTTCCTGTAAGAGCAGAAATACAGGTCATTAGTACACTAAAACTATCCCCACATTTAACTCAAGACACTACACAAAATAAGGTATCCTTATTGTTAAAGTGTATATTGAACAGTTACAAACCCAAACAATTATAAAAGAAAAACTAAAAAAATAGGACAGTCGGATTGTAATCTGGTATACAGGATAAGCACTAATTACGGTATGCATGTAAACATTTTTTAAGGCCTACATTGAAATGATTAGTTAAGGTATGCATGAAAATATTTATTTAAGGCATACATTGAAATGATTAGTTAAGGTATGCATGAAAATATTTATTTAAGGCATACATTGAAATGATTAGTTAAGGTATGCATTAAGATATTTATTTAAGGCATACATTGAAATGATTAGTTAAGGTATGCATTAAAATATTTATTTAAGGCATACATTGAAATGATTAATTAAGGTATGCATGAAAATGATTGATTTCTATAGACATTACAAGATACTGAGAATAAATAAACAAACCTAAATAGATATTCCTCATCGGCTGGGGGAACCAATGCAACATGGGTACAATCGATCGCACCCATGACGTTGGGCATGTCGGCTACATTAAAAAAGCCCAACTTAACCGCATTCCAGACTAACATGTTGTCTGGGAAATAGATGTATTTTTGACACAGGGTAGCCATGCCATCCAAAAACTTGGTTAGTGTGCGGCTCAGCGTAGGCTGGGACATCACCACGGAAAGGGCACCCAGCCTCTGGAATGAGCCGTTCGCCAAAAATTGCAGGCAGCCAAGCATCTTGGTCATACTGGCAGTTGCATGCCCCTTCCTTGTGGTATGGGCTAACCATGGCCGCAGCTCACTATACAAATTATGGAGGGAAACGCGGTTAATGCGGGTCAGCTCGAACAGCTCAATGTCATGCATGCGATCGATGTCCATGCATGCGCGATGTGATCGGGCTTCTGCCATGGTGATGCACAGCAAGCCATTCAGCTGCAGGCGCTCATACTCCTCCACGTTCTCCTCAAACATGTTAACAGCTTGCTTTCACCTACAAAATGACCCCGTAAGTTGAGCGGAAGTAAACCCGTTTTATTGAGTGGCTTGTCATCGGCAATCAAGGCTCAGAATCACCCAGCAGCCCATACCAATCATGTAAGTTGGCCGATATAACGGCAAATTGCCGATAAACATACGCTTTTCGAACGCGTGTATACGTGTTAGCGTAAACGCATATACGCATGGAAAAAGTAATGTACAAGCCAAAAAAGCATGTAAAAACTCACAAAATATACACAGACACATACAAAAGTGCATGTGTAAGAGGCTCTAAATCAGGGCTATAGCTACACACCTGCTGCTGTTGTCGACAAATCCTGTTTTAAGCATAGTGTAGCATATTGTCCTCCCCTCAAGTATGACAGGCAAAGAAGTTCCAGAGGCCTAAATCCATCAGGCAGAGGTCGCAGCAGACTAGGCGCGAGTGGCAGCAGAAGTCACAGTGAGAGGCCTGATCTCCCGATATCAGCTGGCGGTCATGTCTTGATCACCACCCATCTGCCTTATTGATTGGTTAACATGGTCATCCACTTCATTACAAGTGACATCTGACACCCCCAATCAACTGTCTGTGGCTTCCTTAGGCATAACCCTCAGTTGGCATGGCCTGGGAGAAGGCCTCCCATTACCCCTGTCCTATGCTGTTCCCTCCCCCAGCGAATTATCTTATGCTTTGGGTTCAGCTCCAGTATTCAGTGAGGACTATCTGATAGAGGGCAGTAAGCAGCTACTGCCCAGCCAAGAAGTGGAGGAGACATCTGCAGCTTCCTCCGCTAGAGGGGCAAGTAGTGATGAGGAGAGTGGGGTGGGAGGTGGTGTTGCGAGCATTCCGGCTCCTATAGCAGATCTTGTTTAAGAACCTCTGGAGAACCTCAGTGACATGCAGACACAACTTGATGATGAAATCCAGGTGCAGAACTGGCTTCATCATCATCAGGAGAAGAGGGTTGCAGGTTGCCATTGAGTCAGCAGCTGAGGCAGCAAAGTGTGAGCATGGTTGGCAGTCAGCATGGTGGCAGAAGTGAAAAAAGACGCTGACATAGGTCACCCAATACCTAAGTGCAATAAAGAAAGCTCATTAGTAGCGTTCATTGCAGCGACTGCCAATGTAGTACACAGCAAAGCGCCAGATCAGATGCTAAAGTCGGTGCTCCAAAGCTGGCACCATAGCCACAAAAATGATGTTAACAGATGCACATCATAAATAAGGCACAATTCACAACGTTAATGTGATTTATTAGTATGGCACAATCAAGTACTTATGAAGCTTGCAGTTACTAAAAATCAAAATGAGATCATACAAAAGGTAGCAGAGGGAAGATCATGTTCCTATTGTGTTGTGTTTATACACACATGCACACATATACATTGGTAAAAAATAAACTGTACATAGACATGGCCATTCATGTATACATCCCTTTAGCAATCGCTAAATCTATGAAATCCAGATATATGTAGCCTGCATATAAAGTTTATAGTAGTGGCTTTGTGGATGCTTACATTTTGGCAGGCAGATATTATCAAATTATGTTCATTATTTGAGAACTTTTTACTGAAAAAAATGAATAATAAGTAGCCGGAAGCTTATTGTAACTATTTTGAGCCATAACATTTCTAAACATATGTGAGCACTTGACTATGCCATTGAAAACCACAATTCTGTAAGTGATAGCCTCTGGGTTCCATTTAAGGGATTTGTAGGCTTGTAAAATACACAGTTTTTTTTATTCTGGAAATGTATTTTAGGTGTCATGTATTCTTACTCATGTATGTAATGTTTGAAAGCCCTTACTGGTTTACAGGGTTTTCACTTATTCCTAAATCATTATTTAAATCAGACCAACACCCATTTAACACCTAATAGGCGTTAGTTTATGCTGTACTCAGTACGGGGGGAGTATCCTGATTACCAGTGCTGTTTGTGTTACCTTCCTTTTTGCAGCACCTGTTCAGATAATACTATATAGTTCAGAATTAAGCAAGAACGTGTCTGTGTCTTTCTAACTAGTCTCAGATATGTATTGGGAGAATCTGTGCAGGACAGGCTTCCCCTTGTTCTTTTTTTCCTTACATTTCCCGCCACACCAGCTCTACATTGACTGCTAGGTACAGAGACAGCAGCACTGCGAGTAAAATTGCACTGGGAGTTTTAAGATGCACTGAACAATGTAAGAAGCAAGACAGGAGTCTTGTTGTTACATTGTAAAAAAAACAGCCAACTCCCTGCTGTGTTATATTGTAAACTGCCAGGCTCCAACAGTCACAATAGTGCTAATTCAGCACCATGAGAATTTTTTCAAAAATGTTTCAAGAAAGTGAGAAAAAATTCTCACGGTGCTGAACCAGCTAACTCCATTGTGTTGCTTCTAAAATGTTGTATATGTATTTCTACCTGGTTCAGGACGGTCTCCATGAGACAGGTGACCACAGCAGCAGGAGCTTCATATAGGAGATGTATTTGATGATGGGGTTTAGGTCTCAATCCCAAAAAGTACTGTAATCAGTACAGGGGGGGGGGGGTATCCCAAAAAAGTACCAGTCTTGAAAATAGTATAGTTAACTGGTGGATTGAGGACAGAAGATGGGGGGGTATGTTTAAAGTAGACCTATACCCTCCTGGGACTGACTATTGGGTGTACTGTAGGTTTGCTTTAAACTTTGTACGTTAATTTAAACCTTTAGATAGTATCTGTCTCTTTTGTGTCAGCCCTAACCTGATGAAATCTTTGTTCTAATCTAGTCTGATCTTGTTTTACTTACACATATAGTATGATTTTGTCTCATATAATTATGCTAGATTTCTTCATGACAGAGTAACAACTAAAATGCACTCATAGTCAGTCTCATGTCTGGCCAAACCACACTTTGTAGAAGCTTGAACACAGTCACCACAGCTCTAATGAATGTGCTTAATAAGATTATTCAAACCATACAATGGTTTTCCATGTTTTTCCTTAAGTAGTAACAAAGACTGAGCTTAAATATAGTGTACAGTAAATAAGGAAATATGGTTTAAATTACATAGTATTGCATTGAGAGAGCAGAAAGAAACAAACCAGGACAGAACATTTTGTTCATAATGTTACACATTATCCCCAGACTACTTGAAATACAAAGATATTGGGGGTAATCCAAACAATCTGAAAGGCTTGGCTCACTTTGATTTTTTTTGGTACCTGTGAGTTTGGAGAGCCTTTCTTACTCAACAGCACAGTGCTATTTTTCATTTAACTCTGCAATATATTTTCTATTAGTTAAAATAAGCATTAACTTATTGGTTAATAGGGAATAGGGATGCCATGCAAGCTGCAACCTGATTAGTCTGGGTTGTCAGTGGTCCCCCCATTGGGCTCTACTGGTCCTCAGAACCTAACACTGTCCACAAGGCAGCAAAGGGGGGTATCAGTGGGTGCCACTGAGACTGGAGTCTGTCATCTCTATGATTCAATCAGGGGTTCCCAACCAGTTCTCAAGTGGTGGTCTTTATGGGTTGGCAGTTATCAAAAATACATGAAAATCCACAAAATCCACTCAAGAAGAGTTTCAAGGAGTACAGATTAGTCTGCAGCCTTGTCAAGTACCACCTAACAGACTGAGAACCCCTGTTCTAGATGCTCATAGCAGACCAAAAATAAAAAAAGCAAGTTCAGTATATTGCACCCCTAAAGCCCCAGTCTGGTAATCAGTGACATAAACTATTTGAGAGGGCTTAACTCTATGCATATGTTATGGAAGAGCGGGCAAATTGTAAGCTGCATAACTGCATGGTAGCGGCCATCTTGCCACATACATAAGTCCAACTTAAATAAAAACCCAATCCCACAGTCAATATTGCAGCACATATCGTTGCAATCCTCCTTTATTTCAAATAAGAAGCCACCAGCTGTGATGACTCCTTTCTCTGCTGCACAGCTAACAGAATGATATCATTTTATAAGATACATAATGTATGCACTGTCTGAATGGAAGGGTGGTAAATCCAGGGAATCCATGAGTCCATGGTGAAAAGTGTTAAAGAAATATTGTTGCAAGTTTCCCTTCACACACATGATCTCTCTAGCAGCTAGTTATTCAGTTTGTGTGTGTGTGTGTGTGTGTGTGTGTGTGTGTGTTTATATAACATTGTACACACACTGTCCGTGTTTATGGAAGGACCTGCACATTATTTTTGATTTCTCAATGTCTCTAATCAGCAATTCATATTCAGACATGGTTCATACATTGTCACTTTTGCATTTCTTTCTTTATTACTTTACACATTTAGGTATCAATATGCTTTGCATGCTTTCTGATATTCTGGTTATTATTACCATGTTTCATTATGTGAAAGCTCCATGCTGTGTACAGAAACGTATGCTGGACAGACGTTTTAATAATATTTACTGTACTTACATTTTCTCTTTCAAATCAGTTTTTTTATGTTGTCTGTATTGCTTTGGCATTCTTGTTCTTAAATTGTTGGAGATCCTTACTCGTATCAGTGAGAGAAAGGCAGAGGCCCCTCATAGCACAGGGAAAACATTTTGGCAGGCTGAAGTGTTCTCTGGAAGCATTCTTATGTGCAAGTTACATGGCAAGGGCACACATGGCAGTTCACTACTCATGACAGTGCAGTATAATAATTATTCTACATTAGACAAACTGCTAAAAAAATTATATATATATATATATATTCTTGTTAAGAGGGTCTGTGAATAAGAAAGACAGCTTCCATCCTTTGATAACAGTGACCACTTCTTGACCTCCAGGCTGCACACAATTCCTATGAATCTTATGTCACTTACAGTAAATCTAAAGAGGCCCCTTATGCCTGGGAATCAGAGAACAGATGCTGTCATCAGAAGACAGACATAGATCCTAAATCACATATTCTTTCAACTGGTTGGTAAACCAAACGGATGACATTAACATCTGTTTTCATTTATCACAGTTTTTTCTCAGTGTCTACTGCATAGCAATCATTAGTGTTTTAGTCTTAAAATGATAATACAACATTTGAAGCAACCATCCTGCTGACAGCATTGACCTATTATTTCAATTATTTTCAGAGATTTGCAGCATCTTGATTTGTCTTATAACATTACCACATCTATAATCCAGGACAATTTTGAGTTTACTACAGTCTTTCCCCAGCAAGCACGATGGTGTGAGTGTTTAAGATTAAACATAGGGCATGACGCCGGCCACTCCGTGTGCAGAGTAAGTGAGTGGGCAGCATGCTTATACTCTGATACAACCCCTGCTGCTGCACAACTCTCTCCAAGTCCCCAATCACATTAGCCTACCATGTGCTTCAGATGGAGAGTAGGGTACAGTAAGTCTTTTATTGCTTTATTAATGTAGCTAAGCCATTAAAAGGTCCCAATAGGGGTAGATCCAGTTTCACAAATGTAGAAAATATCTGTACTTTTTGGTTACTAGTTCCCCTCTTCTGAAACCTCAGTTGGGATAATAAAAATGCGCTTGTGTTGTTTTTGGAATCGACTCAAAGCCATGATGTGTGTAGGATAGGCCCATGGGGGATAAATTGAGCAGAAATATTACTGTATAATTAACTATTTTTTTTAAAGATGACTGGTATGACTAATCTTACCAAGATGTGAATTGTTAGTTGTTGCTTTCCCTTCTCTGACTGTGAAGTCTTCCTTTTATTTTAGTTTAGCAGACAATCATATTGAACAATGATATTTGTGTTTTACAGTTCACCCTTCAAAAACTGAGAATATATTGTGATCCAGAACAGAACAAACGCGAGACAGCTTGTGAGATTCCTGGAATGGTAAGGGTGTGTTTTGTAATGAACATGAATAACTTTTATTTGATTTTAAAGGGCTATTTAATTTAATGTTATTGCAGTTAATTTTAAAGCTTTGGGTCTGGTGAGCTGAAGGTCACTAAACGTATAAGTTTCCCTAAATCAGACCATCAGCATGATTTAATGAAAGGCCCAAACCCTCAAAAAACGATTCCCCAGCATCTAAAATTAATATATCTCATGTTTTTAGTCGCTTACTTATTATTCTTTCCCCCACCAGGCTGCAACTGCAGGGGGCAGGGTTATAGCTGTGCTTTGCTCAGACAGAGCAGAGCTGGGGTCAGGGAAAGGACAGCAATCCCATAATGCAGAGCAACACAGTCAGAAGACACCTTCTGTTTGCAGGCTGCCTGATGCTCCATGAGCCGCCATCTTGGATGTTTAAAGGCTCATTACATGCAGTAGATGCAGGTAGGATGATTTTTAATGTAAGCAATCTTTATGTACAGGGTGTGGGAAACATATAAGATATGCTCTTATTCAGGGTGAAGGTCTGCTTTAAAGCCAAACTAAACAAAAAAAGTTACTAAGCTAGGCAGTACAAAGAACAAAAAAAAAAAAAAAAAACACAACCACCAAGCCATAGCTAGAAAGAATACAGCCCAGCTAGTGAGCTGGTGGCTGAGACTGCAGGTAGGTAGTTAGTGGTAATCGGGGATTCTAATACCAGGTGGACTGATAGAATAATTTGTCACCAAGACAGAATGGTTTGCTGTCTCCCTGGTGCCAGGGTATGTGGTGGAAAGGTTGGATAAATTAATGGGAGGGGCTGTTGTGGTCCATGTGGAGACCAATGAGAGAATTAATAGAAGATGGAGCATCCTTAAGAATACATTTAAGGAATTAGGCACCAAGTTAAAGAGAAGGACCTCCAAGGCTGCATTCTCTGGAATACTGCCTGTGCCATGCGCTACACATGAATGACAGCGGGAGCTTAGAGAGTCATCTTTGTATGAATACTTACATTCTTGTGTTCAATCTAAACAAAATCCTGGCAAGTTTTAGCTAGATTTAACTTTAAATGATATTTATTGTCAGTAATTTATTTTTATTAGCTAATGTCATAGAATGAGCATATTTAGCTAAGGACATATATAATGCTAGCCACCCTTCTCTTTTCCAGTCAAATTAAAATAAGTTAAAATGTATAAAACACATTACTGTTTGTACCAATGATGCAGTGGGCCTAGCATTGTTTACAGATACACATGGTATCCTTATTTAACTATACAATACATTAAAGGCTGAAGGGTCCTGTTTATAGCACAATGTTTCTCAGACATTTGACAGTGTCCCCTTAGATTAGTTATTAATGGCCCTTAAGTAGAGATGACTTAAAGTTAGCAACAGTTGTACGTTTTGAATATCTAAACACTATCCTGGTATTAAATATTGTCCTTGCCATTTATATTAAAATGTATTCTATATGTAAAATATTACATTAATGTAAATCTTTTTTTTTGTTTCAGAATGGTGAGGTATGTATATTTTGACTGCTTAGACTTTGCAAAGCTAATATTTACCAGGACAGGGACATCAGAGACTTGTGGTAAGTTAATAAAGATGGTTTTATATATATGAGTGTAACAGTGTGGGGGGCTGTTCAATATTATTAGGTAACATTGTGGGAGGAGCAGGAGCTGTGAATCCCAGAGGATCATAGATACTGTTTTTGACAGATTAAACTCATCTTTTTGGCGGAAGTATCAGAATCTGTTGCCTGGAATGTAAATGTCGCTATTTTGAGTACACACAGCCTGAATAACAACTAGGTACTGGCACAAGGGGATAAGCCACAACATTAAACAACCACAAGAAAGGGGTCCCAGGACAGCCCCTTAAATCCCCAAAAGATGTATGCCGCATACAAAAAATATAGTAAAATTAGTACAGATTAAAAAGCTATCCACATACATACAATATTAAAAAACCAATACAGAAAAAGACAAAGGCATACAGGAATTAAGGCTCTAATATATATATATATATATATATATATATATATATATATATATATATATATATATAGATACAAATATTATATTGGACTACTAGCACAAAAACAGGGCAATTCTAGGTGCAAAAAGTTTGAAATATGAAAACTGAAATAGCTGATATATTCATTTGGAAAAATATTTTCCTGTTTACAGTGTTTGAATGGTCCAAGTGATGTTGGCTCAACACCTGCTCCCTGTGTTTGTCCTCCTGGGGAAAAAGGACCGCCTGGCCCAAAAGTAAGTAGAACCTCATCACAAGATTGTTGTGTGCACTGCAATGCAGGTCATTTAATGGTAAATATGTTGAAAAAGATTAGAAAGAGCTAGAAAGATTCATTGTATGCAATTCAACCGCAAATAAAGTACAGTAAAATGTCAAATACGAATATTTGACTTGTAGACAGATTTTTTTCAAGTTTTATGGACTGATGAGATGAGTGTGACAAGAGGGATAAGCCCATAAGCCCAAAGTCTGAATCTTTTAAGAAAACCATGATTTTCATGCAGAACAATGCTCCATCTCATGCATCAAAATACTCAGCTGCATGGCTAGCTAGTAAAGAAAACAATAATATCATGATTCTCCTTCCTCACCTGATCTATACCCTAAGAACTTGTGAGCCCTTCTTAAATGGTAAAGAAAAAGAATACACCTCTCTAAACAGTGTGTGGAAGGCTGTGGTTGCTGCTGAACAAATAGCTCAGCGTCAACAGAATACGAAACTGACAGATTCCATGGATAGAGAGCTTATTGAAAGAAGGACGGCTATACTGGACACTGATTTATTTTTGTTATTACAAAAATGCAATTGTAAATTTTAAGTTGTTTGTTTATTATTCTCACATAACAGATGCAAATACACAAGTGAGATAATAATTCTGAACACTAATGGTTGCTCAATAGTTCTGCACAAAGTTATAATCCTCAAAAAGCCAAACCCTCACTTTTACTGTCCTAATTATTCAGGTTTGAAGTTAAAGTGGACTAACACCTGATGCTGATCGGCCCGGGAATCTATAAGATTCCCGGGCCGATCAGCATCGGGCCTGCGCGGCACCCCGATCGGGGGTGCCCCACTGTGTGAAACCCCCCAGAAAGCCCCGAAATCCCTACCAGCTCCTCGATCCAGCGGCGCATGCGCCAGCCGCCGCCGTCGCTCGCACATCCCTCTAGCAGGGCGCGCACCCGCACCGGCCGTTTGTGAATGGCCGGCGCGGACGCGCTCCCTGTATGAGTGATGTACGGGAGGCGGCGGCGGGCGCCCTCGCTTGTCCGGCGGCGGGGATTGGCTGCAGCGGTCACGTGGGAGCGGGGACAGGTGAGTTTTTGGGGCTTTCTGGGGGGTTTCACACAGCGAAGTGGACCAAAACCCAGGATAGTCAAAATCCTGGGTGTTGGTCCACTTTAATAATATTTTGGATTGTCCAGCAGCACTGTAGTTGTTCACTAATAAACAAATAAAATGAGTCCTCACAAATATGACTAATAATTGTGCACACAGTGTATAGTATAGTACATGTACTGGTGCTTCAGCTATTTTATGCTCTAGGTTTACCCCACTACCCTGATTAAAGTTCAGATATTCTTCACTGTGGTATAATTGGTAAAAAAGCATTATGTCATAATAAATGTATGTCTACATATGCTTTATGTTGATTGTGTGCAAAGCTGCAGTTTTTTTTCTTTTAGTAATATTACCTAGTTAGGGACTCTTTTGAGGGTGTGTTTCATTAGAGTATATTTCATACAAATCAGTGGCTTTTTATTATTGTGTGTAATGTGTAAGGCATCTCTGAATAAAAATGTACATTTTACAGGGAGATTCTGGAGCACCTGGAAGTCCTGGTTCCCCTGGACAGCCTGGTCCAGATGGTAAGCCTGTGAGTACTATAATATTGTTACACAATGCAAAGTACAGTTTCAGTTTTATATGGAGAATCTATGTCCTACATTGATTGCCATTCTAAATTAGAGGCTTGCTTCAAAGGAAAAGGCTTTCTTTTTTACATTTCCTTAGTGCGGCCACGTGGGAGCGAGGTGAGGTGAGTTTTGGGGGCTTTCTGGGGGGTTTCAAACAGCGGGGAAACCCTTAATCGGGGTGCCCCCCTGAAGTGGACCAAAACCCAGGATAGTCAAAATCCTGGGTGTTGGTCCACTTTAAACCTCCTAGATCACTTGATTTACTAACCTCTTTTCGAAGCTTTTGCAAGGTCTTGGTGCCATGGCCGCATCCCTAGCATACATCTATCTGAGGCATGGGCACACATGGTGAGCAGGTATGTGGCTGGCAGTGCTCACGCTATGCAAAATTCCTTGCCGCACTGAGCTTAGCACAGCCACTGTCCTGTTCTGTAAGAGCAGAGGACAGGCTTAGTGCTGTGTCCTTTCTAAAGTGGTTGTAAGCGGTGAAAATGTCCCTATTTTTTTATGTTTTAGTATCAGAACTGAACACACACTGGACTTGTAATGAGAAGTCCGGTGAATATGCAAATAGTAATGGGATGTTGTTTCTCAGCTTAGCCAGCAGGTGGCTGTGAAATCTACACTTTTGTTTACATATTTCTTTTTACCTTTCTCCCCAGTTCATTCATCCTGCCTTTCTTTTCTCCCCATATTCTCTATATTTATTTTTCCAGTGTTCCTTCCATGTTACCATTTTTCATATTCTTGCCTTCCTATTTCCACAATTTTCCACATCATTTGCAGGGATGGGAGCAAAGGTCAATGCTCGGTGTTGTTGCTTGATGGCGTCAGTTACTGTATTAGTGAAGTGAGTGTGTGTAAGGGCTGAATTACTATGTAAACATTATGTATTTAGTAGGGTTAGATCTTCCTTTCCCTATGCATAATGCGTATTGGTGTAATTCAAAGACGAGAGAACATTACAGGAGTATATCATCAGAAATATTTGATTAATTTTAATGTAAAAAAAAATCCATTATACCAATTGTAAAATTAAGTAGCTAAAACAATAATCGGATAAATACAGCATTTTCTGCTTCCTAATGGGGCTTAGATGCTGGAGTTTAAATAAAAAAATTACCAATTAATAGAAAAAAAAATATAAATATATATATATATTATATACGTATATATATATATATATATATATATATATATATATATATATATATATATTTATACGCACAGTTCAATTACACATATAAGTCACAATTATCTATCCAATAGTTTCCTAATCAGTGGTACACAGGTGGTACACCATCCTATCAGGTTGTACACGGTGAAGTTGCAGACTGATCTGCTGCCATCTATTCGTAGCCAAAGTCTAATTTTCCCCAAAAGTACAAAACCTGCTCCAAGAGGTGATGAAAACGTTACCATATACTGATGCAGACGCGTTCTCGGGTTGACGTGGCATGCCTCTTAGCAGAGAATGAATTTATGGTGTACTTTACGTCATTTACTTCCATCTCCACAAGATGGCACATTGACCAGTATTCAGTAGGCCTCCTTGTGTGTCAAAGTCACAAAGTGCACAGTCAAAGATGCCTACCATCAAAACATTTTTTAAAATTCTGCACAAAAGGAACTGAATGCTTGCTACTTTACCAGTCTGATTACAGGCTTCGAACATAAGTTTCCAGGCACACGTCACAGGCTTCCTTCAGTGACATATAGGCAATGAAGAAATCCTGTTGCACTAATCATCCATACTTTTTAAAGTATCTGTCCAGGCATTAGAAATGCCTACACCTGCACAGAGGAGTAGAGGCAGGGATTGGGAGTGTGGTGGAGACCCCCTGGGCACAAGATCTGGTGGAGGCCCCATATACAGTATTTTTTCCTTTAAAATATTAGTCCAGCCAAGTAACTGATTGGTGGTTGTTTGGCACCCGCCTACTTACTGGAACGTCAGATCGAATCCTTTGTGCCACCCTTGTGCAGGTGTGTGCTGCTTGGGAACTCCTGCTTTGCCATTCTGGGCTGGGGGGTAGTGCAGTCCAGCAGAAAACAGCTCCCTGCAATGACCAGCTTGGTGGTCGATTGACAGCTCCGCACCCATCCATCTAGCGTTGCTGATGGTGGCTTTTCTGCTCTAGACTCTCCGTCCTGCCCTGTGGTGGCTTTGGCTGCAGGGTTGCAAAAAACAAAAATAGACTTGTCCACTTGTCCTAGCACGGGGGACCCTCACTGCCACTGATAGCTTTGTTTCTGGCCTCGCGGGCCATCAGACCAAAGACTGAAAAGCCTCCAGGCCATAACCTAGAGGCTGGTGGAGGCCCTCTTTGCAGGGCAAGTGGAGGAGGCCCTGGGACGCATGCCATTTGCGCCCCCTCATAATCCGGCCCTGAGTAGAGGGGCACAAAAATTGACTATAGGTGACAAATATGCAGGTCAATGACATGCCTCAAACCCAGTTGCATTGACCTATTGGCCCGAGCTTCTTTTCATTGACAGGAATGAATCCTGCCACCTTGACAACACACTTCAATCTTATTTTCCTTTGTCAACTGTTGATGATGTAGATATGTGGTTGCAATCATGGACTGGAGCCCCCTAACCTGGATGGCCATGTGTTCTTTGGTAATAAAAGGCAGACTAAAGGAATCCTGTCACCTTCATTAACCACTTATTTTTTACTGTTGATGATTTGGATATTTGTGTGCAATGAAATGCCACATACCTCGTTGCCTTGACCTGGAAGCCCAAGCTTCTTTCATTGATAGCAGACTGAAGCCATCCTGTCATCCTTTGACCACCCATTAATTATTGGATATTATTGGTACCGGCGACTGGCGTAATATTAGGGCACACAAATTTAGCTGCATTGGGTATAGTGTGTGTGTGTGTGTGTGTGTGTGTGTGTGTGTGTGTGTGTGCACTTTCCATTGATGGTTTTCGTACTTTTAGGTTTTAGGTGATTGACAACCCATGCAACCCAGAAAATTAAATAATGGAAAGTAGTACTTGATTAACAAAAGGTTAGGGCCCCTGATCTACAGTACAGAGTGTTACTATAAGGATAATGAAGAAAGTCTTAGAATTTAATGGTAATGACAACAGACAAAGTATAATCAGTATATAAACACCTATTCTCTCTGAGCTCCATGTCAATATACTGCAGCAGAATGGGGGGAGGGGGCAGTACATATGTTCTTTGGTATCCTCGCCACTTGCTCAAGGGGAAATATCTCCAATAACCCTGATATTCCTTTTCCCCAATATTTCTACTGCTGTAACATATAGTAAAGTGTGTGCAGAACTTAATATACAGCCATGACAGGACATGCTTTATATTATTTTACATGTCAGCCAAATATATTTAAAGATATGGGACAAACCCATAATCAAATAAATTTGTGCTTCTCTTTTTAGCTAGTAAAACCATTAAACAGTATCCCATGTGAATATCTGGATGCTTTTCTTTTTCCTAAACTAATAATAAAAGAAGCAGCCATCCAACAAAGAATCAGCTCTGCACCTTGCCAAACACCATAACAATTTTTCTTTATTTCCACATTTCTTGAAAGCACATCCAAACTTTCAAAAGCACATTTACTAACAATACCCACACTAGTTCTGAAGCTTTCAAAGTTCATGGGATAAGTAGTGATTAGCCGAATCAGACTCCGTTTAAGTACATCTGAATCTGGATACCATTATAGTCTATGGGGGAAATCCTGATGTGTATCATGTACTCTGCAAAGCACAAAGCAATGCCAAATGCTCCAAAATGTACAGGAACACCCACAAAAGGCAAGATGTTCTGGCGGTTTTAAATACAAGGACTAAGTAGACAACAGGAGAGAAGAGGGAAGATGTGAAAAGCAATTTCAAGGGCTATCTCCCTTTCCAACAACTGCAACCATTGCAGGCATGCCATAACCTTTACAATTTATATATGATTTTATAAAATGGTTCTCTTTCTTATATTTTTGTTTATTTTTAATGCTTCTATTTTTATATATAGTACAGCACTAGGTAGTTACTATTTTAAAGTTGGAACAGTCTTTCTATATGGGGTATGCTTTTGTGCCTTGTCCATACTGGCTATTATTTGAACCCTCTGAGGTCTAATCTTTAATCTAATCTTGGGGTGTAATCTTTTATTGTACTCGGGAAGCAGACCAAGAAATTGTCAGGTACAATACCATTCCAAATATGGACCCGTTTTTCTTTATGGTGTGGTCTTCAGTGATCCCTTGGCCATCCTGAGAGAAGGCCCGGGCAATTTTTAGACTTTCTGAGGTCTAACAGCCTGCCTCCCCCCATCGTGGTCTGAGTTTTAGCCTGAGAAAGAACCTGAACAAGGATCAGATGAATACTACCATCCCCGTCAAGTGTTGCACTTAAAATATAGTGCTAACCCTTGTAAAAGCTTTTCTTATCCCCAGAGTGCAAGCTCTTGTGTGCACAATGGAAGCAATGCTGGTGGTCTTTTTTCAAAGACACTCAATCATAACCTGTTTACACTTGTATAGGGTGAATTTACATGTGACGCAGAAGACTCATGGCTTTTTGGCTGTAAATTCTGTGGCTGCAAGCAGTTTTTTTAATTTTGAAAAATGTGGTGTGGCAGGGGGAGATTGAAGCTCTTCTCCTGCCCACTGCTGCTAATCCCTATCCTATGCTATCCATCTAGCTGCTCTATGTTCTTATCTTATCTAAGATGGCTATCTATGCTACAATAGCTTTATAAGCTAACTATCTAGAGTACAATAATCAGACGACAGCCAGCCTTATAGCAGATGTTAGCCAGTGAGTATAAGCTACTTGGGTTAGGACAAATGATTGCAAATTAGGTTTTGGTCAAAATATTCCACCCAATTACACCAATATGGGATTAACTGCCATAAATTAATATAAAATAAAGGCCCTGGTATTTTCTGCTGTGTATTCCATGGCTGCAGACAGTTTTTATATGCTTAAACAAAAGACATAAAAAATGTAAAGCTGTCGTATAGGTGTCAGTGGCATCTGCTTGAATTGGTGCAAATTGAGCCCATACTGATGTGAATGGGAACAGCTAAAGAAAAATGTAATAAAACATAATATGTATAAGCTTCCTGTAGTGATAGCAGGTTAGAGTAAGCTTCTTTGGTCAACACAGAGGAGTGCAAACACTTTGGCAGGCTGCTATTCGCAGACAGGCTTTGTTGCTTAGCAGTAAAATGCTGCAATATGGATGAAATGCTCATGCAGCCTAGATTATAGGAGGTGTGTCCCAAAATGATCCAATTTGAGCATCCAATCAAATGCTTTCCTAATTGCAAGGTTGCTGGCAACCAATGGCAATAATGTGGATGCTGCTGATTTGCTGCACAGTACACAGGAGAAAAAGGTCTGTCTTATTGGAAAGGTCACAGATCCAATTTGAGCATCCAATCAAATGCTTTCCTAATTGCAAGGTTGCTGGCAACCAGTGGCAATAATGTGGATGCTGCTGATTTGCTGCACAGTACACAGGAGAAAAAGGTCTGTCATATTGGAAAGATCACAGATCTTCCTGCCAGGATCTCGGCACTATTTGTGTTACACAAAACCGTACCGAATGGGTCAAATCCAGCTTCTAACCAGATCTGAAGCTCTTGAGGTGTTGAGCGGGGTAGGTTAAGTTAGTTTTGTGTCCCTGTGGACCAGGTTAGGGTTAGGGTTAGGGTTAGCACAAAGTTGCAAGGGAGGGTTTAGTTCAGATCTAATATACTCTAGCTATGACAATACCATATGGTTTTGTATCTGTTGCAGAATCAAACTTGTTCCCACATAAAAAGTGCCTGAATTAATTTTACTTTTGAAAGTTTTACATTGTGGTTACAGTTAATCCCACAGAATGACCTGCAAAGGAAAATCTTAGGCTGTATTTTATAACTGGAAATAAACTGTCAAATTAGACCCATGACTTCTGCCAGCTACAACAAGGAAAACCCCTTCTGCACTTAAGGAAATTTTCAATGTTGCATAATTTGTTGCTGCGATACAACACATTCTGTCCAAGCAGTTGGAAATGTATTCAGTCAATAATTACACAACTCAATATGCTTTATTTAGTATTCCAATGGTGACCATGTACAAGATACTGATGTTAGCTAAGCTTTTATTCTATGTTAGTATAAAAATACTTTTTTAAAGGAAGTAAATACAAATGGAATGAAGCCAACACACCAAAGAAATATCTAGTACAGCTGAGGGTACCAATATTTATTTTAAACAGGCACCCGTACATACAATATGCTAGAAAATTATGCCCACTTCAGCTGAGTCTGGTATCATGTATTCCTTAAAGGAGAACTATTGTGAAACAATGAACCATGGATAAAAATCCATAAGAAATTCAATGGTTGGTGGCAGGGGTCACTCATACACCCAGCATCAAGAAATATAAAGCTAGGTCTGTCTCCCCAAAGGCCGGGAGAGTGCATAAGAGCCCGGTGCCCTTGTGGGTTATGTGGGCCTGGGGCCAGCTGCTTGACCTCCACGCCCTGTTCCACCAGCCCCCATAGGGGCGACCACATTGTTTTTTTTTACAAATCTTTTGAATTCTTAAGGGTTTTTAAAGGTTTCAAATAACAATGATATCCCTATGCTATTTAAAATAAATGTAACCACTGATAGTGTACCTAATTTGAAAATACAGCCTGTAGAGAACAGCAATTCTCTGCCTACTGACAGCTCCCTCCCGCCGTAGGGAGAGGCCTTTTATACCAGCAAGTGTGCTGATGTCAGCTCACTCTGTTAGTATAAATGTCCTATCCTTGCAGTGGTAGTGAGAGGCGAAGTCAAGAGTGGCTGGGGATGCCGGGAGCGAGGCAGAGAGCACAATCCCCTGCCCTTACTCCTGGCTTCTGTCACTCCTGTCCGTCTGTCAGAGCAGTGAAGGAGGTGAGTAGTAAAGAAATATTAAGGAACTTTTACTAGTGTGTGTATGTTTTTTGGTTTACTTAACCCTTTGTGAACTGTTAAGAGTCTCTGAATTGCTTTTGTGTCTTAACACTCTTTTAGGTAAGTGACAACTTTTTGAAACCCCCAGGTGGTACTTGAGAATATGTTATACACTATTTTGCTTTTCTGGTTGACCTGTAAATAGTTAGACTTTTTTTTTACAAACCCATAGAATGCTTTGTATACTTAGTTTGCCCCACATATTCCTGGGTAAGATGTAAATTTGCCCCCCCCCCCCATATTCTAGCCCTTTTTTAGAGGGACATTCTTACTATGACATTTTCTCTAAAGTCAAAACGAAAAGACGTTTAGAACTCAGAAGCAGTTTTTCAGTCAGCAGGGTGTTGACAACTTTAAAGGCCCACAACACATGTGGTCTGCAGCTTCATGTCTGAGTTGCTGTGATTCCAAAACACTTTCTCATTTTAATACTACATTTCACAGCTGATGTTAGAACTTTTCAATAACACTACTCACAGAGTAGCCTACCGTAGTAGAAGCCAGACTGATATATCTGTATATCCTATGGACAGGTTTATGTTTGCAGCAGTCGGGTCCCACAGGCACTCCAAAACTGGTGCTATAGCCACCAGAAAGATGCTAAATAATTCTCATCATAAATAAGACCCTTAGAATAGCAGTAGTATAATCAATGTCCTTAAGTAGTAAATCATTTAATATACCTTTAACACAAGCATTTTACTAAGACGAGACAACACATTTAATCACTAATAAAAGTATTATCTAAGCAAATGTTTGAACAGTAAAAGAGCAAAATATTAGTTTACTTGGAACTAATTGTTTTACACGTCAAAGAAACTGATTAGTGTATGTTGGAAAATAAATTTATCTGCAAAGAGTTGAACCAAGGCCACGTTTATTATGTCTATTATGGTCGTATAAAGACAGGAGCAAGCCTCCTATGTGATATACCCAAGAAAGCGCTCTTGGGTCTCCATACAGCCATCAACTTGTGCTTACATGGACCAAAAGCACAAAACAAGTAGAGTGATAGGGTTTAGATATAAAAACATATACCCAAGCATTGTATGATTCCTGTGGGCTCGGGGTAGCATTATCCCCTCACTAAAAAGCATGGGTAAATCCAGTTACTCTTGGCCTGAATGTGCTATGTAAATACCTTCTACTTTTGGAAAACACTCACTACCCTTTGTCCATAAAGGACAAATGCCTCAATAATATTAAAATATTTGTATGCTTTGGGTATTGTGATTTATAAATTGCCATACTTCACCTACATGTAAACATGCTGAAAATAAGTGGTGGGATTAGTTATTGTTAGGGCGAGCGCTGCACGCCCGTCTCACAGCATTTCACCTACCTCCATGGCTGCATGCAGCCGTCATCCATCTTCCCTCGGGGCTGCTTCCAGCTGCCCTTCCCCCAATGCTTCCTCCTTGCATGGTCAGGTGCGCACACGTCTCCGTCCACTAGAGGGCGAGCGCACGGGATCTCTGAGATTTAAAGGGCCTGTACAGCACTGTTTGGTGTTTATGTCATCCAATCCTGCATCATCTTCCCCTATTTAAACAGGCACTTCCTTCCTTCAGTGCCAGATCTTGGTCTCTCCATGCTTGTTGAAAGTCAGACATACTTGGATTGCTCACCTGTGTACCGACCTCTGCCTGTCCCCGACTCTGAACCTTTGCTGCCTGCCCTGACCTCGGCTACTCACCTTTTCTGTGAACCTGTGCTGCCAGCCCCAACCTCTGCCTGTACTTACTACGCCTTTTGCCTGCCACTTGTGTACCTCGCTGAACCTCGGCTGACTGTGGGACTGGGCCGCTGTTGGGGGGTAGCGACCTGGGGGTCACTTGCCGCACAAGACCAACCTGCCTTGCGGTGGGCTCTGGTGAATACCGGTGGCCCCTTAGACTCCGCTCCCCTGACACGGTACCCGCCATCGGTTCCACAGTTAAAGCGGATCCACACCCAAGTTCGCTCCATCCGGTCCGTGACAGTAAGATCCGGCCATGGATCCCGCTGAGGTGCCGCTGCCGGATGCCACTGAATTGCCTGCTATAGTGGCTATGCAGTCCCACCAGATTAATCAACTCTCTGCCATGATGCAGCAATTATTAACGATTCAGCAACAGCAAGTTCCATCACCGGCTCCAGCATTGCCGCCACAGCCCCCGGTAGCATCTTCTGCCAGAGTCCGTCTATCCTTGCCGGCTAAATGTGATGGGGACGCCAAGTTATGCCGATGGTTCCTTGCCCAATGTTCCCTGCACTTGGAGTTGTTGGCGGATCTATTCCCCACTGAACGAGCTAAGGTGGCCTTTGTTATCAGTTTGCTTTCTGGAAAGGCTTTGGCCTGGGCCACTCCCTTGTGGGATCGCAATGACCCTGTCTCCTCCAGTATTCACACCTTTGTCTCTGAGTTTCGCCAGGTCTTTGAGGAACCTGCCCGGGCTTCATCTGCTGAATCGTCCCTTTTGAACTTGGTCCATGGTGAGTTGTCCGTTGGTGAATACGCCATTCGGTTCCGCACTCTTGCCTCCGAATTGTCTTGGAATAATGAGGCCTTGTGTGCCTACTTCAAGAAAGGACTTTCTAGTAAAATCAAGGATGCTCTTGTGGCTCGTGACTTGCCTTCATCTCTCAACGATCTCATCCATCTGGCCACACGCATTGATGTGCGCTTTACTGAGAGGCGTGAGGAATTCCGCCAAGAAAGAGACTCTCAGCGCCCTAGGAGGGCATCCCGTTTGGCTCCAGTATTTCAAAACCCTTTGTCCGCACATGTACCTCCCAGTGAGGAGGCCATGCAGGTCGATCGATTCCACTTGACCCAATTGGAGAGAACTCACAGAAGGAACGAGAAACTTTGTCTGTACTGCGGTGGTTCTGAGCATTTTTTGAAGGACTGTCCTATTCGCCCTCCACGTCAGGGAAAACGGGCGCACCTAGTGGTGGTGGGAGAGGCGTCCCTGGGTGTATGTGCTTCCTCTCCATGGCTCACTGTTCCTGTTCAACTTTCCATCTCACCTACCACCTCCTTGAATTTAACCGCCTTTTTGGACTCTGGCTCCGCAGGGAACTTTATAGAGGCTGCCTTGGTCAATAAACATAATATTCCGGTGAATCGCCTTGCAAGACCCTTATTTATCGCCTCAGTCAATGGTGATAGGCTGGACTGTACTGTGTGCTATCGCACCGTTCCCCTCCTATTAAGAATTGGACTCTTCCATCAAGAGAATGTTGAGTTCTACGTCCTCCCTAATTGCACCTCTCAGATTCTTCTAGGCCTTCCTTGGCTCCAACGTCATGATCCCACGCTTGACTGGACCACTGGCGATATAAGGACTTGGGGTGCAGCATGCTTTAAGAGGTGCCTGAAGTCTGTCCCTGTTCGACCCATTCCTGCTTCAGCACCATTACCTGGCTTGCCTGAGATCTACCTGACCTATGCTGATGTATTCTGCAAGAAACAAGCGGAGGTACTTCCGCCTCACCGCCCCTACGATTGCCCTATAGACCTCCTTCCGGGTACCACTCCTCCACGTGGCCGAATTTACCCTTTCTCGGCTCCTGAGACTCAAGCCATGTCGGAGTATATTCGAGAAAATCTTCAGAAAGGGTTCATACGGAAGTCTTCCTCTCCAGCAGGCGCAGGGTTCTTCTTTGTGGCAAAAAAAGATGGCTCTCTTTGCCCTTGTATTGATTACCGCGGCCTCAATAAGATTACCGTTAAAAATCGCTACCCTTTGCCCTTGATTGCCGAATTATTTGACCGACTGCGTCTTCTCCAAGCTTGACCTGAGGGGAGCCTATAATTTGATACGTATACGCAAGGGCGATGAATGGAAGACCGCCTTCTATACCCGCGATGGCCACTTCGAATATTTAGTGATGCCCTTTGGTCTCTGCAATGCACCCGCTGTATTCCAGGAATACGTAAATGACATTTTTCGGGACTTGCTTTACTCCTGTGTTGTTGTATATTTGGATGATATACTCATCTTTTCATCTAATCTAGAAGAACATCACCGTCATGTCCGGCAAGTCCTGTCTCGTCTCCATCAACACCATCTTTCCGCCAAGCTGGAGAAGTGTCTATTTGATCAAACCGCCTTACCCTTTCTTGGATATATTGTCTCAGCTCGTGGCCTTCAGATGGACCCCAGCAAGTTGAAAGCAGTTCTGGATTGGCCCCGTCCTATTGGCCTGCGAGCTATTCAACGTTTTCTGGGCTTCGCCAATTACTATCGGCAGTTTATTCCTCACTTTTCCACTGTAGTGGCGCCTATTGTGGCCCTCACAAAGAAGAGCGCCAATTTGAAGTCTTGGCCTCCTCAGGCGGAAGAGACCTTCATTGCTCTAAAAAAGGCCTTCTCCTCTGCACCAGTGTTGTCTAGGCCAGATCCATCTCGGCCTTTCGCCCTAGAAGTAGATGCCTCCTCCATTGGAGCCGGAGCGGTGCTCACTCAAAAATCGTCTACTGGCAGAATTCTCACCTGCGGGTTCTTTTCGAAGACCTTTTCGCCAGCGGAGAAGAATTACTCCATCGGAGATCGGGAGTTACTCGCCATCAAGTTGGCATTGGAGGAGTGGAGACACCTCTTAGAAGGTTCTGCCCATCAAGTATCCATCTATACTGATCACAAAAATCTATCTTATTTAGAAACTGCCCAGCGATTGAATCCACGACAAGCTCGTTGGTCGTTTTTTTTCGCTCGATTTGATTTTCAAATCGACTTCTGGCCAGCCGCTAAGAACATCAGGGCAGACGCCCTTTCTCGCTCCTCTGACATCTCTGGTGTTGAATCCACTCCACAACATATCATCCCGCCTGAACGCCTTGTCCACTCTGCCCCCGCTACTCTTGTACAAGCACCGCCGGGAAAGACCTTTGTGCCAGCCCGCCAACGTCGCAAAATATTAGAATGGGAGCATTCTTCCCATGTAGCCGGCCATGCCGGTATCAGGAAGTCTTGTTCTATCATTTCTCGATATTATTGGTGGCCTTCTTTTGAAAAGGATGTGACCGAATTCGTTCAGGCCTGTACCACCTGCGCTCGCGACAAAACCCCTCGCCAAAGACCTGCTGGCCTACTCCACCCACTTCCTATTCCGGATACCCCACGGACACACATTGCTATGGACTTTATTACCGACCTCCCTTCTTCGCATAGCAATACTGTAATTTGGGTGGTAGTGGATAGGTTTTCTAAGATGGCGCATTTTGTTCCTTTGCCCGGCCTCCCGTCAGCTCCTCTGTTGGCAAAATACTTCCTGAAGCATATCTTTCGACTTCATGGTCTACCTACACATATTGTGTCTGACAGAGGTGTGCAGTTTGTGTCCAAGTTCTGGAGAGCTCTTTGTAAACAAATGAAAATTAAACTGGACTTTTCCTCCGCTTATCATCCCCAGTCTAACGGCCAGGTGGAAAGAGTCAACCAGATTCTCGGGCATTATCTTCGCCATTTTGTTTCAGCGCGTCAAGACGATTGGGTCGATCTGTTGCCTTGGGCGGAATTCTCGTATAATTTTAAGGATTCTGAGGCCACAAAGAAGTCCCCGTTTTTGGTGGTGTACGGCCGTCAACTCCTTCCGCCTTTGCCTTTATCCACGTCCTCCGGAGTGCCCGCCGTGGACGATCTCACACAGGATTTCTCCACCATCTGGCAAGAAACACAGCGTTCCCTTTGTCAAGCTTCCGCCCGCATGAAGGTTAGCGCTGATAAAAGGAGAAGAGCTCCGCCTGTTTATTCTCCAGGAGATAAGGTGTGGCTGTCGGCAAAATACATCCGCTTCAAAATTCCTAGCTACAAATTGGGCCCCCGTTACTTGGGGCCATACAAGATCAAACAACAGATCAATCCAGTTTGCTTCACCTTCACCTACCGACTTCACTGCGAATTCCCAATTCTTTTCACGTCTCTCTGTTGAAGCCAGTTATTGTCAATCAATTCTCTCCTAAAACTTTGGTGCCTGCCCCAATCTTGGGCACCGAGGATACCTTTTCAGTGAAGGAGATTCTGGCTTCTAAGCTCTCCAGAGGAAAAAGATATTTCTTGGTCGACTGGGAAGGCTGTGGACCTGAAGAAAGATCTTGGGAGCCCGAAGAGAATATTCTAGACTGTAGTCTCATCTCAGATTTTCTTGGTCCCAAGAAGAAGGGGAGACCCAAGGGGGGTACTGTTAGGGCGAGCGTTGCACGCCCGTCTCACAGCATTTCACCTACCTCCATGGCTGCATGCAGCCGTCATCCATCTTCCCTCAGGGCTGCTTCCAGCTGCCGCCCTTCCCCCAATGCTTCCTCCTTGCATGGTCAGGTGCGCACACGTCTCCGTCCACTAGAGGGCAAGCGCACAGGATCCCTGAGATTTATAGGGCCTGTACAGCACTGATTGGTGTTTATATCATCCAATCCTACATCATCTTCCCCTATTTAAACAGGCACTTCCTTCCTTCAGTGCCGGATCTTGGTCTCTCCATGCTTGTTGAAAGTCAGACATACTTGGATTGCTCACCTGTGTACCGACCTCTGCCTGTCCCCGACTCTGAACCTTTGCTGCCTGCCCTGACCTCGGCTACTCACCTTTTCTGTGAACCTGTGCTGCCAGCCCCGACCTCTGCCTGTACTTACTACGCCTTTTGCCTGCCACTTGTGTACCTCGCTGAACCTCGGCTGACTGTGGGACTGGGCCGCTGTTGGGGGGTAGCGACCTGGGGGTCACTCGCCGCACAAGACCAACCTGCCTTGCGGTGGGCTCTGGTGAATACCGGTGGCCCCTTAGACTCCGCTCCCCTGACACGGTACCCACCATCGGTTCCACAGTTAAAGCGGATCCACACCCGAGTCCGCTCCATCCGGTCCGTGACAGTTATGTTCCAGATAGTTACCGCAATTTAGATGTATTCCCAATAGATCTGCATCCTATATGGGATGCCATAATTAGTTATAATGTCTTAATCCTTATCTTTTGTCTCAACTACATTCCGTTATATAGGCCCCTCACTTACCATACTCAGGCTGGATCACTCCCTGATGCTGTTATCTCTCTCCTACGCCAGGATTTCAGGCTCTGCAAAATGGTAGGAAAAGGGGTGGCAGGGTCACCTCTACACAATCACCACAAGTGTGTATGTTCCCTGCTGTTAGTGGGAGCACACTGAGAGGTGGGACATTTGAATCTGCCTCCTTTTCAGTGCCTGTCCGGGCACACATATTACCATCTCAGACACGTGGCGATGATGCGCTCACTGCATCTGGGATCGTCCCACTCCAACAAGGACAGGCTTCACAATGTGCAGATTTCCCATGGGCCTTATTTCCCTGAGACTGCAGATCATGTTCTGTCCACCATCTTGCTTGTGGCGGTCTTGTGAATATACATAGCGGCAGCCATGTTGTAGATGGCAAATACACCCGCGGATAACTGGTGAACTATCATGGGTGGCCCCTGGCATAGTTACATAGTTAATACGGTTGAAATAAGACATATGTCCATCAAGTTAAACCAAGGGTGTTGGGGTAGGGGAAGTTATTTTTTATTTTATAGGGGAACCGCTAATAGTAACTGTTAATGTTATTTTCTTTTAAATAAGCATCTAATCCTTTTTTGAAGCTGTCAGCGGTTGATGCTGTGACAAGCTTCTGTGGAAGGCTATTCCATAGATTTATAGTTCTTATGGTAAAAAACGATTGTCGCCTCCGGAGACTAAATTTCTTTTTTCCAATTGAAGGCAGTGCCCCTTTGTCCTTAGAGAGGATTTTACATGAAATAGTGTTCCTCCATATTTTTTGTATGGTCCATTTATATATTTATACAAGTTAATCATGTCCCCCCTCAATCGCCTCCTCTCAAGACTAAACAGATTTAATTCTCGTAATCTTTCCTCATAACTAAGATCTTTCATTCCCTTTATTAGTTTGGTGGCTCTCCTCTGCACTCTTTCCTGAGTCAGAGTGTACTTTCTATGAATGGGTGCTCAGAACTGGACGGCATATTCCAGGTGAGGGCGCACCAGTGCCTTGTAAAGAGGCAAAATAACATCTCTATCCCGTGATCCCATGCCTCTTTTAATGCATGATAGTATCTTGGTGGCCTTGGAAGCAGCTGCTTGGCATTGCATGCAGTTATTTTGCCTGTGATCTACCAGTACCCCCAGATCCTTCTCAACAAGTGACTTTCCCAGTTTTACTCCCCCGAGGACATATGTGGCCTTCAGGTTGTTAGACCCCAAGTGCATGACTTTACATTTTTCCACATTGAACTTCATTTGCCAAGTGGATGCCCAGACACTCAATGTGTCCAAGTCAGCCTGAAGCTTGTGAACATCTTCAATAGACTGCGCTGTGCTACATATCTTTGTGTCATCTGCAAAAATAGACAGTGCTTTTAATTCCATCTTCTATGTCCTTTATAAACAAGATGAATAATAGTGGGCCCAGCACTGAACCCTGGGGTACACCACTTACAACCGGTAACCATTCAGAGTAGGTATCATTAACCACAACTCTCTGCACACGATCCTTCAGCCAGTTTTCAATCCAGTTACAAACTGTGTTTTTATAATCTTGAAGATCTCAATTTCCCCAATAATCGTCTACTGGGGACAGTGTCAAATGCTTTTGCAAGATCCAGAAAAACTATATCCACAGCCGCCCCTCTGTCCAGGCTTCTACTCACCTCCTCATAGAAGCCAATCAGGTTAGTCTGGCAGCTTCTGTCCTTAGTAAAACCGTGTTGGTTGTCACTTATGATATTATGGATAGTTACATATTTGTGTATGTTGTCCCTTAATAGTCCCTCAAGCAATTTCCCCACAATGGATGTTAAGCTAACAGGTCTGTAATTGCCCGGAAAAGACCTAGAGCCCTTTTTAAAAATGGGCACCACATTTGCCTTGCGCCAGGCCCTTGTCACTATACCAGTTGCTAGTGAGTCTTTAAAGATCAACAACAGAGGTGACGAGATAACTGAACTGAGTTCTTTGAGAACTCTTGGGTGAAGTCCATCTGGTCATCCAGTCTTATTCACATTTAAATTATTTAGTTTTTCTTGGATGGTATCCACGTTTAGCTTGTTAATTATTATACTTGGGCTATTGCTATCAGTGGCATCTCCTGTGCTGGCTCCTTGCTCTTCTCTTGTGTACACAGAGCTAAAGAATCCATTTAACAGCTCCGCCTTATCTTCATCCCCAGTGACCATTTCCCCGTTATCATTAATTAGGGAACCTACCTGTTCGGATTTAGTTTTCTTCAAATTAATATATTTAAAAAATAGTTTAGGGTTTGTTTTGCTGTCTTTGGCCACATCTCTTTCATTTTGTGCTTTTGCCTTATTTCTTTCTTACACATTTTATTTACTAGTTTAATCTCCTGGTAGGTGAAGCACTAGCCTCCAGTACACTAGTAGTTGAGTTCCCTTGCTAGAATCCTCAAAAAACCTATTCCTTTACCTTTCACAGAATCCATACCTTGCAGGCTTTCCCATCTGTTTTTTGTTGCCCAGCCCCTGCTCAGACATGGGAGGAGCATTTAGTGACCATCCACCACTGATCTGTTGCTTAGAACTGAGTGGAGTCTTTGGAGGAGCAGCAGCTTCACAGCTAACAGCTGATCAAATGTCACCTGTGGGGCTGCAAAGTTTTCAAATAACAGACCAGACAAACCATTTCTAGCTCAATTTGAATACTTGCCCATTTGGGTGTTCATATTCTGTTTACAGCTTGTATTTTTTAGGTATGTCTAACCTTTCAAATAGAAATCTGATTTGTATGCTTTCCAATGACCAAGAGCGTCTGAGGTAATGGGATTGTAGTGTGTATCTTTGCCATGAACGGTTATTCTAGGCACTGATGTTTCCATTTACAATTGGTAATGACTGACTGTGTGGTCTACTGCTATATTGCATTGCACTGTGCCAGCTGGATGAGGAATTTTGGTAATGGGAGGGGGGTATTATAATATAATTCTTAACAACATTTATGATTATATCTTCAGGACATTTATTCTAACTGAAGGTCAAGTTGATTTCTTAAATAATATCTTTATTTTTTTTTTTAAACTTTAGTTTAAAAGTGCTTAAAAATGTTTGTACTGGTATTATAAAATTACCTCCAGCTCAGGCACACTCATACATATAATACGGCTGAATTGGCACTGTGAAAATTTTTTTCTCACATTTTTTGTGAGAAAAAGACATTTAGAGTGATTTTTTTCTTAGTGCAATTCGGCACCATTTTAGCTGCAGGAATTATTTAAAAATTTGCACAGATAAAAAAGGCTGAATTACACTAAGGAAGTCATTAGTTCTCCCAAAAAACTTGAAAAAAAAATTCACACAGTGGTGAATCAGCCCCATCGTGTGTGTGTGTGTGTGTGTGTGTGTGTGTGTGTGTGTGTGTGATATATATATATATATATATATATATATATATATATATATATATATATATAAAATCAATTTTCAAGAACAATGGACACACCATTTGCTGAATCTGTAACCAACAATAGACATAATCAACTGGCACTACTGAAACACTGAGGCTCGGTTCACACCACGGCGATGCAATATCGTTATCGCTATCTTATTTATGATCAGGCAGCGATTTGTGTTTGCAATCCCAATTCAATAGACTTTCTCTAAAATCACCGCAGGCAATGCCTTCTGCATAAAAGTTATTTTTGTGGAAAAAACTCAATCACACTCGTGATTGCCTCACAATTGTGTTGAAACATACGGGTGTGTGCTAGGCCTGAAAGCTACAGTGCCTTAAAAAGGTATTCACACCCCTTGAACTTTTCCACATTTTTAAATGTTACGTGTTTTTACAAATTGTTAAGAAACTGAAAAACTGAAACGAGTGGTGTGCATATGTATTCAGTAGTGTTGGACGAGCTCCTGTAAGTTCAGGTTCGGCAAGTTTGGCCAAACTTGGAACAAAAGTTTGCTACGGTTACCCGAACTTGACCTGCACCTGGACTTGGTCCCTGTTGAAATCAATGGGGACTTGAATTTTGGGACCCAAAAATAACAGACATGCCCACCTCTGCCCCCACGTCCCCACTCACTCCGGCGGTTGAGAATTGGGGGGGCAGAGAGGGTTCCCTAATGCAGAGTGTGCAGCAATAGAAAGCAATGGTACACTTACCTGAGCCCCACAAGCTCCATTAGTGCAGAACAAACGCAGAACTTAAACCCGGCCACATGCACTTGAACAGAGCCACAGGAATATAGGAAATCCCATGCTGATAAATAAATCACAGATCTGTGGGCACAATCCTAACACAAATGTTTTGTTACATTCCAAAAGAAGAAATAAGGCAGAACACCAAAAACCTGAAAAAAGGGAGCTTTCCTTTAAACCATAAAACCATACAATTGTAGTTCTGGATGTATGTTTAGCGTTGCTGCCCTGCTGGAAGGTGAACCTATGCCCCAGTCTCTTTGCAGCCTCGAAAAGACTTTCCTGCAGACTTGCCCTGTATTTAGCTCTGTCCATCTCCCTATCAACCCTGACCAGCTATCCGGTTGCTGCTAAAGAAAAACATCTCCATGGCTTGATTTTACCACCAGGTTTCACATGGGGATGTTGTGCTTCGGGGTTCGAGGTTATGTGCAGTGTTAGTTTTCCTCCACACATAGCATTTGGCATTTAGGCCAAAAAGTTCTACTTTGATCGAATCTGACCAGAGAACTTTATTTGACTTGCTTGCTCTATCACTTACAAGGCCTGGGGGAAACTGCAAACAGAACTTCTAGCTTGCTTTCAGAAATGCCAATTTCCAGACTTCCATGAAGGTCAGGTTTGTGGAGTACACAACTGATAGTTGTCCTGTGGACAGATTCTCCAAACTGAGATGTGGATCCCTGACTCTTGGCTGCTTCTCTAATTACTGCTGTCCTTGTTTGGGAGTTCAGTGTAGGTGGATATCCACGTCTTGGTAGGTTTGCCATACTTGGTGAGCAATTTTTCAATAACCTAATCCTGTAATACCCTTCACCACAACTTTAAGTCTGAGCTGTCTGGTGTCTTCCTTGGTTTTCATGTTGTGTAAGTGTGAGTGAGCTCCCCTAACATCTGCGATCACAGCAGCAGTTCACTGTGGTCTGCAAGGCTTAGTTCTGCATTATTGTAGATCTTGGTGTGTAGACCAGGTGTATAGATGCAAATAGCAACAGATTGCAGGTAGTAAAAACTGCTTCTATAAAACACACATTTGCTAACATAAGATCAGCATACTAGATCAGCACCTTGAGCACATCATTTCGACAAGCAAAACTGTACATTTTTAAAAATGCAATCAGAAGTGGATTTTCCCTTCAAGTTAATGGCTGTAACATTTAAAAATGTGGAAATGTTCAACGGGTGTGAATACTTTTTAAGACACTGTACTGTATGCGCCTCATTGCAATTCAAGTTTAAAACTTGCAAAAAAATGCAACCACCTGCAATTAAAAGAGCATATTCTATTATTTGTGTTGTGACTGATTTGGATATTAGCATTGTAATATGTTTCATGAGCAGCCTGGTTGTACCAGTTACCGTGTTTTCAGTTGGAAACCATTGGTTAAATTGGAGCTAGAGTACAGTCATGAAATCATTTTGGTTTCTTTACATCCCCACTCATGGAGCATCCCAATTTAGGATGCCCCTCTGGTTAAACAGAAATAGAAAGCCCCAAATTAGGCAGAATTACTAATCTAGTCCATACCTTCAGTTTTATTGTTGCTTACCACGTGATCGACGGGCGATAATGGGTTAGCTGGTGAAGTGGTGACTCCCCGCCACATTGCTGGTTAAGTGGTGGACATGCCTGTGTAACTGATATGGGGCTGAAGGATATTTTTTAGGTTTTACATTGCTCTTTAATTGGAAGGGGAATTCCAAACCAGGGTTGGGGTTGAAAGTGGACCTAATGACTTTTTGACTAGGTACAAGTAATGTGACATTTTGATGGCACCTCCTGTTTGTGTAACAGAGTCCTACCTCACACTGAGAATCTCCTGTATGCTACCAAAATTGTATTAATATTTATTTAATATCTTTACAATGCAAAGCATCTGAATCTCATATCAATGTATCATTTTTTTTTTTTTAACAGGGCCAGTCAGGCACATTAGGAAACCCAGGGTCACCGGGAATACAGGTAATATATCAATATATCATTTGAATAATATACATATTTAGGTATTGGGATCTTTGTTCACTGAATCACAGGTTAGTGACCTTGTAGGCCTCTTCTAGGTAAAAGTTGTAGCTGCAACTGAAACACAAGCAGATATTTTTACTGAAGGTGATCTGTAGGCTAAGTATGAAATCGAAGCATACTTGACTTATATGCAACAAGGGTAACAGCTCAGTCACCCAACAATCCTTTAAAATTCAAAAGGGAGGTTTTAGCAATCATCTAAATGTAACATGGATTTTGGTAAAAGTTAATTCTTTACAACATGGGTGTTGTACCTTGCACAGGGAGGCATCACAATTGCTTAAGTTGTCAAGACACTGATGACAAACATTCTGGGGTTTAAATCTGCCCATGCCTGCATACCAGCGTAGGGGCAGCTTACTTTATTGTGTGCAAGAGGACTGCTTCTTCTGCCTGTCTGTTTACTCCAGCCACTGTGCAGCAGTACAGCAGCACAGGGATCACTAACAACACCTTCCGGATTAGATCTTACAACCTAACATAAGAATACCCGAGCCTATGGAGGGACAAAGGGAAACAAGCTGTAATGACTAGAGATAATTTGCTCTTTACCATAGATGGTTTGTCAGATGAAAATTCATTTACATTGGTACACTCATCAGCCAAAGGGAAGCTGGGTATGCAGCCACGGCCTACAAATACGCTATGAAAATACCATTGAGGTGAATATACTAGGCGATCCTGAGGATTTTAAACAGTGCGGCATCCACAATCGGGATGTCCCATCAATAGAGGAGCAACATCCCTGGAGTCTTTTATACTAGTAAGGCCAATGTTCCTCATTAAGTCAAATAACCGTAGTATTTAAAGTTAATAGGTGGTACTGCTGGTGAAGTGGTAAATGCCCACCTGGTTAAGCCTTGTTGGCTGCTTAAAAAGTAGTGAGCGCACCGCACTAGTGACCAGAACTGGTGGAGTGTTGAATAGTGAATATTTTGCCTATTTTCAGGTTTATTGCTCTTTAAATGAAAGGAAATAGCAAGCTGCTCTGAGAATTAAATAGGTAATGTGGGAGGCCCCAATGTGGGCCCACCCATCAATCTCATCTAAGTATTAAGCATGTCACTAAGTACTAAGTATTGAACATGTCTAACTATGAGAGATTTGGTCGCATATATATGCAGATACATGTTGAAGCAATACTCCCTTATTGCTCTTTATCTAGAATGGGCATTACAAATCTAGATACCCCAGGGGTGGCGTTGAAAGTGGTTCTAAAGACTTTTTGTTTGTAGGTCTACTTTAAATGATGTGACATTTTTAAGACATTTTCCTTTTGTGTAACAGGGACCTTACACACAGATTTCACACAGTGTGGCATCCCAAATCGAGATACCCCCCCAGGGATTGGGAATCAGCCTCCTAGTTCCTCTTCAAGTCAAATATCAATTGTGTTTTTAAATTAATCGGTGTTACTAACATTCGTAATTAAAGTTATGAAAAAATTCTCTATGGACATTGTGTGACTTCCTTTTTTTACTGTAGTTTATCCAAGTCCTTGCTTTGTTTGTGACTTTAGTCTTTAGTCTTAATAGCATTGCTTAGACCAGAAAGAACACATGCACTTTATTATATTTTCTTTCTATGGCCTTAGAAGCAGTTAGGCATTACCATCAAGGTCTAGCTGCAAGTAAGACTCCTCCTAATCCTCATTGTGTGTTTGTATTGCTGTTAATTAATGTAATCTTTCTTGATTTATGAAAATGCTGATATCACCATGATGTGTATGATGTCATCTGCATTGCCTTAAATTATTTCAGCAATCGGCATATCACTTCATCTGTTATTAAGCTCTGTGTTAATGACATAACAACTACTAATAAAAGAAAGAACATTTGCTTGCATTACTGTTTAGAGACAAGGGTAAACTAAAGGAGAGAATGATTGTATGTTTGGCTTAATATTAATTAATTGCATAGAACAATGCTGGTGATGTTGAGTAATTGCAGGACTAGGCTTATGTATATATACAAGTATAGCCTACCTACAGTATTTTTATGCAGAAACCAAATAATTACCCAGGGGGCCTGGCATGTAAATTACATATGTAAACTATATTTTGTAAAATGTATTGGAACTTTATAAAGGAACACTGTTGTGAAAAAGGTCTAGGACTAAAAATACACGTCACGTACATATGCCAAATAGCAAGAGGAAGGGTTACATATACACCATTCAAAAATCTACTATTATTAGAAGGAAGCAGAATAAGGCTTGACACAAATGTAGCATTCTGCATTTACAGGGGAAACCTTAAAAGCCTGTTCTCACAGCTAGCCTGTGGTGGAATAACACGTTATTGCAGTTCTGTTATGTTTTGGGCTAATTTGGGGTGGTTAATGCTACTGTTTCCCACACCCTGGCTCACAGAGGATAGTCAGCTAGAGTTGAGCAGTCCCTTCTGTAAAAGTTGAATGGTACACTGTCACCCCTGGACATTACTCCTACCAGTAGAAGAAAAACACAGTTTTCAAAGTTGGTGGGAATTTTTTTGAGTTGGGTTGTATAAGTAACTCTTCCTCTCACTATCAGCATATTTGTATGTTTTTTTACGCAGGGCCCATTCCAATGTAAGACCAGCCTTAGTAACCTGAAACATTTAAAAAAATCTCCTTTCAATCAGTTATTGATTGACATGTGTCATACCCCTCTCTGCCTACAATGATCCAGGCATGTGACATTGCACCAATAAATTCCACATATCTTTTTTTGTCCTTGTCCATGATTTATGCAGGAGTTGTTTTGGGGGTAGAGGCCTAGGTCACATTATTGCCGGCATATCATACCTAATTTAATGTTTATCATTTATGCTTCTCCAAACTTTTCCAGGCCTTCTATTTGACACTGCTATATTGTATGTATAAGCTTTATTTTGATTGGAAGAATCCTTTGGGAATGCATTGGTTACTTTCTGTACTCCTAAATCCAATACATTCTTGTGAACGAATTTTTCCAATCAAAACTTAATAATTTAACTTTATTTTCTTTTGTTTTTGCTAAACTTTGGGGTCCAATATACACATTTTTGTGTTCAGTCCCTAAAAAGGACTTGATGCTACCGGCATGTGTTTTGGAATGAAATTAGCCTGTTACTAATTGGAATCAGCAGTTTCCTCCACCTATTTGCTGGAGGAAATTCACTCTTTAAATTGCCACATTTGCACACGCAAACATGGAAAAATACCATAAATGGTGCGCAAAAATGACGTTTGCGGAAAATCGCAGGTGAAAATTGGCACATTGGCGAACGCTAGTGCGCAAATTGGTGCAAAGACAAATGTGCATCCCATTTAGACGACCAGGAATCAGGTGGAAGCCTGAGCATGACGGCACTCAAAAAATGTGTGCAAGTTAGTTCGCCCAGAACCATGAATCGACCATTTTATCATTGGAGGGAAGGGGCACTTTATATGCATTCTCCATTAACAGTAGGGAGCACTTACTTGAGGCATGCTATATTTTTGTCCAATCATCCAATCATCAGGGTATCTATGTTGACCAACATCTTTTCCTCAGGCTATTATGCAATTACAGAATGTCTGCTATGGCTAGAAATTGAAGACAGGGATTCATATATGGCCATATTTGGTGGGTAGTCAAAGGGGTTTGATTTACATGTGCTTTCAGACTTGATTGACCAGGACCACTTTTTTAATAATAAGCACAATTTATAAAGCACATAAAACATTCTTATATTGTTTGTCTTAAAATATAAAGTAAATATATATATATATATATATATATATATATATATATATATATATATTCGATTCAGAGCCTGGTGAGAAAACTCACTCCTTTTTGAGGACAGAAAACTGCCACTCACTGTTATTGTCTACCTGGCTTAAAGTGGACCAACACCCAGGATTTTCACTATTCTGGGTGTTGGTCCACTTCAGCGGGGCATCCGAGATCAAGATGCCCCGCTGTGTGAAACCCCCCCAAAAAACGTACCTTTTTGGCGACGGACAAGCCACCGCCGCTGCCGCCTCCCGCGTGTCCCTCTTACAGGGCGCGCGCCCGCGCCGGCCATTCACAAATGGCCGGCGCGGGCGTGCGCACTGCTAGAGGGGCGGGAGGCGGCGGCGGCCGATCCGTCGACGATAAGGTAAGGTTCTTTGGGGCTTTTGGGGGGGTTTCACCCCGCGGGACATCCCTATCTCGGATGCCCCACGGTGAGGGAGGTGATCGGCCCGGGAATCTTATAGATTCCCGGGCCGATCACCCCTGGGTGTTGGTCCACTTTAAATTTTTGCCTGTTATTGAATCAGCTCCAATGTAGAGAATGAAAGTGAATGGCAAAAGGAAGTGAGTTATCTCACCAGATTCTGAATCAACCCCTATTTCTCATATTTCATGAAAACATGATATGTGGTGTTGATGTTCTGTAAGTATGTTGTTATAATTATTTTATTCACTTCAGGGGCCACGTGGATTACCAGGTTTAAAGGGTAATTCCGGACATAATGGTGACAAGGTAATAGTTCATTTAATTATATTTCTATTTGCATTATCAAGCAGACAACTGGATGTTCAGATTCTTTAAATCACAGACTTAAACGAAGAGACCAATTTTAGTGGAATTTTTGTATATTTTTATACATTTTGTGTGTTCCAAAATGATGTCCTCATGGTGCTGGGCTTAGCTAGTATATAGATAGTATATTTTTCCCTATGTTAGCAAATGTGTGTTTTTTGTATAATTTGTATTTAGATATTTATAAAATATCAATACATTACAAGACAATACAAAAATTTAGAAATCAATGAACCTCTACAAGGTGACTTTAGCATTTCCTCACTGGATGACACAATCTTTTATAGTGTTGGAGGAACAAAAAAAATAAGCATAGTGGATTATTCATGTATTATGATCTACTCGCAATTCAACCTCTAGCTCTCTTGCAGCCCAACATTATCATTAGCTCTGAAATGAATTTGTGTTTGCAGCGGTATAAACCACTCCACCCTAATACTGTCTAGGCAATTGCCATCTATGGAGTAGACCTTTTGATCTTATATAAGTCAGTAAACATTTTAAATTAGTAGAGGCTAGCAACAAGTAACCAACATCTGACAAGTAACCTGGGGCATAGAACACAAAAAAAGGGGAGGGGTGGGGGAGTGGTGCAGAGAATCACATTCATTCCACACATAAACCATAAACCATAAGGAGGTACAGCGACTGTAACCACACATGAAGCGGTCCAAATGGTCATGAATCCCCTCACCTCTGCCATAAGTTCCTCCATTCTCATAATGTTGCCTAGTTCTACTGCCCATTCCAAGATAAATGGTATCTGTGGGGAAGCAAATGTGTGTTTTATGGAAGCAGTTTTTCCTACCTGCAATCTGTTGCTATTGGCAACTGTACACAGAGTCTGTACACATAGAAATACATAAGGAGAGAAGTAAGCCCAATACATACAGAGCCCTGCTACTGGACACGTGTAAGGTCCCTCACCTCAGCAGAAGCCATAGCAGCAGGGCTTTGTGTCTAGAGGCCTCACTTCTCTTTTCTTGGTGTGCATACTTGTTGTACACTTGCCAATAGCAATAGATTCTTCCATAAAACACACATTTACTAGCTAATTTTTACTAAAAATAGGTAAGTCCAGCAACCTGAGGACACCTTTTTGGGACAAAAAATATACCGTTTCAAAAATTCTATCGAAGGTGGGACATTTTCTTTAACTACCGAAGACTAAATTAGGAAGACAGTGCTCATTAAGATGCTTTAAAGTAACTTTGTGACTGCAAATTGATAGCCAGCATAAAATAACTGCAGATAGGCCAAAATAAAGATCTACCTTACCATGTCCAGCTAGAAAATTACAAATTTGCAGACAAGGAATATATACACATTTGCAGCAATTGAATTCTCTTTGCCTGGAAAAAATATTTTTCCAGAACATTACTTGTCAAACAGAACTCATATCCTCAAGTGTTCCCCCTAGAACAAGAACAACTTATTTTCCATCTCTTCCTTCTATTTTCTGCCAAAATAATTTGTTTCATGCACTCATGTGTTCTAGCAGGTGGAAGTCTGTGTATATCGCCAGTGATTTACTGTAGATAAACCGAAAAAAACGAAAACTATAGCACTTAACCCAGTACACAGCACAGCATAAAACCCTATTCTAATGTATACTGCAAAACCCAGTACACAGCACAGCATAAAACCCTATTCTAATGTATACTGCAAAACCCAGTACACAGCACAGCATAAAACCCTATACTAATGTATACTGCAAAACCCAGTACACAGCACAGCATAAAACCCTGTTCTAATGTATACTGCAAAACCCAGTACACAGCACAGCATAAAACCCTATACTAATGTATACTGCAAAACCCAGTACACAGCACAGCATAAAACCCTATTCTAATGTATACTGCAAAACCCAGTACACAGCACAGCATAAAACCCTATTCTAATGTATACTGCAAAACCCAGTACACAGCACAGCATAAAACCCTATTCTAATGTATACTGCAAAACCCAGTACACAGCACAGCATAAAACCCTATACTAATGTATACTGCAAAACCCAGTACACAGCACAGCATAAAACCCTACACTGTGTCCATTGACCAGCCTGTGTCTGTGCCTGTTTGTGTAGCTTTGAACCCTGATGCAGATTTTAACAGCGCCAGTAAGTGCTTCTCTGTACTGTCAATTTATAGGCATTGTACACCATATTTGATAACTTTGAACAAGCATAAAACATGGGCGGTGTATTTATCAAATGGTGGCTGGCGTTTCATCATTACAGTCACAGGATATCGCTGCTGTTAACAAAAAGACCAAAATTTAGAGCTCCTTTAGGCCTCTTTTGTTGTTGTGCTCAAAGAACACATCATAGGAAGAAAAACAGAAGTGAAAAAAGAGTTTTTGAGAAATGTATGAAATTACACTTGGCAACATCTAAGTCCAGTCTAAGGCCTTCATTTGTGACAAGTCACCAAAGCAAGTTCTATAAGAGTACATTTATTTAACATTCTTTATACAGTTACAGTTGCACAATGCAGTTCTGCCCATTGTGCTCTATGGGATCTTGACCTTAAGTGCCTGCTTTTACAAGACGCCTGTAAAAAAGGTGCAAGTTATACATTCGTTGCCATCTGGCGGACACATAGGCACTAAGGGGGTTATTTAAGAAGGGATAGCGCCAGGTAGTGCCTCATAGCGGCAGGCAGCGTCTGGCGTAAGCCGGGCGCTGTACCCAAAACCACTCAGTGTTGCTCTCCCATACATTTCAATGGACGTTCATTTCCTTGTGGTTAAACAACGTGTTTGACAATTTTTTTCTGTTTTTTTTTTGCTCAAATCATTGTGTGACCTCTCCTGGCTGCAAACAAACACTTTTAGAAACTTTTTTGACTTTTTATATTTTTATGCTGAATTGTTATAACAGGTCTGGCACTAAAGTGGTAATGTCACACGTTACAACAATGTCATTCCATGTGTTTTCACTTTGTTCCTGGTGTATATGTGTTCAAAAACAGACTTTAATCACATGCTCTATGCTATAGCGACCAGATTTAGAGCACCGTATGGTGTGGAGCGCCAGTCGGTCGCACTGAGCTGGCGCTACTTTTCACTCGCTGCAGCACTGTACTGGTGTTAGAGCGCTCAACATACAAATTCATCAATGTGGACCAGGTTACTACAGCGACTGAGGCGCTCTGTTACAGCGCCCGATCCCTGCTTACAGCGTCTACTAGCGGTCGCTCTAAGTGCTGCAGACGCTCATCTGCCAATACCTGGCATTAGTAATGAATCAGCCTCCACCTGTCACTCACTTTTTTAATCATGATTAAATTAGATTTAGAAATTATAAACTGGATATAGGTAAGTAGGCCATGTTAATAGCAGGACTTTCCTATATTTTCATATATTGCTTGGCTAGAAAAAAAGAGTCTCATTTTAACAGTTACGGTTTTATCATTTAATCATGGTCTATAGAATTTACATTAAAGCAGCCCTATCAGAAAAAAATGATGTTAAAATAAAAACTATACATACAATAAATACACTGCAAAAAAGAATATCTAGTCAAGGGGTACTATTGCATATGACTACATGAGAATTCTACTGCATTTCCTTTGCCACTGCTAATGATAATATTATTTGTATGTGGTTTTAGGGTGAGAGAGGACTCCCTGGTTTTCCAGGACAACATGGGCAACCGGGATTGAAGGTTACAGAACACATATTTGTCTTGTGTTTTTCTCTGTTGTAAACCTTTTTAAGGTAACATACTAACAATAGAAAGATAAAAGATGCAAACAGGTAAGCTGACAACTATCAAGGGTAAATGTCCCTTTCTTTCTTAACGGGAAAGTCTACTTGAAGATCTCCATCTACTTCCATGGTTCAGCCTTGAAGCATACAGTATGTCCAGTGGAGTATATGATTAAGTTGATGATACAATATCATAAACTTGGGAACCTATAGGTAACTAACTTAGAAATGTAAATGTGTATAAGACTGCAGGACCAGATAAACTTCACCCAAGAGATTTTAAATAACTCAGCTCAGTTATCTTATCACTTCTGTTCTTGATCTTTGAGGACTCACTAACAACTATTATAGTGCCAAGGGATTGGTGCGAGGCAAAAATGGTGCCCATTTTTAAATAGGGCTCTAGGTCTTCTCCAGGTAAATACAGTCCTGTAAGTTTAACATAAATTGTGGGACACATTGCTTGAGGGGCAACCAGCTCGGTTTTACTAAGGACAGAAGCTGCCAGAATAACTTGATTGGCTTCTATGAGGAGGTGAGTAGAAGCCTGGGCAGAAAGGTGGCTATAGATATAGTTTTTCTGGATTTTGCAAAAGCATTTGACATTGTCTCTCATAGACATAGATGTCACTGGATTGAAAACTGCCTGGAGGATCATGTGCAGAGGGTTGTGCTTAATGATGCCTACTCTGAATGGTTACCGGTTGTAGGCGATGTACCCCAGGATTCAGTGCTGGGCTCACTATTATTCAACTTGATCGAAGATGGAATTAAATGCACTGATTTTTGCAGATGACACAAAGATATGTAGCAGAGTGCAGTCTATTGAAGATGTTTGCAATCTTCAAGCTGACTAGGACAGTGTCTGAGCATTCACTTGGCAAATGAAGTTCAATGTGGAGAAATGTAAAGTCATGCACTTGGGGTCTAATAACCTGAAGGCCACATATGTCCTGTGGGGAGTAAAACTTGGAGAATCACTTGTTGAGAAGGACCTGGGGTACTGGTAGACCACATGCAATGTCAAGAAGCTACTTTCAAAGCCAACAAGACATTATCATGCATGAAAAGAGACATGCAATTACGGGATAGGGATGTAGGTTTGCCTCTTTAAAAGGCACTGGTGCGCCCTCACCTGGAATATGCCGTTCAGTTCTGGGCACCCATTCATAGAAAGGACCCTCTGGCTGTGGAAAGGGTGCAGAGGAGAGCCACCAAACTAACAAGAGGAATGAAGGATCTTATTTATGAGGAAAGATTATGAGAATTAAGTCTTGAGAGGAGAAGACTGAGGGGTGAAATGATTAACTTGTATAAAAAAATAAATGGGCCATACAAAAATATGGGGTAACACTATTTCAGGTAAAAACCTCTCTAAAAACAAGGGGGCACTCCCTTCGACTAAAAAAAAATTCTGTCTCCGTAGGCGACAGTCATTTTTTACCATAAGAACTATAAATCTGTGGAACAGCCTCCCACAGAAGCTTGTTTCAACATCAACAGCTGACAGCTTCAAAAAAGGATTAGATGCGTATTTAGAAGGAAATACTATAACCTGTTATATTAGCTGCTATCAGTAAAAAAATAAAATAAAATAAAAAATAACGTCCCCTAACTCAACACTCTTGGTTGAACCTAAAGACATATGTCTTTTTCAACTGCATTAACTATCTAACTGTGAAATACCCTGCTTTGTTTTAAACTTATCAGAATTTTTGTTTTGCGCATGCTATTTTAGGGTGAACGTGGCTCGAAAGGTGACCAAGGAATTGCAGGACTTGATGGAAAAAAGGTAGATTGATGCTGAATGCTTTGGAATTCGAAAATTCTTTACACTTTTTTAAATATTTTGGAATTTTAAAGTGGAACTATGGTCTTTTTTTTACCATAGTTCCGCTTTAGGATGCTTTGCAATTTGTAAAATGCTTTGGAAACATTACTAAGAAAATATTTATACTGAAACAAACCAATGAAAGCTGTACAGCTGAGTCAAAAATGCCCACTGAGACTCTAAATTTGATCTATGTATAATTGCAGCAACAGCTTTTTTTCCTAGGCAGCAGCACCCTCGAGTTTTGGAGCTTACACTCAAAGGGCCTGTCCCGCCCAGACTACTTGTTTTTTAAATTCCCCGCCCCACATTGCCACCCTCCCCTAGCGCTGAAGCGGGGTAGGGGGCAATGGCTGTCAGCTGTAAAAGGTCCAAAGTTGGTGGCTTACTATGCATCAATTGAGTGCCACTAAATTAGACTGCTGTTTTCATGGATTCAGGCTCACTTTACTTAAAAAATACAAAAGCAAAATGATGAAACATTCTAAACAATGATGGCTCAATGAGTTTTCCTTTCACCACCCCCCCAGAAACCTGTTTCCACTTTAGAGGGGTTCTGACAGTAGGCTGCAGGTGGTATGTGTGTATATAAAGTACAAGCTGAGAGCAAGACTTGGATCTGGTTGCCCTAACAGATAAAAAAATTGAAGGCCATAACCAAACCTAATTTTAACTTATCTTTCTTACTCAATGTATCAAGCAGAAGTAATTATGGTGGGCTGTGGGCAAACTTCAGAAGTCTCTTAGTAGTATCTTGGTGACCACAATAACAAGGTATATAGAAGACATTTTAAAAGAGGTTTTGTAGTAAGTAACCTTTATAATATTGCCACTTTTCTGTATTGCCCTGCTTGCATCATTTGTATAATGTGGCTTCTTCTATGAAAAATATTGCTGGACGTTTACAATTTTGGTAGATTTTTTGCAACACTCTTGTTCCAAAGTTTAACTAAACTGGTGGCATGGCAGGCTATTCCTAGGCAGGTGCGTGAACTAGAACTCCAGTCAGAAATGATGCCTGCTTTCTACCTTCCTGTGGGCATCCTGATTTGGGATGCCCTGGCAGTTAAAAATAAATTTGAAAAAATAATTTTTTGTTCCTCGCTCCTGGAATACTTACTCTTTGTTCACCAGGCAAGCAGAAAAACTAGTGTGTGACTGCTGTACTCATTTCGTGTCTCAAATGGTATTTACAGCACAAGACAACTGTCTTTTCAAATAAGAATGTATTTATGTCAACCATGTTTTTTATGTTTTAAAACTTTAGGGGGCAAAAGGGGAAAAGGGAAGTTCTGGATCAACCGGGAAACCTGGCAGACCTGTAAGTATTTATATGATATATTTATAAATCAAATATCACTTTTCAGTAATAACTATTCTTTTTTTACACTTTAAATTAGGGGGAACCAGGAGTTCACGGAAAAGATGGAATACCTGGCTATCCAGGCACAAAGGTTGGACAATATGTGAAAAATATACCAGCTCAGTTTATGTAAACAACAAAGACTGATCAAAATATAAGATTGTCCTGCTCTGAGTGGTAAAGAAATCTTGTAGGCTGTGCCAAGCCTTTTTTATTCCTTGGCTTTCCTGTTTTAATGTTATATTTGACACTGATATTGCTCTGTTCCCTTCCATGCTACAATTAATGACACAGTGGAAATTTTCTTTGTTACAGGGCACCTTTACAGTAATTTCTGGTAATTCCATTGTTAATAGTACAGACCAGCTCCATCCCCTTTTATTGTGCTATCAACAGGCCTAGGTTGGGGATGTGCATGTGGCTTTTTTGTATATCAAGTATCTCTCTTAAAATGGAACAAAATCCACCAGCGACTGGCCTGGAATCTAAGATTCCAGGGCCAGCCCTTGGCTTTTCCCTGGGTCAACCCTAATTGGGGTGCCCCGCTGTGTGAAGCCCCCCCCAGGATGCCCATTAAAAACTCACCATTCAACCCTCCAATGGCGCATGCACAGGCTCACATTCAATTCATCCGTCATTCGAAAGGCGGTTCTCATTGAGTTGAATGGGGACCACACACTGCCACATCCCCTGCATCCCTGGGGGCATATGCTTGCTCCCATCCCACACATACAGATAGCCAGTCAGAGCCCTTTGCTATAAGGAAATAAACAAGGCAAAGTGCTCTGCAGCAGAGCCCACCCATGCACCATTGGAGCGGGATAAGGTGAGTTTTAGTAGGATTTCTGGGGGTTTCACACAGCAGGGCATCACAACTCGGGATACCCCAGGGGCATGGAACATAACGCAGGAAATCAAATTCCTGTGTTTTGTTTAACTTTAAAGACGTTAGTGCCTATTGATTTGTTTTATTAGTATAACATTAAAAATGTAAAGCTGTAGATGGATTTTTCTGGTTCCCCCCTATCACTACTTGTGATAATGTGAGACGAATACTGCAGAATATGCAGTTTTTGAACTGACACACAGTTAGACCAAGTACAGGTTGAGTCAATAAGGGTTCAGTAATCACTAGTTGGAGCATTTGTTTTGGGTCTATAAGACCCAGCATGTTTAAACCCTTTCAGTGTCCACCTACCTAGAGATTTTTTCAGCATTTTGCACTATGGACCTGATTTATCAAGCACTATCTGCCAGCATACTCCTTATTGGCAAAAATTAGAGGGCTGGAAAATGTTATTTAAAATGTTTTTACAATGGCGCATGTTGCAGCATTGCAGGAAACACATTTACTAAAACATTAGCTTTGCAGCAACATGCACAGAAAAATATAAATTATATTTTGTACTACTCTAATTTGCACCAATATTGCAAATTCTGGTAGATTATTCTGAGTTCCTATATATGTTTAACTGTGAATTTCAAGGAATTGCTAGGAAAAAAATATATTGTGCTTTTGTGTTCTATTGTGTGTATAAGCCCCACTCCTCCCAATTACAACAGTGCCACATATGTAATGTTAGGGGGGTCCCCTCTCTCCGAAGGGGTCATGCTTTTTAGAAAAAATGTTTAACTCTTATAAAGTATTAAATAAAATGATGTGGGGTCCCCCTCTCTCCAGCAAAGCCAGCATAGGCGCCAGCGATATGGAGACTACCAGCTCGCATAATCCATATGGGTGCCAGGCTCTTCTGCACCCACTGGCCGTATGTGATGGTAATGGGGCGGGGGGATTTGGCAAGTCATCCACTTACTGGCAGGGATCTCAAGAACCTCAGTTAAATAAAAAAAATGCAAACATATTAAAAATACTTGATGTCCCAGGGTTCTCAATCTTCAGCTAAAAGTGTAGCAGTGAAAAGCAAGAGCGGGGTATCTGTGTCCTCTGCCTGCTCCAAGCTCGCTCCTGCTGCAGGGAGGAGTCTTTTATACTGGCAAGCGAGCTGACCTCGGTACAGGGGAGTGACCTGTAAGAAGCCTGGCTTTCCTCTCATCCTACCCCTAAACATCAATCAATGTGCTATTCTATATCATTTATAGCAAGTTGAAATATTTATTAAATCTTATTATTGAATACAGACATCCTTTCTGCTTGAGTGAAACTACTAGCTTAATACTTTTTAATTCTGTTAAGGGAGAAGAAGGAAATCAAGGCCTACCGGGATTGGAAGGTCATAGAGGATTGCCTGTAAATATCTATTTTATTATCTATTTTATTATTTATAATATATTTGTATGTACCTGGTGTTACTTTAAGTCCTTAATGCATATTTCCTAACACAGCACTATGTTAAAAATGATTGCTGTGGTTTTTAATTGGGTTATGCATGACAACCTCGTCCCTGTCCAGACATGCTTTCATACTGTACAAACTCCCCCTTTTCCTATGTATAAAGTTGTTGGTCTTTGCCACGCACTTTTGTCTGCTCAGGGCATTGTTTTAAAATGTATCTTAATATTATCAAACACTGCTACATACATTTTTCCATGGCTTGATGGAGCCAAGGTGCAACAGCATGAATAGAAACAAGGGATGGGGGAGTGACTGGACCAGTCGCTCAACAGCTTGGAAAGATTGTTCTTAGAAGTGTGTAGCAAGTTCAAATGAAGTGACCCCAGTGTGGCTGCTTGAAATGTGTGTGAATCATGCTAAGGCTAAGGTATATTTTCAGGGTAGGTCTTATTTTCAGGTAAACAGGGTAGTCCCTTTATCGGTAAATTTCGCAAGGTAGTTTACTAAGCAGGGGATTGGGGGTTTCCATATGCAACTCTAACACATTTTTTACTAGTTTTACTGACCCTTCCCCACCAGAGCCTCCCCAGGCACCTACATAATATTATCTGCCTATATATTTGAACAATTCACATTTTTAGCTTGAATTGAAATGTATTTACATTTATAAGTAATACAGAAAAGTAACAAAATATTAGAAGTATTGCCATTTAATGAAAATATACATTATATTCCATTATAGGGGATACGTGGAATTCCTGGAAATGAAGGCACGCGTGGAATAAAGGTTTGGGAAGCTCTTTTGTATTAATGTAATAATTCATGCATTATGCATTATCAACCAAGGGCCAAATCCTTGTTAGTTTTACTGTTTGGGGTAAGAGTGTGTGTTAATAGCAATTATAACTTAAAGTCTTAAACGCTTACGACATCATTTTAAAAAATGATTATGATGCCTCTTTATTTTTGTTTTTTCTAGGGTGAAGCAGGATCTCCAGGAGAACCTGGCCCAAGGGGAACCCCTGGAATTCCAGTATGTTCTCACATACCATATGTACATAACATAAACATTAGGAACAAGGAAAAAACCCAGACACGCATGCGAGCCCAAACATGCGTGCACCCCCAGACACATGTGTGTACCCCAGACGCACATGCGTGCACTCCTAAACACACATGTGTACGCGCATGCACTCTCAGAAGTTTTGCTCAGCCCCAGACACACATGCTCCCACTACCAGACACCTGCGCACACCCCCAGATGTGCATGCACATACCCTCTGGCTACCATGCACACACCCACGGAGGCAAATGTGCTCATCCCCAGATGCACAGCAGAAGGGAATGCATGCACCCCCAGATGTGAACACTCCCATATGCACATGTGCACACAAGCGCACCCCCAGATGCACACACAAACACCCCCAGATGCATGCGCACACCCCCAGATGTCTATGCACACACTCCTTATTCTCAGTTTACTTTATTTGCAGATCGGTGGGTTCAAATATTCATTAGCTTGAAGTTGGGTAAATGGATGGATGATTAGAGGGCCACTTTATGAAAATTTGAGGATTTGAGTGGACACATCTGGTACCACTAACAAGTAAACATAGGGAGGCGTGCATAAATGTAGCCAGATTTATAATGTAATTGCTATTTTGTTAAGTGCAGAAATGTATTCCTCTTTCCACTGTTACCACAGAAGTTGTACCTAAATACAATTCATGCATTCCATGTCAGTAAAACAGTTATACAGCTTTAGTTGTTTCCCTTAAGAGATTGTTACTTCCAAGAATAATTTGGATTACAAAAAAGTCTAAAGTAAAAATTTCCAAAAGGGAATTCCCAGAATCCCAGTGCCTTGCTTTGAATACAGTGAACCATACAACTGCTTAAATATCCTTTTCCAATCCAACAAGAAAGAAAAAGTATCTGTTACATATTTAGACCTTTAGGTATACTCATTAAAACATCAGAGAGCCATCCAAACTACAGAGAGTCTTATTTAAGAAGCGTCAGCGCCGCACAGTGCCACCTTTTTGGCCTCAGTGGCATTCAGGGTGCGAATTAAGAAATAAAAAAACAGCAGCGCCGATGTGGTCACCAACTAGTGTCGTATTTAACACTAGTACTGTAAAGGTTGCAGCACCGGGCGCTCTGGTAGAAGCAGACCTCTAGGTCTAGATCCCACAGAGCACAATGAGCATTGATTAATATTAAACACATTTATTTGTACAGAACTTGCATTGGGATTTGTCAATAATGGAAATGCAGGACCTAGATGTCCCAAAATATATTTTTTGGGGCAGTGGTTTAAAATTTATTTTAATAAGTTCTTTTGATTAACTAAAATGCAGCCTAAACGCACTATAACATTTGTCCCTTTGTCCTCAGCAGTGATTTTTAGTAATTGTAATGACGACATTCTGACCAGCGCCGGAAAAATACAGCGCCAAAAATTCATAAATATGCTGTGGAGTGCTGGAAATACGCCAGTACAAATTGTTTCTGGCTGGCACCGGGATGATCAGCAGCCAGGTCCAACAGGAGCTGACATAGGCCGGCCAATACATAATGCAACAATCAAAGCTAATTAGTTAGCATTCTGTGCAGCAACTGCTAGTGCCAATGTAGTCCAGAGCACAGCGCCAGATAAGACAAAGCCGGTGCTTCTAAACTGGCACTATAGGCACCAGAAAGATGCTAAATGGTGCACATCATAAATAAGAACACAGAATTTCATATGTATGAACATTTTCTACTTTAGAAATTAGAAACATATCAACAAAATGTCATCATGTATTGTTGGTTATTACCAGGATATGTCATTTATCAGGAAACTATCCAGAAAATCTGAAGTCAAATAACATTATTTGTTGGCTGACTTGCACAATATGCTTTTCAAACTATGTAAGCTTTAATCAAGTTAGCCAGTAACAGTATTTATGCTTTCTACAAATACCAAAGACTTCAAGTTTTGTGAATGTTACAAGTATGCGGTTAGGAGATCTAGCAAGAAGCTGGATATTCTAACCATTTCTTTCGTAGTCAACATAAATACTGCTGTTTATGGCGTCATGTTAGTGCAGGCAGCTTTTTGCAACGTTATATCTATCAAGCTCATCCATCTGATCTCAGACATCTACAGCCAAACCTGACCTGGTAGTCAATAACCATCAGAATTATAAATTATGTCTATTATTGGTGATTATAATCAGACAACTCTTCTGGTAATGTTGGTATATACAGTAGAAAGGTTGTTCATTATTTCAATTTATCTGCTGTCTTTAACCCTTTTTGTATGATATTTCAGGGGGCAGTGGGACCAGAAGGTTCTCCTGGGTCACCAGGCACACCTGGGCCAAAGGTAAAAAAAAAAAAAAACTTTTACACTTCGTTATACATGTGTTTTCTCCCACAGTATTTTTATTTGCTCAAATGGTATTGCTTGACTGTGCCTTGTTTGATTTCAGTCAGCTTTTTCACCAATACTTTCACTTTGTTACAATAAAAGTAGTTTAGAATAAAAATATTACTAAATGTCAAGTCATTGTTCAAGCAAAAGAACCCCCCCCTCTACTCTCCTATTGTCTCCGGCAGATGACCGCTCCCTCTATGGCAGTATGGGCATTACCTGATTGGCAGATCAAGTCCTGTGCAGCCCAAGCCTGATCGCCAATCATCTTTACCATCACGAGGGCGGGCTGCCCCTTGCCTTTATTCACAGTGACCCCCTCTGTTCACTGCACTAACTAAGAGCAATTATCCGCTCTTCCCAAAACTCCCTTGCCCCATCTGTATGCATGATACTGAAGCATTGTCAGGACTTACAGTTGCTCTGGCATCCACTCAAAGCTCACACGCCTCCTCACTGATTTTCTAGTGTTAGAGGCCATTTTGGAGCTCCCTCTCCCAGAATCTCAACCATTCTGCTGCCTAGATTCAATTGACATAACTGACAATACACAGTAACAGGAAACCCAGCAGCACTTCCTGTTTGCAGGCAGCCTGCAGATCTATGAGCCTCTATTTTCTTTTTAAAATTGACCACAGCAGGAGTTAGAAAAAGGTAAATGGATTTTTATGTGCAGCAATCTAAATTGCCCTGTGGAGGCATTCATAGGAGCCCTTTTTCTTGTGTTGGTCTGATTTAAGCAGTTTTTGACTGTTGGTCCACTTAATGTAAAAAATAACTAGCTGTCTGTCTAAAAATGTGTTTTATGGTATTTCAAATTGCAACAGGACTGCATGGCTATATTGATTATAGAAATCTAAATTCCTCATAGGGAAACAGAGGTGATCATGGAACACCAGGAAAACCAGGTTCAGCAGGAGCAAAGGTATGTTTCAAATCTCTGTGAATAAATGTATATGCACTACATGGCTAAAACTTTGTAAACATAAACCTTTATGTGCTGAATAAATGTTTCATTTTAAAACCATACGTAATAATATAAAGTTGTCCTTCTTTTCTGCTACGGCTTGTTGTCAACATTGCAATACATTTCAAATTTTGATGGAATTCAAGACTGTATTATGCACAGCTCCATGAAGCTCTTTCACACCATTACATTATGGCTAATTTGTGGCAACTTTAAATGCTAAAATGTTACTGCTAAATTGAAACACACACATCTCTGGAATGTCATGCTATATCATTACATTACGGATTACATTAACATCTTAAAAAGCTTGGGTTGGGTAACGTTTTCCAGGCATCAAAAAAAAAAAAAAACGCCTAGATTTATCTATTGGATAAGTCCAGCTAGTAAAACTCATGCCATAATGTGTATGGCTCCATGATGCTTCTACTTCAGAACAGACCTAATAGAATCTAGTAGAGGCCTATTGAATCCTATTCACTTTTTGACTGTAGATCATGACTGGAGAGGTTGGAAGCCCTTGCATCAGATGCTCTTTATCAATTTGTACACATATTGGTCAGATTTATATTAATAATTTGGTGGAGAAAGAAAAAACATGTTTGAAAGTTTTGTTCATACATTGCCATGCTTCAAGTTACTTTAAAATAATATCCATCACAATATACACTTTGTTTATTAGGGAGAAAAAGGAGAAAATGGAATTACAGGTCTGCAAGGTTATAGAGGTATACCAGGACTTACAGGGGCCAAGGTAAATATTAGCGTATATTTTTTCTTCACTCTTTGCACATTTATTAACGATTGTGATTTTGTACTGTTTAAAGAGGAGCATCGGACTAAAAATAGAAAGGGAATGATTCCCATTTTGGATGTCGCCGCTGCCTGTTGTAGTGACATCCGGCGTCTTCAGGGCCTGATCCTCACCCCGCCCTTAAGCCATCTGTTAGTGACAGCTCAGCTTTAGCCATGCTCTTGAAAGTCCTGCGCAGCTCAGCAAAGTCTTGCAGGATTTCGGGCAGCTCCATTGCATCCCATTCATGGGCACTGCACAGACGCGTGATCAGGGGCTGTGTACATTGCCTGATGGGATACAAGATGCTGCCGCCCGTCGAAAGGTTGCCTGGAATCCAAGAGACCCAGAAGATGGATTCCCCCTGCAAGGTAAGTAAATAGTGCCCAAAGGTAAAACTGGAGGGGGGAACAGATCGTGAGGTTTGGGGGGGTTTTAGCCTCCCCTGATGTTCCTCTTTAAGTAATCAATATATGTGAAGAAAAACCTTTATAGGTAAAAAATGGAATTTGATTCTCAAAGCTCCTTAATTTAGTTTACTTTTTTATTTTATTTCTTTTGTTAAACTATCCTCTTTTATGTTAAAGTCATTGTTCAGAGAGGTAAATAAGCTACTATATCAGTTAGCTAACGATCGACCTAAAGCTGTCAAAAGCAATATTTCTGTCGCCTGCTTTTTATATATCTCCTGGGCAGTGATCATGGCTGAGTTCTCAGGAAATATACAAAGTACTATTTTATGTCAGCATAGTAGCAGCATAGGGGCTGCCTTTATCCTGTGTTTTTATTGTGTACTTCGATGACGGGTAATAGGGAACGTAGCAGGCTGTCATCACACAGATGTCCATTCATGACCCATTACTTTGTCACACTAGGAATGACAGAGAAAGGTAGGGGCTGAGAGAGTAGGGTAGCTAAACAAATTAGCTTAAATGACCAGTCCATCAACCATGTTGAGGAACACAATTGGAGGATTGCGGGCAAGGACTAGAGTAATGCCCAAAGAATCATCAGCTGAATCATCATCTGATGGGGAGGAGTCGAGCAGAGCAATGCCATTAAGCATGTTTCAAGGGATTGTTGTTAAAGCTCACCACCAGTCAATAAAGTAAAGTTTAGAAATTTGCTTCCCTAAACCCCCACCTCTTATGATCTGTTGTATAAGCAGATGTTGTGGAACAGCATGAAGATTATGCGCTCCTGAACAACATCTTGCTGAACCTTGTGTTTACACATGAGCAATTTGAGGGTGAGCCGTGCCAGCCACAATGAGAGAGATATATGCCTCATGAAACACAGGGGAGACAATTTTGACTGTGGAACTGGGTTTTCGATAAGCAGGTCTCTAATGTGTGTGGCAAGATGGCTGCTCCCATGCAGTTCGGGAGCAAAGAATCTGCCTGCTATTTCACAACATCTGCATGGAATTAAGCCCTCTCAAATAGTATATGTTACTCATTGCTAGAAGGGGGTTTAGGGGAGCAATTTACTAAGCTTTGATATTTTGACAGGAGGTCCACTTTAAACTACTGCTCTACAGTATGAATTGGGTTCTTTTCTATGTAGAGTTCTCACCGCAGAGATTTTTCTTGGAAGATATCATCTATCCATTATCTTCCGAAGCCAGATTGTAGTTGTGGGTGCTAAGCATCTGTTTCATTCAGCTGGTAGGGATGAGCGAACCACCCCAAAGTTTGGGTCCGGCAAGTTCAACTGAACTTTGAATAAAAGTTTGTGTTCAGGTCATTGAAATCAATGGGGACTCGAACTTTGAGGGGTGGGTGTGGTGGGGGGCACAGAGTATGCGGCAAGAAGCCCTGCTGTAAAACTTACTTCAGCTCCGGCCTTCCTGCCAGCAGCAGCGTTATGACAGAAAGATGGCCACCACTCCCCATGAGTAAGGACACTCCTAGTGCCAGCACTGTCATGACGCCACCACCGACCAGGGACTGCGGATTAGGGCTCAGATGAGTTACAGCAGATTTCTGCTGCTGCATCTTTAGGTGAAGCAGCCCATCCACCAGGTTTTCCGCTTTCGGGCCGGATGCCAAACTCAGACACAAATTTCTGTTCTGAAGTCCCGTGTTTTGAAACCCAAACTCGCAAAGTTTGGTATGAAACCCTCAGTTCAGGGTTCACCCATCAGTATCAGTGGGGGTTGCTAAGGCTAGGATTAATTTCAGGGGTTGGAAAGGGCCACCTACTGATTTACTCAGGCGTCTCATTTAGTTAATCTGCATTTAAGCACACCTTCCATGAAATTAAATGAATTCAGCACAGCTTTTCAAATAATGATATTGCTTTAATTATCTTTCAGGGTGACAAAGGAAATCAAGGTGAAAAAGGGAGTCAGGTGCATTTTTTAAATTTTGCTAGTAGTAAAATAAAGCATGAATGAGATTTCTGCATGGACATGTGTTGATGAGTGTGAATGTGTTTGTAGATCTCAAAAAGATCTGGCAATGTCAGTTATAACTACAGTTGATGATTATGATAATCTAGTACAGGTCACAACACAACAAATTCCATTTTCATTGTTTACTATGACACCATAGTAACAGTAGAGTGTCTAAGTCTATGGAGAATCACAATAACTGTTTTATAGTTAACTCAAACCTATGCCATTGTGGCACAAAGGTATGGCTTATACATGACTTACATAAAAAATGTGGTCACAAACATATATTTCCCATTAAGGGTGTTATTCAAATGAAATAATTTCGAGTGTCAGTGAGAGAGTTAGCAACTGAACACACAATGAAGTGAGAAAAATATTTACTTTTTTAAAGAAAATCCATTATGGGACAGTTCTAAAGATTAGGTTCAGAGTGTTTCTAATGAGGAAGATTATTTTTATAATTTACAAATGCATACATTAATATATAAAACAGTCTATGGGGATTTGTAGAAGTTTTTTTTTATTGTACCTGGATTCACACCTCTCCACTTGCTCTGTGTTGGGCAACGTCACAATGCAAAGGAAAATGCTGGCCATTATTTGTAATGGGCCAGTTCACATGTATATGTAACATAGCAGTATTTTTCCTTGCGTTGTGACTGCGTTGCCCAATGCAGTGCAAGTATATTTGGTTGAATTGGTTTGCTCATGCCTAGTACACTTTACCCAAGGGTTTTTGGGATGCCCAAAATGGCATTTTTGATGGAATTCCATTCCTGAAAACATTATCCAGAGGATGAATCTTTGAAGTAGTAGTATGATGCTTTTTAGTCACATGGACTTGGAAATAGGAAACATTTTCAGTCTGGTCGTAGTCTATTAGCCACATGGTGGTGTCCTGAAGTCTCAAGGAGGCAGGGAGAAAATGAGCAAGACACCTTGTGTTTAGCTTGAATGAAAGGAAGAAACCAAGCGGCAGTGACTGAATGTGGTGGAATGGGGTCTTAGGGAGACTAGGAGAGGATGATCAAGCACCCTATGACTGGGAAAACAAGTAGTAGTGAAGTGAGCCCGCAAACAGACATGTGGAGCAGACCCTAGCCACAGTGGAAAAGTTGAATAGAGTTTGCCTGTAGAGCAATAAAAATGGGGGATTCAAAGTGGCACACTTAGTTAATCTGAGCACTTTACAGGGTAATAGATGTGGCAAGGGTGTAGTTGGGAGTGGGGCTTATCCATGGGCCTTTGAGGAACAAACATTTGCAGTATTCTATGCTCCTTTGTGTGGAACAGTCTTCCTACTTATGTCAGTACAGTGAGACATTTAATGTCCTCAGTGTTATTTTTTTGGGTGGGGGAGCAGTGGGACAAAATGCTGCAAAGTGGAACTGACATCTGGTCAGTTTACCTATATCCCCCATGTTTTGGGTGGTTATAGCCCTATTCTGCCCCAGCACCCTCACTTGTTGTACATATCTTCCCCACCACAACACATTCCTAATATTTATCTAATGTAAGTGCCTGTGAAATACATTTGATTCTGAATCTGATTTATTGTGTGTTTATTTGGCAGAGGCTCTCACAATTTGGATAACCCTCAACAAAGCAGTTTAAGACCTTTTTAATAGTATCTTTATAAAATTAAAAGAGTAATTGCATAATAATATTAAACATGCATGTGATTTGCTCTCCAACTTTCATCCCTACAAAAAATCAAAATAATAACAATATTTTTACATCTGATTATTTATTTATTCATTTTTTAACTGCATGTCTTTTACTAAATTATAATACAATGTTTTTAAAGGGGCATAAAGGCCTTCAGGGTCCTTCTGGTATACCAGGATTAAAGGTAAGAAATCTCAGATATATGGCTAATGTAGAACAAAGGAATTGTTGGGCTTCCCTAACTTTTAACATGACAACTTAGTAACAATAATACCCATTATTTAAAATCAAAAGAGTATGACAGAGATTTGGAACCATTCATTAGACAGCAAATCGCCCCTTCCCCTCATTAATCTCCAAGAAGAGATGACAATATGGGCAAATATGAAACTAGGACTAGAAACTAGAACTTGAATATAGTAGAATTCTGTTCTTTATGGAAAAGTGATGAAAGAAATGTTACAGGTAGAATTTATATTCCTATAAATTTTTGATTATGACAATTCGCCACATTTTCCTCAAGATATTCAGATTGGTCCAAATCCAAAAACAAAACAGAAACAAACTCACCTGCTGCCTTGTTATCCTGCACAAGCCAATGTCCATTGTCCGGCCCTATATAAAAAAGGCAGGTCTTACCTGAAATAGTGACTGCAAGGGTCCTATTTATCCCCACACAAACAGGGAGTCTATGCCACCATCTGCTCGTGATGATGCCTCCCAGGTCATCAGCCAAACTGACAAAAGATATGACAGATGAAACCAGCTGATTGGCGGAGAAGGTGGAATGCAACATTCATGTTAAAAAACAGAGCCTGGTGCCGGTTTGGAAATGACCCAGTGAAAGTGATGTCACCCGGTGGTCAAATGTTCTATCTGGCAGATCTTTGGCTTTACTGGCTGATATTCGGGGGGGAGGGGGCGTCATCACTACTGTATGTGAGCAGGCGGCAGCATGGACTCTGGTGCTGTATATCAAGGCAGCAGTTTGTTTTGTTTTTGGATGTTTTTTACCTACTAAAAATTGGATGGCATGAATCCAAAGAAATTTGGTTCATACCAAATCGATTTTCCCCTGAAATCCGTAGCGAATTCCAATATGGTTGAATTGGTTTGCTCATGCCTAGTTAGAGGTACACTTTACCCAAGGGTTTCTGGGATGCCCAAAATGTTATTTTTGATGAAATTCCAGCCTGAAAACATTATCCAGAGGATTAAACTTTGAAGTAGTAGTATGATGCTTTTTAGTCACATGGACTTGGAAATCGTCCAAAACTGAGAGCAAGATAGACAGGGGCTTCTCTTCTGGAGAAAAACCCTTTTCAGTCTGCAAGAAACCTAAAATAATGACTGAGCAATTTAGCATGTTATTGATCCTAAACACACTGACAAAACTACACTGGAGTGGTTTAAAAAACTCAGTCAAAGCCCAAACCGTAATTTAATTTAGGATCAGTGATTCCCATCTAATCTGACAATCTTGCACAATTTTACCAATATTTGGCAGTAAAAACGTTAGACTTTTTACCAAGAATGTACTGATGTGAAGAAATGCTTATTTAATCACCCCCGGTCTGTGTTTTAATATAAAATAATCGTTTTTGGCCTGGAGGTATGCATTTTTTGTCTAATCGGACATAAATTTGCATTGCTATAAAATGAAATGTTTGTGCAGATAATACTAGATCATATTATTTATTATACTGCAAAATTTAGCTTCTTTCACTAATGTTACATTTACTTATACATACCACTAACATCTATTTTTAATGTTAATATTTTTCCAAAGGGTGAAACAGGAAATGTTGGCTCCAAAGGAGAGGTGTGTATTATCAATATGGTATATACTTGATGTAATTGATTTTTATAATTATTTAAGAAAAAAATCAGACCACTAATTCCATAGAAATAAACAAAACACTGGGTTAGATATTTTTCTGAAAATATATACAACAGCAGTCTATGGGACTCTAAACACTTTCGAAATTGGCCTGATTGTTTGTTTTGAATAAACGAAATAAAATGAAAAATATGTTGCACCTCACCTGTAGAACCATCCAATTGTAGGTGCAAGGGTTTTGATTTTTAAAAAGAGAAAACATTTTCTATTGTAGTTTATTGTATGTTGAATGAGAAAATCTCTGACTCTCTAGAAAAATACCAAATTATTTGGATTGGGATGTGTTAGGGCAAAATTTTTGAGGATTTCTTTTCCAAATTATAAATACCCAGGCCATGGGAGAAGCTCCCATTAAGAAGCTTTTTCAAACGAACCTGGGAATAGAAGCCCCTGATACATTGGTCAGGTAATAGTCAAAACAGCTGACCAGGGAATTAGGTAATTTAATGATATAGTACATACTTTAAAAAGGCCAAACCTCAAGAAAACAATAATGTGAGTATTAATGCCTTCAGTTGGGGAGGGGCTGGGGAGGTATACACATTTCACACAACCTGGGGCTTTATCAACACTATTTTGCCTATAATGTGGGTATGAGAAAAATGAAAATAAACATTATCTAATTCTTATCCTCGTTACATTTCGTCCGAGTTCTCAGGACGATGAAAGAGGAGACCAACACTGACACAAATAACAAAACAAGTACTACAATCTCATAATTTTGCTTCTACACATTTTAGTAGTGTTATACAGTTAGTGAGTGTGTTAGATTGTATGCAAACATTTATTGCAACTTGTGTCATACCACTAGATGATTTTAGGGGGCCATAGTGAATTTCTTCTATAATACATTTGTTTCTAAGAAATATATATATATATATATATGTATGCACATGTAAGCACATTTCTTTACAGAAAGGAGAGGTGGGGGAACCAGGATCCCAAGGATTTAGTGGACCAAGAGGAGAACCTGGCCCAGCTGGAATAGATGGCAGACCAGGATCCAGGGGTATTAGTGGCGACAGAGGCCCTCCTGGACACCCAGGACAAGATGGAAGGCCTGTATGTATGAGCAGAGGAACAGCACAGTAACTCTTTTGTCAATACCTGTATTTTATGGTAATTTTAAATGGTAATATTGCTTTATAACTTATCAATATAATATTATACAATGTTTTACTGTATTGGTGAAGTATCCCTATTATACATGCTTTAGCTGAACTGGACTGTCCAGTCAGAAAAAATAAGTCACCCGCAGTGCTTCCGTCTTACTCAAGTATTGTTTAGTCCAACTCCACTGCTCAACCCTTAACACACACCGAAGGGGATAAAGGCTGGTAAAACTTTTTATTTTAAGTTTAGTAATATAGTAAAAAAACAAGGCTTTATCTATATTTTATGAACCATTTGTAATTTATATCCTTTAAGTATTCAATTGTCACACTGAGGCCTGAAAGATCAGTCTAACTTAAAGCGGACCTTCACTCTGAATAAGAGTCTATCTTATATGTTTCCCCCACACTGTACATACACATTGCTCACATTAAAAATCATCCTATCTGCATCTACTGCATGTTATAAGCCTTTAAACATCCAAGATGGCGGCTTATGGAAGCCGCCATTTTATCAGGCAGCCTGCAAACAGGAAGTGCCTGCAAACAGGAAGTGACTGTGCTGCTCTGCATTCTGGGACTGCTGACCTTTCCCTGACCCCAGCTCTGCTCTGTCTGAGCAAAGCACAGCTATAACCTGCCCCCCTGTACCTTATCCCACTCTCCTCTCCTCAGTAAGTGTGATGCTTCTGAGTCAAGATGGCGGCGCCCGTATCCTAAATTCCTGAACAGAGCTGCAGCCCGGTGGGGGAAAGAATAATAAGTTAGTGACTAAAAATGTAAAATATATTAATTTTAGATGCTGGGGAATCGTTTTTTAAGAGTTTGGGCTTTTCAATAAATCATGGTGAAGGTCCGGTTTAAAGTGGACCAACACCCAGGATTTTGACTATCCTGGGTATTGGTCCGCTTCCCCGGGGCACCCCGATCGGGGGTGCCCCGCTGTGTGAAACCCCCCAGAAAGCCCCCAAAACTCACCTCTCCCCGCTCCCACGTGGCCGCGCCGTCCAATCGGCGCCGACGTACAAGCTGATTGACAGCAACGTACAAGCAGCTTGCCCGTCGGCGCCTCCCGCGCGTCACTCTTGACGTGTGCGCGCCCGCGCCGGCCATTCAGAGACGGCCGGTGCGCGCGCGCGCACGGCTAGAGGGGCGCGAGGGAGGCGGCGGCGGCCGGCCACCACCGAAGACAAGGTAAGGTGATTTGGGGTGTTTGGGGGGGTTTCACCCCGCGGGACATCCCGATGTCGGATGTCAGCGGTGTGTGAGGTGATCGGCCCGGGAATCTTATAGATTCCCGGGCTGATCACCTCAGGGTGTTGGTCCACTTTAAGGACCAATAATCAAGAAGGTAATACCGCGCTGCTCAGGGAAATAGAAGGTATAGCTCAACGTGTGGTTTGCAGGGTCCCTATCCCTAAAACAAAATATCAAATGTCAAAAAAGAAAAAAGACACAGAGCTAATAGAAGTCCACAGTGCAGAAGGCAAATCCACACCTGTTCTCCACAAATTGGATAATCCGTCACCAATCACACAAGCCTCTTACCAGATGGCCAATATAAATAGGCAAAAGTGTAATCTCTTGATTGTATCTTGATCTCCCATGGATTAATTCCAAATCATCAATAGTGACTCCAAAAAATCAAGCTTTTAACATAGGCTTATAGAGGAGATAATCAGCATCTTATTCCAAAGCTGTGTCCATAGCAAGGACTCCACATCAGTAGTTTAATAATGGTTCAGAGTAAAAAGCCATGTGGAATAAAAAAATAAAAACAAATCTAGTGCAGATTGTCTAAAAATATATAGCTACTTTAATAGATAAAAATGCACTCACAAAGCATCCAATAAAATCAAGCAGACATCAAATACAGCTCCAAGGAAATGCCAGCAGCAGTTCTCACCACACAGGCACCTGGGGACAGCATGTACTCGAATAATACTAATAAGGTAGCCGACTCTTCCAACTCGTTTCACCCCCCTGGGGCTTTAACTAGGATAGTTGGCTTAAAAACCCACCTGTATTTATAGTGGTGAGGTAGATTATGTGGGCGGCCGGTTCCGGCTCCATGCAAAACTCCCGGAAGTAATTATAACACCAGGCGCGCTCCAATATTTGGAGTGCGTTGTGAGCACCCAAGCTGGCACCCGGAAGTAGTAATAGACAGTAACCCGGAAGTATTCTTTGGAGCGCACAAAGAACATGCCGATACAAACCCCGGAAGTAATAGTAACCGTAACCCAGAGGTGGCGTACAGAGCGCTCCAATCTATGGAGCGCACAAGGATAAGAAACAGATCGTGTGTCACGTGTGCTAATGAAGCGCACACGTGACATGGAAATCCAGTGAAGCTCCGATCTCTGGAGCGCACACCAAAACATACACTTAAACACCAAAGGTGAAACCAAAGGTGTAATTAACCATAGCAACAAAGGTAACAAACAGAGCGCTCCAATCTATGGAGCGCATTAAAATGGAAAACAGAAAATGTGTTCATTGTGCCAGTAGACATATATAAGTGAGTCAGAGCGAATCTTATGAAAGAAAGAAAAATTGCAACAATCACACACCTTAATAGTAGAGACTTAAAAATCTTATAAGTCCCATAACTGAGACAGTGATAAAGTACTTAATCTATAAATCTACATTGGGTGTGAAGTGACAAGTGAAGCAATTAATAAAACCCAAATCTGCAGTAAAAGAAGAGGAGGACAGTACTCCAAACTACACCTCCACCATAACTATTGATAGAGGTGTAAAATACGCCTCAAATTTACACCAAGGAGCATGTGTTAAACTGCTGTATATAAAAAAACGTGTGTTTGTCAAGATAGTATTAGTACAAGTTCATGGATACATGCAAACCCCTAAAGTTACCATATGAAGTGAGAACTGCTTTACATGATAATGGATCAATTAAGTAAAAATGATGATTAAAAAGCAAAACATAACCCTAATATAACATAATAAAAAAAGAGACCCGGCCTATTTATCTCCCTAAGAGCTATCTATGAAACAATTTAAGTCGAACTCCACGTTCAATCCTTTAGGGATTAACGTGTTTAGGTCAAATATCCAGCGGTTTTCCCGTTGTGATAACTCCCTTAACAAATTAGTTCCAAGCCAATGTGCATCGATTTTATCAATCCCCAAGAAAGACATCTGGCCAGGGTCAGAGGCATGGAATTTCTTGAAATGGTTTGAAAGATTGTGTGCTTCATAACCTCGTCTGATGTTGTAAATATGTTCCCGTATGCGTGTTTTGAGAAAACGAGTGGTTCTACCCACATAGATAAGGTTACAAGGACACCATATAACATAAACCACATGTTTTGTGTTACAACTAATCATTTTCTTAATTTTAATGGGTCTCTGGAGTCCTGTAACTTGAAATTCTCTGACCGATTTAGCAGATTTCTGGCTAGTCTTGCACCCACAGTAAGTACCACAGCGGAAGAAACCCTTTAATGAATTGTCAACTAAGGGGATAGTTTTCGGGGGGTTCACATAACCCCTAACCAGACGGTCCCGAAGGCTTGGTGCCCTCCTAAAAATAAGGACCGGTCTTTCAGGTAAGGCTGGACCTAAGATTGGGTCATCTCTCAAAATATGCCAATGCCTTTTAAGGACTCCTTGAATTTAAGAACCACTAGCCCCGCCTCATTAAGATAAAGCAAGTTTACAAAATGTGCCCTGTTCGCCGACTATGTCCTTGATCGATGTATTTACATCTATTTCAGCAAAGTTGGGTGAATGCTAGTAAACACTTGTTCGGTTATCCAACTTTTAGCAGGGAACCCCATAGAAATAAATGTTTTTTCCTGCCAAGTTGAATCTTTAGATCATTTTTGCATCTGTAGCTGATATTTTTAGTTTTAATGTTAGATAGGTAACTAGTATCGGAAATATTAGCAATATTCTTTCCAAACAACCTAGATATCAGACCCATCTCTTGCTGACATAAGTGGTAAAAATGTATCTTCAGCTATATTAATTTAATTTTCCAAACCAAATCTGCCGCGGCAGTGTACCAGTTTTTGCCAAACCGTATTTCCCATAAGTAAATACCACTCATTTAGCCAGGCAAAGTGCAAGTTATCCCAGTAAAATGCCAGGAAAAAATCAGCTGTCCTGACATTCACCACTACAATTATAGCAGCGCACAAGGTGAACTGAAACTAGAGGAAACTAGTGAAAACTAGCTAATGTTGGAAAACAGTCCTACATACAATGGTATAGTAAAATATAGTATTTTTTTTTTTCAAAGGGCAAAGAACAATCTGAACAATCCATAAGAGAAATTTGCCTTGACGTTTTAAAAGGTAGGCAAATACAGAACAGGAAGCTTGTCAGATTGCAACAATGTATTGTTCCTTTTTGTATGGGAAGCAACCGACTAAGAGATCACTGTCAACTCACAACAGCTTTTGAGTTTAGTATGTAATTTACTAAACATGTCATTGTTTTAGGGCAGTCTCTTTCCCTTCTACATGGGAGCCCCCAATAGGATGTGAAACCTCCTAGAATTGCCATATTCTCACCTTGATCCTAATCCCACAACATGTGCATAGGCCTCCAGCGGCTTACAGGTGCATGCAGGATATGTCGCCACTTTTTCCAAACTGTGCACATTTCCAACAGCTATTCATGTCTACTGGGTGCACCGACCATGTAGATCAAGGTTCCCGAACAAAGACTTTGCATGTAAAGTCCAAAACAAGTAGAGTATATATGAACCCTGGGGGTTTTAACAGTGTTGGAGGGCATCATTATTTGGGACGTTTGGATATAAGATTTTTTAAATCAGAATTGGGCAAATTAATTTTAGGGGATTGCTGATTTTCCCAGTAATGTGTGTCATCTGGAGTAGGTTTTAACTCATCTTTTTTTTGGGTAAAAATGTTGTATTCATTATGGCTGTAAAAAATATATAAGTTCTTGGTAGTTTGGGAGCTATGTGTCAATATGCTATTCTGAAAGGGTTGTGCTTATAATGAGATATTACATAATGACTTTGTGCCAACTGTTTACATTACAAGTACTGTTATATTACACTTGCTAATTAAATATTAGTTGCCTTTTTGTTTCTAATCATTGGCTAGCTCAACTGCCAATACTACTGCATTCTGAAAGACAGAAAAACTGTGACCAGTGTAAAACTCAGCAAGGTCTTCCCGGCCTTCCAGGACCTACTGGTCCCATAGGTCCTGAAGGTCCCAGAGGTCATCCGGGAACTCCTGGAAGAAATGGCTTTCCTGGCCTTGTAGGACATCCTGGATCTCAAGGTGTTCAAGGAGAGAAAGGTATTGCATAAGGATGAATAAGTTTGTAGCTGACTCAATCCTTCTATAAACTTTGGAGGAGCTCGGCTTACTGACTATCAGTACTCCAATTAAGCATTCCATTTATGTATAAACGCTAAAATGTTTATAAGATCTTCATGATAAAAATCTTAAATGTATCATGTCGAGTGTGACACTTTTCAGAGGGTTCCCTCCTTAATCTTGACAAAAATAATACAAATGGGAATGTTTAAATTACCTGATACAATGCTCAACTGCCAAAATGTTTTTTGGGTGTTATTAAAATTGATTTGAATGATTTTTTCTGCTTCACAATGTGTAATTTGTACACCAACAACTAAAATGCAATCTAAATGCACAGTACATTTTGCCCCCTTTGTCCCTAGCATTGATTTCAGCACCAAAGATTGCAGCACCAAAGATTTCAAGGGGAAAAAAATCATAATTATGCTGGGGAGCACCGTAATAAACACAGTACAAAGTGGCGCTCACTGGTGTTGGGATAATCATCAGCTAGGTCAACCACGCCCTGACATAGGACGGCAAAGTGCAACAATCAAAAAAGCTAATTAGTAGCATTCCACGCAGCGACTGCTAGCGAGTGCCAATGTAGTACACGGCGCCAGATAAGACAGAAATGAAGGCACATCGAAGCTGGCACTATAGCCACAAAAATTATGCTAAAAGGCACACACCATAAATAAGGCCCATAATCTTTTTTCCTTGCTTTCGTATATTACCTGCTATTTTATGGGATTTGCCCCAAATCAGTTCCCCAAGTGTTGGATTATGAGCCATCCTAAAATTCTGACCAAATTCAGTTTATGTTGATAAAAAATATCCAAGCACATTTAGATTTATTTACATAAAAAATCTAATATCTCAGTAGATGATGACTTGCAGAATATAAAATCTTATATTTTTGTGAAACATGCAGGACCTCCTGGAAAACCTGGCTTAAAAGGGCATAAAGGAGACTCAGAACCTGGAATACAAGGACTTCCTGGTGTCCCAGGTAACAATATAGCTTCTATGTAATATTTTTACAAAGCAGTTGCACCTGTATAAAAACCTAAATCTAACAAAGTCATGCCAGTTCTGAAAATAGCTAATGGGCAACCATGCTTAGGTTACTTAACATATATATATATATATATATATATATATATATATATATATATATATACCGCAACGCCTGAAGCAGAGAGATGACTGGGAAGGATACAATTTGGGTAGTCTGTCAGGTGGGAAATGCCAATAAATACTCCAACCCCTATCACCTAATGATAAGAGATTTTCTGTGATTACCCTTCCCTTTCCTTGTTACCCACCTAATCTTGTATGTATATTTCCTTCTTTGTTCCTCTACACCATTTCTACCTCTCCCACTCCAAACTGTAGCTCAGGAGCCACGCATGGTTCACAGACTGGATTGTGGACCAAAACACTTGTGGAGGTATAGCACGCTATTGAGGCTGGGGAAGTTCATGGCTCCCTGGGTTAGGCAGGTACAGCTTCAACAGATGAAGAAATATGCCAATATTACCTATTTTTTGTGCATCCAGTGCCATACTCCTTTCCCCACCTTCCTGGTAATGGAAGAGGACAGAAGCTAGAAGTTAGAGTGCACTAAGCCAGTTTGCCTTTTCTGCCCATATCTGCCATTTAATTGCCTTGTGGCTGGGGGATCCACTTCTGTGGAGCAGGTATTTTATAGGCAGAGGAAGATCTATTTATTATTTTTGAGGTGCTAGAAAGTGTGTTTTACTATCCTTTTAGTGTCAAGTACTTTATTGTATTTTGTATTTTTAACTACTTAGAACGTTGTAAGAGTTAAGAGCTGCTAGAGTTAAGAGCTTGCAAGCCACAAGCTCTTCATGATGTGCAGGCAGCTTTGCCATGGCTGATTACCTGGACCACTGCTAAATGCTAAAAATCATGGTGGTTGGCAATTTACATTGCTGGATGCCATCTGCATAGCAGCTTCGATGCTTATTGTGCTGGGTATGTAGTATGATCAATCAGATTTTTGATAGATAGTGTTGATATACATTAGATATTCTAGAAGTGTCTAGAATTCAAAATGTAGCTAATTTAAACACACTTAATCTTATTTGTTGTTACAGTTTTAAACCCATTTTTAACCAAAATCCTTTGTATCAATGAATATTTGATGTCTGTTCCCAGTTTTCACTATCTTTTTTCATGAAGTTCTACTTCCCATTTTGGAGCTTCCTCTCTCAGCCATGCTGCTGCCTAGATTTAAATGACATAACTGACAATGCACAGTAACAGGGAGCCCAGCAGCACTTCCTGTTTGCAGGTGGCCTGCAAATGCATGAGTCGCAATTTTGTTTCTAAAATTTGCTACAGAAGGAGTTAGAAAAAGGTAAATGGATTTTTATGTACACCAATCTAAATTGGCCTGGGGGGGGGGGGTGCAAATGAGCACTGTTTGTTGTGTTGGTCTTGTTTAGGTTCTTTTTGACTGTTGGTCTGCTTTAAGTACAATGCCACCACTAATACGGACTTCCTGAGGAGGAAAGAGGCTCTATACTGGCCCAATAATTCAAGCTCTTCTGCCAGTAATGCAATCATCCCAAGATGCTCCTCTCCTGCATTTTGCTGCTGTTTGTGCAGTAGCATGTCTGCAGTGCTACATGTCTCACTGCATTAATGCCTATTGAGTTCCATCAGAGGGGAGCTGGAGGACCACCACTGTTACTAGTATCACTAGTTAGAAACTTGGTCAAATTTGGTAAAAACACTAAAGGTTTTGTTGGTGATAACTTTGGAGCTTTCGTGAATTTTGTGTTGGGCATTTGTTAATTGGCATTCTTTTTTTTTAAATATATTTAGGACCTATGGGACAACCTGGAATGGGCAAAGAAGGTCAACCTGGATTACCTGGGCCTCCTGGTAGAGATGGAGAACGTGGGCCAGCTGGACCACATGGGTCCCCAGGAGAGCCAGGCATATGTGACCCATCTCTATGTTTTAGTGCAATTGTTCGCAGAGATCCATTTAGAAAAGGACCAAATTATTAATGTTTATTCTTTAGGTAAAATGTCATGATTTTTTTCATGTCTCAGGAAGATTTATTGTGGTCAACTTAGAAAGAACACAATTACCTCTCTTTACTAAATAAATAAAATGATGCCTTCGGGAAGGCAAATCTTCAATAGTCATTAAATTTGAATGTCTGCAGGGGGGACATATATCTCTACAGGAAGCTAACTTTATAATGTGTATTTATATATCTGTAAAGTATGCAGGTATAAAACTGTGAAATAGTCAAAACCAAGAAATCTTCAAGAACTATTGTTGCCTTTTTTGTTAGCAGGAATATATGCTGCATATCCTTATGTAGTTAACTTTTGTTAGTGCATATCAGAAAACAAAATGGTTTGATTATTAATTGCACAGTCCATATTGGCTAAAATGTTGCAGCAATTGCCAGCCTATAATGAGTTTTATAATGGGGACAAAATATTTAGCAGCTGCCAACATATATAATTTATTTTTATATAATGTAAGTGTGTCTTTTTTAATGAAATTGCAGGTACAAATAGCATCTCCATAAAGTCATAGTCTAGGCAGGAAAATAAGAAATGTTATACTCACCTTTTGTCCTTCCTAGTCCAGCACTCTAAATCTTACTTTACGGACATCCATAGTCTTGATAATAGACCACACCAACACCATCTGTCACAGAGATTATGTCATGCTCCCTTCATTCTCCATGCAATGGAGGGGGCATACCAGGTCTTGACATGCACCCTCCATTACAGTAAATAGTCATTGTGACAGATGGAGGGGGTGGTCCATCATTGAGACTACGAATGGGGCACAATCTGCCAATCAGGTAAGATTTAGAGTGCCAGACTAGGAGAGATTGTTTGTGGTGGAAAAGGTGAGTACAGACTTTTTTTTTCCTGCCCGGACAATGACTTTAAAGAAGGTGCATTTACTATGTTATTAGTAACAACTTAGGAGTACTCATAGTTATTTCCTCTTTACTGAGGCAAATATGTTGCTATGCATTAAAAAAAAAACAATTGTACAACTGTCAGCTAGTTACTTTTAGGGAATAAAGAGTAAAACCAACAACATGAAAAAAGGATTTGTAAATGGCACCTGACTGTAAATTTATGAAATGTCCTATAAACATCATGCCAGTATTAAATTAAATAATTTAAAAAAGTATTATGTTGTTGCTTATAATTTTTTACTTTTTTTAATGCAAACATGTTACTTGTCTAGTGCTGCTTTAATATTCCTGCTGTATGTTTAATTAGGATGTAGTAAGGCCATGGATCTATGGATTTTCGGGTTAAATTTCATGGTGTTTATGGTGACCAGTAGGGATGAGCGAATCGATCCGGACGAACCCGGATTAGATCCGAATTTCAGGAAAAATTCGATTCGGATCGAATCCGAATTTCCCCGCGATTCGATCGCTCGAAGTTTTCCTTTAACATCCATTCATTTACATTACAGGCATTCTAAGATGGCGGACGGGACATGTCCAGACATGTAAGCTGGGGCAGTGTATGCTGGGACAGTCACATGCAGCCTATCAGCAGCCAGCAAGCCCGGTGACGTCACAGCTGTATTTAAGGCCGGCCATCTTGCTTTCCAACCTCATTTCTCTATTGCATTCGTGAGAGACAGAACGCTGTGTAGCTGAGGGAGAGACAGACAGTTAGACAGGCAGGGACAGACAGGGACAGGCTGGAGACAGGCAGGAGACAGACAGGAGACAGACAGAAAGTCAGCGGAAAACAGGGAAAGGAATGGAAAATCGGAGGCTGTCAGTTTTTTTTTTTTTTTTTCATCCAGCCTGACAGCCAGGCTTTGTTAGCGTTTTCAGGCTGCTTATACTAACTAACTGTGCATATATACTGAACTGATCTTAAGTCTGCTGTGAGGCATCCCATTCTGTGACTAAAGCAGCCTCTGTTTAAGACCATATAAGCATTTGCTCTTATCATATTTGAAATTAGCCTGATAAAGACACTTTTGCTGGGCATAGTACTACTGCATCTTTTTTGGGGGGCATCCCATTCTGTGACTAAAGCAGCCTCTGTTTAAGACCATATAAGCATTTGCTCTTATCATATTTGAAATTAGCCTGATAAAGACACTTTTGCTGGGCATAGTACTACTGCATCTTTTTTGGGGGGCATCCCATTCTGTGACTAAAGCAGCCTCTGTTTAAGACCATATAAGCATTTGCTCTTATCATATTTGAAATTAGCCTGATAAAGACACTTTTGCTGGGCATAGTACTACTGCATCTTTTTTGGGGGGCATCCCATTCTGTGACTAAAGCAGCCTCTGTTTAAGACCATATAAGCATTTGCTCTTATCATATTTGAAATTAGCCTGATAAAGACACTTTTGCTGGGCATAGTACTACTGCATCTTTTTTGGGGGGCATCCCATTCTGTGACTAAAGCAGCCTCTGTTTAAGACCATATAAGCATTTGCTCTTATCATATTTGAAATTAGCCTGATAAAGACACTTTTGCTGGGCATAGTACTACTGCATCTTTTTTGGGGGGCATCCCATTCTGTGACTAAAGCAGCCTCTGTTTAAGACCATATAAGCATTTGCTCTTATCATATTTGAAATTAGCCTGATAAAGACACTTTTGCTGGGCATAGTACTACTGCATCTTTTTTGGGGGGCATCCCATTCTGTGACTAAAGCAGCCTCTGTTTAAGACCATATAAGCATTTGCTCTTATCATATTTGAAATTAGCCTGATAAAGACACTTTTGCTGGGCATAGTACTACTGCATCTTTTTTGGGGGGCATCCCATTCTGTGACTAAAGCAGCCTCTGTTTAAGACCATATAAGCATTTGCTCTTATCATATTTGAAATTAGCCTGATAAAGACACTTTTGCTGGGCATAGTACTACTGCATCTTTTTTGGGGGGCATCCCATTCTGTGACTAAAGCAGCCTCTGTTTAAGACCATATAAGCATTTGCTCTTATCATATTTGAAATTAGCCTGATAAAGACACTTTTGCTGGGCATAGTACTACTGCATCTTTTTTGGGGGGCATCCCATTCTGTGACTAAAGCAGCCTCTGTTTAAGACCATATAAGCATTTGCTCTTATCATATTTGAAATTAGCCTGATAAAGACACTTTTGCTGGGCATAGTACTACTGCATCTTTTTTGGGGGGCATCCCATTCTGTGACTAAAGCAGCCTCTGTTTAAGACCATATAAGCATTTGCTCTTATCATATTTGAAATTAGCCTGATAAAGACACTTTTGCTGGGCATAGTACTACTGCATCTTTTTTTGGGGGCATCCCATTCTGTGACTAAAGCAGCCTCTGTTTAAGACCATATAAGCATTTGCTCTTATCATATTTGAAATTAGCCTGATAAAGACACTTTTGCTGGGCATAGTACTACTGCATCTTTTTTGGGGGGCATCCCATTCTGTGACTAAAGCAGCCTCTGTTTAAGACCATATAAGCATTTGCTCTTATCATATTTGAAATTAGCCTGATAAAGACACTTTTGCTGGGCATAGTACTACTGCATCTTTTTTGGGGGGCATCCCATTCTGTGACTAAAGCAGCCTCTGTTTAAGACCATATAAGCATTTGCTCTTATCATATTTGAAATTAGCCTGATAAAGACACTTTTGCTGGGCATAGTACTACTGCATCTTTTTTGGGGGGCATCCCATTCTGTGACTAAAGCAGCCTCTGTTTAAGACCATATAAGCATTTGCTCTTATCATATTTGAAATTAGCCTGATAAAGACACTTTTGCTGGGCATAGTACTACTGCATCTTTTTTGGGGGGCATCCCATTCTGTGACTAAAGCAGCCTCTGTTTAAGACCATATAAGCATTTGCTCTTATCATATTTGAAATTAGCCTGATAAAGACACTTTTGCTGGGCATAGTACTACTGCATCTTTTTTGGGGGGCATCCCATTCTGTGACTAAAGCAGCCTCTGTTTAAGACCATATAAGCATTTGCTCTTATCATATTTGAAATTAGCCTGATAAAGACACTTTTGCTGGGCATAGTACTACTGCATCTTTTTTGGGGGGCATCCCATTCTGTGACTAAAGCAGCCTCTGTTTAAGACCATATAAGCATTTGCTCTTATCATATTTGAAATTAGCCTGATAAAGACACTTTTGCTGGGCATAGTACTACTGCATCTTTTTTGGGGGGCATCCCATTCTGTGACTAAAGCAGCCTCTGTTTAAGACCATATAAGCATTTGCTCTTATCATATTTGAAATTAGCCTGATAAAGACACTTTTGCTGGGCATAGTACTACTGCATCTTTTTTGGGGGGCATCCCATTCTGTGACTAAAGCAGCCTCTGTTTAAGACCATATAAGCATTTGCTCTTATCATATTTGAAATTAGCCTGATAAAGACACTTTTGCTGGGCATAGTACTACTGCATCTTTTTTGGGGGGCATCCCATTCTGTGACTAAAGCAGCCTCTGTTTAAGACCATATAAGCATTTGCTCTTATCATATTTGAAATTAGCCTGATAAAGACACTTTTGCTGGGCATAGTACTACTGCATCTTTTTTGGGGGGCATCCCATTCTGTGACTAAAGCAGCCTCTGTTTAAGACCATATAAGCATTTGCTCTTATCATATTTGAAATTAGCCTGATAAAGACACTTTTGCTGGGCATAGTACTACTGCATCTTTTTTGGGGGGCATCCCATTCTGTGACTAAAGCAGCCTCTGTTTAAGACCATATAAGCATTTGCTCTTATCATATTTGAAATTAGCCTGATAAAGACACTTTTGCTGGGCATAGTACTACTGCATCTTTTTTGGGGGGCATCCCATTCTGTGACTAAAGCAGCCTCTGTTTAAGACCATATAAGCATTTGCTCTTATCATATTTGAAATTAGCCTGATAAAGACACTTTTGCTGGGCATAGTACTACTGCATCTTTTTTGGGGGGCATCCCATTCTGTGACTTAAGCAGCCTCTGTTTAAGACCATATAAGCATTTGCTCTTATCATATTTGAAATTAGCCTGATAAAGACACTTTTGCTGGGCATAGTACTACTGCATCTTTTTTGGGGGGCATCCCATTCTGTGACTAAAGCAGCCTCTGTTTAAGACCATATAAGCATTTGCTCTTATCATATTTGAAATTAGCCTGATAAAGACACTTTTGCTGGGCATAGTACTACTGCATCTTTTTTGGGGGGCATCCCATTCTGTGACTAAAGCAGCCTCTGTTTAAGACCATATAAGCATTTGCTCTTATCATATTTGAAATTAGCCTGATAAAGACACTTTTGCTGGGCATAGTACTACTGCATCTTTTTTGGGGGGCATCCCATTCTGTGACTAAAGCAGCCTCTGTTTAAGACCATATAAGCATTTGCTCTTATCATATTTGAAATTAGCCTGATAAAGACACTTTTGCTGGGCATAGTACTACTGCATCTTTTTTGGGGGGCATCCCATTCTGTGACTAAAGCAGCCTCTGTTTAAGACCATATAAGCATTTGCTCTTATCATATTTGAAATTAGCCTGATAAAGACACTTTTGCTGGGCATAGTACTACTGCATCTTTTTTGGGGGGCATCCCATTCTGTGACTAAAGCAGCCTCTGTTTAAGACCATATAAGCATTTGCTCTTATCATATTTGAAATTAGCCTGATAAAGACACTTTTGCTGGGCATAGTACTACTGCATCTTTTTTGGGGGGCATCCCATTCTGTGACTAAAGCAGCCTCTGTTTAAGACCATATAAGCATTTGCTCTTATCATATTTGAAATTAGCCTGATAAAGACACTTTTGCTGGGCATAGTACTACTGCATCTTTTTTGGGGGGCATCCCATTCTGTGACTAAAGCAGCCTCTGTTTAAGACCATATAAGCATTTGCTCTTATCATATTTGAAATTAGCCTGATAAAGACACTTTTGCTGGGCATAGTACTACTGCATCTTTTTTGGGGGGCATCCCATTCTGTGACTAAAGCAGCCTCTGTTTAAGACCATATAAGCATTTGCTCTTATCATATTTGAAATTAGCCTGATAAAGACACTTTTGCTGGGCATAGTACTACTGCATCTTTTTTGGGGGGCATCCCATTCTGTGACTAAAGCAGCCTCTGTTTAAGACCATATAAGCATTTGCTCTTATCATATTTGAAATTAGCCTGATAAAGACACTTTTGCTGGGCATAGTACTACTGCATCTTTTTTGGGGGGCATCCCATTCTGTGACTAAAGCAGCCTCTGTTTAAGACCATATAAGCATTTGCTCTTATCATATTTGAAATTAGCCTGATAAAGACACTTTTGCTGGGCATAGTACTACTGCATCTTTTTTGGGGGGCATCCCATTCTGTGACTAAAGCAGCCTCTGTTTAAGACCATATAAGCATTTGCTCTTATCATATTTGAAATTAGCCTGATAAAGACACTTTTGCTGGGCATAGTACTACTGCATCTTTTTTGGGGGGCATCCCATTCTGTGACTAAAGCAGCCTCTGTTTAAGACCATATAAGCATTTGCTCTTATCATATTTGAAATTAGCCTGATAAAGACACTTTTGCTGGGCATAGTACTACTGCATCTTTTTTGGGGGGCATCCCATTCTGTGACTAAAGCAGCCTCTGTTTAAGACCATATAAGCATTTGCTCTTATCATATTTGAAATTAGCCTGATAAAGACACTTTTGCTGGGCATAGTACTACTGCATCTTTTTTGGGGGGCATCCCATTCTGTGACTAAAGCAGCCTCTGTTTAAGACCATATAAGCATTTGCTCTTATCATATTTGAAATTAGCCTGATAAAGACACTTTTGCTGGGCATAGTACTACTGCATCTTTTTTGGGGGGCATCCCATTCTGTGACTAAAGCAGCCTCTGTTTAAGACCATATAAGCATTTGCTCTTATCATATTTGAAATTAGCCTGATAAAGACACTTTTGCTGGGCATAGTACTACTGCATCTTTTTTGGGGGGCATCCCATTCTGTGACTAAAGCAGCCTCTGTTTAAGACCATATAAGCATTTGCTCTTATCATATTTGAAATTAGCCTGATAAAGACACTTTTGCTGGGCATAGTACTACTGCATCTTTTTTGGGGGGCATCCCATTCTGTGACTAAAGCAGCCTCTGTTTAAGACCATATAAGCATTTGCTCTTATCATATTTGAAATTAGCCTGATAAAGACACTTTTGCTGGGCATAGTACTACTGCATCTTTTTTGGGGGGCATCCCATTCTGTGACTAAAGCAGCCTCTGTTTAAGACCATATAAGCATTTGCTCTTATCATATTTGAAATTAGCCTGATAAAGACACTTTTGCTGGGCATAGTACTACTGCATCTTTTTTGGGGGGCATCCCATTCTGTGACTAAAGCAGCCTCTGTTTAGGACCATATAAGCATTTGCTCTTATCATATTTGAAATGAGCCTGATAAAGACACTTTTGCTGGGCATAGTACTACTGCATCTTTTTTGGGGGGCATCCCATTCTGTGACTAAAGCAGCCTCTGTTTAAGACCATATAAGCATTTGCTCTTATCATATTTGAAATGAGCCTGATAAAGACACTTTTGCTGGGCATAGTACTACTGCATCTTTTTTGGGGGGCATCCCATTCTGTGACTAAAGCAGCCTCTGTTTAAGACCATATAAGCATTTGCTCTTATCATATTTGAAATTAGCCTGATAAAGACACTTTTGCTGGGCATAGTACTACTGCATCTTTTTTGGGGGGCATCCCATTCTGAGACTAAAGCAGCCTCTGTTTAAGACCATATAAGCATTTGCTCTTATCATATTTGAAATTAGCCTGATAAAGACACTTTTGCTGGGCATAGTACTACTGCATCTTTTTTGGGGGGCATCCCATTCTGTGACTAAAGCAGCCTCTGTTTAAGACCATATAAGCATTTGCTCTTATCATATTTGAAATTAGCCTGATAAAGACACTTTTGCTGGGCATAGTACTACTGCATCTTTTTTGGGGGGCATCCCATTCTGTGACTAAAGCAGCCTCTGTTTAAGACCATATAAGCATTTGCTCTTATCATATTTGAAATTAGCCTGATAAAGACACTTTTGCTGGGCATAGTACTACTGCATCTTTTTTGGGGGGCATCCCATTCTGTGACTAAAGCAGCCTCTGTTTAAGACCATATAAGCATTTGCTCTTATCATATTTGAAATTAGCCTGATAAAGACACTTTTGCTGGGCATAGTACTACTGCATCTTTTTTGGGGGGCATCCCATTCTGTGACTAAAGCAGCCTCTGTTTAAGACCATATAAGCATTTGCTCTTATCATATTTGAAATTAGGCCTGATAAAGACACTTTTGCTGGGCAAAGCACTTCTGGACCCTGCCAGGTCCATTCCTGTTGGGGCATCCCATTCTGTGACTAAAGCAGCCTCTGTTTAAGACCATATAACCATTTGCTCTTATCATATTTGAAATTAGGCCTGATAAAGACACTTTTGCTGGGCATAGCACTACTGGACCCTGCCAGGTCCACTTCTGTTGGGGCATCCCATTCTGTGACTAAAGCAGCCTCTGTTTAAGACCATATAACCATTTGCTCTTATCATATTTGAAATTAGGCCTGATAAAGACACTTTTGCTGGGCATAGCACTACTGGACCCTGCCAGGTCCACTTCTGTTGGGGCATCCCATTCTGTGACTACAGCAGCCTCTGTTTAAGGCCGTATAACCATTTTCACTTATCATATTTGAAATTAGGCCTGATAAAGACACTTTTGCTGGGCAAAGCACTACTGGACCCTGCCAGGTCCATTCCTGTTGGGGCATCCCATTCTGTGACTAAAGCAGCCTCTGTTTAAGACCATATAACCATTTGCTCTTATCATATTTGAAATTAGGCCTGATAAAGACACTTTTGCTGGGCATAGCACTACTGGACCCTGCCAGGTCCACTTCTGTTGGGGCATCCCATTCTGTGACTACAGCAGCCTCTGTTTAAGACCGTATAACCATTTTCACTTATCATATTTGAAATTAGGCCTGATAAAGACACTTTTGCTGGGCAAAGCACTACTGGACCCTGCCAGGTCCATTCCTGTTGGGGCATCCCATTCTGTGACTAAAGCAGCCTCTGTTTAAGACCATATAACCATTTGCTCTTATCATGTTTGAAATTAGGCCTGATAAAGACACTTTTGCTGGGCATAGCACTACTGGACCCTGCCAGGTCCACTTCTGTTGGGGCATCCCATTCTGTGACTAAAGCAGCCTCTGTTTAAGACCATATAAGCATTTGCTCTTATCATATTTGAAATTAGGCCTGATAAAGACACTTTTGCTGGGCAAAGCACTACTGGACCCTGCCAGGTCCATTCCTGTTGGGGCATCCCATTCTGTGACTAAAGCAGCCTCTGTTTAAGACCATATAAGCATTTGCTCTTATCATATTTGAAATTAGGCCTGATAAAGACACTTTTGCTGGGCAAAGCACTACTGGACCCTGCCAGGTCCATTCCTGTTGGGGCATCCCATTCTGTGACTAAAGCAGCCTCTGTTTAAGACCATATAAGCATTTGCTCTTATCATATTTGAAATTAGGCCTGATAAAGACACTTTTGCTGGGCATAGCACTACTGGACCCTGCCAGGTCCACTTCTGTTGGGGCATCCCATTCTGTGACTACAGCAGCCTCTGTTTAAGACCGTATAACCATTTTCACTTATCATATTTGAAATTAGGCCTGATAAAGACACTTTTGCTGGGCAAAGCACTACTGGACCCTGCCAGGTCCATTCCTGTTGGGGCATCCCTTTCTGTGACTAAAGCAGCCTCTGTTTAAGACCATATAACCATTTGCTCTTATCATATTTGAAATTAGGCCTGATAAAGACACTTTTGCTGGGCATAGCACTACTGGACCCTGCCAGGTCCACTTCTGTTGGGGCATCCCATTCTGTGACTACAGCAGCCTCTGTTTAAGACCGTATAACCATTTTCACTTATCATATTTGAAATTAGGCCTGATAAAGACACTTTTGCTGGGCAAAGCACTACTGGACCCTGCCAGGTCCATTCCTGTTGGGGCATCCCATTCTGTGACTAAAGCAGCCTCTGTTTAAGACCATATAACCATTTGCTCTTATCATATTTGAAATTAGGCCTGATAAAGACACTTTTGCTGGGCATAGCACTACTGGACCCTGCCAGGTCCACTTCTGTTGGGGCATCCCATTCTGTGACTAAAGCAGCCTCTGTTTAAGACCATATAACCATTTGCTCTTATCATATTTGAAATTAGGCCTGATAAAGACACTTTTGCTGGGCAAAGCACTACTGGACCCTGCCAGGTCCATTCCTGTTGGGGCATCCCATTCTGTGACTAAAGCAGCCTCTGTTTAAGACCATATAAGCATTTGCTCTTATCATATTTGAAATTAGGCCTGATAAAGACACTTTTGCTGGGCATAGCACTACTGGACCCTGCCAGGTCCACTTCTGTTGGGGCATCCCATTCTGTGACTACAGCAGCCTCTGTTTAAGACCGTATAAGCATTTGCTCTTATCATATTTGAAATTAGCCTGATAAAGACACTTTTGCTGGGCATAGCACTTCTTGTCCCTGCCAGGGCATCCCATTCTGTGACTAAAGCAGCCTCTGTTTAAGACCATATAAGCATTTGCTCTTATCATATTTGAAATTAGCCTGATAAAGACACTTTTGCTGGGCATAGTACTACTGGATCTTTTTTGGGGGCATCCCATTCTGTGACTAAAGCAGCCTCTGTTTAAGACCATATAAGCATTTGCTCTTATTATATTTATATTATAAGACACTTTTGCTGGGCAAAGCACTACTGGACCCTGCCAGGTCCATTCCTGTTGGGGCATCCCATTCTGTGACTAAAGCAGCCTCTGTTTAAGACCATATAAGCATTTGCTCTTATCATATTTGAAATTAGGCCTGATAAAGACACTTTTGCTGGGCATAGCACTACTGGACCCTGCCAGGTCCACTTCTGTTGGGGCATCCCATTCTGTGACTACAGCAGCCTCTGTTTAAGACCGTATAAGCATTTGCTCTTATCATATTTGAAATTAGCCTGATAAAGACACTTTTGCTGGGCATAGCACTACTTGTCCCTGCCAGGGCATCCCATTCTGTGACTAAAGCAGCCTCTGTTTAAGACCATATAAGCATTTGCTCTTATCATATTTGAAATTAGCCTGATAAAGACACTTTTGCTGGGCATAGTACTACTGGATCTTTTTTGGGGGCATCCCATTCTGTGACTAAAGCAGCCTCTGTTTAAGACCATATAAGCATTTGCTCTTATTATATTTATATTATAAGACACTTTTACTGGGCATAGGCTTACTGCTGCCTGCCAGGTGCACTTCTGTTGAGGCATCCCATTCTGTAACATAGCATACCCCTCTTTATTTACACTAAGCAGCTCTCTTATTTACACTAAGCAGGCCTGTTGGAGGCTGAGTGTTACTGCTCACTTTTGGTGTGCATTATATTCTGTTTCATATAGACCCACCGCTGCCCGGGGGATCCTAAAATATCACCTACTACCACGCCAGTTAGACTATGTCGGGCAGACAAGTGCCTGGAAGTGAAAAGAGGAGTGGCAGAGGCCAAGATTCCGCAGGCAGAGCTCGCATCAGACTGGGGGCCAGTAGCAGCAGGAGTCACGCTGAGAGACCTAATCTGCCAGTATCTGCTAGCGGTCGGGTCTCCACCAGTAACGCATCTGCCGTGGTAGATTGGTTGACGCGCTCATCAACAACATCATCACAACTTACGTCTGAGACCCCCAGTCTAGGGTCGGTAGGTTCCTCTGACACAACCCTGAGTTGGCATGCCCCGAGAGCAGTCCCTGTCCTCCCATTGCCTCTGTCCTACGCCGTTCCCTCCCCCAGCGACGTATCCTATGCTTTGGGTTCAGCTCCACTCTTTAGTGAGGAGGACCATCAGATAGAGGACAGTCAGCAGCTACTGCCCAGCCAAGAAATGGAGGTGGCTTCTCTAGCTAGGCAGACAGATAGTGATGTGGACAGTGTCGTGGGTGCTGCGAGCGTTCCAGCTCCTGCGCCAGACACTGTTGACGAATCCACGAACATCAGTGACGTACAGCCACAACTCGGTGATGATGATGATGACGATGAAGCCGATCGCACTTGGGAGCCGGGTGATGAAGGGGCTTCATCGTCATCATCAGGAGAAGAGGGGCGCAGGTTGCCCCGGAGTCAGCAGCTGAGGCAGCAAGGTGGTAGCAGTCAGCATGGGGGCACAATTCCAAAGGCTGGAGCCGGCCGGGGCCGGGGTAGAGCACCTGCTGTGCGGCAGTCTACCTTATCGGGAGGTAGTGGAGCAGGGGTTCCTGGAGTTGGCAACAGCAGCAGTGAATCAGTGAGGCCAGGGGGTGGGAAAAGTAGCTACTCGGCAGTGTGGCAGTTTTTCCTGAGGCATCCGCAGGAGGGTAACATGGTCACATGCAAGATATGTAGGCAAAAGGTGAAGCGTGGCCAGGGTCCAAATGTTGGCACCACGGCCCTGCGTCAACATATGATGCGTCACCATAAAACGACCTGGGAGAACCGAGGCTCCCAAGGGGTGGTCCAGTCTGCTTCCTCACCAAGTGAGCTCCCAATTTCTGCCAGCCAAGGCTCCAGCACCTCAGCCGAAGGCAGCTGTGCGTCATACCCATCCTCTGTCGCTCCTGCTCCTCCTCCTCCTCCTCCAAGTCATGCATCCCGCCAGCAATCCATCAGCGAAGCCATGTCCAAGAGACAGCAGTATGCGCCCACTCATCCTACGGCGCAGAAGCTGAATGTGCTCCTGTCCAAGTTGCTGGTGCTGCAGTCGCTCCCTTTTCAGGTGGTGGAATCTGCACCTTTCAGAGAACTGATGGCTTGTGCCGAGCCGAGGTGGAGAGTCCCAAGCCGTCATTTCTTTGCCAAGAAGGCAGTACCAGCGCTGCACACTTTTGTTGAACAGAAGGTGGGCCAGTCCTTGAGCCTGTCGGTGTGTAGCAAAATACATGGCAGCGCCGACATCTGGAGCTGTAACTACGGTCAGGGGCAGTACATGTCGTTTACGGCCCACTGGGTGAATGTGGTCCCTTTGCAGCAGCAACTTGGACAGGTCACGCCGCTTCGGCCTCCGCGCTCTCTGCCCATTGGGCCTGTGACACCGTGCCACTCGGCCTCCTCATCCTCCGCCATCTCCTCACCCTCCACTGTAGGCTCAAGTCTCAGTGCCCCTCCAGTCTACCATGTGTGCAGGGCACGGAGGTGTCACGCAGTGCTTCACATGGTTTGTCTTGGCGAACGGAGTCACACAGGGGAGGAACTGCTTAAATGTATTCATCAGGAAATCCAAACATGGCTTACTCCGAGAAAACTTAAAATGGGAATCATGGTTACCGACAATGGGAAGAACATTTTGTCTGCGCTGCGCCAAGGAAGCCTGACCCATGCCCCCTGCATGGCTCACGTCTTCAATCTGGTTGTCAAGCGGTTTCTGAAGTGTTCCCCCCATCTGCAGGACATCCTAACAACTTCACGGAAACTTTGCATGCACTTCAGCCACTCCTACACCGCCAAACACACCCTTCTTGAGCTACAGCGTCAGAATGGTATCCCCCAACATAGTCTGATTTGCGATGTTTCCACCCGTTGGAATTCCACCCTTCACATGTTGGACCGATTATATGAACAGAGAAAAGCCATCACGGATTTCCTGATGATCCAAGCAGATAGGAGGACTCCCCTGTGTAACTTCAATGTCAACCAGTGGCAGCTCATACGTGACACCTGCCGTTTGCTCAGGCCCTTTGAGGAAGCCACTTTATTTGTCAGTCGGCAGGATTACGGGATGAACGACGTGATTCCACTGCTTCATGTACTACAGCACATGTTGGAAACCATGGCTGGTCAGGGCACTGGAGACATGGCGTTTACATCTTACGGCCACATGAACCCCGTTGGAGCTGAACTGGAGGAGGAGGAGGAGGAAGAGGAGGAGGAGGAGTTGCCCAGCGAAACACAGTTTAGGCTTGGCGAAATGGCTGGTTTATCTAGTCAGCGGACAGGAGAGGAGGAGCAGGAGCAGCCAGAGGAGCTAGAGGTTTTTGAGGAAGGAGAGACAGAGGACCCGGGCACACCGTGGCAGTATGCAGTGGAGATGGAGACAGGTAGTCCATCCGAGTCACTTGCGCAAATGGCACGAAGCATGCTCACATGCTTGCGTAGTGACCCCAGAATTGTTTCCATCTGTCGGCGGGATGACTTCTGGCTGTCCACCTTATTGGACCCTCGCTTCCGGCACAAAATGGGGGCATTTTTTAAACCCACCGAGAGGGAGGACAAACTCAACTACTACAAAGACATTCTACGTAGGCAGTTGGCCGATGCCTATCTGCGCCATGGTCCATACTCTCGCAGGTCTGACTCGAGGGGACCTCTGCGCTCACCTTCCACTGCCATGGCCGCTGGGGGGGTTGGCAGCAGCAGCAGCAGAAGCTCCATCAGCAGCAGCCTCAGTCTTCAGTCGCTAATGAGTAGCTTTCTACACCCGCATAGTGAGGCTACTCATGAGCAGCAGGAAGACCTGGAGCAGGACCTGAACCAGCAGGTCATGTCATACTTTGACATGACCATGCCAACACACCTTGAGGATCCGCTGGACTTCTGGGCAGCCAAACTTGATTTGTGGCCGCAACTAGCAGAGTTTGCCCTGGAAAAGCTGTCCTGCCCGGCAAGTAGCGTGCCATCTGAGCGGGTGTTTAGTGCGGCGGGGGCCATAGTTACGGCGAGGAGAACTCGTCTGTCAACTAAAAATGTGGAGAGACTCACCTTTGTCAAAATGAATCAGGGATGGATCAGCCAGGATTTCCACCCACCAATGCCTGATGCATGCGACTAGATTCAGCATGGTGCCACGTTTTACACTTTCCAAATGGTGCAAAACATATTTATGTCTTTAGGCCATTTTTTGGGCTCCTGCTGCTGCTACTGTCAACTCCTGCCAACTCCAGGGTGTGATTCATCCAATTTTTGGGCTCCTGAAGCCAACTCCAGTGTATATTTGGGCTCCTGCTGCTGCTGCCAACTTCTGCCAACTCCAGGGTGTGATTCATCCAATTTTTGGGCTCCTGAGGCCAACTCCAGTGTATATTTGGGCTCCTGCTGCTGCTGCTGTCAACTCCTGCCAACTCCAGGGTGTGATTCATCCAATTTTTGGGCTCCTGAGGCCAACTCCAGTGTATATTTGGGCTCCTGCTGCTGCTGCTGCCAACTTCTGCCAACTCCAGGGTGTGATTCATCCAATTTTTGGGCTCCTGAAGCCAACTCTAGTGTATATTTGGGCTCCTGCTGCTGCTACTGTCAACTCCTGCCAACTCCAGGGTGTTATTCATCCAATTTTTGGGCTCCTGAAGCCAACTCCAGTGTATATTTGGGCCCTTGCTGCTGCTGCTGTCAACTCCTGCCAACTCCAGGGTGTGATTCATCCAATTTTTGGGCTCCTGAGGCCAACTCCAGTGTATATTTGGGCTCCTGCTGCTGCTGCTGCCAACTTCTGCCAACTCCAGGGTGTGATTCATCCAATTTTTGGGCTCCTGAAGCCAACTCTAGTGTATATTTGGGCTCCTGCTGCTGCTACTGTCAACTCCTGCCAACTCCAGGGTGTGATTCATCCAATTTTTGGGCTCCTGAGGCCAACTCCAGTGTATATTTGGGCTCCTGCTGCTGCTGCTGCCAACTTCTGCCAACTCCAGGGTGTGATTCATCCAATTTTTGGGCTCCTGAGGCCAACTCCAGTGTATATTTGGGCTCCTGCTGCTGCTGCTGCCAACTTCTGCCAACTCCAGGGTGTGATTCATCCAATTTTTGGGCTCCTGAGGCCAACTCCAGTGTATATTTGGGCTCCTGCTGCTGCCAACTTCTGCCAACTCCAGGGTGTGATTCATCCAATTTTTGGGCTCCTGAGGCCAACTCCAGTGTATATTTGGGCTCCTGCTGCTGCTGCTGCCAACTTCTGCCAACTCCAGGGTGTGATTCATCCAATTTTTGGGCTCCTGAAGCCAACTCTAGTGTATATTTGGGCTCCTGCTGCTGCTACTGTCAACTCCTGCCAACTCCAGGGTGTGATTCATCCAACTTTTGGGCTCCTGAAGCCAACTCCAGTGTATATTTGGGCTCCTGCTGCTGCTGCTGTCAACTCCTGCCAACTCCAGGGTGTGATTCATCCAATTTTTGGGCTCCTGAAGCCAACTCCAGTGTATATTTGGGCTCCTGCTGCTGCTGCTGTCAACTCCTGCCAACTCCAGGGTGTGATTCATCCAATTTTTGGGCTCCTGAGGCCAACTCCAGTGTATATTTGGGCTCCTGCTGCTGCTACTGTCAACTCCTGCCAACTCCAGGGTGTGATTCATCCAATTTTTGGGCTCCTGAAGCCAACTCCAGTGTATATTTGGGCTCCTGCTGCTGCTGCTGCCAACTTCTGCCAACTCCAGGGTGTGATTCATCCAATTTTTGGGCTCCTGAAGCCAACCCCAGGGTCTCTTTAAAGTAATGTTTGGGCTCCTGCTGCTGCTGCCAACTCCAGGGTGTGATTCATCCAATTTTTGGGCTCCTGAGGCCAACTCCAGTGTATATTTGGGCTCCTGCTGCTGCTGCTGCCAACTTCTGCCAACTCCAGGGTGTGATTCATCCAATTTTTGGGCTCCTGAAGCCAACTCCAGTGTATATTTGGGCTCCTGCTGCTGCTGCTGCCAACTTCTGCCAACTCCAGGGTGTGATTCATCCAATTTTTGGGCTCCTGCAGCCAACTCCAGTGTATATTTGGGCTCCTGCTGCTGCTGCTGCCAACTTCTGCCAACTCCAGGGTGTGATTCATCCAATTTTTGGGCTCCTGAAGCCAACCCCAGGGTCTCTTTAAAGTAATGTTTGGGCTCCTGCTGCTGCTGCCAACTCCAGGGTGTGATTCATCCAATTTTTGGGCTCCTGAGGCCAACTCCAGTGTATATTTGGGCTCCTGCTGCTGCTGCTGCCAACTTCTGCCAACTCCAGGGTGTGATTCATCCAATTTTTGGGCTCCTGAGGCCAACTCCAGTGTATATTTGGGCTCCTGCTGCTGCTGCTGCCAACTTCTGCCAACTCCAGGGTGTGATTCATCCAATTTTTGGGCTCCTGAGGCCAACTCCAGTGTATATTTGGGCTCCTGCTGCTGCTGCTGCCAACTTCTGCCAACTCCAGGGTGTGATTCATCCAATTTTTGGGCTCCTGAAGCCAACTCCAGTGTATATTTGGGCTCCTGCTGCTGCTGCTGCCAACTTCTGCCAACTCCAGGGTGTGATTCATCCAATTTTTGGGCTCCTGAAGCCAACTCCAGTGTATATTTGGGCTCCTGCTGCTGCTGCTGCCAACTTCTGCCAACTCCAGGGTGTGATTCATCCAATTTTTGGGCTCCTGAAGCCAACTCCAGTGTATATTTGGGCTCCTGCTGCTGCTACTGTCAACTCCTGCCAACTCCAGGGTGTGATTCATCCAATTTTTGGGCTCCTGAGGCCAACTCCAGTGTATATTTGGGCTCCTGCTGCTGCTGCTGCTGTCAACTCCTGCCAACTCCAGGGTGTGATTCATCCAATTTTTGGGCTCCTGAAGCCAACTCCAGTGTATATTTGGGCTCCTGCTGCTGCTACTGTCAACTCCTGCCAACTCCAGGGTGTGATTCATCCAACTTTTGGGCTCCTGAAGCCAACTCCAGTGTATATTTGGGCTCCTGCTGCTGCTACTGTCAACTCCTGCCAACTCCAGGGTGTGATTCATCCAATTTTTGGGCTCCTGAAGCCAACTCCAGTGTATATTTGGGCTCCTGCTGCTGCTACTGTCAACTCCTGCCAACTCCAGGGTGTGATTCATCCAATTTTTGGGCTCCTGAAGCCAACTCCAGTGTATATTTGGGCTCCTGCTGCTGCTGCTGCCAACTTCTGCCAACTCCAGGGTGTGATTCATCCAATTTTTGGGCTCCTGAAGCCAACCCCAGGGTCTCTTTAAAGTAATGTTTGGGCTCCTGCTGCTGCTGCCAACTCCAGGGTGTGATTCATCCAATTTTTGGGCTCCTGAGGCCAACTCCAGTGTATATTTGGGCTCCTGCTGCTGCTGCTGCTGTCAACTCCTGCCAACTCCAGGGTGTGATTCATCCAATTTTTGGGCTCCTGAAGCCAACTCCAGTGTATATTTGGGCTCCTGCTGCTGCTACTGTCAACTCCTGCCAACTCCAGGGTGTGATTCATCCAACTTTTGGGCTCCTGAAGCCAACTCCAGTGTATATTTGGGCTCCTGCTGCTGCTACTGTCAACTCCTGCCAACTCCAGGGTGTGATTCATCCAATTTTTGGGCTCCTGAAGCCAACTCCAGTGTATATTTGGGCTCCTGCTGCTGCTACTGTCAACTCCTGCCAACTCCAGGGTGTGATTCATCCAATTTTTGGGCTCCTGAAGCCAACTCCAGTGTATATTTGGGCTCCTGCTGCTGCTGCTGCCAACTTCTGCCAACTCCAGGGTGTGATTCATCCAATTTTTGGGCTCCTGAAGCCAACCCCAGGGTCTCTTTAAAGTAATGTTTGGGCTCCTGCTGCTGCTGCCAACTCCAGGGTGTGATTCATCCAATTTTTGGGCTCCTGAGGCCAACTCCAGTGTATATTTGGGCTCCTGCTGCTGCTGCTGCCAACTTCTGCCAACTCCAGGGTGTGATTCATCCAATTTTTGGGCTCCTGAGGCCAACTCCAGTGTATATTTGGGCTCCTGCTGCTGCTACTGCCAACTCCTGCCAACTCCAGGGTGTGATTCATCCAATTTTTGGGCTCCTGAAGCCAACTCCAGTGTATATTTGGGCTCCTGCTGCTGCTGCTGTCAACTCCTGCCAACTCAAGGGTGTGATTCATCCAATTTTTGGGCTCCTGAAGCCAACTCCAGTGTATATTTGGGCTCCTGCTGCTGCTACTGTCAACTCCTGCCAACTCCAGGGTGTGATTCATCCAATTTTTGGGCTCCTGAAGCCAACTCCAGTGTATATTTGGGCTCCTGCTGCTGCTGCTGCCAACTTCTGCCAACTCCAGGGTGTGATTCATCCAATTTTTGGGCTCCTGAGGCCAACTCCAGTGTATATTTGGGCTCCTGCTGCTGCTGCTGCCAACTTCTGCCAACTCCAGGGTGTGATTCATCCAATTTTTGGGCTCCTGAGGCCAACTCCAGTGTATATTTGGGCTCCTGCTGCTGCTGCTGCCAACTTCTGCCAACTCCAGGGTGTGATTCATCCAATTTTTGGGCTCCTGAAGCCAACTCCAGTGTATATTTGGGCTCCTGCTGCTGCTGCTGCCAACTTCTGCCAACTCCAGGGTGTGATTCATCCAATTTTTGGGCTCCTGAAGCCAACTCCAGTGTATATTTGGGCTCCTGCTGCTGCTGCTGCCAACTTCTGCCAACTCCAGGGTGTGATTCATCCAATTTTTGGGCTCCTGAAGCCAACTCCAGTGTATATTTGGGCTCCTGCTGCTGCTACTGTCAACTCCTGCCAACTCCAGGGTGTGATTCATCCAATTTTTGGGCTCCTGAGGCCAACTCCAGTGTATATTTGGGCTCCTGCTGCTGCTGCTGTCAACTCCTGCCAACTCCAGGGTGTGATTCATCCAATTTTTGGGCTCCTGAAGCCAACTCCAGTGTATATTTGGGCTCCTGCTGCTGCTACTGTCAACTCCTGCCAACTCCAGGGTGTGATTCATCCAACTTTTGGGCTCCTGAAGCCAACTCCAGTGTATATTTGGGCTCCTGCTGCTGCTACTGTCAACTCCTGCCAACTCCAGGGTGTGATTCATCCAATTTTTGGGCTCCTGAGGCCAACTCCAGTGTATATTTGGGCTCCTGCTGCTGCTACTGTCAACTCCTGCCAACTCCAGGGTGTGATTCATCCAATTTTTGGTCTCCTGAAGCCAACTCCAGTGTATATTTGGGCTCCTGCTGCTGCTGCTGTCAACTCCTGCCAACTCCAGGGTGTGATTCATCCAATTTTTGGGCTCCTGAAGCCAACTCCAGTGTATATTTGGGCTCCTGCTGCTGCTACTGTCAACTCCTGCCAACTCCAGGGTGTGATTCATCCAATTTTTGGGCTCCTGAAGCCAACTCCAGTGTATATTTGGGCTCCTGCTGCTGCTGCTGCCAACTTCTGCCAACTCCAGGGTGTGATTCATCCAATTTTTGGGCTCCTGAGGCCAACTCCAGTGTATATTTGGGCTCCTGCTGCTGCTGCTGCCAACTTCTGCCAACTCCAGGGTGTGATTCATCCAATTTTTGGGCTCCTGAGGCCAACTCCAGTGTATATTTGGGCTCCTGCTGCTGCTGCTGCCAACTTCTGCCAACTCCAGGGTGTGATTCATCCAATTTTTGGGCTACTGAAGCCAACTCCAGTGTATATTTGGGCTCCTGCTGCTGCTGCTGCCAACTTCTGCCAACTCCAGGGTGTGATTCATCCAATTTTTGGGCTCCTGAAGCCAACTCCAGTGTATATTTGGGCTCCTGCTGCTGCTGCTGCCAACTTCTGCCAACTCCAGGGTGTGATTCATCCAATTTTTGGGCTCCTGAAGCCAACTCCAGTGTATATTTGGGCTCCTGCTGCTGCTACTGTCAACTCCTGCCAACTCCAGGGTGTGATTCATCCAATTTTTGGGCTCCTGAGGCCAACTCCAGTGTATATTTGGGCTCCTGCTGCTGCTACTGTCAACTCCTGCCAACTCCAGGGTGTGATTCATCCAATTTTTGGGCTCCTGAAGCCAACTCCAGTGTATATTTGGGCTCCTGCTGCTGCTACTGTCAACTCCTGCCAACTCCAGGGTGTGATTCATCCAACTTTTGGGCTCCTGAAGCCAACTCCAGTGTATATTTGGGCTCCTGCTGCTGCTACTGTCAACTCCTGCCAACTCCAGGGTGTGATTCATCCAATTTTTGGGCTCCTGAAGCCAACTCCAGTGTATATTTGGGCTCCTGCTGCTGCTACTGTCAACTCCTGCCAACTCCAGGGTGTGATTCATCCAATTTTTGGGCTCCTGAAGCCAACTCCAGTGTATATTTGGGCTCCTGCTGCTGCTGCTGCCAACTTCTGCCAACTCCAGGGTGTGATTCATCCAATTTTTGGGCTCCTGAGGCCAACTCCAGTGTATATTTGGGCTCCTTCTGCCCCTCATAGTGATGCCACTTCAACTCTCTGCAATTGTGCCGCTCTGCGATTCTATTAGCGATGCCTCTGATCTGCATGTGATATTTCTTCAAAGTATTATTTAACTAACCCAGCACGCATCCTGTGCGTGTTACAGCAAGGCTGAATGGTTTACAACCCTATTGAGGCTCTAGGAGGCTCAGAAATAGCCGTTTTTAATAGTGATTCGTCGCGAATTTATTCGGGTCGAAACGATTTTTGTCGGAAAATTCGGCGAATCAGTCGAATCGAATTTTTCAAAAGTTCGCTCATCTCTAGTGACCAGTGAGCAGTTTACAGACTGTAAAAATAATAATGCATTCTTTCCTCACTGTATAACTAACTGCATTTACCTGGAATTGTCACAGGTTCTCTGAACAAATCAGGTGCTGTACATGGTGATACTACAAGTTGTAGTCAATACACTTTAAAACCTAAACATTTGATGTGACCCAATTAACAAAACTCAAGGGGCATTGTTCTTATTTTTATAGAACCTGACAAGATGACATGAACATCTTGATTTAGTTGATTTACTAAAGAAAGTATCCTTTCCTTTCAGTGAGCTGTGATCACTTAACCAATCCAATAACATGCTGTGAATTTAAACAGGATTTTTCCTGGATGCTTGAGATAATTTATTTTAACAAAACAGAAGTGAGAGGACTTTTAGTAAATCAACTCCTTGGAGTTTCTCTGCTCTTGTATCTATCCATTGTGTAAGTGGTAACGGTAAAAGAATGGGAATTCAGGCCGTCCTCTCTCACCCTTTTAAAAGCAAGAGTTCTATAATCCAGAAATATCTCGGACTAAAATCACAGCTCTTAAAAATTCATAAAGCTTCTCTGGCATTGCATGTTCAAGTTAGCCCTGTTCCAAGTTCATTTAACTCTGTAAGGAAAACTTTGCATAGCAGTAACATTTTACTGAGGCTTCCCTGCATGTTGGCTGCTGCCTCCATTGCTTAAACAGCCAACAGCATTTCCCAGAATTACTGTCAAATGTCCATAACTGGGCTGAATTAGCCCATTTTTAATAAATAGGCCAATAGGTGCCTCTTGCTAAATACAAGTAAAACATTTTTTTTTACATTTTACCCAGTTGCAGAAAAATATATATGTTATATATATTTTAATAACTGGGGACAGGTTTTAGACTACCATTATTGATTTTAACTTTGTTAAACCGGACCAACACCCGTGCTCATATGCACAGGGCAATTCAGATTGCACATCAATTTACTGTTATTTCATGCCTGCTGTGGTCGATTTCCTGCTGCTGTGCATTGTGGGTTATGTTGATTAAATTCAGGCAGCAGCAATGCTGGGAAATGAAGCATCAGGTGTGCTGCAAGATGGCAGCAACTAGGAGGAAATCAGTGAGGCGGAGTTTTAGCTATTAATAGATGCAGAAGCAAACGTAAGAGCAGAAAATTATTCAGTATTCAGTATCATGCATGCAGATGGGGCAAGTGAGTTTTGGGGAGTTATTTTTTTCAACTGTGCAAGATGTTGGTCCAGTTTAACTTAAAAGTAAGTATTTCGCTTTTCATTGAACAAACATTCCAATTAGAGATGTGCGAACTTCTTGAAAGTTCGATTCGGGCGAGTCGCCGAATTTCCCCAAGAAATTCGTGTTCGCCCGAATCGAACTTTCACAAATTGCTCATCTGAAAAAAAAAATGCCGGCATGGTGGGAGCGGGCTACGCTGTCAGCGGGCGGCGGAAGCCAGGCGGCCTGCCCGCTCCCACCATGCCGGCATTTGTTTAAAAAGCAAACACTTACCTGCATGGTCGGAGCGTGGAGGCCGGCGCCGCTCTCAGTCGCCCTCTGATGACGCGTCCTCTGATGACAGCTGAGAGTGGCGCCGGCCTCCGCGCTCCGACCATGCAGGTAAGTGTTTGCTTTTTAAAAAAACGGCTCCCGCCGCCCGCTGACAGCGTAGCCGGCCTGCCCGCTCCCACCATGCCGGCATTTTTTTTTTTTATTTCAGGGAAAATTCGATCGGCACGAACCAAAAAAAATTCGGGTTCGTGCCGAATCGAATTTTCCCTGAAATTCGGAGCGAATTCCGGTTCGTCCGAACCGGTTCGCTCATCCCTAATTCCAATGATAACAGAATTTATTTGACAATTTGCACTGTGCCAATTTACTGTATTATGCACAACATAATGTTGAAACATAGTTTCAATACACTCTATAAGTTGAATTACATTGGCAGGACCTGGGCTGGTCCCTTTTCTCAGAAGTGTCCACTACCTCACTTTACTTAATAAAATGCATACATTTTATTACCATTGGTTATAAAACATTATCAGTAAACAAATTCAAAAGTACAGATTAAAAGCTATGCACATTTTTATGCAGGACCAGAGTTTTCATAAGTGGATAATCACAATTTAGATATTCTATTTCATATTCAGTATATTAGTTAGAAATGAACCTGTTTCACCTCTTAGATCAGAGCTTTTTTAACACCATCTAAGCTTTATTGCATAATGATATCAATATGAAAAGGGGAATATAAAGAATATAGGAATACACACTGCCCATCAGCAAGAGATCGGCATCTAAACAGTGAGTCTGGAACAGCAGGCTAATAGGGAGTCCCAGAGGTGTAACTATAGGGGGTGCATCATTTAAAGAAAGAAAGCAACATTAATTTCTGCTGTTTCAGTTTTTAGTTGCATCCATTTAGGTGAAAAGACAAATAATTTACTGTATAAGCCTTAACAGGGCCCCATTCAATATTCACACCAGGGCCCTGTCACACTTAGTTACGCTACTTGGGAGTCCAGTCCAATCTAGTTTGCAGGTCTCCACCATTTGCTCAACGACTGAGGAAGACAAATCCTTTGCAGGATGTCAGAATAGTCTCCCAAAGCTGCAGTTTGGTGTGAACCGCCTCCCAGCCTCATATATCTTTATCTTGAGGATACTCCATAGGTTCTCAATAGTGTTGACATCAGGGGAGGAGGGTGACCACACCATGAGGTGCTTTCCTTTTATGTTCATAGCAGCCAATGGCAAATATTTTTCTTTGCAGCATTATATTGCATCAAGCTGATTTTGCTATGGAAGGCATGGTTCTTTTTTGTGCCATGGAAGAAAGTGGTCAGTCAGAAACTCTATATAACTATATACTTTGCAGAGGACATCTTTACACCTTCATGGAACCTAAGGGGACCTATCAGCTCCTTGCCGACATTACAGTCTTGTTTGGACATGGTGGCCATCCACCAACCATCCACTACTCTCACTATTTGGACCATCCAGGATGGCACAGCACTCATCAGTAACACTGTTTGAAAATTAGTCTTCATGTATGTCTGAGCCCACTGTAACCTTTTCTGCTTGTAAGCATTGGTTAGGGGTTGTCGAATAGTAGGTTTAAGCCCAACTGCAAGTTTCTGGAGGCACAAGCAGCTTAAAATACCTGTTTGCTGCATTGTAATATAGCAATTGTAATATATTCCCAGTCAGCTCCACATCTTTTCACAGTATGATGATCAATCTTAGGTTTCCATGAAAAAACTAATGTTTCAAACCTTGTCCAAGGCATTGCACTATTTGACACTTTTCGGCAGCAAAGAAAGAAAGGTACGATTTATCAGGTTTAACGGGGTTAATGCACAGGGAAGGGGGGCACTGGCAATCCAAACAACACCCATTTTGGGGAAAAAAATGACTGTTCCAATTATAATCATTTTGGAATCAAAACAATGTGCACCTGCAATCAGGCAGTTCTACAGGTGAGATGCAATTTATTTTTAATGGGGTAAATACCCAATTTTCACACTATAAGACGCATCCCCAAAAATGAGGGGGAAATGTTTGTGCATCTAAAAAACAACAACAAAATGAAAACTTTTATAAATGGTCCTGCAGATTATGGTCAATGATAGAACGTTGTGGAGTCGGACTGCAGGTGGGTGTGCCCTGCAACTGGCGTTCATTGTTTTCAATGGACGCTGCTCTAGGCCATGCCTACCCACTGCCTGGACCTGGACCGTGCATGTGTGGCACAGGAGCGCATGCGTGTGACAAGCAGCAGCGGCGGGGCCCTGCTGAGCAGGGCGGTAAGTCAGTTCCCTCTGGCACTACTGAGCTCAGGCAATACATCATCCCTGGATGATGCTGTCTGGTGGCATCCTGGTTGCTGGGGGTGGGCAGTCGCATTGCGGGGGGTTGCCTGTGGGCACACATCTGAGCTCATCTCGGGCTTCATGGGCATGTCCGCAGGCTGAGTTGTCGTGCCTGCGTCTGGGATCTGCCCTGAAAAGGCTTCCCATCTGTCTGCTGTGGCTGGGCTTTGTAGTCCCTCTTGCTGCAAATCGCTCTGGGTCGTGTTTGGGGGCAGACCGTGGGAGTGGCTATCGCTGGCAGGCCATAACATTGCATAGCGTCATTGGTGTGTGGTGGCGCCAATGGCATGTACTGCGCTAAGCTTAACACCCTTTCTTTCAGCCTGGGTGTAGTCCTACTTGTGGATTGGTCACTGCCTGACTTACATTTACTGGACATCTTTGTGGGCATTAAGGACGTTGTCTGTAACCAGTGAAATAGCATGGATCATGTGAGTGAATATAGATGTCTATAATGGAGGGATTTGGGAGTATATTCTGTCACACTGCCTATAATGTTATAGTGAAAGTAGGGAGGAATTCTGCATGATGTTCATTATGGGTTGATTGGGGGGGAAATTTTGCACACCGTCTGGTATGGCGTGATAAGGAGGGAGTATTCTCCTAGGTGCGTCTTATGGACAGTTGTGTCTTATGTGGCGACAAAATAAGGTATTTTATATTAGAAGTTACAAAATAAAAGCAGCCTATAGGGTATCCAAACACACATTATTATGAACCTCTCCAAATGTGTTTAGCGTATTTCTCGCCCTATTTCTCGAATGTAAAAAAAAAAAATTTTAAATAAAATTTTAAAAAACTCACCCATTCCTGGCGCTCCCGCGTTGCCTGCCACACTAACAGAGCCCAGAAGAAGACAGAGGAGCAGCGGGCTCTGTCCCGGCCCCGCCACTGCTATTGCTGTCTTTTCAGGCAGCAATAGCAGCCGCAGAGACAGCGCCCAGCTCTCCTTCATCTGCTGTCTCTTCCGCCTGGGGCACATGCAAGCACCCAGGTCCGTGCAGCAGGTGGGTGTGGCCTGCTCCGAGCCGTTGCAGGCCACGCCCACCCGCTGCCCTACCTGGGTGTTCGTCCGTGCCCAGGAAGAGGCAGCAGATGGAGGAGCGCTGGGCTCTGTCTCTGGCCCCGCCGCCGCTATTGCTGCCTGAAAAGACATTTTCCATTGTAATTTTACCAAGTTTTATCTTTTTAGTGTGCATTCATGGCACAAATGTCTCCTTTCCATTTGCATAATCTTACATTTATCTTCATTTGCCATTTTACTGCTCATGCTTCCAGTTTATCTAAATATGTGTGTAGCTGCTTGCTGTCCTCTTTTGTGTTAATTACTTTACACAGCTTAGTATCATTTTCAAAGATTGAGACTTTACAGTTTAATCCGTACCCTATTTCTTTAATATATATATTCAAGAGAATTGAGCCCAGAACCGTGGTACTCGCTAGTAACGGTGACCCAATCTGAGTATGTACCGTTGAAAACCACCCTCTGCTCCTGATCATTAAGCCAATTTTTCACCCATGTGCACACGTTTTCCCCCAGTTCAAGCATTCTCATCTTTTGCACTAGTCCTTTATGTGGCACAGTATCAAATGCTTTAGAAAACTCAAAATATACTATATCCAGTAACTCCCCTGATCCAATTTTGAACTTACCTCCTCACAAAAGCTCATTAGGTTTTTCTGGCAGGAGCGATTCCTCATAAATCCATGCTGATTGGAGTAATAAAGTCATTTTCACTACTCCAGGATAATTTCCCTTAAAAAACCTTTAAACAGCTTGCCCACCACAGAACATATACACAGAATTCTTATTTTTAAATAGAACTACTTTTTTTTATTTTACTTGATTATGAGCCGAATGAGAAAGCTCTGTCTAACTCTCCAAACTAAGCCTCTCCAGAAATATCCCATCTATTTGAATAACCTTAGTCACAAGCCAGTATGTGGAGAGACCCATGTTAGGCTTAATATAGGGGGGCTAAAGAGACCAAAAAACTCTCTACTTAGGTAAAGGAAAAGAGGTGCTTTCCTAGAACAGAAAGTATTTGCACAGTACCCAGTCCAAGGACAGATAGCATTACCCATCTACCCTTACAGTAGGCGGAGCTATGCAAATCATCTCTTTATGTCTCTGTGCCATCCAAGGCCCTTAGAATCGCTAAGGGTGCAATGCCAAGGATTAGCTTTAAATTTTATACAGCCAGACACATCCAACTAGTGGACACGTGTTTCGAGCTTTAGGCTCTCATCAGCACTAGGGCGGATGTTTCTGGCTGTATGGGGAGTGAGACTTGGTCAGTACCAAAAGCTAATCCTTGGGAAAGTGCATGCACTTTGGGACGTCTGTGGATTGAACTTGGATATTTTGGATATGCTAGGGCTCTAGAGAGCTCAGTTTAGTTTTGCTTTTTGCTCTGTGTCATATTAACACATACTAACCTTTGGACCTACAGGGATATTTGGGTCAAACGCACGTTGAGCAATTCTTAACATATTTTGTTTTGAAAAAACAATTTTTCAAAAAAAATTTCTTCATTGGTTTAATGACATATTTATGTTCCACACACTGCTTATTAGAAGCATTGAGTTCTTCAATTCTAATCTCATAGCATAAAGTATACCATTTTAGCATACAATATATTCATAAATATTATATACAGACTATACATTATACTAAAACCTGATTTGCTGTGTATAAATTATTTTATAATATGAAATACAGAAAATATATATAAATAGAAATATATATAGAAATGTTATATTTGTGCAAGACTATTGACCACTTAACAGAAATAGTGTGCTGTGTGCTGACCTGAATACATCTCCCCATTGCCAGAAAGCCGGATCCAGTGCTACATGGCACAGTGAGATTTGTCTCATTGAGCGAGTCACCAGATGTCACACAGATGTTTTTCATATGTGTAGAACTTGTTTCCTTTATTTGCAAAATTTAACTACCATGAATAAAAATGCAAAATACAAAAGATATACGAGGTGTCTTTTTGTACAGTTTTCTATATGCTGATACTAAAAGCAGGATGAGATTTCCTGCAGCTATTTTGTTTCATGTGGTGAATATGCAATGGAGAAAATAGTGCAAGAGCTAATCTTATATCATTACTCTATGGCCCATTTAACCTTCAAGATGAGACAGGCAAACAATCTGTACAGATAAATATTTGGGTAATGCTAGGCCTCAAATGATTTTCAGTTATCCATGGCAACCCCCTTCATGCCTATCATTTTCCAAGATGTCTAAATTTGCCCCCTTTTCTTTTTACATGCAGGTCTGCCAACAATATTGTCTGTGCAAGAGACTTCTATAAATGTTTTTTTCACTCACTGCTACATTTGGGCCAATTACATTTATGAAATGTTTGCTTACTTGACCTTCTACATGTGTGTTATTTTCAGAATGTTGGTTCTGAGAGAGTAGCACTCAAACTGTTAACATGTTAGCATTTGATAGGATATGTAATCTGAAAGCAACGTCTCCAATAACCAGGGACATATTTATCATTAAGCAACCCTAGGATTATACTAAGTGTGCTGAAGAGGACACAGATACTGATGGATTTTAAAAAATGTTGTCCCTCCCAATGCTTGCTCTTTAATTACCCCCCCCCCCACTTAGGAGAGCTTAACAGTGCAGGGGAAGCTCGAAAACTGAGTTGTAACTAAATGTGAGGGGGCTGGTGCAGGAATTTTATAAGGCCCCAGAATTGCTCATACATTAATACATTTCCTGTTTCATTCAGCATTTATTAGTATTCAGCCCCAAGGATGACAATTTGTAACTGGCTTTCTTTCTGTATATGATGTCATGTGGGAATAATTTGTAAAATTAGCCATTTTAAAGCATCTCAAAATCTCAGATTTTACATAAATCATGTCATGTGCACACTTACCATAGTGTGCTGTGGTCAGAGACAGCTGAGGAACAACTGTGGCTTGCCATGCTCCTTTGCACTGAGAGCACCAGGGGACAAAGTGGCTGTTAGGCCACTTTTTGTGTGGTCCTGGAGAAATGGAATTGAAAGGAGGGGTAAACCTTGGAGCTCTGCAACGGCTTCTACACTACAAAAAATGGAGGAGAGGCACATGGGACAGGCATCAGGGTAGCTGCTTGCCACCTTATTATTACTGTTGGGTTTACGAGCTGCCCGCGTTTGCAACCAGGGCATGCCTGCAGGTTTTCCAGCTGTCAGCAGGACTTGCTTTCCCAGCCTCCCTTGCTCAGTGTAATGCATGCATAATACTGAATCATTATCAGTACTTACATTTGCTCCTACACCCACTCAACGCTGAAACGCGACCTGACTCATTTTGAAGCACCCAGGATGCTTCCTTTTCCAGCATCCCATTCCAGCTGCGCTGCTGCCTGGATTTAAACAACATAATCCGCAATGCACAGCAACAGTTAATCCAGCAGCACTTCCTATTTGCAGGCTACTGGCAGGTCCATAGGACACTATTGAGGGGGAGCACTTTATCTTGTAAGGGTGTTGGTCCAGTTTAAACTCTTTTACCCTCATCCCCTTTCACTCTCTGCAATTCAACCCTGGAAAGCAGCCAGGAAAGAAGATGAGGACCCTCATGTCTCTATGGTTTGCCATGTTGTCAGGTTGGCTCAGAGCAACTGAAGGTAACTGGGGAAAAATGTTACTCATCTATTATAGTATATTGAAAATGAAGTAATTTTGTTGAAAAATCACACCCTGTAGACATGCAACATGAGAAAATGTTGAAGCAGTGTATATCGCACACAAGATTTTAAGCTGGCCAAAATAAAATCCATGAAAGCTGTTGTTGTAGCTTGTTGACGTGGTTTGGTAAAATATTGTTTTGGACCTTGATTTTTATGGAACAGCAGCTAGGTAGGTAGTAGGGCTCCTATGGCTCTCCTTCCAGAACAGGTTTTAGGTGTGGTCCTTAACCCACAGGTGAATACTTAAAGTGGACCATCACTTTATGGCTGGGTGCCGGGAGCGCACACAGCTGCAGAGAAGCCAGGGATGCGGCTGCCGGCGAAGACAGGGTCAGAGGAGCCGCCGTGATCACATAAGATTACTGGTGGCCCAGGGGATTTCACGTGGGGGCACATCCAGCACAGGATGCCCCGGGGGCAGGCTAGGGGCCTGCCCTGGAATCTTTTAGATTCCAGGCTGGCCGCTGAGGACGATATACGCACTTTAATTAGTATTCAGCGCGGTCGAGAGAAACCTTCCTTTATTCTGGTTTTTGGCCTGGCCTTAGTTTCATGTGTATATTCACATGCTAAATTAGGCCAGAGATACCCTGGATTGATATCTGTGCCAATCATTAACACTTTGTTTTGGTATTGTGTGACCCCAATCGATGCCCTATGTGGATCCCTTCTACTCCAAGAACTATTATATCTGAATATAATCACAATAAAATACTATAAATGTTGAAATATGTTGACAACTGAGCAAATCAATTGAAGCTATTTGCAGATACACACAAGGTCATTTGGGACATCCTCAGAATTTCATTGAATACATTCCCACAATCCACCCGGATCTTATTTCATATATACTGAATTGATTTAATGGTGGACATGTTTCTCCCTTAATAATCATCTTAGCTTTTGAGGCTACAAACACACATTTATAGTCATTAGTAAACATTTTTATTGTCAACATATATTAATGTTCATATATAAAATATCAAACATTACATTCAGTATTTTTAATCTCACTGTATTCATAGAAGCATAAAGTTAAATGATATAATATAGTCCATAAAAAACTGTTACTGTTACAGAGCAAAATATCATGGATTTCCTCAGGAAGTGAATCACCATACTGCTGTGAAAATAGCTGCACCTGACTGGTGCAAGATAAAGTTAACGGAAATATATTTGACCGCCAATATAAGGTGGCAATGTAAGAGTAGGCTTACCAATCAAATGAAAAAAGGGGCTGCTACTCAATATGTAGTAATCGGTTGCGCACTATTGCATCGGCGTATCTAAGGGCACAACAACAGCAGACAGGCTCACATCTCCCTTCACACGGTCCCCTAGGGGGAAAGCACTCCATGATTCAGGCTAGGAAGGCAATGTCCTTGTACAGTGCCCCCCCCAATTGCTGGCACCATGTTTGTCCTGCCCCCTGCTTGCTATGATATCAGGCAGCACAGAGCACCAATCGCTGGGTACGCCCCTGGACCATCCCCTGTTGAGCCAGGAAATGATCACGAAGGGGGACAATCACTGCTGAGTGCTTCGGAAAGTTATTTGTTTCCCCCAATACAATCAGCATGCCAATTAATAATCATGACTTGAAGGGAGTGAATGGAATATCCTTATGTAGAGTGTGGAACTGGTGTGAGAGATCATGGAAATATACCTAAAAATATATCATTTCATGAAGAACTCAATAACCTATTCAAGGCTTTACAGAAAAAATCTAGAATATGGTGGGATCTGGAGTTCCTACACCAATTTACAAAAGAAAATATAGTACAACGGAGTCTGAGTATTAACATATTTCCTCAGATTGCAATTACAGAAGAATTTAAAAAAGAATGGGCAGTAATAATGGCAGTACTATAGGAGTGTTCATTAAAAAGTAGTCAACTTTTAATAAAAACACATTAAGATTATATAAGATATACAGACTGGAATGCTTAAATAGCAAAATCAAATTATTTTGTGATAACCTAAAATAATTTGACAAGGACGAAGCATAAATTAAAAGAGATGAGCAGATCAAACATGCCATTGAAAGGTTAAACAAAGAGCTAGTAAAACACAAAGAAGATGAGCTATGGTGTGATAGATCAGCTTACAAAAATGGTCATGCCTACCAGGGCCAACAATTTGGGAGCATCGGGACTGGAACACAAGGAGATGAAGGTGGAGGGATAGGCGAAGAGGTAGTGGAAATCTATTTCCCCCTCCTCTAATTCAACTCAGGGATAGGTACAAATTGCACTACCATTGAAAATACAAACAAGACCGGAAAGATTTATCCCATACCAACACAAAAGTATTCTATAGACAATATATTTCTATATCTAGCCCCATCCCCCGATAGTAAAAATGGCCACTTGGACTATGAATAGAGTCATTTTTTAGAACAAGACACAATAAGAAAAGAAATTTCTGATGCAAGTATAGTAGACAGAGGAGGGGCCAATCAAGGAGCAATAGGGTGTCCGACAGGTCAATAGTGACACAACCCACAAAAAAAATAGTAAAGGAATACAAACTGTTCAACAAAACAAAACATAGGGCCAGACATGGACACAAAACCTTTTAATATCAACCTGTCTGAACGGGCCCTTAGCGTGATTAAACAAGTCCTCTCGCTGGGAAGTTTTTGTCCAAATCAAAAAACTAATGATTTTGATGTCATTAAAGACCTGAACCTATTTGCCAGTAAAATATGCCTTAAGTATCATTTTTCCCCCGAAGGACCCAGATGACATCTCATTTACTATATTAGATTATCACGATTGGCATCCCTTGGGCACTGTGCCAATCTATCTGATTGAAACAGATAATGAGAGTAGCCACTACAGAAATCAAACAACATATAATAACGGCTCCACTAAAAAAACCTTCAACTTTTTCTAGCACAGAACTCCAATGCTCAGGTAGCTACATTTGTTAATTTAGTTTAACATATTCAAAACTGACATTGTACTACATAATCATTACAAAATCTTTCTCGAGAACAAATTCACACATTAACGACTTTACAAAAAGATTCTACAGTAATTATCAAATCAGCTGATAAAGACGGAAATATTATAGTTATGAGTAAACAACGATACGTAAGTATCTTAGACAATTGTGAGTGGTATGCCAGGGTCTCTCCGTCAAAGCTGACTGAGAATACCCAGACATATGGCAGGCTCACCACAGAGGCGTGGCAAAATAGGGTAAATATTAAACAAACAAAAGAGTTTCTAAGTTTCTAAAAGTCACGAATTCCACAGTTGTGACCTTTTATGCTCTGCCAAAGGTTCATAAAAATAAGTTTTGGGAGAATGGTGACTTTACCCTTTTATAATATCATTTTTGATTGGTTCATATAATGAGCTATATATTTAGAAGACAGACTCAAATGGAGGTATTAGGCCTATACCCCCCACATTGTACCCATTTACTTCACCACATCTTGAAATTCATAAAAATATACAATTTATTAGCAATATCTTAAAAGCCTTATCTGTACATAATCCATACCAAAAATTTCATTTGCCGTGCATAATTACAAATTTATATTCTACAGATTCTCATAGAGTGTGTTGTTTACATTTACATTTACATTCCATTCTTCATTTTTATGGAATGTAAACACCATCCTCGTACTGTGCGCCCCAGCCCTCGAACACTTCTGGCTGAAGTCTGTGTTTGAAAGAAGAAAAGAAAATCCAGCTCCACTTGTAATACTGTGTTGCTATGTGGTCTTCTGTGGCTGCTAAAACATAGTACTTATTAGAGATGAGTGAACTTCTTGAAAGTTCGATTCGGGCGATTCGCCGAATTTCCCCAAGAAATTCAGATTCGCCCGAATCGAACTTTCACGAATCGCTCATCTGAAAAAAAAAATGCCGGCATGGTGGGAGCGGGCAGGCCGGCTACGCTGTCAGTGGGCGGCGGAAGACGGCCCGCTGACAGCGCAGCCGGCCTGCCCGCTCCCACCATGCCGGCATTTTTTTAAAAAGCAAACACTTACCTGCATGGTCGGAGCGTGGAGGCTGGTGCCGCTCTCAGCTGTCATCAGAGGACGCGTCATCAGAGGACGCGTCATCAGAGGGCGCCTGAGAGCAGCGCCGGCCTCCACGCTCCATGCAGGTAAGTGTTTGCTTTTTAAAAAAATGCCGGCATGGTGGGAGCGGGCAGGCCGGCTGCGCTGTCAGCGGGCCGTCTTCCGCCGCCCACTGACAGCGTAGCCGGCCTGCCCGCTCCCACCATGCCGGCATTTTTTTTTTTTATTTCAGGGAAAATTCGATCGGCACGGACCAAAAAAAATTCGGGTTCGTGCCGAATCGAATTTTCCCTTAAATTCGGAGCGAATTCCGGTTCGTCCGAACCGGTCCGCTCATCCCTAGTATTTATACAAGCATATTTAAAAAGAGCAGGTGCGCATCCTGTGCAAGGCTGCGAGTCTATGCTGTTCGGGTTCCCTCAACACTATTCATGAGAGAAGTCTTATATTTTCCTACTGGGCTCACGGCATGCAACAAGAATGTCTCTGGTGAGCCCGGGGCTTCACCTCTACAATGTCTTTTATTATTTTGGCTCTCCCAACCAAAACCCTGTAAATTAATGAGCCCTTAGAAGTTGATGTCAAGGAGCATAAGGTAGCTGTTTAAAGGGGTGAGCACTCTTCTAAAGACATCTGGGGAAGTAAGGTTTTTTGAGACAGTTCAAGAGCTCTATAAAACAAAAGGCTCTCCCCAAGACTTTTTCCAGAGGCCTCCAAACTGAACTCCCAAGCAAATCTATCAATCTTCCCTTTCCTGTCACTGACCACCATCCAAAGCCCGAATCTTGCAGGCCCGGAACAAAGTCCAAGTATCTTCGAATCTGCCTACTCAAATTGTGATTTTCTCGCTAATTGACAGCAACACATTATTTTTCCTTTTATTGGTAAACCATCAGCTTATAATTTCTCTTACACAGAGATTTAACCGTGCTTCATCACAGAGCTCCATGGGTTATGAGGTTTGTTATTGCATCATTGTGTGACTTTTTTTCTCTATTTGCTCAGACATTTCTTAGTACTTTAAATATCCAAATTATCTCAAACTCCCACTAACCACCAACCTTCCCCAGCCCTGGATCCCCACCTCCACTCATGTTGTAGAGCCTCCCCTAACTCCACCACCCATTAGGCCTTCCTACAACCATATAATGTTCTCGGTCATCAGCCTAGGTGACCTTTATATATAGTTTCTTGTCATTTTAAAGTTAATTCCTCATCGTTCGTTAGGGTCAATTCGATGTTTAGGGCTTGTTAGGGAGATTTTGACTGCAACGCACAAGGCAATGGAATCATCATGTATTTAAATTGCAAACAGTACAATGATTATTTAGAACAGATTCATTGTGCTGTATCATTACTGCATGATAAGTAGTGGTGGTGATCACTATTACACAGCCCTGGTCCCTAAACCAGGTGGTCTTCCAGCTGGCCAGAGGAGGATGCTGGTGTATGAAACGCAGCCTTGAATGTGGGCTTTCCTGTTAAGGTCTGCTTTTAGTACATTTAGGAGTTTTTGTGGATACATAACTACACAGTATGTGTAAATAATATTTGGCTGACAGTTTTACTTATACAGTGACACAATGTACTTTCGTTCCATATCACCCCTGTCATGTACTCTAATATAAAGTATGTTGCTTTCCATCTTTTACACATTTATTTCTATTCTAGCAGAAAATTAGTTCTTAAAACAAAAATGGTTCAGTGATTTGTCCATGATACCTTTTATAATTACTATTCTTCTGTGTTATTCTAATTGTGTTATGACATTATTTCAGTAATTCACTTTCTACTGTATATCTTGTACTTGTGGTTTCATAAATACCCACAAGCAAGGTGAAAAAGTTCTCCACGCAATTAAATTAAACTGAAAGGGAGGTTGGAAAAACTAGCAGTCTATGAGTAACCGCTATAATGAAGGAGTGTAAAAGTAAAAGCTAGTTTCTCTCTTGTTTATGGGTATATGGTCATGGTCATGAGTTAATGATTTAACTTACTAGATGATACATATTTTTATGAACATATGTCCTCTGCTAGTCACTCTCCTTTAGCCAAGCTTTACTGTGCTTTGGAGAAAATGCTGCAAGATTTAAATTAAGGGAGTTATTTACTACGTCTGAGGCTTTCTGCCATTTTCACCTTCTCTCATTGCGGTGTGTTGCAAGTGGGGAATTCGATGGCCAATCGAGCTACAGTTGTAGCGGTGAAGGCAGACAACAACTAGCTGTTTGCTGTCATTTGGTTGTGTTTTTACCGAAATATACCAGGCAAAATGAGTGGTAGTTACCTGCAAAACTGGTTTAGAAAAATCAGGCAAGCCGCTGCTGCAGATTTAGTTTAGAAAGATAAAGAAATGGTGCTGAAAACACACTTCAAAAGCATATGTCAGCATGGGAGGGGTCTCAGAATATACTGTATGTGTGGTGTCTCAGGAGTGTCTTGGTCATTTGTAAACAACCTTAGATAAAAACTTAAGGTCCAATTGGTTGGTCGGTTATGTAATTTGCTCTTCCAATTTATGTGCCTACTTTAAGCCCTACTTGTGTCTTATTTTATTCCCTTCAGAGGAAAACATACAAAGGATCATTATCATGCAAGAATGGTCCAATATTTAAAGTCTACATAGAAACGACTACTTAAACATAAACATTTTAGACATATCAGACAAGTCTACCCAAATTAAACTTAAAGTTCTGATACAGTTCCCTAACCATTTCATTTTGGCCTTGGAAGACGGCAGGGAAGGTACAGTCTACTCATTAGTGTAATAGATACAAAATACTGTACCTGTTTCAAGAAAATGTGTGATAAAGTTGTTGCTGGATAACCGTTTCCCCTTCTCATTTGAAAAAATACTTTCTGAGGAATCCAATTTAGAAACATTTGGATTTACCTCAGTTGGGAGCCATAGGACATGTGTCTGCGTCTGGAGGTGACTGTTTCAGTTTATGATCATTAAACTGGATCTTCACCATATCTTATATGCTTCATCCACCCTGTACATACAGATTGCCCACATTAAAAATTATCCTACCTGCATCTACTGCATTTTCTGAGCCTTTAAGCATCCAATATAGTGTCATTTGCTGTCCTTTTCCTGACCCCAGCTCAGTTCTGTCTGTGCAAAGCACAGCTGCACCCCCCCCCCATGGTTTCCCCCTCTCCTTTCCTCAATCTGTGAAGCTTCTGAGACAAGATGGCAGCTCTCGTTTCCTGAACAGAGTTGCAGCCCAATGGGGGAAAGAATAAAAAGTAAGTGACTTAAAATATTTTAGTATTTTAGTTTTAGATGCTGGGGAATAGTATTTAAAGGGTTTGGGCTTTTCATGAAATAATACTGAAGGTCCAGTTTAAGAATGGAAGATGTCTGAGATACATATGTCCAGGAGGTGATTGCTTCAGTGTGACTTAGAGATTTAGATGCTTTACATCAACCTCAACAATCTTTGGAGTACACTAAGACACTACACTTGTTTGCAGTTCAGAACAGTTCTCCACAGGGAAGTTGTATGTGGTAGACCTTCTAAAAAAGGAGCTCTTTCAGGAATTGGCATCTTAATATGTACAATGGTGTTGGTCACTTTCTGATGGATCATCATTTATACCAAGACTTATGTTTTGGTTTTCAGAAGGGTTATTTTCTCAGCATGACCACAAACACAAAGAAAGTGAGAGTTCACCTGCAGACAAGGGGGAAAAGTTCAGAAAATTCTCCAAACCAGAGCACTGGTGATATGCCAGATAGACTGTGTGGACTGATATTGGCTTTAATAAATGCAGTGTATTTTACAGAATTTTAAACCATTCTGCATTAACAAGGACTGACAGGTTAATGGAAAGGACCAAAACAAAGGTCCTACGACCTTCACAGCTGTTGCTTTGGTAATTCTGTATCCGGAATTCAAATTCTGAGTAAGCCTGCAGACTTTAATTGCTGCTGCTGCTGTTGTTACTGGTACTTGCCACTGCTGCTTATCTATGTACATTATTATTACTAACTGAATGGCATTTGATTGCCCATAGATCCCAGGGCTTATTTAACCCTTGGCATAGTTTCCAACTCTTTCTGTTAACTCACTGTCTTTACCAAAAAAAAAAAAAATAGAGAGCTAAAGTTCTATTTTTTTTTGGAAGAAAGGCCATGTAAAGTTCTTCTGTCAGCTCTTGAGACTATGGCCAATTTTTTGTTGGCATCAATGGATCGAGACTAAAGGTCTGTAAGGCAGCCACTTGGTCATTGCTTCTTACTTTTACCAAAATCTTTAAGTTGGACAAGAGCGGAGGAGTATTTGACAGGACTGTTCTGCAAGTGGCAATTTAAATGATCTGTTCAGACACAAACTTGAAAGTCTATACTTACCTTTTGTCCACTGCAGCTGTTCCGTCCTGTTCCAGGGTATGAAAACTTACCGTGTGGCGAGATTCAATTCCCCACCATCCATCAGTCACAGTGATTCTTTTCACTGCTACAAAGGAGGAGTGCCAAGGGTTGGCACTATTGAAGTGCATAGAGTGAACACTGTAGCTAATGCATAGGAACAGACATCCCTCTTGGAGGAGCTGGCTGTTCTCCCCATGAATAGAGACTGATGCTGGATGGTGGGAAACGCTATTTCACCACCCTGTAAGTTCAACTTGATGGAACAGCCACAGGGTAGTACAGCTTTTTTGTTGTTGGTGTGTGGACACTGTAAAAAGTACCTCAGGCCAGATCTTGACATTTCCAGACCAAATTCTACTAAAGAAGCATCTCATAGTGACAACTTTTCAAGATGGGTGAAACAGTTTCAGCATATTGCCGCTTAAGCAAAGGAAAAAGCCCTGGACAAGGCTTAGACACGTTTGCTGTTACCCCAACCAAAATCTTTCAGAAATGCTGGATTGGCTGTGCTTCGTCAAATAATGTGTTATGGATGTTCTGGACCTGCAGGTCAACCAACATTAGGCCCTGCTATTTTTTTTCTTTTGGGGCAATGTGAAGGACAAAGTGTTTCCCAGGACTTACAGACAGGTAATATAAGAAACTTACCTGTGTCTGGGGGCCCGCGTCTGCTGCTCGGCATGATGCTTCTGCTGCTGAGTGCGGCCACCGCTCCTGGATGACGGGGAGCGTGGCGCGTCACTCTGACAGCCTCAGTGCGGGCACGTGCTCAGGTGCGCGCCCCGCAGTATCTCAGTTTCACCACTAGGAGGCTCTGCTCTGTGAGTGACAGGCAGCGCAGCGTCCTACACACCTGATGGAATCAGGGGCTTGTCAGCCTGACCAGAACCTGGATAATTGTTCAGTCAATCAGTGTTGTTGTACCAATCACCACACACACACTCATTCCCGGGTTGCCATTGGTAAGATCCCCAATAAATACGGAATCAGCCCAGTACTCAGTGCCTGTTATAGTCGCTTGTGATTAGGGTGTGATTGTGTTAGTTATTATCTGTTTCCGACCCGGCTTGATCGACCATCACCGTTCGCTGTCTGTACCAACCTTTGTTTTATCTGAGCTCGAACCTGCCTGCCCCTTTGGATACCCCGCGATCTCTCTGGCTAGGCGTTCCTAGCGTCCCAGCAAATGGGGGCTTGACTATAGGCAGCAGCGGTGTAGATTGGGGGTTGTCAGCTTACAGAAGGCTGGTGTCCCACTGAGCATCACAGGTAAAGTGGCAGACAGGTGATACAGTCACCTCCCAGGTTGCGTAAATGCAGTATAGTGAAGGATGGCAGACCCCACATTAACTGGCAGCTTAAGATTTATAAACTAAAAGACAAGGACATAGGTTTACAAAAACAGGTAAAAGGGACATCACAATATTTTACATACAGTATGTATAAAAGTAACTTTTCTTAACACCACTTCTTCCACTCTCTCTTTTCCCCTCTCCCTTTGGAGGACTGACTACCTTTGTACAACATCTGCTTGCTTACTTGATCAAGCTTTAGTTTTACCCTTTATCACTGCCTTTCCTGGACTGATCTTCCATGTACAACTTGGTCTGTCTCTAGAAAATCTTGCTCTGTTTTGTTCTAGCTTTCCATCAGCCTTTGTGGCCTTAGTGCACTGAAGTATTGGGAGGCAACTGAGTGCTCGGATGGCATGTGGCGCCTCCCGAGGCTTAGCAGGGGATCATTGATAGGTGAAGCATGAAGTAGATAAGAGGGTAACTTCTGTACAAAGGCTGGTGACTGGCGACTGGTGACTGTAAAATGTACAGATATCTAAATTATGAATCTAAGCCCCAGCCTCAATGAATGTGGAAATGATTGATCACCGATTAAGACAACATGTTTGGGTGTCTATAGATACATGTATGTTTTAGGTGTGTGGCCTTTTTATTCTATTCTGAGACATGGAAAATCATCCTAGAGCACTAGACCTAAATCTTGGCTGACCTCTGCATGTTTTCTGCTCTTTGCTCAAATGGAAACCAGTGCTTATTTACCAAATCGTATCTTGGGATTTCTTTAAGTAAAACATGATTTATTATTTAAATGCTAAAAACATATTTAAAAAAATGGTCATTTTCACTAGGTACACTTTGCTTCCTTTTGGACCCCTGGAACTCCTTGTGGATAGTCTGTTTACAGAGCTTGATGATTTCAATCCATTGAGTTCTGGCCCCTATTCAGACCTCTTATGGACATAACATATAATTTCCACATATGCTATGAGTATTGAAAACACATTCAGTTTTCTTTTATAATCTGGCTGAAATACTGTCAGATCATCTTCTTTAAATTACTGAAATTGCTACAGATGATATGTCTGTCATGATAGCTTCAAATTATTGCAGTGTAAGCACTTCAGTAGGTTCCAGACTAATGTGATAGATGTTCTTTAAACTCACCAGAAGACAGTTTAATTTATATATCTTATTACCATACAGCATACATTACTCATTGTGCCTTTGTAATTCTTTAAAACAGATGCCCTAATGTGACAACTAATATAATACACTTTATTAGATGGATGGATATGAAAGATGTGTGTAGATCTAGATGTGGAAGATGAAGGAGACTGTCGCATGTACACTTCCTTTTTTACATGCGGGCCTGTCTGTGACAGACACAAGTAAGTGTACATGCGACAATCTCCTTTATCTTCCACATGGCATCTACTCCTGTATCTCCTCCCAGAGAGCTGAACCTTTAATTGCCAGTCCTAACAAGTGTTCCCATACAACACGCTTACAGTGTTTACCCTTACCCCCCATCATCTGCACACAACACAACCCGCAGCCCCAAATATTAATACCACAGCCCACCAGCACCCATCTGGTAAGTATCCGCCGCACTACTGGGACGAAATCACATGGGGAACTCATACTTACCCTCTCTCACGTGGGATACCTTTGCCCCCTCCTCAGGGACCAGCGCCAAGGAGCAATCCAGAACGCACGCCCCAATAGAGCTACCTTTTAAGTATTAGGAAAAAAATGCAATATCACACTGGCCAAGGGAACATCCGGGATGTGGTTACTGCATTGCTGGATCTCTTAAAGTAATTTTTCAGCCATAAACAAAAAAACAACGCTATGCTCACCTTAGGACCCACATAGCCCATAGCTGCCGGGCTAACCTCATTGTCAGATCCCCATCTAGCGCTGCCCATCCAATCACCGTGCTCCCCTCACTCATAGTGCAGTCTTTTCCTGGATCCATCAGCTGTGGCAACGCCCCACCATCAGTCATGGTGAGCTGACCCCTCATTGGAAAGAATGTAGGGGGCGTGACAGCTCACTGTGACTGATGGCAGGGCATTGCCACATCTACCACTGGTGGTAGACAAAGGAACTTGAGAGTCTACTGAGTGGTATGCTTCAAGGATGCAGACTGGCCTGTACTGCAACCTGATCTGCTGCCATCCATACCCAAGCTTTATTTTCTCCATAAATACAAAACTGCTCTAAAAATCCCAGGTGTCATGCTTTGTGAAACCCCCCAGATGTCAGTAATCTTACCTGGTCTTGGCGGCTTCCGTGGCACTGTCTTCGCCAGTGGCTGCATCCCTGGCTTCCCTGTAGCTGTGCACGCTGCCTGTGGCCAGCCATTCAAATAGGCCGGGAGCACACACTTCATAGGGGAGCCAGGGATGCAGATGCCGGTGTCACCTAAGCCAAAGTGAAGTTCAAATCAGCAGCTTTATTCCGCACATTAGTATGCGCCGCATAAAGCGCTGATTGGACAAGCTTCCACGCATTTGTGGTGGGAATGGCGAAAAGGTTAGTGAAGGTGGGCAATCTGGGGGTTTCACACAGGGGGACATCCTACATCACGATGCCCCTGGGGCAGGGACCAATCACCAGGAGAATCCAAGTGATTGGTCCTCTTTAATTTATACTGATCAACAGTGTAGATATGGCAAATATGGCTTTTTCCAAATGCTGAACATTTAGACAAGGTTTGCTGAACTGCTCTTGAACAGAATAGAGTCATTTTCAGATAACCTTAGTAGCAATCGCCCCTTTTGATATTTTCTTCCTAAAATAGAATTGACAAATCCAAATGATCTTTGCCAGAAAAAGATGTTTTCTTAAAATGTCCTTGGCTCTTTCTGAAGCCGAAAGCATTTTGGGTAATCCCTTGTTCTACAGTTTTTGCTCTTTGAGAAAAAAAGAAATTATCTAAGAACTAGCGAATCCTTTAACATGCTGTTTGCAGTGGTAATTCTGCCAGCTGAACTGCATTCAAGACCAACTCACCAAACCACTGTTTTATTTCATTTTGGTTATATAAGACAGCACCAAAGTTGAGGCTTGTCTGAAATTGGATCTCAGGACTAGAGGATTAGTCAATGTCAATCATTCCAGCATGGTAAAATTTAATGTTAAAATGAGCATATCTCACTAATTCCCTATATGCCAGTCAGTTAAGTCAGCAAAAGTGGACCTGAGTTCTCAAATTGCCCCATTGGACTTTCGTGTTTTAGATAGTAGAGAACTATTTTTATTTCGCCTTATTGTGCTAAATGCTAAACCTCTCACTGCCTCACCAGGAAAATTCGAAACCATTTGGATACCTTCCCATAGCTTTTGTGTTTCACTCACGAACATTAAAGTAATTGACCACCTAAATAAAAAACAAATGGGTACTCCCCATTTGTCTCCTGCTGTTGATCCGACTAAGACGCTCAGCAACTCACACAGTTATTGGATCGAACGGTGAAGGCATGAGCCAGGTATGGATGTGCTGGTGGCTGGAGTTCAGGCCTGGACACACAGGATTTCATCCTACAATCGAGTTTGTTGAGCCTTTAGTTTTAGTTTTACTTAGCTGATTAAAGGGATATTACAGGCAAATGGTTAAAGAAGACCTTCCCCCTTAATGAAAGCTTATCTTATATGTTTCCCCTGCCCTGTACATACAGATTTTCCACATTAAAATCATCCTACCTGCATCTACTAAACATCCAAGATGACTGCACATATAGTCTCATGCTGCCTGCAAACAAGAAGTATCTTCTGACTGTGCCACTCTGCATTCTGGGATTGCTGTCCTTTTTCCTGACCCCAGTTCTGCTCTGTCTGTGCAAAGCACAGCTATATCCTCCCCCCGTACATTTCCCCCCCTCTCCTCTCCTTAGTATGTGATGCTTCTGAGGAAAGATGGTGGTGCCCGTATCCTAGACTCCTGAACAGATTTGAAGTCCAGCGGTGGAAAGAAAAAAAACGGCTAAAAACGTAAAATAAAATATATTAAATTTAGATGCTGGGGAATAGTTTTTTAAAGGTCTGGACTTTTCATTAAATTATGCTGAAGGTCCAGTTTAAATTAGCTTGCTTACAGTTTGTCCCATACTGGTTGTCAAGGGCTGAATCTTTTATTCACCAGCACTTTGCATTCCATAATAAACCCTATTAAACTTAAGCCTTTCTGTTGATAGTTGTTCTATCTGGGCTCCTGTTTGAATCCAAAGTCCCAATAGAGATACATGCAGAGCTACTGACTCATCCTGGTACAACAGCACAAAGAAGAGAGTTCTCTTGGGATTGTTAGAACATATAAGGCAGGCTGAATGAAAGATGCAGCTCCTCACAGCCAGGATAGGGAGAGCAGAAAGTAGTCTAAATGAACCCTTTGCCTGGATTGTCCCTTTAATCATTTTAACATGCGCTAGGTGAAGTTCTGTTCATCGTCACTTGTATACTGCCTCCAAACGTACATTCCATAGCCCTCAGCTAGCGACATTTCTGCATTTTAAAGGAGTAGCTACTCTGGGACATTTGGTGGATATACTGGGACACTTGTAATGAAAGATTTTGTACATTTAACCATTTGTGAGCTGGTAAAGGGTCAATGAGACCCCTATACCAGTTAACAGGGCAGGAGGGGGCTGGCAAAGCGAGCCACCCCCCCCACTAAGGTTTTGGTCCATTTAATATGGACATCCCAATGTGATACCAATGGGCTTTATGTGCAAACGCCTACCTGGATGAGGAGGGAAACCCCTGAACCTGGAAATGGAGACATATCCACAATGATCACATCCTAGTTTGGGGTAACATCCAGGGCTACGAAAGAAGATGGCATTATATAAATAATAATAATTATAACAGTAAGTGAATTTAAACATTCCTGGGATAAGCACACATCTATCCTACATACAATATACACATAAGGGCAGACTAGATGGAGCATATGCTCTCCTTCTGCCATCAACCTTCTGTGTTTCTATGTTTCTAATTTGTGGGTCCAACCACCCTGACATCAAATACAACATCCCTGCACATAATGATGCTGGGTTGATTGTGAGGTTGCCTGATACGCAGTAATACATCCCATTAGAAGTGATGTGTGTGTTTAAATGACTCCTAAGAAGTAAGATTCCTGGTGGAGTGTTGGGTGTTAAAGCAAGTTGTTGTTGAAGTGCCTTTAAGATGCTGTCTTAATTAACATATTTTTCTTTCAGGCAGAAGAATGATTTGTATCCAGAAAGCTAAATGTTTTAAGTTATTACTGTGTACAGTTACCACCAGGGGAGGTTGGTTGAGATATCGGTTTAATATGTTATGTAAAAGATGAGACTCTAACATGCCCCACATGGGTACACATTCACCCAGACCCTTGGCAGGAACATGGGTGGGAATATAGATACACAGGGGAAGGTATGTAGAAACGGAAGGTAGGTTAAGCTAGCAAGGGTTTCTACCTAGAACTGGTTGCTTGTGTGTACATTATGGTACCCTGGGGCTAACACATACACATTGAAGCAAGATAAGAAAGCTTGGTAAGTAGAGAGTATGTTTGCTTTTTAGGGAATAGGCATATCCCCCTACCACAAAAAAGCCCTTGTATTTGACCACATCCAACGTGTTTACATATATAAAATATGCATTTTATTATGTATCTATTAAAAAAACATTCCATTTCATACGTGATCCATCTTTTTTTGAAAAAAAAAATTACATCATTGATGTCAAACAAAGCAAACATTGTTGTAGAAGCCAATCTTTATGGAGCATTTTAGACATGGAGTGGTCACTGAACAGGTGAATGGCCTTTTGGGAATCACCATTTCTCTTAGGGAGACAGTGTAGCCCTCCTTGGTGGTTGGTGAGATGGCAGGGAGCAGAAACTTCTGAGCCAAGGGTGTCTCTAATTGTGCCTGTGTGGGTGGAGTGCTGAAGGTGAAAGCAGAGTTCCTCTTTATGACACACTGGTACAGTAACAGTTCACAGCCTTAACATGCAGCTGATTCCTATCCCTACAAACAGGGGCGGACTGGGACTAAAAAACGGCCCGGGACTTTTTGGGGCACACCGGTCCTGCTGTACTTTTCCTGGCCCAGCATAGTATATTAATGTCATATATATATATATATATATATATATATATATATATATTATACCTCCCAACTTTTGAAAACTGGAAAGACATTTTTTTGCACTTAAACCACACCCCTGCCACACCCTTAAAGGGAAACACCACCTAAGAATTACATATTATTATTATTACTATTAATAATTACAGGCAAGCTCCACACACATATACTATAGCCAGTGACCAGCATCACTCCATTAAAGCCAGTGAGGGTCATCCCTCCATACACACACACACACACACCTTCCACCTTACCCCTCACTACATTTTTCTTTCCTGCACCCGAGCAGGACCCAAGTGATGTGAGCAGGCTCCTTCCTGCTGGAGTCCCGCCGTGCGCTCGGCTGCACACCTGGGGTCGGACACATGGAGACAGCACGGGACAATTGAACGTTGGTGCGATCCTGGGACGGTCCTGCCCAAATTAGGAAGGTTGGGAGGTATGCATTCACACAACAATGGCAGATGGAAAGAAGTAGAAAGAAGATGGAAGGAAAATAAATGAGAGGACAACTGAGAGATTGAGGGAATGCACAAAATAGTAAATAGTAAGCAGGAGCAGTGGGAGCACACAAATAACTGATTGAGAAAGGAAGTTTATTGATTCCCCCCGCCCAGGTTCACCAAGAATTGTTACCTCAGCAGAAATCCCATGGTGCATGTGCATTAACCGGCAATCCATTCTTAATGAGGAAAGACCCAGGTGTCCACCTTTGCTATTCATAAATGGCATTAGCTGGGGAAAGCCGGTGATGTGGCCATGACCAACACATGCGCTGTGGGATTGGCTGATTGGTCAGTACACTGGGTGACTGGGGGGTTTTATAGAGTGGGGAATTCTGACTTGAAAACAGGGAATCCTAGGCCCTGGGGCCTTTTACACTCCAGTCTGGACCAAAGGGTTTGAACCTGCTTTAATAGATACAGATCCTATAGCAGAGTTGGCACCGGCCATTCAGAAATACCTGGGGGGATGGTACATGCTGGGCTGAAGGTAAAGCCCGCATGCAGCATGGCATGGGTGAGAGCATGGCATAGTATTAAAGACACTAGGGAGTTGGTTGCTCCTCGAAAGTATATCAACAATAATTTGTCAACCTATGGCGTGGGCTTTCCCTTCCCCATTTCCCCAGCTGAACAGTAAGCAGATGCAAGGTTGCCTCTGGTGGCGGACTGGTCACAGTTCACAATGCAGAAGCCAGTGCTTTCTACTAAAGGAGGTGCTGGTCACTGCAGTGCATGCTGCAACCTCCTGTCCTTAGACACATGGAGCCCACTGAGAAATGGGTTTCTCTTCACTTCGGGCTGGAGGGTTGCAAATTAAGGTGGAACAAAACCTGGGCTTTTGCCTTACTTGGGTTTTGGTCAGTGACCTTGGGGCATGCCAATTTGGGATGAAACCCCTGGATTGAGGCCATTGAGATAGGCCTAGTGCGGGAGCAGCTGGTCGGCATGGGATAACCAGCTAAGTAAGTCAACTCAGAGATCCGGGGGCTTTTACACATAAAGGAAAGTGAGGAATCTAGCAGCCCTAGAGTCTTAGTCTGCTTTTGGTCCACTCTAAATATCAAATACAGAAGACTGTGGCGTCAGGGCTGCTCCTAATTCAGTACAACTAACTGCCAGCAAGGGGTTAATGAGAGCCCAGCTCCCAGCCACTGCTTCTCTAATCATTAACCCCCTCAGCTACAGAGGCCCAGAACAGATCAAAGAAGGATGAAAGGTCCCTGACTTGTCAGTCAGGCCGGCCTTCCCCGTTCCTTGATGTGTGCAGCACGGAGTCTCACCTCTTCCCCAGCCCGCTAACAACTTACAATTAGCAGCGCCTCTTCTTCGTTCTCCATCACTAACAGGTGTCCGGCATGAAAACCCGCCTGTTGCCTTTTAAAATCCTCTCTGAAGTGTGGAGGACAGAGACTGCTCCTGATTGGCCAGGGTGGCTGCCTGTCAAAGGCTTCTTCTACCCTGCGTGTGACACATTGCAAGCAGCGCTTTTGATAGGCAAGCACTGCTTGTAGTCTCCCAAATTCAAGTTAGTGTGAGGGGTGGCCTCAGGTCGGTCCTGCACTCTGACTCATTCAGGGGCATCCTGGGACATTTTTTGACAGTTGGGGGGTATGCTATTGTTTACACACAGATAAACATTAGTGTGTGTGTGAGAGCGGGGCAGGTGGCGGCGGGCACAGAGGCCTTCCCATGTGCCGGCCAACCGGGATTCTGCCCGGTATGCCCTATGGCCAGCCCGCCCCTGCCTACAAAGCCAAGTCTTCACAGATGATCCTTTTCCCTGTATTTGGACACAACCAGGCCTTTATCTTCACTGGATTCACATAGGTTGCCACTGTTCATTTGCTGAACCAAGATATTCCTTACAAGTGCTGCTCTCTCTCTTACTGATTCTCGACATACCTAAATGTATCCCAAACCATAAAACCATAAATGGTACCCAAACCATAAAAATAACAAAACACTGTCTGCAGAGGTCTTTCTCCCTTATATAATCTCCACCTACCTTCTGTAATTTTACAGGCATATGTTTACAGGCAACTTAAATAGGTGCTGGTGTGTTCCCTCCAAATCCCATTAAGCAGTTGCTGTCCTCTCTGTTGTTACACTACTTCTATCTTTCTTCCTAGCTCTAGCTTTTAACTCTTTCTAGCTGCTTCTAAAGTCTATAACTCCCTATCTAGGATGTTCCTAGTTCTTTCCTGTGGCCTGTGTCTCACTGCTGTCACCTTGTGTCTAGAAAGGAATATAACATCTTCTAATGCACCTTCATTGAACTAATTCCAATATAAGAGACACCTAGATCCTATTGTTCCTTAGGTGGCCCTGTAGAGTAAGCTACAAAAAATGTATGGATCATCATGATCTGAACTATGATATTCAGGGGAAGCGAGAATCTCTGTTTTAGAAAAATGCAGGTTTGAACTGTAGAGTTTTATAGATTCATGATTGTGTTTAGCAGACACAATGATTCTGTTGTTGAGGCAATTGAACTAATCTCGTAGAATATATAGAATTCTCAAACGTCTTAGGTTCCCTGAATCATTGTAACTATGTAATAAAAGGTTGGCCATTTCACGTAAATGAAGGTGAGTTGGTATAATTATTTGGACAGTGTCCTGCATCTACCAAGAGCAATGTCTGTTTAAAGGGCTAAAAGGTGAGCGATTCATAAAACTGATTTTGTGAGGAGTGACGGTCGGGCTCGGACTGGCCCACTGGGTTATCAGGGAATTCTCCAGTGGACCCTTGAATTTAGGGGCCCCTTTCATGGCGTTCATTACCAAGACCTGACCTATGTTTCGCTTATTTGTAGCATCACAGGTGCACATACAGAGACAATACAGTTTGGCATAATTTTTCTGTCCAATGTAATCCATCTAAGTGTAAAGTGGGCCCCCGGAGTCAATTCTACTGGTGTACCCCAGACACCCCAGTCTTTAGATGCATTATTTATTTCTGAATATGTCCTACATGTGGGGCTTTCATATATTATAGAAGGGCCACATATACACAGGGGTTCTATGATGAAGAGAAAATAAGAAGAAAAATATCCTCAACCAAGATTTGTGCTAAAACACCGTCCCCCAAAGAACAAAATAGGCAAGGTCCAGAATCCTCCACTTACAGACAGAGTGGCATTCTCTCCCACCATTCCCCATGGGCAGTGTGGCATTCCCCCATCTAATTCCCCATATAGGCAGTGTGGCAATCCCCCCTCCTAATCCCCATATAGGCAGTGTGGCAGTCTCCCCCTCCTATTCCCCATATAGGCAGTGTAGCAGTCTCCCCTCCTATTCCCCATATAGGCTGTGTGGCAGTCTCCCCCTCCTATTCCCCATATAGGCAGTGTGGCAGTCTCCCCCTCCTATTCCCCATATAGGCAGTGTGGCATCTCCCCTCCCATTCCCCATATAGGCAGAGTGGCAGTCTCCCCCTTCTATTCCCCATATAGGCTGTGTGACAGTCTCCCCCTCCTATTCCCCATATAGGCAGTGTGGCAGTCTCCCCCTCCTATTCCCCATATAGCCAATGTGGCAATCTCCCCCTCCTATTCCCTATAAAGGCAGTGTGGCAGTCTCCCCCTTCTATTCCCCATATAGGCAGTATGACAGTCTCCCCCTTCTATTTCCCATATAGGCAGTGTGGCATTCCCTCATCCCATTCCCCATATAGGCAGTGTGGCAGTCTCCCCCTCCTATTCCCCATATAGGCAGCGTGGCAGTTTCCAGCCTCCTATTCCCCATATAGGCAGTGTGTTATTTCCCCCCTCTCATTCACCATACGCAGTGTGGCATTCACCCTATCTCATCTCAGAAAGGCAGTCTGCCATCCCCCCATTCCCCTATATAGATAGTGTGGCATCCCCCCTCCGATTCCCATATCGGCAGTGTGGCCTCCCCCCTCCCATACCCCATATAGGCAGTGCAGCAGTGTCCCCCCTCCTATTCCTCATATATGCAGTGTGGCATTTCCCCCATTCCATAGGCAGTGTGTTATTTCCCCCCTCTCATTCACCATACGCAGTGTGGCATTCACCCTATCTCATCTCAGAAAGGCAGTCTGCCATCCCCCCATTCCCCTATATAGATAGTGTGGCATCCCCCCTCCGATTCCCATATCGGCAGTGTGGCCTCCCCCCTCCCATACCCCATATAGGCAGTGCAGCAGTGTCCCCCCTCCTATTCCTCATATATGCAGTGTGGCATTTCCCCCATTCCATTCCCCATAGGCAGTGGGGCATTCCCCCTCCCATTCCCCATAGGCAGTGGGGCATTCCCCCTCCCATTCCCTATAGGCAGTGTTGCATCCCCCTCCCATTCCCCATAGGCAAAATAAAAAAAATGGAAACCCCTGTATCAATGGCTGCCAATGACCCCGTCGTCCACCCTGCACGTAGTCTCCGCCGTTGCCTCTTCTCAAACACCCAGCTCCACTGAGCTTCAGTGTCCACCACGTCCACACACTGAATGGAGCCAGGTGTGTACGCTGTGTTTGCAGGAGCCGTCGGAGAAGAAATAGTGGGGACAATGTGCACAGCGTGAACGGCAGATACATTGGGAGTGATGTGAGTTTACTTTCTTTTGTTGTTTTTTTTTTACATTGACCCCATAAGATGCACTGTCATTTCCCTCCCACTTTTAGGGGGAAATAGGTGCTTCTTATTGGGTGAAAAATGCAGTAATAATTTCTGCACTGAAGTAGTTGTTTTTTTTTATATTTATATGTTAAAGTGTTTTTATGTAAGTGCATTTTTTGTCTGATGCTTTTCAGCAGATGTTGCGATCTAGTATTCTAAAGTAATTGATGTGATATCTCTCACTGTGAGAAGAGTATTGCTTGTGTCACATGTTTGTTCATAGTCTAATAAACTGCTTCTTTTCTTCCAAATGCTTTACAAATCAAAATTGATAGCACACCAAACTTTTGTTTTGTAGTAAATTATTTTCCATTGTTACTGCGGGTAAGATAAAAGCAGAATAAAATCACAACATTGCAGTTTACACTGGAAAACAGTTAATGTGGTCTGGGACATGAGGATGTGCAAGGAATTTAATAACGAGACAAACCAGATGGATGAAGTGTAGAGACAATGTTGGCAAAGAGTATTATGGAAGTTGTGATCTAGAAATAATTGTGAGTCACTGTAGGTCATAGCAGGTTAAGTATATGGTCTTAATATGTTATCATGTTCTCCGCTGATTCATTTAATTACGCTTCAATACATACAATACATTTGTGCAGGGCAGTAACTCAGATGCTGGTTTAATGTAATGTAACTGGTTGTTGTTATTATTATTGTTTATTTATTTAGTTTAGTGCACCTACTTACATTTATTACCAGTGATGCTGTTCTGAAACACCAGGCCGACCACTGGACCTGGATAAGGTACAATTTTTAACTTGTCAGTTAAACGAGTCAGTCATGGCCCATTCCACCTCAATCTTACAAAAGGGTTCTATAAATTCATTATTATTTACTGAAGAATCTGATATATATCATATCCATTTAAAATGACATTACTGTGCATTTCAAAGTGGACCAAAACCAGGGATTTTCATTATCCTGGGTTTTGGTCTGTCCCCCCCCCCCCCCCCCCCCGCTGTGTGAAACCCCCCAGGTCGCCGAGTTCACTTACCTCTCCTTGGGCCCACACTGCGGCTAGAGCAGGCGGCTTGAATCCTAGCCGCACTTCTGAGCGGGTCCGGCATGACTCGCCTCCTTTTATTATTATTATTGTTTATTTATATAGTGCCATCATCTTCCGTAGCGGTTTACAGTAGTAATTACAGACAGGGTAGAAACATATGGTACATATACTATTTCAAATGCAGTTTTACAGAGTTGACAATGGATATTCTGAATACAAGATACAATAGGGGAGAGAGCCCTGCCCTTGCGAGCTTACAGTCTAAAGGAAGAGGGGTAAAGACGAGGGGGAAGGATTACAAACAGTCAGTATTGAGCATTACGGCATGTACCCTTTAGAAAATTGCTTAAGCCAGATTATATGCTTGTCTGAATAGGTGAGTTTTAAGGGCGCTTTTGAAGGTTTTGAGGGTTGTGGAGTGGCGGATTGGGTGGGGGAGGGCATTCCAGAAGATTGGAGTTGCACGTGAGAAGTCCTGGAGGCGGGCGTGAGAGGAGGTGACCAGGGTGGAGGACAGGAGAAGGTCAGCAGCAGAACGAAGGCTGCGTCTAGGTTGATATTGTTGGATTAGAGATGAGATGTAGGGAGGGGCCTGGTTGGAGAGAACTTTGTATGCGAGAGTTAGAGTTTTGAACAGGATTCGCCTTGGGATGCTGTGGGAAACACTTTAAACTAAAGTAAACTTTTTACAAATGGTGCTGAACAAACCCAATTGTCAGAAAGGAATCTGAAAATGGCACAAGTATTTCTGGCAGTAGTAATTTGCAACATGCTGTAGGGAGGACAAGGTTGTAGGCAAGATAGCAAATGCTTGAGGCAGAATCCCCACTCATGTACAGTAAACTAGTAATCGTGTTGTATCGGTGGCATGAGTGTTTTCATGGATGTGCGCCTGTGCATTTGCGCATGTTTTTTTGAAAGTAATGCTCAGGCTTCCTCCTGATATATGGTTGTCAAAATTTGAAGCGCAATGTTTAAGGTGGAAATTTGCTCACCAGCTAACTTGTGCTTGAAATTCTGTGCAAGCCCAAATTTTGAGCCTGCGACTGATTTATGGGGTGTTTAGAGGGCAGAAAAGCATGCGCAAATGTGGCAATTTCCAGAGTGAGTTTCCTCCAGCAAAAAGCTGGAGTAAACTGCCGACTCCATTGACTGACAGGCTTATTTCATTCCTAACATGTCGGCAGCATCAGGCATGGTTTTTTTAACAATGAAAGTGTCAGCCGCAAGTTTATTTTAGTTATTTTTCCCTTATTGGGGGTTTTGGTGATAAAAAAAATGGATAAAAGTTGTCAAAGTTAACAAATCTCAAAGTGTTTAATGATAAAAACACTAAAAAGGGGGACATTGGGCCCCACAGGGCAGGAAGGGAGGGGTAAAGAGAACATCTGGGACTAAACATTTGGAAAAACAACACTGGAGGTGACCTGAAATCAGGATATCCCCAATAAAACACGACAGCTAAAAATAAGGAGAAATAAGCAACTATAAATAAACAATTAAATATTTCTCCCCTTTCTTTACTTTTTCTCAATTATGATGTTGTCTCTCCAGCTTCTGTGTTTTAGGCAAATTTGGATTCTCCATTTCGGATTGTATTCCCAGTTACCTGAGTCACCTGACAGGGAATACACTGCCAAATGGAGAACAGGGATTTGCCTAAAACACAGAAGCTGAAGAAACAAAATCACAATTGAAAACAGTAAAGGAAGGGGAGAAACATGGGAGACCATTGGGACCAGTTAAGGGCTTAGCCAGCCAAATGCGCATGAGGCAGGGCCATTTGCGCTTCAAAACAGCAGAATTTCAGGTGGAAGTTGCCTGAAGAGGAATTTTGCACTTGCCATGAACGCATGCCGTTTAGTGCAATCCAAAACTGCTGCCTGCGTGAGCACAAGGCCATGAATCAGGTACCTAGACAGAATTGTTTGCACTCGGTTTGGATTTTTTGCGCACCAACCATGAATGTAACCTATTAAAATGAGTTGCCAATTTATCTCACATAAAGGTTTCCTCTTTTTGACTATGAGTAGATTTGGTCGGACCCCCCCCCCCCCCCAAATTTTGACTCAGTGGAACTTTGCATACATTTTCAAATTCGGGGGCTCAAATCCAAACTTTGGGGGGTGGCTGTGGTGGCAGAATGTGCAGCAGAAGGCCTGCCGTAACTCGCCTGAGTCTCGATCTTCAGCAGCAGCGGCACAGCGGTGGTGGCAGTGACACTTCAGATTGGCCCCAGGCGGGGCTACAAAGAGATAGCTGCCAGCTCCCATAAGTTGAAGTGGATAAAAACTTATTCGCGACGAATCGCTATTAAAAACGGCTATTTCTGAGCCTCCTAGACCCTCAATAGGGTTGTAAACCATTCTGCCTTGCTGTAACACGCATAGGATGCGTGCTGGGTTAGTGAAATAATACTGTAAATAATTAGGACATGCAGATCAGAGGCATCGCTAATAGAATCGCAGAGCAGCACAATTGCAGAGAGTTGAAGTGCCATCACTATGAGGGGCCCCTATAGTGCCTGAAAAACACACCCTGGAGCTGGCAGCAGCAGGAGCCCAAAAATTAGCTGAATCACACCCTGGAGTTGCAAGCAGCAGCAGCAGGAGACCAAACATTGCTTTAAAGAGACACTGGATTTGGCTGCAGGAGCCCAAAAATTGGATGAATCACACCCTGGAGTTGCAAGCAGCAGCAGCAGGAGCAGCAGCAGCAGGAGCCCAGACATTGCTTTAAAGAGACACTGGAGTTGGCTGCAAGAGCCCAAAAATTGGATGAATCACACCCTAGATTTGCAAGCAGCAGCAGCAGCAGAAGGAGCCCAAACATTGCTTTAAAGAGACACTGGATTTGGCTGCAGGAGCCCAAAAATTGGATGAATCACACCCTGGAGTTGCAAGCAGCAGCAGCAGGAGCAGCAGCAGCAGGAGCAGGAGCCCGAACATTGCTGTAAAGAGACACTGGAGTTGGCTGCAGGAGCCCAAAAATTGGATGAATCACACCCTGTAGCTGCAAGCAGCAGCAGCAGCAGGAGCAGCAGCAGCAGGAGCCCAAACATTACTTTAAAGAGACACTGGATTTGGCTGCAGGAGCCCAAAAATTGGATGAATCACACCCTGGAGTTGCAAGCAGCAGCAGCAGGAGCACAAACATTGCTTGAAAGACACCCTGGAGTTGGCAGCAGCAGCAGGAGCCCAAAAATTGACTGACACACCCTGGAGTTGGCAGCAGCAGCAGGAACCCAGAAATTGGCTGGAAGGCACCCTGAAGTTGGCAGCAGCAGGAGCACAAACATGAGCTGGAAGGCACACCCTGGAGTTGACAGCAGCATAAGCAGGAGCCCCAAACATTGCTTGAAAGACACCCTGGAGTTGGCAGCAGCAGCAGCAGGAGGCCAAGAATTGGCTGAAAGGCACACCCTGAAGTTGGCATCAGCAGGAGGCCAAAAATTGGTCTAAAGACATAAATATGTTTTGCACCATTTGGAAAGTGTAAAACGTGGCACCATGCTGAATCTAGTCGCATGCATCAGCCATTGGTGGGTGGAAATCCTGGTTGATCCATCCCTGATTCATTTCAGTCTCTCAACATTTTTAGTTGACAGACGAGTTCTCCTCGCCGTAACTATGGCCCCCGCCGCACTAAACACCCGCTCAGATGGCACGCTACTTGCCAGGCAGGACAGCTTTTCCAGGGCAAACTCTGCTAGTTGCGGCCACAAGCCAAGTTTGGCTGCCCAGAAGTCCAGCGGATCCTCAAGGTGTGTTGGTATGGTCATGTCAAGGTATGACATGACCTGCTGGTTGAGGTCCTGCTCCAGGTCTTCCTGCTGCTCATGAGTAGCCTCACTATGCGGGTGTAGAAAGCTACTCATTAGCGACTGAAGACTGAGGCTGCTGCTGATGGAGCTGCTGCTGCTGCTCCTGCCAATCCCCCCAGCGGCCATGGCAGTGGAAGGTGAGCGCAGAGGTCCCCCCGAGTCAGACCTGCGAGAGTATGGACCATGGCGCAGATAGGCATTGGCCAACTGACTACGCAGAATGTCTTTGTAGTAGTTCAGTTTGTCCTCCCTCTCGGCAGGTTTAAAAAATGCCCCCATTTTTTGCCGGAAGCGAGGGTCCAATAAGGTGGACAGCCAGAAGTCATCCCGCCGACAAATGGAAACAATTCTGGGGTCACTATGCAAGCACGTGAGCATGCTTCCTGCCATTTGCGCAAGTGACTCGGAGGGACTACCTGTCTCCATCTCCACTGCATACTGCCACGGTGTGTCCGGGTCCTCTGTCTCGCCTTCCTCAAAACCCTCTAGCTCCTCTGGCTGCTCCTGCTCCTCCTCTCCTGTCCGCTGACTAGATAAACCAGCCATTTCGCCAAGCCTAAACTGTGCTTCACTGTGCCCCTCCTCCTCCTCCAGTTCAGCTCCAACGGGGTTCATGTGGCCGTAAGATGTAGACGACATGTCTCCATTGCCCTGACCAGCCATGGTTTCCAACATGTGCTGTAGTACATGAAGCAGTGGAATCACGTTGTTCATCCCGTAATCCTGCCGACTGACAAATAAAGTGGCTTCCTCAAAGGGCCTGAGCAAACGGCAGGTGTCACGTATGAGCTGCCACTGGTTGACATTGAAGTTACACAGGGGAGTCCCCCTATCCGCTTGGATCATCAGGAAATCCGTGATGGCTTTTCTCTGTTCATATAATCGGTCCAACATGTGAAGGGTGGAATTCCAATGGGTGGAAACATCGCAAATCAGACTATGTTGGGGGCTACCGTTCTGACGCTGTAGCTCAAGAAGGGTGTGTTTGGCGGTGTATGAGTGGCTGAAGTGCATGCAAAGTTTCCTTGAAGTTGTTAGGATGTCTTGCAGATGGGGGGAACACTTCAGAAACCGCTTGACAACCAGATTGAAGACGTGAGCCATGCAGGGGGCATGGGTCAGGCTTCCTTGGTTCTTCCCATTGTCGGTAACCATGATTCCCATTTTAAGTTTTCTTGGAGTAAGCCATGTTTGGATTTCCTGATGAATACATTTAAGCAGTTCCTCCCCTGTGTGACTCCGTTTGCCGAGACAAACCATGTGAAGCACAGCGTGACACCTCCGTGCCCTGCACACATGGTAGACTGGAGGGGCACTGAGACTTGAGCCTACAGTGGAGAGTCAGGAGATGGCGGAGGATGAGGAGGCCGAGTCGCACGGTGTCACAGGCCCAACGGGCAGGGAAGCGGCGTGACCTGTCCAAGTTGCTGCTGCTGCTGCAAAGGGACCACATTCACCCAGTGGGCCGTAAACGACATGTACTGTCCCTGACCGTAGTTACAGCTCCAGACGTCGGCGCTGCCATGCACTCTGCTACACACCGACAGGCTCAAGGACTGGCCCACCTTCTGTTCAACAAAAGTGTGCAGCACTGGTACTGCCTTCTTGGCAAAGAAATGACGGCTTGGGACTCTCCACCTCGGCTCGGCACAAGCCATCAGTTCTCTGAAAGGTGCAGAGTCCACCACCTGAAAAGGGAGCGGCTGCAGCACCAGCAACTTGGACAGGAGCGCATTCAGCTTCTGCGCCGTAGGATGAGTGGGCGCATACTGCTGTCTCTTGGACATGGCTTCGCTGATGGATTGCTGGCTGGATGCATGACTTGGAGGAGGAGGAGCAAGAGCGACAGAGGATGGGTATGATGCACAGCTGCCTTCGGCTGAGGTGCTGGAGCCTTGGCTGGGTGAAATTGGGAGCGGCGTGCCACTTGGTGAGGAAGCAGGCTGGACCACCTCTTCGGAGCCTCGGTTCTCCCAGGCCGCTTTATGGTGACGCATCATATGTTGACGCAGGGCCGTGGTGCCAACATTTGGGCCCTGGCCATGCTTCACCTTCTGCCTACATATCTTGCATGTGGCCATGTTACCCTCCTGCGGATGCTTCAGGAAAAACTGCCACACTGCCGAGTAGCTACTTTTCCCACCAACAGGCCTCACTGATTCACTGCTACTGTCGCCAACTCCAGGAACCCCTGCTCCACTACCTCCCGATAAGGTAGCCTGCCGCGCAGCAGGTGCTCTACCCCATCCCCGTTTGGCTCCAGGCTTTACAATTGTGCCCCCATGCTGACTGCCAACCATGCTGCTAACACCTTGCTGCCTCAGCTGCTGACTCCGGGGCAACCTGCGCCCCTCTTCTCCTGATGATGACGATGAAGCCCCTTCATCACCCGGCTCCCAAGTGCGATCGGCTTCATCATCATCATCATCATCATCATCACCGAGTTGTGGCTGCACGTCACTGATGTTCTCGGTTTCCTCAACACTGTCTGGCGCAGGAGCTGGAACGCTCGCAACACCCATGACACTGTCCACATCACTATTTGTCTGCCTAGCTAAAGAAGCCATCTCCATTTCTTGGCTGGGCAGTAGCTGCTGACTGTTCTCTATCTGATCGTCCTCCTCACTAAAGAGTGGAGCTGAACCCAAAGCATAGGATACGTCGCTGGGGGAGGGAACAGCGTAGGACAGAGGCAATGGGAGGACAGTAACTGCTCTCGGGGCATGCCAACTCAGGGTTGTGTCAGAGGAACCTACCGACCCTAGACTGGGGGTCTCAGATGTAACTTGTGATGATGTCGATGAGCACGTTAACCAATCTACCACGGCAGATGCGTTACTGGTGGAAAAACAACCGCAGATACTGGCAGATCAGATCTCTCACCGTGACTCCTGCTGCCACTTGCTCCTAGTCTGCTGCGACCTCTGCCTGCTGAATCTTGGCCTCTGCCACTCCTCTTTGAACATCCTTGCACTTGTCTGCCTGACATTTTTATGTATTTGAAATGCGCAATAGGTACAATAAAAGATGTGTTTACTTTAAAAAGAAGAAGCTAAATAAAGTGAGGAACTGCTTCTCTGCACCAGATACTATGAAAATTGGCAATATGAGATACCCTGTGGCCTAGTGTTTTGGTAGCAGACCAAAAACCAATTCAAAATGTAATAGTTTGATTAAGCTGCGGAGGATCAACAAGCATATTTAGTATAACAGATAGGCTGCTAAGTGCAGGTTTGGGATACCCTGAGGCCTAGTGTTTTGGCAGCAGACCAAAAACCAATTCAAAATGCAATAGTTTGATTCAGCTGAAGAAGGATGAACAAGCGTATTTAGTAGAACAGATAGGCTGCTAAGTGCAGGTTTGGGATGCCCTGTGGCCTAGTGTTTTGGCAGCAGGACAAAAACCAATTCAAAATGCAATAGCTTAATAAAGCTGATGCTGAAAAACGCTTATTTAGTATAACAGATAGGATGCAACGTGGTGGTTTGGGATACCCTGCGGGCTGGTGTATTGACAGCAGGAAAAAAACTAATTCAAAATGCAATAGCTTAATAAAGCTGAGACTGTAGACGCTTATTTAGTATAACAGATAGGGTACCACGTGGTGGTTAAGGATACCCTGCGGCCTGGTGTATTGACAGCAGGACAAAAACCAATTGAAAATGCAATAACTTAATAAAGCTGAGGCTGTAGACGCTTATTTAGTATAACAGATAGGGTGCCACGTGGTGGTTTGGGATACCCTGCGGCCTGGTGTATTGACAGTAGGACAAAAACCAATTCAAAATGCAATAGCTTAATAAAGCTGATGCTGAACAACGCTTATTTAGTATAACAGATAGGGTGCAACGTGGTGGTTTGGGATACCCTGCGGCCTGGTGTATTGACAGCAGGGCAAAAACCAATTCAAAATGCAATAACTTAATAAAGCTTAGGCTGTAGACGCTTATTTAGTATAACAGATAGGGTGCAACGTGATGGTTTGGGATACCCTGCAGCCTGGTGTATTGACAGCAGTACAAAAACCAATTCAAAATGCAAGAACTTAATAAAGCTGATGCTGAACAACGCTTATTTAGTATAACAGATAGGGTGCAACGTGGTGGTTTGGGATACCCTGCGGCCTGGTGAATTGACAGCAGGACAAAAACCAATTCAAAATGCAATAGCTTAATAAAGCTGATGCTGAACAACGCTTATTTAGTATAACAGATAGGGTGCAATGTGGTGGTTTGGCATACCCTGCGGCCTGGTGTATTTAAAGCAGACCAAAACCAATTCAAAATGCAATAACTTAATAAAGCTGAGGCTGTAGACACTTATTTAGTATAACAGATAGGGTGCCACATGGTGGTTTGGGATACCCTGCGGCCTGGTGTATTTAAAGCAGACAAAAACCAATTCAAAATGCAAGAACTTAATAAAGCTGAGGCTGAACAACGCTTATTTAGTATAACCGATAGGCTGCTAAGTGCGGGTTTGGGATGCCCATGTGGCCTGGTGCATTTAAAGCAGACCCAAAAATATTAACACTAATCCAGTTATTTAAATGCTTGTGTGTAATAGATAGGGTTACATAAGGCACTGCATAGATGGCATGCACAGTGGCCTGGTGTATTTAAAGCAGACACAAAAATATGAACACTAATCCAGTTATTTAAATGCTTGTGTGTAACAGATAGGGTTACATAAGGCACTGCATAGATGGCATGCACAGTGGCCTGGTGTATTTAAAGCAGACTCAAAAATATTAGCACTAATCCAGTAATTTAAATGCTTGTATGTAACAGATAGGGTTACATAAGGCACTGCATAGATGGCATGCACAGTGGCCTGGTGTATTTAAAGCAGACCCAAAAATATTAACACTAATCCAGTTATTTAAATGCTTGTGTGTAACAGATAGGGTTACATAAGGCACTGCATAGATGTCATGCACAGTGGCCTGGTGTATTTAAAGCAGACCCAAAAATATTAACACTTATCCAGTTATTTAAATGCTTGTGTGTAACAGATAGGGTTACATAAGGCACTGCATAGATGGCATGCACAGTGGCCTGGTGTATTTAAAGCAGACCCAAAAATATTAACACTAATCCAGTTATTTAAATGCTTGTGTGTAACAGATAGGGTTACATAAGGCACTGCATAGATGGCATGCACAGTGGCCTGGTGTATTTAAAGCAGACTCAAAAATATTAACACTAATCCAGTTATTTAAATGCTTGTGTGTAACAGATAGGGTTACATAAGGCACTGCATAGATGGCATGCACAGTGGCCTGGTGTATTTAAAGCAGACCCAAAAATATTAACACTAATCCAGTTATTTAAATGCTTGTGTGTAACAGATAGGGTTACATAATGCACTGCATAGATGGCATGCACAGTGGCCTGGTGTATTTAAAGCAGATCCAAAAATATTAACACTAATCCAGTTATTTAAATGCTTGTGTGTAACTGATAGGGTTACATAAGGCACTGCATAGATGGCAAGCACAGTGGCCTGGTGTATTTAAAGCAGATCTAAAAATATTAACACTAATCCAGTTATTTAAATGCTTGTGTGTAACAGATAGGGTTACATAAGGCACTGCATAGATGGCATGCACAGTGGCAAGGCAGATTACGGTTTACAGCCCAAAGAAATCAAATTGAATTAAAAACTGATCAGGCAAATCAATCTGTCACTGTCACTTTTATGCTGTCCCTGGATTGTTCCGGGTTTTCCACTATCTTTCCCTGGCTCTGTCTGCTTCTCTAAATCTCCCTACCTATCTGTAAATCTCCCTACCTATCTGTAACTCTTCCTACCTATCGCTAACTGTCTGTCCCTGTCTGCAGCAACCACCGCTGTCTCACGAATGCAAGTCTGAAATGCGCACAAGCAAGATGGCCGCCGCTTTATATAGCACGGTGACGTCACCGGGCTTCCTGGCTGCTGATAGGCTGCATGTGACTGTCCCATCATACCTTGCCCCAGGGTACATGTCTGGACATGTGCGTCCACCATCTTTGAATGCCTGTCATTGAAATGAATGGAGTTTAGAGGAAAACTTCGATCGATCGAATCGCTGGGAAATTCGGATTCGTTCAGAATCAAATTTTCCATGAAATTCGGAACGAATGCGGGTTTGTCCGGATCGATTCGCTCATCCCTATTGATGGTGCTTTATAATTAAACATTATTATTATTATTTATAATGATAATAACAATACTTTCAATAAATGAGACAAATGGTCATTTTCTCTTCTTTATACCCTTTAACCCTTTTGTTGCCAAGCACGTAACACCTACGTGCTGGCTTGGCTGGGCCTTAAGTGCCAAGCCCGTAGGTGTTACGTGCTTGACTTTCCTCGCTTCTAGTTTAAAAAATAAAAATCAAAAATACTCACCTGACCCCTTGTTGGATCCGGCCGGGTCTCCTCTTTAATTTGGTGCCATCCGATCCCCCGTGGGGGGTCGGATGGCTCCAGGAGAGCCCCCGGAATAGGCCGCCCCCCCCCCCGCTTCTGCAGCAGCAGCTGCTAAATGTAAAAAAAAATAAAAAATAAAAATGACATTCACTTACCTGTGTGTGCGCTGGCTCCCGCTGTCCCTCCTCTTCACCTGGGGGGCCTCCGATCCCCCCCCAGGACTTACCGATCTTCAGGAGAGAGCCTGGGAGGCTCTCTCCTCTCTTCTTCACGATGGTGGCAGCCATCTTGCCTCTAAGCCCCGCCCCCTTGGGGGCGGGGCTTATGACGTCATCCCGGTCCCGATCACCGGCTTCAGCTTTCTCAGCTTCTCAGATGCCGGTGATCGGTGCCCTGGAAGGAGGTGACAGGAGATCCTCTGATCTCCTGCCTTCTCCTTCTCTGGATGCCGATCACAGGCATCTGTCAGCTGAGCGGCGAGGGACAAGAGCTTGCAATCGAAGGTAAGTACAGTTAAAAAATTTTTTTTTTTTTTGAATAAAATACTTTTTATTATTGTGTGGTGTTTTTATTTCACATTAACCCTTTGTGAGCTGGTAAGGGGTCCATGAGACCCCTTATACCAGTTCACAAGGCTGGGGGGGTGGCAAGTCACCTGCCCTAGCGGGTGGCTTGCCATTAACCCCCGCACCCCCATTACCTGCCTCCCCAAAGGCCAGGGGGGGGCAGAAGAGCCCGGGCCCACATAGGCTATGTGGGCTCGTAGGCTGCAGGGTGGGGGGGCCACCAAAGCTGGCCCCCCCACTCTGTGCCTACAAGCCCCCATAGCTGGTCCCGGGCTGGTTACTTTGGGTAAGGGGGACCCCACGTCATTTTTTTTTTGGGATTTTTAAGGGTTTTTAACCCTTAAAAATCCAAAAAAAAATGGGGTCCCCCTCCCCGGGAAGGGGGACCCTATGTCATTTTTTTTTTTTAATTAACCATTTGTCATCCAGCAGCTATAAAAGGCTTCTGGGCAGGAAAGGGTGTCTACCTATACATATGTGGTATCGCTGTAACCGGGAGAAATTGGGGTTTCTCACGCAATAAGATTTTATTGACAAACTTACATTTTTTATTACAAAAAAACTCTACAAATTGTAAAAAAATATATTTTTTTTAATTTTTTTCACACATTTCACCCAAAAATGTTGAGAATACACCTAAAAAATACAAACAAGACATTTCATGTTAAAGCCCAGACTCTGTTGAAAAAAACAATATATAATTTTCCTGGGAAATCCCTGGAAATCCTTTCAAAAATGACAGTTGAACATGTGTAGCGCGAAACAGTGAAACTCAGTCTGGCAACAGGGAGTGGGAAATGCTGCAGGTAGGCTGGCACTTAAAGGGTTAAAATGTATTGAAGCTCTGTTGTGCACAATTATTTGAAAACATGCATTCTGAGTTTTTTGATTTGTGAAATATACTGGTATCATGGTGTCAGCTATTTAGGAGTCAGAGCAAAATATAATTTGTGACGCAGTGAGAATATCTTGATTTTCAGTTTCCAGAGGAAGACCAGCCCTCAGATTTCAGCAGGGGCCTACCTGGTGCAGCATGTACAACTTGCATTTTCCTTATGATAGATTTACTGTATATCACTGCAGTCCTGGAACGCGCTGATTAGATTATAATGTACACACACATTTATTTTTGTTTAATCAACTAAATTTGATCAGATTGAGAATTGGTAGCTCAAAAATCTCTTAAAGAGAAACTACCACCGGGCTGGGGTCTATCAGACTCTAGAGCCGGTGGACTTCCTCTTTTTTGGAGCATCCCAATTGGGAATGATCCCATGTGGGAAATGTCCAGGATTGCTGTGAAATGGGGCTCCCACAGCGCACATGCGCTTATGGATCCTTGGCTTTCCTCCAGCTGATGCGTATTTCCACACCAGGCTGTTCTGAATGGCTGATTTGGGATGGCCCTTTGGAAGAGGCGCAAAAACTGTCTAAAAATGTTGTTCCTCAGCTTTATTGTCTTTAGCCTATTTAGGACCGTTTATTGATCATGTCTAGTTCTGATCAAATCAAAATAGTTATCAATGGATGTATATGCATATCAGTGTGTGTTCGTGTGTACTGGAAGCAGTTCTGATTTTCTACAAATACAGAAGCACAAAATTCATTGTTTTTCATGTCAGTATTTTCATTTTTACTTGGGAATTCCTTGTGAGCCACTCTGCATTGGCTCTGACTGGTCTGGGCCCCTAGCACACAGATTATTTAAATCTACCCTCATCCCCTCTGACTATAATTACAGGTAAGTTAAAATCAAACCCCATGGGATATCCCGCTGTGTGACACCCCTCCCTCCCCTCCGGGGTCCCCTCAAAACTCTTCTATTTCCGGCATCTCTGGGCTGAGGCATGCCCAGCCATTTAGCACTGGAAGAGTGGAAGCCAGGACTATGGTACTTCGTAAAATAGACTTGGTGAGTTTTCTTTTTTTTCGAAAGCAGGGTGATTTTTTTAGGGGGGGGTGGGATCATTGACTATGCATAGAGATTAGGGATGAGCGAAACGGTTCTAACAAACCTGAATTCGCACCGAATTTCAGGGAAAATTCGATTCAGCACGAACCCGAATTTTTTGTGGTTCATGCTGACTGAATTTTCCCTGAAATTAAAAAAAAAATGCCGGCATGCGGGCAGCGGAAGGGGGGGCGTGGCCTAGCGCGTGGATGAAGAGGAAGTGAGTTCCTGAGCTCCGGTCCCCCACGGGCAATTAAAGCGACAATTACAGGCAAAGAAAGAAAAAAGAACGTTTGCAAGATGACAGGAAAGAAGCAGCGACAGAAGGAGAAGAATAGGAAAGCAGGGTATACCTGGTGCGGCGGTGAGAAGGGAGGATCCAAGGGATGGCTGGCCGGCGAGGGCGTGGAGATGGCGACCGCATGTCGGGCGGCTTCATCAAGTGCGTCCGACAGTGGAGAGGACCCACCGGCAAAGTGTCAGCTGGAGAGGAGAGACAGGGCTGGTCGGATCGCGACGAGAGAGGAGAGAGGACCGGAGGCGGGGACCCGAGCGCAGATAGAGGAGGCAGCAGACAGGAGAAGTAACATGGCACCCGGCCGCGGAACGCCGCAGGTACCTCCCCCTAGGCAACGAGCAGCTTCGCCTGTGGCGGCTGGGGCGAGACAGGCACCCGCAACAGCGGCCCCTCGGGACGGAGAGGACAGCCCTTATACACGGCCACAGACGGGGCTGGGGGAAACCGCATACCACAGTGGGAGGCACATAATGGCGCCGGAAGATGTAGCAGTATGGGGCCCCGGGGATGGGGGGCAAGCCGGCCCATGGGAACAGAGTCCCCAGCAAAACTTAAGGAGGCACAGTGAGGAGGGGGGGGGCGGAAAGAGGACCTATCCGGAGAAGGGGATAGTGGCACGGAGGAAGGAGAGAGGCACCCCAAGCAGAGTAGCCCAATGGAAGCAGGTCTGCTATCCAGAAGAGTTAGGAAGGGGAGAGGCTTGAACGTCCGGGATCCGGGAGGCAATTCAACTAACCGACTCTCATGTTATGCATATTCCCAAAGAGAGGGCAGCCTGGGGAGCAGAGAACCCCCCAAAGAGTCAGAAGCGGGGGCCCACAAGTCGACCCAAAGAGGTGATACCCTGCGTAGCATAAAACGCTTGCTAGAAGACACTGCACACACATGGCTAATTAATATTCACTGCACAGGGTCCGGCAGGCTCCAATCATCACCAGCCACGTCATTGGAAAACACACAAGCACATGGCTAATTTATATTCACTTCACTGTGTAAACGTCACAGACTGAAGACCAATCAGGGCTTCCTAAAATTGTGCTACACACAGCATGGTGGAAGCGGGGAGGCTGGCTGCGCTGTCAGCTGGTGGCGGAAGCTGGCTTCCGCCGCCCGCTGACAGCGCAGCCAGCCTCCCCACTTCCACCATGCCGGCATTTTATTTTTTATTTCAGGGCTTGGTGGGAGCAGGGAGGCCGGCTGCGCTGTCAGCGGACGGCGGAAGCCAGCTTCCGCCTCCGGCTGACAGCGCAGCCGGCCTCCCCGCTCCCACCAGAGATGAGCGATTCGGACGAAACCGAATTTCTTGGAGAAATTCGGCGAATCGCCCGAATCGAATTTTTAAGAAGTTCGCTCATCTCTAATAGAGATACCTGAGAAAATTCCTATTGGGATGCACTGCTTTTTGGCAAACTGGGCTACAGCCCATTAAATCCCTGCAACCCCAGTCTCCCACTAGCCCCCTGTACCAAGCCCCACTGTACCACATGAGCCAGGAAACTCCAGCTAATGTCCTACTGCCTCTGCATCATGGCAGTGAAGATCCATACCCACTCTGACTACATTATCTGCCCCAACAATACTAAAGCTTTAGTACCATTGACTACAAAAAGTAGTCAATTCTGTTCATGCCTATGATCGGTCCTTGGAATGCAATAGCCTCGGTTACAGGGAGTCTTGCTAATGGTTTGGTGAAACCAGTGTGACTCGGTGTGCATTGCGGTGGGTATTGCAACCTGCATCACGGTGAGCTTTATAGAGTTTAGAAACATAAAAGTGTTTTTCTACCTTTTTTCGCCAAAAATTACCTGTACCCGTGATTGGGCATTTTCACACATGTGGCACATAATTTTTCCTATGAGGTAGTATATTTTATTCAAAGTTTGGAAATAACAGCACCCTTTGGGCTATTCTAAAGAATTCGCCATTTTTTTCTGCATAGCACATAGGGTGCTTTTGTTTCCAAACATAAAAAAAACATCTTTACCTGTAAAGATGCTTTGTCACAGGTACAGTCATTTTTGGAAAAAAAAGGGTAGAAAGGTTGCAAGGGTTGCAATCCACACCGCAATGCACACTGCAAGTCACACAGGCTTCACCAAATATTCAGCCTGACCCCCAAAGAGTGCACTGACTCACTGACTGGCCGAGAAGCACATTGAGGGGAGGGCTGCTCATTCTGGATGTCGCGGGCTGGCCAGGGGCAAATTAAATCCTGGGATGGCTTTTGTCTTAGTCTGACCACTGTCTTGGTCTATATACGTTTGTAAGTTAGAATAGTTCAGATCCAGGTTTAGATACATTTCATGGTTTAGACATGTAATTCAGCCTAACATGGGTTTCTACCCAACCAGGCTTATGACAACATTCTAATACCAAATGCATAAAAGTTCCAATATTCAGTGCGCCTTCAGAGCAAGTCTCCAGCATTTTAACTATCCTGGGTTTTGGTCCTTGCCCCCAAAGGCATCCCAATCTGGGATGCCCTGCTGTGTAGAACCCCCAGGTCGCCTCATCTGACTTACCCTTCCCTCCTTTTGTCTAAGAGCTCATCTAAGGCGAGCAGATCCCAGAGTGCCTGCAGATGCACCCCCCTCTACCCTCTAATAGGTAGCATGCCGATGCCAGCCATTCACGAAATCCTGGCGCAGGTGCGCATCTTGCTAAACGGATAGGGGAGTGCGGCTGGTGCTTGTGCATGCACCTTTGGACCGGGAAGGAAAGTACGTTTCTGGGGAACCTGGGGGGTTTCACACAGTGGGGCATCCTGATTCTGGATGCCCCGGGGGGAGGGCCATCGGGGTGTGGGTTTTGGTTCACTTGAATAAATGTGTTAGAAAATGTAATGTAACAGTTACATTTCTGCTGTCCTTATTAGACATAAAAGTATCCTCGGACTCCACTAAGTAGGGAGGAGGTACTGAAATCAATAGGATGGTTAGACTTTTTACAGAAAAAGTCTAAACGTTTATTTCAGCAAATTGTCTAGGAGGTGAGGCCTCATTTCATAAATAAATAAATGAAATATTAACTATAAATTAGGATGTTTACATGCATGGGATTTTTTCAGATGGTCAGATTTGGTGACCAAGATACTTTTAACATGTCTGCCAACAAGAAAGCTGTTTCAAGTGCAGCTCAATTTTAGCATAATCTTCCAGAACTGTTGCTAACTATCAGTACTGCAGCGCCATCTGGTGTACATTGTACAGAAACATAACCTAGATGCCCTAACTGAAATAAAATAAAAGCTGATCAAATATAAACATCATCATATATACTATCTGAATAAATGAGCAGTTTGAAGGCTTGCTTTTTTTCTTAATGACATTATTTTTGTCAGTCTCATGTAAATGATATCAATGTGTGTTTAACTTTGTAAATAGTAAGCTGCATTGAGAGTGATTATTTGTTAGGAAGGTGTCTTAAATTAAATGTGGAGAACCATTACAGTACTGTAATTCTCCACAATTTAGTAACCAGTTCATCTGGAGGGAAATTTGTTAAGTCGGGAAATGCACTTAAAGCAAACCTTCAGTCAAAAAATCTAAATGTATTCAATCACACCCCTTAACCACCCTCCCCCCTTGCAATCAGTAATGTAAACTATTTTAGAGAGCTTAACTCCATGCTGATGTTGTAGAATAACAGGCAGATTCTATGCTCCTGAACTGCATGGGAGCACCCATCTTGCCACATCTTTGACAGCCCTGCTTTAGAAAAACCCAGTCCCACAGTCAAAATTACTCAAAATCTATTTGAAATATTGCTTTAACCCTAGCCAGAAGAAAAGACCCATTATCTGTAATGACAGCACTGCTCAGACTGAAAATTATTATTATTATTATTGTTTATTTATATAGCGCCATTATCTTCCGTAGCGCTGTACAAAGTAGTCATTACAGACAAGGTAGAAACATACAGTGAATAGACTATTACAAATGCAGTGTTAGAGTTTACAGTGAATATTCTGAATACAATATATTGAAATATTGCTTTAACCCTAGCCAGAAGACCCATTATCTGTAATGACAGCACTGCTCAGAAAGATCTTAAAAATTGTATCAACATTTGTAGCAATGCTCTGCAGCAGCCAAGGCCACTGATTTACAAAACCTAGTTACATTCATCCTCTTCAGCACTGGGTTTCAGTGTGTGAGTGTGTGTAACACAACAGACATGTTGGTCCGTTTTCTGAGGTAAATATGAGGTAAAGAGCTGACAGAGAGGCTAATTTAAAACTAGCGCTGGGTATTGCCATGTAGCAGCGCTTAGAGCGCCTGCAAGTGGTCACTGCAAGCGGGTGTCGGGCGCTGTGACCTAGCTTAGTGGCCAGACAAGTGACGCTGTAGTATCCTGTCCAGCATTGATGAATGTGATGTCTGCAGGGCACTGTAGAAGCGATCTCCCTGATTCACTGCAGAGCCAATTGAGAACACTAGGTGGTGTCCAGAGGTCAAAAGGTGGCGCCAGTTAAGTGCCCCCAGGACTCGACGCTAAAGCCCATATTTAAGAAAAAACTACACACAACTAGCATTGGCGCTCTAAAACTGGGCGCTCTAGCGTCACCAGAAGCTATGTGATAAAAGTCTGTTTCTAAACACATAAAAAAATATTTAAAAAATTCACAATAAAAGTGGTTGCTGGGCAGGAGAGGACACACAATGATTTGAACCAAATATTTAGAACATACAGTTAGAAAAACGCTATTTATACACAATCAAATAAAACACCATTGAAATGTATGGGAGAGCGCTACTGAGCGAAAGGCACTACATGGCGCTGCTGAACACACAGCGCTGGTGCTTTACACTGAGCCACCACTAGTAATACATTCAGCGCTACATGATGCGCTGACCAGATTAACTTTCATTTATATGGTTTTCACATACTGCACCCAGTGCTCATGGGGCGCTACATGGTGCTAGGTGGCACTACCTGGCGTTAGCGTTTCTTAAACCCCCATAATATCACACAGACACGCTACAGGCTATCCAATCTTTACATCAGTGCAGCCAGCTAGAGAAGGATTTTATCTCCTTCTCACATTTTGTGTGAAACAGATACAAGCCCTCTCTGGCTGGCTGGCTTGTCACCAGATCTTCAGTAGCTACCTATTTTAAAGATCCTTCTTCACCAACTGCACTGTCCAACAGGAGTCTCTTGGAAAATAGAAGATTTACACATAACACTGAGGTGTCCCAAAGACCCATTTTTGTGCAACCAATTTCTTTATAAGATTTTAACACCCTAGACTGCAAGACTTCAAGCATGCATTCATAACCTCAGTACTCAATAAACCCTTCCTTGGCATGTGTCATGTAAATAGTTTCTGTTTTAAAGAGGAACAAAACCTGGGATTTTAACTATACCAGGTTTTTCTTCAGCCTCTATACTTGCCATGAATATGGCATGCAGGATATCTCAATTCTTGTGTTTACAGCTTCTGACTTTATATTCAGCACTGTCAAAGGATGCCACCAGGGGCAATGCTATAGCCATAGCAAGCTATGTGACTGCTATGGGTCCAACTGTATTGTTTGTTTTCTAGATACAGCAAGTGTAGAAGGGGAAGGCAATCATCTAGTCAACCCCTCCCCCCCCCCCCAACCCAGTATCCAGTGCTGACTTTTTAATTTTAGGGCATGGTTGCAGGGAGGCTACACCGAGCAGCATCCCTTGGTCTGTGCATGTTCCCAGCCCCCTCTGTGCAGCATCACCAGAGTGGCTGTGCTGAAGGTGCTGGTGGACAGCGCTAGATTTTGGGGAAGAGGTAAGGTATTTTTTGATGACTGGACTCTTTAACAATAGGTGACAAAGCACTGCCATCTGCCAGAATGATAGAACACAAGGCCTGTCATTTCCTAAGCTATGTGTCCTACCACTAATTACTGCAGTTTGTAAGGTCTAGGCATCTTCTTGCAAATCTCTTGCTCCAAGGAACTTTCAGCTTTTAACATGTTGCTGTACATCTCTCTCTTTTTATTTAGGCTGAAAGTACCCCTCCTAACAAGAAAACAGTTGCCCATCGTGTCATGAGTAAGGACCAGCAGTTTTGCATAGATGTTTTGGAACCTTTTATTAATGAAGATATAAATGTTGGGGTTTTCATTAATCCCATGGCTGGCAACTGTTTACTGGATTGGAGATGGAGCTGCTGCCAGGCATTTTAATATGGAGGTGGTTGGACTATGATATCAGGATAGAGCTGACTTCATTCTTTTATCTTTGAAAGTACCCCGCTCCTTGCAAGTTCCAGGAAACCCTTCTGCCTCTGCCACAAGAGAGCAGACTCCCTCACTGATTTGTAGGAGAGATATCTACCCTGACTGGCCACACTAAGTGCTCTTAGTTCAGTATTACATGTCTGGAAGCCCTGGGGCAGGCAGTGGAGAAGCACCTGCATCCCAAGATCAGCATGCCTGGAGTCAAAGTGACATTGGGTAACTTCTAAAGCACATCACCAACAAGATAGGAACTTGTAAGATGCATTTGGTCTTTTACGTTTCTTTGCAAAAACCTGCAACTAACTTCAAAGTCAAGTCAAATTCAAGCCTGAGTCTATTATTGATGGTGAACAATATATGGTAGAGGCCATTCAGGACTCTAGAAGATTAGGTATCTTGTTGACATACCTCATTTAATGGAAGGGGTTTAGAGATGAAGAGAACTCCTGGGAAGTAGCAATGTCCATGCAGCTGGACTGGTGTTTAACTTCCACAGACATTACCTAGAAAAGTCTGCACCTGTGGCCAAGCCCCACATCACTATGGCAGAATAATTGTGTTCGATCTATCAACTATGGCAATAGTGCGAGTCAAGCCTCCAATACCATAGTGACAACAAGTACACTACACTGCTCATAGGTGTGCATGCTCACTCAAGCCACTTGTAATGTCCCAGACACGGTTTCCCCCAGGACTTACTTTAGCGCAAAGGATGCCAACTGACAGTCAAGGTGGATGAAAAAGGAACAAAACTGGATGGAGGTCAGACTGGTCGGGGTCATACACAGATTTCAGTCCTCCCATTCGTGGCACCAAAGACTTAGGCTGGGTAAAGGTCAAGGGTCAAGCCAGAAGTCAAAGCCAGTAGTCAGACGGTTTGTGGTACAGATGAGTAGAAAAGCTCAAGGTTAGGTAGGCAGACGTCGGTCCATTCAGTGATCAGAGGAGGATCAGACAAGCAGCGGATAATCAGAGTTCAGCAACAGTGGCTGTATAACCCCCAGCAGAACGCTATCATGTCCAGTGAGATAGTGATCTAGGGAGACCTAAATTGACTTGGATGCAGGGGATTGGCCTTCAGGCTCGCAACCTCCGCATCCTCCGCTCCCCTCTAGCAGTTCACGTGCCTGTGCCAGGCATTTGTGAATGGCCAGCAAGGGGACGCTCCCTGTGAGAGGGAGGGGGAGGATGCAGCTGTCAGAGCCGCTGCTCTTAGATGTGCTGTGGGACTGGGATAAGGTGAGTTGCTGCGAGCGATCTGGGGGATTTCACACAGCGGGGGACCCCGAAAACTTTTGACTATCCTGGGTTTTGGTCCACTTTAAATTGATCTAAGAATACTACTTTTTTTCTGACATTCTTAATGTTGGGGTTTCATCAGCTGTAAGGGATAGTCATCAACAATCAAAGAAATAAAGGCGCCAAATTACTCTGTGTGCAATGAATCTAGAAAATGTAGAAGTCTCACTTTTTGAAAAGTTTTCCATGATATTCTAATTTAGTGAGATTAACCTGTAGCAGCAGAATCCCCTTTGCACACTACAGCATACCAAACATCCCAGTAATTTTCAAAGTACTCTTGCCCTGCCAATAAATGCATTAGTTGAAATATGCAAAATGCATTTTTTATTGCTTTTCATTAATACATTTAAAGCATATTAAAGAAAAATATCTTAAAGACACATCCAAGGGTAGGGCAAAATAGCATGAACTGAATGTATACTGTCTATAATGAGTAACAGTAATGCTTATTGCTTGGTGAGTGTTTTTATGTAGGTAATAAATTAATCTGAGACTATCCGGTTCCATTCTGAAATGGTCAGCTGTGAGAAGAATAACCAATATGGTGGCATACTTTAAAAGCAACAAATAGGTTGCTAATGCTTTAAATATTTTTTACAGAATAAAGTGGCATACAGGCTGATTCATTACTAGCGGCAGGTAGCGACAGATGAGCATCTGTAGAGCGGATTTCAGAACGACCACTAGTAGTCGCTGTGCTTGCCCATGGTTCGCTAGTTCAAAGCATCTCAGTCGCTGTGCAGCATTGATGAATACCTTTTGGGGAGTTGCTATATGAGCAGTACAGTGCTAATTGCGTGCCGTGTCCGACGTTCACCTGCAGCTACCTGTCATTTACAAGGCACTACCTGACACTATCCCTTCATGAATAAGGCCCATAGCCCAACTCCAGTGCACGGCCCAAATCCAGCAGCATCACAGGTCCCAGTAGGAAAGCCTCCTGATATTATCAAGTGACTGTTGGCACCCAGTAGGATTTGTTGTGTGCATGATAAAAAAAGAGCATGAAAGGAACGAACCTTGGCTTCCTCAGGATATTTACCTAAAGTTACTTGGGGACTCTTCTCTGATTTTCACCACTTAGCATCTTTCTGATGGCTATAGCGCCAGTGTCGGAGAGCCAGTATTTTTGTCTTTTCTGACGCTGCACTGTGGACAACAATAGTTCTAGCAGTCACTGCGCAGAACTCATTTGCTGTGATTGTTGCATTAAGTATTGGCCGGCCTATGTCAGTGCCTGTTGGACTCGACTGCCGATTAGCCCAGTGCTAGTGAGCGCCACTTTGTACATCTGTTTTTCCGGTGCTCCATTGCATATTTATGATTTTCTTTTGCTCCTTGAAAAAATTGCCGCTGTATTTTTCCGGTGCTGGTCAGCATGTTATCATAACAGTTACACAAAATTACTGCTGGTTACAAAGGGGACAAACTTTACAGTGCGTTTAGGCTGCGTTTTAGTTGTTGTCCACATTACATATTTTTAATCAAAAGAAAATCAATTTTAAAAACTCACAAAAAAAGACGTTTTGTGACATCAAGGTCCTGCGTTTCCATTATTGACGAGTCACAATGTAAGTTCTGTACAAATAAATGTGTGTAAAATTAATTATAAGCATAAAACACTTAAAACCTGATTTCAACTGGCGCTGCTTCAACCAGAGCACCCGGTGCCGCAACCTTTTCGGCATTGACACTGCCAGTTTTTTTTTCATAAATTGAACGCTTAGGCCAAAAAAAGTGGGGCTGTGTGGCGCGGACTCTTCATAAATAAAGCTCCTCACATATACCTTCCAAGACCTATCTAGAGAGCAAGGAACATATATTGGATTCCTAGGGATATTTTCCTGAAGGTACTTGCAGTATACATGCCTTCCAAGATCTATTCAAACAGCATGAAAGAAACAGATCTTCATTTTCAGCGCTAGTGTCAAATAAGAGGGTTATTCATCAAGGTCTAGCGGCAGGTAGGGCCTCGTATCGGCAGGCAGCGTCTGGTGAACGCTGGGCGCTGTACGCAATACAACATTTATGAAGGCGATTCTGGTGAGCGACTCTAACAGCGTCATGTAGCGTAAGATTCATCATTACAGGTGGCTCAGCGTATAGCGCCGGCGCTCTAGCTTCCAGAGAGCCAGGTATTACCTGTCGCTACCTGTCACTCTCCCATACATTTCAATGGACGTACCTTTCTTCTGTTTAAACAGGGTTTTTTGTTTTTAAATTATTTTTTTTTTCTCTCAAATAATTGTGTCACCTCTCCAGGCCTAGAAAAAGTATTTTTTATATTTTTATGCAGAATTGTCATTACAGGTCTGGCATTAAAGTATTAATGTCACAATGTTACAACAATGTCATTCCATGTGTTTTCGATTTGTTACTGGTGGATATGAGTTCAAAAACAGACTTTAATCACACAGCATCTGGCGCTCTATAGCGACCAGATCCAGAGCGCCTACGCTCTGTGTGTCTGTTTTTTTGTTGAATATGGTGTGAGTCGCTGAGAGTTGGTGCTACCTTTTGCTCCCTGCAGCTCTGTACTGGTGTTACAGAGCCCAACATACATCACATTCATCAATGCCAGGCCAGGTTACTACAGCATCTGAGGCATCTGTTACAGCGCCCGATACCTTCTTATAGCGTCTACTAGCGGTCGCTCTAATTTCCGCTATATAGACGCTCATCTGCCAATACCTGGCGCTAGTAATGAATCAGCCTCCACTATGCTAGTCGGCGACTGAATCAGCCATGCCGTTTTTTTGTTTCCTAAATTCCATGCCGATTGCCTCTGAATGGTGCTTATGCTTTTTTAAATAAGGCTTCCCATCTCTCATCTTTTATTGGACAATTAGGAATAAATCCAGGTAAATTAGCAGATTAAATCACTTAACTAACTGTATGGGTATATTTAAAAATAGAAAGAATGCTCGAATGTCCTAAACAAAACAGTGAAAAAAATTTTGATAGGCCAGACAGATACAAAATTATTTACAACAGATATCCACCCCGATTATTTTAAGCCTATTAACACCAAGGGCACTGCAGGGTGATCGCACCTTCAAGACAATTGCCTGGCAATTACCTTTGAAACGCTTCTATGTTTGGTAATGGGCACGTTCAGGGAGCCAATTGCGATTGCTGAGCAATAGTAGTTGCTTGCAAAATGCCTTACATGCAAAGTTTTGGAGGCTGCCAAGATAGCGATTCTACTTCATTGAATGGAATCACTATCACAAGTGCTTTCCAAATGCTATACACCAGCGACTGCAGAGATATAGGACAGGTTTTCATTTTTAGAATAACATAGCAAGTGGGTGGCGCTGAGTTAATCAAGTCAATTTTCCCAAGGCAACATACCGATTTGGAACTATGCAACAAAGGGAATCACTAGTAAAACACCAGGGGGCCATGCTATATACTTACCTTCTTCCATGTTTCTGCTGTGGTGCATCAATCAGAAGGGGCTGCTATAGAGCAGCAAATTCGTAGCCACTGCCAGGCACATAGAGGATGGAAAGCATAGATGTTGCTGCTCTGCTGTGCCCTCTGCCACAGAAAGTTATATAGCAAGGGTTTCACTAAGGATTCCCAATGTGTAGCAAGGACTCTAATTAGAGTTTTGATCCACTTTAAGACGGGGAGGCCGATTCAATAACAGCGGCAGGTAGCGACAGTTGAGCGACTGTAGCGACATTTTCAGAGCGCCCGCTAGTAGTCACTGTGCTTGGCCGTTGTTCGGTAGTTGATAGCGACTCGGTTTGCCGTAATGTTGAATATTGGGTGAGGAGTCGCTATTTGACCGGTTCCGCGCTGTATGGGAAACCAGAAAAAACAAGTTTTTTAAATAATTTTGTAATATGAATACATTAATATCAGACCTGTAATATCAATTCTGTACAATTTTTTTATTATTATTTTTACCTAAAATGGCAGAAGTGGTCACAGAATTTTTCACATTAAAAAAAAAAAACAATAATAATAACAATTAATTATGAATATTTAAAGATTGTTCCATTGAAATGCATTGGAGAGCGCCAGGTAGCGAGAGGACATACCTGTCGCTGTTCAAGGTCGGACGCTGGCGCTGTGGGCTGAGGCTGCAATAATGATGAATGAGTGGCTATATGGCGCTATCTCAGTCGCTAAGCAGAATTGGCTTGATAAATGTGTGATTGTGGTGGGGAGCCGGCGTTCTCGTGGCGGGGCCCGTCATTACCGGCCGCTCACCAGTCGCTACCTGTCGCTATCCCTTGTTAAATAAGGGCCTATGTATATATCTTATGGTGTGTAACCCTGAATCTGAAGGACAGAGTTGGATGGCATCCACACCTATTTTCTGCTCTACCCCAATCACAAATATCCAGCTGATGACATCAAAACTCTCTCCCCTCTATGTGGAATTTGGTGGCTAATTAGTAGACTCTGCCAAGAAGGGTTTGGCTTTTTCTGTACTCCATGATGCCACAGAAACCCCTTTCCAAACTACTTCTGTCACGGGATACTAAACATATACACTTAGAGATGCCCAGAAGCAGAGACCTGACGATCTCAATGAATTTACAGTGACGATATGTCCACACACCTGCTAGCCATCGTGTCTGCCATCCACAGGGCCATGGAGTGATGCTGGCCACATAGCCAGGGAGGAGGTAGAGGAAAATGGCCACAGAGGAAGGTGGCAAGTACCTCCGCACAGGAGAGGATGTTAGGGGCTAGGCATATGAGGGGGGTAGCAGGGATTAGGAACAGGGTCATTAAAATGCATTTTCACACAATCATTTTTGTTTTCTTTTAATGTATTGGTTGTTGTTGGTACAATATCTCTGGATTTTCTGAGCTCTGCTTTTAATCTCAGCCTTGTCCTGTAGAGGTTAGCACTTGCTCTACAGCAGTATTCCCTTTTGAAGTAACCTGCATGTGCACATCTAGGCTAGACTTATTTTGACTGTGTGATATATTTCACTTTATTATTATGCTGGGTTTCAGAGTTTTATTTTTTTTCTTATTATTTACAGTATAAATATAATAAAAATATTAAAAAGTAGGTTGTTTTGTATGGATATACAATGTCTGCAGCAGGTTGTGGTAGGCTGCTCACTAGATGGCAGTAAATGATCATATTGCAATACTCATCTGTATGAGTCAGAAAAATAGTAGAATACAATTTTATATTGTTTTAAGTAATCAATGCTATCATCTCATCTTGAGCCTGTGCACTTTAATGCTTTGCTGAAATATATTTAATGCTCTGTTCAAATTGCAGAATACAAAATGCATTTTACCATGCTTAAACAACACATTTTACACGCTGTCAACGGTTTCAACTTTTTCGGAAAATAACTCTCTCTGTTCCTGTCACACAAGTGCACCTAAAAAAAGGAAGCCTACTTTATCTGAGGAATATTCGAACCATAGCTCTTCATCTCCATTAGTGAAGAGGTGCAGAGTTTTCAAGTGCATGCATACCTGTTGAGCAGCCAGGAATCTCCCATTTTATTGACTGTACCAAAAAGTGCCACCCTCGCCAGCCAAAGAGCTGTTCTTGCCCTGTTCCACGACTAACCAAGTAGTGCGCAAAACAGGGGCAAAATCCTTTTATAGTGATTCAAAACCTGCTCAGCATGGCCCTGGAATCTAAAAGACTCCATTCCCTGCTGTGTGAAACTCCCTGTATCACAGGTAATCTTACCTTTCACGGTGGCGCCCATGACACTGTGTTTTGCCATTCAAATTCAGGCTGGATGCTGGGGGGCGCACACTCCACAGGGAAGCCAGGGATGAGGGCAGCCAGCTGGGGCCTCGACGGTTTTCAACCAGACCACCACCGAGCTGACAGTATCGCCCAAGGTTCTGGGGGGGGGGGAGGCAGGTGGGGGGGGGTGCCTTTCCATTCTCTTTAGGGCAGACTGCTGTTTTTGAAAATTAGCTCCTCACTACACTCAAAGATATGAAGAGGAATTTCTTCTGCCTCTGCATCCAATGCCCCCCCCCCTTCCTGAAATCGTAGCCTAAGGCTCATGTCAGGTTGACATTGCCTGTCTTAGTGATACGCTACAATGGAGCCCTCCACACTGTCACTCAAGCACAGCTCATAACAATGCAAAGCACACAGCATACTTGCATCACACTTAGCCCTGCCATTCGCATTACAAAATACAGAAAAATATGTGGTGAAATAATATTTTATGTTACTTATTTTAAAAAATTGTGAATATTGCCATGTGTAGTCCTACAGCCTGCCTAGACAATTATTTTAAAGTGACCCAACCCTATAGTCAAATTTGTGACCGCTCTCTGAGGCACTGCCTATGCCTATTCCTATGGTACGGCCAATGAGACCCCTTATGAGACCCCTTATACCAGTTCACAAGGCTAGGGGCTGGCAAGTCACCTGCAACTAGCGGGTGGCTTGCCATTAACCCCCGCACCCCCAATTACCTGCCTCCCCAAAGCCCAGGGGGGGGGGGGGGCAGAAGAGCCCGGGCCTACACAGGGTATGTGGGCTCGTAGGCTGCAGGGGGGGGGGCCACAAAAGCTGGCCCCTCCACTCTGTTCCTACAAGCCCCCATAGCTGGTCCCGGGCTGGTTATGATGGGTAAGGGGGACCCTACGTCATTTTTTTTTAATTTTAAGGGTTAGGGTTAGCCTAACCCTAACCCTAACCCTTAAAATAAAAAAAAAATGGGTTCCCCCCCTGGGAGGGGGACCTTACGTCATTTTTATTTTATTTTTAAGGGTTAGGGTTAGCTTAACCCTAACCCTTAAAATTAAAAAAAAAAATGGGTTCCCCTCTACGTCTTTTTTTTTTATTTTTACGGGTTAGGGTTAGCCTAACCCTAACCCTTAAAATTCAAAAAAAATTCAAAAAAATTTTTTTAAGCCTTAAAAAAAAAAAAATGATGTACGGGGGAGGGGGGTGGGACCCATTTTTTTTTTAATAACCCTAACCCTTAAAATTCAAAAAAAAAATGGGTTCAATCCCCCCCCCCCCCCCCCCCACCCCGTACGTCATTTTTTTTTTTTTTTTTGACCCTACGTCATATTTATTTATTTTTAAGGGTTAGGGCTAGCCTAACCCTAACCCTTAAAATTCCCAAAAAGGGGGGGGGGCTCCCCATTTTCGGGGGGAATTTTAATTTTTTTATATTTTTTTATTTTTAAAGGTTAGGGTTAGCCTAACCCTAAACCCTTAAAATTACCCAAAAATGCCCCCCCCCCCCGGAAGGGGGGACCCTATGTCATTTTTTTTTTCATTAACCCCTTATGTTTATAGTGTGGATAGTGTTTTATTTGTAAATGTAATAAATTGCTCTTTTCAGTTTGGGGGGTCTCCAGGGCAAGAATGGGGGGGCTACCGGTACATATGTGGTACCGTTGTAATCGGGAGAAATGGGGCCATCACATGCAATATGGTTTTCATTAAAAAAAAAAAAGGTTTTATTTAAAATAAAGGAGACAATTGTCTAAAAAATATATATTTTTTGTTTTCTTTTTTGTTTTTTTAAGCAGAAATATTCAAAAAAACAGTAGAAAAATTACAAGCAAGACATTTCATGTTAAAGCCTAAACTCTGCTGCAAAAAATGTATATGTAGTGTATATAATTTTTCTGGAAATTCCAGCAAAAATCACAGTTAATTATGCCGCAAAATGGGGAAAAATGACCTGTCAACAGAGGGTGACAAAACTTCAAGTAGGCTGACAATTAAAAGGGTTAATAGTAACTATGCATGTTGGGTATTGTTCTGCTCGGGGACCTTGCGCTTTCAGATTTAGCTTGTTTTTTCTTGTTTGCATATTGATATTTTAGGAAAACATGGTCTTTATTCTGCTTTTTTTATAATTGTTTTTAGGGAAACCCTGTGCAACCTAAAAATTCTTCAATGGATTACTTCCAGAAAGATGAGCCCACTACAACAAGCTCAGTACTCCTAGAAAGCTTAACATGTGTACTTTCAGGGAATATATGGTTTATGGGGATATTCTAAATTTAAAGGGTTGTTTTGGTTGAAAAATCGCAAGGTGCGCACTTTGTCTGCAGAGCTGAAATTTTTAAGTAAAATTACCGTTATGTGCACGCTTTACTTTGGGGTGTTTGGCAACTCTTCCCTTGACAGTACCTATGCATGTTGGGTATTGTTCTGCTCAGGGGATGTTGCTTTTTCAGTTTTTTTCTGTTTGCATATAGTTTTTTTTAGGAAAATGTGGCTTTGATTCTTCCTTTTTATTCTTTTTTAGGGAAACTCTGTGCAACCAAAGAATTGATTGAGGGATTACTTCCAGAAAATTGCGTCCATGTCAACAAACCTGGTACGCCTAGAAAGCCTAGAAAGCCTGAGGTGTATACTTCCAGAGAATATATAGTTTGTGGGGGTATTTCAAATTTAAAGGGTTCTTTTTCTGGAAAGACAGCAAGGTGTGCTTAGCGCGGTGCATAGTTGTATTTTATCTGAAAATCTCCTAAATCGCTGTTTCAGTTTGGGGGAGTCTCCTGGGCAGGAAAGGGTGTCTACCAATACATATGTGGTAACGCTGTGACTGGGATTAATTGGGGTTTCCCATGCAATAAGATTTTATTGACAAACTTACATTTTGTATTACAAAAAACACTACAAATTGCAAAAAATAGATTTTTTTTTTTTTTGCACATATTTCCCCCAAAAGTATTGAGAATACACCTAAAAAATTACAAACAAGACATTTCATGTTAAAGCCCAGACTCTGCTGAAAAAAACAATATATCATTTTCCTGGAAATCCCTTCAAAAATCACATTTGAACATGGGGAGCGCAAAATAGTGCAAAATGGTCTGGCACCAAGGGTGACAAAAACTCCAGGTAGGCTGGCAGGGAAAGGGTTAATATTTTATTAAAATAGTATTACAAAAAAAAATCTACTAATAAAGAGATGTATTTAGTAATAGATCAAGACAACTGGACTTGCTGTTTTAATTTGATCCACATATTTTGTTATTCATCCCACTGTATGTATCCGTGAATTCAACATGACCTATTGGTAAAGGTGGCTGGATAACTTGTGAAATTTATCGAGGTAAAAAAACAGCTATTGCAATTGCGTAGAATTATCATGCAGACCTACTGGATTTAACATTTCCTACAATAAGTAGAATTTGTGTAAAGTGAAATCTACGCAACTACAATAGCTGTTTTTTTTACTTCAGCACATTTCACAAGTCATCCAGCCACCTTTCCCAATAGGCAATGCTGGATTCACACATACATCCAGTGGGATGAATAACAAAAGATGTGGAGCAAACAACAACAAGTCCAGTTGCCTTAATCTATTACTCAATTCATCTCTTTATTAATTAATTTTATGCGGTTTGGCTTTTTGATCCTGACCTTACTATGCCTGGTGCACCAGTCTGGTAACCTGGAAGAAGGGCCATGATTCTTTTTGCACCCCAGAAAAAGTGCTAAACCTTGGCCAAAGGCTAGAGATGAGCTAAAATGGTGGATCCACATGTCAGGACATGTCCCATGGGGCAAGGAATCCTGGGTAGGTGTCACATGCTACCTATCAGCAGACAGGCTTACCTATGTCACAGCCCTATATAAGTGGCGGCCATCTTGTGGAAGCTCATTCTGACATTGTACTGCGGCCAGAGCAGATCAGGCAGGGAGAGAGTGAGGGACAGAGAGATAGATAGATAGATAGATAGATAGATAGATAGATAGATAGATAGAGCGAGGGAGAGATAGATAGATAGATAGATAGATAGATAGATAGATAGATAGAACAGAGGGAGTGGGGGACAGATAGAAAAGGAGAGAGCCTGTGACAGTGACAGATAAAGACAGGGACAGTTTAAAGTGTTTGCTTTAGCTTCCAAGCCTATATAGTGTTAATAACACACCTGCCTATTTAGCTTTTCCTTTTCCTGGTGTCATTTTTTAAAAAGCGTGCTAGCATTAATATTTCAAGACTACCTGTCTATTAGCTGGTTGCATTTTGTAATCAATGTCACTTTACCACTATAAAAGAGCCAACCTCTGTATGTGAGGAGGGGGCATCCCAAACACTAGTATAAATATTTCAAGACTACCTGTCTGTGAACTGGTTGCATTTTGTAAGCAAAGTCACTTTTCCACTATCAAAGGAGCCAACCTCTGTATGTGAGGAGGGGGCATCCCAAACACTAGCATAAATATTTCAAAACTACCTGTCTATTAACTGGTTGCATTTTGTAAGCAAAGTCACTTTTCCGCTATCAAAGGAGCCAACCTCTGTATGTGAGGAGGGCGCATCCCAAACACTAGCATAAATATTTCAAGACTACCTGTCTACTAACTGCTTGCATTTTGTAAGCAAAGTCACTTTTCGACTTTTCCGCTATCAAAGGAGCCAACCTCTGTATGTGAGGAGGGGGCATCACAAACACTAGCATAAATATTTCAAGACTACCTGTCTATTAACTGCTTGCATTTTGTAATCAACCTCACTTTACCACAATCAAAGGAGCCAACCTCTGTATGTGAGGAGGGGGCATCCCAAACACTAGAATAAATATTTCAAACGTACCTGTCTACTAACTGGTTGCATTTTGTAAGCAAAGTCACTTTTCCACTATCAAAGGAGCCAACCTCTGTATGTGAGGAGGGGGCATCCCAAACACTAGCATAAATATTTCAAGACTTTCTGTGTACTAACCGGTTGCATTTTGTACTCAACATCACCTTACCACTATAAAAGGAGCCAACCTCTGTATGTGAGGAGGAGCATCCCAAACACTAGCATAAATATTTCAAGACTACCTGTCTATTAGCTGGTTGCATTTTGTAATCAACGTCACTTTTCCACTATAAAAGGAGCAAACCTCTGTATGTGAGGAGGTGGCATCCCAAACACTAGCATAAATATTTCAAGAGTACCTGTCTATTAACTGGTTGCATTTTGTAATCAACGTCACTTTTCCACTATCAAAGGAGCCAACCTCCTGTATGTGAGGAGGGTGCATCCCAAACACTAGCATAGATATTTCAAGAGTACTTGTCTACTAACTGGTTGCATTTTGTAAGCAAAGTCCCTTTTCCACTATCAAAGGAGCCAACCTCTGTATGTGAGGAGGGGGCATCCCAAACACTAGCATAGATATTTCAAGACTACCTGTCTATTAACTGGTTGCATTTTGAAAGCAAAGTCACTTTTTAAGCAAACTTTGCCTTTCGCCGGGGGGGCATCCCAAATACTAGCAGGTGTCTTTTAAGAGTACCGACCAACTGACTTTTTGCTTTTTGTATAAAAAAGTCTGGTTTACAAGTTTAAAGCACCCATTGCCTTTCACTGGGGGCCATTGTCAATGCTACCACTTATTTTTTAAGAGTACCTGCCTACTAACCTTTTGCCTTTTGTATAAAAAAGTCTGGTTTACAAATTTAAAGAACCCATTGCCTTTCACCGGGGGCCATTGTCAGTGCTAGCACTTATCTTTTAAGAGTACCTGCCTACTAACATTTTGCCTTTTGTGTAAAAAAGTCTGGTTTACAAGTTTAAAGCACCCATTGCCTTTCACCAGGGGCCATGGTCAGTGCTAGCACTTATCTTTTAGGAGTACCTCCCTACTAACCTTTTGCCTTTTGTATAAAAAAGTCTGGTTTACAAGTTTAAAGCACCCATTGCCTTTCACTGGGGCGGGCATCCCGAATACTAGCACTTAGCTTTTAATAGTACCTGCATCTTTACCTTTTTTACATTTTGAATAAAAAAAACGGTTTTAAAACTGCCTGTGGTGCATTTAACTCTGACCAGGGGCATCCTGTGTAAGACCATCTGACAGTGTCTTTTTGCATTAGCTTTTATCTACAGTGTCTGCCTATTTTGATCTAACTTTTCTACACACCTGCTGTTACAAAAATACTGTTCTAGGTGTAGTGTAGTATTTTGTTTTCCCCTCCGAAACGCAGTAAAAATGTCAGGCAGAGATGTGCCAGGATGTGCACCGAGGAGAGGCCTAGATTCATCAGGCAGAGGTCACAGCAGACTAGGGGCGAGTGGCAGCAGGAGTTGCGGTGAGAGGCCCGATCTCCCGGCATCTGCTAGCGGTCGTGTCTCGACCAGCAACGCATCTGCCGTCATCGATTGGTTAAGGCGGTCATCGACCTCATCACAAGTGACATCTGACACCCCCAGTCAACAGTCCGTAGGTTCCTCGAACACAACCCTGAGTTGGCATGGCCCAAGAGCAGCCCCTGTCCTTTCATTGCCTCTGTCCTATGCCCCCCCCCTCCAGCCGCTGTATCTTATGTTTTGGGTTCAGCTCCACTATTCAGTGAGGACGATGTTTTAGAGGACAGTCAGCAGCTACTGCCCATCCAAGAAATGGAGGAGACATCCGCCGCTTCTTCCGCTAGGCAGACAAACACTGAGGAGTAGAGTGGCATGGGAGGTGGTGTGGCGAGTGTCTCCTGCAGCACAGGCTCTTGTGGAAACTGAGGAGGACATCAGTGACGTGCAGACACAACTCGATGATGATGATGATGATGATGATGAAGCCAATCGCACTTGGGAGCCCGGTGCAGAAGGGGCTTCATCGTCATCAGGAGAAGAGGGTCCCAGGTTGCCCCAGAGTCAGCAGCTGAGGCAGCAAGGTGGCAGTAGGGTTGGCAGTCAGCATGGTGGCAGAATTGGGATTTCTGGAGCCACACATGGCCGGGGGCGGGGTAGACCACCTGCTGCGTGGCAGGCTGCCTTTCCGGGAGGTAGTGGAGCAGGGGTTCCTGGAGTTGGCAGCAGTAGCAGTGAATTAGTGCGGACTGTTGGAGGGAAAATTAGCTACTTGGCAGTGTGGCACTTTTTCATCAAGCATCTGCAGGAGGGTAACCTGGCCCCAATGTTGGTACCACGGCCCTGCGGCAACACATGCAGCATCACCATAAAGCGGCCTGGGAGAACCAAGGCTCCGAAGTGGGGGTCCAGCCTGCTGTGTCAGTCAGTGCCATGCCGCTTCCAATTTCACCCAGCCAAGGCTCCAGCACCTCAGCCGAAGGTAGCTGTGCATTATACCCATTCTCTGCCCCTCCAGATGCTCGTGCTCCTCCTACTAAAAGTCACTCATCCCACCAGAAATCCATCAGCAAAGCCATGCCCAAGATACAACAGTATGCGCCCACTCATCCTACGGCGCAGAAGCTAAATGTGCTCCTGTCCAAGTTGCTGGTGCTGCAATCCCTCCCTTTTACGGTGGTGGACTCTGCACCTTTCAGAGAGCTGATGGATAGTGCCGAGCCGAGGTGGAGAGCCCAAGCTGTCATTTATATGCAAAGAAGGCAGTACCAGCCCTGCACAAATTTGTTGAGCAGAAGTTGGGCCAGTCCTTGAGCCTGTCGCTGTGCACCAAAGTGCACGGCAGTGCCGACATCTGGAGCTGTAACTACTGTCAGGGACAATACATGTCCTTTACAGCCCACTGGGTGAATGTGGTTCCTGCACAGCAACTTGGACAGGTCGCGCCGCTTCAGCCTCCATGCTCCCAGGCCGTTGTGCCTGTAACAGTGTGCGACTCCGCCTCCTCATCCTCCGCTGTCTCCTCAGCCTCCACTGTTCGGTCATGTCTCGCTGCCCCTCCAGCCTACCATGTGTGCAGGGCACGGCGGTGTCACGCTGTGCTTCACATGGTTTGCCTTGGCGAACAAAGTCACACAGGGGAGGAGCTGCTAAAATTCATTCATCAAGAAATCAGAACATGGCTTACTCTGCGAAAATTGGAAATGGGAACCATGGTGAATCACAATGGGAAGAACATCTTTTCTGCACTGCGACAAGGAAGCCTGAGCCATGCGCCCTGTATGGCACACGTGTTCAACCTAGGTCAGGGCACTGGAGACATGGCGCATCCTCGCGAGGAGGAGGAGCAGCACAGTGAAGCACAGTTTAGTTTTGGCGAAATGGGCAGTTTATCTAGTCATCTGACAGGAGAGGAGGAGCAGGAGCAGCCAGTGGAGCTAGAGGGTTGTGAGGAAGGCTAGACAGAGGACCCAGATACACCGTGGCAGTATGCAGTGGAGATGGAGACATTTGGTCCCTCCGAGTCACTTGCACAAATGGCACGATGCATGCTCACGTGCTTGTGTAGTGACTGCAGAATTGTTTCCATTTTTCTGTGGGATGACTACTGGCTCTCCACCTTTTTGGACCCTCGCTACCTGCACAAAATGGGGGCATTTTTTACACCCGTTGAGAGGGAGGACCTACTACATAGACATTCTACGTAGTCAGTTGGCCGATGCCTATCTGCGCCATGGTCCATACTCTCGCAGGTCTGACTTGGGGGGACCTCTGCGCTCACCTTCCACTGCCATGGCTGCCGGGGGGGGGGTGACAGGAGCAGCAGCTCCATCAGTAGCAGCCTTAGTCTTCAGTCGCTAATGAGTAGCTTTCTGCACCCGCATAGTGAGGCTACTTATGAGCAGCAGGAAAACATGGAGCAGGGCCTGAACCAGCAGGTCGTGTCATACCTTGAAATGACCATGCCAACGCACCTTGAGGATCGGCTGGACTTCTGGGCAGCCAAACTTGACTTGTGGCCGCAACTGGCAGAGTTTGCCCTGGGAAACTGTCCTGCCCGGCCAGTAGTGTGCCATTTGAGCGGGTCTTTAGTGCTGTGGGGGCCATAATAACGGCAAGGAGAACTCCACAAAAAATGTGGAGAGACTCACCTTTGTGAAGATGAATCAGGCATGGATCAGCCAGGATTCCCACCCACCAATAGCTGATGCATGCAAGTAGTTGATGCATGGTAGCCCCTTCTGCTGGTGCCAACTCCTGGGTGTTTCTTTCAGGCAATATCTGGGCTCCTAATGCTGCTGCCAACTCCAATGTGTTTTTCAGGCAATATATGAGCTCCCTATGCTGCTGCCAACTCCAATGTGTTTTTCAGGCAATATATGAGCTCCCTATGCTGCTGCCAACTCCAATGTGTTTTTCAGGCAACATATGGGCTCCCTATGCTGCTACCAAGTCCAGAGTGTGTCTTACAGACAGTGTACGGGCTCCTAATGCTGCTGCTGCTGCCAACTCCTGTGTGTGTCTTTCAGGCAATATATGGGCTCCCTATGCTGCTGCCAACTCCAATGTGTCTTTCAGGCAATATATGGGCTCCTAATGCTGCTGCCAACTTCAATGTGTTCTTCAGGCAACATATGAGCTCCCTATGCTGCTGCCAACTCCAATGTGTTTTTCAGGCAATATATGGGCTCCTTATGCTGCTGCCAAGTCCAGAGTGTGTCTTTCAGGCAATATATGGGCTCCTAATGCTGCTGCTGCCAACTCCTGGGTGTGTCTTTCAGGTAATATATGGGCTCCCTATGCTGCTGCCAAATCCAGAGTGTGTCTTTCAGGCAATATATGGGCTCCTTATGCTGCTGCCAACTCCTGGGTGTGTCTTTCAGGCAATATATGAGCTCCCTATGCTGCTGCCAACTCCTGGGTGTGTCTTGCAGGCAATATATGGGCTCCTAATGCTGCTGCCAACTCCAATGTGTTTTTCAGGCAATATATGGGCTCCCTATGCTGCTGCCAACTCCAATGTGTTTTTCAGGCAATATATGGGCTCCCTATACTGCTGCCAAGTCCAGAGTCTGTCTTTCAGGCAATATATGGGCTCCTAATGCTGCTGCCAACTCCAATGTGTTTTTCAGACAAGCGGACCAAAACTCATTTTAACTTGCATTTCCTGAATTGTTCCCCCCCCCCCATGAGGAGTACCTTTTGGCAATTTTCCCTGCTCCTGCCTTACTCTGCTCCCCGCTAACGCTGCTTGTTTTAGCTGTAAAGCCCCGCCTCATCCATTCGTTGCCACTGTAGTGTGTGGCAATGATGTCATATTGTCATTGCCACACCAATGCAATGACTGATAGTCTGATAGGAAAAAAATCAGTGTTCCACGACAATTCTGTAGACGAAAATATCCATTCCTAGGTCCACACCCTATGATAGGAGTATTGGCAGAGGCTTTGGTCAAATATATTTTATAAGCTCAGTGGGTTTTGATCCCCTTTAAGGTTATCTTTTTGTTGATCGTACCTGATCGCAGTGGGGGAGCATTACAATTCCTCTGTGCATAACCTGCCTGCAGCCCAGTTTTCACTTAACTTCGGCACTCAAGTGGTCCTGAGTGCTTTCAGTAGCTGGAAGCCCGGAAGTGGACTATGGACTATGTGACTTTTAATGAAATGTAAAAAAAAATCTAGGTAAATTTCTTGTAAATAGTGAATGTACATATGTAAATTCATAGTCTGTTGTATTCTGGGTAAACTCTCACTTTTGACAATGATCCTGTTAGAGTGTATGTGTTTGAATTTCAGTTAAAATCTAAATGATTAATTTCTATGCAGCTTTAACATCTGCGTAAAGAAAGCAGTGGATTTGTTGCTATACAAAACATGTTCCAATCCAAATGGTGAGATTAAAGGATTTTCCATATGGATATTTCCTTCAGCGTTACAGGAAATATTTTTAGAGGGAAATGTTTGTGGAAGCAGTTAAGGAGCCTTGCTCTCAATAAGTTCACAGGGGGTATCCTGTAAGTGGCATTTTATCAATGTGGCAGAGAACAAGACATACCCAGACACAGAAACAATCCAGATGTTATGGTACTAAAAAAGAACATGGTCAATTTAGTTTGCAATGGCTTGTTTATGACTAAAACGTATTTCCTAGGCATGTGTAAGTGTTTAGGGTGTTTTTGAATTCACTGCGTCCTCACATTGCCATTACATTTTCAGAAAGTCACTCATCTCTTTCAGGCCTAGGCCTTGAATTCATCAGTTGAATAAAATGTAGGCTTATGGTGCGGTATCGTTCCAGTGATATATAGACACATTTACTGTATATTTAATTTTTTTAAATTGTACAGGTTACACCAGATTTAGTATTACTAGTCTAAAACAATAATGACAGATTATTTTATATATGTATATATATCTGTAGCTAATTATGTAGCTAATTGATACATCCATGCAACCTGGGATTGTAAAAACACACTGTATCATTAAAGATTTTTAAATTATAAATATTAGAGATGAGCGAACCAAACCAGCAGAACCTGGTTTGGCCCGAATTTTAGGAAATGTTCGGTTTGCTGCGAACCTGAACTTCACATGGTTCACGGCGGAACGCGGAAGATGAACCACCCCTCAGGTCAAGGCCAGTCAGTAAGAAGCAGAGGGACAGGGTCGCTGCTTAATAGGTCAGGGTAGCTGAGCCAATCAGGAGGCGCTATTGCAGGATGAGCTGTCTATCCACCATTATCGAGCTGGCTGTTTCAGAGAGAGCATTGTTCTTAGAGAATCTGCCTGCCCTGGGATCTGCTGGTCATTGTAGGTCACCCTGTAAAGTCTGAAGAAATCAGTGAGGGTTTTTTTTTTATCCTTTGGCCACATCTGTCTGATTTAACTGCCCTCTTCACTGCATTGGGGAACTTGGGATAGACAATGCCTCAGTGTTTAATACAGTTTAAAAAAAATCAATCTTTTTCACCAAGGAATTTTTTCGGGGGGCAGCTCTGTTTTAGCTGTGCATGCCCTGTCTCTCTCTAAGTTGGGGTCCATGATAAATCTTTGTTAAATACAGACTTTTTCACCTGCAAAGGATTTTTTTGGAGGGGCAGCCCTTGTTTTTGGTTTAACTGTAATCAACAAAGAGGCGCTGTGGACCCCAACTTGGAGAGAGATGGGGCCTGCACAGCTAAAACAGAGCTGCTCCCCAAAAAAATCATTGGCAGGTGAAAAAGATTGTTTTTTTTAAGATAATGTAAATTGTCCGGCGCTCTGATGAATCTAAAATATCATATCATAATAAAAGAAAAGTATCATAATAAAAGAATGTAGCACTTCCTTTGATGCATTTCGGTCCAGGAACAGCTTCTGCCCATAGTCATATACAAACACTAACACAAGTATGGCTCAATAAATACATAACAATTCAAATGACTCACCTGTCCGGGCAATGGCATCCTCGCCAGCCTCACATGGGCTGGCAGTGGTGGCAGCACGTCGGCGCCACCTACCAACCAATCCCGATCATGGGAGTGATGGGCAGGTTAGCCCTGTCTCCCACTCTACCATGTCATGGGCTGATGGAAGGGCAGAGAAGCAGGGTGTCTTCCTGTCTCCTCCCCACCGCCTCCCGGGTGCAGCATACCACCCAGCATTCTCAAACATGGAGAGAAACCAGATGGTGGCAGGCCAGACGATGGAACAGGAGGTGGGCAGGCCACCCACCTCCCACTCCCAAACACGGTTCCAAAATACATCAGAAGGAAAGGCGAGAGGGCCAGATGGCATCATGCACTCCTGTCTCCACCCCGCCACCTCCCCAAGTGCAGAAAGTGTCAGGGCCCATGGCTGTGGCGGAGACAAGACAGGGAAAACAAGGACGGCGTCACATCTGGCAGTCTCAACCAAAGGTGGAGAAACAACCGATAGTGGCAGGCCAGATGATGAGAGGCCACCTCAACAGTGATGCACCAGGGATGAGAGGGAGAGTAGGAATAGCCCACAATGACTAATCCCGAGTATGATATATGAGAAATCTCAATAAGACCAGCTCAAAGGAAGAGGGCAGCTGACGAGAACCCCCCCCCCCCCCGACAGATGACATTATTATATGATAGCCAAACCAACAGAGTGAAAATAGTATTGAAAGTGATTTTGAGAGTATAACCATACATCATTAATCACAATATACATAATCTATCTTTACCAATAGAGAAATACATTTTTATCATTAAGATGTAATAAAAATAAATATCTTATTATTTCATAAACATATATAATCAATTTGGATTCTTTAAGTAAGAAATATTTTCATCAGATCCCTGCCCCCATGGTCCTAATTTCACCCTTTCTATTTCTTGTACCTTAAGGCTGGACACATCCCCCTGATGGTATTGTATTATGTGTTTCGAGATGTGGGATATATTTGTTCCATATAAGTGTTCGCTAAATCTTTTCTAGTGGTGCATCCCACATACTGTATGTCACATATTTCACAGGTGATCATGTATACCACACCTTTTGTTTCACAGTTAATAAATTGTCATATTGTAAAATGATTCTTGTTGTTAAGGGAACTAAACTCCTTGCCTTGTTTTACAAAATTACCACATCTGGGTCCTTCGCATCTGTACATACCTGCGGTCATGAGCCATGTGTCCACTATCTTAGGGCCAGATGTCATGGACGGTGCTAATCTAGATCATAGAGTGGGTGCAAGTCTAGATACTGTTCTAATTCCATTGTCTAGTATCTTTTCCAGTATTTTTATCACATTTTAATATCTGTAAATGATCCCTAATGATCCTGACTACTTGGTCATATTCTGGACAATATGAAGTTTAGAAGATAGGTTGGTTAATCTGGTTAAAATGGTGTTAATCTGGTTAAACTGGTGTTATTCGTTTTTCTTTCAATAAATCTTTCCGTTCCCTTGTGTCGGCTTTTCTAACATCCATTCGGGATACCCCCTCTGCCTGAATTGCCCTTTTAATTTTCTCGATTCCTTCTGAAAGTCTCCATATGTTGTACAGTTACTTTTAAGTCTTAACATTTCTCCCACTGGTATTGCTTTCTTGGTGCGGAATGGATGCAGACTAGCTGCATGCAGGAGGGAATTTCCCATTGTTGGTTTTCTGTAACTACTTGTAGCTATCCAATACCCCACATTCCTTATTTTTAAATCCAAAAATTGAATCATTTTTACTATATTTTATGCTAAATTTAAGATTACATTCATTATTTTAAGATTACATTATATTATTTTATAGATAATTTAAAAGACTGGAGTTCCTGCTCAGACCCTAGCCAAATAATAATCAGTTCATCAATATAACAAATGAAGTCCATCGATATAACATAAAGATAAATGTGATTCATTGGTGTTTTTTAAACTGTATTTAACAAAGTAGTACCATGGACCCGAACTTAGAGACAGACAGGGCCCACACAGATAAATCAGAACACCCCTCTAATATAATTCCTTGGCAAGTGAAAAAGATTTTTTTTTTAAACTGTATTTAAGAAAGAGGTACCATGGACCCCAGCTCAGAGAGGGACATAGCCTGCACAGCAGAAACAGAGCTGCCCCCCCCCAAAAACAAATTCCTTGGCAGGTGAAAAAGATTATTTTTTAAACTGTATTTAAGAAAAAGGGCACAGTGGACCCCAACTTAGAGAGAAACCAGGTCTGTACACATAAAACAGAGCTTCCCCCCTTGTTAAATTTGGCATGTTATTTCAAACAATGTATACATTTTGGACTGGTTGACTCGCTCTTGTTCATCTCAGGAGGAGGAGGACTCGCAAGAGTCGCAAGAGTGCCTCCTCCTAGTGGGTTGCCAGCTTTTCTCAGCAGCCCGGTTGCTAGTGATGAGGAGAATTTGTTTGACAAAACTCAGCCTTTGCAGTGTGTTGCAGCGGTGGTGGAAGCGGTGTTCAAGACGCATAGTGGCAGTGGGGGTGGTGGTAGACATGGACATACTGGTAGTTATGAAGGTGGTTGTGGTGTGGGGAGGAAAGCAGACCATGATGAAACATCAGAACAGGGAAGTGGCAGGGATCAGGAGAAGGAGTAGGATTATGTAGTTTTGGACAGGACCTGGGAACCAGGCAACAAGGAAGGGACATCGTCAAAGCAGGAGGGTACTGTCAGCGATAAAGAGCCAACCAAGGTAGGACCAGAGCATCTGCAAAATAGCACAGGGCTAGGTCTGCTGGTATGGTCCACTCAGGAGCAGGTGAAGGGGACACTGATGCTACTTTTGCAGACTCCAGAAAAAAAGCCTGCCAGAGGAGGAGCAAAGTCTGGTGGTGGTGGTGGAAAGGCTAGCTCTGTACGATACCGTGCTGTGTGGCATTTCTTTTGTACCTTCCCAGAACAAAACCTAGCATCTGCAAGCAGAAAGTTAGCGGTGGCCAGGCAACAAATCTAGGAATTATGGCTCTAAGTAAGCACTTGTATCTTATATATTGCACTTATATATCTTATCATCGTCATATAGTGCTCTTCCTCCAACCCATCAGTTATACATAATAGGATCTATATCAACCAGACAACAATATGTACCCAGTCATCTGGTTGTCATGCGGCTGAACTTGCACCTGGCCAAGTTGTTGGTGGTGCAGTCGCTGCCATACCACCTGGTTGAGTCCACCGCCCTTTAGTCAACTAATGGGGTGCACCCAGCCCAGGTGGCTGGAAACAACCAACTTATCCCAGGAAGGGATGGGAGAGGAAGCACACAATGATGATGATGATGACGGCCATCATGATGGTGGTGGTGATGACGATGAACAAACATGGCAATATGGATCAGAGGTGGAGCCAACAGTGCTTTCAGAAGTGCTGGCGAGGATGGCGAACCATATGCTCGGGTACCTGCGCGCTGACAGCCGCAATACTGGGTCACTAAAGCCAAAATGGGGGAATTTTTTACACCAAGAGGAAGGCAAAAAATGGCTTATTACCGAGAGAAGACATGCAGCCAGTTAGCCATGGCTTTCAAATGACAGACACCTGGCGCAAGCATGTCTAAGGATGTCAAAGAAGAGGGTGGTTTCTATTGTTTTTAAGAGGGACAAAGCCCATCTGTAACAATGAATCCATTTTAGGCATGCTTGATATCAAGTGTTAGAGACGTGTGTACACAGATATAAATATAATCAATTTATACCTGGAAGTGTTCAATTAATATCAGCTGGTTACCTTGGTGTTTTTTAGAAGTTTGTTTCAGTGGCCAGCTTTAAGAAAACAGATGTAGAGCCTTATCATTAAAAATAGAATGAATGTAAGAGACTCACTGCTGTGGCCCGGGGGTTAATAACCTACCCAGGGCCTCCAAGTGTTCCAGATGAAAAAGTAATGGCAACTTCATTGAAAAATGGTTGTACTTTAGTTCCTCTTGAGAGTTCCAGATGATTAATAAATGTGCTTATAATCTTTGCTTATAAAATCAATATTTTTATTGGCATATACATTCACGCTTAGAATCCACAAGATGGTTAAAATCACAAAGCAATTGTTGCTTAAACGAAGCTGTAGCAGCAATTGAGATAGTCCTTAAACAGCAATGTCAATGGTGCGCTTCCAGAATTCAGCATTACTTAATATGTCCCATGCTTGCGTTCCATTTAGTAGCAAGGCAAAATGTAGCTGTTGTTGTAAAAAGTCCAAGGAAAGTTAGTCCGTTAGTCTGCACAGTAGCAAAGTAGCAAAGTTTATGTCGGCATTTCAGCCGTCTCTGATACATATGCTCCATGCTAGTGTCTGTGCTTCAGGTGTGTGTCCGACGCGCGTTTCGGCTCCTTTGCCATCTTCCGGGTGTCTGTTTACAGACATGCGTGCTGCTTATAAGGAGGTGGGTGATGTCATTCTTCCCCCTGTACGCTGGGAAATGTAGTTTGTTGTTGTATGCTCACAAGCCCTTGTCGGCTTCTGTGTAGTTACAGCCTGCGTATCTGCAACTTTTTTGATTAGATTGTTCACTTCCTCATTGACTCATTAATTATGAACAAAATTCATGAAGCATGAAATAATAAATAAAATTATAATTAGTCAGATTATTTATAAATAAAAAAGCAGTAAATGTAACATTTTAATTTTTATTTTTTTTTTTTGCACTCTGTTTCGTTAATAGCAAAAATAAACAGCAAAAAATATGAAAAATCTATAATTCTAGTCGATGTGTGAACATATTATTAAATTATTAGTACATAAATAATGGGGCTTTGGTATACTATAAAAGGTAGTCATTAAAACTTAATGGGGAATATAAAATATAATAGAGGGATATTGGTGTAAAAGAGGGATATAGATGTATAACAGAGAGATATTGGCATATAAAATATATCATTATTGAAGTTCATTCAAGGAAAAATTTAAGTATATTAAAACCATAGTTATATTGCGTATATAATAAATAAATTAAATTACTCTACACTAAGATCAATCAAAATTACGCAAATTTAATTGAGTTATACTTATTATTGTGATTAAACAGGTATTGCAGTAACTAAGAGGCTGATTTATTAATAGCGACATGTAGCGACAGTTGAGCGACTGTAGCGGTATTTTCACAGCGCCCGCTAGTAGTCGCTGTGCTTGCCCGTTGTTCGGTTGTTGACAGCGAAGGTGTGGCTAAATGTTCAATACGGGGTTACGAGTCGCTATTTGACAGGTTCCGCGATGTATGGATGCGCATAATAGCGACTGGTCAGAGCGACCGGCTTCCACCATATTCATCAAAAAATCACGCTCAAAAAATTCTAGCGCTGTGAAATGCATGTTTAAACTCCAGAGCGCTGGAGGCGATGTGTTAAAAGTAGTTTTTTAACCCCCAAACCACCATATTTTTGGAAACCAAAAAAAAAAGTATTTTAAATAATTTAGTAATATGAATACATTAATATCAGACCTGTAATATCAATTCTGTACAATTTTTTTTTTTTCCCTTAAAAAAATTATCTAAAATGGCAGAAGTGGTTACAGAATTTTTCACATTAAAAAAAAAAAAAAACATTAATAACAATTAGTTATTAATATTTAAATATATTGTTCCATTTAAATGCATTGGAGAGCGCCAGGTAGCGAGAGGTCATACCTGTCGCTGTTCAAGGTCGGACGCTGGCGCTGTGGGCTGAGGCTGGAATAATGATGAATGAGTCGCTATATGGCGCTATCTCAGTCGCTATCTCAGCCGCTAAGCAGGATTGGCTTGATAAATGTGTGATTGTGGTGGGGAGCCGGCGTTCTCGTGGCGGGGCCCGTCATTAGAGATGAGCGAACTTTTGAAAAATTCGATTCGACTGATTCGCCGAATTTTCCGACAAAAATCGTTTCGACCCGAATAAATTCGCGACGAATCGCTATTAAAAACGGCTATTTCTGAGCCTCCTACAGCCTCAATAGGGTTGTAAACCATTCAGCCTTGCTGTAACACGCACAGGATGCGTGCTGGGTTAGTTAAATAATACTTTGAAGAAATATCACATGCAGATCAGAGGCATCGCTAATAGAATCGCAGAGCGGCACAATTGCAGAGAGTTGAAGTGGCATCACTATGAGGGGCAGAAGGAGCCCAAATATACACTGGAGTTGGCCTCAGGAGCCCAAAAATTGGATGAATCACACCCTGGAGTTGGCAGGAGTTGGCAGCAGCAGCAGCAGGAGCCCAAATATACACTGGAGTTGGCTTCAGGAGCCCAAAAATTGGATGAATCACACCCTGGAGTTGGCAGGAGTTGGCAGCAGCAGCAGCAGGAGCCCAAATATACACTGGAGTTGGCTTCAGGAGCCCAAAAATTGGATGAATCACACCCTGGAGTTGGCAGGAGTTGACAGCAGCAGCAGCAGGAGCCCAAATATACACTGGAGTTGGCTTCAGGAGCCCAAAAATTGGATGAATCACACCCTGGAGTTGGCAGGAGTTGACAGTAGCAGCAGCAGGAGCCCAAATATACACTGGAGTTGGCTTCAGGAGCCCAAAAATTGGATGAATCACACCCTGGAGTTGGCAGGAGTTGACAGTAGCAGCAGCAGGAGCCCAAATATACACTGGAGTTGGCCTCAGGAGCCCAAAAATTGGATGAATCACACCCTGGAGTTGGCAGGAGTTGACAGTAGCAGCAGCAGGAGCCCAAATATACACTGGAGTTGGCCTCAGGAGCCCAAAAATTGGATGAATCACACCCTGGAGTTGGCAGGAGTTGGCAGCAGCAGCAGCAGGAGCCCAAATATACACTGGAGTTGGCCTCAGGAGCCCAAAAATTGGATGAATCACACCCTGGAGTTGGCAGAAGTTGGCAGCAGCAGCAGCAGGAGCCCAAATATACACTGGAGTTGGCTTCAGGAGCCCAAAAATTGGATGAATCACACCCTGGAGTTGGCAGGAGTTGACAGTAGCAGCAGCAGGAGCCCAAATATACACTGGAGTTGGCCTCAGGAGCCCAAAAATTGGATGAATCACACCCTGGAGTTGGCAGGAGTTGACAGTAGCAGCAGCAGGAGCCAAAATATACACTGGAGTTGGCCTCAGGAGCCCAAAAATTGGATGAATCACACCCTGGAGTTGGCAGGAGTTGGCAGCAGCAGCAGCAGGAGCCCAAATATACACTGGAGTTGGCTTCAGGAGCCCAAAAATTGGATGAATCACACCCTGGAGTTGGCAGAAGTTGGCAGCAGCAGCAGCAGGAGCCCAAATATACACTGGAGTTGGCTTCAGGAGCCCAAAAATTGGATGAATCACACCCTGGAGTTGGCAGGAGTTGGCAGCAGCAGCAGCAGGAGCCCAAATATACACTGGAGTTGGCTTCAGGAGCCCAAAAATTGGATGAATCACACCCTGGAGTTGGCAGGAGTTGACAGCAGCAGCAGCAGGAGCCCAAATATACACTGGAGTTGGCTTCAGGAGCCCAAAAATTGGATGAATCACACCCTGGAGTTGGCAGAAGTTGGCAGCAGCAGCAGCAGGAGCCCAAATATACACTGGAGTTGGCTTCAGGAGCCCAAAAATTGGATGAATCACACCCTGGAGTTGGCAGGAGTTGACTGCAGCAGCAGCAGGAGCCCAAATATACACTGGAGTTGGCCTCAGGAGCCCAAAAATTGGATGAATCACACCCTGGAGTTGGCAGGAGTTGACAGTAGCAGCAGCAGGAGCCCAAATATACACTGGAGTTGGCCTCAGGAGCCCAATAATTGGATGAATCACACCCTGGAGTTGGCAGGAGTTGGCAGCAGCAGCAGCAGGAGCCCAAATATACACTGGAGTTGGCTTCAGGAGCCCAAAAATTGGATGAATCACACCCTGGAGTTGGCAGAAGTTGGCAGCAGCAGCAGCAGGAGCCCAAATATACACTGGAGTTGGCTTCAGGAGCCCAAAAATTGGATGAATCACACCCTGGAGTTGGCAGAAGTTGGCAGCAGCAGCAGCAGGAGCCCAAATATACACTGGAGTTGGCTTCAGGAGCCCAAAAATTGGATGAATCACACCCTGGAGTTGGCAGGAGTTGACAGTAGCAGCAGCAGGAGCCCAAATATACACTGGAGTTGGCCTCAGGAGCCCAAAAATTGGATGAATCACACCCTGGAGTTGGCAGGAGTTGACAGTAGCAGCAGCAGGAGCCCAAATATACACTGGAGTTGGCCTCAGGAGCCCAAAAATTGGATGAATCACACCCTGGAGTTGGCAGGAGTTGGCAGCAGCAGCAGCAGGAGCCCAAATATACACTGGAGTTGGCTTCAGGAGCCCAAAAATTGGATGAATCACACCCTGGAGTTGGCAGAAGTTGGCAGCAGCAGCAGCAGGAGCCCAAATATACACTGGAGTTGGCTTCAGGAGCCCAAAAATTGGATGAATCACACCCTGGAGTTGGCAGGAGTTGGCAGCAGCAGCAGCAGGAGCCCAAATATACACTGGAGTTGGCTTCAGGAGCCCAAAAATTGGATGAATCACACCCTGGAGTTGGCAGGAGTTGACAGCAGCAGCAGCAGGAGCCCAAATATACACTGGAGTTGGCTTCAGGAGCCCAAAAATTGGATGAATCACACCCTGGAGTTGGCAGGAGTTGGCAGCAGCAGCAGCAGGAGCCCAAATATACACTGGAGTTGGCTTCAGGAGCCCAAAAATTGGATGAATCACACCCTGGAGTTGGCAGGAGTTGACAGCAGCAGCAGCAGGAGCCCAAATATACACTGGAGTTGGCTTCAGGAGCCCAAAAATTGGATGAATCACACCCTGGAGTTGGCAGGAGTTGACAGCAGCAGCAGCAGGAGCCCAAATATACACTGGAGTTGGCTTCAGGAGCCCAAAAATTGGATGAATCACACCCTGGAGTTGGCAGAAGTTGGCAGCAGCAGCAGCAGGAGCCCAAATATACACTGGAGTTGGCTTCAGGAGCCCAAAAATTGGATGAATCACACCCTGGAGTTGGCAGGAGTTGACAGTAGCAGCAGCAGGAGCCCAAATATACACTGGAGTTGGCCTCAGGAGCCCAAAAATTGGATGAATCACACCCTGGAGTTGGCAGGAGTTGACAGTAGCAGCAGCAGGAGCCCAAATATACACTGGAGTTGGCTTCAGGAGCCCAAAAATTGGATGAATCACACCCTGGAGTTGGCAGAAGTTGACAGTAGCAGCAGCAGGAGCCCAAATATACACTGGAGTTGGCCTCAGGAGCCCAAAAATTGGATGAATCACACCCTGGAGTTGGCAGAAGTTGGCAGCAGCAGCAGCAGGAGCCCAAATATACACTGGAGTTGGCCTCAGGAGCCCAAAAATTGGATGAATCACACCCTGGAGTTGGCAGGAGTTGACAGTAGCAGCAGCAGGAGCCCAAAAAATGGCCTAAAGACATAAATATGTTTTGCACCATTTGGAAAGTGTAAAACGTGGCACCATGCTGAATCTAGTCGCATGCATCAGGCATTGGTGGGTGGAAATCCTGGCTGATCCATCCCTGATTCATTTTGACAAAGGTGAGTCTCTCCACATTTTTAGTTGACAGACGAGTTCTCCTCGCCGTAACTATGGCCCCCGCCGCACTAAACACCCGCTCAGATGGCACGCTACTTGCCGGGCAGGACAGCTTTTCCAGGGCAAACTCTGCTAGTTGCGGCCACAAATCAAGTTTGGCTGCCCAGAAGTCCAGCGGATCCTCAAGGTGTGTTGGCATGGTCATGTCAAAGTATGACATGACCTGCTGGTTCAGGTCCTGCTCCAGGTCTTCCTGCTGCTCATGAGTAGCCTCACTATGCGGGTGTAGAAAGCTACTCATTAGCGACTGAAGACTGAGGCTGCTGCTGCTGATGGAGCTTCTGCTGCTGCTGCTGCCAAGCCCCCCAGCGGCCATGGCAGTGGAAGGTGAGCGCAGAGGTCCCCTCGAGTCAGACCTGCGAGAGTATGGACCATGGCGCAGATAGGCATCGGCCAACTGCCTACGTAGAATGTCTTTGTAGTAGTTGAGTTTGTCCTCCCTCTCGGTGGGTTTAAAAAATGCCCCCATTTTGTGCCGGAAGCGAGGGTCCAATAAGGTGGACAGCCAGAAGTCATCCCGCCGACAGATGGAAACAATTCTGGGGTCACTACGCAAGCACGTGAGCATGCTTCGTGCCATTTGCGCAAGTGACTCGGATGGACTACCTGTCTCCATCTCCACTGCATACTGCCACGGTGTGCCCGGGTCCTCTGTCTCTCCTTCCTCAAAAACCTCTAGCTCCTCTGGCTGCTCCTGCTCCTCCTCTCCTGTCCGCTGACTAGATAAACCAGCCATTTCGCCAAGCCTAAACTGTGTTTCGCTGGGCAACTCCTCCTCCTCCTCTTCCTCCTCCTCCTCCTCCAGTTCAGCTCCAAGGGGGTTCATGTGGCCGTAAGATGTAAACGCCATGTCTCCAGTGCCCTGACCAGCCATGGTTTCCAACATGTGCTGTAGTACATGAAGCAGTGGAATCACGTCGTTCATCCCGTAATCCTGCCGACTGACAAATAAAGTGGCTTCCTCAAAGGGCCTGAGCAAACGGCAGGTGTCACGTATGAGCTGCCACTGGTTGACATTGAAGTTACACAGGGGAGTCCCCCTATCTGCTTGGATCATCAGGAAATCCGTGATGGCTTTTCTCTGTTCATATAATCGGTCCAACATGTGAAGGGTGGAATTCCAACGGGTGGAAACATCGCAAATCAGACTATGTTGGGGGATACCATTCTGACGCTGTAGCTCAAGAAGGGTGTGTTTGGCGGTGTAGGAGTGGCTGAAGTGCATGCAAAGTTTCCGTGAAGTTGTTAGGATGTCCTGCAGATGGGGGGAACACTTCAGAAACCGCTTGACAACCAGATTGAAGACGTGAGCCATGCAGGGGGCATGGGTCAGGCTTCCTTGGCGCAGCGCAGACAAAATGTTCTTCCCATTGTCGGTAACCATGATTCCCATTTTAAGTTTTCTCGGAGTAAGCCATGTTTGGATTTCCTGATGAATACATTTAAGCAGTTCCTCCCCTGTGTGACTCCGTTCGCCAAGACAAACCATGTGAAGCACTGCGTGACACCTCCGTGCCCTGCACACATGGTAGACTGGAGGGGCACTGAGACTTGAGCCTACAGTGGAGGGTGAGGAGATGGCGGAGGATGAGGAGGCCGAGTCGCACGGTGTCACAGGCCCAATGGGCAGAGAGCGCGGAGGCCGAAGCGGCGTGACCTGTCCAAGTTGCTGCTGCAAAGGGACCACATTCACCCAGTGGGCCGTAAACGACATGTACTGCCCCTGACCGTAGTTACAGCTCCAGATGTCGGCGCTGCCATGTATTTTGCTACACACCGACAGGCTCAAGGACTGGCCCACCTTCTGTTCAACAAAAGTGTGCAGCGCTGGTACTGCCTTCTTGGCAAAGAAATGACGGCTTGGGACTCTCCACCTCGGCTCGGCACAAGCCATCAGTTCTCTGAAAGGTGCAGATTCCACCACCTGAAAAGGGAGCGACTGCAGCACCAGCAACTTGGACAGGAGCACATTCAGCTTCTGCGCCGTAGGATGAGTGGGCGCATACTGCTGTCTCTTGGACATGGCTTCGCTGATGGATTGCTGGCGGGATGCATGACTTGGAGGAGGAGGAGGAGGAGCAGGAGCGACAGAGGATGGGTGTGACGCACAGCTGCCTTCGGCTGAGGTGCTGGAGCCTTGGCTGGCAGAAATTGGGAGCTCACTTGGTGAGGAAGCAGACTGGACCACCCCTTGGGAGCCTCGGTTCTCCCAGGTCGTTTTATGGTGACGCATCATATGTTGACGCAGGGCCGTGGTGCCAACATTTGGACCCTGGCCACGCTTCACCTTTTGCCTACATATCTTGCATGTGGCCATGTTACCCTCCTGCGGATGCCTCAGGAAAAACTGCCACACTGCCGAGTAGCTACTTTTCCCACCCCCTGGCCTCACTGATTCACTGCTGCTGTTGCCAACTCCAGGAACCCCTGCTCCACTACCTCCCGATAAGGTAGACTGCCGCACAGCAGGTGCTCTACCCCGGCCCCGGCCCCGGCCGGCTCCAGCCTTTGGAATTGTGCCCCCATGCTGACTGCTACCACCTTGCTGCCTCAGCTGCTGACTCCGGGGCAACCTGCGCCCCTCTTCTCCTGATGATGACGATGAAGCCCCTTCATCACCCGGCTCCCAAGTGCGATCGGCTTCATCGTCATCATCATCATCATCACCGGGTTGTGGCTGTACGTCACTGATGTTCGTGGATTCGTCAACAGTGTCTGGCGCAGGAGCTGGAACGCTCGCAGCACCCACGACACTGTCCACATCACTATTTGTCTGCCTAGCTAAAGAAGCCACCTCCATTTCTTGGCTGGGCAGTAGCTGCTGACTGTCCTCCTGTATCTGATCGTCCTCCTCACTAAAGAGTGGAGCTGAACTCAAAGCATAGGATACGTCGCTGGGGGAGGGAACGGCGTAGGACAGAGGCAATGGGAGGACAGGGACTGCTCTCGGGGCATGCCAACTCAGGGTTGTGTCAGAGGAACCTACCGACCCTAGACTGGGGGTCTCAGATGTAAGTTGTGATGATGTTGTTGATGAGCGCGTCAGCCAATCTACCACGGCAGATGCGTTACTGGTGGAGACCCGACCGCTAGCAGATACTGGCAGATTAGGTCTCTCAGCGTGACTCCTGCTGCTACTGGCCCCCAGTCTGATGCGAGCTCTGCCTGCGGAATCTTGGCCTCTGCCACTCCTCTTTTCACTTCCAGGCACTTGTCTGCCCGACATAGTCTAACTGGCGTGGTAGTAGGTGATATTTTAAGAACCCCCAGGCAGCAGTGGGTCTATATAAAACAGAATATAATGCACACCAAAAGTGAGCAGTAACACTCAGCCTCCAACAGGCCTGCTTAGTGTAAATAAGAGAGCTGCTTAGTGTAAATAAAGAGGGGTATGCTATGTTACAGAATGGGATGCCTCAACAGAAGTGCACCTGGCAGGCAGCAGTAAGCCTATGCCCAGCAAAAGTGTCTTATAATATAAATATAATAAGAGCAAATGCTTATATGGTCTTAAACAGAGGCTGCTTTAGTCACAGAATGGGATGCCCTGGGCAGGAATCGACCTGGCAGGGTCCAGTAGTGCTTTGGCCAGCAAAAGTGTCTTTATCAGGCCTAATTTCAAATATAATAAGAGCAAATGCTTATATGGTCTTAAACAGAGGCTGCTTTAGTCACAGAATGGGATGCCCTGGGCAGGAATGGACCTGGCAGGGTCCAGTAGTGCTTTGGCCAGCAAAAGTGTCTTTATCAGGCTAATTTCAAATATAATAAGAGCAAATGCTTATATGGTCTTAAACAGAGGCTGCTATAGTCACAGAATGGGATGCCCTTGCAGGGTCCAGTAGTGCTATGCCCAGCAAAAGTGTCTTTATCAGGCTAATTTCAAATATGATAAGAGCAAATGCTTATATGGTCTTAAACAGAGGCTGCTGTAGTCACAGAATGGGATGCCCCGGGCAGGAATCGAGCTGGCAGGGTCCAGTAGTGCTTTGGCCAGCAAAAGTGTCTTTATCAGGCTAATTTCAAATATGATAAGAGCAAATGCTTATATGGTCTTAAACAGAGGCTGCTGTAGTCACAGAATGGGATGCCCCGGGCAGGAATCGAGCTGGCAGGGTCCAGTAGGGCTTTGGCCAGCAAAAGTGTCTTTATCAGGCCTAATTTCAAATATGATAAGAGCAAATGCTTATATGGTCTTAAACAGAGGCTGCTTTAGTCACAGAATGGGATGCCCTGGGCAGGAATCGACCTGGCAGGGTCCAGTAGTGCTTTGGCCAGCAAAAGTGTCTTTATCAGGCCTAATTTCAAATATGATAAGAGCAAATGCTTATATGGTCTTAAACAGAGGCTGCTGTAGTCACAGAATGGGATGCCCCGGGCAGGAATCGAGCTGGCAGGGTCCAGTAGTGCTTTGGCCAGCAAAAGTGTCTTTATCAGGCCTAATTTCAAATATGATAAGAGCAAATGCTTATATGGTCTTAAACAGAGGCTGCTTTAGTCACAGAATGGGATGCCCCGGGCAGGAATCGAGCTGGCAGGGTCCAGTAGTGCTTTGGCCAGCAAAAGTGTCTTTATCAGGCTAATTTCAAATATGATAAGAGCAAATGCTTATATGGTCTTAAACAGAGGCTGCTGTAGTCACAGAATGGGATGCCCCGGGCAGGAATCGAGCTGGCAGGGTCCAGTAGTGCTTTGGCCAGCAAAAGTGTCTTTATCAGGCTAATTTCAAATATGATAAGAGCAAATGCTTATATGGTCTTAAACAGAGGCTGCTGTAGTCACAAAATGGGATGCCCCGGGCAGGAATCGAGCTGGCAGGGTCCAGTAGGGCTTTGGCCAGCAAAAGTGTCTTTATCAGGCCTAATTTCAAATATGATAAGAGCAAATGCTTATATGGTCTTAAACAGAGGCTGCTTTAGTCACAGAATGGGATGCCCTGGGCAGGAATCGACCTGGCAGGGTCCAGTAGGGCTTTGGCCAGCAAAAGTGTCTTTATCAGGCTAATTTCAAATATGATAAGAGCAAATGCTTATATGGTCTTAAACAGAGGCTGCTATAGTCACAGAATGGGATGCCCTTGCAGGGTCCAGTAGTGCTATGCCCAGCAAAAGTGTCTTTATCAGGCTAATTTCAAATATGATAAGAGCAAATGCTTATATGGTCTTAAACAGAGGCTGCTGTAGTCACAGAATGGGATGCCCCGGGCAGGAATCGAGCTGGCAGGGTCCAGTAGTGCTTTGGCCAGCAAAAGTGTCTTTATCAGGCTAATTTCAAATATGATAAGAGCAAATGCTTATATGGTCTTAAACAGAGGCTGCTGTAGTCACAGAATGGGATGCCCCGGGCAGGAATCGAGCTGGCAGGGTCCAGTAGGGCTTTGGCCAGCAAAAGTGTCTTTATCAGGCCTAATTTCAAATATGATAAGAGCAAATGCTTATATGGTCTTAAACAGAGGCTGCTGTAGTCACAGAATGGGATGCCCCGGGCAGGAATCGAGCTGGCAGGGTCCAGTAGGGCTTTGGCCAGCAAAAGTGTCTTTATCAGGCCTAATTTCAAATATGATAAGAGCAAATGCTTATATGGTCTTAAACAGAGGCTGCTTTAGTCACAGAATGGGATGCCCTGGGCAGGAATGGACCTGGCAGGGTCCAGTAGGGCTTTGGCCAGCAAAAGTGTCTTTATCAGGCTAATTTCAAATATGATAAGAGCAAATGCTTATATGGTCTTAAACAGAGGCTGCTTTAGTCACAGAATGGGATGCCCCGGGCAGGAATCGAGCTGGCAGGGTCCAGTAGTGCTTTGGCCAGCAAAAGTGTCTTTATCAGGCCTAATTTCAAATATGATAAGAGCAAATGCTTATATGGTCTTAAACAGAGGCTGCTTTAGTCACAGAATGGGATGCCCTGGGCAGGAATGGACCTGGCAGGGTCCAGTAGGGCTTTGGCCAGCAAAAGTGTCTTTATCAGGCTAATTTCAAATATGATAAGAGCAAATGCTTATATGGTCTTAAACAGAGGCTGCTTTAGTCACAGAATGGGATGCCCTGGGCAGGAATCGACCTGGCAGGGCCAGTAGGGCTTTGGCCAGCAAAAGTGTCTTTATCAGGCCTAATTTCAAATATGATAAGAGCAAATGCTTATATGGTCTTAAACAGAGGCTGCTTTAGTCACAGAATGGGATGCCCCGGGCAGGAATCGAGCTGGCAGGGTCCAGTAGTGCTTTGGCCAGCAAAAGTGTCTTTATCAGGCCTAATTTCAAATATGATAAGAGCAAATGCTTATATGGTCTTAAACAGAGGCTGCTTTAGTCACAGAATGGGATGCCCTGGGCAGGAATCGACCTGGCAGGGTCCAGTAGGGCTTTGGCCAGCAAAAGTGTCTTTATCAGGCCTAATTTCAAATATGATAAGAGCAAATGCTTATATGGTCTTAAACAGAGGCTGCTTTAGTCACAGAATGGGATGCCCTGGGCAGGAATCGACCTGGCAGGGTCCAGTAGTGCTTTGGCCAGCAAAAGTGTCTTTATCAGGCCTAATTTCAAATATGATAAGAGCAAATGCTTATATGGTCTTAAACAGAGGCTGCTTTAGTCACAGAATGGGATGCCCTGGGCAGGAATCGACCTGGCAGGGTCCAGTAGGGCTTTGGCCAGCAAAAGTGTCTTTATCAGGCCTAATTTCAAATATGATAAGAGCAAATGCTTATATGGTCTTAAACAGAGGCTGCTTTAGTCACAGAATGGGATGCCCTGGGCAGGAATCGACCTGGCAGGGTCCAGTAGTGCTTTGGCCAGCAAAAGTGTCTTTATCAGGCCTAATTTCAAATATGATAAGAGCAAATGCTTATATGGTCTTAAACAGAGGCTGCTTTAGTCACAGAATGGGATGCCCTGGGCAGGAATCGACCTGGCAGGGTCCAGTAGGGCTTTGGCCAGCAAAAGTGTCTTTATCAGGCCTAATTTCAAATATGATAAGAGCAAATGCTTATATGGTCTTAAACAGAGGCTGCTTTAGTCACAGAATGGGATGCCCTGGGCAGGAATGGACCTGGCAGGGTCCAGTAGGGCTTTGGCCAGCAAAAGTGTCTTTATCAGGCTAATTTCAAATATGATAAGAGCAAATGCTTATATGGTCTTAAACAGAGGCTGCTTTAGTCACAGAATGGGATGCCCCGGGCAGGAATCGAGCTGGCAGGGTCCAGTAGGGCTTTGGCCAGCAAAAGTGTCTTTATCAGGCCTAATTTCAAATATGATAAGAGCAAATGCTTATATGGTCTTAAACAGAGGCTGCTTTAGTCACAGAATGGGATGCCCTGGGCAGGAATGGACCTGGCAGGGTCCAGTAGGGCTTTGGCCAGCAAAAGTGTCTTTATCAGGCTAATTTCAAATATGATAAGAGCAAATGCTTATATGGTCTTAAACAGAGGCTGCTGTAGTCACAGAATGGGATGCCCCGGGCAGGAATCGAGCTGGCAGGGTCCAGTAGTGCTTTGGCCAGCAAAAGTGTCTTTATCAGGCCTAATTTCAAATATGATAAGAGCAAATGCTTATATGGTCTTAAACAGAGGCTGCTTTAGTCACAGAATGGGATGCCCTGGGCAGGAATGGACCTGGCAGGGTCCAGTAGGGCTTTGGCCAGCAAAAGTGTCTTTATCAGGCTAATTTCAAATATGATAAGAGCAAATGCTTATATGGTCTTAAACAGAGGCTGCTTTAGTCACAGAATGGGATGCCCCGGGCAGGAATCGAGCTGGCAGGGTCCAGTAGTGCTTTGGCCAGCAAAAGTGTCTTTATCAGGCTAATTTCAAATATGATAAGAGCAAATGCTTATATGGTCTTAAACAGAGGCTGCTGTAGTCACAGAATGGGATGCCCCGGGCAGGAATCGAGCTGGCAGGGTCCAGTAGGGCTTTGGCCAGCAAAAGTGTCTTTATCAGGCCTAATTTCAAATATGATAAGAGCAAATGCTTATATGGTCTTAAACAGAGGCTGCTTTAGTCACAGAATGGGATGCCCTGGGCAGGAATCGACCTGGCAGGGTCCAGTAGGGCTTTGGCCAGCAAAAGTGTCTTTATCAGGCTAATTTCAAATATGATAAGAGCAAATGCTTATATGGTCTTAAACAGAGGCTGCTTTAGTCACAGAATGGGATGCCCCGGGCAGGAATCGAGCTGGCAGGGTCCAGTAGTGCTTTGGCCAGCAAAAGTGTCTTTATCAGGCTAATTTCAAATATGATAAGAGCAAATGCTTATATGGTCTTAAACAGAGGCTGCTGTAGTCACAGAATGGGATGCCCCGGGCAGGAATCGAGCTGGCAGGGTCCAGTAGTGCTTTGGCCAGCAAAAGTGTCTTTATCAGGCCTAATTTCAAATATGATAAGAGCAAATGCTTATATGGTCTTAAACAGAGGCTGCTTTAGTCACAGAATGGGATGCCCCGGGCAGGAATCGAGCTGGCAGGGTCCAGTAGTGCTTTGGCCAGCAAAAGTGTCTTTATCAGGCTAATTTCAAATATGATAAGAGCAAATGCTTATATGGTCTTAAACAGAGGCTGCTGTAGTCACAGAATGGGATGCCCCGGGCAGGAATCGAGCTGGCAGGGTCCAGTAGGGCTTTGGCCAGCAAAAGTGTCTTTATCAGGCCTAATTTCAAATATGATAAGAGCAAATGCTTATATGGTCTTAAACAGAGGCTGCTTTAGTCACAGAATGGGATGCCCTGGGCAGGAATGGACCTGGCAGGGTCCAGTAGGGCTTTGGCCAGCAAAAGTGTCTTTATCAGGCTAATTTCAAATATGATAAGAGCAAATGCTTATATGGTCTTAAACAGAGGCTGCTTTAGTCACAGAATGGGATGCCCCGGGCAGGAATCGAGCTGGCAGGGTCCAGTAGTGCTTTGGCCAGCAAAAGTGTCTTTATCAGGCTAATTTCAAATATGATAAGAGCAAATGCTTATATGGTCTTAAACAGAGGCTGCTGTAGTCACAGAATGGGATGCCCCGGGCAGGAATCGAGCTGGCAGGGTCCAGTAGTGCTTTGGCCAGCAAAAGTGTCTTTATCAGGCCTAATTTCAAATATGATAAGAGCAAATGCTTATATGGTCTTAAACAGAGGCTGCTTTAGTCACAGAATGGGATGCCTCACAGCAGACTTAAGATCAGTTCAGTATATATGCACAGTTAGTTACTATAAGCAGCCTGAAAACGCTAACAAAGGCTGGATGAAAAAAAAAAAATCTCCCTGTCAGCCAGCTCCGTTTTTCCTACCTTTCCCTGGCTTTCTGTCTGTCTCCTGTCTGTCTCCTGCCTGTCTCCTGCCTGTCTCCAGCCTGTCCCTGTCTGTCCCTGTCTCCAGCCTGTCTAACTGCCTCAGCTACACAGCGTTCTGTCTGTCTGTCACGAATGCAATAGAGAAATGAGGAAAAGCAAGATGGCCGCCGTTAAATACCGCTGTGTGACGTCACCGGGCTTGCTGGCTGCTGATAGGCTGCATGTGACTGCCCCAGCTTGCACTGGCGCGGGATACATGTCCAGACATGTCCCGTCCGCCATCTTAGAATGCCTGTAATGTAAATGAATGGATGTTAAAGGAAAACTTCGAGTGATCGAATCGCGGGGAAATTCGGATTCGATCCGAATCGAATTTTTCCTGAAATTCGGATCGAATCCGGGTTCGTCCGGATCGATTCGCTCATCCCTACCCGTCATTACCGGTCGCTCACCTGTCGCTATTCCTTCATAAATAAGGGCCTTAGTTGATTGTGACTCTAGACATTATTAACTCTGAATTCACTGAATTGTTAAAAATACAATAAAAATGATTTGAGTCAAATAGATTTCATTAATTTGAACTGTGACGCCCATAGAAAAAATATTATTAAAAAATATTTAAAAAAATATTGTAAAAAAATTGTAAAAGATTTTAAGAGAATATTAGAAAAAAATATTTAATACAGTTATTTTCCAAAAAATTTTAAAGAAGTTGGACAGAAAGTAGTATATGTAAATCAGGTCAGACACTTGTCAAGAAAGCATTTGATATCAGCAGTCTATCTCTACATCTAAGCCATTTGTAGCCAATGTAGAGATAGACCTCAACTGCTTTCTTGACAACAAATAAACAGCTAATCTATCACTTCAAGGTTTCAGCAGCATTTCGGTCCATAGCCTCCATTCCCAGGCCAACTGTGTGCTGCCATCCTTATGGTTTAGTATTCGTTGCCATCCTTATGGTTTAGTATTCGTTTCAATTCATTCTTGATCACTCTTTTCATTGTGGCATTGGTTTTTCTATGTTTGAGTCCATAATTCACTATTTCATCATTTTAGGTTGATTTATATAGAGAGATGAATGGTTACTTGTATATGTAAATATGGCATTGTTTGCACATAATTACTAAAACCTTTTTTGCACATTGTATATATTGGCACTATATTTTATATTTGATTATTCATACAAATATGTAGTCTTTTGTACTAGTGGTATGAGATATAATAGGTTGTTACAGAAACAGGTTGGTTTATGGCTTTTAGGTAGATATATTTTTTTGTGCTGGCACAAACTTATTAGGTACTCATTTTTCTTTATTGTGATTATTCTGAGGCAGCTTTTCCTGGGATGCAGTTATTTGCACATGCAGAATTTGCACATGATAATATATTAATTATGAGGCATTTAAATAATTGGACGTATGCAGCTGTGCTTTTAATTTGTGTCTGTCAGTGTTATGTTTTGTTTTTATGGTCTACTCATTTGATATTCATATAATAAAATGATACTTTGACTTTTCATATTGTTTGGTGCTCCTACTTGGAGGGGGTTGCGGAAAGGGGTAGAGTTATATTCCTCATTAAGTTTTAATTACTACCTTTTATAGTATACCAATGTCCCATTATTTATGTACTAATATTTTATTAATATGTTCACACATCGATTATTATTATTATTATTAGATTTTTAATATTTTTTGCTGTTTATTTGTGCTATTAACTAGAGATGAGCGAACCGGTTCGGACGAACCGGAATTCGCTCCGAATTTCAGGAAATATTCGATTCGGCACGAACCCGAATATTTTGTGGTTCGTGCCGATCGAATTTTTCCTGAAATTAAAAAAAAAAAATGCCGGCATGGTGTGGTGGGAGCGGGCCGGCCGGTTAAGCCGGCCGGCCCGCTCCCACCATGCCGGCATTTAAAAAACAAAACAAAACAAAAAAAAAAGCATTTTTGCCGGCATGGTGGGAGCGGGCCGGCATTTAAAAAACAAAACAAAAAAAAAGCATTTTTGCCGGCATGGTGGGAGCGGGCCGGCCGGCTCCGCTGTCAGCGGAACCAGCCGGCCCGCTCCCACCATGCCGGCATTTAAAAAACAAAAAAAAAAAAAAAAAAGCATTTTTGCCGGCATGGTGGGAGCGGGCCGGCCGGCTCCGCTGTCAGCGGAACCGGCCGGCCCGCTCCCACCATGCCGGCATTTCAAAAAACAGCAAACACTTACCTGCAGGTCCGGAGCGTGGAGGCCGGCGCCGCTCTCAGCTGTCATCTGAGGGCGCGTCATCAGAGCGCCCTCTGATGACGCGCCCTCAGATGACAGCTGAGAGCGGCGCCGGCCTCCACGCTCCGGACCTGCAGGTAAGTGTTTGCTTTTTTTTGAAATGCCGGCATGGTGGGAGCGGGCCGGCCGGTTCCGCTGACAGCGGAGCCGGCCGGCCCGCTTTTTTTTTTTTTGTTTTTTAAATGCCGGCATGGTGGGAGCGGGCCGGCCGGCTTTACCGGCCCGCCGGCCGGCTCCCACCATGCCGGCATTTATGATGGGGAACTTCGTAAAAGTTCGATTCGGCCGAACCCGAATTTCTTTGTGAAATTCGGCGAATCGGCCAAATCGAACTTTTCAAAAGTTCGCTCATCTCTACTATTAACGAAACAGAGTGCAAAAAAAAAATGTTTAAATGTTACATTTTCTGCTTTTTTATTTATAAATAATCTGACTAATTATATTTATTATTTCATGCTTCATGAATTTTGTTCATAATGAATAAGTCAATGAGGAAGTGACAGCTGAACAATCTAAAGTTGCAGACACGCAGGCTGTGACTACACAGAAGCCGACAACAAGGTCTTGTGAGCATACAACAACAAACTACATTTCCCAGCGTGCAGGGGGAAAGAATTACATCACCCACCTCCTTATAAGCAGCACGCATGTCTGTAAACAGACACCCGGAAGACGGCAAAGGAGCCGAAACACGCGTCGGACACACACCTGAAGCACAGACACCAGCAAGGAGCATATATATCAGAGACGGTTGAAACGCCGACATAAGAATTGGCTTAAACTTTGCTACTGTGCGCACTACTTACTTCCAATTACAAAACTGACTAATTTTCCTTGGACTTTTTACAACAACAGCTACATTTTGCCTTGCTACTTAATGAAACGCAAGCATGGGACATATTAAGCAATGCTGAATGCTGGAAGCGCACCATTGACATCGCTGATTAAGGACTATCTCAATTGCTTCTACAGCTTCGTTTAAGCAACAATTGCTTTGTGATTTTAACCATCTTGTGGATTCTAAGCATGAGTGTATATACCAATAAAAATATTTATTTTATAAGCAAAGATTATAAGCACATTTATTGATCATCTGGAACTTTCAAGAGGAACTAAAAGTGCAACCATTTTTCAGCAAAGTTGCCATTACTCTTTCATCTGGAACACTTGGAGGCCCCGGGCCACAGCGGTGAGTCTCTTACATTCATTCTATTTTTAATGATAAGGCTCTACATCTGTTTTCTTACAGCTGGCCACTGAAACAAACTTCTAAAAAACACCAAGGTAACCAGCTGATAATAATTGAATAGTTTATTAGAGGTGGTATACACTTCCAGGTATAAATTGATTATATTTATATCTGTGTACACACGTCTCTAACACTTGATATCAAGCGCGCCTAAACTGAATTAATTGTTACAGATGGGCTTTTGTCCCAATAGAAACCACCCTCTTCTTTGCTATCACTCTTAAGGCGTAACCCCTTAATTTATTAGGCTGCAGCTTTAGCTTACATTTCCAGCGCACCCTTCATCACATTTTACCATGTCTAAGTATGTCCATTCTCTGCTCCTGGACAAGTCAATGTGCTACCTCTCCAACAGGTGGCAGCAGGAGCACGCTTTCTCCTGAGTGATATACAAGTTTTTACATCCCATAAGCCACCTGACAGATATTGTCATGGAAGGGATGTTCATCACCAGCAACACCACCACCACCTGAACAGCCAGGTGCACTCCTACCTTGACTGTGCTCTTTCTCCAGGAGATACACTGAGCTCAGAACCCTTGAACTTCTGGGTGAGCAGATTGGACCATTTGCCAGAGATAGTACATTTTGCCATAGGGGTCCTGTCTTTTCCACCCTCAAGCGCAGCATCGGAAAGGATGTCCTCACCCCTAAGCGGACAAGGTTTTCCACTTAAAGCATTGAAAAACTAACTTGTAAAGATGAATCAAGCATGGACAGGTGATCACTTTAAAACCCCTGATGCTACCTAATCCCACTGATTAGCATGCCAAATGTTACAAGGCTTGCAAAAAGCCATTGCTTTTTCTTCAGCTAAAATTTAAGGCTGCCAATCTCACTGCTATCCCCATTATCCCCATTACAAACTGGACAATTTTTTGAGGGTTTGCACACTATTGGCAGGCCAACACAACTGCAGTTTAAGCCTGTGATGCCCAAAATGGGCACATTTTTCAATGCTTGTGAAAAGCCATTGCTTCTTCTTCAGCTAAAATGTACGGGTGCCAATTCTGCTGCTACCCCCCGTTACAAATGGGATCATTTTTTGAGGGCTTGCTCGCTGCTGACAGGCCTACACAACTGCAGGTCTACCCCCTGTGATGCTCAAAATGGGTAAAATTTGTAATTTGGAAAAAGCCATACAGCTATTCATCTCCGCAGTCACACTTACACTGACACTCTTAGAATGGTCTTATGGGGGTTGTAGAACATATTCTACCAAAATGACTCATCAGTGTAGGCATATTGGTGGAAAATATTAGAAGAACTTATACCTGACCACCTAGTTTTGGAAAAAGTTAAAATTTACCATAATCCAAAGAAATGCACTGATAAGTTCAGTGATGAATACTCCAAGCAAATTTGTATTACTTTGTAGTTATGGGTACTGGCCATGGAATCTTCCCCTGGGGCATCCCACTGTGTAAAAACGCTCTGGGGCACTGCAAAACTCACTGTCTTCCTGGCTCCCTCACCGATTTAAGCACTGGTGGCCGTATCCCAAGCATCTTTGGGCTGCGCACACTCTCCTGTCCCAGTCAGCGGGACTGCTCCCGATTGCCACCAACAGATCCGTTTGTCAAACATTACATATGCATGGCAAATGGTTCTGATTGAACAAGAGCCCACGTGTACAGCGTAGGACCAGATGAGTTTTACTGAATATGGGTGGTTTCACGCAACGGGGCATCCCAAATGGGGACCCCAGGGCAGGGAACAAAACCCGGGACAGTCAAAATCCCATGATTTGTTCCAAGTCTGAGAGGCAGTGAGACGGTCTGGGCGTTTTCCCTCCTCTACACAATAGGGAGATTATTTAATTTGGAGAGACAATCAGAGCTTTTCTCAATTCAACACAATATGTTATACAAGTATAATAAAAAATGTTTTTCTCCTATTTTCAAATCAAATTTCTCTTCACATGCAATGGGGCAATTCTATAGAAAAGATGCAAATTATTTATATGGGGATATTTTATTTTACAGTTTACAGAATAACAGCATCCTATTGGAAATATAAATACATTTGGAGAGGCTCATTTGCAATGTGTTTTGTTTTCCCATAGGTACTTTTTAAATAAGAAATGTGTTAATAGGGTTCATTTCGCTACCTCCCATTTAAGAGTCAGGAATTAATGGGGCTTTAGCTCTTTTAAATAGCTTAAAAATGTGTTTATGCTTGAGCCATTGAAGATTAACCAAATGGCCGGCATCAGGAGAGAATCACAGAGATCCGGGGACTGGTTTAATGCCCAAATCAAGTAAAGGGGGAAGGAGTTGCTCCATTACTATTATTCATACAGGATCTTTCAGGGCCACCCAGTTTAACCCTCTCAACACTGTATAATACATGCAATTGCAACTGTAGGCTCCTAGTTTCTGTACAAGGTTCATATGCCTGTTTGCTGAATATTACCGTATACAGTGATGATAGGGTTAAACTGGGGAGTAAATTGGTTCCCAGGCCCTGAAATACCCTGTATAAATAATAGTAAGGGAGCAACGCCCTCCCCTTTTCTCAGTTTGAATTACCATGAGCACACACAGGGAGGGATTCAGTCAATATAGATCTCTCCCTGTGGAGTGTTCCAAAGGGAGGCTGGCAGCTTCCCAGGTGAGTAGCTCTGAATATTTGATTGCATTGCATGTCCCAACTTTGAGCACTCAAAAATAGGAGTAGAGGCCCCACCAATAGGGGCGCCTTGATGTGGTGTGGGGTTTGATACATGCAATTGCAACTGTATTCAAACCAAGGCCCCTAGTTTCATTACAGGATTCATATGCCTGCTTGCTGAATATTACATAGTGATCATAGGGTTAAACTGGGTGGTAAATTGGTTCCCAGACCCTGAAAGATCCTTTATAAATAATAGTAATGCAGCAACTCCCTCCCCTTTACTCAGTTTGAATTGTCATGAGCACAAGCAGGGAGGGATTCAGTCAATATAGATCTTTCCCTGTGGAGTGTTCCAAAGGGAGGCTGGCAGCTTCCCAGGTGAGTAGCTCTGAAATATTTGATTGCATTGCATGTTCCAACTTTGAGCACTCAAAAATAGGAGTAGGGGCCCCACCAATAGGGGCGCCTTGATGTGGTGTGGGGTTTAATACATGCAATTGCAATTGTATTCAAACTAAGGCCCCTCGTTTCTGTACAGTATTCATATGCCTGTTTGCTGAATATTATACAGTGATGATTACTGGGTTCAACTGGGTGGTAAATTGGTTCTCAGGCCCTGAAAGATCCTGTATAAATAATAGTAATTGAGCAACTCCCTCCCCTTTACTTAATGCCCAAATCAGGTTTAGCACAGGGGGAGGGAGAGATGGCGCCCTCACCTTTGGACATCCTTTTTAATGACAGGTTTGAATATATTATTTATATTTGCTTTCATTGTATTTTTGAATTATATATAATTTTCTGTAAATGTAATTTGCCTTACTTACAGCACCTTTTTGCATTTTAGAAGGTTTTATCAATGGACATATTTTTATTCTGGTTGATTACTAGTAAAACAATAAAACACTTTGTTCGATTAAATTTAGAAGCAATAACACTGAGGCTATAAGGTATGTTCATACCTGTCCAGATGCTTTTCCGTTTCTGCATTTTACAGATATGCAGAAAAGGTAATGTAATGTATTCTCTATGGATCCTTTCACACCTCTCCATTTTAATACAGTGCAATTGGAACATAACCCTGCTTGATGCGTTCCAACAGAACTTCCAGTGCAGAGGTATTCTGTGTCTATTCTATAGAACTGCAACTGCAAAAAAAACGCAGATCACAATTAATATCCAAACGCACCTGATCTGCAACACACATAGTCAAACACATATTTGCTGATTTGTTAGTAATATCACATCAATAAAAAGCACAAATTAATCAAACATACTATTGATCATTATTTTAGTTTTTATTTTATTAGAATGTCAATCTTGGTTGGTGTATACTTTTAACAGGGTTAGTAAATGCATACATAATTATTTGCAATATTCTAAATGTTTTTATGCCAAAGTATTTGAAAACTTGTATTTCTCATCTTAACCCTTTAAGTGCCAGCCTTCCTAGCATTTTTGGCACCCTTTGTTGCCAGACCACGTTTCACTATTTGGCGCTACATATGTTCAACCTTGATTTTTGAAGGGATTTCCCAGGAGTCTGAGCTTCAACATGCAATGTCTTGTTTGACTTTTTTTTTAGTGTATTCTCAATACTTCTGGGTGAAATATGTGCAAAAAAATCAAAAAAATCTATTTTTTGCAATTTGTAGTGTTTTTGTAATAAAAAATGTAAGCTTGTCAATAAAATCTTATTGCGTGTGAAACCCCAAGTTCTCCCGGTCACAGCAGTACTACATATGTATTGGTAGACACCCTTTCCTGCCCAGAAGACTCCCTCAAACTGAAACAGCGCTTTAGGAGATTTTCAGATAAAATACAACTATTCTACGTGCTAAGCGCACCTTGCAGTTTTTCCAGAAAAACAACCCTTTACATTTGAAATACCCCCCACAAATTATATATTCTCTGGAAGTACACACCTCAAGCTTTCTAGGCGTACCAGGCTTGTTGACATGGGCGCAGTTTTCTGGAAGTAATCCCTCTATCAGTTCTTTGGCTGCACAGAGTTTCCCTAAAAAAGAATTAAAAAAGATGAATCAAAGCCACATTTTCCTAAAAAAAACTATATGCAAACAAGAAACAACAAGTAAAATCTGAAAAAGCAACATTCCCTGAACAGAATGGTACCCAACATGCATAGGTAGTGTCAAGGGAAGAGTTGCCAAACACCCCAAAGTAAAGCATGCGCATAATGGTAATATTCTCAGTGTGCCACACACCCCGCTTCACCTTTAAATTCTTCATGATTGGGTTACTCACCGCCAGGTGACGCTGTTGCAGAGAGGAAGTCTTGTAACGAGCCCCCTTCCGGCCTATATATACCTGGTACCTCCCACTTATCACCAGTGTTTTTCTCTCTGCATGACGACAAGACAGAAGAATGAAGTCTCCTGCTTGCAGGTAGCCGGGGTCTCACCCCGGCACCCCCTTTTTGGTCTATTTCTGCCCAGCTTTGATTGTTTGTTACCTTTGTGGTTAAATGGAAGCCTCCCAGCCTAGGCTGCTCACTGGGCAATTGGTAGATGGCACTATAGGTGCCTAGGAGCTTATCTCCTCCGCTCGACCCCCTGTTTTGGGGGCAATGCGGCTATCCGGCATGGTGATCCGGATTTGGGATGCCCCTGTCCCGAGGTTCCCCTTGGCCCCTTGCTCTCCCGTTACGGTCCCTTCTCCCTTCACTATGGGGGGGGGGGGGTGGAGGGATGTGTGTATGCATGTGTGTTTTTACTGGTATGTTTTTACTTACTTTACCTTGTTATGTTCAGGTCTGCACCGCAAGCAAGGGTGCACATGGCCTGACTGATTATTTCTTTTTACATGGCACACTGATTGTTCTCTGTTTTCCTTACTGGCAGTTCCGCCATTGGGCGAGCTGCTGCTGGCCTGATTGGCCAGAGTTTGGTTCAGCTTTAGGGCGGCTAGGGCGGGCCGCGCTGTGGCAGGCATGCCTGATGCTGCTGGCGTCCTTTCCCCTCCCCCCCTCCCTTTTTCCTCTTTTAAATTGGTTTGGCACCGCCGTTCGGCGGGCCACGCTGTCAGCGCTGTTTTGCGCATGGCTGCTTCCTTTCCCCCCCCCTCCTCCATCTACTGAGGGCGTCGGGCGCCCTCTTGTTTTGCGGCACCGCCGCCTGGCGGGCCGCACTGTTTGAATCTGGAGGGGGGCGGGGCTCGGATGACGTCAGAGGGGGGGCCTGTGAGAGGGGGGCGTGGCTGGAGCGGCGGCGTCATACAACAGCCCCAGCCGCACTTCCTTCCTTCCTTCCTCTTATTAGAGTTCAGGTGCGGGGCACTCAGCCGCACAAGTTTTTTATCGCTGCTGCCGCTGCTACTGCTGCTACTGCTGCTACTGCTGCTTTCGGGTGCCTTGGTGATTCAGCTTGGGCAGGTAAGCGGCCTCACCTCGTGTGGGGCTGTCTATTGCTTTTATTATGATTGATTTATGGGAAAAAAAAAAAAAAGGAAAAACAAAGGACAAGAGTTTGGCCTCTTTTAAGCACTCTGGTGCGTTTTTTATTATGTGTTATATTGTTGCATGAATGTTATACTACATGCTGCCATTTGTTTTCTGGGGATCTTACTGTTGTTTTTTTTCCCCACAGATCCTGGGATTCCCTCAATGCAGTGGCTTCCCGGTTCTATTATACCTGGCTAGTCCTATTACTCTAAATTGGGACACATTTATATATATATTGGAAAAAAAAAAAAAAAAAATTTAAAAAAGGGGATCATTATTATTATAAATTAAATCCTCCCTCCCGTGACATTAATATAAAGGGGCATCCCGGGTGGCTTATGCCTAAAACCCATGGTTGTGCGAATACCATAAATCACCATATGGAGGCTTCCGATAATACCGGAAATGGTTCTTCTGGGCCATCTAGGTTGTGTGGGGGCTGCGGGACTCCGCTCCCAGGCGATGATGTTATATTGTGCATTCCTTGTGCAAAGCAGAATATTGCGCGTCAGTCCATCGCTCCGGCTGCTGGCTCCTCGCAACTTCCATCATCTCCTACCCCTCCCTCCCTGTTTCGGACCCCGTGTGACATTGTCAAAGGTGGGGATTCGCAATCCGAGGTGTCTGCACGATTGTCCAACCTCGAGAAGATAGTTTCCATTAATGCAGGGTTGAAGGCCACTGCGAAACGGAAACACCTTTTTCCTGTGCCTCCGGCTTCACAGGATGAGGTATGTGAGCCTGTGGATTGGTCCGATTACTCCCTGGACGAGGAGGGGGAATTCCTGGTGGAATCAGATGAGCCTGCAGATCAGCTTGAGGTTGATGCTATTGGCGATCTGGCTGCGGGGGTTTCCCTTGACACCCCCTCCATTCTGGCTCAAATGTTTGAAATTTTGAATTTAGATCCGCCTGAGGCTGTCACCCTGCCAAAGGGTGAGTTGTTTAATGTGCCTCAGCTGCGTTTGGTATTTCCCAGACAACAACACTTTGAGAGGGTTGTGCTTAAGGAATGGGAACATCCCACGCGGTTAACTGGAATTCCTTCCAGTTGGGATAAACGTTATCCTTTTCCGCCAGAATTGGTGGAGCTTTGGTCGGTTCCCCCTGACGTCGATACCCCTGTGCTGGGGCTCTCTAGCACGGCTATGGTGCAGTCTTCTGAGACCACTGCCCTTAAGGATGGTGAGGATCGTCGGATTGACCAGTATGCTCGCCATGGTTTTATTAGTGCCGGATCAACGATGCGGCCGGTGTGTGCCTCGGCGCTTCTTCTATTGGCGGTCAGGTCTGTTATTCAGCATCTATGCGTGGATCTTGATCCCGCTTGTAATGAGTTTACTGCTCTTAAGCAGTGTGAGTCTTTTATTTCCTATGTTCTGACTGCTCAGGACGATGCGCTGGCTATGAGTAGCAGGACAGCGGCAATGCTGGTGGCTATTCGTCGGTCAGTATGGCTGCGCCAGTGGTCGGCGGACTCAGTTTCTAAAAGGGTGCTCACAGCACTTCCCTTTTTGGGCTTGCGACTGTTTGGTGATAAAATTGATTCAGTTGCAAAAGGTGGTAAAATGCCTCAACGCAAGAGGCCTCGTTGTCCCTTTCGGGGGGCAAGTACTGTTAGGCCTTCCTTTCGGGGATTCAGAGCGAGTAGGGGGGCTTCCTTTCCCGCTACCAGAGGTGCAAGTTGGACCCGGGGGAGGGGCCGTGGCCGTCCCACTCAGTCCTGGGGCACCAAGCCCAAGCCTGCTGGTAAGCCCACTCAGCAATGAGGGGCTGCCCTCACCCGTGCGGGTGGGGAGATGATTGCGACACTTCTCCCAGGTTTGGGACCAGGAGGTTCCGGACAGATGGATCCGGGAGGTGGTGTCGTCCGGTTACAAACTGGAATTCGGGTCTCGCCCTCCTTCACGGTTCTTTCAGTCTCGGGTGCCCATCAATCCTTTGGCCGCACAGGGGCTCCTGGCGTCGGTAAAGAATCTGTTAGAAATGGCGGTCATCCGGCCGGTACCACGCTTAGAGATGGGCCTCGGGTTTCTACTCCAATCTTTTCGCAGTCCCCAAAAAGGACGGGTCGGTTCGTCCCGTCCTGGACCTGAAATTACTCAACAAGTTTATCCGTATTCGGACGTTTCACATGGAAACTTTGCGTATGGCCGTCGGTTCCCTTCGGCAGGGGGACTTCATGACGTCCATAGACATCAAGGATGCTTATCTTCATGTTCCCATCTGCCAGGCTCATCAACGTTTTCTTCGATTCGTGATGAAAGATCAGCATTTTCAATTCGTGGCACTTCCGTTTGGCCTTACCTCGGCTCCAAGAGTGTTCACCAAGGTGCTGGCAGGGGTGATGGCCATTTTCAGATCTCGGGGCATTCGTGTCGTACCTTATTTGGACGACCTTCTCATCATGGCTCCGTCACTCGATCAATCGGAGACAGACACCAGGTTGGTGGTCTCCACGCTGGAAAGCTTTGGTTGGGTGATCAACTTCCCCAAGTCCTCCCTCGCTCCGGCCAGGGTGGTGTCCTTTCTGGGGATGCAGTTGGACTCTCATCAACACAGAGTGTTTCTCCCCCAGTCCAAAATTCATCTGATTCAGGAGTTGGCTCGGGTCCTACTTTCCAATCCTCGGCCGTCTATCCGTCTGGAGATGAGGCTGGTAGGGTTGATGGTTGCCTCCTTCGAGGCAGTTCCTTTTGCTCAATTTCACACGAGGACGCTTCAGCTTTATCTGTTGGCGTCCTGGAACCGGCAGCCTTGGTTGCTGGATCAGCCCTTCCAGTTGTCCTCCCGGGTCCGGCAGTCCCTCCAGTGGTGGTTGGTCTCGGCCAATCTCGTGAAGGGCAGGTCTTTCCTGACCCCTCTTTGGGAAATTGTCACCACGGACGCCAGTCTTTCGGGATGGGGCGGATTCTGGAAGGAGCTTCAGTTCCAGGGGCGGTGGGGACCTCAAGAGGCCCACTTACCCATCAATGTGCTGGAACTAAGAGCCATCCGTCGGGTTCTTGTTCTCCTGACTCAACACGTTCTGGGCCTTCCGGTCCAAGTGCGTTCAGACAATCGAACAGCGGTTGCTTACATCAATCATCAGGGAGGGACTCGCAGTCTGGGTGCTCTCAGAGAGGCGTCCCTGATCCTGTCCTGGGCGGAGACCCATGTTCCTTGTCTCTCGGCGGTGTACATTCCAGGAGTGGAGAACCAGGAAGCGGACCAGTTGAGCAGGGGCTCTCCCCATCTGGGAGAATGGGCTCTCCATCCTCAGGTTTTTCGCTCACTGTGTCTCCGATGGGGGACACCGGAGGTGGACCTGTTTGCCTCTCGTCACAATCACAGGCTCCCGAACTTCGTGTCGCTCTCCCAGGATCCTCTGGCTCTGGCAGTGGACGCCATGTCCCTGAGCTGGGGGGATCTGGGGTTTCTGTACCTGTTTCCTCCGATACCCATGCTGGGCAGGGTGGTTCGGAAGTTGGCTCTGGAAAGGGTGTCCGCCATTCTCGTGGCCCCAAAGTGGCCAAGGCGAGTGTGGTTCGCAGACATCTTTCGGCTGGCAGTGGACCAGTTCATTCTGCCTCTTCGGCCGATCTGCTCACTCAGGGTCGGTTGTGTTACCCCAATTTACCAGCGCTGGGTTTGACGGCCTGGCTGCTGAAACCTCCATCTTGAAGGAGGAGGGTCTTTCTGACTCAGTCGTCAAGACTCTGATAAGTGCCCGGAAGAGGTCTTCTTCTATCATCTACTATAGGACTTGGAAAGCCTATATCGCTTGGTGTGAGATTAGATCTTTTCCTTGTAGGGTCTTTTCGGTCTCCAGGATTCTGGAGTTTTTACAATCTGGCCTAGACTCTGGTCTTCAGCTAAGTACTTTGAAAGGGCAAGTTTCTGCCTTATCTATCTTTTTTCAGAAGCGTTTTGCGCTTCATCCTTTAGTTAAAACTTTTTTCCAGGGGGTTACGCATGTGCGGCCCCCAGGAAACCATTACTCCCTGTTTGGGATTTGAATTTGGTTCTTTCTGCTCTTCAGGCTCCTCCTTTTGAGCCTTTGCAAGATATTGCTTTGTCTACCCTGACTCAGAAGATTGTCTTCTTGGTAGCTATCACTTCGGTCCGGCGTGTCTCGGAGTTGGCGGCCTTGTCTATCCAGGCGCCTTACTTTGAGAGGCATCAGGATAAAGTGGTCTTTCGGTTCAAACCAGACTTTCTTCCTAAGGTTGTTTCTGCTTTTCATTTGAATCAGGATATTGTTCTTCCCTCCTTGTGTCCTAATCCTAAGAATGACAAAGAGAGGGTTTTGCATTGTTTGGATGTAGTACGCTGTGTTAAGTACTACTTGATTATCACGTCTCCTTTTCGTAAGATGGATGCCTTTTTTGTTGTGCCCTGTGGGCCTAAGAAGGGTTTGGCACCGGCCAAATCTTCCATTAGCAAATGGATACGTCAGGCCGTTATTGCGGCCTATTCTGCTAAGGGGAAAGTTCCCCCTTTTCGTATCACTGCTCATTCTACTCGCGCCGTTGGGGCGTCTTGGGCTTTTCAGCACCAAGCTTCTGTTGAACAAGTTTGCAAGGCCGCCACTTGGTCTTCTGTTCATACTTTTTCTAAGTTTTACAAAGTTGATGTGCGAGCCTCAGCGGATGCTGTTTTTGGCCGCAAAGTTCTGCAGACTGCAGTCATTTAAGTTATGCTTCACCTTGCCTTTGGATACCCATCCCTTGTGGACACTGCTTTTGGATGTCCCAATCGTGAAGAATTTAAAGGTGAAGCGGGGTGTGTGGCACACTGAGAATAATACCATTTTGTGAGTACTCACCTGAAAAATGGATATTGTCAGTGTGCCACACACCCCGCTTCACTCCCGCCCTTTTCGGTATCCCGAATCCTTCATATGGTGAAGCTTTTATTTATTTTGAGGTTACCGGTAGATTACTGGTACCTTGTCTTTCTGCTTTTTAAATCACTGGTGATAAGTGGGAGGTACCAGGTATATATAGGCCGGAAGGGGGCTCGTTACAAGACTTCCTCTCTGCAACAGCGTCACCTGGCGGTGAGTAACCCAATCGTGAAGAATTTAAAGGTGAAGCGGGGTGTGTGGCACACTGACAATATCCATTTTTCAGGTGAGTACTCACAAAATGGTATTTTTACTTGAAATTTTCAGCTCTGCTGACAAAGTGCGCACCTTTCAACCAAAACAACCCTTTACATTTGGAATATCCCCCATAACCATATATTATCTGAAAGTATACATGTTAAGCTTTCTAAGCGTACTGAGCTTGTTGTAGTGGGCTCATCTTTCTGGAAGTAATCCCTTGAAGAATTCTTAGGTTGCACAGGGTTTCCCTAAAAAAAATTATAAAAAAGCAGTATAACAAACATGTTTTCCTAAAATATCAATATGCAAACAAGAATAAACAAGCTAAATCTGAAAGATCAAGGTCCCCCAAGCAGAACAATTCCCAACATGCATAGGTACTATTAACCCTTTTAATTGCCAGCCTACTTGAAGTTTTGTCACCCTCTGTTGACAGGTCATTTTTCCCCATTTTGGGACAGCAAAAAATGTGGTCATCTGTTTCAGATGGCTAAGCAGGCGGAGGGCAGAGAAACGGCCCTGAAACAGCAGGATGTCACCACCTAAAACATCCGGTGTAGGTCCGGGTCCCAGTGTATTAAAATAGGCTTGGGGGGATGTCCAGAATGCTGGAGCCCCCCGCACATCACCCCCCAAAAAACCTGCAACTCTTACCTGTTCCTGAATCCTCGGCCAGAAATGGAGCCTCGCTATTGGCTGATGGCGTGCACATCAGCGGGTTTAACATGGGGCGTTGTGACTTGCAGTACCATTTTGTACTAAAAGTAGTGCCAAAATAAATAAAATAAATGCTGGGGCTAAAAAACATCCAGTATGCCTGCAAAAGGACGCTAAACAGAGCACTTTTTAAAATATGGCCCATAGTGTCTTCTTTCATTACAAAAATACATTAGTCAGCCAAACACAATGTCCAAATCTAAGACAAATTTAGCAAATATTTGATTCTGATCAAACTTGACAACACTCACAACATTGTCTGTTTGAATTTATGTTGAAAAAGCTTAAATACAACAATTACATCCTGGCTGTGACTGTCTGTTTGTTATGGTGTTGATACATTTATTTTAAAAGAAAACCAGGAAGTCTAAGGCAGGCCATTTGACTGTATGCTTAGGGCCTTATTCATGAAGGGATAGCGCCAGGTAGTGCCTTGTAAGCGGCAGGTAGCGTCAGGTATCGTCAGGAGAACGCCGGCTACGGCACACAATTACTCATTTATGAAGCGGATTCTGGTGAGCGAATGAGACAATGCCATGTAGTGTACGAATCATCATTATCCCAGCCTCAGTGTACAGCGCCGGCGTTCAGCCTTACAGAGCGCCACGTCTTACCTCTCGCTACTTGGCGCTCTCCCATACATTTCAATGGACGGTCCTTAAATCCCTTTCCTGACCCCATTATTTTTTTTTCGCTTACAAATATTTCTGACATTTATCCTGGCCCACAAAATGTAATTTTTTTTGACTGTGAACTTCAATTCGCAGACATAAACAATGTGGGAGGAGTATTATTAAGAGTTACAGAAAGTTCAAATTGTTACCACACATTTGGGTTGATTCAGAGAGACATAAAAAGACTTTCGTTTCGTGTCGATCTGTATTTTTTTTTTAAATTTTCCTGCTTTCGTATGAGTGTACGAGTGATTCTAAGCATGCATTGCAAGCCTTCAGTAAAGTCTTCGTCCGTTCATATGCCAACGAGAATGTCATTTTTCAGCTTTCGTTTTCCATTTATGTTACTCATGAAACAACGAAGGCTTTCGTATTTGGCCTTTTTCCATCGTCGCCTCGAACGAATCATTTACGTTTCCCGTTAGATTCAGATTTCCTTTTTCTATAAATAATCGTCCAGACGAAAATCGTTACGACCTTACGCCTGTGCACAACAAAATTAACTCATTGATGTGCTCGTCTACATATTTTGTTCACTCACTTCTGCTACAATGCTTACCTAAATCACTTCACGGTCTGTATATTCTTGCATTTACCGCACCTAATGCTTACCTTAATCACATTGCGGTTTCATTCTTCTTCCATTTCCCGCACCTAATGCTTACCTTAATCACATCACGGTTTCATTCTTCTTCCATTTGCACACCTAATGCTTACCTTAATCACATCGCGGTTTCATTCTTCTTCCATTTGCGCACCTAATGCTTACCTAAATCACATCGCGGTTTCATTCTTCCATTTGCGCACCTAATGCTTACCTAAATCACATTGCGGTTTCAGTCTTCTTCCATTTCCCGCACCAAATGCTTACCTTAATCACATCGCGGTTTCATTCTTCTTCCATTTGCGCACCTAATGCTTACCTAAATCACATCGCGGTCTGGCAATTCTTCATATTGAAATATATATATAAATATAATTTTTCCTTCCTATTGTTGTAACCAACCCTTAATGAATGTATTTTTAAAGAAAATGACACAGAAACAAGTTTTTTTTGTTTTTTTGGCATTTTTTTTTTACCTTTTTTTTGTAAAAATTGTTTTAAATTTGGCCAAGTACAAACTTTTGGGTTTTTTTTTTTTTTTAAATGTAAAATTTACTAAATATTAAAATATTTATAAAAACATTAAAAAATCTAAAACTATATACAAAACATTGTCAGGCCCCAGATAATTATCATAATCTTCATCTGTTGTCCCCAACGAATCACGCAGCTCCTGCATTTCGCCCACCAACCGAAACACCGTGGCACTGATTTGTGCCAATCTGATTGTTCTGCAAATACATGTTTAACAGCTGTGGATGGAATGATTATTAGGTTGCAAGCTAACTCATGAGGCCATATGTCATTATGCTAAGGCAATTCTTAAAGGAAGAGGCCATATGTCATTATGCTAAGGCAATTCTTAAAGGAAGAGGCCATATGTCATTATGCTAAGGCAATTCTTAAAGGAAGAGGCCATATGTCATTATGCTAAGGCAATTCTTAAAGGAAGAGGCCATATGTCATTATGCTAAGGCAATTCTTAAAGGAAGAGGCCATATGTCATTATGCTAAGGACATTGCCAATAGATGTAGGTTGATTGGTGATGATGTCATTGTCAACATACTTAAACTATTTACATTACAACTTATTTTGGTGGTGGGTGACCTCTGCTTGGGGGACCACCCTACGGTCTGGGGCCTGCCACTGCTGGGAATGTGAGGCTGTAGAGACATTTAAAATAGCCTCACTTATAATGTCTGATTCAACAGTAAGCAAATGACACTTAGAATGTGTGTGTGACATCACCCACCTTCTCCATGTTCCTCCTGGGCATGATCTGCTGCAGTCTCTGCTCCAGATCCTTCACCCGCTGCATATTCATGGGGAAAGAGAGATTAAGGGAATCAGCTTTGCTTTTAATAGCATGTATGTGTGTGGGGTTACATTAAGAGTCACATACCAGAGGCTAATGGCTCCGTCGTTTTTGACGACTCCCTGCCCACGCCGTGATGCCCCTCCTCTGTAGAAAGGTCCAGGGGTTGGTCTGACGCCACTACAGAGGAGGGGTAGGAACTTGGCCCTGGAGATCCACCACCTTCACTTCCTGCTGCAGATTCATGCCGCACTGGCCAGACTGCGCGCCTCCGGGTGCATCTGATGCGATAGTCCATTTCCAACACTAGAAAAGAAAAGCATTTATAAATAAATGCCTACCTTCTGTATTAGTTACTTCTAGCATGCAATCGCTATGTACTTACTTGGAAAATATAGAGCAAAAAATCGCCACACCCGGGGCATGTGGAGTCGTTTAAGGTCCGACCAGTGCTGCATGATCTGCGTATGGGTGAAGGTGGTGTCCATCTCCTGTTGGATCCGGGCCATGATCTCCTGGGCCACATTCCTCTTCTCAAATACGTTCGGCAGGTAGTCGTACCTGCACTGAAGTATAGTCTAAAAAACACAAAAAACAAAATAGTTGTTCAAACTGCATACAAATATCTGTCACAATTAGATCAGTTGACTAAATGACATTCCCAAACACATTTCTAGCCTTAAACTATCCTTCTAGATGCTAATGAGTTGGTTCGCACATGTGCGCACTAACTTCTGTTTTGCAGGGAGTTTAAATCACTTTTAAAAACAACTGTTTCTTCCTGCGCTTCCTTAAGGCCTAGCCATGCATTTAGATGGCAAATCAACGTCCTTACATTACACTTACAAGCATAATCAGCTCTTGTTGTTGGCGGGTAAAGATTGTGGGAGCCATCTTGTTTCTTGTCCGCAGCAGATAAGTAATGCCCCAGCAGTTTCCAGGTTCCGCACGGCCGGACGAACGGCCGGACGCATGCGTACGCGAACGCGTAAGCGTCATACCCAGTCATTAGTATTTAAAAGGGTCATGGACACACAGCTCATTAACTATGAGATTGTCAGCATGGCATCCAAAAAAGCGAGCGGAAAGCAAACAGCAGCAAAGGAGACCAAGACCAAAAGGCCACAGCGGCATGAGAACACTTCATCCTCCAGACCGAGCACTCGGTTGCACCAAGCGACTAGCAAGGTGCGTGAAACGCGAAGCAAAAGTGACCACCACAAGGCGACATTGCCCACAAATCCAGGCACATCCAAAACAGCAACCACAAGCAAGGAAGGATCCTCAAAGAAGAAGGCACCCACATCCAAGCAGCAAGGTACAACTACTTCCAAGGCCACAAAGAAGCAGAGGGTGAGAAGCCCGAGCCCACCAAGAACACCCTCTCCTCCTCCCCGCCCTACCACATCCCATGATAAACGGACCACCAGTTCCAAGGGCACTAAGAAGCAGAGGGCCCGAAGCCCCAGCCCACCAAGCACACCCTCTCCTGCTCCCCGCGCAACCACATCCCATTATAAAGGGAGCACCAGTTCCAAGGCCACAAAGAAGCAGAGGGCCCGAAGCCCCAGCCCCCCAAGCACACCCTCTCCTCCTCGGACACATTTGCTACCGGCACAGGTGGAAACCAGCGAGACCTATGCAACATCCACGCCTGGAAGTTTGGTGGCCACCCAGACAAGGACCCCCAGTCCTAATGTGAGTCCAGTCCAGTCTTTTTCCAGCCACATGACACCTGATTCATCACCACACAGCCAGCCCAGAATGTCCCCCCGAATTGCCGCCAAACAGAGATAAGCCAGAAGACCAACCATTAGGCCGAACATATCGACGAGGCCAGTTGAGTGGCCAGTTTGGGGAGACGCAAACCCTAGCATTGGCAAGTGGCCTCACACTTCATTATGATGAGCTATTTGGGCGATATTCAAAAGCAACCAGAAAATGAGAAAGACCCAAATCTTGGACGAGCTCACCAGACAGGTCAATGCAGCGGGGGACGAGAGGAAAGATGTGGAGCAGATACAGCGAAAAATATCTGACCTGAAGTATTCACCACATAAGAAACAGAATAAACAGCGCAATCACAGGTACATATTTGAGTTGTGCATTTTGCTGCTTGTTGTAGTGACCACAATGCCCAAAATTTGTTAACCTCTATTTTTCAGCTTACAAACTTGCAGAGGCTTCCCCACCAAATTACAATATACCAGAGCTGAAGTAATGGTCCTGGCATTAATACACCCCGTCGCATTAGAGGGCCTCTCTGGCAGACAGGACATGGACATCCATACCATTTCTGCAGGTTAGTAATGTTTTTTGAATGTGAACTTTTGTAAACGTGTGAAATGAGGCTCACAGGCAGATATGAACACATGCCCCTAGGGAGTGGCTTTGAGGGGAGGTTACTGTTTTTGGCGGGTTGTTTAATGTCTGAGGAATGGCCTTCATGATGGACACTCTCCCAGGGTGCATTAGTTAATGGTCCTTAAAAAGGTTTGCAGGCCATACACGACCTTTGACAGTATTTCTGCTCACTATTAAACGATTTATCTTGCCAAAGCACTGCATGTGATGTGAATATAGTCAATAATAGACAACACTTACGTTTTTGTCTTTCTACCACTGGGGTTGTAGCTGTGCTCTGGTCAGACAAACTTGAGCCGGGGTCAGGGAAAGGTCAACATACGAAGAATGCACAGCAGCATACTCTGAAGCCAAATGCTATTTGCAAGCTGACTGTGGGCCCCTATTGCGCCCTATTTGGGATCTGTAAAGCCTCCTAACATGCAGTACATGCATGTTTGTATTTTTTAAGGTGACCAATCTGTATGTACAGGGTGAGGCATACATATAAGAGATACTGACATTCATTGTGAAGGTCAACTTGGACCGTTGGGGGAGTTGTCATTCCTGCTTGGCCACGTGTTTTCTAAAGCATATGTACTTATCCAGCTCATCAATGGATGTTTGTGTGTTTACGTGCCTTTTACTTTTAAACCCAGCCCAGCATCCAGCCTCTGGAAGTGTGGAAGCCTCCTCCAGTTTGAAAATGCCGTCTACTTCCCTGCTGCCTAGGACACAGGAACAGATTTATAGGGTAAGTGGACTTTGATGAAACTGCTGATGCATGTGAATGCACATGACTAATTTTGATCAAAAAGATATTTAGGGCCAATCTGAAACACTTTTTCACATGTCCCAACAGTCTCCCACACTGATGGATGTAATCCAGGAGATGGAGGAGGAGGAGGATGCCAGCCGGATTGGACCTTCTGAAATTACCCCCCTGGAACCTAATCTGCCACTGCCCCAGCATCCTACTGCACCAAATCATCTGCAGCAGAGTGAATCTGGACACATGCTGCCAGCCCATCGTGGGCAGCAGGCTGAGACTGAGCCTACAGTCCCCAGTGGTAGCTCTGCTGCAGAGGTTTTGCCGATCACATCCGGGACCGTGGCTCGCCCCAAGAGCTCCAGCATCTACAGGTGCTCAAACCCGGGGAATTGGAAGACGCAGTCAACAACTTCGACCAGTTTCCCCGGTGCCGATCCTGGAGTCAGCATGGCTCCATGACAGCCATTACTTTCGGCAGGTGACTCAACGAACAACAGAGCAGATTACTGCACAATTCGAGAATTTCAATAATACATTCACCAACATGCTGACTGAATTTAGGACGGCAGCCAGATGTCTGAACAAATGGCCAAATTAACCACACAGATGTCAGAACAAATGGCCACCTTAAATACAAACTTCACTGCCATGCTTGATGAATTTAGAACAAGCAATAGACAGATGCTGGAGCAGTGGCAGATTATGAATGCCACACATGCCCAGCTGTTGGGACACCTCCAAGGCCCACCACAAGCTTATTATGGGCAACATCAATATTAAGACCTATTTGACCTGGATCCTCTACATCCCCACTCTATTTACCTGTCTGGTGAGCGCTACCAAGATTGGGTTTTTTATGGCTTTGCTGGTTTGTTTTTGAATTCGCCCATATAGCTCATTAAGAGTGCTAACATACCCCACTAACCAATGGCTGAGCTTAAGCCTCACTGAAGCGGCCGCTCAAGCTCCCACACTGCAGGCTTGGGCCTAATCAAATGCTGGCTGGCTCATCCTGTTTGTTGGCAATATTGGGGGACATTCTTGGCTGGGAAACAACTACATTTGCCCATGGCAAAGACTGGACTGGCATTAGGACTGGGGGTCATTGGCTGGGTGGCCACCAAACTTACAGGCGTGGATGTGTCATAGGTATGGCTGGTTTCCACCTGTGCCAGTGGCAAATGTGGCCGAGCAGGAGAGGGTGTGTATGTGGCCCTATGTATTCCTGCCCGACTGTTCCCCTGGAAATTGTTGCTCCCTATGGATCTTGATGTTGGTGGGCGGGGAAACTTCGGCCTGGAGTCAGTTACTTTCGAACTCCTGGATGTGGCCAATTGCTAGGGGCCAGGAGTCTGCCCCAATTTATAGTTATGTTTTACAATGTATGTACATTTTGAGTCTACGAGTGCCCTTCAACTAAAAATTGACATATTTCAATAAAATATATTGAATGTGACTTTAGCTGTTCTTGCCTAAGTGATGCATTAATGTTTGGGTTGTTTGGATATTAATGAAGGTTTTTAAGGACAAACATGAGAATAAAAAGCATGAGCCACAAATCAGGTGTCACATTTTTAGTAATTAACTCATTACTATTTTTTGGGGGAAAAAGAAAAAGGCCTTCACAAAGGCAAATCATATTCAAAACACACAACAACATAAACAAACAAAACAAATGTTACGAAAAATAGGTTGAAATCAAATGACTAATTAAGGTCTGCATTAAAATGGTTTGATAAGGCATACATGAACAAAAGTGATGAAGGTATGCATTGTAAACTGGTTCACAGGGACACTTTAGAAGGAGGGATTATTAGATAGTTACAATACAGTTTGGCAAAAAAAAAATGACCTAATTAACTTACCTATAGATGTACTCGTCGGCTGCGGGAGGGACCAATGCAACGTGGGTGCAATCAATTGCACCCATGACGTTGGGCATGTCGGCGATATTAAAAAAAACCCAACTTAAGCGCGTTCCAGGCTACCATGTCCGGAAAGGAAATATATTTTGGACTAATGGTAGCCACGCCATCCAAAAACTTGGATAGCGCGCGGCTCAGCGTAGGCTGGGACATCCCCACGGAGAGGGCACCCAGCCTCTGGAACGAGCCGTTCGCTAAAAACTGCAGGCAGCCAAGCATCTTGGTCATACCTGAAATTGCTTGCCCCTTCCTTGTGGTGCGGGCTAACCATGGCTGCAGCTCACTATACAATTTATGGAGAGAAGCGCGATTAAGTCGGGTCAGCTTGAACAGCTCAACGTCATGCATGCGATCGATATGCATGCGTCGCCGGTGCAATCTGGCCTCGGCCATAACGTAACTTATCTGAACTAAAGCAAATTATCAGATTTTGATCCGAAAATGATCCGAACTAACGCAAATGATCAGATTTAGATCCGTACCTCGAAATCACTTATACGCATTAGTGGGAACAAACAAAAAAGTAACGTAAAAGCCAAAAAGCATGCCAAACAGACACAAGAACATACACAGACACATGCGAAAGTCCAGACGAATCTGTCTCTGAATCAACCCTATTGTGTGGTCACATATCATAGGTATATTATTAGACACCCATACCCGCCACCTCGCAGATGTCCAGATTCAATCCATCACTGGAACTTTGCCCTGCAAATACATGTAAAAACCATAATGTTAATGACACCTTCTAAATAGGCCTCAGGCATTCAAGGATCTACCACATTATTGAATGTATGTAATAAATCAGATGCTTAACATCATCCCTAGCAGCCTCGCTTTGAAGGGCCCTTTCGGGACCAGCACTTCCTGTACTCGGGCCTAATGAAAGCAACAATAAATGCAATTATTATAATGTGTACTAGTAGTGTTTCCATTAATTTGTTAACAATTATCAAACATAAAGAAGACATGTTAAATGAATTCACATTGATTCTAATCAATAACGTTTTCATCAATTTTGCATTACTCAAAATCTGTACACTGCTGTTTATAAGATATAGCATGTTCAAACTCCCAAATTTTTGGCTTTATAATAGATGTTGTAAAGTTCAATAAAGGATACAGTAAGCTTTTGTCTACACACCAACAGTGTCCTGTAGGCCTGCAACACAGGAATTGGGGTCAAAAGATGGAGGTGGGTGTTGGCCTACAAATAGAAAACATACAACATATTAATCCAAAAACATTACATTCCATAAGAATACCTATAATAATGCATACACTTACTGGCTTCCAAAGGGTCTGTGGAATCTTGAGGAGATGCTGATCCCATGCTGAGGGTTTCGGTGGCAAAATATAAGCAACATGTAGTCTTTGTTAATGTAAACACTCTAAATAACCATCAATACATACAAAACAAATGCTTTAAAAGCTGCCTCTTTCCCACTTAGCCAGTGTCAGCCTCACAAGAGTATTATTAACCGCCAAATTAAATTCTGGCTCCCGCTTGGGCTTTGGTGCTGCCCCATCATCACCCTGCGCCCTCTTCCTAGACAAAGTTCTGCGGGCACCACGCAGCCCACTGGTACTGGGTGCCCCAGGGGACGCACCAGTGCCAGTCAGAGTTCCAGAATTTGGCTCCATCCTGTAGCTGCAAACACCACCAACCACAAAACACACAAGGACGCATGCAAACTACAGAATGGCAACAATTGCTGTATGTGTGGGGAACTTTTAAGTGCTAGGCAAACCAATCACAAACAGGCCATGTTAATTGATGTAGACATTTTATACAGATATGTGTGCATAAATTGACCTTTACTGCAATCGCTGATTTATATGGAACAAATGTTTAATCACATTCCTTTAACAAGCTAGCTTGTTACACAACCAGAAACACATTATTAATTATGACAAGATATGTGAACAAAATAACAAAGGCTTCCAAACTAACGTCTATTTGAATTTGAATTTTTAAGCTATGATTAGCCCATAGCGGTAGCTGTGACCATATCCGCACAATGGCGCTACTACTGATACGCGAGACGTATCCGCAACACCTGTGGATCGCAAATTACATACCAGAAACAGCTATAAAACGCATGAGGTGGAAAAGCGTACCGTCCATTTGGATAAGTTAAGTATAAATAAAGCTTTACAACTTATGTATTATATGTTTACGCTGTGGCAAAGGCTGTAGTGTTTTGGGCATGTTCATATGACATAGGTGCCAGGAACTGCCAGTCTGTGTAGCATTACTACTGTCTGTGGCTGTGTGGGTGATTTTTGGTATCAGTGCTGTTTCTTTGTGAGCTTCTTTTTTGTGGCATCTGCAAATATTGTGTAGGATACAGAATGTGTGGATTGGGTTTGGGACCTTTTGTGGTGTGTGCAGCAACTCCCCTCTTGGCTGTGCCAAACTTTGAAAGCATACTTTCAGCAGGCTGATGCTTGTTTCCACTATACATCTTGTTTTGTGTTGAGCTGCATTTGTGTTTGTGCAAGAGGATTTTGATTGCTTGTTTGTGTTGATTGGTTGTGTGTGTGGGTAGATTGGTTGCATTTATTTTAGAGTGCCTGAGTTATGGCCAGTGATGGTGATGTTGATTGTGGTGTTATGTGTAGGGTGTGGATGTTTTGTTGTGGCAGCGCAGAGGAAGGGCAGGAGCCAAGGGAAGCAAGGGCTGTGAGGCTTCGGGCACCCAGATCCTTTGGTATCTGCCTCTCTGTATGGGATTTAAGTGACGAGCAGATCAGAAGCCGGTTTTCGTCTCAGTCGTGCAGCACTACGGTCCCTATATGAACAGATAAAGGCCAAAATTGAGCCCTCCACAAGACGCACCCACTCCATCCCTGCCATTGTCAGGCTCTGTGCGTCTCTTAATATCTTGGCACTGGGCACATTTCAGGCAACAGCAGCCCTCCTCAACGGGATAAGCCAGGCTATAATGAGCCATATTTTCCACCAGGTAGTGCTGGCTATTTGTGATCTCATCCCAGTGTATATCACCTTTTCAGAGGAAAATAAAACATGCCTTTTACCGCATGGCAGGGATACCTAATGTGCTAGGGTGTGTGGATGGTACACATATACCTTTCCACCCTCGCCGTGCACAGGAACTGCACTATCGTAATCGGAAGCAGTTTCATTCGATGAGTGTAATGGTAGAAGCAGATATGAAATTGAGGGCCATGAGATCTGGTTTCCCTGGCTCATGCCATGATTCCTATGTACGCCACCAATTAGTCCTGTGCTGGAAGATTGAAAATAATGAAATGCCACCTGGATGGCTTCTGAGTAATTATAAAAATAATAACAATCCCATTAAGACCTCAAAAGAACTAGCCAGATATATGTGCAGATGAGTATTTTTAACCTACAGGTATAGTTGCATGTCTAATTTGTGTTGTTCCATTTCTATTTCTTTCAGCGGACAAGGGATATGGGCAGAAAACGTGTCTGATGACACCTGTGAGAAACCCTCAAACATCAGCCCCACTTCGATACAATGCAGCTCATCATAAAATAAGATGTATTGTGGAAAGAAGCATCAGCCTACTGAAAGTACGCTTTCTCGGTTTGGCACGCCCAGGAGGAGAGATGTTGTACAGTCCACAAAAGGTCTCCAAAATCAACCTAGCCTGTTATGTCCTACACAACCTTTGCATTTGCCACAGAATAGAAGCCCCGAAGAAACAGAACTGGTTCCAGAAGTTCCCAACATGGACGCAGACAGTAATGAAGATATCCAGACTGGCTTTGCCCAGCAGGATAACATGATTTCGCCATTCTTTGAGGTAAGTGAGCTAAGCAGAGATATACGACAACTTCATTAGAACAGGGGGAGAATTTGATATTACAACATCACTTTGGTGGCTAAAATTAAATTTAAACCAAACCCCCCCCCCCCAAATAAAAAACTAAATACCTGTGAGAAACCCTCAAGCATCAGCCCCACTTCGATACAATGCAGCTCATCGTAAAATAAGATGTATTGTGGAAAGAAGCATCAGCCTGCTGAAAGCACGCTTTCTCGGTTTGGCACGCCCAGGAGGAGAGATGTTGTACAGTCCACAAAAGGTCTCCAAAATCAACCTAGCCTGTTATGTCCTACATAACCTTTGCATTTGCCACAGAATAGAAGCCCCTGAAGAAACAGAACTGGTGCCAGAAGTTCCCAACATGGACGCAGACAGTAATGAAGATATCCAGACTGGCTTTGCCCAGCAGGATAACATGATTTCGGCATTCTTTGAGGTAAGTGAGCTAAGCAGAGATATACGACAACTTCAAAAAAACAAAATTAGTAATATAAATCTTTTGTCTCCATGAAGAATTTAAAATCTTAAGGAAGAACATGGAAAAGCCAAAAAAAAAACTTTTTACTTTGTTAAATTTTAAACTTTACTTTGTTAAATAAAATCCTAAGTTACACTACTCTGGTGATATGTATGTTCTTTGGGGAATGTGGTTTTACATTTGTAATGATTACAGATTTGTTTTGACACAACTACAGCATAGAAACGCTCAGGCGCTGTATTGAATGAGGTGTAACAACTCTACAGCTGCAAATCACAAACATTGCATTTAACATTGGCAAAGTGATAACTACAAACTGCCATTAGCGACTGGGGCGCTCTGTAATTGCGACTGACGGCCAATCAGAGCGACCACTAGAGCGCCGCAGTACAGATGCTCATTGGCTATTACCTGCCATTAGTAATGAATCAGCCTGTTCGTGTATTTAGCCTGCTAACAGAAAGAAGCTGCTTTGCCTTTGCTTCATACAGAGATGTGTTGCTGATGTATCCTGTGATGTATCCTGTTCACGTTTATGTTCCTGATTGTTGCTGAATAAACAGCCATTGTTCCTGCATGCTGGAGTGTTGTGCACAACCCACTCCCCCTTAGTTAATGGAGAAATTCAATTGAAAGTAGGGCAAACTTTGGAACTCCGTCTTGTATACTGCATTGCAAGAAATGGAGCTGCATATGGGACAGACATCAGTTGAGCTGTCTGTTGGGTTTACAGTCCATTTAAATAATATTAATACTTGCTAATGTGGTCTGCTGGGACTAAGGAATTTATTTAAGCCTTTAACTGCCAAGCCCTTGCATTTTCATTTTATGGAAGGAGGTAAGTAGCAAAAAAATAGGACTTTTTCTGTGTGTGTTCTGTTTCATTTAATTCTTTGTGGACAGGTAAGGGGGTTCTCGCAGAAGAGCCTGGTGTGGGCTGTGCAGGCTGGTAGCCTTCATGGCCTGTGGCCGGCTACTTGGCCTCCACATCCTGGTTTACCAGCCCCACCATCTGGTGCCCAGGCTGATTTTGCTGCTTAGGGGGTACCCCACACTATTTTTTGTAAAAAAATTAAGGGTTTAACCATTGATAGTACTCAAAGTAGTTGCACTTTATTTGAAAATCTCATAAAGTGCTCTTTTCAGTTTGGGGTGTCTCCAGGGCAGAAATCGGTGTCTACTGATACATATGCTGTTGTAATTGGGAGGAATGGGGCTTTTACATGCAATATGATTTTACTTAAAGTGTATTTTTTTATTTAAAAAAGCTACACAATTTTAAAAATTATCATTTTTAAATTTTTTCACATATTTCACCCCAAAATATTGAGAAAGCACTACAAAATTTACAAACAAGACATTTCATGTTAATGCCCAAGTTAATGCTGTTAATGCTGAAAAAAACTAATAATATATTATATATTAATATTATATATAAATATAGAAAATAAAAAACCCTGGAAATTCCTGCAAAAAGGCTGATTCACTACGAACGCCAGGTATTGCCAGATGAACGTCTGTATAGCGGCACTTAGAGCGACCACTAGTAGCTGCAAGCGGGTATCAGGCCCTGTAACAGAATGTCTCGGTCACTCTAGTAACCTGGCCGGCATTGATGAATGTGATGTGTGTTGGGCGCTCTAACAACAGTATAGCGCTGAAGCGAGCGAGAGGTAGTGCCAGCTCAGTGCGCCCGGCACTCGGCGCTCCACACCATATTTAACACTACATATTTAAACACTAATCACACACAGCGTCAGCGCTCTAAAGCTGGGCGCTGTAGCATAGAGCTCTAGACTCAAAGTCTGTTTTTGAACACATATACACCAGTAACAAAGCAAAAACACATGGCCACTACCTGGCGCTATCCGTTCTTAAATAACCCCCTTAGTTAATGGTTAAAAAAGCCTAGCAACAGATGGTGACAAAAGCTTTAGGTATGCTGGCAGTTAAAGGGTTAACAGGGTATCAATATCACAGAATTCCCTTATTATGATTCATTATATTTCATCCTATTAATAGCCAAGCATTTTCTGTTTCCGGTTGTATCTCTGAAATGGGGTTACATATAGCAAAATTCGTTTTAAGCCTCCTCTACCCATCTGAAATTAAAAATAAAGATTTGGCAAGAATTGATATGAGTCCTTACCACAAATATCAGATTCTTACCATTAACTTAACACTGTCACCATAAAAGATGTTTTACTAAAGGAAAAGGTTTTTTAATCCACAGTCTTAGAATTCCCAAGATCTGGGTGGGATTGGAATTTATTATTATTTCAAACACCCTCACTTAAAATAAATTGCTTCTCTGAAGCAACATAATAATAGTGTCGATTTCAAATAATGCTTGGAAAAATACAATTCACTGCAATATGAATGCCAAGCTGTACAAAGTGCTTTTCAAACTGTGGATGAGCCCCCAAAGGAAGGGCTGTAAAGTGCGAAATTATCTAATTTAATTCTATCTCTAATGAACATGCTGGTCATTCTGTAACTTTTTCTATGAAGAACAAAATAAATCAAGTCTCCACTTAACATCTCTCAAAGGACAGTAACTCACTGGCAGAAAAAGAATCCGCTTTAGAAGTAACCATAGTGAACACATATCATCAAAGCTGTTTTCCCAGTCCGTTACCATGACTTGAAAATGTTTTGACTTCAGCCCAAAAACACATGGCAACAATTATTGGCCTAAGATATTCAAACTAAATGATAGAATTGCATACAATAAAAATAAATAATAACATCAATAAGGGGTTCTACTTTATTTGCTGTATAATCCATTCCTAAAAGTGACAGACAATAGAGGTTATTTCTGCAAATAATGTGAAAGATGACACCATAAGCCCTTCTATGCAGAAGACTAAAAAGACTGTTAACAAAGGTGGCAACTTTATAGTGATTAAGTTGTTGAATTGTCCTGTAATGAAATGTTATACATGGGTATAATTTAAAATAATGGCTGTTATAGAATGACTAGGATTTATGTCTTAAAGTTCAGCTTTATTTGGAAAAAAGATTAGCAGAGAAGAAAATGCCTTGGGTTTTTATTTAAGTAGTTGTCCTTGGTTAGAAAACTTTGGATTACATTTCTGGTTTAAGATGTTATGTACAGCCTTCTTAAAAAGTGGACCAAAACCCAGGATTTTGACTATCCTGGGTTTTGGTCCTTGCCTTTGGGGGGGGGGAGGTATGCCTGCCCTGGGGTTTCATAGACTCCAGGCTGAGTTTTGATCCTCTTTAAAGGACTGTAGGCCCAATGTACTAGCTAGGCTGTGCTGGTTTGGCATAGGTCATCACAGCCCGTAACAGCATGCACAGCAACATTTTATCCACTAAACAATTTTCTCCTCAGCACACTGGCACACTTAACATTTTCACTGGCAACATTAACCCTTTCACTGCCAGCCTACCTAGAGATGTTGTCACCCTTTGTTGCCAGCCCATTTTTCAGCATTTGGCCTTTATGTTATATTTAACCCTGGTTTTTGCAGGAATTTCCAGAGATTTCCAGGAAAAAAATATGTTGTATTTTGGCAGTGTTTGGCAGTGCTTTAACATCTAATGTCTTGTTTGTAATTTTTTCAGTGCTTTCACTTTTTTTTGGCTGAAATATGAGAAAATATATATATATTTTATACATTGTGTCACTTCACGCTAACAGGTGACTTGCCAACCCCTCCTCGCCTTTAACCTGGTATAAGGGTCTCAAGGCCTTTTATACCAGCAGATTGAGATTACATCATCTCACTCCTGGTATTAAAGGCTCCTCCCTGTGGCCAGCGAGCTGTCAGAAGCCACCACACAGGGAAGGGAACTGGTGTTGTCTGTCCCGCTGAAGAACCGAGGGGGGGGGATCAGAGGCACCCTAGGGGAAAAGGAGACTCCTGGTGCTGGATCCAGTATGGAGGTGAGCATCTTTTTTAATTTTTGGGGGTTGTAACTGGGGGAAAATATCAGCTAGGTAGAATCTACTATCTAATCTAGAATCTATTCTATGTAGCTGCCACTTAAAGGGTTATATTTATTTGTTATCTTCTTGTTTATCTTTTCTATCTTGTACAGTACATTATACCTGTGTTATGCTTGCATTGACATAGACTTCTACTTGCCTGGTCATGAAAATGATGCTTACCATGCTTTCCCAAAGTGCTACTTACTTCTACTTTCTTACTACTTTCTCAAACCTTTCTTCTTTTTCCCTCTCTACTCCCCCCCCCCCTTCACCCAGTCTTTCACTAGGAATACTGCAAAGCTGCAGCTTTCCGTACACCAGGGTGTCCTGCAGGGTTGAGGAAACAAAAGAAGCCATTTAAATACATTTTAATAACCCAACAAAACATTTTGGACCTTCTAGGTCCTGCAATTCAATTATTGACAAGTCCCAATGCAAGTTCTGTACAAATAAATGTGTTTAATATTAATTATATTCATTAAACATTTCAATCCAGTTCTGCCCATTGTGCTATATGGGATCTTAAGCAACAGATTTCATCTGGTGCTGTTTCAACCACAGCGCCCAGCGCTGCATCCTTTTTTTGCTAGTGTTAAATAAGAGGCTAGGCAGCCATCACATTAGTGTAAGCATTTTGTAGGTGTTTGCCGCTGAGGCCAAAATAAGTGGAGCTGTGTGGCGCTGATAAGGCTCTTTAATAAGGCTCTTTATTTTTTTACTGAAAAATATTTTTCATGGCTTCTTTTTGTTACGAAAGCACAGCCTAAATGCACTTTAAAGTTTGTTCCCAGAAGTCAGGGGTGGGCTGACCACGGCGCATACCGGGACAAATCCCAGTAGCCCGCGGCTTGTCCTGCATTTCCGCCTCCCCGTTTACCTTCTCCTGGCTGCTCTGGTTGGCTTCCTAGTTCCGCAGCCGGCCGGGTGATAGCAGGAGAGGCAGGCCCGTATTTAACATTAGGCACACCTAAGCACCGGCCTCGGGCGCCAGAATGTGCAGGGGAGGGGGGGGTGGCAGCAGGGGCATTAAAAAAGTTTGCTTTCAGCATTTGCATTGCACTAGTATTGGTATGGGGCCCCAGCAGCATGACACGGACACTGCTGTTTTGAGTTTTTTTTTTTTTGTACAATTTTTTCAGTTTGTGGTTGTTGATTTTCTTTTCCCTGATTACCCCCCCTGTCCGCACATGGTATGACCCAGTATCTATTGAGGATGCACAGTGGAGCTGGACTGTGGTGCAGCAATGTATTGCATAGAGAGATGGAAGCTTCTTTACATGGCCCCTCCCTGACTCAGCCTATGCAGGAACATGGCTGACCTCCCGGGCTGCTTCTCCTCCACACAGCACAACTGCAAACATTACAAGTAAGGACACTGACCAGCCAGGCTGCAGCACCTCTCTGGGGACACTAGCAGAAGAACCTTCAATGCCTGGAGGCTGCTCTGAATGTGGGTGACAGCAGACTGATCAGAGGAGGTTCTGTGTGTTCTCACCCTCACCCGTTTCTGCCTAATTTGCATGTGTCTAGCTGGAGTAACTCCCCCCGTCCCCCAACGTCATTATCAGCATGACGTCATCATCTGCTGTGTCTCCCGGGCTTTGAAATATCAGGAAGGCAGCGCAGGGGATGGAGCTTCTCATTGCTGCTCAGTAAGTCTGTTCAATAATGTGATGGAGCCTGTATCTGCTTGTGTCATTATTGTAGACATTTTCCTGCCTGCTGTGCTCTCTTCTGGCTGTCCACTCTCCTGATATCTACTGTCTTCCTGCAAGTCCTCCTTTCAGCCTCCTTCATGTGACATTTTTTCATAATTTCTGCCTTTTCCATTCTACTCAATTTCCCTCCTCCTTCCTGTCACCCACTGCACACTGTGCATCTTTCTGGCTGCCCATTTCCCTCCTTTCTATCCCTTTATCCTGCCATTGTTATGCAGCCAGCTGTTCGCACATTGCTGCTGCCTGTATCCCCTCTATTTACCTTTCATGCTAATAACGTTCCTTCTACTCTGCGTCTCCCTGATGCGCACTGTGTCCGCTTTCTAATTTCTGCCCCCTCTTCTGTGTCTTTTTTTCCTTTCTGCCACTATCCCTCCCTGATCTGTGCCCACTGTCTTCTTCTTCTGCCAACTGCTATTTCTTCTTGAAACCAACTTTTTTTTCCTTCTGCCACTTTCTGTTGCCCCCTTTCCCTGGCAACCCCAGACCCAACAGCCCCAATACCTACCACTTGCACTTTTTTTAACTATATCGGTCATTCACATGACAACCAACAGCCAATCAGGGTTCAAGGCCACTAGGTGAACCTGTTAGAATGCTGGTGGTTATGTGAACAGCAGAGAATAGCATCTAACAGGTAGTGCAAGGCAGACTGGCAGGAGGATGTGCACCAGGACAGTGCTTAGAAGACAGGCGGACCTCAGGGTCTGTATGGCAAGAGATCCCTTTTAAGGTGGGGCAAGGACCAAAACCCAGGATAGTCAGAATCCTGGGTTTTGGTCCTTGCCCCAATCTGGGATGCCCCACTGTGTGAAACCCCCCAGGTTGCCCAATCTAACTCACCTTACCCCAGTCCTACTGTGTATAGTCAGTGTGCTCGGGTCCGCTCCCACCTGGCGGCCACATCCTCCACTGCCTGCTAACAGGGAGCATGCCCAGCCATTCACAAAAGGCTGCTGTAGCCACTTCCCTGCTAAAGGGATAGTGGGGATGCGGTTGCTGATCATGCATGCCTCGATGACCCGGGGAAAAAGGTGAGTTTCTGGGTAAACTGTGGGGGTTTCACAAAACAGAGCATCCCAAATCTGGATGTCCCTGGGGGGGGACATCTAGTGGGGCCACGGGTTTTGGTCCTCTTTAACAATGGGGGGCGTGTTGCCAAAAGGTGCCTAGGGCAGCATGAATCCTAAATACGGCTCTGAGGAGAGGCCAGGCTTTCCGTCAGCTCCGAGCGCTCTTTGCAGCAGCCTTTGATGTCCGGGCTGCAATACAAGTAGTTACTCATTAGTACCGTCCGGCTACTTTTGCCTTCATCTATCAGTGAAGTGGAACTGTCAAACCTCGCTGCAGTTTCCCCCTCAGCTCTGTTACACTTAGGCCCTTATTTAACAATGGATAGCGCCAGGTAGCGAATGGTGAGCGAACGGTAATGACGGTCACCGCCACGAGAACGCCGGCTCCCCTCCGCAATCACACATTTATCAAGCCGATCCTGCTTAGCGACTGACAGAGCGCCAGATAGCGAATCATTCATCATTATTCCAGCCTCACCCCACAGCGCCAGCAAGCGACCTTGAACAGCGACAGGTATGACCGCTCTCCAATGCATTTCAATGGAGCAATCTTTAAATATTCTAAATTAATTGCTATTTTTTGTCAAAAATTCTGTGACCACTTCTGCAATGTTAGATATTTTTTTATGGTTAAAAAAAAAAAAAAAATTTGTGCAGAATTGATATTACAGGTCTGATATTAATGTATTCATATTACAAAATGTTTTGAAAAACTTGGTTGTTTGGGGGTTAAAAAACTACTTTTAACCCATCGCCGCCAGCGCTCTGGGGTTTAAACAAGCATTTCACAGCGCGAAAATTTTTTGAGCGTGATTTGTTTATGAATATGCTGGGAGCCGTTCGCTATGGCCATTCGCTGTGATGCGCTCCCATACAGCGCGGAACCTGTCAAACAGCGACTCCTAACCCCGTATTCAACATTACCGCACACCGACTGAGTCGCTGTCAACAGCCGAACAACGGCCAAGCACAGCGAATACTAGCGTGCGCTGTGAAAATAACGCTACTGGCGCTCATCTGTCGCTACCTGGCGCTATTAATGAATCGGCCTCCCCGGGACAGCCCAGAGCCAGATTCTGGGCAGAATGGCGCGCTGTGCTGTAGGGTAACCTGGAGGGTTTCACACAGTGGGGCATCCCGATTTTGGATGCCTGGGGGAGGTCCCGGGCCGATCCCGCTCGGATATATATATATATATATATATATATATATATATATATATATATTGTAGACATGTCACTGGAGAAGTGATCGAGGGGGTGTACATTTCACCTAGGTTACTACGCTGGGTGAGATGGTAAGTCCAGGATTGATTTGTTTCCCAGCAGTGATATGCTGCTGAGGTGTTGTTTAAATTTTGCCGGGCCTGGATTTATATGGAATGGCAGGTAGGTTTGGTAGAGGGACCTGTCATTCCACACCCCTCCGATCCTGTTTGGGTTTTGAATCAGGTGAGCTCTGATCCTAATTAGCCTGGGAGGTAAAAGCTCTGCAGAGCTGCAGGCTATTGCTCTCAGCCTGAAATGAACAGCCTGTGTGTGTGTGTGAAGGAAGCTGCGAACGCAGCCACTGCTGGAGCTAAAAACTCACCCTGCGATGTCCAGGCGAACGCTGTATTTTGAAAGTGTCAGCTAGGTGAGAAGAACCTGCTAGTAAGCGCCCAGACGGGCTAGGTCTTTATTTTGTTTTGTACACTAAAGAAGCACGCTGCTGCTGTATGTTTTGTTTACTGGACTGTTTATGCCATGAATAAACGCCAAGACCTGCTTTTATAACACCTAAGTCTGTCGTGAACTGTGTCCAAACACACCATCCCCCGGGAAGATCCCTACAATTGGTGCTGCGGAGCGGGCAAAACGGTTGCTAGGGGCAACGGTGTGGACAGACTTGGCTACAGCTGCCTATGTCTTGGGTGAAAGCTGCAACTACACTCCAAGAACAGTCGGGCAACATGGAGGAGATGCTGAAGCAGTTTATGCAAGTAAGTTTGCAACAACAACAGGCCCAGATAGAGGCTAATAGACGCCATGAACAGACCATGGCTGCCCAACAACAACTTATTGAACACCTGATTGCAAAACAAGAGGCGCCTGTGGTTGCTAACCCCCACACAGTGGTGCGAGCCGCTCCAGAGACTTTTGATGTGAAAAGAGCTGTGCAGCGAGCGCTGCAAAAGATGACTGCTGAGGATGATGTTGAGGCCTTCCTAACTGGGTTTGAGCGTGCGGCTGAGCGAGAGAAGTTACCCGTCGCTGAGTGGGCAGAGGTAATTGCGCCCTATTTAACAGGGGAACCTCAAAAGGCCTACTATGACCTCAGTGAGCAAGAGGTTAAGGACTATACTCGGCTAAAAGCGGAGATACTTGCCCGGCTAGGCGTTACTACTGCGGTCCGTGCCAGGAGGGTACGCAACTGGAGCTACAGTTTGGACAAATCGGCGAGGTCCCAGATGTATGACCTGATCCATTTGGCGAGGAAGTGGTTGGAGCCAGACACTTCTACTCCTGCACAGATCCTAGAGAGGGTTGTGATGGACCGCTACCTCCGAGCACTTCCTGCTGACCTGCAACGCTGGGTGGGACAAGGTGACCCTAAGAATGCAAACGAACTTGTCAACCTTGTGGAGAGATTCCAGGCGACTGAGGACTACCTCCGTGATGTTTCTGCAGCCCCCTCACCTCCCCGGAGTGCCAGATCTGTGCCATCAGCTGGTAAGAGACTTCCATCTATTGGGGGAGTGTGGAGGGGTGCTGAGGGAGGAAAAAGGGCTCAAGTGGTGTCTCAGGGGCAAAAGACTGGAGATGGTCCCGGGTGGCTAAGTAGCCCTAAAAAGGACTCCTGGCCAAGGAGAACAGGCTCTATCCAGTGCTGGAGATGCCATAAGACGGGACACGTGTCTGCCCATTGCCCTCTTACCACTGAGCCCATGGACTGTGAGGTTAGTCGGCGTCAGTCGCTATTTGCGGAACCATCTTGTGTTGCAGTTCCTGGACTAGAGACTGAACCGCAAATCTGCGACATTACAATTAATGACTTTCCTGTTAAGGCGTTGCTGGACTCAGGAAGCCTCGTAACCTTGGTGCATGCCAGCCTGGTGGCTGGGGACTTTGAATGTAAAAAGCATATGAGTGTTGTTTGTATACATGGGGATACAAAAGTGTACCCTATAGTGCTGGCTGAAGTCGGGACTAAACAAGGCACCGTACAATATGAAGTGGGTGTGGTTAAAAATCTCATGCACAACGTAATACTGGGGCGCGATTTTCCACTATTCTGGGCTCTCTGGGGAAAAAGAAAATCCCCCGAAAGGAGTGAGGAAACTCCTAAGGTTGTTGCGTTACCCCCTGTAAATGATAAAAGTGTGCAGGATGAAAATAATTGTTTTCCTTTGCAGGTCCTGGCTGGAGAGGAGGAGCAAAATATACCCGACTTAGAGGTGTCTAGGGATAATTTTGGGACTGCACAGTTACAGGACCCCACTCTCAAAAATGCGAGAGAGCAGGTTGCTGTCATGAATGGGGTACCTCAGGAACCAGATGCTGAGAAAAGATTTCCACATTTTTCTGTGACTAATGATCTTTTCTATAGAGTCACTAAGGTTAAGGATGAGATTGTGGAACAGCTTCTGGTGCCTAAGCCGTACCGGCGTCAGGTGCTGGACATGGCACATAACCATGTTCTTGGGGGACACTTGGGGACTGACAAAACGCAGGAGAGGGTTCTCCAGAGGTTCTACTGGCCGGCGATATATGGTGATATTAAAAAGTACTGCGAGTCGTGCCCCACATGTCAGCTTAGTGCCCCAGTGTCACATTTTCGCAGTCCTTTGGTTTCGCTCCCTATTATAGAGGTGCCTTTTGAGCGTATAGCCATGGATTTAGTGGGTCCCATTGTAAAATCCGCTAGAGGACACCAATATATTCTGGTGGTCATGGATTATGCGACCCGCTATCCTGAAGCTGTGCCCTTAAGAAACACCGCATCTAAAACAATTGCACGTGAGTTGTTTTATATGTTCTCTAGGACTGGAATCCCCAAAGAAATCCTAACTGACCAAGGTACACCCTTTATGTCAAAGGTGATGAAGGAGTTATGCAAACTATTTAAAATCTCACCCATCCGTACCTCTGTATACCACCCCCAGACGGACGGATTGGTGGAGAGATTTAACAAAACTTTGAAACATATGCTGAAAAAAGTGGTGGAAAAAGATGGCCGTGACTGGGATCATTTGTTACCCTACCTCATGTTTGCTATTAGGGAAGTGCCCCAAGCGTCCACAGGGTTCTCACCATTCGAGTTGGTCTATGGTCGTCACCCTAGGGGTCTACTGGACATTGCAAAAGAGACATGGGAGAGCGAGTCCACCCCATACAAGAGCGTTATTGAGCATGTAGCACAAATGCAGGACCGTATAGCCGCTGTAATGCCCCTAGTAAGGGAACACCTCCAGAGGGCGCAAGAGGCCCAAAGTAGAATTTACAACCGGTCTGCAAGAATCAGGACATTTAACCCAGGCGATAGGGTCCTTATACTAGTTCCCACTGTTGAGAGTAAATTCCTGGCGAAGTGGCAAGGTCCCTATGAAATTGTGGAAAAGGTCAGTGAGGTGAACTACAAGGTGCACCAACCAGGTAGAAGGAAGCCTTTCCAAGTTTACCACGTAAACTTGATTAAGCCCTGGAAAGACAGGGAATCCTTGGGGGCGACAAATACTGTTAGTAATTTGTCACAACCAATCCCTCCAGTCAAGGTTGGTGATACCCTATCAGTGTCACAGAAACAGGAGGCTCAGGAATTTTTACAGAAAAACAAAGACAAGTTTTCTGACCTTCCAGGGCGTACACACCTCATCTGTCATCACATTGAAACTGAGCCTAGAAGCAGAGTAAACCTCAAGCCCTATAGGATCCCAGAAGCCCGTAGGGAAGCCGTATCTGCCGAGGTAAAGCGTATGCTTGATCTGGGAGTAATTGAGGTGTCACAGAGTGAATGGTCCAGCCCGATTGTATTAATCCCAAAGCCTAATGGAACTTGGAGGTTCTGTAACGATTTCAGAAAGTTGAATGAGATCTCAAAATTCGATGCCTATCCTATGCCCAGGGTAGATGAGTTGATTGAGAAGTTGGGTAATGCCAGATACATAACCACCCTCGATCTCACAAAGGGCTATTGGCAGATTCCACTTACTAATGAGGCTAAAGAGAAAACTGCATTCTCCACCCCTGATGGGCTATTCCAGTATGTAGTGATGCCGTTCGGGTTACATGGAGCACCTGCGACTTTCCAGAGGTTGATGGACTTGATTTTGCGACCACATCGTGATTACTCAGCTGCCTACCTCGATGATGTGGTCATTTTTAGCCCTGATTGGGAAAGTCACCTCTGTAAGGTACAGGCTGTATTGGATACCATAAGTGATGCGGGGTTGACCATAAATGCCGAGAAGTGTGCAATAGCCCTAGAAGAGGCCAAGTATCTGGGCTACATTATTGGAAGAGGGTTGATTAAGCCACAGCTTAATAAAGTGGAGGCAATACAGAATTGGCCTAGACCCCTGACAAAGAAACAGGTCAGAGCTTTCCTTGGTATTACGGGCTATTACCGTAGATTTGTGCCGAACTTTGCCTCAGTTGCTGCTCCCCTAACTGACTTGACCAAGGGCGGAAAGAGAGCCATGATCACGTGGACTCCAGAGGCCGAGAAGGCTTTCCAAAGCCTTAAATCTGCCTTGTGCCAACAACCTGTGTTAGTTACCCCCGATTTCAGGCGAGAATTTCTGGTCCAGACAGATGCTTCTAACACAGGCTTAGGTGCAGTACTCTCACAAGTAGTAAATGGTGAGGAGCATCCGGTGATGTACTTGAGTAGAAAGCTAACCCCGGCCGAAAAAAAATTATGCCATTGTGGAGCGAGAATGTTTGGCAGTGAAGTGGGCCCTCGAATCCCTAAAATATTACTTACTAGGCAGGAAATTCAAGTTAGTGACAGACCATGCCCCCCTAACATGGATGAAGTTAAATAAGGAGAGAAACGCAAGAGTGACTAGATGGTTTCTGTCCCTACAAAACTTTAATTTCACTGTGGAACACAGGCCAGGGAAATTACAGGCAAATGCTGACGCATTGTCGAGGGTACATTGTCTGTGGGGACAAAATGCTCAGCCCTCCGGTCTGAAGAAGAGGGGGGGGATATGTAGACATGTCACTGGAGAAGTGATCGAGGGGGTGTACATTTCACCTAGGTTACTACGCTGGGTGAGATGGTAAGTCCAGGATTGATTTGTTTCCCAGCAGTGATATGCTGCTGAGGTGTTGTTTAAATTTTGCCGGGCCTGGATTTATATGGAATGGCAGGTAGGTTTGGTAGAGGGACCTGTCATTCCACACCCCTCCGATCCTGTTTGGGTTTTGAATCAGGTGAGCTCTGATCCTAATTAGCCTGGGAGGTAAAAGCTCTGCAGAGCTGCAGGCTATTGCTCTCAGCCTGAAATGAACAGCCTGTGTGTGTGTGTGAAGGAAGCTGCGAACGCAGCCACTGCTGGAGCTAAAAACTCACCCTGCGATGTCCAGGCGAACGCTGTATTTTGAAAGTGTCAGCTAGGTGAGAAGAACCTGCTAGTAAGCGCCCAGACGGGCTAGGTCTTTATTTTGTTTTGTACACTAAAGAAGCACGCTGCTGCTGTATGTTTTGTTTACTGGACTGTTTATGCCATGAATAAACGCCAAGACCTGCTTTTATAACACCTAAGTCTGTCGTGAACTGTGTCCAAACACACCATCCCCCGGGAAGATCCCTACAATATATATTAATGTGGCGTTGACTCACTTTACCGGGCCAAGCACAGTACAGAAGGGCCAGTCTGACCAAAAAGTCCAGGGCCGTTTTTTGGTCCCAGTCCGCCCCTGCCAGCAGTGATTTCTTGTAACTGTAATGTTGAAACACTGACCATCTCCAGAAAAATACCAATGTTTGAAGGAGGAAAAAAAATCATAAATACGCTGTGTAGCCCCAGAAAAACAACAGTACAAAGTGTCAGTCACTGGCGCTGGGATAAACGGCGGTCGGGTCCAACAGTGCTGACACAGGCCAGCCAATAGTATGCTTTTACTGGTGTATATAGAATTCCTTACATCTGTTATTATTGCTTAGAAGTTGTTAACACATAGAAATTCTACTTTGTTTGCTGTTTTTGGCATTGTTACTGCATTATGGTGTTAGGAAATGTGTGTTTTATCCCGCACTGATGATCACTAGGTGGCAGACTAATCATATTGTTTATAGTGTCATTCCCTTCCCATAAAACATAAGATTTATTATATTTACTGTTTCTTGTTTTACAGTCAGTAAATGAATATGTGAGTAAATAGAAACTACAATGATTGTAATTTGAACCTTTTTCGATGTTGATTTAAAGCACAAAGACTGTAATTTGAATGCAGGTGCAGTATGGAAAACAGCGTGATTGGGTGTTTCTGGAAATCCATATATCTTAGACAATAATAGATAACTAACCTGTTTTCTTTAAACATCTGCAAGTTTAAGTACAATTGTAGAATTCCAATCAAAACCTTTTCTATCCATTTTGGGCCCTTACTCCCGCTGCAGGTGGCTTTTGCAGCAACCTCACTATTCGCCTAGATATAGCCCCTCCCTGTGGTGGGGAGCAAGGAGGCAGGAGCCCAGAGCCAGGAATAGGATTTGAATCCTTCGCTGGACTTTAGAGCAGCTTAGGACACCCACACTGAGAATCGTGAGGAAGCAGGTGGGTATCAGCGAATATATATATATATATATTTCTTTTTTTTATAACGATAAGACTATAATACTTAAAATGCAAAAGGCAGGGGGACATGGAGGATGTGTGGCTTGGTACAGTATGAGGGGTTAATGTATAATAGAGAGTAGAGAGCTCCACCAACTTCAGTGGAGCTGACAGCGCCAAAATAGGGCAATTCAGCCCACAGGACTAATTTTGTTAACAATTTAAACCTTCACAATTTTAGGTATGGCATGCAAGGAGAATTTCTACAAACAAGTACACACTGCATCTAGCTTTTTTCTTTTTCCTCTGTGCTTCTTCATCCAGTCACAGGACTGCAGCCCTGACAGGAGATGATCATCCCAACAATTCATTTCTGATCAAACCAGAAATCAGCTCTGTGGGAGGCAGAACATTCTGCCTTTACAAGGTCTTTAATATGCCTATTTAGTTACTTTCCTATATGTATACAATATAGTTCTACATTTACATAGGCTTACCTATGTTATACTTATTCTGACCCATCTTTATTAAATGCTTTCACGGAGAAGCCAGAATGTTTCACAATAAATGGTTTGTGCACATCATCAAGTGGTATTAGTAGTATGAGGCATGTTTTAATTATTGGTTGCCTGGTAATCTTCCTGTTTCACTGAAGTGTTTTCAGTCTTTGGTCTGAAGGACCACGGGGCCGGAAACTAAGCTATCGGCAGCAGTGGGAGCTCCTGTGCGCCTGGACAAGCCTTTTTTTGTTTTTGCAAACCCACAGCTAAAGCCACCACAGGGCAGGACGGAGACTCTAGATCAGCAAAGCCTTCAGCAACGCTACAGTGATGGGTGCAGAGCTGTCAATCAGTGGCTGCTTACTGCTTATTAGCCACCAAGCCACTGGCAGCTCAATGCAGGGAAATTGTTTTCTGCTGGACCATCTGGGTTACTACACTACCCAGAATTGGAAAGCAGGAGTTCCCGAGCAGCACGCACCCAGACAAGGGTGGCACAAGGGACTTGATCTGATGTTCCAGTAAATAGGTGGGTGCCAGACAACCACGGACCAGTTACTTGGCTGGACTATTATTTTAAAAGAAAAACAATACTGTATCTGGGGCCTCCACCAGATTTTTTTCCCAGGGGCCTCCACCACACTTAATCCAGTCCTGCCTAGACAGCTCAACTCCACTGACCTGCATGTCAGCAGACATATCAGCAGATATAGTATACATTACTATTATAATATAATATACTTCAAAGAAAGCATTTTCATAATTGCTATATTCTAATAATCTACCATTATAAATCTCATCAGGATATGTGGATGCTTCCCTCATCTCCACGCCCAAAATGTTCAACCTTAGCTATGGTAATATTCAATATTTCCTATTTATGTTTGCAGGAGCGTGATTATGGGGGGTGCAACCGCATCGGGGCCCAGAGGGTCAGGGGGCGCCATCATTGTTGCTCCTCCAAGTATTACTGTATGAGCCTTGACACAGCCCTATGTAATGTTCAAACCAGAGCTCCATCACATTCAATTATGCCACTGCATGTTTGGTATGCCTAGATTGAAAAAATTATGAAACTTACATAAACTGGTCCACCGCTGCATGCAAGTAGGTAGCCCTGTTATATGACCCAGAGTAGGAGTGGGGGGGTTGTAAGACCCTTTAAAGGGACAGTCCAGTCTAAACACTTGCGGTTCATGGGAGGATGGGATTACTGCGACATGGTACCGCATTGCCTTCTATTGAGATGTATGAGACAAAGCACTCTCCCCGCCCTTCTCCTCTCAATAGTCAATGGAGTGGTATGCTGCAGTAATCCAATCATGGCTACTCCCATGAACAGGTGTCACATGTGGCTTGAGGACCCCTGCCGTGTGACTTGTGGGCAGTCTGAGGTTAATGAAATGTAAGGCAGGCACTGTATGCTAGCTTGCTCACATATGGTTTTACTGGACTTGCAGAGGATAGAAGCTGTAGGAAAAGGTACGCCCCCACATTCAAGCTCCTTTGGGGCCTATTGGGTGGGCTCTCCATTTGCGCTAAGCCAACCTACCTAGAGACGTTGGCACCCTCTGTTGCCAGGCCAATTTCAGCATTCTGCGCTATATATGTTTAACTGTATTTTTTGTGGGAATTTCCAGTGATTACCAGGAGAATTATATATAGTATTTTCGACATAGTTTGGGCTTTAACATGAAATGTATTGTTTGTAATTTCTTCAATGTTTTCTCAATATTTTTGTGTGAAATATGTAAATGGATGTATTTTTAAAATTTTGTAGTATTCCCTTATCCAGCAAAACCAGCCCTGGTACCAGTTATGGGGGCTGGTAGACCAGGGCACAGAGTCTGATAGGTGAAAGTGATCGTCAGTAGTGGGGCGTGGTGCAGGGGCACGAGAAATGGCGTGGGTGGCGATTGCTCTGTCTGAAAAGGAGTAATCAGCCGCAATTAATCGATTGGTAAATGTGTAAAAACTGCCACCACATTGATCAATAATAAAAATATGATTAGAAACAGGTCTTGGTCATTACTGTCCAGGGGGCAGCATGAGTCAGATTGCACAACTTTCTGTATGCTACTTAAGGGAAACTTCAGAGTTTATGAAGTTATCCTTTAATCTAGACAAGAATACTTTTAGAAATTGATTACCATATTGCCATTATAAAAATAAAATAAAAATAGGGAATAAATACTCAAGGTTTTAGAGGCCTCTCTTAATGAACAGATGAGAACATTCTTTAAACTGGGCCAACACCCTGGTACAGTTGGAAAAGAAAGGTAACGGCCATTTTGGAGATTTCTCTCCCAACTGACGTAACTGACAATGCACAGTAACAGAAAGCCCAGCAGAACTTCCTGTTTGCAGGTGGCCTGCAGATGCATGAGCCACCATCTTGTTTTTAAAAGGTACCTGTTTGTTGTGTTGGTCTGGTTTAAGTCATTTTTGACTGTTGGTCCGCTTTAAGATGGGCAGCATCCAGTCAAAAAGTGCCAATAGTTAAAGAGCAGAATTTTGCTAGTGGCTGATGATGGTCTGATTGAGTCAATCAAGTGTAATTGTCAGATAATGAGCAGATGAGATTGCAGGCTGGGTTGATGGTAAGAGAGTCTCCCCTGCTATTAGCTTGGCCTTTATTTTATATGGAGCTTATCAGAGTGTCAAGAGGCTGGGCCACTTTCAGGGGGCCAGAAGAGTTTCTGTCCACTGACTGCATCTCAAAATGTGCCAGTCGGCCTCATTGGGGAAAGCTATAATCAGTTTTGCCTGGGTTCCCTGAACTCATGGGGTTTCCTGAGCTTCTAGCTAATTTATATGGGTCAGTTTTACATATGGTGTAAACTAAAATCATTATTTAACATGGATTACTGTCTGCTGCCTTCACTACTAATGGTCCCTGCCTGCCTGAGACTATACTCAGCAAGGCACAGAAGAACTGAGCTAATACAGTGTGCCGGGGGGGGGGGGTAGATGATGGAGGTTGGGGTCCTAAATTAGGTGGAGACTCTGTCTCTTAAATAAAAACATTTGGTACCCATAGACATGCATGCAAGGACCATACACACCATATATCCAATTTGTATGTATATTGTAACAGGATTTGCACTTCACAGCAGACACAAAAGACGACTCCCCACAGAAAGATAGGGTTTAACTAGCCATCGCCAGTTTTATCAGGTTGCACAAATGAATACAAAACAAAACAAAGAAAATACTAAGCTGGTCCGGCACTAACTCAGCTTTTCACATGCCTAACTGACCGGGTGCAGGTCAGGTGCCTGCCACTCCAAACAAAACAGCAAAGGGTACAACCTAATTTAGCCATTCCATTCAGTTCAGGTCAGTTTCCAATGGCTCACTTAATGGCTCACATGCCTGTTTTCCCAGGGGAGAGCCTTCATTGTATGAGCTCCAGACCTTTTCAAGGCTTCCACAGCTGCAGCCTGCTTAATTCATTCACCCTTCAACTCAAACCCCAGCCTGTCAGACCTGGGATGGGTGGAGTTGGAAGCCTACCCTGCTCCAAACCCACTCTAGTACACCAAGCCCTAAAACAAGGTTTTTAAAGTAAGCCAAAACCCAGGATAGTCAATAGTTTTGACTATCATGGGTTTGGTCCTTTCCCTGGGGGCATCCCGATCGGGGGTGCCTTGCTGTGTGAAACCCCCCAGGACGCTAAGACCATCTCACCTCTTCCCAGACCCACGCACATCTAAGAGCAGCAGCTCTGATGGCCGCATCTTCTGCTTCCCTCTAACAGGGAGCTTGCCCGCACTGGCCATTCACAAATGCCTGGCGCGGGCTGTTAGAGGGAAGAGGAGGATGCGGCCGTCAGAGCCGCTGCTCTTAGACGCGCCATGGGACCGGAAAAGAGGTGAGCGGGTATCGGCGTTACTCCTGTGTTAAATGTTGCGGCTGCTTTCTAGCATTCACAACTTGCGCTACCTAGTATTCTCCTACATACAGGCAAATAGTGTTGCTTTCATTGGTAAACACGCTGTCATAGAAGCTCCACTATGACTTTTCTGCTTTCGGCTTCGATTTGTGCACTGCTTCTGCGGTGATAAGATGGCCCGCCAAAATGTAAGCAAATCTGCAGCCCCAGCAGCACTTCCAGTGGGTCTGAGGCACGCCCACCCCATAGGAAGAAGTCCCACCAGCATGTGGACCTTTGGGCCAATGGCCAGATTATTAAGGTAAGTGTATTTTGTGTGTTTGCTGTATCTGTATTTTTTATATGTTCACTTTTTCTTTACTTCTGTTACTGTCTTATGCATTTTTGTCATAGTTGTTTCCACATGTAAACTGGCTGTATGCATGTTGTCCCTTCATCTTGATTCCTGACTCTGCCCTCTTGTGGCGATGTTAGCATTTTTTATAGTGTTTTTTGATAAATACCAAGATCTTTGCGATGTTTTATTACAACCTTTAAAGTGGACCACAACTTATGGCCCAACAGCCCTGGAAGATAGATTTCCTCCCACCAGGGCATCTAGAATCAGGATGCCTCACTGTGTGAAACCCCCGGTCTACTGAAAACTCACTTTCTTCCCTGGTCCAGCAGCACATGCATGAGCAGCATCCGCATTTGTGCTATCCCTTTAGCAGGGCAATTGCCCGCGCCATGCATTTGTGAATGGCCGGTGCAGACACGCTCCCTGTTGGAGGGTAGCAGGGAATGAACCCTCCAGCGTGTGTGAATCTACTTGCTTAGTCGAGCTCTTAGATGAAGGGCTCAGAGCAGATCTGCACGCTCTGATTGGGAAAGAGGACTGGGGAAGGGTAAGCCAGATCAGGCAACCTGGGGGGGTTTCACACAGCAGACCTATCCGGACACAACATGTACATGTTATTGTCTTAGTGACAAAAATTCAGACTAACCAATAGAATATATGTAAATTAGTACAACCATCTCTGCTTTCAAGCAGGATGCATGTGGAAGTCCACATAACACTGGCCAAACATTAAGATCTGCTACATGAGTGGCCACAAAGTGTCTTGGATGTGTTATGGGTAAAACTAAAATCGCATACCCAAGGTTTATCCTGATTGCTAGGTTGCTGGGACACCTGAATCATTGGATGTCTCCTTTACAGTTTGTGTAAGCGCCAGAAACAATGGATCATCCTGGAAAGTAATACACGTTCATTTAGTACATGTTGGTAGTTGGTAGTCAAATCTTTAGTCAAACAACATGCACACATTGAAAGTATAAAAATATTTGTAATACTATTATACATTTACGGTTCACACACCTGTGTTCAAACATCTGTGGTGGTGTGGACAGGTGCTCTTCATCAGATAAGAATTGCAAAAAAAACAGCTTAATGGCATCCAAAAAATACAAAAGCAATTAGGCATATTACAAATTAGACATTGTAAACAACAGCCCAACATTATATAACACAAAAAACAACTACAAGGGCAGTTTGTTTTAATATATAAGGTTGTTGTGGCTACATAGAGGAGACATCAGCAACAACGTTTGGCCAATTTAAAATACACTAATGTGGTAGTCAGCTGGGTTTACAACATAAACAACAATAGCAGACATACTGTGGCAGAACTAGTATTGATAAGTGTATGCCTTACTATTCGTCTAACAACAAATTTAAATAGTCATAATTGCCAAGTAGGCAAAGGTGGCTATATATGTTACTAATGACCAATATTAGTTATCAGGCAAACACTCACCAACACACCTGTGTGATAAAGGAGTTTAGTTAGGGACATGTAACAACAACAATAGGTGTATTGCACATCTATGCTGTGTATAAATACACACACTGTGTATAAATACACACACCCCAAATGAGGACAACAAGGACTCTTCTGAAGTGATTGGGTAGATGTCGAAATGTAAGTTTAGTCTTAATCTAAGTTTAACAAACAACGCCCTAGCAGACAGGATACATTTATCTTTGGTAAATTTCAGAGCCTTATGACCATTAATACATAACTTGCCTATGGCTGCTCGCACCATTAGTTCTCACCCTTTCATGCAGCCATTTCTCCATTATCCTTTTTGATCCGCATCTTAAGCGCCCGCTAGGCTCACACATACAAACTAAAGGGGGAAGTGACAAAGGACAAGACAACGCACACATACTAGAACACTAAGGATCTATAAAAAAAAGTTGTAATAATTCCTTGTCCTCTCTTTCCCTGTATTTTGCCCTCCCCCCCTTCCCCCCCCGGACAAGCCTTGATTCAACTACGAGGGGAGCCCATCACCCCCATAGCAGGCCTCCATTCAAACAGTTTAAAGGCATCCTGTTCTCCCCTCCAGTCCACCATCAGCTCCTCCATCCTCATAATGTTATTCAGTTCTTCATACCATTCCACCAGGGAGGGGGCTTCCAATCTCCTCCAATGACTAGGAATCCCCATTCTTCCTGCTGTTAAAAAATGTCATAGATTTTCTTTTTTACACGCTTGTTTACTGAGCAGGAGCATGGACAGCAGAGTTATTTCAGGGGTATTTGGAGTAGAATTGCCATAGGTCCCATCATATAAGAAAATGATCTTTGCCCATGCTTGCACATTCCCATATGCGTAAGAGGGTCCCTTTTTTTTTAATTACATCCCCAGCACACATCTGAGGCTGAGGGGAACATCTGATGAAGCCTTACTGGGCTCCAATAAAATCTTGAAAAGAGTTTAAAATTCTTTTCCTGAGCCTTGCAAGGTATCGCCATCTTGTGGGAGAGGAAAATTACCCCAATTCTCCTCCTCAAATTGTCACCCAATCTTCCTCGCCCACTCTGCCACAAAGTCTGGTCTTCCAAGACCTACCTCTTCCCACAGAATGCCGTACAAGCCCGAAATAACCCTTGTTGGCCTTCAGCAGCAAATTTGGTATGGTCTCTCATCAGCACTGCAAGATCATCCCCAGATGTCCCCAGATAATTGCGTAATTGGTTCACTGCCAACCAAGACACCTCCCCCCCCCCCCACGGCCCCCAGCTTCTGAATCGTAGGAATCCTACCTTGTACCAGGACGTGTCTAAGACTGAAGTCAGATGTTTCCTAGTTTAGGAACCTTGAAGCCCCAACCCCCAGCATAATTGCTGGGTTGATGAATAGCGGGGTTATGGGTGGCGGCCTTGTCGAAATACTCATATTCTTAAGCCAGTCCTCCCAATCAGGAGGAGCTGGGCTTTCAAAAAGGTCATCCTGTCCCAACTTGTGAGCAATTTAGGGTCTATCCAAGGAAGAGTGTTCCAGGAGAGCATGTCCTGCTTGACTGTGTCCACAATGTGATGCCAGTCTACTAACCTCATTATGACAGCAGTCCTGTGGTATGTTTCTATGTCTGTCAACCCTACTCCTCCCTTATCTTTAGATCTTAAGAGTTTATGAAAGCTGAGCCTTGGTTGCTCCCCTCCCCACACAAACTTGATAAATTCTGACCTGATATGCCAGAGGAATTGCTTACTGCCATACAATGGAATGGCCTGAAAGACATACAGAAGTCTGGGCAGAATATCTATTTTTAAAACATTGATTCTGCCCAACCATGAGATTCCTTTTTTTAAGTATGATTCTAAGTCCATTTTCATCCTCTGGAGTAGAGAGATGTAATTTAGTTGAAATAGGGAAGTGGGATCAGCTGTAATAAGTACCCCCAGATATTTTATGGCTTCTTTGCAAAACTTAGGAAAGGAAAGTTTGCTTTTAATCTCTGCACTGTAAGCGCATCCCCTATGCTGACGTTTAATATTTCCGATTTGGAAATACTGGCCTTGAAGTTACTAACCCTGCTGAATCTTTGAAATTCCTGTACAATTGAAGGCAGTGATGTATAAGGCGAGGTAATATACAGAAGTAAGTCATCTGCTTATAGTGCTAGCTTATGGGTTTTCCCCCCACCACAATGCCCTTAATGTTAGGGGTCGCACAAAGTTCCAGGTGTTCCATCATCAGCACAAACCGCAAGGATGACAAGGGGCAACCTTGCTTTGTCCCGTTGTGGTTCTGAAAACCTGAGGAGAGCAGTCAGTTCGTTCTTAGCTTTGCCGTGGGGTTATTGTAAAGCGCTCATATTTAAACAATAGAAAACACCCACTATTGCAAGGCTTCATGTAATGGATTTTTAAATAAAAAACGTTTCTTTGAGGTGTCATATGTGTTTCAATTAGGAAATGCCCAACAATGCAGAGCTACAGGAGCAGCCCTCTTCCAACAAACCTGCTTAGCATTTCCCATAGTAAAGCAAGTGTGGAGGAGGAAGATTCCTATTTTACAAGCATATTACTAGCTAAGTATAAAAGAAACACTTTTGCATGGTACAAGAAGGTTATTCTGTGATCAGCTTTGCAGTTGCAGTGTGTGTGTGGGGATTGACAACTACTGTAGTAACCCAGGAAGAGCCAGTTTGTGTTTGTTGTGTATTGTCTGTGTTTTCTGTTGCAGTAGCGTTTCCTTGTGCTCTTCCATCTGCTGGTGTAAGCAGATATTGTGTAGCACACTGCAAGATAGGATTGTTTCGGACACTTATCTGGGCTGTAGAGCATCTACACTATTGCTCAGGCCTAACCTAAGAATTCTGATTTAGTGGTGAACCGATTTTGGAGTGATGCTTGGTGTGTGGATGAGTTGTGTGTGGCTGCTGGTGTGGAGGTAAATAACAGTGAGCAAGCACCAGTGATGTGACTGCGTGCTGACAGAGTGTCAAACACCAGGTTCTCTGTGGCAGATTTGAGTTCTTAGCAAATCCGCAGCCATTCATTCAATTAAAGTGATGGTGTTGTGTGATAATGAAATGCAGCTGCATGCTGTGAGGTTGATCTTCCCAGGATCCTGACATGACTCGCATGAGTTGCACCAATCTGCCCTGTGCATAAAATTTAAGAGCAACCAAATGCCATCGGGATAGTGACCAGGTAAGTATGTGTCCACAGTGTCAGATCTCTAAACAGTGTAGTAGGTGAACTATGGGGGAGTGTGAATGTAAAATGCAGCAAAGCAGGTAGGGGTGGACATTTGTGTTGCAACCAACATTAACCTATGAGTTTGTATTTAGTTGAGAGATACGAGCCAAAGACGTGGCTCATGACCCCGTGTGGAACCCACATACCGCAGCTGAAGTGTGCTACAATGCCACTCACCACAAGACCAGATGCATTGTTGAAAGACCCATCGGCCTGTTGAAAGCATGCTTCCCTACCAGCAGGGGAGATTCTGTGCAGTCCAGAGAAGGTGTCCAAGATAAACCTCGCTTGCTGTGTGCTACACAATATCTGCATACTCCATCAAATAGAAGAGCCCAAGGAAATGCAACTGTTTCCTGAAGTCCCAGACAATCCAGCATACCAGCTTCACCTGGCAGACACAAATCATAAGTTGCTTCTTTCAGGTAAATGTCACAAAGTGACGTGGACTGCTGCAGTGATTAAGCCAGAAGATATGCGGAACCAGCTAAAGCAGAACTTAAATGATGTTTAAATAATGTAGTTGACATACACACTTGCAACTCTCTAAAGCTGGCTAACAGCTACAGATAGTGATCCCCTAGAGTAGTAGGCAAGTGAAAGACAGGTTAAATGATTAAAAGTTAGATTGATTGTTTAAACTGACATGTTCTTATCTGTTCGCTTCTAGGCACCACAAAGTGACTTTCTTTTTGGTTCCCCTGATCGCCTGAGCCCCGGTGCGGTTGCACTCTCTGCATCCCCTATAGTTCTGCCTCTGCTTATGGCCCATTTCCATGAAATGATTTGCAAACAAATATTCAATAATGCAAATGTCGAACTGCCCACTGTGGAAGGCAAGAATTAATTCGATGAATAAGCGTTGTATCGTTTTAGCTGACATAAAATTTTTCGTTCATCTCGTTACCGTCGGCATGTGGAACAGAAATCCACTGCAAATAGATCTATACTAATGCCATAAATTTGCTCTAAATTAAGATCTTAATTATGATTGCTCTAATGAATTTTTATCCAACAAATAGTTTGTTTCTGAACCCAAGTCGTCTGATTGCTTACAAGTCGTAAAATCGCTAGCTCACTAGTACTAAAAGTATAAAGCAGGCTGAATGTTGACTGAATGCAAGATGAAGCCCCTTACAGCCTAAACTTTTGCCTGAAATGTCTCTTTAATAGGTACTGACACACATGGAGCCGCTGTGCTGCCAGGAAGACATTGTAAAAAGAAATCAGATTTGGCAATCCCTATATATCACAAATGATAGGAAAATGTATATTCTACGGCAATAAAGTAACTATCCAATCCTGGCATCCAAATGTTTGTATAGATTGAAGCGTAGGTAGATTGGAACGTAGGTTTGCTGTAACATAACATTTTTAATGGCTTGTAATGACATCCTGCTCTAGCCAAGATTACATGCAACATATGTTATTGTTATACCATGTACATTAAGGCTGTCACTACATTTGCTGGGTAAATTAAAGTGAGAATACTGTTCATTGTGTTTCCTAAAGTATTTCAGCTAAAAAAATATATAATGTGGGTGGTATATTTGTAAAAAAGTTTTGGGGTTTTACAATAAAGATGTAGGACGGCTAGGAAGGCAGTTGCAATGATATATTTGAGCTGTATTCTGTTTTTCATTCCGAATTAAATAATATACTGGATATTTAACACTAAAACTCAGGTCTTTGGAATCTGTATGATTAATTGTATTAAGTTCATGTGTATCCTGCTATAAATTTACATGTGTTATTTACTAAAGTTTGGAGAATTCTACTTAATATATCTCATCTGATGTCAAAATCAATACCCTATCAAGTAAAAAAAAAGGTGAACCTATGACAAAAACCCACTCCTAGTGGCCCCGGCAGACATCACTGTCACAGAAATCACATGGGACATTTATGTTAACACAGGTCCAAATGACCTGACTGGCTCTGGAGCTCCTTCCCTACCACCATGAACGGACTCTGCCAGCCCGTATTATTGCCACCAGCTCTGTTTAAGACAGGCCTGGCCCATTAGAGGGTCTGTCAAAGGCCAGAAGCCAGCCTGATAGCATGTATTTAGGGGGGGGGGGTGTCTCTCTGGCACTTAAGGCTACTATTGAGCATACAGGGACCAGTTAAGAGACAGTCTTGGGGTTTTTGTGTTAGTGCCTTGCCTTGTTAACTCGCAAGTAATATACATATCACATCTTATACATATACAATCTCGAAAAAAAAAAGATATTCTCAGCTGAGACATTGGATACAAGGACTAGTGGGCAGGGGAGAGACAAATTCTCTCTTTTCACAGAATTTGAGTGATCATGTATCAAACCCACAGCTGCCAAGAGTCTGATTTCCATGCTATACAACTTAATAAACAAACCCCCCAAATACCCTGGACCTGGGGGGGGGGGGAGGACGAGGAGGAATGGGAAAAGATTTGGTTGACCAATGCTAAATGCTCTGTTAACGTTTTAGCAGTTGAAACTGCATACAAGTTACAAGTCCCTGTTGAGATGGTACTATGTCCCTACTAGAATGGCTCATGTGGTTCTGGGATACTGAGATAGATGCTTCAGAGGTTGCAACGTACCCGGAAAGGTCATGCACCTCTGGTGGCAGTGTCCAGCATTTGTTCGCATTTGATCTAAAGTATCTGGGTTGACCAACACCCTCTTTGACAAGACAGTAAACCAGGACCCCTGGGTGGCTCTCCTACATCAGAACGCAGACAATCTCACAATAAGTCAAAATAAACTGTTTGTCTACCTACTGTTAGCCGCAAAACAGGCAATTGCCCGCAAAAAAAAAAAAACAGAATGAATACTGGTTAAAAAACTCACTATCGCCTATGCCCACCCAAACATTGACCACATACTCACCTAATTGCGTGATCCTGTGCTGTTTAAATGGGGCCACGAGTAGCCACATCCCCATCTCTCCACTGTGTGTGCCCCCCTGGCAGACCAGCACAGAGCAGGGACACTGCTGCAGTGAGAGAAAAGCCCCTTTGATGTTGCATTTGAACAGCGTAGGATCACAAAATTAGATGACTATGTGATTCTGACTGTGGGGGGGATCCATAGGGTTTTTGGACTTTGGGGCATCCCTAATCACGATGGCCCCTAGGATGTATTCTAATGAACCAAATCCTGTGATTTTGACTATCCCTTTCTAGTTTAGGATTCTCAGCTCCCCCCAACCACAGTACTCTACCCCCTGCAGCTGTCCTCTCACCCATGCCACTGTCATCTACCTCCTACCGTGTCCTCTACTCCCTGCCACTGTCATCCACCCCCTACCGTGTCCTCTACTCCTTGCCACTGTCATCTATCCCCTGCTGTGTCCTCTACTTCTTGTTGCTTTCCTCTAAACTCTGCTGCTATCCTCTACCCCCCTGCTGCTGTCCTCCACCACTCATCTAACCCCTCCACCCCCCGCTGTCCTCTACCACTCACCTTACCCTTTCAAACCCTGCTGCTATCCTCTACCTACAACTCTACCTACACCTAGCCCCTCAACCCATTGCCACTGCCCTTTACCCCCTGCTGCTTTTCTCTATCACTCATCTAACACCTCCACCCCATGCTGCTGTCCTCCACTACTTAGCTAACCCCATCCACCCCCTACCCCTGTCCTCTACTGCTCAACTAACCCCTCCACCCCGCCGCTGTCCCCTACTACTCACCTAACCCCTCAACCCCCTGCCGCTGCCCTCTACCATTCCTAACCCTTTAACCTCACCTAACCCCACCATACCGTGTCATTGCCCTCTACCACTCACCTAGCCTATGCACCCCCTGCAATTGTCTTCTACCACTTACCTAACCCTACTACCCTTTCTGTTCTCCTCTACCACTCACCTAACCCATCCTCCCTTGCCACTGTCCTCTACCACCCACCTAACTCTTTCACCCCCTGCTGCTGTCCTCCACCACTCACTTAGCCCCTCCACCCCTGTCACTGTCCTCTACCGCTCACCTAACCCTACCTCCCCTTCCACTGCCCTCTACCACTCACCCAACCCCTCTGCCCCCTGCTGCTGTCCTCCACCACTTGCCTAACCTTTCCTCCTCCCTACATACCTCTTTCACCCCCTGCTGCTGTCCTCCATTACTAACTTAATCCCTTCACCCCTGTCACTGTCCTCTAACACTCACCTAACCCCTTCACTGTCTTCTACTGCTCACCTAACCCTGCCTCCCTCTCTACCCCTCAGTTACCCGCTTCACTCCCTGCCACTGTCCACTGTCCTCTATTGCTCACTTAACCCCACCACCCCTTGTCCCTTACCTCTTACCTAGCAAAACATCCCCTGCCACTGTCCTCTCACCTCTCTAAAGATAGAAGGGTAATTTGCCCTAAAAAAAGATGCATAGTCTATTGTCAACTTTTTTCTCAAATAAGCCAATACTTGTGGAGCCCACTTGAAACGGTAGGCAGTTTTGAGTATCGTAACTAGGGAGTGGGGTAAATTAGTCTTGAACACCTCCAAATTTAAGTAATTAAATTGCAACTTTGAAAACCTGGAGAATCGCTGGAGTATTTCCATAAGATTCAGCAATGTTATTAGGGGTCTGATAGAAAAAAAATAAAATGTCCTCCTCAAATAGAGAGCATATTTGTATATCTTGACCCATTTGGATGTCCTAAATATTCCCAGAATGCCTAAATTCGCACACTAAAGGTTCCAGCACCAGCACAAATGAAGCTGGAGATAACTGCCACCCTTGTCTGTTCCCCTGTAATATTTTTAATTCGTCCTCTTTTTAAAGCCCTGTATAAGAACTGTAGCCTGTGATTGAGCATATAAGTTGTGTAGAATATTACAGAACAAATCTCTAAACCCCAACTATTCTAGGACCCCACTGTATGTACTGCCAGGACAGGGATTCAAAGTCTAATGACAATAACATAAGGTTCCTATGAGGTCCATTCTCCCAGTTAGTCACTGCAGCAGAAATAATATCTTCACTTAATCCAACCTGGTCTATATGTATTAATGATGTAAAGAAGGTATTCAATCTACCTGTCACGCTCGGGTAACTCCAGCCCTCCAAGTAAGCCCTCAACCCCCAATCTCCGCAGCCAGCTTCACCTGTAGGAGCCCCTGCTTGCCGGGATGCAGAATACGCCTGCCGGGATCGGTTGCCCCCAGGACTTCAATGGCTCAAAGGATGAGAGCTTACTGGTTGGACGTCTGAAGAACCAATGACTAGAGCGAGTTAGCGGGAGTCCAGAGACAGGCCAGAGGTCCAGGAATTCAGAGATTGCAGCGGTACAGATGGATGAGGCAGCTCGAGGTCGGGGTACAAAGCAGAGGTCGGCAACAGGGATCAGACGGAGAATGGTCGGTTTCAAGCAGGGGTCGGCAACGGAGGTTAGAGATTGGTCGATTCAGGCAGGGGTTGGCAACAGAGATCAGATAGAGATTGGTCGATACAGGCAGGGGTCGGCAACGAAGATCAATCACGGCAATAACACAAGACAAAGCTAGGTATAAGGCGCTATCACAGGCACTGAGCAGCTGATGGAATGAACCTTTATAGGGACAGACAAGATTGGGGAAAGGGGAGAGAGCGTGTGATTGGTGCAACTTGGTGCTAACGCCCGGATTGGCCAAAAAAACAGAAGGGGCGTATAGCCCAAAATCCCCCTATCCGGGCTCATAGGCCCAACCCCAATACTTAGGGCTCATTGGCCCTTACCAGCTCTCCTCCGGTGGCCGCGCTGAGAGCAGGACGTATTCGCGCGCCCGGAGGGCATAATCAGCACGTGTACGGGAGCCAGGCCCGCCGGCAGAGGAGGAGCAGTGCGCAGGCAAGATCCATAGATAGCATTAAAATAGGCCAACAGTCAAAAATGACTTCAACTGGACCAACCAACACAGCAAACAGTGCTCTTATGCACCCCCCCCCCCCCCAGGGAAATTTAGATTGCTGCACATTTAATTTTTATTAACTCCTACTGTGGTAAATTTTAGAAACAAAATTGCGGCTCAGGTATCTGTAGGCCGCCTGCAAACAGGAAGTGCTGCTTGGTTTCCTGTTACTGTGCAGTGTCAGTTATGTCAGTTGAATACAGGCAGCAGCATGGCTGAGGTTCTGGGAGAGGAAGCTCCAATATGGCCTCTACCACTAGAAAATCGTCGAGGAGGGGTTTCAGCTTTGGGTGGATGCCGGAACAAATGTAAATGCTGACAATGATTCAGTATCATGCTTGCAGATGGAGCAAGTGAATTTGGGGGAGCTTTTTGTCCAGCTGTGCTAGGCTAGTTGTCCTGATTAAGGATATATTTCAGATTCCAAGCTCTGAAATCCTCACAGCAAATCATTTTTTTCATTTCAAACTGAAGGGTGGTAACATTGATATAGCATGGTGCCTAGCTTTAAACCTATTGTTGACAAACTCCAGGCAAAGCAGGAGGCATATCTCTATTATACGACTGCTTAATGTCCCCAGCATCTAAGTTACCCTACATGCTAAATTAGGAGAGGGACCTGGTAGTTGAGGTGTGGTATAAACTGGCGATGAAAGCATCTAAAATCAATACAAGTTTTGATAGACATAGTACTTATGAGCTGGTATATGACCCCTGAGTTGCAAAGACATGCCTTAGGTCTTCATCAGAATGTTTCCGTTGATGTAGTGATAAGGAATCTATGGGGTTTATTCATCAAGGGATAGCAGCAGGTAGTGCCTTGTAAGCGGCAGGCAGCGTCTGTTGAACACCTGTACGCAATACCACATTTATGAAAGGGATTCTGGTGAGCGCCTCTAACAGCGCAATGTAGCATCCAATTCATCATCACAGACGGCTCAGCGTATACCGCCGGCGCTCTGGCTTCCAGTGCGCCAGGTATTACCTGGCGCTACCTGTCGCTCTCCCATACATTTCAATGGACGTTCTTCTCTTTCTCAAATCATTCTGTGACCTCTCCTGGCCTAGAAATTTGTCATTTTTGAAAACTTTTGGGATTTTAAATATTTTTATGCAGAATTGCCATTACAGGTCTGGCATTAAAATGTTCATGTCACAATATTATAACAATGTCATTCCATGTGTTTTCGCTTTGTTACATGTGGATATGTGTTCAAAAACAGACTTTAATCACACAGCGTCTGGCGCTCTGGGCTACAGCAGCCCAATTTTGACCGCCGGCTCTGTGTGAGGCTGTTTACTTGATAAATATGGTGTGAGTTGGTCACACTGAGCAGGTGTTAGAGCGACCAACATACATCAAATTCATCAATGCCGGCCAGGTTACTACAGCGAATGAGGCGCTCTGTAATAGCGTCTCACGGCCGAACAGAGCGACCACTTGCGGCCGCTCTTAGCGCCGCTGTACATTTGCCTATACCTGGCAATAGTAATGAATCAGGCTGCCTGTTTCATATACAGTGGACGTGCCTGGTAGTCTTCCTTTTGGAAGAAGGTTATAGAACTATTCTTTTTAATACTTAAAATCAAAATTCCTTTGGATCCTAAATTTATATTGCTGAATGATTTTTCATCACCTATGAATAAATATGCTAGGAGACTTGTGAGTCATAGGATGCTTGCTGCTAAAATAACCATAGCAATGCTCTGGCAGAAATCGTTCATCCCTATAGAAACAGTGCACCACAAACTTAACTGGATTATGGTTAATGAAAAGATGTCCCTCACTATCAGACAAGGAAAAGTTGTTCTTATTGATATGGGGATAGAGACATTAATTATATATATATATATGAAAAATAAAAAAGCAAATAAAATATGTTGACACATTAATAAAGTGAAAGATTTGGGTACAAATCATGCTCTGACTTCTCCCCCCCTTCTCTTTTAAAATAAAGCAAAAATCGTTCGTTAGTTTGATTAGATATTTTAAGACAAGTGTATTTAATCGAGGCTTTGGTGTACAGTTGCTAACAGTAGCAGATTGCTGGTAGTAAAAACTGCTTCCATAAAACAAACAAAAAATAATTAAATAAACTTCTAGATAAGCTTAGCATGTTGAGGACATTCTCTTGGAATGCAATAATGCATTTTCAAAAATGCAATCGAAAGTGGACCTTCCCTTTATTGTTACTGTGAAGTAAGTAGTTAGCACTTGTTCACACTCCAACCTACAGCCTATCCATATGATTCACCAGTAGTTCAGCTTTGGGAAGCTAAGGCCTTATGAAGGAATAGCGACAGGTAGCGACTGGTGAGCGGCCGGTAATGACGGGCCCCGCCACAAGAGCGCCGGCTCCCCACCACAATCACACATTTATCAAGCCAATCCTGCTTAGCGACTGAGATAGCGCAATATAGCCACTCATTCATCATTATTCCAGCCTCACCCCACATCGCCAGCGAGCGACCTTGAACAGCGACAGGTATGACTTCTCGCTACCTGGCGCGCTCCAATGCATTTCAATGGAAAAATCTTTAAATATTAATAATTAATTGTTATTAATTTTTTTTTTTTTTAAATGTGAAAAATTCTGTGACCACTTCTGCCATTTTAGATAATTTTTTAAGGGAAAAAAAATTAAAAAAATTGTACAGAATTGATATTACAGGTCTGATATTAATGTATTCATATTACTAAATTATTTTAAAAACTTGTTTTTTTTGGTTTCCAAAAATATGGTTGTTTGGGGGTTAAAAAACTACTTTTAACCCATCGCCTCCAGCGCTCTGGGGTTTAAAGATGCATTTTACAGCGCGAGAATTTTTTGAGCGTGATTTTTTAATGAATATGGTGGGAGCCGGTCGCTAGGGCCAGTCGCTATCATGCGCTCCCATACAGCGCGGAACCTGTCAAATAGCGACTCCTCACCCAATATTCAACATTACGGCAAACCGACTGAGTCGCTATCAACTACCGAACAACAGCCAAGCACAGCGACTACTAGCGGGCGCTCTGAAAATGCTGCTACAGTCGCTCAACTGTCGCTACCTGCCGCTATTAATGAATCGGCCCTCTCAGTTCCTAGCACTCGGTTGCCTTCTGGTACATACAGTAATTGCACAAAGAATGTAGTCTGAGGAGACAAGGTAGCAGTGAGCTCCATTAACTTTGATGTTGGCATTCAGGCCACTGCTCTTCTGATGACGATGCCAGCCAGAGTGTGTGTGAGTGTGTGTGTGTGTGTGTGTGTGTGTGTGGGGGGGGGGGTAGGTATGGCTGGCTTCTTTATGCTCCTTGTTCTTTTCAAATTGAGTGTCATAACCAGTGTGCCATTTTTAACCAAACGAATATCTTGTAATTGCAGAGCTATTAGCAGCAGCTGTAGTGTATTATTTTAAGAGATGAAAGGTGCAGGGCATGTTGAGAAGGGAATATTACAGGACATATCATTTATGTTCATTTGTAGTCCACACCTACAGCCAAGGTCTGACATGCATGAAGTGTAGAAAGATCTGTATTGCATGTGGTTTGTGCAATGGCCTGCTGTAGTATGATTAAAAGATTATTTAATACATTATATATTAAAACATGGGGACTCTCATCTGTGTCTATGTAACTCTATTTTAAAATGTCAGAAATTTCTACATTTCTCCATCTGCCCAACAGAAATAAGAGCCCGACCCCCCTACCAAGCTGCCTGACCAGAATTATTATTACTGTTTATCCATAAAGTACCAGTTTCTTCTGCTGTGCTGAGCTGCATGATATATACAAACAGGGTTGGACAAATAACTATAAATAAAATGTAAATAAAAGTTTATTACAAGTGAGATGTATTGGTTTGAGAGGTGTTTTGGGAAACATGCAAGCTATTGCATTCGAGAAATTAAAGTCTTCCCCAAGTGGAAGAGTGGGTTTGATCCTAAATGTAGTTGTGCCTCCATCCAGTACAAGGCATTTATGAGCAGAGGAGATCCCTTTCCAAAAATAAACACATACTTTATGCAAAGTGACTGAGAACAGTGAAGTTAAAGCATCTAGAATAAAACTTAACCTATAGTTATATAGATAAACACAGGAAGAACTACAACCTTCATGTTATAAAATGTTAATAGCATATACGTATACTATACACTGAAGCAAACTGTTAATTAAGCCAGGCAGGAATACTGGTGGAATTGTGCAAAATACAGTCCTTCCAGCACAATATTAATAAAAACAAGAACCAGATGCAGTCTGATGTTCGAATGGTGGCCATATGGCTCTCTGGTCATGCAGAAGCTTTCCAGTGATTATACATTCACCGCTCAGCATCAAGGACCAGCTTGATCAGTCATAATAGCTGCAATAAATCTGAAAGCACAACAACAACTGAGTGATATATACCTCAGTAAACCATGTGGCAGTTTAGCTTGTAACTGAATGAATAATCGCTGTAGAGCACAGCCAGAGAGCCACAAGGCTACCATTCGAACAGCAGACTTTTTCCAGTTAGTGTTTTATGAATATTGTGGCATGATATGATTCTACCAGCAGAAATCTAGATACATATTTGCATTAACTGGCAAACACAGGAGCACAGAGTATAAAGAGCCAATGATTTTAGAACCCATCTGATAAGCGACAATGATTTGCAATTCTCTTGTGTTATTCCGGTGAGGCATTTTTAAGTTGATGTATTGTTTAACCCTTTAAGTGCCAGCCTACCTTGAGATTTTGTCACCCTTTGTTGCCAGACCATTTTGCACTATTTTGCGCTCCCCATGTTCAACTGTGGTTTTTGAAGGGATTTCCAGGGATTTCCCAGGAAAGTGATATATTGTTTTTTTCCGCAGAGTCTGGGCTTTAACATGAAATGTCTTGTTTGTCATTTTTTAGGTGTATTCTCAATATTTTTGGATGAAATATGTGCAAAAAAACCCCAAAAAACTATTTTTTACAATTTGTAGTGTTTTTTTGTAATAAAAAAATGTAAGTTTCTCACTAAAATCTTATTGCGCGTGAAACACCAATTTATCCCGGTTACAGCGGTACCACATATGTATTGGTAGACACCCTTTCCTGCCCAGGCGACTCCCCCAAACTGAAACAACGCTTTAGGAGATTTTCAGATAAAATACAACTATGCTACGCGCTAAGCGCACCTTGCAGTTTTTCAAGAAAAACAACCCTTTACATTTGAAATACCCCCGACAAACTATATATTCTCTGGAAGTACACACCTCCAGCTTTCTAGACGTACCAGGTTTGTTGACATGGGTGCAGTTTTCTGGAGTTAACCCCTCAATATATTCTTTGGTTGCACAGGGTTTCCCTAAAAAAGAATAAAAATGCAGAATCAAAACCACATTTTCCTAAAAAAAACTATATGGAAACAAGAAAAATCTGAAAAAGCAACATGCCCCGAACAGAACAATACCCAGCATGCATAGGTCCTGTCAAGGGAAGAGTTGCCAAACACACCAAAGTAAAGCATGTGTGTAACAGCAATTTTACTTCAAAATTTCAGCTCTGCAGACAATGTGCGCACCTTGTGCTTTTTCTACCAAAACAAGCCTTTACATTTGGAATATCCCCCATAAACCATATATTCCCGGAAAGTACACATTTTAAGCTTTCTAAGCGTACCCAGCTTGTTGTCGTGGGCTCATCTTTCTGGAGGTAATCCCTTGAAGAATTCTTAGGTTGCACAGGGTTTCACAAGAAAATGTATAAAAAAGCCGAATAAAAAAACACCTTTTCCTAAAATATCAATATGCAAATAAGAAAAAACAAGCTAAATCTGAAAGCGCAAGGTCCCCCGAGCAGAACAATACCCAACATGCATAGGTACTATTAACCCTTTTAATTGCCAGCCTACTTGAACTTTTGTCACCCTCTGTTGGTCATTTTTCCCCATTTTTCGCCATGTTTAACCGTGATTTTTGCCGGAATTTCCTGGAAAATATATATATATTTTTTTTTGCCGCAGAGTTTAGGCTTTAACATTAAATGTCTTGTTTGTAATTTTTCTGCTGTTTTTTAAATATTTTTGCGTAAAAAAAACAAAAAAATAAATAAAATAATTTTTTTTTTAACAATTGTCTCCTTTATTTTAAATAAAACATTTGTTTTAGTAATGAAAACCATATTGCATGTGATAGCCCCATTTCTCCCGATTACAACGGTACCACATATGTATCGATAGCCCCCCATTCTTGCCCAGGAGACCCCCCCAAACTGAAAATAGCACTTTATAACATTTAAAAACAAAATACTACTATCCACACTATAAACGCAAGGGGTTAATTTAAAAAGAAAATGACATAGGGACATCCCTCCCAGGGGGGGGGGACCCCGTTTTTTTTGGAATTTTAAGGGTTAGGGTTAGGCTAAGCCTAACCCTAACCCTTAAAATTAAAGAAAGAAATGACATAGGATCCCCCCTCCCAGGGGACCCCATTTTTTGGGGGGAATTTTAAGGGTTAGCGTTAACCTAACCCTAACCCTTAAAGTGGACCAACACCCAGGATTTTCACTATCCTGGGTTTTGTTCCACTTCCGCGGGGGTGCCCCGCTGCGTGAAACCCCCGAGAAAGGTATAAAAAAACTCACCTCACCCGCTCCCACGGCGCATGCGCGAGCGCTCGTCCAATCAGAGCGCTCAGAGCCGCTGTGGTATGCACGGACAAGGGACGGAAAACCACAGCAGCTCCGAGCACGCTGGCAGCCGCATCTCGCGCTTCCCTCTAACAGGGAGCGTGCCCGCGCCGGCCATTCACAAACGGCGCCCTGCTAGAGAGAAGCGTGAGAGGCGGCGGAGGCCCGCGCATGCATCGTTGGAACGGGGATAAGGTAAGGCGAATGGGGCGTCCTGGGGGGTTTCACACAGCGGGGCATCCCGATTTCGGATGCCCCGCGGTGAGGGATCTGATCGGCCCTGGAATCTTATAGATTCCCGTGCCGATCAGCCTGGGTGTTGGTCCACTTTAAAAAAAAAAAAAAGAAAGACGTAGCATCCCCCCTCCCGGGAAGGGGGGGGGAACCCATTTTTTGGCAGAATTTTAAGGGTTAGGCTAACCCTAACCCTTAAATTTTTTTTAAAAAATGAAGTAGGGTCCCCCCCCCCCCCGGGAGGGGGGACCCTACGTCATTTAAAAAAAAAAAATTAAGGGTTAGGGTTAGGCTAACCCTAACCCTTAAAATAAAAAAATAAATGACGTAGGGTCCCCCCTCCCAGGGGGGGGGACCTCATTTTTTTTTTGAATTTTAAGGGTTAGGGTTAGGGTTAGGCTAACCCTAACCCTAAACCTAACCCTTAAAATTAAAAAAAAAAATGACCAGCTTTTGTGGCCCCCCCACCCTGCAGCCTACGAGCCCACATACCCTATGTGGGCCTGGGCTCTTCTGCCCCCCCCTGGCCTTTGGGGAGGCAGGTAATAGGGGATGCCTCGTGAACTGGTATAAGGGGTCTCATGGACCCCTTACCAGTTCACAAGGGGTTAACAGTAAAAATAAACACACTGACACTTTAATAAAAAATTTTATTAAAAAATAAAAACTTTTTTTTTACTTTACTTACCTCCGATCGTCAGCTCCTTTGTCCCTCGATGTGTTGACAGATGTGATCATGCTGGCTGCAGTAGCAGAGGGGCAGGTGATGATCTGATCACCTGCCCCTCTGCTCCTGTGGCCAGCATGATCGCATCTGAATGAACAACAGCCGGGAGCCAGGACGACACCCGGTGAGTGACGTCACAAAGGGGGCGGGGCTTTGAGCCGGGATCGCGATAAGCCCCGCCCTCAAAGGGGCGGAGCTTGAGCGAGGGACGTGATAAGCCCCGCCCCCAGAGGCCCCGCCCCCTTTCAGGCTCTCCCCTGAAGCTGAAGAGCCAGGGGGGGGGGCGATCGGAGGCCCCCCCAGTGAAGAAGAGACCTGTCGGGAGGCAGCGCGACCTAAGGTAAGTGAATGTCATTTTTTTTTTTTTTTTCACAGATAGCAGCTGCTGCTGCCGAAGCGGGGGGGGGGCACTATTCCGGGGGCTCTCCTGGAGCCATCCGAGACCCCACGGGGGATCGGATGGCACCAAATTAAAAAAATTTTTTTGCCCACTAGCAGGGGTAGATGCCAGGCACGTGAATTTTACGTGGCTGGCACTTAAGTCCAGGAGAAGCAACCACGTAAAATTTACGTGGCTGGCATTTAAAGGGTTAATCCATGTGTTAGCCATGTTGGCAAATGTATGGCTGTAAATTCTGAATCATTTTATGTCTGAAGAAGAAACCAAAAAGGTTTTGAAATCTTGTGTTTTCAGTCTATTGAGCTACACAGTAAATTGGAAAGCTCTGAATGGCAGTTCTATTTACCAAAATCCTTTTAGCTCCATTTTAAGCAGACCAAAAGTCAAAAAAGAATGTTTAGTAAATTGCTCCCCTAAACCCTCCTCGGAAAAAAACTATTTGACATCTCCATGGAGATGTTCTGGAATAACAGACCAATTTGTTGCTCCAGAACTGTATGGGAGCGGCCATCTAGTTACACGCATAAGCATGAGGGGTAAGCTGTGCCAGCAGCAGCCCACACCAGACAAACAGATAAATGCCTCAGAAACATGGGCAGTGTTTGTATTATGTTATATAAACACACACACACACACACACACACACACACACACACACACACTGAATTCCCCCCTGCTTGTGCTCATGGCAATTTAAATGAACAAAAGGGGGTGGGAGCAGCTCAATCCCTCTTATTTATACAAGATTGTTCCTTCATACAAGATTATTCTTATTATATAACCCCTTATCATCCAAAATCATTATTATATATCCTCTTATCATCCAAAATTATTATTATTATATATCCTCTTATCATACAAAAATATCATTGATATAATTCAGGGCCTGGGAACTCGCCCAGTTTAACCCTCTCATCATCAATCTCATCTGATTATTCAGCACCAAACATGTCTAGCTTCCCAGGTGAGTAGCTCTCAGATATTTGTCTGCATTGCATGTCCCAACTTTGGGGACTCAGAATTAAGAGTAGGGACCACACTAAACACAGAGTGCCTTGCCGGGGCAGTGTGGCTTCCACATGTATCTGCAGATATATTCAACCAAATCTCTGTCTTTCCACATAGCTAGACATGTTTGTTGCTTGATATTTAGTTGATGAGAGGGTTAAACTGGGCGGTAAATTAGTTCCCAGGCCCTGAATAATAATAATAATTTTGTATAAATAATAGTGATTGAGCTGCTCCCACCCTCCTTTATTCATTTGAATTGCCATGAGCACAAGCAGGGAGGAATTCAGTCAATATGGATCTCTCCCTGTGAAGTGTTCTAAAGGGAGGCTGGCAGCTTCCCAGGTGAGTAGCTCTCAGATATTTGTCTGCATTGCATGTCCCAACTTTGGGGACTCAGAATTAAGAGTAGGGACCACACTAAACACAGAGTGCCTTGCCGGGGCAGTGTGGCTTCCACATGTATCTGCAGATATATGCAACCAAATCTCTGTCTTTCCACATAGCTAGACATGTTTGTTGCTTGATATTTAGTTGGTTAAACTGGGCGGTAAATTAGTTCCCAGGCCCTGAATAATAATAATAATTTTGTATAAATAAAAGTGATTGAGCTGCTCCCACCCCCCTTTATTCGTGTGTGAAGGTTGGTTGTTCTTGAAAAATTGCTTGGTGGACATAGTTGTATTTTATTCGAAAATCTCCTACAGCGCTCTTATCAGTTTGGGTTGTGTCCTGACTGGTAAGGGTGTCTACCAATACATAAGTGATACATATCTGATAAATGGGAGAAATGGGGCTTTTACACGCAAAATGAGTTACTTGAAAAACATACATTTGTTATATTAAAAAACAAAAAATGTAAAAAATATTTTTTCTTCAAATATTTCTCAAAAAAATATTCAGAAAGCACTAAAAATGACAAACAAGACATTTCACATATCACAGATAAACATGTATAGTGCTAAGTGTTAAAAATTGGCCTGGCAAAAGAGGGTCACAACACCTTGCTGGCAGTTAAAGGGTTAAATTTGCTTACTGTCCATTTTTCACCTAGCTCTGCTGACAATTTGTTCTAAGAATCTATTTGTCTTTCAGTGTAATAATATTTTCTGACATGGTTTCTGATCTTTCCTCCGTCTAGCTTTATGATGTGCCCCCTTGAACCTTATTGAAACATTTTGCCTATTTAAAGGTCTCAATCATGTCTTATCTTTCCATTCTTTCCTCCAGATTGCACAAATGAAGTTCTTTAAGTCTCTCCTGACAAGTTTTAAGCTAAAGTCCTTCAACCATTTTTGTTGCCCACCTTTGCAGGATACACTGAGCTCAGCCGGTGGTGTGCTGCCCCGGGTACCCACCCACCCAGCCAACCAGCACCAGTCTGTTTAATAAACAAAAATCTTTCTAAACCAGAGGGAATAGGCTCCCCATCTGCGCCCCTAGGATGGTGGTGTCATGTGCAACCGGATCCATCTGAGCATCCCAAAGGCTGGGCATGGTTCTCCTTAAAGGGAGCTCTTGTCAAAACACACAGCTTCTTTAAAACATGTGTTTGTCCCAAAATTGGTATACCGATCCAGGATCAGGAAAAGAGAAGGAAAGAAAAAAGAGGGTCATTTTTATTGGCATTTAAATACGGCTAATAGGCAATATGTAAATCTTCATGTTGTTCAGAAACCCACACTACATTGATCTTTTTATATTGTTTCATTGAAAGGATTTCTGAGATTGTTAAATTTCTTTCAGAAACCTGGGTAATGCCTTACAAAAAACTTTTCTGTTCCTCACATGTCTTAACAATGCTTTAATGAGACCACACATACTGATGAGAGAGTTGTGAGTTCCTGTAACCATTTAATCTTTATCTAGTTCTTGGTATCTTTGGTGTGATTAGGATACATGTTTATTGCAGAACTGTCAACCCTCTGGTATCTGAAGTTTGTCATAGACATCCCTAAGCGGTTTCTTGTCTTGTGTTGGAATTGTTTGCTCATTCAGTCTATCTTCAAACACAAAGGAAGTAGTCTGATATACACAATTATATTTATACCAAGGCAAAGGTTAAGTATACAAACTTAAGGTGGCCTTTAACAGCTGATGAAAATAAAAAATAAAAACATTTTCATAGCAAATGATGTATCATTAATCAAAGTCTCAAAAGATTATTAAAGGATTTGCCGACCAAGTTATATAGAGACTGAGCAGAATTTATTCTAAACTAATCGCTAGCACCTTTCTTTTTAAAGTGGACCAACATCCGATGCTGATCGGCAAAGGGAATCTATAGGAGCATCGGGCCTGTGGGGCACCCCGATCGGGGGTGCCCCGTTGTGTGAAACCCCCCAGAAACCCCTACCTGCTCCTCGATCCAGCGGCGCATGCGCGAGGCGCCGCCGCTGCCACTCGCGCATCCCTCTAGCAGGGTGCGCACCCGCGCCGGCCGTTTGTGAATGGCCAGCGCGGGCGCGCTCCTTGTAAGAGTGACGCGCGGGAGGCGGCGGCAGGGCGCGCTCGCTTGTCCGTCGACGGACCTCGCTTGTCCGTCGGCGGGGATTGGCTGCAGCGGTCACGTGGGAGCGGGGACAGGTGAGTTCTTGGGGCTTTCTGAGGGGTTTCACACAGCAGGGCACCCCTGATCGGGGTGCGCCACCGAAGTGGACCAAAACCCAGTATAGTCAAAATCCTGGGTGTTGGTCCACTTTAAATCCTCCTCCCTCTGCTGATGTAAATAGAGCTAGGCATGCACCAGTCATTAGTGACTTCAACTTGTAAAAAAAATTTATGTTTCTGTTATATAGACTATATTACTAGAGATGTTGGGCAAAGGAGCATCATCACAAAATTGCCTAATATTAAAAATCTATAAAAACATGCTGGATAATAAGAGGAGGAGCTACTTATACACCCCACCAAGCTTGTGGTTTTCTTCTCCTGGTAGCAATAATATCCAGGGGTGAAAGGTTTTTGAGCATTCCATTCTACTTTTACAGTGGTGATCTGAGACATTAACCACTCTTTATATCTGACAAAAGTATTGCATGATGTATAGAAACATCTGCACACATCAGAAGAAATGTAATAGCAATAAGCTGGCTCTGGGCACAGGCCACTGAAGTTGAGCAGATCTCCCCTATAAAAGAAGAATGGTACATTCAAATCCGATCACCCCTGATTCTTCTTGTTTCAATTTAAAGGAAGAAACAAGTGTGTCTGGATTTATTTAATGCAGTATGTGTATTGCTTGTTATTTAACATATTTATGGGGATTTTTATTATTGGACAATTTATTTGGTATTCATGCTCATTTAACTTGTTTTGTGGGGTATTGTAGGATCCCTGTACAGTTTTGGAATCATTTAGGGGTGTTGCTCTTTATTTTATGTGTATTAATTGGATAGATTATTCTTAAAGGTTCATAGTATGTTTACGGTAGGATAAACAGTATTTCCAATCCTTGTATAAGTATTGAATAGCTGCTTTATCTGTGGTGCTATCAGTTTTAAAATTGTTTTTTATTCATTCATGAAAATGTTATTCAGAATTGTTTGGGGCCATGTGTAGTCTGTTGTTCCAATCGCTATAACTCAGGAGCAGAGCCACGTCCACCATTTTGCCTGTGAAAGGTGAACAGGCACACAAGGAATCCTGAGCCACGTACAAGTTGCGGGCTTCAATCTCAGATATGCGTATTCTGAGAACTGGACCTGGGTAAAGCAGTTTGGGGGGGAAGGTAAGTATAATCTTTTATCCTCTACTGTTTCCTTCAATTTCCAGTTTTGCAAGTGAGGTGCAAAGGTTGTTCCCTAGGTTAGTTTTCCACAAATAGGTAAACAACTATGCCCCTTGGGGGCTTTCCACACAAAGCCACAAGCTTGTTACACAGGCATGAGCTCTGATACATTGCAGTTGCAGAGCGCCCTCTAAGTCATAATCGTTATACACATGCAACATGCTTTGAATGATTTGGGGAAAATGGCATGGTGGCAACGTGATTAGCATTCTTTGTCTTCAAGTGGCATGGGTTGGATTTCCACCCTGTACACTTTGGGCCTGATTTATCAAGCACTTGTGCCAGACAATGCAATTTCAGTGAAAATTAGAGAAGTGCAAAATGTTTTACATTTTTTCCAGCATGTTGCTGCACCTTTTATGTTTTAGTAAAAGTGTTTCTTGTAGTGCTTCTCAGTGTTTCTCATGTGGGCTTCCTCTAAGTGATCTGGCTTCCTCCCACTAGCACTATATATCTTTTCAGGTCAGAAAGATATCTACTTGCTCCAGAACCCCTGGTGATAAGTTTGCACTAAGTAATTGGAAGATAGATGACAATCAAAGGAACTGCCTAAAAGAAGCAATTAATTGCTATAACTAAGTTTTGTTAAGAAAAGTCCCTTCACTTACTTATTATAACATAAATAATATAGTTAGTCTTTATTCCCTCCTCTGTAATCTTTCTTTTCACTATTTTGGTTAGCTTTTCTATCAGCCTAGGGGAAAATGGGAGTACAGCTAATAGGTTACATATTGGAAAATTAAAAAAGATTCATGGACTGTAAAACATAAGATTTACTGAAGTTTTACTTTAAAAAGCAAATAGTTTGTTACATTGGTATGGTGAAAGTTTTAGGTGCAAACCTTGCTCTAACTTCCTCCCTTTACGGAATCCCACTTTACTTTATTTTGAAATAAAGCAAGAAACAGTCCGTACCTTAAAACATAAGTTTAATTAAACAAGTAAAAAATTAGCCTCACAAATTTGTTTAAATCGCCTATAGGCCACTGTCATTTCCAACATATAAATAAGAAATGTCTACATTAATCAATATAATCTGCATCTCACCTGTCAATTTGCCCTATAGCAGGTGTATGGGATTTTGGCTTTGCAAATGCCTCCAAACCAGATGCCCGAAACCTTTCTTACAATGACAGCTACTTTTAGCATTGAAAGATAGTTGAGAGCCACATTAAACATATAAGCCATAAAACAGATTTCAAACAGGAAATATTAAAATAAATGCTGAAATTAGCTATGCAGTGATGTATTTGAAAGCATCAAACCTGACAGGTTCTCCACGCACCCCACCCAAAAAGACCTCCAAATAAACAAGCAGGGTCTGAGTGGATCCCCTCCAAATTCCAAGGAATGAATAAGCAGTGCAGAACCTTCCTCTAGTCCCTCAAAATGAATAAGCAGTGTAGATCCCCCTCTAGTTTCCAAGAGGAGAATAAGCAGCGCAGATACCCTCTCTGGTCCCCAAAAATGAATAAGCAGTGTAGATCCCCTCCCTAGGCCCCCAAAAATGAATGAGCAGTTAGCACACAGTTTTGCCCACCCCATTATACGCAGAATACACGTAAATTCCCACTACTCCCACACAAAAAGATCCACCAGCCTAAAAAGGGTAAATGTCAGAATCGAGCAGGTGGGAAAGCATGCTGGATTATGTCTTTGCAGCTTCCAGCACCACTCTCAGCTTCCATCTGCTGATCACCTTTGGAATGTGACAAGGACACCAGGTGGAGATGCAGGTAAACCAAGTGTGGCATTGAAAGCTGCAGAGATGGGTAAGCCAGTTTCAGCTCTGCATTAACTTCATACAAAGTGCTGAAAAGGACTTGTAAGACTGTGTAATCCGCTAGCCTCAAAAGTGTGAAAGACCTCCGCAATTGTTTGTGATAAGGGGTTCGCGAGCCACATGGAGCTCTGGCTCTATATGTTGAGGGTCCCGTCTCTAAGCAGTGGAGTGACTGGTAGCCATAGGAAGAAATGCAGTATTAGCTTTCCAGTCTCAAGATTTCACGATGGGATGGGGGGGCCCTAATTGGAATGCCTCCATGCTGGGAGGGTTGGAGCAACAGAAGTCTTTCTTTAATTTAGTTCCCCTTTAAAATATTTTTTTTTTATAAATTCTTTCTTTATTTGAGTAAGAATACAGGAATGTAGTCCAAAAAAGAAAAAGGGAAAGAAAATGAAAAAAAAAGAACATCACAGCACAAGCAAGCGCAGCCGTCCAGAGTCCCGACAAGAGACATACATTACATTATATTATATTAACATTATGCTATGGGGCTTGGGCTCCACCTAGGGTGCCCTGACCCCTCCACGTCTCCCGGGATAGTCCCGGAGGTTGGGAAAATGTGGTTGCTCATATCAACAGCTTGGATTCACGAAATACAAATTAAACAAATAAAAATATAAAAATATAAGAAAAAAAATACACTTGGTTTGATTTTTGTACAACCGCTATGAAGGATGGGGGAGAAAGAACAGGGAAGGGAGGATAGGGGGGGATTTGGATAGGGGAGCCCAGTGCAGGGGGGGGAGGCGTTTAGGTCTAGGTGAAGATACCCTTATAGGCCTCTGATTCGGTATATTGCATCCACTGGAACCAGGTTGCCATATATTTCTCATAGTTGTCCTCTCCAGATGACATGAGGCTTTCAAATCGCATTATTTCATTTACTTTTAAGGCCCACATAGCACAAGTGGGGGAGTCTTCTTTTTTCCACATTTGCGGAATGCATATTTAATCTGCGTTAAGGAGGTGGCAGAGAAGGGAGCGTCAGTATTTTCAGAGCGATTTCTCCGCCATATGTAGTAGGCAGAGGGCCGGGTCTTCCGGCACCGCTTCTCCCAACAGACTACCTGCTCTATCACTGATCCTGTCCCAGTAAGTTTTCAGCTTGGGGCATGACCAGAAAACATGTAGCATGCGTCCATCTCCACCTCCACACCTCCAGCATTTCGCCTCCACCCCCAGGAACCATTTACTAAGTGCGGCCGGCACCCTGTACCACGCATTTAAATCTTGTAGCTACATTCTTGGTATTTGGTATAGATCGAAGATTTATGTGGTGCTTTCAGTAGTTTATCTACTTATTTTGAGGAAAAAGACCTCCCCAGATCTCTCTCCCACTTCCCCACAAATAGGGGCACCTCCCTGTCTGGGGGGGTTTATCAGCATTTTGTAGATGTACGAGAGAGTGTGGCTTTCTGCGTTCTTGCTTGAGCACAGTTCTTCAAAGCGAGTGACATGTCTTTGCTCCCTTCTGTGCCCCTGGAGTGTGGAGAGGAAGTGGGAGAGCTGTCGCTGCTGCCACGCCGACAACCTAGGGATTTTCCTTACAGTTGCCAGGGCCTCCAAGTCACGCCAGTCTCCTTCTACCAGAAAGTGACCGACTCTAAAGGCCCTGGCTGATCTCCAGGCTCCCGCAGTGGAACCCTGGCATCCCGGGGGGAACCCAGGATTGCCCAGAATTGGGACCAGTGGTGAGGGGCTCGGGGATAAGCCCGCTCCCTGGAAGCATTGGTGGCATACCTTCAGCGTGGCCCTTTAAAATATCTTAAAGCAAAGGTAAACTCTTTACTGGTATGCATTCGTTATTTTTAAATTCAGTCCTACAAAAAACAATTTTAAACTTTTTTTTATAATCATTTACTTGATTACGATTATTACATAATTATTTTTTATGCATCTAGAAAATAAATTAAGTCAACATGGGTACTGAGAGAAATTAAAATCTATCTAATGTATTTTAAAGTGTTTTTTTTTTTACTGTGGCCTGTTTTGTTTCATTTCGGAAGTGGGAAAGAAGCTTGGAGCGATACAGGCTATAAGAAAGTACACGGCTATAACATTTGCACAGTACAGATACCATTCTAATTTAGACCTACTTTGGTATTTCTTGTAAAAACATTTGTCATTGTCTATTCAGGGCAAAAAATAATAAAAACACAATCATTCCCAAGGTTCCCAGGTAATTAGTGCAAATAGCATCGATAGCCTGTGTTTGTGTTCCTGAGCTCTGTGAATATATGGATGTTGTCACACGTATAACAGTTTATTATTTCCTGGAGCTGCAGAATAAAACAACAGCTCCCAGTGTAAACAGCTCAGCACTTAGGACTAAATGTAATCTCCAAGCTATTAAATATGATGCCTAACAGAAACAGTAGCCGCCCCGGGACCGACCCACTGCAGGTCCTGGAAGTCTCTGATTACACGGAGGATGTTCTGCTCTTTGTAAATGCCTCACATAAATATTTCTAGTCAACTTTACACCTTCAAGATAAAGAGGCAGTAATTAATGGCTAAATCATTGACTTAGTAGTAGGAGTCTGTTGTGAAACATTAATGATAAATGATGCAATTAATAAAGCATTTACTGACCACCACACATGCTAAACCCTGCCTGTATTTATAATATTGGACTAATTGAAGAAGTCCACACAGAGCACTGATGGCAAACTTATGTATGCTATTACTGAGTAAATCCATGGCTCTGTGAAGACCAGAGATGATGTAGCCGCACACAGCAGTGTGGTAGAGTGCCCTTAGAACCCCTGAGATTAAAGCCTGCAAAGCCAAATTCCAGAAGCGCCTTAGAAGAACAGACTTTCATGCGGGAGCCCAGGCTTAGTCCTGAAGATTACATTACATGCTCTTCAAGTCACCTGTAATCAAGGCTTAGGCAACACAGCCTCCCTGAGGAGAACACCTGAGAAAGACTGAGGCCAGAGGTCTGGGAACTTTGTCACATAAACAGCATGCACTGCTTGCATACAATACACAGCACAGACAGCTATTGTATATAAATAGCAATAGTGGAACAACGTTACATCACACAGTGTTAACATTCCCAACCACTGATGTTCAGTGGCATTCCCTGTTGAAATGCATGCTTGCAAACCAGGCCAATTGCAGCTAACATAGTGATGTACTGAGGAATATAAAGAAAGGGAACTTATGTTAACTTTAATATTAAAACAAGTGAAAGATAACTAATGTTTTTATTTTTTCCTGCACATAGGTTTAAATAGAGTTTTGGGCCACATAGCATTCTTCCGAATTGGGACGCCCCACAGTTCCCCCAGCACCCCCAGGCAGTGCAACATACTTACCTCATTCTGGGATCCTGCGATGATGATCTGCTCTGCAGTGGGATCTTTGCTCTGCGGGCTCTTTGCTCCCTGCAGACTGCTGATGTGATAGCAGAAACACACAAGGCAGAGGGATCAGGGATGCCCACAGAGCACCATGTCGCTGGATCCCAGAACAGGGAGATTATAGTGACAACTACTAAGTGGTCCCATATACTGTTTGTAGCACAAATGACCCTGCTGGAGGGGCATCAGCAAAGGTACCATCAATTTGTAGCAAGCAACCTGGTGTGGCTCATTCTGGGTGCCCATTGGCTCCCCCAAAGTAAGTTTGTTGTCCCTATTAGGACCACATGATGGGGTTAAAGCAGACCTCCAGTCAAGAAAATAAAGTTTAATAATTTGCACCCATGAAGCCCTCCTTTGTTGATTAATTGTAAATGCTGTTTGAGAGGACTTAACCCCATGCAGATGTTGTGGAAGAGCTGCTCTGCTCCTAGAAAGCAACCATCTTAAAATACACCTAATAGCTTCGCTGGAGCATGAGTGGGGGATGGGGGAATGCCTTTACTAGCACACAGACACACTGCAGTTGAGCAGTGATATGTTATGATTAGTCCAACCAGCCAATGAGAGATTTTATTTGTTTCCACACAGAATGTTAGAAGGGAATAAAATCCTTCTCTAGCTGGCTGCAATGCTTTAAAGATCAGCATGGCTGCAGTGTGCCTGTGTGATACAGTTTCTCAACATAATGCAGGCTTTCTGGAGCTTTGGATTTTGCTATAAGTAGGCCACACCAAACTGGAAGAGATATTTACCTCAGAAAAGGAGCAGCATGACTGCCATGTTACATGAACTCACACACTGAATCACCCATAGTAGAAGCGCAAATTGCCGCTTCTTGCCCCAATTTGGTCCTTCTACAAGGAAAATCTGCTATTTTGAAGCTCAAATACCCCCCCTCCTTTCCTTTATTGTTTTATCTATAGCAGTATGATCTCTCCAGCTATGTTTTCTGCTCTATTCACCATTCCAGGGTGTATTTCTCCATTTACAAGGTGATTTTTTGGGGGGATATTCTGATTCTAGTTAACACTTAATGTTTTTTTGTCCAGTGTTTTGTCCCAGATGTTCACTTTAACTCCTCCTCCCCTGTTTGGTTTGCATATTAATGCTTAATAATTTAAATATAAACTTTAGGGCACAATATCCACATTTTTGTGACCTTTATTTTACTGATTTTAGACAACTTTAAAAAAAAGGGGGGGGTTTAATCCCTAAAAAGAACTTGCGGCTGGCGCTTTCATTGTTCAAAAACATGCTGGATGCTGCTCTCATTGGAATCTGCAGTTTTCTCCACTAATTTTGTGGAGGAAATTCACTCTTCAAATTTCCACATTTGTGCACATTTTTCTACCCTCTAAAAATACCATAAATCAGGCACAGGAAAACAGTTTGGTGCTCCAAAATGGCACAAGCTGAAAATTTTGAGCGCGAATTGGCGCAAAAAATATGTGCATCGCATTTTGACGACCATGAATCAGATGGAAGCCCAAGTGCGACTTGGCGCTCAAAACAATGTGCACAAAACGAATGAATCGACCCTTATGTATCAATGTAATGCAATGGCTGGGGCTGCCACATTTGCTTTGAAATTACTCAACTTTTCAGGGCTCCCTTGCCACGCTCACAGCTGGCAGCCACATCCCCTGTCTCCCTGAGGCTGTGTCAACTGACACATATGTGGTACCATTGAAATTTGGAGGAATGGGGCTTTTACACACAATATAGTTTTCTTGAAAAATTAATAACTTTTTTTTACATTTTTACATTATTTACCACAAAATATTATGAAAAAATGAAAAATTCCAAACAAGACAGTTCATGTTAAAGCACAAATTTTGCAAAGAAAAGTATAATTTTCCTGGAAATTCCTTTTAATTCCTGCAAAAATCACAGTTAAACATATTTAGCACAAAATATTAAAAAATGGCCTGTCAACAGATGGTCACAGCATCTCAAGGTAGGCTGGCAGCGAAAGAGTTAAAGTGGACCAACACCCAGGGGGGATCGGCCCGGAAATCTATAAGATTCCCGGACCGATCAGATCCCTCCCCGCGGGGCATCCGAAATCGGGATGTCCCGCGGGGAGGAACCCCCCAGGAGGCCCACAATCCTCACCTTACCTGCGATCCAACGGCGCATGCGCGAGACGCGGCCGCGGCTCTCGCTTCCCTCTAGCAGGGCGCGCTCCCGCGCCGGCCGTTTTGTGAATGGCCGGCGCAGGAGTGCTCCCTGTTAGAGGGAAGCGAGAGACGCAGCCAATGACAGCGCTCTGGTATGCGCGTCCAAGCGGCTTTGGACGCGCATACCAGAGCTGCTCTGAGCGCTGTCATTGGCCGGACGAGGTCACGTGGGAGCGGGGAGAGGTGAGTTTTTGCGGCGATCGGGGGGGTTTCAGACAGCGGGGCACCCCCGATCGGGGTGCCCCACCTAAGTGGACCAACACCCAGGATAGTCAAAATCCTGGGTGTTGGTCCACTTTAAGCAAATATATGTTTTAGTTCAAACTACATGCAATCATTAGCTTTTCTCTGTAGTTAAATATTTGGCCTGATTCAGAGCATCTCTGTAAAGGCTTGGTTTTGAGCAAAAGCAAACTTGCAACCTGCGAGATTAATTTACCCGTGTAAACTCCAGCAAAAGTGCTTGGCATATGCTTTCATTCATTCTAAATGAGCCTTCGCGTTTTTTTGCCTGATAGAGTGCATCTTAAGGCAATTTTTTTCCTTTTTAAACCTGGTCCCGCTAGAGGTAACTGCCAATGGGTTTTTTTTGTTGGGACTTTTTTGTCAATTTTTTGTCATATTTTTCATTAGATACAATTTTTATCTAATGAAAAATAGCCTTTTGATTTTTGAATTGTGTTTTTTCTGTTTTCATTGTTTTTTGAATGCCACTTTTATCGGCATTCTATTTAACATTGGGTTTTTTTGTGATATGTTTTTATTTCTTTTTATTTTTTTGTAATTTTTGTTAGCATGTTTCGTTTGGTATCTAACAAAAAAGATGTGACCATTTTTTTGTCTTTTTTGCTTGTTTAATTGAATGCCATTTAAACAGTATTCATTAAAGCCAGCAGTGATAATGAGGTTTTTATTTATTTATTTAAAAAAAATGTAGGTTCCCCCCCAAAGGCTACCAGCCCAGTCACCAAACATAAGGGCTTGTAACCCAGGGCTCAGAGGCCATGCTATTGGCGGCCCTTGTCCTTTCCTTCTTCAGGGGCCCCTCCAGGGTTTAGATGTGGCAGCACCGGCTGTCAGCAGGGAAAACGGGTGAGATTGCCTGGGCGAGAGGCTATAAATCAGGCTTATTGTCTTATACAGACTAATAATATAGTCCTTTGATTTTATATATCTGTGAAAAGTCTGTTGGGCAGTTAGATAATAAAAGAATAAACAGTAATGTTCAAACTACATTTGCAACTATGCATAGCTATTAAAGCATTGCCTATTTTCTGATTCATAATTAAACCGGACCAACAGCCTGGCATAGTTAGAAAAGAAAGGTAGGGGCCATTTAGGAGTTTCCTCTCCCGCAAATGCAAATGCATGAGCCACCATCTTGTTTCTAAAATTTAGTACGTCAGGAGTTAGAAAAAGGTAAATTAATTTTTATGTTCAGCAAAATAAAATGCCCTGGGGGAGGGATGCATGTGTTGGTCTGGTTTCAGTCATTTATGACTGTTGGTCCGCTGCTACAAACAATTTTGTCTAACACAGTTTGCTCTGTGTAATGTTCAATAGCCCAAATCTTATCTAAATAAAGTGTGATTCAAAATACTGATAAAATATTAGCATCTGCAAAAGTATCAAATTGTGAAGAGGCACTACCTTATTGGGGAGACTCTCCACCTCTTCAGCTCAATACACAAAAAAGTCAGGCAATGTGCAGAAATGTTCTAATAGGATTAATATTATACACAAATTTAAAAAATGTAATGTTTGGGGCAGTTCTCCATATCAAGTGGACCTACACACTCCTGGTTCACAGGGACCCAGAACCAATCTGACCTACCCCTCACACCACTATTGAGCCCTGCTTTAAAGAGTTACTCATTTTTTCCTAGCATGGCACTATCTGATGGTGTACAGAAAGTGGCGCATCAGCATTCGCAGGTCCTCCAATATGCTTCATAAGGATTGTTAAAGGGACACCCCAGGCAACAAATAAAAAAACCTTAAAGTGGACCAACACCCAGGCTGATCGGCCCGGGAATCTATAAGATTCCTGGGCCGATCAGATCCCTTCCCGCGGGGCATCCGAAATCGGGATGCCCTGCTGTGTGAAACCCCCCAGGACGCCCCATTCACCTTACCTTACTCCTGTTCCAACGGCGCATGTGCGGGCCGCGGCCTCATCTCGCGCCCGCGCTGGCCGTTTGTGAATGGCCGGCGCGGGCGCGCTCCCTGTTAGAGGGAAGCGCGAGATGCGGCCGCCAGCTTGCTTGGAGCCGCTGTAGTTGTCTTTCCCTGGTACGTGCATACCACAGCGGCTCTGAGCGCGCTGATTGGACGAGGCCCGCGCATGCACCGTAGGAGCGGGGTGAGGTGAGTTTTTTCTGCCATACTGGGGGGTTTCACGCAGCAGGGCACCCCCGATCTGGGTGCCCCACGGAAGTGGACCAAAACCCAGGATAGTGAAAATCCTGGGTGTTGGTCCACTTTAAGAGTTACTTTTTTTCCCTTGCAGGCTTGCCCTTCTAGCCCAGTTATAAAACTTATGCAGGCCCACTCTGTGGTTCAGTGGTGACCTCCATGTCATAGGGCGTCCCCTCACATCAGTTGCAGTGACCCACTGGACATTCAACTCTAATCACTGCAATGCAGGTTATGCCAAGGCCTGGCATGTCTCCTCTAAAACAATGAATGGTGCGTAAGTGTCCAGTCACTGTAATTAAGGAAGCAGTAACTATGGAAGCAGGGACATCCCTTTTCATGGTGCTTGGCATTCAGAATGTATACTGCAGGACTCGGGACTCTTTATACAACTGACTAGGACAGAAAGTCTGCAGGGATGAAAAGGTTGTTTTTTTGCCTGGACAGGGACATTAAAGTGGACCAACACCCAGGGGTGATCGGCTCGGGAATCTATAAGATTCCCGGGCCGATCACCTCCCTCACCGCGGGACATCCGAGATCGGGATGTCCCGCGGGGTGAAACCCCCCCAAAACACCTTACCTTATCTCCCGTACGCCCCTCTAGAAGTGCGCGCGCCCGCGCCGGCCGTTTGTGCTGGGCAGTGCAAATGGGGAAAGGGAGTTTTCTTTTCCAACTGTGCCAGGCTGTTGGACCGGTTTAACCATAGGAAGACCTCCAAAATGCTTAAAATCCCTGTACGGCTCATATAAAAAAAAAACAAAATATAGCCCCACACAGCTGTTTAGCCCAATACCGGTAGTTTGAAACATACTGCCATTGGCATTCTTGTCCTCCATGCCGGTGGACCAAAGCCAAGGGTCCATCCCCTTGCATCAGGCAAAGTGACTGGTCATAACTCTTGCTCCCTACAATGAAGGGGACATGCCAGTCCACAGCATGTCCCTCTACTGAAATAAATAGAGTGGGTGTGGCCAGTCACCGCAAGTAATGCAAGGAGGCAGTCAGGTGACCACAGGCTGTGGTCATGAGAGGGGATAGCACAGTGTGAATCTCTGGCAGAGGTAAGCTTCAATCTCCTGGGATAGGGCCATTTTCATGGCCTTTCCTAGGAACTTTAACAGTAGGGGCATCCCAAATTGCCCCCCCCCCCCCCCCCAAAGTTGATTATTAAAAAGAACGAAACTAATTTTTGACTGAAAGTCTGCTGATTCCGGAGATGCTTTCATGTTTGTTTCATTTTTTGGTCCTTATTTTTTTATGAGCCACAGACCCATTTTCTGTTTGTTTCATTCCAATATGAAGAAGCATATGAGATTACTCCCTTAATGCCACATTTTCCATTACATCTAGTTCCTTTACCTTTCTATTCTGAGAATCGATTCTCCTTTGCAGATTTTATTCTGAAGAAACTTCCTTGGTGTAAACGTTTGGCTTGTGAAAACAGATGAGATGAGTAGAAGTGTGTGTGTGTGTGGGAAGCTGGATGCCTTGGGAGGGTACCAGTCAGGTCTTGTCACAGGAACACATCATTTGTAGAAGTGTGAGGGCCAGAGGGTTGCACTGGGCTTGGAGGGGTTAATGGAGCTTCGCCTTGCCGGGCTCGGATTACAATGAGAGTCCTCTTCTTTCCCAGCAGGGTTTTGCTTACATTGGTCCTTAGATCTTAGTGGAAGAGCGCTGTGTATTTATGTGAGTAGCAGCACTCCATGTAGGTGGAAAGAGGAGAGGCGGCCAGCAGCAGAAGCAGCAGCAGGCTTTCCATGGAGGGCTCTGCAGAATAGCTCATGTGTGGCTGCTGCTATTCCATTTGCCGGGGAGGGCAGGAAACACATGCTAAGCTTATCATCAGCCGGCAGGCACTCAGCTTGACTTCAAGGTGTTGCGGAGAAATGAAATTGAGCAAAGGACTTGATGAAACTCAGTAGCAGCAGCCTGCCATGGAGAAGCCTCCTGTTATGGACCCCCAGTAAGAGAGTAGGCCACTCACACTAGAGCCTGCTAACATCGCCACAACTTCATGTCTCATGGCCAGGTGGCATTGACCTAAAGGGGGATCCTGACATTCGTTCCTCTGCTCTGAAGGAGATTGAGAACTATCATTGCTTAAGCGATCACTTCTGGAGTGTCAGCTCTGGAGCCATGGATCTGCTCAGATTGGTGGTGACCTTGTTGTGGGGCTGTTGCTGCCTTGTGCAAGGCTTAGGGGAGAGCCACGTCCATTCCAGCTTCATCTACAGAAGATTGAGGAATCACGAACGAAAGGAGATCCAGAGGGAGATTCTCTCCATCCTAGGCTTGCCCCACCGACCCAGGCCTTTCTCACCTGGAAAGCAAGCCTCCTCAGCACCCCTTTTCATGCTGGACCTGTACAACGTCATGGCCAACGAAGAGGAACATGATAGGCTGCAAGGCTACACCTTGAGCGGATCCATGATGGAGAGCCGGGGGCTGAGGAGGGGGTACCCAGCTGTGGCCAATGGCTACTCCAGAAAAGCCCAGGCTTACCGGACTGCTCCACTCACCACCCAGAGCCCACCGCTGGCCAGCCTGCACGATGCCAACTTCCTCAATGATGCCGACATGGTCATGAGCTTCGTCAACCTAGGTAGGGATTTGCCTGTGTCAATCAATATTTGTATACTATTCCCTTTATTCGAACTAATCTTGGTATGTGTTATTGCATACTATACATATGAGTAGGAATAAATCAAGGTAACAGGGCATGCTGCTTTATGTTATTCAAGACATTTCCCTACAAAGCCAATCAAATAACTAGCCGAATAAAACAGAAAGTTCAGCTGCCCTAATTTTTTCCTAAAGATATAATATGGGCCGGTAAATGAGATCCTTCACATACAACATCCTATAAACATTTATGTAATGGCATTTAGCAACCATAGCTTACAAAAGACTTTCTAAATTCTCTACAGGTAGTTGCCCGTCATTCAAGCTCCATAGTTACTGTACTTAGAAGAAAAAGCACACATGACAATTTCATTTTGTCTTTGTACATTCTACATACCCTACTATGGCATATGTGAATGTAAAAGCAAAACAAAGACATTTAAGACATTAGTATATCATTCTCCCTCACTAGGGGATAAAAAAAACTTCCTTCCAGACGGGGCCCCCATCCCCCACCTGGTCAGTTACTTGGACCGAAACTTTCCAGAATAAAGTTGCAGAATCTTTTTTCTAATAGATATAGCCTAACAATATCCCAATTCGAGCGTTATCAAAGGAATATTAGGTTAGTATTAGAGCTCACCGAAACGTTTCGCTTATTGTGTCTATGTACTAATAGTTCCATCAATGTTTAGCCATTTATTAATACGAAATGTGTTAAATTTATAACACAGCATTATCGTGTACTTACATTTGTGTACTTACTTTTGTGGTTTATTTCTATACTTACCTCATGTAGGAACATAGGTGTGAAAGCTAAATTAGATATAAGGTCAAAACAGGTTTTATGAGACACACCTATTTTACCTAGTCCTAACCTGTAATAATCAATTAACGGTGTCATTATACAAAAGTTTAAAGAATGGCTAGTGCGATTAGTACGTCTTGATAAATAAATATCTATATACATATTCCAAATTTTCCTCAGTCTCCATCTTAGTTTTATTTTTGCTTTTAGTCTGCTGCAGCCATTAATATCGAATGATAGATATACACAATTGTTTCTTTAATAGCTCATATCATATGATCAACTCTTGATATATATATATATATATATATATATATATATATATATATATATATATATACCAAATTCTCCTCAGTGTTCTACCTGTTCCTGCCATGAATATAGAATAACGCCATTTACCAAATAGTTATTGTGTGTGTGTATCTTACAATCCAAACTGTCCTAATTTTTTTCTCATTTTGCTGATAGGCTGCTGTCATTAATATAGAATGAAATATATAAAAAATGTTTCTCAAAAAGCTCATGTGTTTATCAAAACTTGAGATAAATATATATATATTCCAAATTTTCCTATTTTTTCCCCTGCTGCTGCTGCTATGGTCAGTATCCAAATGAGTATCGATAGCTGATATTTTTTTTTTTTTCTTTTTTTGCTGTTAGCCTGCTGCTGCTATGACTTTAGAATTACGTCATTCACAAACTGTTTATTAAATATTTTATGTGATTATCAGATTGTAAAATCTTTACATATATATATATATATATATATATATATATATATATATATATATATATATTCCAAAGTGTCCTCTTTTTACTTAATAATAAAGACTAATCTCCCCATACACAGAACAGTGTGAATGAGGCCTAAATATGGAATATTTAGATGTATAGACGCTCATGTGAAATATTCTAAACACATATTAACAAAATTTAAGAGCAGTTGTGTTTAAAATTGTAAGAGTTGTGATAAGGAGCATAAGAAATGTAAACTGGCTGGGGAAAATGACAAAAGGGGTCGCGTTGGATTAATGCTGGTGTAACATATCACTGCATGACAGCATTGTGAGCTCATCTATACACAGCCTCCCTAATGGCTCCAATATTTTTCCCCCTCCGTATGCGCTATAGAGCCCGGAGGTAAATGATGGGCCAGGTAGGGCACTATGGTGCCGGAGGAGCCCCTTTGCTGAGTCCCCGCGGAGGAGCTGAGCAGTGGAGAAAACTTCATGACAGGTCACATCTTGCTCTGATCAGGGGCTGCTCTGCGGTTTCTGCGGAACTTTTCTAACACAAACGTGATGGGAGATAAAAGTTCACATTATGATGCAGCTACAGGGTAATGTTCGTTTCTATTATACGCTTTATGGCATTGTGACAAGCCTGCGAAAGGTGTTCCCCTGTGATCGTTGGAGCCTGCTTCTCCATGCAGTGTGATAGAGAGTGGAAAGGATGCTTCGTTTTTCATTGCTGTTACATCCAGATGAGGACACGTCAAAAAATAAACATCAGTCTCACTGTAAATCGCGTCAATGCGACGTGTGTGTGGTGTGTAACGTGCAGCTCTGATCTTTATCTTGTCCCCAGACGAGGCACTCTACTGCAGGTGGCTAGTCTATTATGGTTAGCTCATTATACATCCACTCTGGGAGTACTTCAGATTGGTTCGGTAGAGGGGGGGGGGGGGGGGGTCTATGCTTGCACACTCCAATCCCTGACCATAGACTGGAAAGATAGGCCATAGCTGTAATAATTACATATTGATATCATATACTGATAACCAGCTAACCTCATATGATCGCTCAATGCCCCACATATAAAAGTACACTGGATACATACCATCCCACTATCTTCTGCCACAAAGTGTTTCTTTGACCTGTATGATATGCTGCTTGACATTACATCGCTTGAGATGTTGATGATGATTGTTGAACGAGAAAACCATGGTATAGGTCTATACGGACAATTTGCATTCAGACACAGAAGATTTGTCTTCTAATTTTTCGTTAGAGAGATCGTTTGTGCTTATGCTGTGCGGTCTACGTCCTAGTTGTGGTCGAGTTCTGTTTCCATGTGTCAACGATCATGTGATGAACGAGAATTTTTAGGTTAGCCAAAACGACCAAAGAACAAATTCTCGTTCATCACTCGATCGCAGTGGGCATTTTAACTGATCCATACTTATCTGATTGTGGCACATTTAGCAATTTTTGTTTGCAAACGGATTTGTTGATATGAGCTAGGTTTTTTTTTATCATGTGTCTCTCCCACTGTTATTTTTCTCAGGTATTGTGTCTTATAATTATATTTGATTAGAGTATATCCAATTAAAAGCTTAAAATAATACAGCAGACAAAGATAATTAAAGGTTACATCATTACATTAGGGCTCTTGAATCTGTGATGCTGCATAACAATCAGCTAATGGGTGGGGTCTGTAAATTTCCCAGAACTTGCATAAGACACCTTGGCTGTATATTGTGAAATAGGAGGCGGAGGGAGGGGCAGGGGAAGGGAGGGACTGGCAATCCTGTCCCGCTCTGCTGAGCTGATTGGGGGACGGGATTACTTCGCAATTTCCAGATGATTTAACAATTACCTTTGACTGCAAAATCACTTTAAAAAGGACAAAACCCACCCTCTAGTCTATGAGACTCCAGGGCAGACATACTCACTCCCCTTGGGGCACCCTCCAGACGGCCCGCTGTCTGAAACCCCCCAGGTCACTTGAAAACTCACCTTCATTCCCGATCCAATGGCGCATGCGCGAGCAGTGGCTTAATCCCCGTTATCCCTTTAGCAGGGCGTGTGCCCGCACCAGGCATTTGTGAATGGCCAGCATGGGCCCGCTCCCTGTTAAAGGGTAGTGGGGTTCCACCGCTAGCGCTCTTGGATCTGATCGTATTAGACTAGCTCCTGGACGATGGGGCTCAAGCAGATCAATGCTCACTGATTGGACGAGCGGCCACGCATGTCCCATAGGACTGGGAAGAGGTGAATACGTTCAGTTCGATCGGGATGCCCAGGGGGCAAGAACCAAAACCCAGGATAGTCAATATCCTGGGTTTTGTTCCACTTTAAGCTTTTCAGGTAAAATTCTCAGGTTAGTATGATTAAACCCTGGAAGATAGGTGGGAGCTAGCCCTATTGTTTTCACTGTGAAGTCATATGACAAAACTTGATTGTATAATGTTATATTTATATTTAGAACCAATGACCTGTGGTTGATGGGCCAGGTAAAGCATGGGTGCAGTCCTGAGATACACTGACTGTGCTGCCTCCAGCATACCATTCATAGTCCCATGTTAGTGCTGTATCCCCCCCCCCCACACACCTTTTTCATAGTTTATTTGTTGGTATAATTTTGGGAGCTGATCATTAATTCTTCTTCACATATTAATTTGTTTGGCACTGATACTTTATCTTAGTTTTAGCTTTATTGTATCAATCATTAGGATGGATTCAGAGATTTGTGAATTAGTAAATATAGTCAGACAGCGCTTAGCACTTTGTATGTGGTTCACGTTAACATCGAGCTTGCCCAGTTGTTTTAAATGTCTTGTATGTTTATCTTGATTTACTTCCAGGGAATAAACGTTTCATTTCCCTGATTATTGATCTTTAAATTGTGTTGCAGTTGTGCCCTAGAGTAGCATGACTGTTGTGGACCTTGCTGGGGTCCTTTATGTGTTTTTGCATTGAATTCAGCAATGAGGTTTGCTTATAAATTGCTCTTTGTTTAGATGTAAAATAAGACTTACTATTTGGCAGGTGTTCTCAAATTTGGCGCCTTACAACCAGGTTGTACAATTGCCATGCAAGTTTACAAAAAACTGTTTAGTATAAAGGCCTGCCTGGCCTAAATATTTCTATTAAATTTAGCAGGGCCATTCATTTTTGAGATTTAGTTGGTGAACACATTGTATGGCCATAATGGCAATTTTTGAAAATAAAGATTATGTTTTCAGATGTTAGCTTTATAATGATAAAAAAAGATTAAATAGCAACATGCACAGGTAGCCAGTAGCAAACATGATTCAAATAACTGGGTTGTTAGGTAAGATACATTACACGTAATATTAACCCAGTATCTTACCAAGTAGTACTTGTAGCCAATTGATACTTTTAACAAATTCAGCGCGCATTTCATCTGAAACAAGTACGTTCAGAAAACATGTTTGTATTTATTTGATGTTTTAACTACTTACTGATTATATATAGGCACATAATAGTTTTTCAAACTCACAAGGAATTGTTTGAAATAAAAGGCATCCAGGTTAAAGTCAAGATACATAAATAATATGTTTCTATATCCTGTGGGTACCTGGGTAAGTTCAGATAATATTCTACCATGTGGTGCAAGCTCACAGTTTTTTTTTATACTTTGGCAATAATAATAAAGTGGTTAATGCCAAGTATGTTAAAATTATCTAAAACCACAAAAGCATTCAGGCCTTCAGGATCAGGGCTGTTCACTGACATGTATAGATGACAAGTGGTACTTTAGCTAAGTATTGAATTCTCCTGAAGCAAATTTTTACATTTTGTACATTATTAGCTAAATAATGGACAGCTTTAAGTACAGCTTATATTATTTGCACAGGAGAACATATACATTCACATGCCAAGGGGTACATGGTTCAGGGATTAATCGGTCAGGTAAATTAAAGCGGACCTTCACTCTGAATAAGAGTCTATCTTATATGTTTCCCACACCCTGTACATACAGATTGCTCACATTAAAATCATCCTACCTGCATCTACTGCATGTTATGAGCCTTTAAACATCCAAGATGGCGGCTTATGGAAGCTGCCATCTTATCAGGCAGCCTGCAAACAGGAAGTGCCTCCTGACTGTGCTGCTCTGCATTCTGGGACTGCTGACCTTTACCTGACCCCAGCTCTGCTCTGTCTGAGCAAAGCACAGCTATAACCCGCCCCCCTGTACCTTATCCCACTCTCCTCTCCTCAGTAAGTGTGATGCTTCTGAGTCAAGATGGCGGTGCCCGTATCCTAAATTCCTGAACAGAGTTGCAGCCCAGTGGGGGAAATAATAATAAGTTAGTGACTAAAAACGTAAAATATATTAATTTTAGATGCTGGGGAACCGTTTTTTAAGAGTTTGGGCTTTTCATTAAATCACGCAGAAGGTCCGGTTTAACATTAGAATCCATGTTTAGAGTTTCATCTGTACCAATGTATAACCGAATGAACTCTATCACACAAATGTGTCATGTAAAAAATAACATATAAACATGCTAAATTGTGAGAGTTTGGATTATTTATATAACGCAACTGAAAACAAACCAGCCAAGCTTGTGTTTGTTTTTTGCTGGTAGGAAAGTAAAATATTTGGGTGCCATGTTCTTGAGGGTACCATTCCACTTTTACAGGGGAGAGCTGCTCACTCTCAACTGCCAATCCCCTTAGCAAGCCAGTGAGTAACATGAGCCTTAACCACTGCCCAAAGCATTGAATGACTAGTAGATCTGTACAATTCCAACTGTTATCCCAACACAGAATGTCTGAGAAGACTCACTTGTAAAAGCAGAATAGTGAGCTATACACCCCTCAAGTCTTCTTATTTTACAGTGAAAGTAAAGGAAACACGCCTGGCTTTTTGATGCAGGGTCAGTAAGTTGTTGCTGGGTGTATTTGTAGCCCCTTCTCATGCACCCATATTTATGTGGACATATTAGACACATATCTGTTTTGATAGTGCCCCTTTAAGTTAGGTAATAATGAAATAGTGGTAATAGTTATTTGAAGGCACATTTATTACACAATGCGATATATATATATATATATATATATATATATATATATATATATATCCACAAAGGGGACAGGATAAGGAGTAATACATACCTGTACAGTACATACTAAGGTATGCTTGAGTTGACTTGCTTGGTAAGCCCAAAACAGTGTCTTCCTGGGGGTACTCTGCTATTATTAGTATTATCACTTTTATCATTGTAAACTCTGTAAATGAAATGTTACAATAGATACATTAGATTATTATAACTCACAATGAGGTTTATGCATAGCTGTAAACATGCCAGAGGGTATCCCATTTGATTCTGGGAGTATTCTGCTAGTCACTTTATCATTATCTGTACTTTTATAGTCCCAAGCTCCGTAATGTAAATATAAAATGAGATAAATTCGTTTATTGAAACCCACAAGTACATGAAAGCGGCTGTTCAGAGGTAAAGTACACATAGATCAGACTAGGTTATTAGGTTAGTAAGCAAAGCCAGACACGTGGCTGCAGGTAGGTCTGTGTAATATATATATATATATATATATATATAAAATGCGCAAACTCCTTACAGAAGGTCATTGGAATACCCTCAGTAATAATAACACATGGAGTATATGGCGTGTGAGCGGCGGGCTTTTCAGTCAGTCAGTGGCAGGGCGGCTGCATGGCTTTGCTATTGCTGCTGTCATGGCTTCACACGGTCACCCCGCCGCCGCCTTGTAGCGAGGGGATCACACCCGACACAAAGGCGAATACAAGGAAAAGAAGCGAAGGGAAACACGCTGAAAGTGTGTACACATGGTGTTACAGGAAGGAAACGATTAGCCGAATGCCCGGCGAGCGTGTATTGGGCACGGAGCTGCGCCGCCATTCTCTGATAATAATATTATTATGACATAAGACAACACGGGCTTCGCGAAAACTTAAACAGAACCAGATATTCCCGACACAAAAGCTTCGATTGTACTGGCGTTTTTTTTCTTACTTTTCATAAACCTCCCAGTCAAAATCATGTTTGAACTTCTCACCTCTAAAAAGAAACACATTAAACTGGGCCGGGGATTCTAGTACAGCGAGCCCACTTAAAAGGCGCGCACACAATCGCCGCATTCATTTCATCCCTCCCGAGCCTTGCACTGCCACCATATATGGCAGATTAAACATCATAAAAGAAATACATATATATATATATATATATATATCCAGAATGTACTGTGACCTCGCTATGTGTGAGGTAAACTCGTGCTGCTGGCTCTTTATTTCCATACAGTTCTGATAGCTCACACTATATATATATATATATATATATATATATATATATATATATATATATATATATATATATTCCGCCTGAGATATAGTTCGTATCTTTTTGTGGTGGCAGATTTACCACAGACAGCGGCGGTGGCCTAATTAGTGCGCAGGGAAATGGGGCGCCATTAGCCGCCGCTGGTAGTGGGTGGCGCGGCTTCCTGCGAGCTCTGAGCGCCTCTTCTACGGTCAGACGTCATTTGCCAGAAAAACAGAAGCTGACTTTATGGCAGGAAATAAATCACAGGTAGAGGAGAAGCAAATGATTTAGCATATGCCGCGGAAGAATTCTACTTAATATCTTTTCCACCGGCTAAAGGCGCTCGCTGCTGTGGTCAGGCTTCCATTGATTTCTCCTATCACTACAGAGGCACCGACGTGGAGAGGGCGGTGAGGTGAGGCCACCCCAGTGTTACACATTAGGATAGGCAAATGTACGGGGCACACAAATGTTTAAATATATTTATTTACATTCATATATATATATATATATATATATATATATATATATATATATATATATCAAGTAACAACTAGTGTATTTTACAATTCACCTGAAATAATATATATCTATATATATATGAATTTTGTGAGGTGGACCATTTAAACACTGACATGGAACTATACTATAATGCTCTGCTGCTGCCACCACTTTAGAGTGAGGGAGGCATAAAGCCAATGGTATATTTTGTATGTAACCCCATTAAAGAGGACCAAAGCCCCCATTTGCCCCCTTTTGTAATTGGCATCTTGGTCAGGGTGACAGCGAATTGAGAGGGTGTGAAATCTTTTAGATAAGTTCTCAGCTGTGAGCAAATAAGTAGGTCTCGGGCCTCCTAGCATTTTAAAAGCAAGAAGGATTCATGTTTTACTGTTAGTATATCAGACCATAAAATCCCCCATGTTGTTACATCCCTTCTCTTGGTGCCACAAGTTAAGAGAGAGTGTTTTAGACTATAGGGCAAGGCACCAAGGATCTTGGTCCACTTTAGGCCTCATGGGGGGGACAATCATGTCTGCTTTGCCTCCCCGAATTGGGATTCCCTCTGTGTGACCCCCCCCCCCAATTACCTGATATGCTTACCTGTCAAACAAGCCCACAGCACTGGCGGTGGCATCACTTGCATCCTTTTTCTGGCTGTGCGTGGCCACATCCGTGGTAACTGAATGGCTCTGCGTGGCAGCACATAGGTGAAGAGATGGCATGCACCAATCGTGTGCACATTAATATGTGTGGCTGGAGAAGCTGATTGGAGAAGAGCCGCATCCGTGCCATGGGTTTACAGGAAATGTAAGAAAGCAGGTGATCTGGGGGTTTCACGCAGCGGGGCATCCAAATTCAGGGTTTCCCGGGGGCTGACCAAAACCCAGGATAGTGAAAAACTGCGGTTTTGGCCTACTTTAAAGCAGATAATAACTGCTTCCTGGTAAGCAGGGAGCATCCTGGTTCACAGGGATAATATCCTAAGCTCACCTACCCCTTCCTGCAACCAGCGATCCCCGCATTAGAGAGATACCATTTTCCTTGCACCTAATTGGGGAGAGGAAACACATGCACAAACGTGCACACAAAACCCTTTATCCTTTACCTCTCCTGGAGCTCCAGTGCTTTCACCCACGCATGGCGGCTGCACAAATAAGGACACAACAAAATAACCAACTTATGGACACATTTAAAGGTGTACTTTTGATGCAATTTTTGAAAGTGTATATTTTTTGTGCCAAAAGGGTGTGCTTAAAGTACTGAGCTAGTATTTTTCATTTTTTTCTATGTCAGGATATGTGTTTTATGTAAGCAGTTTTCACTACCTGGAGTCAGTTGCTATTGGCAATGTGCACCAAGAAGAGAGCTGTGAGCCCTGTACACTGCTGCTATGGCCATTGCTGAGGTGAGGTAGCTAACTCATCCTTACACATGCCCAGCAGCAGTGTTCTGTGCAACCATCTGCAAACTGTTGCTGTTGGTAACAAGTCTGCATTTGGTGTACATTGACAATAGCAACAGATGAAAACTGCTTTCATAAAAAACATATTTACTGACATTAGAAAAAAAATAGATTAAAAAATGCCATATCAGCTTGCCATCTTGAAGACATCATTTTGCCACACCAAAATATACACTTAAAAAAATGTAATCGAAAGTGGACTTACCCTTTAAGCATTTATTAACATCATGTTCCCAATTATTTAAATCGCACCTTACACTGGACACTGTGTAAAATGAGTAATTTCAAAGTGTCTCAAAATCTAAGATCATGTGTTAATACTGTATGTATTCTCAACAAATCTGCTAACATTGCTTCTATTCCTGGGCATGTTAAGGCACATTAATACAAGTCATGAGCATGCTTTGCTGTGGTCAGAGGGATCTGCACAACCACTGTGGCTTGCCTTGCTTGCTCATGCTGAGATCACCAAGAGATGGAACAGCCACTTTGAACTATGGTCATGGAGGAATGGAATTGAAAGAAAATGCCAAATTTCCCAGCGCTGCAGGAAATGGAGAGGCACATGGGGCAGTCTTCCTGCCTTACTTTTGATTTCTGAAATGTCCCTTCAAAGAGGACCAACTAATAGGTATGCCAGCCTTGATCTCTAAAAGACTCCAGGTCCAGCTGATCAAGTGTCCCTGGGACGTCCCGATTTGGGATACCCAGCTGTGTGAGCCCTCCATGAATGCTCCAAAGCCCAGCCATTCAGATAGGCTGAGTACAGGATCACACCACGGACTGCAGAAAGGCAGAGAATGCGGCCCCTCCTGCTTCTCTATACTAGGCGCTGATTGGACGAGAGCCCATGTATGCGCCATGGGAACATCAGGATCAGTTTTTAGGGTAATCTGAGGTATTTCACTCAGCTTGACATGCTGTATCATATTGGGATATTCCAGGGACATCTGTGATAGTGAAATGCCTTATTATTTGAACTTGCCCTTAATATTGTAAGAAATGTTAAAGTGGAACAATATGGGACCCAGGTCCAGTAGAATACCTATTCCCGGGGCATCCCGATCTTGGATAGCCAATGAGTGGGATAACAAAATGAGGTATGCGAAACAAGAAACTGACAGGTTTTCACACACCGGGGCATCTCAGAATGATGTGCACTATGGGGACAGAGCATAACCCGAGATAGTCCGGAGTTTTGGTCCACTTTAAGGAAAGTTTATTGAATCAAGACCTTTGACAACACAGCACATAAATGTCCTCTAAATGTTTGATTTATATTTGCAGTAACCTGAACCCCACTGGCAACAATTGGGGGGGGCAGGAAACCACCCTTTCCCTTTGCGCATGGCATGCCCTTTCCAGCTAAGCTTTTTCAGGAAAGGTGTGATTCAAAAGGTGTGTGTGTGTGTGTGTGTGTGTGTGTGTGTGTGTGTGTTTATCCACTCGTGGATACATATATGTTGATACATGATTACATTTATGTGTGTATGTATATTTTAGGTGTATGTACTTGGTAGTCATTATACTGTATTATGTGTTTTACTGATAGTATATCAGACCATAAAATCCCCCATGTTGTTACATCCCTAACCCCACTGCCCTGTCACCCTCCCCCCACACCTGTTCATGGGCACAAAGTGGCTTCCCCCGGCTCCATGCACATTTTCGCCTGCCCATTCAAATTGTGGGGGATGCCGCCTGGTGTCTTTCTTTGCGGCAGGCACATGGGTCCAGGAGAACATCGCTGGACCGCGGATGAGATAAGGGTTTTTTTTTTGTAACCACCCTGTCCTGCCTCAGTGCCAGAGGAGGATTGCAGGTTGGGGGGGGGGGTCCCCATGATTGGACCACTTTAAGCTCCTGAAAGCTTGTTTCTTATCTTATTTTGATACAATAAAAAGAGCACCTCAAGCCCATGAAGGAACTATAGTGTTAAAGTGTAATTCCAATTTTTTAAAGTTTCCATGTGGCAAAATGATGTCTTGGATCACAGTCTTGTGTTTCAGTAGCAAAATGATTACTGCCAAAGTTCTCACCTGAATAGGTCATTAAGCTGCTTAGATGGGTAAAGCTGCTGTTTACACCACCTGTTATATTGGTAGAATTTTGGGACTTTGTTTTTACTTAAGGCCATGAAAACAACTCACACTGTAGCAAAACTGAGCTCCAGGAATATGATAAATTTGGAAGGTATGGGAGCACAATCCTAACACAAATGATTATGTTACATTCCAAAAGAAAAATACAATAAACAGAGCACCAAAAACCTGACAAATAGTGAGTTTCTTTTAAAGTTATGCTCACAGTTGGATGCTGTCATTCACCAGTTCTGTGTCTTTTTTTGCTGAATATATACACATGATTACTAGCCTGCATTATTGCTAATAGTCCACATTATCCCGGTGTGACAAACATAATGTGGCTTACTGTGGAGATCAGTGCTGATAGGAATGGTGGCAAGTGCTGCACACATCAGTAAGCACTGCATATTTGCCATATTATTTTCAAACAATTCTATAGATTTGGAGAAGTAAACACTGGCCACTTGCTTTGTAGTGTTTTCTAACTAGCTGCTATGAGTTATACTGTAAGTGTTTTGTCCATATGCACATCAGCAATTTTTTTCAATACATAATGCCTGCCTCTCTAAGAGGGGTGCATCCCCAGTGACTGATATAGACAGCAATGTAAGTAGCTGTCACTTCTGGGCTTGGTTACCAAAACCATTTTAACTGCAGATCAAACACAGTGTAAATGGAAGCTACACCCCTAATAATGCTTTGTGACATGATCCACCCCATATAGGACCTAATGCTTGTTGGCAGTGAAAGGACTGTGTGAATTATAAAGAAACTGGAGATCAAAGGCCTGTACAAATGCTCCAGCATTCATTCACTACATCACATCCCTGTTCTTTAATTTGGAAAATGTTGCTAGGGTCTTGAATGGTAAAAGGGACAACAAGCAGCGGGGTGGCAGGACCTATGAAGATTTTGGGGGGGGGGGCCTAGGGAGGGGACTTTCTGGATACCTTGGAACATTTTGATGTAATTTATCAGCCACCGCCTGGTCCTCCAGCTAACTAGGCCACTCTGTGAGGTCAGGCAGAGCGCATTCCTCTCCAATCCTTACATGGCTTTTCCCTTCAGGCTGACTCACGCTTAAATCAATTGGTTCCGCTTTTAATTTATACATCAAGGTTTAGATTAAGAGCTGAACATTTGAAAATGATCAGTTTATGAAGTGCCAATTGCAGCCTCTCTGAGCATTGACAATCCCCAGGGTTTCCTCGGGTTGGGTCTAATTGAATCATTTAGAAATGTTTCCCACACCCCTGTCCCTTCCCAATCTGTTTTTTTCTTGGTGTCCTTTGTTCTTTCTACTATAGTTGACCTCTTTCATTACTAAACAACTTTATTTTGCCAAAGGCAAGGAAATTGTCCAGCTAGGCAGGTAAAGGGCATGGTCCCCTGCTTTAATCCTGTCAGGACAAAGGAATTAGAGGCAGGATTCTCCAGTCCTCACCTGAGGTCAGCTCTTTATTAGATGCATCCTATGTGATCAGCAGAGTTTCTTTCTCCATCCATCATTTCTTCATACATTGATAGACTGGAAAGTTTACACTGATCACCATTATTAGACGTGTGCTGTGTGATCAGTGTAGCTGCACCTTTTCTTATGGGTCACCCAGAGTCAGCAATCTATTGCTATAATGTCACCTTATAGCTGCCACTCTTGTTTTAATTCTCACATTCATCCATGTGCAGGCCTGTTTTTCATTCTAAAGACACCCACTAGCTTGTAATTCTCCATCGTGTAACACACCTAGATTACTGAAATAACAGGATACCAGCATTATCGTTTAGCTTATATATTAGCTTGTCAAGATGTCATTATTTAAAAACAAATTCTGAGCTTCATGTGCTAAGGCACTGTTTCTTAACCTGCAGTACATGCACCCAGGACCGCCGTTTGGGGCAGACAAACCAGGCAGCTGCCTAGGGTCCCCAGGCCATTTGAGGGCCCCTGGCTGTTGCTAAGGTTGCCCCCTGGTTTTTAACTCACCAGCAGATCCATTTTTTTTGTTGGTGACCTTCTATGCCAAATTTGCTGGTGTCGGTTTTCATCTGACAGAATAGGCTACGGCAGGTGCTCCAGTAAGGTGTCCAACCCCATGAGCTGCTGGCAGTGTCCTGACTAATAGGGGTGGCAATCTTTTTGGAACCCCTGCAGTAGCCTATGTTATGCAGTATTGCCTGGGAAGAGGATGGAGGTGAGGGAAAACACTTGGTTGAGAAGTGAGAGTAGGGCCACCACCAGGGCATTATCTACTCATTCTCCTTACTCGGGGGGCAGTTACATTTTTCACTATCCTGTGTTTTGTTCCTCATCGACGGGGCATTTGGGATGACCCGCCGTGTGAAACCGCTGGGAATCGTGATTCTCACTTGACGATCTCACCTCCAATCAGCTGTCTTGGCCGTACATACGAATGAGAGGCTAAACCAGCTGACTAGAGTTGTAGGCGCACGCACCTTCTCTTCGCCTGTGTGTGTTAGTGACTGGGTACATGGGGTGAAAAGCAGGGGCTGTGCAGGTAGCGAAACTGTCTAGGACCTGGGCCTGTGGAACAGGATTATAGACAATGGGGATAGTATTTATAATAATAATCATTTTGCCCGGGGGTATGGGGCAGTGTTATGGGATAAGCCTTCAGGGGGTGTCTGACTGGTCCCTCCTTGCTTTGAAAGTGCCACAAGGCCTATGGCCTACTTATTTTGGTAATATTTTGGGGTACTTGTTTGGAACGTCTTGTTGCTAGGGGTTTCTCGGCGTAAAAAGGTTGAAAACAACTGTACTTAGGTGAAATGATGTAGGAGGAGCTGAACCAAATGTTACCGTTCGGCCAGCTAGTAGCTGCTTTATCTGCATGTGTATACACGCTTACGTCTATTATTATCTGTAGTGGTGTACAAAGTTGTGATTACAAACGGGGTAGAAAATTCAGTACATGGTCTTTTACAAATTAAGTGCTACAGAGTTCACAGTGAATATTCTGAAACACAATACAACAGTAGAGAGCCTTGCTAATAATATTTTTTTTTTCATAAGTTTTAATAAAAAGATTGTTACCCTGTATCACTGTATCACGTGTTATAACTGAATGAATACATTTAATTAAAAAAAAATCCTGTCACAGATCTACCGCAATAGTCTAGCTACATCTGTTTTGGTTAAAGCACAGTATTGCCTTCAATCAGTCAGGACATGTATAAATCAGTACTACTACTGTACTTGGAAAACTAATGTTGCATTACCGTACTAACATTTGTTATACCTTTCAATCAAAATCTATTGAGAGAGAAACAAATCTCCTACTGCTAACTGAGTCTCCCAATGCCAGATAAAAGAACCCAGCATAGAGTAATAAATATAGTGTCCCTCCAGTGTGTGAGCGTGCTGAGGGGTAAATAGTACAGGGAATATAGCTTTATATTTTGTGCATGCTATGCTAGGCTGTGCTGACCTAGGTCAGGAACCCCTTAGTCACTACTAGGGTATGATTTACCAATTTTGTTACAGCGTGCCATTTTAAACTGCACGCGGCTCACCATAGTATGCACTAGTGTGCAGCAGAATGCTCGTTTTTCATGCATGGTTGTTTAAATACCCCTTGCAAAGTGCAGCTAGAAGAAGTAACAGCAAGCAGGGTTAAAACAGGCTCTATACAGGCTATGCCAGGGCGCCCCAATATAATTAAACTATATTTATTACCATTCATACAAGTGGCATAGCCTGGAACACACTAGACATAAAAAAAATGAAAAAATGCATTTATTACTATAAAAAACAATAATGTTATATATGTAACAAACATAATTTTAGCTACAATTTTAGCTAAAATATTCAAATAGAAGTAAAAAAAACATAAAACAGGATAAAAATAAGCTGTGTAGGTTGCCCATTATATCATAGGGTAGTAGTAAGTCCTGCTTCAGCTAAACCAGACACTCTGTCCAAGGAAGGGAAAAACATTTCCCCCCTCATCACCCACCCTGTGGTGCTGCTGCTGTCCGTACTGGTCCTGTATGTGGCTTGGTGTACATCTTCCTTATCAGCAAGCATTGCCCCTTCCCATGACCCATCTAGAAAAAAAATGATATCTGCGTTAAAGGAATGTTCTGCATACCCAATGGCCCCTAGAAACAGCTCTGTCCCTAGGTTTGTAGTTTAGATTTGGTTCAGTCCAGATCCAGGCAACATTGGGACATTTGTCTAGCTCTAAATAAAAACGTAAAAGGCAAAGCCCTCTTTAGCTCCAGTAATTTTAGACAATTAATGTTAGAAGTCCCTTTTGGCCAACTAGTGTATATTTGGATTGGTAATCTTCAGTATCCTTTTCTCTTTTTACGCCTCAGCTAGAACAAAAGTTGTACACAATGTTGCTCCTGGGCATCCAGGGGCATTCAAATTGTGCTGGCTATGGGGATATATGGGGGTGGGGAATGCATCAGTTGTGGTGAATTTGAGCGGTCATATATATTTATCTGACTGCTCCAGTCCAACCTGTATTAATATCAGCTAATGTACATCAAGGCAATTTTTGCCATTTTGTGTGGTTGAAATAACTAAAAATGCATCTAAACGCATTGTAATTGCTGTTTACCTTTTATATTTGTTCGCACCTTTACACAGAATCTTGTAGAGGAAATATAAATGCCAAAATCATCGCTTAGTACAGCATTTGAATCCCACTTTATCAAAATACTAAAATGTATTGAAGCTTTGAGCCTTAGGTGTTTCAGAAGAAGATAAAGCCTTCCCTGCTTGCGTTGCCCCATGAAGCACCTAATCTTATTTAATAACAGTTGTAGCCGTGGGAAAGCTTCTTTGTGTTATTACTATAAGTGGCAGTGTGGGTGACTGGATCACACATGGGAAGAAATCCAACAAGAGGTGTCATTGTTCTCCACCTATATGTATGAATGAGCCAGGCTGCAGTCAAAGATTATATTTTATTGGTTATGGCGTAGGGTTACCCTCATTTACTCTTCTCATAAAAAAAGGAAAGGCCAGGCTGGCTAAAAACAGATTTTCCGCTTACATGGCTTGCAGAATGAAAGGCTAGAATGCAGTTAACAAGATTATCTCCTGAGAAGCTTTATGAGAAATGTAGGAGACCTGGGATAGCCTCATGACAATAATGACTGATTCCCTGGGAGAGGCCTGGACAGAGAGCTGCTGGTGGCCTGCAGAAACATACAATTATGGGAAGATTTCTCAGTTGACAACCAACACGTCGCTGACACCTAGTAGACTGGAAATATTGCTCTTCACAGTACCTTTTGTCACTTTTATAACATACTGTATACAGTTTCGTCTTCAGTATTAATACCTTTTGTTCTCTCAGTAGTTTTCTAGTATAGGCCACTCCAAATGTAGTTATATTACAAAATATGGAAAGATCCAGTTTATATACACATACTGTATAAGCCTAAGGCTACATTCACACCTAGTGCTTTTTTGCTGAGGTTGCACTGCCAATGGCAGAATAAAAGCTTTCTGTGCTGCGTTGTGCTGCACTATAGCAATTACTGCACTGTGTTGTAATCTACAGGATTTGTCATAGAATTTACAAAGTGTGATGCAACACACTGCTCTTTGCACGCCCTGCTAATAACTGATGTGGGGGGTGCCATGAAATTGATGTAGGGTTAGGGGTCTATGTGCTGCACTACCTTTATGTTGTGGTCGAAACACTATGTGCAGCTGCATAGCATAGTGGCAAGAAGAAGAAACCTAAAAGGTTTTGAAAGATCACATCTTCAAACTTTAGCCAATTAGCCAACTTTGAAGCATTAGCCAATTCATGTTTTTAAACTTTGGATACTCTGCTGCAGAAATACAGTTATATATTATTTTATGTCATACTGTATGATAGTATTAGAGTGTACCCCCCAATGTCAAACTAGTGAGAAATGTGACTAGTAAAGAACAATATGTACACATTGCAAAACACAATAATGTTTGCTCACAGAGCAACACAAGGCTCAGAACTCCTGGGGGATCTGTTTACATATTTATCACCCAGTTTCTCATCCTCTGCCCCACATGGGGGCAACCACTGACCAGTGCTGAGGGGGTTTATGGTGGTAAAAGTAAAAAAACTAAGCTTATTTTACCGCTGAGAGACGCCCACTCCTCTGAAGATCTGCAGTGGCAGGAACATGACCAGCTGTGAATGCTTTGTTTTTTTTTAACCCTGTAATCCACCTCAGCACCAGTTTAGGAGACTTTGAGATTAAAGTGGACCAAAACCCACCCTGGGGTCTAGGAGACTCCAGGGCAGGCATACTTGCCCCCCCCCCCCATCCAGATTAAGGATGCCAAGCTGTGTCAAACCCCTGGGTCACCCGAAAACTCACCTTTGCTCCCAGTCCAACTATGCATGCGCAAGCAGCGGTCACATCCCCGCTATCCCTTTTGCAGGGCACGTGCCTGCTCCAGGCATTTGTGAATGGGGATGCGGACGCCACCTTGCTCTGATTAGCCGAGCTCTAGGACGAAGGGGTGGGAGCGGATCCGAGGGCGCTGACTAGACAAGAGGCTGCACAAGAGGCCGCAAGACCGAAGAAGGGTGAGTGAGATCGGGTGACCTTGGGGGGTGCCCGGGGGGCAAAGATCATAACCCAGGATAGGCAAAAACCTGGGCTTTGGTCCACCTTAACAGATGGAATGTAGTGGCAATTGTACACGTATCACCTTCGATCATATGATAGGCCCACCTTCTCACCAGCACGCAAAAACGTTACACCTCACTATGTAACACATGGGACTGTCTTGAACTATCTGCTTACAATGAGACTGATTTACTAGCTCCTTCGTCTTTATTTTCCCGACATTCACAAGTTTTCACAGCATTCACTGCATTTACCAAACAAAATGTTCCATGTTTGCCCTACTACACCCATGTTATCTGTATTTACCACTAGTTCAGAGTAGTTGGGTGAAGACCACTTGAGCAGTACACCAGATTTTTCTAGCAAACCCCATTGTAATCAGTGGTAGTTCTTTCAAGATAGTCTCTTGTATAGTTGAATTTTGCATCTTTACCTGATCTTTTGAGCTTGAAAGTCACAGAGTTAACTAGCATTTGAAAAGCAACTAATGAAACTTTTTGAAGTTTTCATTAGTTTCCACATTTTTTTTAATAATGTTATAAGGCTTTTCAAACAACCAAAACACATCTAAGACACCACACATATGTTCCGAAACACATACGGTCCAGACATCAGGTGTAAAAGTGTGTCCTCAGCAAGATTTTTTTCATAGCCAAATTGGCAACACAGGCTTAAACCAGCTTGCGCCAATACCACATTTCCAGCCAGGGGGAGAGCATAGAAATCCAGCAAATGCCGGCAAATAGTCAGTTTCCCATAGGTTCACTGCTACAATTATAGCTCTTATTGCTAGAATTATAGCTCAGTTCACTGCTTTGTTCCCAAGTTGCAGCTCACAAAGTGCACTAAAGGTAGAGTGAACTAGCAAAAACCCATTAGCGTTGTATCAGGCCCCGTTATGTTCATGCAGGTAAGCTCTCATCTTAAAATGCTTTGTTGGGGATTTACAATGTACAATTAGATTGTAAGTTGGAGAGGCAGCTTAGTCCTTCCCCACTCTATCCTAAACAGGACAAGGCTGGTCTTATTAAGCTAAGGGATTTATTTCTAATCCACAATTTACATTAGCAATTTTGAGTAGAACCAGTATTTCCATATAATGGAAGCAACAAAAAAATATCATAAAAAATCAGTTGTGAAACTGTTTCCAACCAGTTATATGGGCATCATTTACAGCAATTGCTCATCCTCGACTTTACCTAACAGCTCTCTAAAATTGCTAGCAGATGGAAGAAAAAGCTTGAAACCAAGGACAGAATCAACACTGCGATATACATGGTAAATGGGGCTTGTAATGTTATTTTAATGAGGGTATGCAAGACTAGAGTGTGCGGTATAACCACTCCTATGATATCAGAGCCTGAGGTGAAATTTCCTGCCTTGATGCAGTCCATATCCAGATTTAAGATGCAAGGCTACCCCTAGGTTATAATGAATGGAAGTAGTACAAAGCACAAGTCTAAAACTCAATTTTGTATGTAACGTTCTCATGCTTAACAATCTATAAAACATATTTAATGCTTTAAATTATTCTTCTTCTTTGGATATTGAAATGTATGCAGATTGGAACAATATCTATCTATCTATCCGTAATTATAGTTATGGATATATATAATTTTCCTGGTACGGTCGCTTCATCTTCATTCTTCACAAATGGGTTATCCACCACAAGGTGGCGCAGCTGACTGCAAGACTTGTGGCTCCTCCCGGCCCATATAAGGGCAGCAAATTCCCCATAATTCCCAGAGTTTCCTTGCAGTCTAGGCTGCAAAGACAGAAGATTGTCTCTCTCTGGATTATCGCAGGCGAGCGGGGCATCCCAAGCCCGTCGGCCCTGCAGGCCTATTCCCACCTGTTCCGGGACCCATCCTGCCTCCCTGCCCTGGCTGCGGTTCAGGTGAAGGTAGGGGAACACCTAGGGTCGGGTGTTCACAGAGCTAGGCTCTGGGCCGCAGACCCTGTACCCAAAGGGTAGCCGGCCATAGGTTGTGGTGAGCCTATATGGGGGGGGGGAACCTTTGGGACCCCTTATGCCTGCTGATTGTTTTTCCCACTTGCTTTATTAGGAGATGTCTGTGGATCAGTGTTGTTGTGCTTTACTTTACTTTACTGCAGCTGTGCTCTTCTACTCACCTCTCCTTGCTCCTGCTCTCTCCTCTCCGGCGCTCCGCCGTGGGGGGGGGGGGGGCTCACCGAAAGGCGGTGGTCCTCCGGCGCGCTCCCTGTATGCTGCGCGTGCCGGCCGCGCTCCGTGGCAGGGGCAGGGGGGAAAGGGGAGGGGGGTCCCTCCCTGTCTTCTTCCCTGGGCGCCATCTTCTCTGCACGGGTGCCTAGAGTTTTTTTTTGCGTGCTGCGGGGGGCAGTGGGGCCGTGCGATGCCGCGTTATGCGTCATCACGCCGAGGCCCGCCCCTCGAGGTCCTGCATTCGGCGCCATCTTTACTCCACGTGGTAGCCCTGCTGTGCCTTCTCTCCGGGTCTGCTGCTGGCCGCTTCATCCCCTGCGCCCAGAGTCTCCCCTCCTCGGCCTGGGCTGTCACTGCTGTGTGGTCCGTGAGTCCGTTTCTTATTCATACTGTACTTATATTTTTGTGGTGCATGCACTGTGAGATGCTTATGTGGTTGTCTTTTTATGTCTTGCAGGCTGGTCCCATATTGCCTTTTGTGGTTCCATTTCTCCAAGATGGTTTTTAAGGAATGGGAGAGGCCTGACAAACTGCCTTTGGTGCCTAAGGGACTGGACAGACAGTATCCCTTTTCGAAGGAGTTGGTCCGTCTATGGTCTTGCCCCCCCGGAGGTGGACGCTCCTGTCCTGGGGCTCTCCAATGCTTATGTTATGCCGTCTCCGGACGCTGCTACTTTGCGAAATAATGCTGACTGGCGCATGGACCAACTCGCTTGCCACGCTTTCACCTTTGTGGGGGCTGGTCTGCGTCCTGTCTGCGCCGCGGCCATTGTCTCCATTGCCATTCAGAAGAAGGTAAGGCGCCTTGTTGAGGCCGCCAGATCCCGCAAGGGAGCGGATGAGTAAAAGGAACTTTTGGCCTGCACTGACTTTATTGCCTTTGTGCTCTCAGCCATGGATTATGCTGTCCGGCTTGGCGGTAGGGCTTCGGCCCTGCTGGTGGCTCTTCTTCAGTCTATTTGGCTGCGGCAGTGGGCGGCCAATGCCGCTGCCAAGAAAGCCCTCATTGGGGTTCCCTTCTTGGGACTTCGTCTTTTTGGGGAGCGTCTTGATCTCTTGGCCAAAAATGGCCAGCTCCCTCAGCGCCGGAAGCAAGCTCGGCCCTTCTGGGCTCTTCTACCTTTTGTCCCTTCCGAGGGGGACGATATTCTTCCTTCCCTAGTGGTCGCAGGGACTCCTGGGGATGAGGTAGATCACGTGGTCGTCCCGTTCCTTCCTGGGGGTCCAAGCCCAAGCCCCCTGCTAAGGCCCCTCAGGCATGAGGAGGCGCCCCCTTCCCCATCGGGGTGGGGGGACGGCTTCTGCTTTTTGCTCATGTCTGGAGACAGCACGTCTCGGACCGGTGGATTCAGGAGGTGGTGTCCTCCGGCTACAAGATAGAGCTGGCAGCTTGGCCGCCCCCAAGATTTCTTCAGTCCCGGATTTCCCAGAACCCCTTGACGGCGCAGGGCCTGAGGTTGGCCGTCCAACGACTTCTGTCGTCCGGAGTGATTTGTCCTGTCCCTCTTCAGGAACGGGGTCGAGGGTTCTATACCAATCTTTTCATGGTGCCCAAGAAGGATGGCTCTCTGAGACCTATCCTGGACCTGAAGGGTCTCAATAGGTTTGTTAGGTTCAAATACTTTCGCATGGAGACCTTACGGTCAGCGGTAAGTTCCCTTGTGCCCGGCGACTTCATGACCACGGTAGACATCAAGGATGCCTATCTGCACGTTCCTATTTTCCGGGGACATCAGAAGTTCCTGAGGTTCGCATTGGAGGATCAACACTACCAGTTTGTGACACTGCTGTTCGGTATCTCTTCGGCCCCTCAGATGTTCACCAAGGTGTTGGCGGGTGTCATGGCCCTCCTGAGGAGCCAGGACATTCGCATTCTTCCTTACCTGGACGACTTGCTGATTGCTGCTCAATCTCTTCAGCAGTCCGAGAGCGACACTCAGAAGGTATTGTCCACTCTTGAAGCCTTCGGTTAGGTGATCAATTATCCCAAGTATTCGACCACTCCGTCATTGGTGAGGTCCTTCCTGGGCATGACTCTGGACACTTCTCATGTCAAGGAGTTCCTCCCTCAACGGAAAGTGGAGGGCCTTCAGGCGCAGGCGCGGGCCTTGCTGTCGTGCCCACACCCCTCCATCCATCTGGGGATGCAGTTGGTGGGTCTCATGGTGTCTTGCTTCGCCCAGTTCCACATGAGACCTCTTCAGTTGAATCTCTTGTTTGTTTGGGATCGGACACAGGAGTCCCTGGAGCAGGAATTTGCTCTGTCCCCTCTGGCCAGACAGTCCCTCTCGTTGTTGTGGGACTCAAGAAATCTTCTAGTGGGCAGGTCCTTTCTGCCTCTGGGCTGGGAGATTGTCACCACGGACACCAGTCTGACCGGTTGGGGAGGGTTTTGACAATCGCTGAAGTTCCAGGGCCAGTGGGGCCCTCAGGAGGCCCATGTGCCTATCAATCTCTTGGAGCTGAGGGTGATCAGGTTGGTTCTCTTCCAGTTGACTCCCCACCTACGGGGTTGTGCGGCCCAGGTCCGCTCGGACAATCAGATGGGGGTCGCCTACATCAATCTTCAGGGCGGGACTCGGAGCAAACGAGCCCTCAAGGAAGTGTCCCTGATCTTGTCTTGGGCGGAGGAGAATGTTCCCTACATTTCGGTGGTTTACAACCCAGGGGTGGAGAACCAGGAGGCGGACTCCCTGAGCAGGGGGGAAAAGGGGTTACCAGCCTCGATCGTGAGTACTATGATTCATCCATGATTTATTACAGGGTCTGGCACGCTTACATTGCCTGGTGTGAGTCTGAGTCGTTTCCTTGTCGCACCTTTTCCCTTCCCAGGATTTTGGAGTTCCTACAACATGGCCTGAAGTCGGCCTTCAACTGAATACCCTCAAGGGACAGGTTTCGGCCTTGGTAATTTTTTTCCAAAGATCTTTCGCTAATAATAGAGTTATCAAGACCTTTTTCCAAGGAGTTACCCATGTATGTCCGCCGCGTAAGCCCTTGCTTCCGGTGTGGGACTTGAACTTGGTGCTTTCCGCTCTACAGGGTCCCCCCTTTGAGCCCTTGTGTGATTCTGCCTTATCTATTTTGACTCTGAAAGTGGTCTTTTTGGTTGCTATCACTTCGGTGCGTCGCGTTTCTGAGTTGGAGACACTTTCTATGAAGCCTCCTTACTTTGAGCATCATCGGGATAAGGTGGTTTTGCGTCTTAAACCAGAATTTTTGCCCAAAGTGGTCTCTGCCTTTCATCTCAATGAGGACATTGTCTTGCCTTCCTTGTGCCCTGCACCTTCTAACTCTAAGGAACGGACCCTCCATTCCCTGGATGTGGTCAGGGCGTTTAAGTACTATTTGGTTGCTACAGAGTCCTTCCGGAAATCGAATTCTCTGTTTGTTCTTCCTGACGGACCTAGGAAGGGCTTACCTCCAGGCAAATCCACTATCAGCAAGTGGATCAGACAGGCGGTGGTGCAAGCATATTCTGCCAAGGGGAAGGAACCCCCTTTTCGTGTTACAGCTCACTCCACTAGAGCTATTGGTGCTTCTTGGGCTTTTCAGCACCAGGCTTCTGCTGAACAGGTTTGTAAGGCCGCTACGTGGTCTTCAGTTCATACTTTTTCTAAGTTTTACAAGGTTGACGTTAGGGCCTCAGCTGATGCTGTTTTTGGCCGTAAGGTGCATCAGCCGGTAGTGTCATGAACTACGCACTGTTGCTCTCTGGGGATCCCACCCTTTTTTCTTGGACACTGCTTTTGGATGTCCCAATTGTGAAGAATGAAGATGAAGCGACCCGAGCAGGATACCAGGAAAAAGACAATTCTGTGATTACTCACCTGTAGAATTGTTTTTATTGGTATCCTGCTCGGGTCGCTTCATCCCACCCTCGTTTTGTTATCCTCTTTTGCCTTGTTATGTTGATTACCGTTGAGAGAGTTTATTGTGGGGCCGTATGAAGTAACATCGTCTCTGACCTCCCGGCTTTTCTTTGTATTACTGCTTTTCAACACTGGGAATTATGGGGAATGTGCTGCCCTTATATGGGCCAGGAGGAGCTACATGTCTTCTTGCAGTCAGCTGCGCCACCTTGTGGTGAATAACCCAATTGTGAAGAATGAAGATGAAGCGACCCAAGCAGTATACCAATAAAAACAATTCTACAGGTGATTAATCACAGAATTGTCTTTTTGTCTTTAAGGCACTTTGCTTTTTAACCCTTTTACTACCAGCCTACCTAGAGCCTGTTGCCAGACTATTTTTCACAATTTTGCTCAATACATGTTTCACTGTGCTTTTGGGAGGAATTTCCAGGGATTGCCCAGGAAAATCATATATAGTTTTTTTTCAGCAGAGTTTGGGCTTTACCATGAAATGTTTTATTTGTATATTTTTAGTGCTTTTTCAATATTTTTGGGGGGAATATGTTGCTAAGAATGTAATTTTTTACATTTTGCAGCTTTTTTTTATAGTTTTTTTTAGAATACGTTTTTAAAGAAAAGACCCCAGTCTCTGGATCATGAATGGGGTTGAGCGGCTTTTTTTTTTTTTCTTCACTGTAGGAAAGACGAACGCGTAAAATCTACGGGCTTCATGTATAAAGGGTTAAATAACAAGAACCCTATTATAAGACCACTTTGGTCATTTCTAATGTTTTTCTTAAATACATTGGAAAAACAGGTCAGGAACATCTCTACATTATTATAATCTTACTTTACTGTGCTGGTTAAAATGACCTGTATCTAGCACCAAGTGCAAGAACACACCCCGAAGTGTTAACTGATAACAGCTAATCTATTTACTTCTTTCTCATATTTCTTCTGCTCTCTGGAAAGTGGGAAAGACACTTTCAAAGTAATATATATATTGGAACCAGCTGTTTTGACTTATTGGGAAATGTCATAAAAATTGAGGACAAAGTGAAACATTTTGGTACTTTCCCGAATTCAGTCATTTGATATTGTGAGTTTAGAGTTGTTTGAACTTTGAAAGATTTTACTTCTCTAGAGTTTTTCATCATACTTTTAGAATTGTAATATTAGAGCAGGTGTGATTTAAAACGTGCCGCTGTGTGAAGTACCTTTCTCTCATAGGAGGAATCTTTAGGTCGATATTGGTTTACAACACACGATGAATGTTCTCTACTGCTCTACTATCAGTCTACCACTGCTAACTATCCCTTTGTTATCCAATGTTATACTGAGCTTTTTTCTAAGCAGTATTTTGTTTAAGATAAACAACCATCTTAATGATTCGGACTAAAATCCAGATTATTATAATTGATGCAAAACAGATATCAACAAATCTGCTGTGGTATAGGGGGTGTTCAATAAATTATCTACCTTAGTAAGTTCTGTCAGTGTTATAGAGCTGAACTTAATCTGTATACGATAATACACGTTTGGACATGCATTGGAAGTGAAGAACAGTGCAGATCTGTAAAGAAAGTGAAGCATTTGTTGCTTTGTTCATTATTTAATCCCTTACAGTGGAAGAAAAAAAGCCTAAAGAAATCCATAAAATGTTTGCTGTATATGGTGATGATGCACATTCTTACTACCAAACAAAGTTTTGGCCTAGCAGTTTAAATGGGGTAGGGAATCAATTGAAGGTTACCCACATTTAGGGTTACCTTTTGCATCGACAGAGGACATTTGGTGTAAAGTAAAGGTCAAAATTTTAGAAGATCCTCTGGTTAAAGTAAGTGTTATAGCTCATGTATTAGACAGTTCAGTTGGCACAGTTTCCAATATCATTGTTGTTTTTGATGTTTTGATGATGTCAAAGAACAGTTCCTGGTGGGTACCAGGAAAGATGAGATCTGAGCAAAAATCATGTAGCCAGCAAATAAATCGAGATAATTTAGACATGCTTATAGAAAATCCAAGAGACTTCTATTTTTGAATGTTTATGGGTGCCTCTTGCTGAAAATTCCTAGCATGTATATACATGGTGATAATAAAAGGAATCTGATTCTGATAAAACATGGGTCCACGACCATAATTTCTGAAACCAAACAAAAGTCCATGCAGTGGAGACACAAGTACTCACCAAATCCACCAACACCAAAATTTCATGTAGCAGTCTGGAGATTAGTTGTTTGTTTCAACAATGGCATTACATGAGGCAATCAGAAAGTTGTCTGAAGTCTGCAAATCACAAGCTGCTATCAGGAAATGGGCTTAAAGTGGACCAACACCCAGGATTTTGACTATCCTGGGTTTTGGTCCACTTCAGGGGGGCACCCCGGTTAGGGGTGCCCCGCTGTGTAAAACCCCCCTGAAAGCCCCCAAAACTCACCTCACCACGCTCCCACGTAGCCACGGACAAGCGGGTGACAGCGGCGGACAAGACAGCGTGTCCGCCGCCGCCTCCCGCGCGCCCCTCTGACAGTGTGCGCGCCCGCGCCGGCCATTCACGAACGGCCGGCGCGGGGGCGTGCACACCTAGAGGGGCATGCGGGCGATGGGGTAAGTTTTTCGGGGGTTTTGGGGGGGGGTCCCTCACCGCGGGACATCCCGATCTCGGATGTCCCGCGGTGAGGGAGGTGATCGGCCCGGGAATCTTATAGATTCCCGGGCCGATCACCCCTGGGTGACAGTCCACTTTAACCATCCACCCTACAGTCCAGACCTGGCTTCCAGTGACTTCTTACTCTTTTGTAACTTCAAGTAATATATGTGTGGGCAATGATTTACCTGATTATGCACTCAAAGAGGACGTAACAGGATTCCTGCAGCAGCAAGAAGTCTCCTATTCTAAGGAAATCCGATCACTGGAGGCGAAGTAGAATAAGTGTATTGAAGTTAAGGGGGATTACACTTATTTTTTATAAGAAAATGTTGGTTTCATGTGCAGGTAAATCATTTACTGTGTTCACTAGTGTTGGGTGAACCCCCCAAAGTACAGGTTTGGCAAGTTTTGCGAAACTTTGAGTAAAAGTTTGGGTTCGGGGACTCAAACACGAACCCAAACCTGGTCCACATTGAAATCAATGGAGAGCAAAGGGGGTGCCCACCCAGAGGCAGAATTGGGGATGAAAAAAATAGTGATGGCGGGTTTGGTAAGGGGGTGGCTGGGGTGTGCCGCGCCAGTGTGCAGCAGGAAGTTCTAGGTACAACTTACCTGAGCCCCGATCTGGTGCCTGATCGGTGGTGGCATTCCTTTCAAATGGTCTATGACCAGGGAAACAGAAATATGGCTGCCACTCCCATGAATGAGGACACTCCAAGTTCCAGCTGGCAGGGCTCATCAACCAATTAACGAGCTTATGCTTGTTCTCGAACACGAACATGGACTTCTTCGGGTTCGTCCAACACCTCGTTTGGAACTTGCTTCTAAGCAAGTGGAAAAGAACATTTGACATAAAATCTTTGGTCGTCACAGGTATAGGTGATCTTTGGGTTGTGGCTGGTCACAGGGTGCCATCCCAATATCTCTGTAAGCGGGCACCAGGCGGCACCTTTCAGAGCGGAAGCGCTAATCAAGCTCATTAAGTCTCTAATTCACTCTCTGTCTATTGTAATTCTTCTGCTGCTAATGCCCTAATTCCCTTTTTCCCACTTTCTCCCCAATTAGCCTTTATCTCCTTTCGATTTTAAATCCACCTTGTATCGGATCCCTTCATCTGTCCCTCTCTTTTTCATCTCTTTTTCAAATACCCTCCATCTCACAAATTTCACAGCCACTCCTCCTTTTCTTTTCCACATTAAGCATGTTTGGTAGTAGAGATGAGCGAACTGCAGGTCGCTCTGAACTTCAGGGAAAAATTGATTTGGCATGAAATTCTTACTCACCTGTCCTCTTTATGTCCTCCCACCTGTCCCACGCCACTCTGTTACTGTCCCGTGCTGGTCTCCACAGCATCATTCCCAATATAAATAGCCCCTTCTGGAAGTGGGGAGCTGAGCTATCAGAAGCTGGAGATCGTCTAGCTGAGCAGGCAACCGCATCCCCACTAGCCTCTAACAGGGAGCGTACTTACGTCATAAATGGCTGGCACGGGAACACACCCTGCTTAAGGTATAGCAGGGAGTGGCCGCTGCTCGAGCATGCACCGTTGGATCAGGGGAGAAGGTGAGTTTACTGGGCAACCTGGGGGGCTTTCACACAGCGGGGCATCCTGAATTTGGATGGCCTGGGGCGAGGCAATAAGGCAGCCCTGGGATTTGGTCCACTTTAATACAGTGGGAAAGAGTTAGAAGAGTCTTCCCTACTCTATCTTTATAGCGGGAATCGGTACTACTGCTAGATGACAGTCCGGAGGGAGGTGCACCCAGAGTGCTGGAGCCCCCTGCACATAGAGCAACAGAATGCTCATAAAGATTATTTTAACCTTGTTCCTCTGCTGGGACTCACCGTAATTGTCTGCCCAGCGCACATGTGGGTAGCAAGTGTCACCATAGTTACGGCCACCGAAAGGGCCTGCCCACACGAGTTACAGCATTCTGGATGCCCCCCAGACTGTCATTTAGTGACTGTGCCAACATTCATGCCCACAGGGGTGTTGGTCTGCTTTAAGCCCACTGTGAACATCTTGTTCAGTCTCCTGCTTATTTGTCAGAGATGGGAAGTTCACTTCACAGAAAATCTATAGATGTCCTCCTTATCTGCTTGATGAATTTCCTAATTTGGTAACTTAATACAGGAATTAAGCTACATTTCTACAATAGGGCCATCGCTTCGCTTTTTAACACTAGACACATTTAAAAAAAAAACAGTGGATGGATTGGGGGTTTAAATTGTAATGATGCTTTACTTAATGGGACATAATGGGGCAAATTGCATAAGCTGTCACTAAGCATTTCACCTCATCATGGCTGCGCTCTCCCTTCCTATCCGAACCCAGCTACTACTGAAAGTAAAAACAAGGCAAGAGTAGTGGCACACTCCCCTAAATTCATTTGCCATAGACCACCAATAATAGGGCTAAGCTGATGGTCTAAAACTCAGCATCAGACTGTGGATACTGGGAGAGAGGGAGAACAGCCAGGGTGATGAGAATGCCTGTCTTACAGACCCCTCCCACTGTGCTGATTATTGCTGGGCCCACACCCAAATATGTCAAATGATAAATCATAAGGTGGAACTGTAACCCCTAAAATCTCGGCCATTTCTTCTTTAATTTAAAAATGGAAAACCGTTTAGGACATAGCCTGACAAAATGGTCTAACAATTGCCTTTGCCATCTGTATCTCTTTAATGGTGGATCTAACAGCCGGTATGATTGGTTAAGGCTACGTTCACGGCAAAATGCAGATTTTATAGATATTACAATTCTGCTCAATGACATGTCTTTTTGAGATGTTTTGGAATGTTTTGTGTTGCACAACATTTTTGGCACCTTATTATTTTAAAATACAGTGCACCCCAACACCTCTGAACTAGTTCAATAATAGAAGCGAGCATTCAGGTGGGGTGGCAATGGGACCCATGTTAGGCTAAATATGGTAAAAGCTTAAAGAGCCAGAAAAGCTCCCTACTCAGTGTACAACGTAAAGTGAGTTTCCCTAAAACTTTGCATAGCATATACAGACCAAGAATATCAGGTTATACCTATTACTCTCACTGGATCATGTCCACAGGTAGGAAGTAATAACTGTATAAATATTAGAAGCTATGCCCAAGTATTGCATGCTCAGACTGTTCCTTTTAGTCACATGGGGTAGCACAAGAGACTAAAAGGGATGATTTGCATGGCTTCACTTAATCTCTAAGAGCAATCAGTACAACCTTTTGTTCTTGGTATATATATGTGCTATGGAAATCATTTCTGTTTGGAAAAGTGTTCTTTACTCTGCACCTTTCTTTAGTCTTTTTGAGTCCACTATATTAAACCTGGGTCTATCATGGGTCTCTTCCTAAAGTAACTTGCTCTGTGGCTACAGTGCTCTGAAGTCTCACCCCCTATACAGCCACCACTTCCATCCTTGTACTGACAAGGGCCAAAAGCCCAAAACACATGGCATCTAGGAAGTGATCGCTGTACAAATATTAAAAGCCATATCCAAGCATTGTACACTCAGCCGCTTCTTTCTGAGCACTTGAAGTAGCACAAAAGATAAAAAGTTATGATTTGAGTCAATCTGCCTACTAAGAATAATAGGTCTTTATGTGCCATGTAAATACTTTCTGCTTTAATAAACCATGTTTTAATAAATAAAATAATAGCCTTCCTTGTACTTTGCTGTGGCGGAAAATAGAAACGAAAGCAGTGTGAACAGTTTAAGTTCCTCTCATTGTGGCACAAGGAAATCATCAAGCCAGTCAAAATCCTGATCTATATGACCCTGGCAGGTTTAGATATTTTCACTATAATTTAGATAAGTTTACCGGTTGGGTTTTACATTTGCATCAGCCACACATCATGTGGCTGAAAGGTGATACACATTGGTAATAAAGGGAAATAACATCCTAGCAGAGAAAATGAGAATAAACAAAATCTTTAATGTTTGTAGTATGCTATCATTCACATTTTGACTGAATACTTTGCGCCCAGCTCTAGTCTGATAGAAACATTCAATCCACCGCTGCATGCTCATTATTGATATATCAGTTTAAGCTGGACTGAATTTAAATCATATTGCCAAGTTGCCCAACTTGTATTGGGCGTACCTACAGAACACATTGCCTACTTTAGCATTTTGCTCATGGAAAAAGTTGATCATTTATTTGTACTCTTTTATTTCATCATTTATATGGCGCTATTTGTCAAGTTTACTGTGTATTCAGTGTAAACCAGACAGATGACTCCCTTGACCTTTACAAAGCTATGTTTATGGTTTGCGTCTGATTTATGCACGAAATGTAGCTTGAGTATGGACCCTTGTAAAACGACCTAGAAAATATACACCCGTATTTTATAGTGAAGATTTCTGTTATTCCAAGGACAATTGGTTTGTTGTTTTTAGAGCTGCAGTGACCATTAATAAAGTCACAGACAGTGATTTACTAAGGTGCTATCTTAAGGTTCTGGTTTAGTTGGTCTCATAAATATGTGTGATGTGGAATACGGTATGAAGCACATTTTATGCAACATATTTGTTTTTCAAAAGTCCGTGCAGTTGTCTGTATAGTAGAAGCTATTTCTGGATGAACAAAAAGCTGAAGTGTGCTTTGCTTTTGATGCTTGCTATGGACCAGATTTACTTCTGTGGGTGGGAGTGGAAGATGGTTATTAGGGTGAGAACAAGAAGAGGTCCTGGGCAGAGCTGAGGTTGCGTCTGGGTTGATATTTGTTCATAAGCGAAGTAATGTCTGCATTGGCATGATTGCAGTGAGCTTTGCAAGTTACTGCTAGGGTTTTGAATTAAATACATTCGGAAATTAAACCGAACCAGATTGACTGCTGGCCCCTCCCTTAATCTTAATCTAGCGATGTAAAGCCTGCGTAGAATTCCTTACACCTTGCTCCCTCAGGGAAATGCAGCCCTGCGACTGGCTGGTGGCTGTCACATCTGTCGTGCTCAGGCTTTTGCTTTGCTGGCAGCTGGACATGTGACAGCCGCTGGCCAAACGCGGGGGGGGTGGGCCCAACAATTTGGGTGCCCCCCTGCAGTGGACCAACACCCATGTTTTGTAAAATGGGTGTAAAATGGGCGTTAGACCGGTTTAAATTAAAATATATTAGAGGTGAATGAGATGTGCAGCAGAGTTGAGAGCAGATTGGATTGGTGCCTGTCGGTTTGTATTGCAGTAGTGTAGGTAGGATATGATCAGGGTATGCGCTAGAACTTTGGAAGTATCAGGTGAGAGAAAAGGGCTAATAAATGAGATATTTTTGAGTTGGAGAGGATAGGAGGTGGTTAGGCACCGAATTTGGGGTGTGAATGAGAGAGAGTCCAGTATAGCCTTGATTGTGAGATTGTTGACAGGTAGAGTTGCTGTGAAGACAGTAGTGGAGTTGAATGGTAGAAAAACTAAAAACTAGCCACACATTAGAATAATCACAATAAACAATGTAATTTGTGGTTTTAAAACTGTATATAAAATAGTTTGAGCTGATAACATGTCATGTCAAGTTCCTCTTAGAACATGAGACTCACATGAAGTAAATTGCAGATGTTACAAAATCCAGTTTATTCGAATAAATATTTGTAATATTTTAATTCGTTAATGTAACATAGTTACATGGATATTCATATATTTAAAGGATTTTAAAGATGACATTAGACTTGATTCAGCACCACGAGTAAAGGCACTTATGCATGATTTTCACGAGTAAAATCTGTTTACTCACATTTTCCCCTTACTCACAATTCAGTAATCCTTTTTTTGGTACACCATTTGGTGTAAATGTGCAGATTGAGCTAGATCTCACATTTGCATGTACTCCAAACGTGTTGCTAATAGTAAACTCCCAATCTGATGCTACATGCTTTTTTTCATTGATAAAAGCCGCATTTTTTTAAAAATAGCTCGTCCTCACTCCCAAGAGCCAACTAGCCAAGAGGCATCAAGCATAGGGGCTGGTAACTCAGAATTCAGAGGCCGCCCGGACCCTGGCCCTGCCAGTATACCAGCCCTTATGCCCTTTGGTATGGGTTCGGAGCTCCATGGACACGGGGCTCTTCTGCACCCACAGTTTACCAAACGGGGGTGCAGGTATTGGGGCAGGGTACTGCCATGTCACCCACTAATGTTGGTAGGTGACAGGGAGGCCCCCCACCTTGTCCCCTGGAAACCCCCTTCCATTACTCTCACCTCCTGTGGGGTTGAATCCTCAGAAGAAAAAGGAAGAGGGGTTCCTCTTCGTCCTCCTTGCAGATGCTGGCGGAGCATCTGTTAGATGCCCCGCCGACATCATTTTCTCTGTGCACCGATGGATAGAGAAAGGTAAATATCAATTAATTAGCATTAATATCCCATGGACCCCTATATCACCAGTTCAATTACCATTATCAGAACCACCAATGGCCAGGGTGGTGCAGATGAGCCCAATGGTCTGTAGCATGGACCTGGTGCTGAGCACCAAACCTGTACTATAGGGCATAAGTGCTGGTAATGACAAGGACCAGGTGCTGCCAGTTCGGCCCTTGGGCAGTCAGGATGGAAGCAGGGGGAACTGTGTTCTCCATTCTACAACTGGTGGCATGAGTGTCAGCAGTTAATGCCCGGGGCAGCCTAGAGAAGATGGCAGAGGAGCGCCGAAGAGCCCTGAAGATGGTGAGGAGACCCGGCACGGGACATACACCATCCTGCCGGACCTTGAATGATGAAGTGGGGGATAGAAGGAAAAAGAAAGGGGACTGGTAAGTATTTAAATTTAGAATATTAGATTTATTTTGGTGAGTTTTTAATTTCTTAAACTTGGGGTGAGCTTGGATTGCTTCTTCGCATCATACAGGGGACACATGCGAAACAACATTGCACAGAGAAAGCATAAGAGAGAGGCGGTCAAGATCTCTGGCACCATTTCCTAGTTTACCCTAAAATCTGAGTGAGAAATGAAAGCATTTTCACATAACTGCTGCAGCTCCAAATCTTCTTCCAGCATATTTTGGAGGATATTTGCTCCCCATCAGGATTTAGAGAAATATAATATTGTATTATGTATTTTAATATTTGTGCCTAACATGTATGCTTGATGTACTCTTTTATACATTTTTTGTAATCTTTGTGTAAATAATCACACAACCCCATAATCGGTAATAAAATCTTTGCATGTTTGAGTACCATTTTTTTACCTAATATTTGCAGTAACGTATAAACGGAAATATTAACTCCACTTCCCATCAGAATCATCGGTGGTTCAGAATGATAAAGATTCATCAATCTCTCCTCTTGCAAACAACATAAGGCCTGATTCATAGCTTCTCCCGTATGCATTCTCGCATGGAGGAATGCTTAAAAATCTTGGATTTGGATGTTTTTCCAGGTCATGCTATTCAGTGTATTGTTTTTTGGCGATTGCTGTTCTCCTTGTGAAAACGAGTATTACATGTATTAACATGTGTCAGACCGAATTTATACATTCTTGCTTTCCTAAGTTTACAGTTCTAGCCTGCGCTTGCGCATTATTCTGAGCCCTGATTTTGCCTTTGGCGGGGCACTAAAAAACGGAAATTACTGGTGCCAAAATATGCCCTCTTTTTGCTTGCAAGATTTCTGGTGGATGCATGTGATGGAGCCCCTTGACGAGTTCCTGGAAGAGTATTAGTATCTGCAGTGCCGTGGCCTGCGAGCTGCTTGAAGACTGGCCATGGTCCGGCGTTGTTAGAGCTGGGAAACAATCTGGGTTCCCAGGGTGGCAGAGTGGTTGTTGGTGTCCGTAGGCGGCTAGGGGACATCTCCTCACTCTGTTGTCCCTGAGATTCTTCCAGGTCCTCTATTCAAACACAAACAAGGTTTGGGTTGACTTGAGAGAGCAAAAGTGTACTGACCACAAACCTGTCTGCCTTTTGAAGGCCTAGACATGAACTGCCACCATTAGTGTGCCACCCAACATGTGCCTTAGTGAACATGCTGTCATATATTTGTGTAGGCCGAGGGGTAAGGGATGAACACCCATGCTAAGAGGAGGGTGGCATTGGAGGTGGCTGCACATCTCAATGGCCAGTCAGTTTTTCTGCCAGAACATCAGAGGTAAGTGGATGCTCCATAGATTAGTTGGCCACTCATGCTGAACTGTGTGACTTGTGCTTCTCTTTTAGCATCAAAGTTCTGTCAGAGAATAAAGCCCACCCGGACAGGGGTCCAACCAGTGTTGCGGCAAAAACTGGGTGTGTGGGTAAGGTGTAGTTGCTAACCATCATTCCAACATTCTCATCCTCCTCTTCAGACTCACCACCACCAGAACCAGCAGAAAAGGAGGAGGCCCAGGTGTTGGGTTTGGAGTCAGACCCAGAGCCAGAGAACTCAGGTAGGACAACAGACAAAAAACACACAGCTCAAAGAAATGAACTCTCAGTATGCTAATTGCTGGTGCTTATCTTTCCCTACAGACTCCCCAGACCAGGGCTAGCATGTGGCTATGGGGCCACCCGAGGCCGGACCCTCACCAGACTCAGATGGGTTAAAAAAAAAAGAAGCTGACGCTTCCAGGAGCAGAACCTACAGCATACATGGGCCTAGTTCCAACATCTGTTTTAATGTCTTTACAGACAGCTTGTGCTTTAGCTAGTGCACAAATTCTCGCAAACTAGCTAAAATAAGTGCCTGCAAAGAAGCGGCAATTTTTGGGGACTTTGCATTTATAATTATAATTGTAATTGTAATTGTATGTGTGCTATTGTGTTATCTGTAAAACATAAATAACAATTTATAAAAAAAAAAAAAAATTAGTGTCTGCAGAAAATTACTTTTTCTCTCCTAAAATCACATTCCTGTGCAGTGCTAAATCGGTATATATATATATATATATATATATATATATATATATATATATCTATATATATCTATATATATATATAGATATATATATATATATATATATATATATATACAATTATATAAAAAAAAAAATATATATATATATATATATATATTACCACTTAGTGACTTTAAAGACAGTTAAAGAACAGCGAAAACCCTTTTTGACAAGATGTTACCTTCATAAATGTTTATACTACCTTTCAAGTCTTAACACATGTATTCACTGGTATAAATTTTGGTCTCTAGTCTCATTTTTTCTTGTTGGCTTGTTCGAAAGGTATATATGTATGCCCACATGCCGAGATGGTGTCTTGTGTAGTATTGGGCCAACACCTGTAAGTTCGGGCTTCTCATCCACTCATAATTTGTATAAAATTTGTGTAATAATAAGTAAATTCTGGTAGCGGGTGGGTGGTGGCGGTTTTTGAGAGGTCCCCTTTAAGTTAATGCAGAGTGTACAGCAATAGGAAGTGCAGCAGCTTTTCTGGGTTTGGCCAAACTTGAGCACAAGCATCTGGCTGGTCGGACTAACTCGTAAAGGTCGGTACAAACCCAAACTTTGCGGTTCAGGTTTGGCCAGCACTAATCTTGTGTTCAAGATGAACAGCTCCTCTGCTTTTATACTCCAAATGCAAGGCCTCTGGTGTCTCCCCCCATCACTGAAGCGGAGGACCTGAAGGGAGCCCTGGACCTGTCAGTGCAGAGAGAGAGAGGATACCACCCAGCGGAGGACAGAGGAAGGAAGAAGTGGAGGGGTGAATACTGTTAATCTAAATGTATTAAAATGTTTTGTCAGGTGTCTTTTTCCACTTCCAGAATTCCGGGCCCCCCTAGACCAGTTAAAAGGGTAGGGTTGCTGGTAAAATATACGTGTCTAGCTTGACAATACCCTCCATCTGTTTACTCACACACCCACCAGCCGGTGGGGGGGGTCGGAATAGGCCTATGCTTATCGGACCTGTGCCGATTGCTGATAATAACCTACACCGACACTACATAAATGCCTGCCTAAAACAACATGTTCTCGAAACAACCATAAAAAAAGCTATAACCATTTTCAGCTTTTTAAACAAGCTCATTAGGCTGTTCAGTGCTTTACAAGTAAAGTGTACTTACTAGTAGAAAAATAAAAAATGGATTGATAGTGAGACAAATAAAATACAGAATTGGGACACTTGTTAAAGTTCTATTGGAAAAAGATGTTGCCTGATGACTATATAAATTATTAATCTATAGTCATTTAGAACTTTGAAAGTTCAATAACTTTACTTCAATAACTCGCTAGTAAATAATATCTTAAATAATCACTGAAAGAACAAATCATAAATTGTTGAGGGAATAAATGTCCCAAAGCAAAGACGTTTGCACCCAATATCTCAGATTTAGAAATATAACTGAACTTAAATGACAAAACAATATTTATTTCATGTCTGGGCATAAAGACAAAAGAGGGCTAGGCCATAAATTTACAATCCAAGTTCTTAAGCAGATTTATGTTTCTAATTTGTGTGCCCTATTTTTTTTAGTACTGTATTGTGGGATGTTGTTTGTTTTGTCTCTAGCTTCTTGCAACCCCCCTGACCCTGTCTGTCCAGGTAAAGGTCTTATCTGATGACTGTCTGACCTTTCTTGGTAATTGAGCTCAATTACTTCCCTCTCAGACTTTTTTGGTGATTTTGCTCAAATAAATTTATTGTCTACTAAATCTTTGGCAATTTGCTTCTGAATCATTTTATTATAAACAATTTTAACAGTGAGCACTGTAATGATTGAATTGTTATCAGAAAGTTAAATGTTTGGTGAATTATTTAGGGTGTATTTACATATGTTCATAGTTGAACTACCTTTTGTGTGTCCCTGGCAAATAATTTTACAAATCCTAGGCCAATAAACAGCTCTGTAAAGATTCTATTTGGAGAACTATTTACAAATTTGTGGAAAATCTCTCCATCTTATTGGAAAAGATTTGGATCGCTTATGGAGAACTTTTCTTTACCTAAAAATCAGATGTGAGGAATGAAACTTTTTTTGTAATGGTGTTGAGGTAGATTTACAACATTACTTGGGAAAGACCACTTATGGACTTTCCCAACAGACCACAGTTCTGCTGCTTAAATTCACCAGGTTCCATAGAGGTGATTGCTTTCCTGCTGCTGCTTTCTGCTGTTGTAAGTACTTGTAAGTTCCTGCCACAATAAAAACAAATAGTGCACAGAAAGTTAAAGAGAGGAAAGGATTAGATTATTTGCCATGCATTATTTGCAGGAAAATTGCTTTCTGTCTGTAGTAACAAGTTTATCTAAGAAAAGTTGCTGGTGTCACTGGAAGCAGAAGACACCTGAAGAGAAAGACACACTCTGTGTGTGGATAGTCAACCATTTTTCTTCTGTTCTAGATATTCTATTCAACTTGTTTTTGTATTTGTTATCAGCTCCTCCATACTGTAGTGAAATATAAGTTCAGTATAGACCCAAAAGCCACAATACAGAATGTTGACAATACTTTTTGAGAAATGGCAAATCTCTTAAGTTGGAATAGGAAGAGCAGTCTCTGTTGGGCTTTCTTTAGGATAAATGTGATGTGTTTGCCATATTTGAGGTTCTGTGAGATGTATGTAAACTTTTTGTATGAAAAAATCTTTAGGGACAATTTGGGCTTTCCCTTCACCAATCCTGATTGATTGTGGATTGCATCAATGTATTCTGAAATCCACCACAATCTCTATGATGTTCTTGATGTTCTTGAGCCCAATAGGAATATTCAACATTGTTGCTGATGATTACTAGAGATGAGCGAGTAGTGAAATATTCGAAATTTCGAATTTCGATTCGAATAGACCGCGTTACTCGACTACTCGACCGATTATCGAATCCCATTATAGTCTATGGGAAAAAAATGCTCGCCACTTGGAAATCTCAATTCGACCACTTGGAGGACACCAAGTCCACCCTGAAACATCAGAAAATGATGCCAACACTGCTGGAATGCAACTGGGACAGCAGGGGAAGCATGTCTGGGTGCATATAACGCGCCCAAGTCGCACTATTACGCCACTATCACAGCCACTCAACAATACACTCCAAACACAATATAACTTCTACGTAAAGTGAGACAAGACAAGGAAACCTTCTTTCCTCTACATTGCCATGGACCCCAAGCCAAACTGTACAAAAAAGAAGAACAAAATTCTGCACCCCTTAAAATCACGTTGCCTAATGACAACCACAGATGGCATAGGCAAGGGGGAAAATAAATAGACCCCACCCCTAATTGTCATTGTGTGTGTGTGTGTGTGTGTGTGTGTGTGTGTGTGTGAGATGTGGTCAGACATGTCCTCTTGTGTCATTGTGTCACCCCAGCAGTAAGGGAAGCTTAAAGGAGGAGGTTTGTTACAGTGTGTTACCCCAGCAGTAAGGGAAGCTTACAGGAGGAGGTTTGTTACAGTGTGTCACCCCAGCAGTAAGGGAAGCTTACAGGAGGAGGTTTGTTACAGTGTGGCACCCCTGCAGTCAGGGAAGCTTACAGGAGGAGGTTTGTTACAGTGTGGCACCCCAGCAGTAAGGGAAGCTTACAGGAGGAGGTTTGTTACAGTGTGTCACCCCTGCAGTCAGGGAAGCTTACAGGAGGAGGTTTGTTACAGTGTGTCACCCCAGCAGTAGGGGAAGCTTACAGGAGGATGTTTGTTACAGTGTGTCACCCCTGCAGTCAGGGAAGCTTACAGGAGGAGGTTTGTTACAGTGTGTCACCCCAGCAGTAAGGGAAGCTTACAGGAGGAGGTTTGTTACAGTGTGTTACCCCAGCAGTAAGGGAAGCTTAAAGGAGGAGGTTTGTTACATTGTGTCACCCCAGCAGTCAGGGAAGCTTACAGGAGGAGGTTTGTTACAGTGTGTCACCCCAGCAGTAAGGGAAGCTTACAGGAGGAGGTTTGTTACAGTGTGTCACCCCAGCAGTAAGGGAAGCTTACAGGAGGAGGTTTGTTACATTGTGTCACCCCAGCAGTAAGGGAAGCTTACAGGAGGAGGTTTGTTACATTGTGTCACCCCAGCAGTCAGGGAAGCTTACAGGAGGAGGTTTGTTACAGTGTGTCACCCCAGCAGTAAGGGAAGCTTACAGGAGGAGGTTTGTTACAGTGTGTCACCCCAGCAGTAAGGGAAGCTTACAGGAGGAGGTTTGTTACAGTGTGTTACCCCAGCAGTAAGGGAAGCTTAAAGGAGGAGGTTTGTTACATTGTGTCACCCCAGCAGTCAGGGAAGCTTACAGGAGGAGGTTTGTTACAGTGTGTCACCCCAGCAGTAAGGGAAGCTTACAGGAGGAGGTTTGTTACAGTGTGTCACCCCAGCAGTAAGGGAAGCTTACAGGAGGAGGTTTGTTACATTGTGTCACCCCAGCAGTAAGGGAAGCTTACAGGAGGAGGTTTGTTACATTGTGTCACCCCAGCAGTCAGGGAAGCTTACAGGAGGAGGTTTGTTACAGTGTGTCACCCCAGCAGTAAGGGAAGCTTACAGGAGGAGGTTTGTTACAGTGTGTCACCCCAGCAGTAAGGGAAGCTTACAGGAGGAGGTTTGTTACATTGTGTCACCCCAGCAGTCAGGGAATCTTACAGGAGGAGGTTTGTTACAGTGTGTCACCCCAGCAGTCAGGGAAGCTTACAGGAGGCGGTTTGTTACAGTGTGTCACCCCAGCAGTAAGGGAAGCTTACAGGAGGAGGTTTGCTACAGTGTGTTACCCCAGCAGTAAGGGAAGCTTAAAAGAGGAGGTTTGTTACATTGTGTCACCCCAGCAGTCAGGGAAGCTTACAGGAGGAGGTTTGTTACAGTGTGTCACCCCAGCAGTAAGGGAAGCTTACAGGAGGAGGTTTGTTACAGTGTGTCACCCCAGCAGTAAGGGAAGCTTACAGGAGGAGGTTTGTTACATTGTGTCACCCCAGCAGTAAGGGAAGCTTACAGGAGGAGGTTTGTTACATTGTGTCACCCCAGCAGTCAGGGAAGCTTACAGGAGGAGGTTCGTTACAGTGTGTCACCCCAGCAGTCAGGGAAGCTTACAGGAGGAGGTTTGTTACAGTGTGTCACCCCAGCAGTAAGGGAAGCTTACAGGAGGAGGTTTGTTACAGTGTGTCACCCCAGCAGTAAGGGAATCTTACAGGAGGAGGTTTGTTACATTGTGTCACCCCAGCAGTCAGGGAATCTTACAGGAGGAGGTTTGTTACAGTGTGTCACCCCAGCAGTAAGGGAAGCTTACAGGAGGAGGTTTGTTACAGTGTGTCACCCCAGCAGTAAGGGAAGCTTACAGGAGGAGGTTTGTTACAGTGTGTTACCCCAGCAGTAAGGGAAGCTTAAAGGAGGAGGTTTGTTACATTGTGTCACCCCAGCAGTCAGGGAAGCTTACAGGAGGAGGTTTGTTACAGTGTGTCACCCCAGCAGTAAGGGAAGCTTACAGGAGGAGGTTTGTTACAGTGTGTCACCCCAGCAGTAAGGGAAGCATACAGGAGGAGGTTTGTTACATTGTGTCACCCCAGCAGTCAGGGAAGCTTACAGGAGGAGGTTTGTTACAGTGTGTCACCCCAGCAGTAAGGGAAGCTTACAGGAGGAGGTTTGTTACAGTGTGTCACCCCAGCAGTCAGGGAAGCTTACAGGAGGAGGTTTGTTACAGTGTGTCACCCCAGCAGTAAGGGAAGCTTACAGGAGGAGGTTTGTTACAGTGTGTTACCCCAGCAGTAAGGGAAGCTTACAGGAGGAGGTTTGTTACATTGTGTCACCCCAGCAGTAAGGGAAGCTTACAGGAGGAGGTTTGTTACATTGTGTCACCCCAGCAGTAAGGGAAGCTTACAGGAGGAGGTTTGTTACAGTGTGTCACCCCAGCAGTAAGGGAAGCTTAAAGGTGGTAAATGGTGGTAAATGCGATATTCTGAGCTTCTGGGGCCCTGCCTGCCTACATATGAGCTATATACTGTTCAACATAGTAGCCCTAATAAGGGCTCTCAATGACTCTCTTGTCTTCTGGTAGCTGGTATATACGGTGGTAAATGCGATATTCTGAGCTTCTGGGGCCCTGCCTGCCTACATATGAGCTATATACTGTTCAACATAGTAGCCCTAATAAGGGCTCTCAATGACTCTCTTGTCTTCTGGTAGCTGGTATATATGGTGGTAAATGCGATATTCTGAGCTTCTGGGGCCCTGCCTGCCTACATATGGGCTATATACTGTTCAGCATAGTAGCCCTAATAATAAGGACTCTCAATGACTCTCTTGTCTTCTGGTAGCTGGTATATATGGTGGTAAATGCGATATTCTGAGCTTCTGGGGCCCTGCCTGCCTACATATGAGCTATATACTGTTCAACATAGTAGCCCTAATAAGGGCTCTCAATGACTCTCTTGTCTTCTGGTAGCTGGTATATATGGTGGTAAATGCGATATTCTGAGCTTCTGGGGCCCTGCCTGCCTACATATGGGCTATATATTGTTCAGCATAGTAGCCCTAATAATAAGGACTCTCAATGACTCTCTTGTCTTCTGGTAGCTGGTATATATGGTGGTAAATGCGATATTCTGAGCTTCTGGGGCCCTGCCTGCCTACATATGGGCTATATACTGTTCAGCATAGTAGCCCTAATAAGGGCTCTCAATGACTCTCTTGTCTTCTGGTAGCTGGTATATATGGTGGTAAATGCGATATTCTGAGCTTCTGGGGCCCTGCCTGCCTACATATGGGCTATATACTGTTCAGCATAGTAGCCCTAATAATAAGGACTCTCAATGACTCTCTTGTCTTCTGGTAGCTGGTATATATGGTGGTAAATGCGATATTCTGAGCTTCTCGGGCCCTGCCTGCCTACATATGGGCTATATACTGTTCAGCATAGTAGCCCTAATAATAAGGACTCTCAATGACTCTCTTGTCTTCTGGTAGCTGGTATATATGGTGGTAAATGCGATATTCTGAGCTTCTGGGGCCCTGCCTGCCTACATATGGGCTATATACTGTTCAGCATAGTAGCCCTAATAATAAGGACTCTCAATGACTCTCTTGTCTTCTGGTAGCTGGTATATATGGTGGTAAATGCGATATTCTGAGCTTCTGGGGCCCTGCCTGCCTACATATGAGCTATATACTGTTCAACATAGTAGCCCTAATAAGGGCTCTCAATTACTCTCTTGTCTTCTGGTAACTGGTATATATGGTGGTAAATGCGATATTCTGAGCTTCTGGGGCCCTGCCTGCCTACATATGAGCTATATACCGTTCAGCATAGTAGCCCTAATAAGGGCTCTCAATGACTCTCTTGTCTTCTGGTAGCTGGTATATATGGTGGTAAATGCGATATTCTGAGCTTCTGGGGCCCTGCCTGCCTACATATGGGCTATATACTGTTCAGCATAGTAGCCCTAATAAGGGCTCTCAATGACTCTCTTGTCTTCTTGTAGCTGGTATATATGGTGGTAAATGCGATATTCTGAGCTTCTGGGGCCCTGCCTGCCTACATATGAGCTATATACCGTTCAGCATAGTAGCCCTAATAAGGGCTCTCAATGACTCTCTTGTCTTCTGGTAGCTGGTATATATGGTGGTAAATGCGATATTCTGAGCTTCTGGGGCCCTGCCTGCCTACATATGAGCTATATACCGTTCAGCATAGTAGCCCTAATAAGGGCTCTTAATGACTCTCTTGTCTTCTGGTAGCTGGTATATATGGTGGTAAATGCGATATTCCGAGCTTCTGGGGCCCTGCCAGCTACAGCTAGTCTTTCCCTGCTGTGAGCGTCTATCCCTCACTAAGTTCAAGCTGCTAATGCTGACGAAGAGGAAGTGCTGAGTTTTGTAGATTCGAGGTCACATGGTTTTTCCAGCCAATGCGTCTAGATGCCGTTCTCGCGATGCCAGCGTCCTCCCAGGACCTGTCCCACCCCCCCTGCATGGTGATTGGTGTAAAAAACGCGCCAGGGAAGGAGTGAGGGGAAACGAATTGTGAGTGCGCCATCGCCGCTGTACTCGATCGAAATCGAGTATGACGAATAGCGTAGTATTCGATCGAATACCGACTCGGTCGAATACTACTCGCTCATCTCTAATGATTACTACAACTGTAGTATCATCAGCAATTTGATGACCAGCCCTGATGTGCCTCAATGTTGGCTGTCTTTGTACATGATTACATGTACATGTGGTTACATGAGAAGCTGGCCAACCAACTCAAGGTCTCTCAAACTGGCTATAAAATGTTTAGATCCTCCACAAGTTTAGGGCAATAAAGAGAAACCTTTACAGTTGGTGACCACATATCGAAAATGTTACTAACTTTGAAGGTTTCTCTCTATTGGTTACCTCAAGCCCAGAACTTGTGGAGGATCTAAACCTCTGCAACTCCCTGCCTTTCATTATCAAACAAATAAGTCTTGACCTCCCAGAATATAAAACATTTCCATATTTGATCCAATATATCAATTCCTATAGATAAACTGGTCTGAATTTAGAATTTAGGAAAAAATAGGTGCTTCCCTGAAACACAGGCAATTGATTTACATAATTGGAAAGTGATAGGACCTTTTACACATTATTATATACACATATAATCCTTGTTTTCTTACTGTTCTCTCAATAAAATGTTGCAAGCTCTACCTCATTTGGTTTCTCACTCCCACCTCATAAAGTAAATATATATGTGTGTGTGTTTAGTGTGTATTAGTTACTGCAAAAATTAGACTAGACCATCCAGGCTTCAGCACTTCAGTCAGAACTTCCTAATATCATGGGTAATAAATAGTCAAGTAAGCGCAGATTATTCTCTGATTAGGAGCCTTATACAGAAAACTACCTCTGGATCAGACCAGTAATCTGAAAAAAAATATTTTGCCCCCCCCCCCCACACAAAAAAATGAAACACGAAATTGATTGTAATAATTTATAATTAGTATTGAAAGGGATTATGATAATTATAATAATTATAATGAGTAATGGTCATAAACAGATATGATAGAAACAGAATCATAGAAAGTTGACAAAAGAAGACCATATGGTCCATCTAGTCCCTAATATGTGTATACTGAATGTACTCTTTATCTTAGGATAGATGTATGCTTATCCCAGGCATGTTTAAATTCACTTCCTGTTTAAAATAATTTTTGAACTACCTGTACTGGAAGTTTGTTCCAAGCATCTACTGCCATCATGTTATTTTCCAATATAAAAATGTTAATCACATTTTTTGTCAATGTCCTTTTTACAGTTGTAATATGTCTTTTAACTATGCCCTAAGGACATTTGTGTGGTTAACACAAATTTTTGATAGCTTACTCATTCATGTATTTATGTGACTTGCGCACTAAGGTTCATTTTTAGGGTTAGCAGTCACATATGACAAACAAAATGATTAGCAGTGACACTTTAAAGCGCCCTGTTTATTTTAGGCATGCTGGAGGAAATGTGTCCGTGTCCTTTAAAGCAATAGGATTTTGATGTCTGACAGCAGCTAATGTCTGTCTAAATTTCCACTCTTTTTATTTCTCAACCACTCCTATACATAGATATCAGACGTTCTTTGTTTTTAGCACATTTTAGAAATCTGTCAAATACATTATTTACATTTAAATCATTTGCTTAGGACATTGGGCCATTTAGATGATTTGTCCTTTACCACAGTTATATAGACTAATGGTTAGCAGGAGGTCCGCTGGGGACACAAGATCCCCCTTTTCTTCCTCCACCCCCCTCTTTCATCATGAGGGACACCAGGCAGGAGTGACAGCGTGGACTTATACAAACATTTATATAGTGATCCTCGACCACATGCTCTTAGGCACATGGTAATGGTCCCAGTCACGCTTATACCTATGTTGCCATACGCCATCATATCTGCTTTATGGTGGCAAGGCAATGATAGCCAAAATGTGCATCCCTAAAGCATATGTATTAATATGGCAACGTGAACCAATGACTTTTTAAAGCTGGAACAATAAAGCTGGAACTGAATTTTAAAGGTATAAGATATTGTGATGATCTTTTAAGATTATGCAAATGTATTGGTGAACATAAGGAAATTCCCTATGGAATAGAAGGACATTACAACCTGGCCCATCCCATGGTGATTAGTTATACATATAAGCAGGGCCGGATTAAGTGTGGTGGAGGCCCCTGAGCATAAAATCTGGTGGAGGTCCCAGATACAGTATTTTTTTTTCCTTTATATATCCTTTATAATTAATAGTCCAGCCAAGTAACTGATTGGTGGTTGTTTGACACCCGCCTACTTACTAGAACATCAGATCGAGACCCTTGAGTCACCCTTGTGTAGATGCATGCTGCTCAAGTCTGCTTTGCTATTCTGGGTGGGGGGCAGTGCAGTTGCCCAGCTGGTCCAGCTCCTGCATTGAGCTGACAGCGGCTGTGCTTGGTGGCTTCTGTGCAGTGAGCAGCCGCCCACTGACAGCTCTGCACCCACCCATCTCTGTAGCATTGCTGATGACGGCTTTGCTGCTCTAGACTCTCCGTCCTGCCCTGTGGTGGCTTTGGCTGCGGGTTTGCAAAAACAAAAAAAGGCTTATCCAGGCCATCGGGGCTTATCCAGGCTGTGTGGCCAGCAATGATAGCTTTGATGCTGGCCCCGCGGCCCGTTAGACCAAGGACTGAAAAGCCTCCAGGACCAGAGCATAACCCAAAGGTTGGTGGAGGCCCCCTTTGCAGGGCAAGTGGTGGAGGCCCCGGGGCATGGGCTCCTTGCGCCCCCTTGAAATCCAGTCCTACATATAAGTATAAGTATACATTGAACTGTCATTTTTGACACTTTTTCTTTTCTAATTGAAAAAGAATTTCACCAAGCTTGTTGTTTTCTTTTACTGTAAAAAAAGAAATACCAAGGATTGGAAGTTTTAGAATCCACCATTCCACTTTTACTGGGGAGAACTGCTGATGTCTAACTGTCTTATATAGTGGCATAACCCAAGCCACTAACACAACTCCCCTAATTTTCCTTCCTTCCTTTATTTTTTTTATTAGACCATTTTTCAGGATGGCTTCCCTTAATTTATGCCTGAGCAAAGGTACCAAATTTATAGCTGTGGTGGGGGAGCATTACCATCCTACTGCCCAGAAGGTGCCAATGATTTTTTTTTTACTGGAAACCCCTTTAGTATGTCAAGAAAGTAAGGAAACTCAGATGTTGTTAGAGCAATGCCATGTGGTTACATTCAGTCCACACTTGGGCTTGATTATGAAAGATTAATCTGATGAAAAGAAGAAAGATAATTTGCACAACTTTTGAAGTAGGAATAGAGCGTTGCATGCTTTAAAGCTGATTGAAACGACAGTTATTAGACTCCTTTAACATAAGCATCACTTTGCAGGCCCGTATATCACAGACAGAAGGAATCTGGAGAATGAGTGCTGTAATTGATTGTGTTGATGTTCTACATAAATAAAGTTGCATCTAGGGGATAAATGTAAAACAAAGGAAGGAACCCTTTAACACATACAGGCAGCCTCTATACATGCACCTATAGATAAAGCTCTTCAAGATAAATTGCTGCAAATATTGCTTTGATTTGGTTGTGCTCTTATGCATCATTGACATTGTTTAGAAAGTGTAGTTCTCAAGGTAATATGTCAACACGGAAAATGTATAAAGGTCTATACATTACTGTGTTTTTTTCTCTCCAAGCAAAATATACATAGCATTCATGGGCTCATTTATCATTGAGGTCAGGTAACTGCTTATTTTTGTTTAGTTTCTTTTTTTTCGTTGCTTGCTTTTACTCAATTTATTACTTTAGTAATGTGGTCTCCTGGTTGAAAATAGCACATAGAGATTTGTTTAAACACCACCAGAAAAAATGACATGTATCAGGTTAATAATAATTGTTTTTAAAATCTTACAACAATATATACATTTTCAAGTGACTAGATTAATACATTCTGTGATAGGTTGCATGTATTTGCGACTATACAAAAATAAAATTGCAAGCTAAGAATACCTGTAGTTTGCCTTTTACAGCTGATTTCCAGCCAAACAATGTTTTCATTTTGGCTAAAGAGAGCAAGGGTTAGGGTCACTTTAATTATTATTATTATTATTTTTCCTGCCTTCTTGTGTTTTCACGTTAACTGGGTTCCAATCACATGAAGTTATATGGGCTTTTTACACATGCTACCAAAAGGCTGCCCATTGTAACAAGTCAATAAATATCCCCAGTTAGGTCACAGATATCAAGAAGAGCAAATGGATTTAACCATACCACATACTTTCAAAAGTATGCCGGAGTTAGACTATAAATGTATAGGAAACATTGGGTTTAATTTATGAATGGCAGAATATCCTTCCTTGAATAGAAATGCTTGCCCTCACTGGAAGGTATTATGATACTACTGTGTAATTTGACAATTACATTATAAAAAAAAACAAAAATTCACCTTGATCGTGGCTTGTTCAGTTCTTGCAGACCATATTATCAACTCTGAACAAAACATCCTATGATTGTAAAGCAAAGTAAAACAAAATAGTATGTGCGGTATTGTTTCAGAAAAGACAGGCACATACATATCTATAGATATCTTGCACAGAGTGCAAACAAATGAATATAGTAATACCTGCCTTTGGGTTTGTTGTGTACGCAGTCTGAATTGTCATCCAGCAAAAATGAAATTCTCCTAAGACTCTTGAAAAATTGTGTCCAAAATAATAATGTAACTGCTACTGCCATCTTTCTCATAAAAACATTTTTATTTGAAATTGCATCCTAGGTTCAAAATCTCAGAAGAAGCAAATGTGAAAGACATTAGAATGACAAGAAAGGGCCATCATGTGATTTTTTGAACAGAACACAAACCTTTTACCTAGTTTTAACCCCTTACTAGCTCACAAGCAGTGTAAAAGTAGTTAAAATACATCCCCTCAACAAAAGACTTTAACTCACACCCCAGACATATGCGCCTGGCATATTTGTTTTCGTTGCCTCTGCGGTACCTTGCCCTGGCATGTTTATTGCAGGCTTCCCAGGATTTTCAGGCATCTCTGGTGTTATCTGGACTTGATCAGTTTTCTTCTGGATGTAACAAGACATCTTCAAACTTTCTTGAAGAGGGGATGATCTTCATTGAAAGAGAAAAGGTCCCCATCTGGTCCCCAGCCAGAGGACTGTTAGTCCCTCCACAGGGAGGCATTTATACCTAAAGGGGATATTTTCCAATCTCCCATGTGAACTTGCTGATACCTCTGGTAATTACCTGAGCTGATAGTCCATCGGGGATGAACAACATTCTCGGCTTAGTGCTTGCTACCAAATACTACCTAATACTTGCTTTAGTCATCTCCTTATGAAGATATATTACATATACTGCTACCTACTGCATAAAGAAATAGTCCAGGGGGCCTGAAATGGATTGTATTTATCCATAAAAATCAAGATAATTATTCTGCAATGTGTGCCGGTGGATTTATCATATACTGTGGTTCAGGGATGCCACCAACTGTCTACCATGTGTGCACCATGTCAATCGTTGGAATACCACAACATTTAGTTAGTCCTGCTTTGCTTTCCAAAAAAAATCCATTGCAGCATCTAGGGACCTAATTCCACTGCAGCATTAGGGACCTAATATTATTAATAAATATGGCTTAAATCAGTGAGGCACTGTGACCCTATTGTTTAAATTAGAAAAGATAAAATCTAAGCAGAACCTGTTTAGTCAGTGCAAGTAATAGTTACCGACTGGAAATATTTGGCATATTTTGGCTAATCTTTTAGAGTTCTGAAATTCTCTTCATCTGAATAATTTTATTATTTAGCAACAGCAGCATCTTATACATGTAATCTTTCCTTGCCTTAAAGCTGCACGTAAATGACCATTAAAAGGAATTCCAGAAAGACTTACAAAGATGTTCAACCATTTTATGATAAAGTAGCCTAGGCACCAGAGATAACCTATCTTTTGTTTGTATTCAAGCTATGTACTTTCAATGTATGACTCTACTGTAGCCTGAGTCAACTTCAAGTGGGTAAAATTGCCTGATTTACTTTAGGGCTTGTGTTGAAGAATTCAAGGGTCAAACAGTGAAATTAAGAGAGATTAGTGTAGTTGACCTTTGACTTTAACGTGATTTTAAAGTTTCTCGATTTACAACAGTAGGTTAAACAACTAGGAATAGAAAATAAACTGTTTGATGAGAACACTATTCAAGCTAGGATTTCCAAATGGCATTCAAATACTTTATGATCCCTGAAATGTTGCTGTACTCACAGATTCACAGCATTCTATATGTCAGGCTGTTAAAGAAGAGAGACGATATGATGAAAGATAAATATACATCGTAACAGAGCTACCAAGGTTGAAAAAACACAAAATGCATCAAACTCAACTTCAATGTGATTCTAAAACAGTTGATCAAGATGAAGTAAAAACAAACACATGAAACATAAAAAGTTAATCTTAATTCTTTGAATACATAAAAAAATGCAGACTTCTGTATTATCTTTTAGAATTTACACCTTCTGGTACCATGTTTTCTAGATGACAAATAATTTAATAATTGATGAAGAATAATGAAATAATTTCCTTCACTGGTCCTGATTTCAGAACCACATGGGTAAGCTTACACAGAGGACATGTAATGCCCTTGAGCTTCACCGAAATTACGAACACATCCAACCTATTTATTTCATTATTTCAAAACACCTGATAGATACCACACATTGAGCAATTGAGCACAAATCTAAACAGATACGTATATAATATATATATATATATATATATATATATATATATATATATATAACCAGTGTGCTGTATCAATGGGCATTTTTTAGACTTAAGAAAGACACAATGCTTCACCTGCAGAACATCTTCATCTTAAAAAGAGGGTACCAGATTTAACTCATGTTTTTAGAATCCTGATGAACATAGACTGTAGAGGCACAGAAAAACATCAAATGATGCATTGCCCAGGTATTATGTTAAAGTGGACCAACACCCACAGGTGATCGGCCCGGGAATCTATAAGATTCCCGTGCCGATCACCTCCCTCCCCGCGGGACATCCGAGATCGGGATGTCCCGCGGGGTGAAACCCCCCCAAACACCCCAAACTCCTTACCGCCGCCGCCTCTCTTGCGCCCCTCTAGACGTGCGCGCGCCCGCGCCGGCCGTCTGTGAATGGCCGGCGCGGGCACGCGCGCGTCAAGAGGGACGCGCGGGAGGCGGCGGCGGAGGAGCCGCTTGTCCGCGGCTTGTCCGTCGGCGCGGGGAGAGGTGAGTTCGGGTGATCGGGGGGGTTTCACACAGCGGGGCACCCCGATCGGGGGTGCCCCACCGAAGTGGACCAAGACCCAGGATAGTCAAAATCCTGGGTGTTGGTCCACTTTAAATATAATTGTTGGCTATGGCCAGTCTGAGACACTCTGGGCTCCGTTTCTTTGTAGAGAACTCCTTGATTGGTTTACAATCCAGTTCGTAAGATAAGAAAAAGAGCACCAAGCTGTGATGCAGAGAGTCAGAGACAAACAATTTATGGACCTGAGAATTATTGTAATTTATACCATTTACCTAATCTCTGTAGGGAATTGTATTTTAGCCTAGCCTAAGTAGAGTCTTAAATATGCCTTATTAGCTTTTTTTTCACAATAACTCTAAAGGCATTCCATACTTGTGACCATGGACAATGGTCTTGTATCCTTGGTGAGAGGGATTACTCATTGCTTAAATCTATCAATATTGAGTAGTAAAATGTAATAGTTGCTAAATTAAAAGATACATTCTGGTGGTCCAGTTGGTTAGCATGTCCTAAATGGTCTCCTGAAGTAGACTGGTCCAGGGCCTCTCTTATCAATCTCAGTGGATCACTCCCTCACCATTTCCAAGACAATTATTTTGTTGTGGCTTTAATGTTTCCCTTTTTGCTCCGCCACCCATCTACTACCCTGTTTTATTGTTATTTTTCTATTTCTAATGCTTGTATCTCTCTCTGTTTTATGCTTAGTTTATATAATAAAAACAACAGTTAATTGTATTTTATTTGAAAATCGGATAATGCGCTCTTTTCAGTTTGGACTAGGCAGCAATGGGTGTACTGATGTAATCAGGAGGAATGGGGCTTTTACAAACAATATGATTTTCTTGAAAAAGTTACATTTTTTTTTTAATAAAAACTACAAAATTAAAAAATATATTTTTTATTTTTTTCTCCACATATTTCACCTAGAAATAATGAGAAAGCACTAAAGAATTACAAACAACACATTTCATGTTAAAGCCCAAACATTTTCTTAGAAATCTCTGGTAATGCCTTAGTTGCTTAAACATTTTCTGGCAACAAGAGGTGACAGCATCTCTAGGTAGGCTGGCAGTTAAAGGTTTAAAGTGCTCTGGCAGCTCCCCCTGCAAGGCAGCACCCCTCTGTAACCCCAATAATCCTGGTGGTCCCTCCTGCATCCACCAAGTATCCTGGCAGCTCCTTATGCACCCCAATTTCATGGGCAGCCCTTATGCACCCCAAGAATCCTAAAAGTACTCCCTTGGTAACCCTAAAACTACTCTGGCAGGACCCCCCAAATACCCTGGCAGCCCCCTACAAGGCACCCCATGCACCACTAATTACTTTGGCTTGACACCCCCTAGCACCCCAGGTACAGGAGAATGGGGTACTGGTGAGATGGAGTCTATGGGGGTCATGTTAAATATTTAGTCAAACCAGTGTGACTTGCAGTGTGCATTGTGGCGTGGATTGCAACCTGCATCCCAGTGAGCATTTTAGCGATAACACACAAAAATCCCCCAAAAATCTCCTGTACATGTGATGGCACATTTTACAGTAAAGGTACATTACTTTTCCAATGATGTAAGCATATATTTTTAAAGTTTGGAAATAACAGCATCCTATGGGCTATGCTAAAGATGTCACCAATATTTTCTGCATAGCCCATAGGGTTCTGTTGTTTCCAAACTTAAAGGGCCGCTCCAACCCCTTTGGTAAAAAATTACATATCCCCACCCTGCCCCCTCCTATTAGCGATTATGATCATGTAATAAAAGAAAAAAAAGACATTCACCTTCACCCCAAATCCAGGCGGTAAAGTCAGTTTATTATACGAGTATAATCGCTAATAGGAGGGGGCAGGGCGGGAAGTATGTAATTTTTTACCAAAAGGGCTGGAGCGGCCCTTTAAAGCAGACCAAAGGTCAAAAAAAGAAGATTTAGTAAATTGCCCCCCTAAAACCCCCCTCTGGCAAAAACTATTTGACAGGGCTTAATTCCATGCAGGTGTTCTGGAATAACTGGCCGAATATTTGCTGCTGAACTGCAAGGGAGCAGCCATCTTGTCATACACATAAGCATGAGGGCAGAGCTATGCCAGCAGCAGCCCACACCACCACCTACAGCTTGTGTATTATGTTATATAAACACACACACACACACACACACACTAAATAACCAGCTGCTAAAGAGATGTGTGTGCGAAGGGAAACCTGCAACAATGTATCTTTATCACTGTTCACAACGGACTCTGTATTTACCGCAGACCATTCAGACTTTGTAAACAATATGTATCTTCTAAAATGATACAATTCTTTCAGTTGTGCAGCAGAGCAATGAGTCATCACAGCTGATGGCTTTCTACTAGAAACAAAGGAGGATAGCACTGATATGTGAGGCAATTTTGACTGTAGGATTGGGTTTTTATATAAGCTGTACCGATATGCACCCCTAAAGCCCCACCAATTACCAGAGTGGGGCTTAAGGGGTGCAATTTACTGAACTTTTTTTGACTTCTGGTCTGCTTTAAAGACAAATACCCTCACCTTAGAAAAACAATGTTCCTAACCTTTAAACATGCCCCATCACGGGTACAGATAATTGTTGGGAAAAAAGTAGAAAAAACATTGCTTTTGCACTTTTTCGTTTCTAAAAGCTAAAAAGCTCACCGGGATGCCGGCTGCAATCCACACCACAATGCACACTGCAAGTAACACTGGCTTCCCCAAATATTTAGGATGACCCCTAGTGTGGTGATTACAGTATTGTGTTTCAGTGTTAGGGGTAGGGTGCTGGGTGTTAAATTTGGAGGGTCCAGCTGATCTACTAATGTTAAGAAGTGCTTTGTGTTTTCTTTGTGTTACTGAATGTTCTATAGAGGTTATCTATTGGTGATAAGGTTTTTGTATCGGAGCAATGAGTGATGCTGGTTGTTGTAGTTTTCTAAGAGGCTAATTTAGGACTAGTGCCACGTAGTGCCATATGAGCGGCTGTGTAGCGGCGCTTAGAGCAACCGCTAGTAGACGCTGCAAGAGGGTGTCTGGCGCTGTGACCTAGCGAATGCTAGGTGGTGTCCCGAGGTTAAAGTGCCCAAGACTAAGCTACATCTAACAATAGGACAACGCTGCAGCGAGCGATAGGTAGCGCCAGTTAAGTGCGTCCAGCACTCGTCGCTGAAGCCCATATTTAAGAATAAACTACACACAACCAGCATCGGCGCTCTAAAATTGGGCGCTCTAGTACCATGCACTATGTGATAAAAGTCTGTTTCACAACACATACACACCAGCACCAGAGCGAAAACATATGGAATGACATTGTTTTAACACTGTGACAATGACACTTTAGTGCCAGACATGCACATACAATTCTGCATAAAAATAAAAAAATAAATATAATAAAAGTGTTTGGTTGCTGGGCAGGAGAGGACACACAATGATTTGAGCCACAAATTTGAAATTTTAATTTAGCTACACACCTTTTAAACACAACCAAATGAAACACCATTGAAATGTATGGGAGAGGGCTACTGAGTGACAGGTACTACATGGCGTCACTGAACCTAGAGCGCCAGCGCTTTACACTTAGCCGCCGCTAGTGATACAAGTGATGCTACATGATGCTTTTAAAGGCACTAACCAGATTGACTTTCTTAAATGTGGTTTTCACATACAGCGCCCAACGTTCACCCAACGCTACGTGGCACTACCTGGCGTTATCGTTTCTTAAATTACCCCCTAAGTGTTTTCACATGCGGTCTACCCATAGTACTTATTAATACTTAATACAATACAAGTCTTTGGGCAGTGCAGATTGAGTGTTCCCCATCTGACTGGACTTGAGTTTAGTGCGCTGTGTTGCACTTTATAGTATTATAATTGCAAAATTCTGCAGACTACCCTGTGCACCAGAATGTGTTACACCCGGTAATTCAGAGCAGTACTGATGTCAGGGGTGTTACTGGCTTACCTGACTACTGCCATACACTGCCAAGTATATGTCCTATGTCCTCAGCCTAGAACACAACAAAAAGCAGATGGATGCTACTTTTTGGCAGTTTAGTAGCCATATTAAATTAAGAGCCAATGATGTAAAAAAAAAAAAAAATAATATATATATATATATATATATATATATATATATATTTGTATGCAGTCACAGACAGCCATATTATTATGGGGATTGTCTTGCTTTTGTATATATAACTTTGTAAAACACAACTTGAGGAGATCATAGACATTTTGTACCATATCCTGTTTCACCTCACAGACAGCTCATTTTTCTTTGCATTGCATATGGCCCATTCTATAAGTCTGCCTATTTTCTGTCTCGTTTCTCCTTTTAACCTTTACATGAAATAAAATCTGAAATCATTTTCACATTCAGAATCAAAGGGGCTGTTAAAACAATTTGCCTCCTTATGTTTGTTGTTGGAGGAGGCTGAGGTTTTGTTACTCAAAAGGGACTTTGTGTAGATCGTGTAGGAACATTTTCTCGATGTGGATTAAAATGCGCTTAGTAGTTATTTTTGGTGTGTGTGTGTCTAAAGAAAGAAGATAGAGACATGCTCAGACTAGACTGAAACAAATAGCTGTAGTGTTCACATCGCAAAATACACAGGGAAAGCGGGGAGTAAACCCCAGACAGACAATGATGGAAAATGCATTAGGCAAACAGGTAGAATAAAGGCATATTGTGCCCTGGAAATTATGGAAATAATAATAATATTTATTGATATAGCACCAACATAATCCGCAGTGCTTTACAATCAGAGAAATGTATGTAAATATCATCAAGGGATAGCGCCAGGTAGTGCATCGTAGTGGCAGGCAGCGTCTGGTGAACGCTTGGCGCTGTAGGCAAAACCACATTTTTGAAAGCGAAATCTGGTGACGCTCTCCCATACAATTCAATGGATGTTTATTTTCTTCTGTTTAAACGGGGTTTTTTTTATTTTTTACTTTCAAATAATTGTGTGACCTCTCCTGGCCTAGAAAAAGTCATTTTTGAAAAAAGTTTAGATTTTTTTTGTTTTTTGTCATTACAGGTCTGGCACTAAAGTGTTAATTTCACAGTATTACAACAATGTAATTCCATGTGTTTTCGCTTTGATACTGGTGGATATGTGTTCAAAAACAGACTTTAATCACACATCGTCTGGCGCTCTATGCTATAGCGACCAGATTTAGTGCGCCAATGCTGTGTGTGTGTAGTTTTTTGATAGGTATGGTGTGGGTCGTTGAGAGTCAGTCGCACCGAGCTGGCGCTACCTTTTGCTCCCCGCAGCGCTGTACTGGTAGAGTGCCCAACATACATCCCAGTCATCAATGCCGGCCAGGTTACTACAGCCACTGAGGCGCTCTGTTACAGTGCCCGATACCCGCTTACAGCGTCTACTAGTGGTCACTCTAAGTGCCGCTCATCTGCCGATACCTGCCATTAGTAATAAATCAGCCTCCACGTATTCTAGGTGAAACTGATTTTTTTGCTTCAATTTCTGGGTGGTGGTTGAGCTGGGAAAGGGGATGTCATGGTGCAGGAGGAGTCATGTAGGAGTCATGTACATCCTCTGCTGCAGTCAGAGACAGCTGTGGGACCACTGTGACTTGCCATGCTCATTCACACTGTGAAAGCCATAGAAAGAGTGGCTGTTAGACCCCTTTTTTGCGTGGTCCTGGAAGAATAAAATTGAAAAAAAAGGAACAAATGGAGGAGTACAACAGGCTGGAAACCCCTGGTCTATTCAATATTGCATAGGGCCTGTTATTGCATATGTGGAGAGATAAGGAAAAAAAGGGGCTGCATGTCTAAAAGAAAGAAGTATCATGCACTTCAAAACTTCCTCTTTAGAGGGTCCCATAACAGGTCTACAGAGCTAGGGTCATTACTGCTAATACAGTGGAAGGATTCTGGGATATGTAGTCACAAACTAAGGGCTTCACTCAAGGCCAGGAAAACTGCTCCCTCTTGAGCAACACAGAGCCACAGGAATATAAGAAACTTGAAAGCAGCATGCTGTTAAGTAAATCACAGGCATGGGGGCACAATCTTAACATAAATGTTTATTTTACATTCAAGAAGAGGCAAACAATAAAAACCTGACAAAAGGGAGTTTTTTTTTAGCTTACCTAGAGATTTTGTCGCCTCCTGTTGCCGGGCCATTGTTCACCATTTTGCACTATAAATGTTTAACTGTGACTTTTGTAGAAATTTCCAGGGATTTTTTTTTTAGTCTGGGCTTTAACATGAAATGTCTTGTTTGTAATGTTTTTTCTTAATATTTTTAGGTAAAAAAAAAATTAAAAATTAAAAATGTCATATTTTTTACATTTTGTTGCACTTTTTTTAAACAAAAAATGTGTTTTAAGAAAACCATATTGCATGTGAAAACCCCATTCCTCTCAATGACAACGGTACCACACATGTATTGGTAGACATTAATTCCTGCCCAGGAGACACCCCAAACTTAACAGGCTGGTTGACATTTTGAAATGAAATAAAACTATTATGCCCTTTTTTTAAAAAAATGGCATGGGGTCCCCCCTCTCTATGGGGAAACCATGTCTTTTTTAAAATTTTTAGGGGCATCGGGACCCCCTTCCCTGTTAAACCAGCCCAGGCACCAACTATGGTGGCTAGTGTATTAGGGCATGGAGGCCAGCCCATATAGACCCCATGGGCTGCAGGCTCTTCTGCACCCCCCCTGGGCTTTGGGAATGTAAGGGGGAGCACACAAGTTTTTTTTTACCTCTAATCCATTGGAGTCCCCTCCCCCATCCCCAACTCTTCCACCTTCACTACCAGCTCTGACTGCTCACTGCTGCTGTCAGAAGTGTCCTTTTATACTGGAAGCGGCAAGCTGGAGGAAGCCACCACCTGGGGGGAGGGGGCAGGCGTTCTCTGCCCTGCTGAAGACCACTGGGGGTACTGGAGATCTGTGTGGGTCCGTAGAATCTGGCACTTAAACGATCAGAAGGCATCACTGTATATTCTACATGCTTGCCATTTAAAAGGGTTAAAGTCATGCTGCAAAAAAATCTTGTGTAGCCATTTGTGTAATTGGGCAAACTAATTTGATAATTAAAGCGAGATGTCCACAGCTAGCTGGTAGCTTTGTAGAAGTATCAGTGCTTAAAGTCATATTTCGGGCAAAGGTAATTGTGAGTTCATTGCGTCAGAACAGCACCCCCCAGACGCGCATGCACGCACTCCCATAAGCACATGCACGCACTTCTATACACGCATATGTGAACATTCCAAACATAGAAGCATGCACCCCATGCTCCCATTACAGGCAGAGGGGAGAGAATGGAGGACAGGTGGTGGCATCTACTCTCCCCCCAGCACCAGACAGGGGGAGAGAGAATGGAGAGTGGAGTAGCGGTTGCTGCTCTCCTCCAGGACCAGCCAGGAAGAGAGAATGGAGGGCGGGCTAGTGGCAGCTACCCTCCTCCTGGCTACAGCAGGGGGTAGACAGAATGGAGGGCAGGGTAGCGGCAACTGCTCTCCTCCCACCTACAGAGGGGGAGTGAGACCGGGCAGTGACCCCTACTCTCCTGCCACCTCCGGGGGAAGAGAGATTGGGGGTAGTGGCCACTGAATCCCCCCACACCAATAACATGGAAGTGTGGCAGAATCCACCACCCACACACACTCAGGATGGCAGGGGGTTACATCTAATATAACTTATTACCTTGTTCCCATTGGGCACAGCCATCTAGCTTGTGCTACACACAGCAGTCTCCCCCCTGAATGGGCAGGAGGGGCCACGCACAGAGCGGGGGAAGCTGCTTTGCAGTACAATCTAGGTCACTGCGCCAGGTGAAGGGAGTCATTGCTTGAATTTGGGTCAAGGTAAGTATTTGTTTTTCTTTTAGACAGAAATAAATACACATATCCCATTCAAAATCTACACCTATATGTTATATATGGGCTGTGTGTATTTACAGCCAGATGATAATGGGAGGAAGGCAGAGTGGGGATGACAGAAGCTAGGAGGGGAGGTACAGAATGGCCTCAGGGACACTCAGTGAGGGGGTGGTCAGCAGCCTGGAGGGGAGGTATAGAATGGCCTCAGGGACACTCAGTGAGGGGGTGGTCAGCAGCCTGGAGGGGAGGTACAGAATGGCCTCAGTGACACTCAGTGAGGGGGTGGTCAGCATCCTGGAGGGGAGGTACAGAATGGCCTCAGGGACACTCAGTGAGGGGGTGGTCAGCAGCCTGGAGGGGAGGTACAGAATGGCCTCAGGGACACTCAGTGAGGGGGTGGTCAGCAGCCTGGAGGGGAGGTATAGAATGGCCTCAGGGACACTCAGTGAGGGGGTGGTCAGCAGCCTGGAGGGGAGGTACAGAATGGCCTCAGGGACACTCAGTGAGGGGGTGGTCAGCAGCCTGGAGGGGAGGTATAGAATGGCCTCAGGGACACTCAGTGAGGGGGTGGTCAGCAGCCTGGAGGGGAGGTACAGAATGGCCTCAGGGACACTCAGTGAGGGGGTGGTCAGCAGCCTGGAGGGGAGGTACAGAATGGCCTCAGGGACACTCAGGGAGGGGGTGGTCAGCAGCCTGGAGGGGAGGTACAGAATGGCCTCAGGGACACTCAGTGAGGGGGTGGTCAGCAGCCTGGAGGGGAGGTATAGAATGGCCTCAGGGACACTCAGTGAGGGGGTGGTCAGCAGCCTGGAGGGGAGGTACAGAATGGCCTCAGGGACACTCAGTGAGGGGGTGGTCAGCAGCCTGGAGGGGAGGTACAGAATGGCCTCAGGGACACTCAGTGAGGGGGTGGTCAGCAGCCTGGAGGGGAGGTATAGAATGGCCTCAGGGACACTCAGTGAGGGGGTGGTCAGCAGCCTGGAGGGGAGGTACAGAATGGCCTCAGGGACACTCAGTGAGGGGGTGGTCAGCAGCCTGGAGGGGAGTTACAGAATGGCCTCAGGGACACTCAGTGAGGGGGTGGTCAGCAGCCTGGAGGGGAGGTATAGAATGGCCTCAGGGACACTCAGTGAGGGGGTGGTCAGCAGCCTGGAGGGGAGGTACAGAATGGCCTCAGGGACACTCAGTGAGGGGGTGGTCAGCAGCCTGGAGGAGAGTTACAGAATGGCCTCAGGGACACTCAGTGAGGGGGTGGTCAGCAGCCTGGAGGGGAGTTACAGAATGGCCTCAGGGACACTCAGTGAGGGGGTGGTCAGCAGCCTGGAGGGGAGTTATAGAATGGCCTCAGGGACACTCAGTGAGGGGGTGGTCAGCAGCCTGGAGGGGAGTTACAGATTGGCCTCAGGGACACTCAGTGAGGGGGTGGTCAGCAGCCTGGAGGGGAGGTACAGAATGGCCTCAGGGACACTCAGTGAGGGGGTGGTCAGCAGCCTGGAGGGGAGGTACAGAATGGCCTCAGGGACACTCAGTGAGGGGGTGGTCAGCAGCCTGGAGGGGAGGTACAGAATGGCCTCAGGGACACTCAGTGAGGGGGTGGTCAGCAGCCTGGAGGGGAGTTACAGAATGGCCTCAGGGACACTCAGTGAGGGGGTGGTCAGCAGCCTGGAGGGGAGTTACAGAATGGCCTCAGGGACACTCAGTGAGGGGGTGGTCAGCAGCCTGGAGGGGAGTTATAGAATGGCCTCAGGGACACTCAGTGAGGGGGTGGTCAGCAGCCTGGAGGGGAGGTACAGAATGGCCTCAGGGACACTCAGTGAGGGGGTGGTCAGCAGCCTGGAGGGGAGGTACAGAATGGCCTCAGGGACACTCAGTGAGGGGGTGGTCAGAAACCTGGAGGGGAGGTACAGAATGGCCTCAGGGACACTCAGTGAGGGGGTGGTCAGCAGCCTGGAGGGGAGGTACAGAATGGCCTCAGGGACACTCAGTGAGGGGGTGGTCAGCAGCCTGGAGGGGAGGTATAGAATGGCCTCAGGGACACTCAGTGAGGGGGTGGTCAGCAGCCTGGAGGGGAGTTACAGAATGGCCTCAGGGACACTCAGTGAGGGGGTGGTCAACAGCCTGGAGGGGAGGTACAGAATGGCCTCAGGGACACTCAGTGAGGGGGTGGTCAGCAGCCTGGAGGGGAGTTACAGAATGGCCTCAGGGACACTCAGTGAGGGGGTGGTCAGAAGCCTGGAGGGGAGGTATAGAATGGCCTCAGGGACACTCAGTGAGGGGGTGGTCAGAAACCTGGAGGGGAGTTACAGAATGGCCTCAGGGACACTCAGTGAGGGGGTGGTCAGAAAGCTGGAGGGGAGGTACAGAATGGCCTCAGGGACACTCAGTGAGGGGGTGGTCAGCAGCCTGGAGGGGAGTTACAGAATGGCCTCAGGGACACTCAGTGAGGGGGTGGTCAGCAGCCTGGAGGGGAGGTACAGAATGGCCTCAGGGACACTCAGTGAGGGGGTGGTCAGCAGCCTGGAGGGGAGTTACAGAATGGCCTCAGGGACACTCAGTGAGGGGGTGGTCAGCAGCCTGGAGGGGAGGTACAGAATGGCCTCAGGGACACTCAGTGAGGGGGTGGTCAGCAGCCTGGAGGGGAGTTACAGAATGGCCTCAGGGACACTCAGTGAGGGGGTGGTCAGAAGCCTGGAGGGGAGGTATAGAATGGCCTCAGGGACACTCAGTGAGGGGGTGGTCAGAAACCTGGAGGGGAGTTACAGAATGGCCTCAGGGACACTCAGTGAGGGGGTGGTCAGAAAGCTGGAGGGGAGGTACAGAATGGCCTCAGGGACACTCAGTGAGGGGGTGGTCAGCAGCCTGGAGGGGAGTTACAGAATGGCCTCAGGGACACTCAGTGAGGGGGTGGTCAGAAACCTGGAGGGGAGGTACAGAATAGCCTCAGGGACACTCATTGAGGGGGTGGTCACTTTACAGGGCAATGGACTGAATATATTTACAGTGGCGGGAGGTTGGTTTAGATAAGGAAAAAAAAACATTTGGAAAAGAAAAGATTTGTATGGTCTCTCAGCAAGTGACCGACCATACAAATCTTTTGCTATTGTTCAGACGGCGAACATTTGTAAGTCAATCCGCAAAACATTTTTTTATTGGAGACCTCTGTTTACAGACTTCAACTATCAAGTGCTGAACGAGAGGTTTTTGGTCAGCTGAAACGATATGATGGCTGACCGATTAACCAATTCTCATTCATTGTGGCAGCTAAATTACGGTCGCTCAATAATTGCTCCGTCTAAATGGGCCATAAGTCTCCTACACACAGCTGATGTTTTCCTCTTGGTTGGACAATGTCTTTAATCTAGGAGACCTGGCTGCTAAAACTGTGTATATCATAAGACACCTTAGCATGTATTTAACCCCCTAACTGTTCTAGTTAAATAGAAAAAACTTTCAAAATGGCCAAAAATGTGTCTCCATTAGCAGGGGCAGCTCCAGGCACATGTGCAGGGTGTGGGGTTCAACACAGCTATTATGCAGCTACACTGTCTATTTAGGCTATCCCAGAAATGTTTTTAAATATCAAAATGTATGCATTGTATAGTACCAAAAAGCTGTAAGTTAACACACGTTATTTATGTTATAGAATGCTAACGTGGATTAAAGTGGACCAACACCCAGGATTTTGACTATCCTGGGTTTTGGTCCACTTCGGCGGGGCACCCCGATCGGGGGTGCCCCGCTGTGTGAAACCCCCCAGAAAGCCCCAAAATCTTACCTGTCCCCGCTCCCACGTGACTGGACGGTCCAATCCCCGCCAACGTCCAGGCGGGGATCAGGAACGTCCAAGCGGCTGCCGCCGCCGCCGCCTCCCTCGCGTCACTTTCGGCGCGCGCGCGCCCCCGCCGGCCATTCGCAGACGGCCGGTGCGGGCGCGCGCACGCCTACAGGGGCGCGAGGGAGGCGGCGGCGGCCGGCCGCCGCCGAAGATAAGGTAGGTGATTTGGGGTGTTTGGGGGGGTTTCACCCCGCGGGACATCCCGATCTCGGATGTCCCGCGGGGTGGGAGGTGATCGGCCCGGGAATCTTATAGATTTCCGGGCCGATCACCTCTCGGTGTTGGTCCACTTTAAATAAATGACAGATGCTGTTATTTATTGTTTATTTAATATATTGTAATGGTACGTTTCTAATCCTAAATAAATTAGTCCTTAGAAAACTATTATCCAGCATTAAAATTACATTAAACTGTACAAACATTATCTGATTATTTGGACCTATAAACAGAAGTGAGACACATTTAAACAGTTGAAACCAATGGGCTATGTGTTCAACAATAAAATGGATAGAGAGAAAGACTAATATTCATTTTGGAGATACCGCACCCGACCATAAGACGCATCTAGAATTTGGAGGAGGAAAATAAGAGAAAACATATTCTAAACTAAATGTTGTGTCAAAACTCCATTACAGGCAATGTGGCATCCCCCCCCCCCCAGCCCATTCCCCATGGTCAGTTTGGCATTCCCTCCCTCCCATATCCCACAGGGAGTGTGGCATCCCCCCATCCCATTCCCCATATAGGCAGTGTGGCACCCCCTCCCATTCTTATAGTCAGTGTGGCATTCCCCCTTGCATTCCCATAGGAAGTGTGATATTCCCCCATCCCATTCCCATAAGCAGGGTGGCATTCCCCCTCCCATCCCCAGAGGCTGTGTGGCATCCCCCCATCCCGTTCCCATAGGAAGTGTGGTACTCCCCTCATCCCTTTCCCAGAAGCAGTGTGGCATTTCCCTTTCCCATAGGCAGTGTGGCATTCCCCTCTCCCATTTCCATAGACAGCGTGGCACCCCCCTCCCATTCCCCATAGGCAGTGTGGCATCCCCCCATCCCATTCCCCATATAGGCAGTGTGGCATCCCTCCCATTCCCCATATAGACAGTGTGGCATCCCCCCATCCCATTCCCCAAATAGGCAGTGTGGCACCCCATCCCATTCCCCATATAGGCAGTGTGGCACCCCCATCCCATTCCCCATATAGGCAGTGGAGCACCCCCTCCCTACAGGCAGCGTGGCATTCCCCCTACACCCCCTTCCCTTTATACAGTGTGTTATCCCCCCCCAACTCCTGAGGATATCTGACTATATTTTTTTTTCCCTTGAATAGTTTTCTAAAGACACTTTGCCTCAATTACAGTTAAAGCCTCCGAAATCGTTTTTTGTCTATTATTATTTTTTCCTAAGTATTTTGAAAACCTTTGTCCCTAAAATGTTTTAATGTAGGTACATGCAAGTGCATGTGTTCACTAGAAGCCTTATTTATGGTGTGCTCCTTTTAGCACCATTTTTGTGGCTATAGCGACAGCTTCGGAGCGCCGGCATTCCCATCTTATCTGCTCTGTGGACTACATTGGCTCTAGCAGTCGCTACACAGAATGCTGCTAATTAGCATTGATTGTTGCACTTGGCTGGCCTATGTCAGTGCCTGTTGGACCCCCTGGCCGATTATCCTAGTGCCAGTGAGTGTCACTTTGTACTGATGTTTTTCTGAAGCTCCCCAGCATATTTATGAATTGTTTTCTCCTTGAAATCTTTGGCACTGTATTTGTCCAGCTCTGGTTGGCATTTTTTATTACAGTTACAAGAAATCACTGTTAGGGACAAAGGGGACAACTCTACAATCCAGTTCTGCCCATTGTGCTTTATGGGATCTTGAGCTACAGCGGCAGGTTCCATCTGTGCTGCATCATTCTATGCTAGTGTTAAATCAAACACAAGCTGGCGGACGCATCGTTGCTACCATTTTTTTCCTTCTTAAATCCCACACAGTGCTGCTGAGGCCAAAAAAGTGGCACTGTATGGCGCTGGTGCTTCTTAAATAAGGCTCTACTTTTTTTTTATATACATTTGTTTATAAACCCATAGTTGCCAGAATAGACATATATAGATTAATAACAAAGTAGAGAATCCCCCTATTAGGTATGCACCACCTAAACAATCATTAGTAAAACAGGTGCCAACTACAGGGACCTAATAACCACAACCCTCTGTATCTGGTGGGACCCCAGGGCTAGCCCACCAATCGATCCACAAAATGCTAGTTGCACACTACTAAATCTAAAATCCAATTTATTAGAGCATAGAGTATAAACACATAGTACTACATACAGACATCAACACTATATACAAACATTTAAAAAACATATAATAAAAACCCAAAAAGTGGGGAGGAACTTAGGGGCTATAATTATAACCAATTGATAATAAATGAATTATACATCCAAATCATCAAAATGGATGACATACATCATGATGTGCAAAGGCGCTTATAGGAAGTGCAGAGTGCATAAAGTGCCTAGTGCCTACTCAAAAAGTGTCCTATCTTTACGTGATACGGAGCACTGCTAAGAACTTGCAGTACTAAAAGCAATACAAACCCGTGCAAACATGCAAAACTAATAACTCTAAAAAGAAAGTGCCAAGTGCAAACAGTAGTGCCTCTACCCTGAACTAAACCTATATAGTGCTACTATTGTGTCCAATAAGCGCCCTCCACATACAGTGTATCATATATAACCGTCATATACAGTATGCAATATCCTAGCACAATACTCAAATGGAGCCCACTGTCCTCCCCACTTACCTCACCGACGCGCTGCGTGGTCCTCCACCACTTCGCTAGGGTGTCTGCATTATGCTAGCCAGCATGCATTTTAAATAGGAAACTGTGATCGTGCAGGCGGAAATGACGCATCCAAGACCCGATGCGTCACATCCAGTATTTGGGTTACTCGCAGTCAGGAAGCTTAGTGCCCTCCATGCACACAGAGGATGCGCTCCACCGGGCGGAACACCTGCCTACCTCTATCCGGCCGCTGGAACGCATATATATCCAGGGAGCCCAGCGTCTCTCATAGGGATGCACTAGAATCCACTGATCCCACATGATCAATGCGTTCCACTGGGCGGAAGTAACCCCTGCACCAATCGAGTGCCCTGTGCAAGGCCAGTGGAGCGCAAACAATGTGATCACACATTTGATTGTTTAAACTAGCTAGCTGTCTGCGAACTCCACATGCCAGCTACATACACAATGCAACTACTGGGTCCACATCACATCCTATCAATACCTTATCCTACTATTACCTAACATACTATTATCATACTCTATCTCCATATGCAATAAGCATGGACAATCATTAAATAATAATACAATCCATATCTAGTTCTCATTGTGCACATACAATCTAGCTATTCATATACATATATGTACAATGTACAACATCTATACACCATCATAATGATCCATGGAGGGAAGTAGGTAAGGGAGGAGGGAATAGTGGGAGAGGGACAAATTGTACTAAACACTACTACAGTCTAGCTAATAATACACATATATGTATGGTGATCAAGATCTATATGCCATCATGGTCTCCCAAGCCATAGGAAGAGAGAGGGAGTGGGGGTAGGGAGGGGGAAAGGGGAGGGGACAGGGGAAAGAAAAGGGGAGGCAGAAGAGCCAGGGCTACGCAGTTTGTAGCCAGCAGGGCGGGGGGCCACCAAAGCTGGCCCCTGTTCCTACAGGCCCCCATAGCTGGTCTCTAGCTGGTTATGATGGGTAAGGGGGACCCCATATCATTGGGGGGATTTTTATGGAATTTTAACCCTTAAAATTCCCCCCAAAATGCCCCCCCCCAGGAGGCGGACCCTATGTCGTTTTTTAAAATTAACCTCTTATTTTTATAGTGTGGATAGTAGTATTTTATTTGTAAATATTATAAAGTGCTCTTTTCAGATTGGGGGGGTCTCCTTGGTAAGAATGCGGGGGGCTAGCGATACATATGTGGTACCGTTGTAATCGGGAGAAATGGAGCTTTCACATGCAATATGGTTTTCATTAATAAAACAAATGTTTTATTTAAAATAAAGGAGACAATTGTCTAAAAAAATGTATTTATTTTTTTACCCAAAAATATTTACAAAAACAGTAGAAAAATTACAAACAAGACATTTCATGTTAAATCCTAAACTCTGCTGCAAAATATATATGTATAACTTTCCTGGAAATTCTGGCAATAATCACGGTTAAACATGGCGCCAAATGGGGAAAAACCTGCCAACAGAGGGTGACAAAACTTCAAGTAGGCTGGCAATTAAAAGGGTTAATAGTACTTATGCATGTGGGGTATTGTTCTGCTCGGTGGACCTTGTGCTTTTGCTTGTTTTTTCTTGTTTGCATATTGATATTTTAGGAAAACATGTTTTTTATTCAGCTTTCTTATACATTTTTTTAAGGAAACCCTGTGCAACCTAAGAATTCTTCAAAGGATTACTTCCAGAAAGATGAGCCCACGACAACAAGCTGGGTACGCTTAGAAAGCTTAACATTTGTACTTTCAGGGAATATATGGTTTATGGGGGATATTCCAAATTTAAAGGGTTGTTTTGGTTGAAAAATTGCAAGGTGCGCACTTTGTCTGCAGAGCTGAAATTTTCAAGTAAAATTACTGTTATGCACATGCTTTACTTTGGGGTGTTTGGCAACTCTTCCCCTGACAGTAGCTATGCATGCTGGGTATTGTTCTGTTCGGAGCATGTTGCTTTTTCAGATTTTACTTGTTTTTTCTTGTTTGCATGTAGTTTTTTTTAGGAAAATGTGGCTTGCTTCTTCCTTTTTATTATTTTTTAGGGAAACTCTGTGCAACCAAAGAATTGATTGAGGGATTACTTCCAGAAAACTACGCTCACATAAACAAGCCTGGTACGCCTAGAAAGCTTGAGCCGTGTACTTCCAGTGAATATATAGTTTGTGGGGAGTATTTCAAATGTAAAGGGTTGTTTTTCTGGAAAAATTGCAAAGTGCGCATAGCGCATATCACAGTTTATCTGAAAATCTCCTAAAGCACTGTTTCCGTTTGGGGGAGTCTCCTGGGCAGGAAAGGGTGTCTTCCTATACATATGTGGTACCGCTGTAACCGGGAGCAATTGGGGTTTCACACGCATAAAATTGGATTTTATTGACAAACTTACATTTTGTATTACAAAAAAACACTACAAATTGCAAAAAAATAGATTTTTAAATTTGAGAATACACTAAAAAAGGCCATACAAGACATTAAACCCCACACTCTGCTGAAAAAAACAATATATAATTTTCCTGGGAAATCCCTGGAAATCCCTTAAAAATCAAAGTTGAACATGTGTAGCGCAAAATAGTGAAACGTGATCTGGCACTTAAAGGATTAAGGGTTTTACAAGCTTAGAATTAAAATTTGTTTTTTTTTAACTTGTTTATATGACATTATGTCACGGACCGGGTGGAGCGGACTCGGGTGTGGATCCGCTTTAACTGTGGAACCGATGGCGGGTACCGTGTCAGGGGAGCGGAGTCTAAGGGGCCACCGGTATTCACCAGAGCCCACCGCAAGGCAGGTTGGTCTTGTGCGGCGAGTGACTCCCAGGTCGCTACCCCCTAACAGCGGCCCAGTCCCACAGTCAGCCGAGGTTCAGTGAGGTACACAAGTGGCAGGCAAAAAGGCGTAGTAAGTACAGGCAGAGATCGGGGCTGGCAGCACAGGTTCGCGGTAAAGGTGAGTAGCCGAGGTCGGGGCAGGCAGCAAAGGTTCAGAGTCGGGGACAGGCAGAGGTCGGTACACGGGTGAGCAATCCAAGAATGTCTGACTTTCAACAAGCATGGAGAGACCAAGATCTGGCACTGAAGGAAAGGAAGTGCCTCTTTAAATAGGGGAAGTGGATGCAGGATTGGATGAGCAGGCACCAATCAGTGCTGTACAGACCCTTTAAATCTCAGGAATCCAGTGCGCTCGCCCTCTAGTGGACAGAGACGTGCGTGCACCTGAGCATGTGAGAAGGAAGCATGGGGGGGAAGGGCGGCAGCTGGATGCAGCCATGAGGAAGTGCTGCAAGATGGATGCCGGCTGCATGCAGCCATGGAGGTAAGTGACTTGCTGCGAGACGGGCGTGCAGCGCTCGCCCTAACAGTACCCCCCCTTGGGTCTCCCCCTCTTCTTGGGACCCAGAAAGTCAGGGATGAGACTATGAACCGGAATGTTCTCTTCAGGTTCTAATTTCAAGACTTTGCTGTATTGGCGAGGAGATACAAAGGCCTCTCCGGCTGGTGCCTGTACCAGGGCGGAGGGAGCAGTGACAGGAGCAGGCTTGGCAGGAATGGGTCCAAAACACCTCTTGGGGCAGGCTGGGCCCCATGACTTAATATCACCAGTATTCCAGTCAAGCGTGGGGTTATGACGTTGAAGCCAAGGTAGGCCGAGAAGAATTGGAGAAGTGCTACTGGGCAGGACGAAGAACTCAATACTCTCCTGATGGTCGGGTCCAACCTTCAAAAGTAGCGGTACTGTGCGATATCGCACGATGCAATCAAGTCTATCTTCATTGACTGAAGCAATAACTAGAGGCCTTGCGAGGCGATTCACAGAGATATTATACTTGTCAATCAAAGAGGCCCGATGAAGTTTTCTGCGGAGCCCGAATCCAGAAAAGCCGACAAATTCACAGAGACGTTAGCAGAAATGGAGAGTTGCACTGGAACCGTAAGGCGTGAAGAGGTAGCACACCCAACCAGGGATGCCTCTCCCACCCTTACTAGGTGCGCTCGTGGCGGGCGAACAGGACAGTCTTTCAAGAAGTGCTTGGAGCTGGCACAGTACAAACAAAGGTTCTCGTTTCTTCGACGAGTTCTCTCCAACGCGAGATCGGTCCACCTGCATAGCCTCCTCAGTGGAGGGCGCATGTGCGGGCAAAGGTGGATGTTGGAAAAGAGGGGCCAGACGTGAAGCCCTCCTAGGGCACTCGAAGTTCTTTCCCAGGCGGAGTTCCTCTCGCCTTTCAGAAAAACGCACATCGATGCGTGTGGCCAAGCGAATAAGATCAGTCAAAGACGAAGGCAAATCACGTGCCGCTAGGGCATCTTTAATATGGCTAGAAAGTCCTTTCTTAAAGGAGGCACACAAGGCCTCATTATTTCAGGATAATTCTGACGCCAGGGTGAGGAACTGCACGGCATATTCGCCAACAGACCGGTCGCCCTGGACCAAGTTAAGCAGGGCTGCTTCTGCCGATGAGGCCTGGGCTGGTTCCTCAAAGACATGGCGAAACTCAGAAACGAAGGCATGTAAGTTGGAAGTCACTGGTTCATTGCGATCCCATAATGGAGTGGCCCAGGCCAGGGCCTTTCCTGTAAGCAGACTAATAATAAAGGCCACTTTGGCTCGTTCAGTGGGAAACTGGTCCGCCAACATCTCCAGATGCAGAGAACACTGGGCAAGGAAACCTCGGCATGACTTGGCATCCCCATCAAATTTAGCCGGCAAGGAGAGACAAAGTCTAGCTGGAGGTGCTACAGGTGGCGGCGACACCGGAGCGGAAGGTGGCAAATGCTGCTGCAGGATTGTTAGTAATTGCTGAACCATGGCGGCGAGCTGGTTGATTTGGCGAGTCTGCATAGCCACTACAGTGAGCAATTCTGAGGCGTTAGGCAGTGGCACCTCAGCGGGATCCATGGCCGGATCTTACTGTCACGGACCAGGTGGAGCGGACTCGGGTGTGGATCCGCTTTAACTGTGGGACCGATGGCGGGTACGGGTCAGGGGAGCGGAGTCTAAGAGGCCACCGGTATTCACCAGAGCCCACCGCAAGGCAGGTTGGTCTTGTGTGGCGAGTGACCCCCAGGTCGTTACCCCCTAACAGCGGTCCAGTCCCACAGTCAGCCGATGTTCAGTGAGGTACACAAGTGGCAGGCAAAAAGGCGTAGTAAGTACAGGCAGAGATCGGGGCTGGCAGCACAGGTTCGCGGTAAAGGTGAGTAGCCGAGGTCGGGGCAGGCAGCAAAGGTTCAGAGTCGGGGACAGGCAGAGGTCGGTACACGGGTGAGCAATCCAAGAATGTCTGACTTTCAACAAGCATGGAGAGACCAAGATCTGGCACTGAAGGAAAGGAAGTGCCTCTTTAAATAGGGGAAGTGGATGCAGGATTGGATGAGCAGGCACCAATCAGTGCTGTACAGGCCCTTTAAATCTCAGGAATCCAGTGCGCTCACCCTCTAGTGGACAGAGACGTGCGTGCACCTGAGCATGTGCGAAGGAAGCATGGGGGGGAAGGGCGGCAGCTGGATGCAGCCATGAGGAAGTGCTGCAAGATGGATGACGGCTGCATGCAGCCATGGAGGTAAGTGACTTGCTGTGAGACGGGCGTGCAGCGCTCGCCCTAACACATTATACCTTCCCATCAGCCTATAGTTTGATTATTAACTGTATCAATTATATCTATGATTAGCTTTTGCCTGGCTTTATTGAGCCAAGTCCTTTCATCCATATAAACTATTTCAAAGTCCCCCAAGTTGTTAAAATATAATGCTTTATTGCTATTTATCCAGGGCTATTTTCTCAGCTCAACAACATTTTCTAACTAGTTGAAATCCCCCTAGCTCAAAATTGTATCTTTTAGAAATACTGTATATAAAATTGTTCTTCGATCCCAATGTTTTTTCCTCAAAACATTTTTTTTTTAAACAGGAACATTTTGCTAGCCACAAAGGTTAAACTAACATGTAATATCCTGAATCCTATTTCAATTGGTGAAAAAAAAATAGTTTCAGCTTCCTCTTCTGGAAATTTCACTTATTTTCTCAATATATGTGTATATATTTATATCAAACCATGCTATTAATCATGTTGTGGAATTCACTACTAAAATATTTTAAGCGATCTCTTGTAGCAATACAGCTGAATTGTATGTGCAATTGTTTGTGTTTGTCACTTTTCACAATGGGTCTTTCGTGCTATGTATTTAACATATAGTCATCAATGCTTAAAGCACTCTGTGACAAATACATGTAATAATTTTCCTTCAGAAAATAGTCATTCTTTAAAATATGAGTCTTGTGTTTTGGGGGTTGTTAGGAGATACCACCATGTCTTGCAGGGCTTTCTTCTAAGTAAAGGTCTACTGCCTTCCTCAAATATCTCATGCCGTGCATGATTTACTCTGGAGATGGGACCATGGCAATTGTCTCCAACCAACAAACTTAAATAGAACCAACAAGCTATGAAAGAGTGATTTAACCCCCCCCCCCCCCCAAAAAAAAGATCTTCCCCTATGGCATAAAACATAATAAATATAAATACTCAACTATGAATTTTTACCTTGCCCGGCCATACTGCAGCGTGGGCCTGTTTGTTTTGTGATCATCGGACGGTACCATCTTGATGCACCCTGCTAAGCAAAATCCTGCGCCTGTGTAGTGAATGCGCCACCATGTTGATCACTGGCAACCATCAGCAGATTTCAAGCTTTCCATTTTAAGTTGAGCAGTGCCGGACTGATGACAGGGGGTCTTCAGAAAGGTGGAAGCCATTAGTGGAAAGAATCAATCTTTTAAGATGATGGTCCAGTTTAAATGTAAACAAAAGTACAATGAATAATTTTGGGCTAAAACCTTGCATGCAACTTCAGAATCTTCAAGAATCTGAGGTTCTCCCCTGTGTTACAAGAGCCATTTACTACAAGGCAATTTTGAAAGCTACATTATAAGGAAACCTTATGAAAAGAGAGAATTAAGAGTAGAAAGCCATGTTTGCTCCACACTATATAAAGCTTATTATTCAGTATACGCAGTGTTTATTTATAAAAGTTTTAGAGTTATATCTCCCCTTATGTCTGTAATATTTAAAATAGTATTATGTAGCAGTATAAGCAATTTACAAAGTACTTTACAAAGTATTTTTTTAAGTGGACCAAAACTCAGGATTTTCACTATCCTGGGTTTTGGTCCGCCCCCCAAAATGCTTGTTAAGCAATAGAGCCCCGGAAATCAAGATGCTCCTGAGGTTATAAAGTGATGAAAGCTTTATTTGTTTTTGAGTCTGCTTTGAAAGTGAAAATGGTTACATTCCAAGAGGAAAGGTGCTTTCTCTCTCACATAATTTTCACCTGCTTTGCATGGCATATGGCCTCTCCAGTGTGGTTTCCAGTGTTGTTTAGGAGAAGACACTGAAGCATAGTTTTATTTGCTATTTTTCTACTTTTTATAGGAATAAAATGCATGGGAATACATGGGTTACCCTTATGCTCCCTGGTTATTACACTGGGATGCAAGGCAGGTCATTTTAAGGGACTTGGGCAGCCTAGTAGGTTTAAGGTGTCTCCGAGGTGTGTTTTGGGCCCTTTTGCTTATTTGTTTTTTATTACTTTAAGAGGCAGGGTGTTTTATTTGTAGGCTGCACTTCCACTAGAGGTGAAGGACTGCTTGGATCCAATGTTTCAACTCTGTTTCATTTTAAAGTATGCTGCACCCAGCTCCCAGGATGGAGCAGCCATTTTTTTACAACTACTGATTAGATGTGGTTGTATCAATCATAATACTGTCCTTTATTAATTTAAGTTTTTTTTATTATTTCTCACTGCCTATCTGACTTCCTGTATGCTGACTTTCTCTTGTCCCTACATAGCTGGTCATGGTCTACTGTTTGAGGCATGACGGAATATTTTGGGTAGTGTCTGTGCTGTTTTTGCTATATACACCTGCTGTATGTCTGTCCTGGCAGCAGTGCACCAATCTTTGTAAGTGAGGCTGCTGCTGCCTTGTGATCGCCAGTACCCAAAATGGGGTTGGAGGACTTCCTGACTCTTGTACCAGGCTTTTTGGCTTATGGACCAGTATAAGAGGTATAAGAGGCCCCAGGTTTGCTAGTTTTTATTCAAAGCTACAATAGTGCCCCTGGCTGGCAGTCACAGAGGAGTCCTATTTGAATGTAGATGGCTTGTCCATCCATCAAAATGCTGACCAAGACGAGTTCCTCTTGGAGGAGAACTAGATTTTGATGGGTAGCCCTTAGCCCAAAAATCTGATCCAGTTTGAAACATCAAGCGGACAAGACTGATTACCTCATTGCAGTTGTTGTGTAGGTTCTTTTACTTCTGGGTGAAACAGTGAATCAAGAACAGCAGGCTCAGAAGCGGATTATATTGCTTGATATTCAGCAACATGTAGAATGTTTTGTAGAATATCTGTGCCACAGTTAAAAGGCTTACTGGGGCAACTGCACTCAGATTCCCCATCAGCACAAGCTATAGTCCAATATGTATCAGCCCTTGGTTTTCATTTCCTTAAGGAAGTCTACTCTCCATACTTCTGATGTAAGGGTCAGTTTCATATGCCAACTTACAGTTGCTGGCCTTACTGGCCTGACTGTTGAGACCATTGTACTATTGGAAAGGGGTTTTTCAGCAGTTGTAAGAACTATGCACAGAACCAGGAAGTGTGTTTCAGCAAAACTTTCCAGATTAGACTCTCACTGGAGTGAGCAGTGGCACTGACACATGTTTTGTTCTTACCAGTGTTGTGAGTTATTTACAAGAGGGGCTATATGTTTAGGTATTAATCTGACATTTTGTAACCTCAGAGGTTAGTATTCCCCCTTGTCTTGTTTCAGCCACTGATAGTGGAGGCCTGTGTGTTTTGGACTTTTATTCAGACAGAAGTTCATGTCAGCCTACCTTTTAACCCTCCAGTGCCTCAGAGGGACTAATATCTCACTCTGGATCAGCTAGAGCTTTTGTCATCTTAGTTTAAAGACCAACAACCACCATGGAATTTCACTATCAAGTTGATTGTTCCTCCCTAGTGATTGAAAGTGAAGAAATCAGGTGATACCTTTACGGGCTGAGTATATTTAAGGTAAACTTTCCATAAATCTAACTTCTTTTCGTCAGACATGATTTCACAAACAAAAGGTCTTAATTCTTAGATCATCGCCTGAGGTACTCATGTGGGAATGTCAGGAGGGGTGCACAGGGGACACTTTATGGAGTTCACCCAGTTTAAGTTCATAGGTATGTCTATTTTATCATAATTGACCATGTATCTATTGTGAGTCATATGGAATATTTGCTTTTGAAATTATGTTACAGATTATGCCGCTACTACTTACTTGAGTAGGACATTCGAGAGTCTGCCCATCCTCAGGGCCGCCATCAGGGTAGAAGGACTGGGATTGGTCGGGGCTTGTCTAGTGGGTCCAGGGCCAGGGTCCAGGTGCGCTGGGGGGGATCCTACCCTTAGGGTAGTGTCAGGGAACCGCGAGTCACGTGGTCCCACTACAAACTAGGGACCTCCCGACACAATGACCGCGTTCCCAAAACCCTTTGTCCGACCCCTCCTACCAGGGATACAAGGCCCGAAGCCACGGACACACGGATTCTTGGTTTAAGGCAAACAGATCACTCAAGTTAAAATGTAAGTTTTAATGCTATAAGCACACGAGGCACTGATAACAAGCATTTAACTATGATGTAATATAATATGGTATAGATGATACAATTATGCTATTCTGAGACGGTTAAAGGATTGAGCGCATTACACAGAGAAACAATAAGCAGTTACCTTAGAATGCAGTTGCATAGTAGTAGTGATGATGGGGAGCTCTTCACAAGGGGTGTGTCAAGAGCTTATCGATGATGATGGCCACCCCCCAGTATGATGACCGCATATCCCCTCCAGATGAGTGACAATTACCTGGTTCTAGACCACCCTATTTATGCTGCAAGGGCTCTCTGCCCCCCTCCCCTCTGTGGGATGGCCCGTCACCTCCTATGGTTCTGGCATGTGTTTTTGCCCTAAAACCCTTTAGAGGTTATAACTTGGAGCAGGGGGGTCGTATGGCCTTGGAAGCAGTACCAAACTATCGGGCTGGATGCCGTGCTCGCAATGAGTCCAGAAATTGGGTTCCTACGCTGACCAGAACCTTAGATCTCCATTTACGGGGCATTCCTGTATTTCCCTTATAACCTATCCCCATGTGCGGTTTTGTGAGCCGGTACTGATTCTGTAACTGGTTTGTCGCTGTGACACATGGACATGCAGTTATGGAGCAATTTCTGTTGGTGCCGCTAGCCTTCTTGCTAATCCTTGCTATGACAAATTCACAGCCAGGGGCCAGCTACAGACTGGCCGGCAGCTTCCCAGCCTAAGGTGTGACAAGACCAGCGGGGGGTGTGAAGGTCTGTCCTCTGAGCTATTCAGCACATACATGCTAATTATTTCTTCCTGAATAGAGGTAAAAGACTTGTGCATTTATAACAGGGGGGAATAAAGGAGCACTCCAACCTGGGGTATTTGAGGTTTCTTAACTTATGCTGGGCCGATCCTTCACAGGCAGTATTCTCAAATGCCAGCCCGGCAGCAGTAGTAACCGCCTCTGCCGAGTGAATTACACATTTAGGAGCCTAGCAGTGATTTACACAATTAGGATCTTTTTTCTATATTTAACTAGAAAAAATTACTGTATTCCTAAATTTGTGCCGTAATAAACCTTGGGGGGCGGAGGCAAACATTGTGGCTAAATGCGGCCCCACCAATTTCTCATGGCTGCTTTGTCCATGCTTATACTAAAGACTCTCTTTTAAAGTGGAAGTCCAGTCAACTTCAACACCCCCTGCCCTGTCCTCTCTCCCCCGGGATTAAAAAAAACACCTTACATGTCCCAGGATTCCAGCACTGTCACCGCCCTATGGACGGCAGCTTTACATATGTTACACAGAACAGCATTCAAGTTATTGGGTGGACGGGTACACACATATAGTTTTTCTTTCAACCCCCACGTCTCAATGCCAGGTGGAGAGAGAACAGGGCGAGGGGTGGGGACAGACTGGGCTTTCACTTTAAATGTCATAGCAGAGTTTACTTTTTGCATACCTAAATTATGTTATTGTTTTCCACATATGATCCTTGACATGAAAGGTTTGTCAACAAATGTAAAACTGTTTAAGGTAAAATATCATATTATATTCTTTACAAACAAAAAAGTGCCTGGATTCTAAAATTAAATGATGTTCTATTGTAACCCTTTGTGTATGAAGTAAATCACTGGGCACGTATAGTTTTAAATAAAATAAAACAAGCAGATAAAAAAAATTATGGCAATATGATATGTTGGCTCCAACGTTAAGTAGGTTCATAAACAGTGATGAGCCAGACAATGGACTATCTGATTTAGAAGCACTTTATCTGGATAGTCCCTATTAGTATCTGGCATTCAGTAGTATGGGAGGCAAATCTGAGCAAAGCATTTGCCCATTTTTGACTTCTTTTAAAAAATGTGCCCCTTTCTCCCCTGGGGTTACAAGCCAGACACACCAGGCACAGGGGTTAGTAGTCCAGGACCCAGAGGCTGAGCATTTGGCCCTGTAAGTCTACTAGCCCCTATACTGTTCAGCCTAGGATTCACCCATGGAAAACAACAGGCTCATGATGATGGACATGGGGTATGGGGAATCTATGGGGCTCTGAGCTTATCTACAGCGGTGGCTGTAGATAAGCTCAGAGCCTTCAGGATATACTTTTGGCACACAGCAGCATACACTTTCAAAAATGCCATGGAAAGTGAACTTTTCTGCCACTCACACTATTAGCCCTAAATGTTTTATTTAAGTATAGTATCTTGGAACTAGCTGCATTGCAGGGCTTCTTTAACCTGCACTGACCCATAGAAAACCATCTCAGCGTATGCCCAGATTTCCTAAATTCATTATTTTAACAAATGATCCCTAGGCAGACAGAAAAGATGAATTTCTGCACATTTCATAGTTTACGTGGGGGTGGTAGTGGTGTTAATAAAAATATCAGTTGCAGGTCTGCTAGGGATTTTCTTTCCATACAACAGTACAGTGTCCTCTTTCATTCTTACCTTTCCTCTGCCTGTGTCTAAACCCACTTTTACAGCATGAACGATTTAGCTGTTCTAGTATTATTTCCAGTTGCTCTTGTGAAATCTTAGTAAACTAATGAGTTTTTGCCTTTCCGTTTGAAGTGAAAACTACTTCTTCCTTTACCTGGAAGCTATGTCTGGATTTGTGGTTTTGCTGTTTACCCACTGTCATACAAGGCTGCCAGAATGTTTTCATTTCTAAGCCATATAAATTCTCAGTTAATCATTGGCTGTATTTAGGGCTTACTCCTGGAATTTTCTTTTTCCTTTCAGTTGAAAGAGACAAGGACTTTTCACACCACCGAAGGCACTACAAGGAATTCCGCTTTGACCTCACTCAAATCCCTCGCGGAGAAGCCGTCACAGCAGCAGAATTCCGCATATACAAAGATCGCAGCAACAATCGCTTTGGGAATGAAACTCTAAAAATTAGTATATATCAGATCATCAAGGAATATTCAAATAGGTACTGTGTTCAAATGTGATATTAACTTAAAGTTCAAGTCAGTAAGTAAAACATGCTTTGAAAGGGCAAGATAAAAATTACACTTCAGATGTAATTCATATATATATATATATATATATATATATATATATATATTTCCGAACCAGTCATATAAAATCCATTTTCTGCAAACTAAAGCAAAGCTTTTTAGTACCGCTATAAAAGAAGTGGATGGCAACTTTTTACATTCAAATATATCATTTTCTGTGCAGGCACATATTTGTGAATGTCATTACAATGAGTTTTACCAACTAAAATGTACATTTCACTTTAAATGTACTGGCTCTAAAAATGACTTTACTATTTGCTTATATATATTCACTCTTTTGAGAGCTTGTAGATTGTTTAACTAGTAGATTGTAATTTTAGATTAAAGTGGACCAACAGTCAAAAATGACTTAAACCAGACCAACACAACAATCAGAGCTCATATGCTTCCCTCCCCGTGGTAATTTAGATTGCAGCACATAAAAATTAATTTACTCTTTTCTAATTCTTTCTGTGGTAAATTTTACCTCATGCATTTGCAGGCCACCTGCAAACAGGAAGTGCTGTCAGCTAGGTCAGCTGGGAGAGGATGCTCCAAAATGGCCGCTACCTTTCTTTTCCAACTGTACCAGGTTGTTGGACCAGTTTAAGTAGTTGGCCTAAAAATCAGATGTAATTTAGGAGGCTTATTTATTATTTTTGGTGCGGGCTCCTCGTCCGAGGCGCTTAGCAATGCCCGGACCACAGCGCCAGCTTCTGGCTGGCAGCACTGTCAGCTGTAGAGTTCCCTGCCAGGCAGCGTTCGCAGCGCACGGTTTATATAAGCCTATGCGCTAGTGACACCTAGTGCCAGCCGAGAGCACTGCAAGAGGACAAGATTTATCAAAAAAATACCAGGCACTCCAGGAGGCGCTCAAGAAAAGGGGATTTAGCATTGGATTCCAAATGTTTTATTTTTTAGGGTTTTCTTTTAAATTAAAAATGGGAATTGCATTAAGAACATTAGACAAACATGACATAGCTTTCTCACGGCCCAAATCACAAGTTTGCAGAAGTGCTAAAGTGCTAAAAATGCATATAAAAATAATCCCAACCAGCCTAGGAATTCCGTGGAACATGCACCAGCCCCCAAAAAATAAAAATTCTACTGAAATGCTTACTATATGCTAATTGTAACCATCCCAGTCCATTAAGATGTATGGGATAATGCCACACAGTGCTAGGTGAGAGCCTGGTCCTATCTGGCACTGTAGGAAACTCATACTATCACCAGTGCTGTTGATAGATGGAGCACTACCTGGCACTATCACAGGCTCTGTGGATTCTTGACTTGATATATACACCTTTTTGACTAGGACCTGACATTCACATGACACTCATCTGGCACTACGTGGCCTTAGCCTTTCTTAAATTACACCCCAAATTAGCAGCATTCACAACTGTAATTTGTGTTATCAGTCAGAATTCATTTTCCTGATCAGGAAGAATTTACTTGGGTGTAACAGTGCTTTTTCAGGCAAAGGCAATTATTAGACCATTGTGTTGGGCTATGCTTAGTACTGTCCTGAACTGTTTTCCATTTTTAAATTGTGTCACCTTCTGATTTAACTTTCGAAATATTTGGGCTTGGCTCTTGGCTCTGTGATGCCGCATAATAAACAGTGACTTGGGCGGGGTCTGTAAGACAGGCATTCTCATCACCCTGGCTGTTCCCCCTCTCTGCCAGTGTCCATAGTCTGATGATGCAGAGCATTGGACCACCAGCTTAGCCCTGTTATTGGTCATTTATGGCAAAGGAATTCAGGAGGTGTTCCACTACTCTTTGCATTGTTTCTACTTTTAGATGCAGCTGTGTTCTGACAGGAAGGGAGAGCACAGCCACGATGAGGTGAGCTGCTGAATAACAGTTTATGCACTTTGCCTACAGAGTCCCTGTAAGAACTACAATGCCAGTTTACTGTACATTAAGCACATTTGTCTCACTTCAAATTTTAATAATATGGCCTTTATGTAATAGAAATTAGAACAGGGTATATAAAGAACATTGGGGATGTTTATAAATGCCTAAATGAGCTCTTGAACAAAATTTCTAATATTAAAAATAAATGTTAAATTTTTATATAGTGAGAGAAGGGGTTACGTATACTCCCCAATTAAAATAATATTCACATTAAGCGTGTGGTTTTCTTCTGTTGGTAGGAAAAAATCTAGGGGGTGATGCATATTTGAGCGTACCATTCCACATTTACAAAATAGTTCTCTCAATGCTTGTCTCCACAGACAGTCTTTGGGGGGAACACTCTGCTCAGATCATTGCATGATGAGTGAAATCATCCAAACACATCAGAAGAAATGTAGTAGTAATAAGCTGTAAGTCGAGCAAAGGTTGGCTCAGAGGTCAGGCTGTTCATGCAGTACTACCCTGCAAAAAGCAGAATGGCACATTCAAAATGTGCCACCCCAGATTGCGCTTCCTTCCGGTAATAAAGATACATGTTTGATGGGATGTAAGGCACTTCTTTTCCTGATATCTAGCATATTTTTGTGGATTTTTGTAATTGGACCATTTTCTATCTTTTTTAAGTTGTTCCTTGAAAAGTGCTCATACGTTGCTTAAATCATCTGAATGTGATATTAATAGAGATGTTTTGTATGAACCATAGACATGAATAACCAATAGTTTATTTTTATTTACTCTATACTTTACTGGTTAGGTTGGCTGAATTTTAATTTGACTTTTTGTATTTTCATTTTGTTGTATAACCTCAGCCATTATCATTTTAATGCCAATTGTTCAGGGTAAAGGTTGGTGCACTCGGGACAATCATGACATGGGGGAGCTGCAGGGGCACCATCTTTTACCCTGAACAATTGCTACCTACCATCTGTGCCCCTTAATACCTGGATTGGTACAGCTGCGCCAGAGGCTCCATCCTAGCCAGTGAGCTCTATTTAAAAGGAGGTCATTACTAAATCTTTAGCAAAACTTTAGCTGCAAGAAGTTTATCTAACCATGGAAGTCTCATAAACCATCTGACTATTCCTGCATAGGGAAAGCTGAATATCAAAACAATTGAACCTGATGAGAAAGCCGCACCGCGGTGAAACATGTCCATAAGCATAATACAGAGTACACCCACGAAGATGACCCTGTGAATGTGATTATTGCTATATTGCTATATTTCATACCAAAATCAGATGTATGCTGTATTTAGATAAAGGTGAGATCAAAGTCACTTAGGTTTTGGAAAACCCTTGCCAGGCTCTCCATTTCTAGTTTTAACTCATATAACGCAACCTCACACGTACTATGTGCAGTGAATGAGGATTAACTGATATGCTAGGGAGGGAGGTTTAGGGCCTTATTCATGAAGGGATAGCGACAGGTAGTGCCTTGTAAGCGTCAGGTAGCGTCAGGTGAACGCCGGACACAGCACGCAATTCCATATTTATGAAGCCAAATCTGGTGAGCTACTGGAACAACGTCATGTAGAATACGATTCATCATTATCCCAGGCTCAGCGTACAGCTCCGGCGTTCAGCCTTGTAGAGCGCCACATCTTACTTGTGGCTATCTGGCGCTCTCCCATACATTTCAATGGACGTTCCTTATAATCCCTTTCCCATTTTTTTAAAATAAAAACTCAAATCTTTCTGACATGTATCCTGGCATAGAAAATGCCATTTTTGAAAACTTTTTTGAGTTATAATATTTTTATGCAGAATTGTCCTTACATGTCTGGTATTAACCCTTTCGCTGCCAGCCTACCTGCAGCATTTGCCACTCCCTGTTGCCAGACTGAGTTTCACTGTTTCGCGCTACACATGTTCAACTGTCATTTTTGAAAGGATTTCCAGGGATTTCCCAGGAAAATTATATATTGTTTTTTTCAACAGAGTCTGGGCTTTAACATGAAATGTCTTGTTTGTATTTTTTAGGTGTATTCTCAACATTTTTGGGTGAAATGTGTGAAAAAAATTTAAAAAAATATATTTTTTTACAATTTGTAGAGTTTTTTTGTAATAAAAAATGTAAGTTTGTCAATAAAATCTTATTGCGTGAGAAACCCCAATTTCTCCCGGTTACAGCGATACCACATATGTATAGGTAGACACCCTTTCCTGCCCAGAAGCCTTTTATAGCTGCTGGATGACAAATGGTTAATTAAAAAAAAAAAATGACATAGGGTCCCCCTTCCCGGGGAGGGAGACCCCATTTTTTTTTGGATTTTTAAGGGTTAAAAACCCTTAAAAATCCAAAAAAAAAAATGACGTGGGGTCCCCCTTACCCAAAGTAACCAGCCCGGGACCAGCTATGGGGGCTTGTAGGCACAGAGTGGGGGGGCCAGCTTTGGTGGCCCCCCCACCCTGCAGCCTACGAGCCCACATAGCCTATGTGGGCCCGGGCTCTTCTGCCCCCCCCTGGCCTTTGGGGAGGCAGGTAATGGGGGTGCGGGGGTTAATGGCAAGTCACCCGCTAGGGCAGGTGACTTGCCACCCCCCCAGCCTTGTGAACTGGTATAAGGGGTCTCATGGACCCCTTACCAGCTCACAAAGGGTTAACTGTTAAAAAAACCACCACACAATAATAAAAAGTATTTTATTCAAAAAAAAAAAAATTTTTTTAACTGTACTTACCTTCGATTGCAAGCTCTTGTCCCTCGCCGCTCAGCTGACAGATGCCTGTGATCGGCATCCAGAGAAGGAGAAGGCAGGAGATCAGAGGATCTCCTGTCACCTCCTTCCAGGGCACCGATCACCGGCATCTGAGAAGCTGAGAAAGCTGAAGCCGGTGATCGGGACCGGGATGACGTCATAAGCCCCGCCCCCAAGGGGGCGGGGCTTAGAGGCAAGATGGCGGCCGCCATCTTGAAGAAGAGAGGAGAGAGCCTCCCAGGCTCCCTCCTGAAGATCGGTAAGTCCTGGGGGGGGATCGGAGGCCCCCCAGGTGAAGAGGAGGGACAGCGGGAGCCAGCGCACATGGAGGTAAGTGAATGTCATTTTTATTTTTTTTTTTTTTTACAGTTAGCAGCTGCTGCTGCAGAAGCGGGGGGGGGGCAGCCTATTCCGGGGGCTCTCCTGGAGCCATCCGACCCCCCACGGGGGATCGGATGGCACCAAATTAAAGAGGAGACCCGGCCGGATCCAACAAGGGGTCAGGTGAGTATTTTTGATTTTTATTTTTTAAACTAGAAGCGAGGAAAGTCAAGCACGTAACACCTACGGGCTTGGCACTTAAGGCCCAGCCAAGCCAGCACGTAGGTGTTACGTGCTTGGCAACAAAAGGGTTAAAGTGTTCATGTTACAATGTTATAACAATGTAATTCCATATGTTTTCGCTTTGTTACTAGTGGATACATGTTCAAAAACAGACTTTAATCACACAGCTTCTGGCGCTGTGGGCTACAACGACCCGATTTTGAGCGCTTTTAACTGTGTGAGGCTTTTTTTTTTTTTTTATGAATATGGTGTTAGTCGTTCACACTGAGCTGGGTGCTACCGTTCGCTCTCATACAGCGCTGTACTGGTGTTCGAGCAACTCACACAATATATTCATCAATGCCGGCCATCAATGCATGGCTTATCACAGCGACTACTAGCGGTCGCTCTCAATGCCTCGTTACAGATGCTCATCTGTCAGTACCTGGCGCTAGTAATGAATCAGCCTGCCCGTCTAACAATCGGGGATCTCTAATCTCCTCACAAAAAAATTCTTCCACACATGCTCGACACCAAAAAGGGGTCTGATAAGACCACAGGACCAGTAATCTTAGTCCTTAGCATGCATGTCCTCAGCCAACTGTGTGTAGGCTTTTTTGGGCATAGTCTTTAGAGGCAGCTACCTTTTGGGAAAATAACCATGCAGACCATTTGATGCAGTGTGCAGCATAAGGTCTAAGTTCTGACAAGCGTGCCCCCACCTCTTTGATGCTAAGCACATGTAATCAACTTCTTTGGTCACTTTGATCTACCCGGCCCCATAGCTTGTGCCCGGGCTAGTTTTTCTTGATGGGGGACCCCACACCATTTCTTCCTTAAAAAGTGCCCCCCCAAAGAGCTAAAGTTAACCCTTGATAGTATAGTGCATAGTAGTTGTATTTTATTTTACGGTTTGTGGTGTTTCCTGGGCAGGAACAGGTTTTTACATATACATATGTGGTAACATTGTAATCAGGAGAAATCAGGCTTTTACACGTTATATTTTTTATACATTTTCACTGAAATGATTGATTGTTGCGTTATTTTGAGGGTAAGCCGAATTTACACTGTTAATCTGTACACCGACTACATTGTATCAAGATGTCATATCTTCAGTGTTGTCCCATGAAAAGGTACAATAGTATATTTACCAAATACTTTTGTGAGATACTGTAATGTGCTGCACCCAAATATAAAAACAGTAAAGTCAAATACATACATTATCCATAACTGTGCAAGGCGAGTAAAGGCATTACCAATATGTCAGCTGACAATTTTTTTTCCTCAGAGATGCAGACCTCTTTCTGCTGGATACTCAGAGAGTCCCCGCCTATGAAGTTGGATGGCTAGTGTTTGATATTACTGTGACTAGCAATCATTGGGTCATTAATCCACAGAACAACTTGGGGCTACAACTATGTGTTGAAACTTCAGATGGTAAGTTATAATCCAAATACAAATTATTAATTAACAATGGTTGACAAAACTTGCATATGCAAGGCTTTTCAGTCCCTGCTTTCTGTTATCTGTATGATTTTTTTAAGAATCCAACATATTCTATTTTGTGAACTTTTAAGTGTCTGTGAAAGCATTATGCTTTATAGAGAGTCATGACCAGAATACTGCCCCTTGCATTCCTGTCAGTGGGAGCATACATCTGTACACATGCAGGCTTGGCACGCTGCAACAGCAGGGGGCTAGCTAATGCTAAACACTGGTATATTTTGAAGCAGATGTCCATGTGTGGCTGTCCTTGGATGTCCCCCTGTGTGAAACCGCTAGGGAATTCTGGTATTATTACCTTGTTGTTGATCTCCTGGCAAATGTGTTGGCTGTCTTTTTATCATTTACATATTGATGAGCAGCCTAGACAACTCAATGGAGGACAGGCATCACCACAGCCGCTTCCCTCCAGCTTTGCATGCTCATGCGGTCATGCAGATAGGCCTGGTGTGGGAGCACAGATCAGCCAGCAGGATGGCAGGGTTGTCACATATGCCATGAGATCACCAAAAAGGGAAAAGTTTCCCATTGATCTGGGAAATTTCGCACATCAGGGCATTTGGGAATCAGGATGCCTCAAAAAGTTAAAAAAAGGTGTTGGAAATTGGGTGTTGCTCCGCTTTACGAAGCAGAAAAGTAGTTGTCCAGCTTACAAAAAAAAGATGTCAAATAATATCACAGCATATTAAATCAAAAACACCATCATGGACATGTTTTAGGCGATCCCATCCTTAATTCTGAAAATTGTTTAGTCTACAAACAACCCTTAAACTAGATCAACAGCGTACACGTAATGCAGGGTCACAGCCCAAGGCTATCGTACATAGGCAAGAGGAGAGTGGACATCCTCTATCTATCTTCAGAGACAGGTTGATTTTGCTTTCTCTATGTTCCAGCCTGGTCTAAATAAGGGAAAAATGCTACTCTCATTACTTGCACTGATGTGGAGCCCTGGCTGATCTTTGCTTATCAGACATAACTTAATGAATTTGCCTTTTTAGGGAAGTGACAAAAAAACAAACATTATATTGTTCTTCCTTAAAGTGGACCAAAACCCACATTTTTAACTATTATCCCCTGAATTGCTTACCCCATACCCCACCTTTGCCAATTTTTAGAGCTCCTGCTGCACTCTAATCCCAGATAATGGCCCTTGTTTTAGCTGTAAAGCTCCGCCTCCTCCATTCATTGACATTGTTGTGTGTGGCAATGATGTAATTGCCACACTTATGCAATGACTGATCTTCTGCAATCTTACAGAGAGGGAAAGCAAAACAAAAAAAGTGCGATTCGAAAGGGGAAAATATCCATTTCGAGTTCTACACCCTAAGAAGGGAAAATCAGGGTCTTTGGCCAAATGTATTTCAAAAGTTCGGTCGGATTTGGTCCACTTTAAAAACTGGTATAATATTTGAGTTAATTAATGAATATTATGCAAAACTATACTCCTTTAATCTGTTGTGTTGAGTTTGAAGTTTTTCCTTACGCATAATTTAACTACTAAATTAGTTCGTAAATAAGTAGTTAAAGTGGACCAACACCCAGGGGGGATCGGCCCGGGAATCTATAAGATTCCCGAGCCGATCAGATCCCTCCCCGCGGGGCATCCGAAATCGGGATGTCCCGCGGGGTGAAACCCCCCAGGAAGCGGACGCGCTCTGCTTGTCCAGTGCTCGCTTGTCCGGCGGCGGGGATTGGCTGCAGCGGTCACGTGGGAGCGGGGTGAGGTGAGTTTTCAGGGCATTCTGGGGGGTTTCACACAGCGGGGCACCCCCGATCGGGGTGCCCCACCGAAGTGGACCAAAATCCAGGATAGTCAAAATCCTGGGTGTTGGTCCACTTTAAAGTATTGCTATTGTCTTGGACTGGAGATAATACATATATTTATCTTAGCAGTGTGTTTGAGCTTAATTTCCAATCACTTTTACCTGGTGCAAAGTTTAAGCGGCCGTATTATAGAGCATGCAAATAAAGATTTGTCCCATTGTGCTATTGTTGTGCCATTTTTTAAATTATGAACTAATTATCACCTCCCTAGCCTTAATTAACCTGCCAGTAGCTAAAACGCCAGAAGAAATAAAAGTTGAATTTAATTGCAAAGATAATGCTGTTCTGTAAATTTTGTAATGCTATGTCAAAGCCAGGAAATAAGGTGAAGTAACAATCAAGAAAGGGCATATAAGGCACTGCTGCAGTCACGACTGCACATAATATTTGAAACAAAAACTAGGTAAAATATATAGACAGCACGAGATGGAAGTAATTAAGTAATATAAAACTTGTAAGTGATCACCTATTTTTATTTTAGCCATGTCTGAATATTGCATATCCCAGTTCTAAAACACTCGAAATGGTAAAAAAGGCATAAAGAGATGATTGGCATATCTCTGCCAACTGGTAATGCGTAATTGTTGGTTGGTGACCACTACATGAATATGAACACCCCCTATATTTTTTTTCTGGCTTCTTGTTCTGTTTTGATCTGCTTCAATAACGTGGACATGGGATTTTCAGTATCATGGTACCCTGGTTTCATACCCTTGGGACACCCCAATTTGGGATGCTGTGTGAAACCCCGCTGGTCGCCCGACATGCTTAGCCGGCATTGCCACAGCACAAGCATGACTCTACTCCACTCAGCTTCTTTGCTGTGCATATTAATTTGCAACTAAAGGAACTGAATGGGAGCTTAGTGGCACTCACGTTTGGTGCCCAGCATCCTATGCATACCTATATAGTTGTTTACAGCCACACCAGCTACCCAGTTACAGTAGGCGCAGCCACATGGAGACCTAAAGAGATGCGAAACTTGCAACCGTGCATGTGACAGTTTGCTGGTGAGGTAAGATGGATGCATTCTTTCCATCTCTCTCTCTCTGTTCTTTCTCCCTCTCTTCTGTATTCTTATTGTCCATCCTTTATCTGCATTATCTCCATGTCCCTTTGTCTGGGTATGAAGGTACGTATGTGTTTGTGTGTTTGGGGGCACCATTCTAAAATCTTGCACAGGGCAGAATACAACTTCAGGCCAGCCTTGCATGTCATTCAGTTTTTTTTAATCTAGGTTCTGGGGTACATATTAGCAGTAAGTCAACAGAAACTAGACCTACTGTGCATTCCTGAAATAGTTTTGCAAGTCTTTTAAATCACTTCAACAGTTCAATTATCAGGAAAAGATATCTGCGTAGAAGAAAAACACTTCTGGTAATCCAAGAAACATTAATTTATCTTACACCATCTTTCCGCCACATACAATTACATCTTAAATCGATGCTAAACCCCACAACAATTCTATGCCGCAGTGGATCAAGCTATGAGAGAGGACCTAAGCCATCTCCATCTGCAAGCACTGCTGTATATAAATTATTTTCCCTGAGGCTGGAAAAATGTAAACATTTTGCTACTGAGTTTGGGTGATGTATTGGGTGTGTGCTTGCATGTTTGTGTGTGGGGGTCAGGATTAGAATAATTTCAGTCCCGCATCCTTCATGGTGCAAATTGCAAGAAGGTGTAAAGTTCACTTTCACAGATTTACCACAGCAACTTGCAACATGTAAAATGCCATCACCTACCTTAATGTGTCATTTCATGGAATAGTGTTTTTAATTATACATTCATTATGTTGATTTGATTGTAAAATGCTGAACATACACTAGACAGCCTTGCTGAAAGCACCCTGGGCATTTTGCCTTGAGTTTCTGCTTTTTCCTAAAAGGGTTGCCTAGTATATGGCCAAATAAATGCTTCCTCCTAGATTTTCATGTGTATAGCTAGCGTTGGGGCATAGTGGAAAACTTTTATACCTACCGATAGATTGAAATGAATAAGCAGTACTAATAGATATACATGAATAGCAGTACTATTGTATGTCATTAACTAGAGTACTGTGGTTGTTTATTACAAACTACTGTTCATCTTAAATCAAACTTTGGGGTTTATTAATCAAGGGATAGCGGCAGGTAGTGCCTCGTAGTGGCAGGCAGCGCCTGGTGAACGCTGTACGCAATACCGCATTTATGAAAGCGAATCTGGTGAGCGTACGATTCATCATTACAGGTGGCTCAGCATATAGTGCCAGCGCTCTAGCTTACAGAGCACCAGGTATTACCTGTCGCTCTCCCATACATTTCAATGGACTTTCCTTTTCTTTTGCTTAAACAGGGTTTTTTGTTTTTATTTTTTTTCTCTCAAATAATTGTGTCACGCTTACAGCGTCTACTAGTGGTCGCTCTAAGCGCCGCTATACAGACGCTCATCTGCCGATACCTGGCGCTAGTAATGAATCAGCCTCTAAGTAATATAAGATTGTTGCCATTGTCAAAAACACAGGCACTGAGGTGGTTAGGATGATCAGTTCCAAACTAATCCTTTCCACCAGGATTAAAAAGAGGTTTTGTTGGAAGTTTGGGGCCTTGTATTGTGGGATCAGGTGTTACCAAGCTGGGACCCCACAGCAAGGAGGACTTCAGAGTTTTTATAGGTGTCAAAAATAAACACTTTTTGTTGAGGTTTGTTATTAATATTAGCCAGCCACCTTCTATGGGATAGCTGCTTAGTTTATCTACGATTGAGGATTGAGGGATCCCTTAGGCTTTTTCTATGCACACAGAAATGTACAGGTTTTCTTCATCTCCCATTTAGACTGCTTATCTAAATTGCATCTTTGCCTAGCAGAGAAGCAAGATCTTTCACTGGCATTAGGAAACCAAAGGTATTTATATTCAGACATAAGCTATTTTTCCAGGGCTGTAGGTGTATTTTGGAGTTGGTTTAACACCAGCTTACTACTAGATACCTGAGCTTCAGGCAGAGAAGTCTGTCAGACAGGGAGGAGGAGTTTTTCCAAGCCTTCTTGTTAGAGGATGAAGGAAGGGTAACCCCAATGTTTTTTAAAGATTTTGGACCTGCCAATCAAGAAGAACATGTCAGCTATCTCCCGTGTTAAGTAGAAGAATGTGAGAGAGCAATTTGCTAATTGTGAGACCTGAGGTCCTCAACAAAAATGCATGTGGCCAAACAAAGCACCTAATTTATGATGTGCACATTTTAGCTTCATTTTTGTGTCTATAGCGCCAGCTTTAGAGCTCCGCGTTCCTGTCTTATCTGGCGCTAGTGGTCGCTGCGCAGAACGCTACTAATTAGCTTTGATTGTTGCACTTAGAGATTGGCCGGCCTATGTCAGTGCCTGTTGGACCCACCGGCCAATTATCCCAGTGCCAGTGAGCGCTATTTTGAACTTTTTCGTTTTTTTTCTGGCACTCTCCAGCATATTTATGATTTTTTTCTTTCTTGAAATTTTTGGCTCTGTATTATTCCGGCACTGGTTTCTTCATTACAGTTACAAGAAATCACTGCTGGGGACAAATGGGACAAACTTTGCAGTGCGTTACGGCTGCGTTTTAGTTGTTGGTGTCCAAATTACACATTGTTAATCAAAAGAAGCCATTAAAATCAATTATAATAACGCAAAAAAAAAAACATTTGGGCCCATCTAGGCCATGTGTTTCAGTTATTGACAAGTCTCAATGTATGTTCTGTACAAATAAATGTGTATAATATTAATTTTAAGTACTAAACACTTCAATAAATTTTTTGCCCATTGTGCTCTATGGGATCCTGAGCAACAGCGGCAGGTTTTATCTGGCACTGTTTTAACCACAGCACCTGGGCTGTATCCTTTTCTTTAATGCATGGCATGGCCCACTTCGGTATTCATAACTGATGGGTATTCCGCCACCAGGTGGCGCAGCAGCACTGCAGAAAGCTGTGGCAGCTCCCGGCTCCCTATAAAAACGGGACCAACCAACAAGTTCCCAGTGTTGTCTCTGCAGTGACACTGCGAAGTTAAAAGATGGCTATCTCTCTTGCGCAGGTGAGCGGGGCAACCAAGCCTGCGGCCCTGCATGTCTATTTCCATTCGTTTCTGGACCCTCACTGCCTCCCAGCCTTGGCTGACAGATCGGGTGAAGGTAGGAGAGCACTAGGGTCAAGTGCTCCTGGAGCGCAGCTCCAAGCCGCAGACCCTGTGCCACAAAGGGTAGCCACCCATAGGCTTTATGGCGAGCCTTCTTGGGATGCGGAGTTTCTGCCCTAGCTTCTGAGGGGGTGAGTTGTGTGTCCCCTTATTTTCCTTTTGGGGTCCCCCCTCCCCCTCCCTGGCCATGGCTGCTCGCCGCTGTCTCCTTGTCCCTCTCTTCTCCCCCTCCCCTCTCTGACTTGTTCGGGGGGGGGGGGGGGGTTGGGTGGTAGCGGTGAGGAGTAATATCTGTGGTGTTTTGACGTTTTTTTGTGTGTTTTTTTGGTGTTTTTAGCTGCTATGCCGATTTGTACTACACTCCGCAGCTGTGGACACTATAACCTGAGGTGATTTTGCTTTGTCATGGTGCGGCCGGGTCACGTGAGTGACATTTTTGCGCTCTTCGGGGGGGCGGGCCACTTGGTGACACGTATCGCGTCGTCTCCCCGCGGCCCGCCCCTCGAGGTACCTCTGCCGGCGCCATTTTAAGAGAGCTGCGTGTCTGGATTTCTCCCTTTCCGGCTGCGGCGCTGCTTCCTCCGGTGTGTCGCCTATCCTGCGGTCTGGGCCTGAGTGACCCAATGGTGTCTTTGGTCCGTGAGTCCCCTTTGGGGGGGGGTTTATTCAGAGTAGATATGCTGCGGGATACTTATATGTTTCTTTACTTATGTCTTTCAGGCGGGATACCATTGGGTTGTGGCATATCCCGGCTCCACTCCTTCCCTCTCCTCATCCCCCTTCACTATTTCTGGGGGTATCCCGTGGGAGGGCATCCCGGGGCGGCCTTTGTATAGCCTTTGCCCACTGCTGGCCTATTGCGCCTGTATTAATCACCATATGGAGGCTTCTGGGGATAGCGGACTTGGGTGTCCTTCGGGGCAAGCCCGGCTGTGTTCCATGTGTGGGCTGTGAGTAACAGTGTCACGGTGTGCGTGCCGTGCGCTGAGAGTGTCCCTGCGCTCCAAGCTGGTTTGCCTGCTTCGCTTCCCAGCTCTGCGCCTCCCTTGGCTTCACCTACTCCCCCACACCTGCAATTGGGTCCCAATGAGGGGGACACTAGCAGGGAGTCTAGCTCTGATTTGGCTATGCGAGTGGCCATACTTGAGAAACAACTTGCCAAGTCTGCTCCTAGGAAGGCTTCTGGTAAGAAGCGGCACCTGGATCCCGGATCCTCCCGTCTTCCTGAAATGTATGTGGGGATTGATGAATTTGGTGAATGTCACCCCCTTGAGATGGGGGAGCTTTCCCAGGATGCTGACTCCTCTGGGAGCAAGCAGGAGGGTTGCGATAGGGACCCGGGTTCTGCGTCCAGAGAGGATTCATGGTACCCTGCGGACACTGATAATCTGCTGTCACATATTTTTAAAATTTTGCACATTGCAGCTCCCGAGGTTGCTAAGAGAAAGCAAGGGGGGCTTTTTCACCCTGGTAAACAGCGTCTAGAGTTCCCTGAGCAGGAACACTTCACCTCCCTTGTGCTTAAGGAATGGGAACGTCCCAACAGACTGCCTGCTGTGCCCAAGGGGCTGGATTAAAGGTATCCCTTTCCTTCTGATCTTGTCAAAAGGTGATCCTTTCCTCCTGAAGTGGATGCTCCTGTGCTAGGTTTGTCCAATACTTTGGTCGTGCCTTCCCCTGACACTACCACGCTGAGGGACAGTGAGGACAGGCGCATGGATCAGCTGGCTTGCCATGCCTTTACCTGTGTGGGGGCTGGTTTGCACCCGGCCTGTGCTTCTGCCATCACTGGTATTGTCCTTAAGAGGCTTCTCAAGCGTCTACAGGATGGTGCTACTGCTGGTAGCGGGGAGGAGGAACATAGGACCCTATTACTTTGCTCTGATTTTGTGGTCTTTATCCTTACCGCTATGGATGATGTTGTGCGGCTGTGCGGTAGGGCCTCTGCCCTTTTGGTGGCTATGGGCCGTTCTGTCTGGTTGCGCCAATGAGCAGCTGACGCTGCAGCCAAGAAAGCTCTCACTGGTCTCCCCTTCGCGGGGCTGCGGCTTTTTGGGGAGCGTCTTGATACTTTAGCTAAGGATGGCAGGCTGCCTCAGTGTAGGAGGCAGTCTCGGCCTTTTAGGGGGTCTCCGTCCCCCTCTCTTCTTTTTGCACTCCCAGAGGAGCTTGTGGCTCCCTCTTATCTAGTGGCCGCAGAGATTCTTGGGGCCGTGGCAGATCCCGTGGTTGTCCCGTTTTTTCCTGGAATACCAAGACCAAACCCTCTCCCAAGCCTCCTCAGGCATGAAGGGGCGCCCTCACCCATCTGGGTGGGGGGATGGCCTTGGCTTTTTACTCATATCTGGAGACTTCACGTCTCAATCCGGTGGATTCAGGAGCTTGTATCCTCTGGTTCCAAGATAGAGTTTGTTGCCTGGCCGCCCCCAGAATTAATTGATCCTGGATGTCATCCATCCATGTTAAATCCCATGTCTTATTAAGGGATGTTTCTTCTGGCTCCTTGACTATTAGAGTCAGGAGTCTTTTCATGGTCCCCCAACAGGAAGGCTTTTTCAGGCATATTCTGGCCCTGAAGGGCCTCAACAAAGTTGTTTGATTCATAAAGTTTTTCTGCTTTCAGCCACTAGCCTGCTGTCAGTACCCTTCATCTGGACGCTTTCAGTTCCTCTGTGGACATCATGGTGGCTTATTTTCTGGTGCCTATTTTTTGGGGGTTGTCAGAAATTCTGTGGTTCGCGCTTGAAACTTAGCATTCCAATTTATGGCCCTTTAGGGTCACCAGATGGTTCACCATGACAATGGCAAGGGTGATGGCTCTGTTAAGGATCCAAGGCATCCTCACCATTCCTGACCTGCACGTCAGTCTGATTGTGGCCAAGTCCCTTTCTTGGGTCGCGCAAGTCACTGAGCTGGTAATCTTCTTTTTAGAATCCATCGGCTGGGTAATCTGCCATTCCTAGTTTTATCTGTTCCCGTCCTGGATGCTGTCTTTTCTGAGTATCTCCCAGGTCAGGGGGTTCCTTCCTCAGTAATAGGGAAATGTTTTTTCAGTTGCAGGCTTAGGCTCTGCTATAGTGTCCTAACCCCTACATTGTCAAGGGATGCAGTTAGTGCGTCTGTTGGTGTCCTGCTTCAGGTAATCCTCTTTGCTCTTTTCACATAAGTCTTCTTGTCAGTTTGGAATCGGGACCCTGCGTCCTTGGAGCACGATTTTGATCTGTCTTCTCTGGCCAGATGGTCCTTCTGGTGGAGACTGAACTCCTGGAACCTCTGGGGGTTAGATCCTCTCTGCCCCCATGTTGGGGGATGGTCTCCGCCAGTATGCCGTTTGGGGGAGATTTCTGAAAAATCCCTGAGGTTCCAGGGACGGTGGGGCCACTGGAGGCCCAGGTTCCCATCAACTTCCTGAAACTGAGGACGATCAGGTTGCTTCTTCTTCCTGTCCGCTCACCTTCGGGGTTAGACTGTTCTGTCCGCTCAGACGTCCAGTAGGCTGTTGCCTATTTCATTCGTCAGGGAGTTACTTGGGGCAAGTTAGCCTTCAAGGGATCCTTCCTGATTCTCTCTTGGGCGGAACAGAATGTTCCCTGCATCTCAGCGGTCTACATTACTGGGAGGTGGACTTCCTGAGATGGGGGCTGCCTCAGCTGGGGATATGGTCCCGCAACTAATGGGAGCTTCTATTCCTGTTTCACCGCTGGGATCATCCGGTCATGGAAGGTGGTGTCCCGCCATAATCATATATCTTCAGAATTTGTCTCTGGTTCAGGATCCTATGGTCTTCACTTTGGATACCTTGGCATTCTCTTGGACGGAGTTCGGGTTCTCAATGAGTTCCCTCTGTTCCTCTCCTGAGCAGGGTTATGGGCTCCATAACCCAAGAGCGGGTACCTGCCACCCGGGAGGCCTTTTTGGCTGTTGAGAGCTTCCATCTTATGGTCTAGCAGCTGCTTGATTCTGTTGTTGATACCCGGATTGGGGCCAGGAGGAAGTCCTCGTTCCTCGCCTATTACAGGGTCTGGCATGCTTTCATTGACTGGTAGAACTATCGCCTCTGTAAGGCGAGTTCTGAATTAGCTGTGTTTTTTTAATCAAAAATACTTATTTTGAGTGTCTTTAGAGTTAGGCCAGATTTCGGCCTATGGTTGTGTATGCCTTTCATCTTATTCAGGGCATTGTCTTGCCTTCATTGTGTTCCAATCTAGCTACTTCCATGGAGCGGACTCTGCATTCTATGGATGTGGTCTGGGCTCTGATGTTCTTTTTGGTGCTATGGAGACTTTTGGGAAGTCTAATTTTCTGTTTGTTTCACTTTGAGACTGGGAATGGTTTACCTCCTGCTGGATCCACTGTCGGTTAGTGGATACGTCAGGTGATGGTTCAAACCTATTCTGCTAAGGGGTAGACTCCTCCCTTTTGGGTGACTGCTCTTTCCATACGTGCTATTGGACTCTCTTGGAGCTTTGTTAGCTTTGTTAGCACCAAGCTTCAAGTTTGTAAGGCCGTTTTTTGGGTCTTCTGTTCATACTTTTTCTAAGTTTTTTACATGGTTGATATTTAGGCCTCAGCTGATGCTGCTTTGGGCCGCAAGGTTTTCAGGCGACTTGAACTGGCTGTTACTCATTGGGGATCCCGCCCTACTTTGGACACTGCTTTTGGATGTCCCATCAGTTATGAATACCGAAGCGGGCCGTGCCATGCATTAAAGAAAAAAGCAAATCTGTGAGTACTCACCTTTAGAATTCACCCCACCCTTATTATAGTTGTTCTTGGTTGCCTCTTTCTGGTGAATAGGCTCGATTCAGAGGCACATTCGTCTGGAATTTCGTAGCTGTCTGTGAAAGTTTTTGTGTGTGTTTGACATTTTATTTGTTTTTTTCGTTCATTTTTCATTCGTACGAACGTTCGGGCTAATGCATATATGCGCTTTCGAAGAACGAAAGCAAATCGGATCATTTGCGTTAGTTCGGATCATTTTTCCATCAAAATCTCATAATTTGCGTTCGTGCATATCGTGCATATCGATGGCATGCATGAGTTTGAGCTATTCGTGCTGACCAGACTTAATCGCGGCTGGGTGCCCTCTCCTTGGGGATCTCCCAGCCTACGCTGAGCCGCGCGCTATCCAAGTTTTTGGAAGGCATGGCTACCATTAGTCAGAAATATATATTTTTTCCTGACGGCATGGTAGCCTGGAACGCGCTTAAGCTGGCATTTTATAATATCGCGGACATGCCCAACATCATGGGTGCCATTGATTGCACCCACGTTGCCTTAGTCCCTCCGGCAGCCGACGAGTACATCTATAGGCAAGTTCAATCAGTCATTTTTTTATATAGTTGACATTAGGGATGAGCGAATCGATCCAGACGAACCCGTATTCGTTCCGAATTTCATGGAAAATTTGATTCTGAACGAATCCGAATTTCCCCCTCGATTCGATCGATCGAAGTTTTCCTTTAAACTCCATTTATTTCAATTACAGGCATTCTAAAATGGTGGATGAACATACCCCCTGGGGCAAGGTATCATGGGTAAGTCACATGCAACCTATCAGCAGCCAGGAAGCCCGGTGACGTCACCGTGCTATATAAAGCAGCGGCCATCTTGCTTGTGCGCATTTCAGCCTTGCATTGCAGCCAGAGCACAGCTAGTTAGAGACAGGGACAGAGAGTTAGAGATAGGTAGGGAGAGTCAGAGAGGCAGACAGAGAGGTAGACAGAGCCAGGGAAAGATAGGGAAAGATAGGGAAAAACCGGAACCATCCAGCCAGGGACAGCTTAGAAGTGACAGTGAAAATTTTTTTTTTTCATTAGCCAGATCAGTTTTCAATCCAATTTCAGTTCTTTGTGCTGTAAATCTGCCTTGCCACTGTGCATGCCATCTATGCAGTGGCTTATTTAACCCTATCTGTTACACACAAGCATTTATCATAATATATAACTGGATTAGTTTAAATATTTTTTGGTCTGCCTTTAACCAAAAAAACACCAGCCCACCTGGGTATCCCAAACCTGCATTAGGCAGCCTATCTGTTATACTAAATACGCTTGTTGATCCTTCCTCAGCTGAATCTAAGTATTGCATTTTGAATTGGTTTTTGGTCTGCCTTTAACAAAAAAAACACCAGGCTGCAGGGCATCCCAAACCTGCATTAGGCAGCCTATCTGTTATACTAAATACGCATGTTGATCCTTCCTCAGCTGAATCAAAGTATTGCATTTTGAATTGGTTTTTGGTCTGCCTTTAACAAAAAAACACCAGGCCGCAGGGCATCCTAAACCTGCACTAGGCAGCCTATCTGTTATACTAAATACGCTTGTTGATCCTTCCTCAGCTTAATCAAAGTATTGCATTTTGAATTGTTTTTTGGTCTGCCTTTAACAAAAAAACACCAGGCCGCAGGGCATCCCAAACCTGCATTAGGCAGCCTATCTGTTATACTAAATACGCTTGTTGATCCTTCCTCAGCTGAATCAAAGTTTTGCATTTTGAATTGGTTTTTGGTCTGCTTTTAACAAAAAAAACACCAGGCCGCAGGGCATCCCAAACCTGCATTAGGCAGCCTCTCTGTTATACTAAATACGCTTGTTGATCCTTCCTCAGCTTAATCAAAGTATTGCATTTTGAATTGGTTTTTGTCCTGCAGTCAAAACACCAGCCTACATGGGCATCCCAAACCAGCACATCACCCTATCTTTTATACTAAATAAGCTTGTTCAGCCTCAGTTTTATTAAGCTATTGCATTTTGAATTGGTTTTAGTCCTGCTGTCAAAACACTAGCCCGCATGGGCATCCCAAACCAGCACATGTCACCCTATCTGTTATACTAAATAAGCTTCTACAGGCCCTTTTTTTTTTTATTTATTTTTTTTTTTTATATAGAGCTGTAATAGATTATATAGTGAGGTAAATTCGCCATTTTGCACTATTATATAGAGAAGCCCACTGTGTAAATCTGAGGAGCAATAGTTTATACAGTATTGTGAGGTAAATTCGCTGTTTTGCACTATTATATATATCAACCTAAATCTCTGTGTAAATCTGAGGAGCAATAGTTTATATTGTGAGGTAAAATTGCCATTTTATAGAGCAGGCCCTGTCTGAAAATCTCATTTTGCAATCTATGTTATATAATTTGTGAGCTAAATTTGCCATGTTGCACCATTCTTTAGAGTGGCCCTCCTGTGTAAATCAGAGCAGCAATAGTTTATATTGGACAATACATTTGCCCTGTTTTGCACCATTATATATAGCAATATATATATATAGCAATAGTTTACAGTATATTGTAGGTAAATTCATGGTTTTGCACCATTACATAGAGCAGTCCCTATATATATTGTGTGAGTTAAATCCGTTCTTGGTTTTGTAGCATTATATAGAGCAGCTTCTGTGTCAATCTGAGGGGCAATAGCTTATACTGTGAGGTAAATTTGCCATTTTGCAGCATAATATAGAGCAGGCCCTGTGTAAATCTGAGGGGCAATAGCTTATACTGTGAGGTAAATTTGCCATTTTGCAGCATAATATAGAGCAGCCCCTGTGTAAATCTGAGGGGCAGTAGCTTATTTTGTGAGGTAAATTTGCCATTTTGCAGCATAATATAGAGCAGCCCCTGTGTAAATCTGAGGGGCAATAGCTTATACTGTGAGGTAAATTTGCCATTTTGCAGCATAATATAGAGCAGGCCCTGTGTAAATCTGAAGGGCAATAGCTTATATTGTGAGGCAAATTTGCCATTTTCAGCATAATATAGAGCAGCCCCTGTGTAAATCTGAGGGGCAATAGCTTATACTGTGAGGTAAATTTGCCATTTTGCAGCATAATATAGAGCAGGCCCTGTGTAAATCTGAGGGGCATTAGCTTATATAGTGAGGTAAATTTGCCATTTTGCAGCATTATATAGAGCAGGCCCTGTGTAAATCTGAGGGGCAATAGCTTATATTGTGAGGTAAATTTGCCATTTTGCAGCATAATATAGAGCAGGCCAGTTGCCATCTAAATCAACTACTGGCCGGGCAGGACAGCTTTTCCAGGGCAAACTCTGCTAGTTGCGGCCACAAGTCAAGTTTGGCTTCCCAGAAGTCCAGCGGATCCTCAAGGTGTGTTGGCATGGTCATGTCAAGGTATGACATGACCTGCTGGTTCAGGTCCTGCTCCAGGTCTTCCTGCTGCTCATGAGTAGACTCACTATGCGGGTATAGAAAGCTACTCATTAGCGACCGAAGACTGAGGCTGTTGCTGATGGAGCTGCTGCTGCTGCTGCTGCCACCCCCCCGGCAGCCATGGCAGTGGAAGGTGAGTGCAGAGATCCCCCCCCCGAGTCAGACCTGCAAGAGTATGGACCATGGCGCAGATAGACATCGCCCAACTGACTACGTAGGATGTCTCTGTAGTAGGTCAGTTTGTCCTCCCTCTCAGTGGGTGTAAAAAATGCCCCCATTTTGTGCCAGAAGCGAGGGTCCAATAAGGTGGAGAGCCAGAAGTCATCCCGCTGACAAATGGAGACAATTCTGTGGTCACTACGCAAGCACGTGAGCATGCATCGTGCCATTTGTGCAAGTGACTCGGAGGGACTACCTGTCTCCATCTCCACTGCAAACTGCCACGGTGTGTCTGGGTCCTCTGTCTCGCCTTTCTCACAACCCTCTAGCTCCTCTGGCTGCTCCTGCTCCTCCTCTCCTGTCAGATGACTAGATAAAATGGTAATTTTGTCAAACCTAAACTGTGCTTCAGCCCCCACAGGCTTCATGTGGCTGTGAAATGTATGCGCCATGTCTCCAGTGCCCTGACCAGCCATGGTTTCCAACATGTGTTGTAGTACATGAAGCAGTGGAATCTCATCGTTCATCTCATAGTCCTGGCGACTGACTAATAAAGTAGCTTCCTCAAAGGGCCTGAGCAAACGGCAGGTGTCACGTATGAGCTGCCACTGGTTTACATTGAAGTTACACAGGGGAGTCCCCCTATCCGTTTGGATCATCAAGAAATCCGTGATGGCTTTTCTCTGTTCTTATAGTCGATCCTGCATATGGAGGGTGGAATTCCAACGGGTGGAAACATTGCAAATCAGACTATGTTGGGGGATACCGTTCTGACGCTGAAGCTCAAGAAGGGTGTGCTTGGCGGTGTAGGAGTGCCTGAAGTGCATGCAAAGTTTCCTTCCCGTTGTTAGGATGGGAAGACTTCAGAAGACTTCAGAAAACGCTTGACAACTAGATTGAACACGTGTGCCATGGCAGGACGCATGGCTCAGGCTTCCTTGTCCAGCGCAGACAAGATGTTCTTCCCAGTGTCAGTCACCATGGGTCCCATTTGCAGTTTTCGTGGAGTAAACCATGATTTCATGTATTGAGTTCTCATTTTTAGCAGTTCCTCCCATGTGTGACTCTGTTGCTCAAGGCAAACCATGTGAAGAACAGCGTGAAATCGCCGTGTCCTGCACACATGGTAGGCTGGAAGGGCACTGGGAAAAAAAAAAAATGTAAAAAAAGAGAAAAAATAAATATTAAAAAAAAAAAAAAATAATAATTAAAAAATTAAAAAATACATTCGTACAAAAATTAACAAAATATTAAAAGGCAATGGAAATATATATATATATATATATATATATATATATATATATATATATATATGCACACACCGCATTTTTCGCCCTATAAGACGCACCTGCCCATAAGACGCACCTAGGATTTGGGGGAGAAAATAAGAAAAAAAATGTTTTAAACCAAAAACGCACCATTACAGACAGTGTGGCATTCCCCTTTCCCATTGGCCGTGTGGGATGCCCTCATTCCATAGACAGTGTAGCATGCCCCCATCCCATTCCCCGTATACCCAGTGTGGCATCCCCCTCCCATTCCCATATAGGCAGTGTACACCCCATTATCATAAGCAGTGTGGCATTCCCCCCTCCTATTCTCCATATAGGCAGTGTGCCCCCCCATTCCCATTGGCTGTGTGGCATCCCCCTCCCCCCATTAGTATAGGCTGTGTGGCATCCCCCTCTCCCCCCATAGGCTGTGTGGCATTCCCCCCCCCCATTAGTATAGGCTGTGTGGCATCCCCCTCTCCCCCCATAGGCTGTGTGGCATCCCCTCTCCCCCCATTTGTATAGGCTGTGTGGCATCCCCCTCTCCCCCCATTTGTATAGGCTGTGTGGCATCCCCCTCTCCCCCCATAGGCTGTGTGGCATCCCCTCTCCCCCCAATTCCCATAGGCTGTGTGGCATCCCCTTCTCCCCCCATAGGCTGTGTGGCATCCCCGCTCCCCCCATTTGTATAGGCTGTGTAGCATCCCCTCTCCCCCCCCATTTGTATAGGCTGTGTGGCATCCCCCTCTCCCCCCATAGGCTGTGTGGCATCCCCTCTCCCCCCAATTCCCATAGGCTGTGTGGCATCCCCTTCTCCCCCCATAGGCTGTGTGGCATCCCCCTCCCCCCATTTCCCATAGGCTGTGTGGCATCCCGTCTCCCCCCAATTCCCATAGGCTGTGTGGCATCCCATTCTCCCCCCATAGGCTGTGTGGCATCCCCCTCTCCCCCCATTTCCCATAGGCTGTGTGGCATCCCCTCTCCCCCCATTTGTATAGGCTGTGTGGCATCCCCCTCTCCCCCCATTTGTATAGGCTGTGTGGCATCCCCCTCTCCCCCCATAGGCTGTGTGGCATCCCCTCTCCCCCCAATTCCCATAGGCTGTGTGGCATCCCCTTCTCCCCCCATAGGCTGTGTGGCATCCCCGCTCCCCCCATTTGTATAGGCTGTGTAGCATCCCCTCTCCCCCCCCCATTTGTATAGGCTGTGTGGCATCCCCCTCTCCCCCCATAGGCTGTGTGGCATCCCCTCTCCCCCCAATTCCCATAGGCTGTGTGGCATCCCCTTCTCCCCCCATAGGCTGTGTGGCATCCCCCTCCCCCCATTTCCCATAGGCTGTGTGGCATCCCGTCTCCCCCCAATTCCCATAGGCTGTGTGGCATCCCCTTCTCCCCCCATAGGCTGTGTGGCATCCCCTCTCCCCCCATTTCCCATAGGTTGTGTGGCATCCCCTCTCCCCCCAATTCCCATAGGCCGTGTGGCATCCCCTTCTCCCCCCATATTCTGTGTGGCATCCTCCCCTCCCCCAATTCCCATAGACTGTGTGGCATCCCCTCTCCCCCCAATTCCCATAGGCTGTGTGGCATCCCCCCAATTCCCATAGGCTGTGTGGCATCCCCCCAATTCCCATAGGCTGTGTGGCATCCCCTTCTCCCCCCATAGTCTGTGTGGCATCCCCCCTCCCCCCAATTTCCGTAGGCTGTGTGGCATCCCCCCTCCCCCAATTCCCATAGTCTGTGTGGCATCCCCCCTCCCCCCATGTCCCATAGGCTGTGTGGCATCCCCTCTCCCCCCAATTCCCATAGGCTGTGTGGCATCCCCTCTCCCCCCAATTCCCATAGGCTGTGTGGCATCCCTTTCTTCCCCCATATTCTGTGTGGCATCCTCCCCTCCCCCCAATTCCCATAGACTGTGTGGCATCCCCTCTCCCCCCAATTCCCATAGGCTGTGTGGCATCCCCTCTCCCCCCAATTCCCATAGGCTGTGTGGCATCCCCCCAATTCCCATAGGCTGTGTGGCATCCCCTTCTCCCCCCATAGTCTGTGTGGCATCCGCCCTCCCCCCAATTCCCGTAGGCTGTGTGGCATCCCCCCTCCCCCAATTCCCATAGGATGTGTGGCACCCCCCTGTGCGGGAGTAAGTAAAAAAAAAAAGTTAAACTTACCTCTCCACTGACACCGCTCCGCTGAGCGGTCGGCTCCGTGAATGGGGTGGGCGTGGCCTGCGCCGCATCAGCGTCGGCACAGGCCACGCCCACCCCATTCACGGAACTGGCCGTAAGAAGCAGCAGCGGGCTCTGTCCCGGCCCCGCCGCTGCGATCGCTGTCTTTTATAAGCAGCGATCGCAGTGGCGGGGCCGGGACAGAGCCCCCGCCGCTCCTCTGGGCTCCCGCAGTGTAACAGGCAACGCGGGAGCGCCGGGAACGGGTGAGTTTTTTTTTTTTTTTTTACATTCGCCCGATAAGGCGCACGGACATTTTCCCCCCACTTTTGGGGAAAAATAAGTGCGTCTTATAGGGCGAAAAATACGGTATATATGTTTCTAAAAAATACAAAATATTAAAAAAAAATACAAAATATTAAAAAAAAAAACAATACAAAATTAACCAAAAAAAATGTTAATACATTTTATATGTTACTGTTATTATGTTATATGTTATTGTTGCTATGTTATATGTTATTATATGTTATTATTAAAAATATGTTCAAATAAGATAAATGTTAACTATTAATAATATGTAACTGACAATTTGCCACTTTTCTCTGTGACACCATTGCTAAGTGCAAGTGCACTGTCACAGGCACAAAGGCCTAGGAGCGTGGAGGCCACAGCGGAGGGACCGGTCCAAGTTGCTTTTGTGGTTGTGCAGGAACCACAATCACCCAGTGGTCCTAAAAGGATATTTATTGTCCCTGACCATAGTTACAGCTCCAGACGTAGGCACTGCTGTGCACTTTGGTACACACTAACAGGCTAAAGGACTGGCCCACCTTCTGTTCAACAAAATTGTACAGGGCTGGTACTGTCTTCTTCGCAAAGAAATGACAGCATGGGACTCTCCACCTCGGCTCGGCAAAAGCCATCAGTTCTCTAAAAGGTCCAACTCAAAAGGGAGGGACTGCAGCACCAGCAACTTATACAGGAGCACATTTAGCTTCTGCACGTTGGATGAGTGGGCACATACTGTTGTCTATTGGACATGGCTTGGCAATGGATTGCTGGCGGAATGACTGACTCGGATTAAGAGGAGGAGGAGCATCTGGAGCGACAGAGGATGGGTATGACACACAGGAGGTGGTGGAGCATTGGCTGGCTGGAACAGAGAGCGGTGTGCCACTGGGTAATGCAGCAGGCTGGACCACCACTTTGGAGCCAACTCTCCCAGGCCGCTTTATGGTGATGCTGCAAATGTTGACGCAGGGCTGTGGGTCCAACATTGGGACCCTGGCCACACTTCACCTTCTGCCTAAACATCTTTCACATAGCCATGTTAACCTCCTGCGGATGCTTGATGAAAAACTGCAACATGGGCTTGTAGCTGATTTGTCCTACCAAAAGTCCGCACTAATTCACTGATGCTGCTGCCGCCGCCACCAACTCCAGGGCCTCTCTTCCATTACCTCCTGGGAAGATAGCCTGCCGCGCGAGTGGTCTACCCCGAGCACATTTGCTTCCATACTTTCCCCTTCTGCCACCATGCTGGGCGCTAAATCTGTCACTCTCCATCACTCCAAGCCTTTAAAAGTGCCCTCAAAACTCACTGATGTCCTCCTCAGGTTCCTCAACAGTGTCTGCTGAAGGAGCCAAAACGCTTGCAACACCTCCTCCCACGACACTCTCCTTATCACTACTTGCCCGCCTAGTGGAAGAAGCGGCAATTGTCTCCTCCACTTCTTGGTTGGCCAGTAGCTGCTGATTTTTCTGATTATCAGATCGTCCTCACTGAATAGTGGAGTTGAACCCAAAGCATAACATACAACAGACAGTTGACTGGGGGTGTCAGATGTCACTTGTGATGCAGTGGATGAGCGTGTTAACCAATGGTTGACGGCTGATGGGTTGCTGTTCAAGACTTGACCGCTAGCTGATCCCGGGAGATCAGGCCTCTCACTGAGACTCCTGCTGCCACTCACCCCTATTCTGCAGAGACCTCTGCTTGATGAAATGAGGCCTTACTGCTCATTCCACTCATGCTATTGGTGCCTCTTGGGCCTTTCAGCACCAAGCTTCTGTTGAACAAGTTTGCAAGGCCACAACTTGGTCTTCTGTTCATACTTTTTCTAAGTTTTACAAGGTTGATGTTAAGGCCTCAGTTGATGCTGCTTTTGGCCGCAAAGTTCTGCAGGCGGCAGTGGTTTAGACTGCTTGCTGTTGCTTTTGGGGATCCCACCCTACCTTACGGACACTGCTATTGGATGTCCCATGTGTAAGGATATCTTTCGGAACGGGACGGGATGTACACTAAGAATAATACAATTCTGTGATTACTCACCTGTAGAATTGATATTATGAGTATACATCCCGTCCCGTTCCGCCCCACCCTTGTTGTTCTTGTTACCTCTTTATTGTGATTGTTGATTATTTCTCCCGGCTTCTGTTAACTGCTTTTTAAATTCTGGGGTTCTGTGGGAGGTGCCTCGGGGCCACTTTTTCTGCTCTGCAGTCACGTGACATCTGAAGATGAATAACCCATGTGTAAGGATATCTTTCAGAACGAGACGGGATGTACACTCACAATTCTACAGGTGAGTAATCACAGAATTGTATTTTAACTCTTTCCATGGCCGTTTTTTCCACGTGTATGTGGAGATGCTGAGCTTTGGGGGCTGGGGCTTCTGGCCCGGTGGCTTTTACTCTTTCCATGGCCGCTTTTTCCACGTGTATGCGGAGATGCTGAGCTTTGGGGGGCTGGAACTTCTGGCCCGGTGGCTTTTACTCTTTCCATGCCCACTTTTTCCACGTGTATGTGGTGATGCAGAGCTTTGGGGTCTGGGGCTTCTGGCCCTGTGGCTTTTACTGGCCTTGCCAGCGGAGCGTTCTTGGAGAATGGATGTGGTCGTCCGGGGAGGAGGGGGATGTTTTTTTTTGTGGGCTGGGGCTTCTCACCCTCTTAGTGGCCTTTTTTGCGGGCGTACCTGTCTGCTTAGTGGCCTGGGGCTTCTTCTTCATCGCTGCCTCCTTTGGTTTGCTGGTTGTTGGTGCCTTAGCAGACTTTGTTGGTATTGTCGCCTTGGCCTGCCCACTGCGGATTCCCCGCACCTTCGGCCTTGGAATTTTGGAGCGAGTGGTCGGCCCTGAAGAAGCCTCCTCACGCCGCTCTTGCATTTTGCTGCTGCCCTCCTCGCCTGCTTTTGCCTTCCCGACGGCTTTTTTGGGTGCCATAACGTTGAGACTCTGAAAGAGAATGAGCTGTGGGTCCAGGCCGTGCAGAACCCGGAAACCGCTGGGGCATTACTTATCTGCTGCAGACAAGAAGAAAGGTGGCACCCACGATCTTCACCCGCCAACAAGAAAAGCTGATTATGCTCGTAAGTGTATTTTAATGCCTTCGATTTGCCATCTAAATATATGCCTAGGCCTTAAAGGATCACTATCACGAGATTTCGCTTGGAACACAGATTTAAAATGTACTTTCAATGTGAGTATAAATAGTAATCAGAAGGCAATATGTGTTTCCAAAAAAGTTGTAGATTGTGCTGCTACAGAATGGCAGCTGTTTTAAAATGTGGCTGACTGACGGGCTCCGTCACTTCAGGCTATACCAAGTGCTGTGCGGGGGGAGAACGGCTCCCTGCCACTGCTATGTAAGGAGCGCAGCGTTGAGGACGCTGTGTGTGTGCTGGCTGGGAGATGGCTTCTGTGTGTGTGTGTGTGTGTGTGTGTGTGTGTGTGTGTGTGTGTGTGTGTATGTGTCTTCGCTGGCTGGGAGATGGCTGCTGTGTGTGTGTATGTGTCTTTGCCGGCTGGGAGATGACTGGTATGACTGTGTGTGTCTTTGCTAGCTGGCTGGGAGATGGCTGTTATGTGTCTTTGCTGGCTGGCTGGGAGATGGCTGTTGTGTGTGTGTGTCTTTGCTGGCTGGCTGGGAGATGGCTGCTGTGTGTGTATGTGTCATTGCTGGCTGGGAGATGGCTGCTGTGTGTGTATGTGTCATTGCTGGCTGGGAGATGGCTGCTGTGTGTGTATGTGTCTTTGCTGGCTGGGAGATGGCTGCTGTGTGTGTGTGTGTTTGCATGGTGCCGGCCAGAAGGTGGCTGGTGTGTGTGTCTTTACTGTCCGGCTGGGACTAGAGAAGAGAGACTGCAGGTTGAGAGGAGAAAGAGTGACTGCATTATGGAACATTGTTTCAGATATGTTACCTTATAAAATATAGTTTGCTCCCAGAAGGCTGAATGGTTCAGTAGGTAGAGCAGTTAGATATGGTTACAGAGAGTCTAAGGTTCAAGCCCAGATCAGAATTGTATTTTTTTTTTTACTTTTTTCTACAATTGGATTTTTCTATTTTTATCTTGTTTTTGTTGCTCTACAGATTAATTATTTTCCCAGTTTTTCTTTCTTTTTATCTCTGCTGCAGTCTGCCCCCCACCAGTTTAGCTTTCCCTGTCCCATTGAGCATGCACAGGCTGTCATCCAATCGCACACAGAGTTTGGCAACGAGAACCTGGAGCGGCAGCATCCCTGGGCACCCAGCCTCTCTGCAGCTATTTACATCACCATGGGAGCCAGGGAAAAGGTGGGTATTGCGGTGTTTCACATAGTGGGGCATCCCGTATTGCGATGCGCCAAGGGAAGGCCAGTGGCCAGCACTGGATTCTTTTAGACTTTAAAGTGGACCAAAAACCCAGGATTTTGACTGTCCTGGGTTTTGTTCCTTACCCCCCGGGCACCCTGATCGGAATGCCCCGCTGTGTGAAATCCCCCCAGGTTGCCCAATCTCACCCTTTCTCTGTCCTACAGCTCATGCACAGCCTCTCATCCAGTCAGCGCGCTCGGATTCGCTCCCGCCCCTTCGTCTAAGGCAAGCGGATCAGAGCACACTGTCTGCCGCATCCCCTGCTACCCTGAACATTCACAAATGCCTAGCGCGGGCACGCGTCCTGCTAAAAGCATAGCGAGGATGCAGCCGCTGCTCTCCCATGCGCCGCTGGACCGGGAAAGAAGGTGAGTTTTTGGGCGACCTGGGGGATTTGACACAGTGGGGCATCCCGAATCTGTAGCAAGTATGCCTCATAGACTCTAGGGTGGATTTTGGTCCACTTTAATACATATATTATATATATATACCTGCACAGTCATTCAAAGTAGATTTTTTTCAGTCAGTTTATTTAGTAGAAATTTTATATATATATTGAGTCACCTGGTGGTCTCATCACAGAAGCAGCACCTCACACACACACAGAGCTGTTACTGCCGTGTACATTGCTGCCCTGGGAAGAAAGCTGGAGCAAGTTTACTGCGCCTATTGCTAGGAGACCAGTGGCCTAAATGTGGCAGCTCTCAATCACCTCACTGAATAAAAAACAGCAGATCCCCCCATTCAGCAAATGGACTTTGCCATTTTCATTTTACAATTTAAAAGTAAGGCATACATGTTTTTTCTTTTCTATCGCCACATTATTTATACACGTGTTAGAAGCTATTGTGTGGCAGCAATGAGTGAAAGGGTTCTTCAGTTGGTGGCTGACATGCAGGAGCTGTGTGACTTGTTGGGGATCACAGATGAAGACTAATGTTCTGGGTCCTGCCATTGCTATGTATATAGTTTTTTATTGTAAAACGTTTTTAATTTTTAAAAAATTTTAAATGTCGTTTTTTTTAAATTAAAACAAAAAATTTAAACTTTTTATAAATACTATTTAAAAAAAAAAGCCACCAAAACATGGCATTTGTGAATTAAAAAAAACTCTCTCTGCCTCGCCTCGTGCTCTGCATCTTGGTCTATGGACGGCGCCATTCTTGTAAGCGCTCTGTGGGCTCCATGCTGTTCTTGATCCTATTATCTGCAGAATTGCGTTTTATTATTATTAGTGATGAGCGAGTAGTATTCGACCGAGCCGGTATTCGATCGAATACTACGCTGTTCGTCATACTCGATTTCGATCGAGTACAGCGGCGATGGCGCACTCACAATTCGTTTCCCCTCCCACCTTCCCTGGCGCGTTTTTTACACCAATCACCATGCAGGGGGGGTGGGACAGGTCCTGGGAGGACGCTGGCATCGCGAAAACGGCGTCTACACGCATTGGCTGGAAAAACCATGTGACCTCGAATATACAAAAACTCAGCACTTCCTCTTCGTCAGCATTAGCAGCTTGAACTTAGTGAGGGACAGACGCTCACAGCAGGGAAAGACAGGCTGTCGCTGGCAGGGCCCCAGAAGCTCGGAATATCGCTTTTACCACCATCTATACCAGCTACCAGAAGACAAGAGAGTCATTAAGAGCCCTTATTAGGGCTACTACGCTGAACGGTATATGGCTCATATGTAGGCAGGCAGGGCCCCAGAAGCTCAGAATATACCTTTTACCACCATATATACCAGCTACCAGAAGACAAGACAGTCCTTAAGAGCCCTTATTAGGGCTACTACGCTGAACAGTATATAGCTCATTTTCTATGTAGTCAGGCAGGGCCCCAGAAGCTCAGAATATACCTTTTACCACCATATATACCAGCTACCAGAAGACAAGACAGTCCTTAAGAGCCCTTATTAGGGCTACTACGCTGAACAGTATATAGCTCATTTTCTATGTAGTCAGGCAGGGCCCCAGAAGCTCAGAATATACCTTTTACCACCATATATACCAGCTACCAGAAGACAAGAGAGTCCTTAAGAGCCCTTATTAGGGCTACTACGCTGAACAGTATATAGCTCATATCCTATGTAGTCAGGCAGGGCCCCAGAAGCTCAGAATATACCTTTTACCACCATATATACCAGCTACCAGAAGACAAGAGAGTCCCTAAGAGCCCTTATTAGGGCTACTATGTTGAACAGTATATAGCTCATATCCTATGTAGTCAGGCAGGGCCCCAGAAGCTCAGAATATACCTTTTACCACCATATATACCAGCTACCAGAAGACAAGAGAGTCCTTAAGAGCCCTTATTAGGGCTACTATGTTGAACAGTATATAGCTCATATCCTATGTAGTCAGGCAGGGCCCCAGAAGTTCAGAATATACCTTTTACCACCATATATACCAGCTACCAGAAGACAAGAGAGTCCTTAAGAGCCCTTATTAGGGCTACTATGTTGAACAGTATATAGCTCATTTTCTATGTAGTCAGGCAGGGCCCCAGAAGCTCAGAATATACCTTTTACCACCATATATACCAGCTACCAGAAGACAAGAGAGTCATTGAGAGCCCTTATTAGGGCTACTATGCTGAACAGTATATAGCTCATATGTAGGCAGGCAGGGCCCCAGAAGCTCAGAATATACCTTTTACCACCATATATACCAGCTACCAGAAGACAAGACAGTCCTTAAGAGCCCTTATTAGGGCTACTATGTTGAACAGTATATATCTCATATCCTATGTAGTCAGGCAGGGCCCCAGAAGCTCAGAATATACCTTTTACCACCATATATACCAGCTACCAGAAGACAAGAGAGTCCTTAAGAGCCCTTATTAGGGCTACTATGTTGTACAGTATATAGCTCATTTTCTATGTAGTCAGGCAGGGCCCCAGAAGCTCAGAATATACCTTTTACCACCATATATACCAGCTACCAGAAGACAAGAGAGTCCTTAATCCCTTATTAGTGCTGCTATGTTGAACAGTATATAGCTCATTTTCTATGTAGTCAGGCAGGGCCCCAGAAGCTCAGAATATACCTTTTACCACCATATATACCAGCTACCAGAAGACAAGAGAGTCCTTAATCCCTTATTAGTGCTGCTATGTTGAACAGTATATAGCTCATTTTCTATGTAGTCAGGCAGGGCCCCAGAAGCTCAGAATATACCTTTTACCACCATATATACCAGCTACCAGAAGACAAGAGAGTCCTTAATCCCTTATTAGTGCTGCTATGTTGAACAGTATATAGCTCATTTTCTATGTAGTCAGGCAGGGCCCCAGAAGCTCAGAATATACCTTTTACCACCATCTATACCAGCTACCAGAAGACAAGAGAGTCATTAAGAGCCCTTATTAGGGCTACTACGCTGAACGGTATATGGCTCATATGTAGGCAGGCAGGGCCCCAGAAGCTCAGAATATACCTTTTACCACCATATATACCAGCTACCAGAAGACAAGACAGTCCTTAAGAGCCCTTATTAGGGCTACTACGCTGAACAGTATATAGCTCATTTTCTATGTAGTCAGGCAGGGCCCCAGAAGCTCAGAATATACCTTTTACCACCATATATACCAGCTACCAGAAGACAAGAGAGTCCTTAAGAGCCCTTATTAGGGCTACTACGCTGAACAGTATATAGCTCATATCCTATGTAGTCAGGCAGGGCCCCAGAAGCTCAGAATATACCTTTTACCACCATATATACCAGCTACCAGAAGACAAGAGAGTCCTTAAGAGCCCTTATTAGGGCTACTATGTTGAACAGTATATAGCTCATATCCTATGTAGTCAGGCAGGGCCCCAGAAGCTCAGAATATACCTTTTACCACCATATATACCAGCTACCAGAAGACAAGAGAGTCCTTAAGAGCCCTTATTAGGGCTACTATGTTGAACAGTATATAGCTCATTTTCTATGTAGTCAGGCAGGGCCCCAGAAGCTCAGAATATACCTTTTACCACCATATATACCAGCTACCAGAAGACAAGAGAGTCATTGAGAGCCCTTATTAGGGCTACTCTGCTGAACAGTATATAGCTCATATGTAGGCAGGCAGGGCCCCAGAAGCTCAGAATATACCTTTTACCACCATATATACCAGCTACCAGAAGACAAGACAGTCCTTAAGAGCCCTTATTAGGGCTACTATGTTGAACAGTATATATCTCATATCCTATGTAGTCAGGCAGGGCCCCAGAAGCTCAGAATATACCTTTTACCACCATATATACCAGCTACCAGAAGACAAGAGAGTCCTTAAGAGCCCTTATTAGGGCTACTATGTTGAACAGTATATAGCTCATTTTCTATGTAGTCAGGCAGGGCCCCAGAAGCTCAGAATATACCTTTTACCACCATATATACCAGCTACCAGAAGACAAGAGAGTCATTGAGAGCCCTTATTAGGGCTACTATGCTGAACAGTATATAGCTCATATGTAGGCAGGCAGGGCCCCAGAAGCTCAGAATATACCTTTTACCACCATATATACCAGCTACCAGAAGACAAGACAGTCCTTAAGAGCCCTTATTAGGGCTACTATGTTGAACAGTATATATCTCATATCCTATGTAGTCAGGCAGGGCCCCAGAAGCTCAGAATATACCTTTTACCACCATATATACCAGCTACCAGAAGACAAGAGAGTCCTTAAGAGCCCTTATTAGGGCTACTATGTTGTACAGTATATAGCTCATTTTCTATGTAGTCAGGCAGGGCCCCAGAAGCTCAGAATATACCTTTTACCACCATATATACCAGCTACCAGAAGACAAGAGAGTCCTTAATCCCTTATTAGTGCTGCTATGTTGAACAGTATATAGCTCATTTTCTATGTAGTCAGGCAGGGCCCCAGAAGCTCAGAATATACCTTTTACCACCATCTATACCAGCTACCAGAAGACAAGAGAGTCATTAAGAGCCCTTATTAGGGCTACTACGCTGAACGGTATATGGCTCATATGTAGGCAGGCAGGGCCCCAGAAGCTCAGAATATACCTTTTACCACCATATATACCAGCTACCAGAAGGCAAGACAGTCCTTAAGAGCCCTTATTAGGGCTACTACGCTGAACAGTATATAGCTCATTTTCTATGTAGTCAGGCAGGGCCCCAGAAGCTCAGAATATACCTTTTACCACCATATATACCAGCTACCAGAAGACAAGACAGTCCTTAAGAGCCCTTATTAGGGCTACTACGCTGAACAGTATATAGCTCATTTTCTATGTAGTCAGGCAGGGCCCCAGAAGCTCAGAATATACCTTTTACTACCATATATACCAGCTACCAGAAGACAAGAGAGTCCTTAAGAGCCCTTATTAGGGCTACTATGTTGAACAGTATATAGCTCATATCCTATGTAGTCAGGCAGGGCCCCAGAAGCTCAGAATATACCTTTTACCACCATATATACCAGCTACCAGAAGACAAGAGAGTCCTTAAGAGCCCTTATTAGGGCTACTATGTTGAACAGTATATAGCTCATTTTCTATGTAGTCAGGCAGGGCCCCAGAAGCTCAGAATATACCTTTTACCACCATATATACCAGCTACCAGAAGACAAGAGAGTCATTGAGAGCCCTTATTAGGGCTACTATGCTGAACAGTATATAGCTCATATGTAGGCAGGCAGGGCCCCAGAAGCTCAGAATATACCTTTTACCACCATATATACCAGCTACCAGAAGACAAGACAGTCCTTAAGAGCCCTTATTAGGGCTACTATGTTGAACAGTATATATCTCATATCCTATGTAGTCAGGCAGGGCCCCAGAAGCTCAGAATATACCTTTTACCACCATATATACCAGCTACCAGAAGACAAGAGAGTCCTTAAGAGCCCTTATTAGGGCTACTATGTTGTACAGTATATAGCTCATTTTCTATGTAGTCAGGCAGGGCCCCAGAAGCTCAGAATATACCTTTTACCACCATATATACCAGCTACCAGAAGACAAGAGAGTCCTTAATCCCTTATTAGTGCTGCTATGTTGAACAGTATATAGCTCATTTTCTATGTAGTCAGGCAGGGCCCCAGAAGCTCAGAATATACCTTTTACCACCATATATACCAGCTACCAGAAGACAAGACAGTCCTTAAGAGCCCTTATTAGGGCTACTACGCTGAACAGTATATAGCTCATTTTCTATGTAGTCAGGCAGGGCCCCAGAAGCTCAGAATATACCTTTTACCACCATATATACCAGCTACCAGAAGACAAGAGAGTCCTTAAGAGCCCTTATTAGGGCTACTACGCTGAACAGTATATAGCTCATATCCTATGTAGTCAGGCAGGGCCCCAGAAGCTCAGAATATCGCATTTACCACCATATATACCAGCTACCAGAAGACAAGAGAGTCATTGAGAGCCCTTATTAGGGCTGCTATGTTTTAAAAATTGTGTGGAGGCCCAAGAGCTGAGACCTTTTAAAAATTGTGTGGAGGCCCAAGAGCTGAGACCTTTTAAAAATTGTGTGGAGGCCCAAGAGCTGAGACCTCTTAAAAATTGTGTGGAGGCCCAAGAGCTGAGACCTCTCAAACATTGTGTGGAGGCCCAAGAGCTGAGACCTTTTAAAAATTGTGTGGAGGCCCAAGAGCTGAGACCTTTTAAAAATTGTGTGGAGGCCCAAGAGCTGAGACCTTTTAAAAATTGTGTGGAGGCCCAAGAGCTGAGACCTTTTAAAAATTGTGTGGAGGCCCAAGAGCTGAGACCTCTTAAAAATTGTGTGGAGGCCCAAGAGCTGAGACCTGTCAAACATTGTGTGGAGGCCCAAGAGCTGAGACCTTTTAAAAATTGTGTGGAGGCCCACGAGCTGAGACCTCTTAAAAATTGTGTGGAGGCCCAAGAGCTGAGACCTCTCAAACATTGTGTGGAGGCCCAAGAGCTGAGACCTCTCAAACATTGTGTGGAGGCCCAAGAGCTGAGACCTCTCAAACATTGTGTGGAGGCCCAAGAGCTGAGACCTCTCAAACATTGTGTGGAGGCCCAAGAGCTGAGACCTCTCAAACATTGTGTGGAGGCCCAAGAGCTGAGACCTTTTAAAAATTGTGTGGAGGCCCAAGAGCTGAGACCTTTTAAAAATTGTGTGGAGGCCCAAGAGCTGAGACCTCTTAAAAATTGTGTGGAGGCCCAAGAGCTGAGACCTCTCAAACATTGTGTGGAGGCCCAAGAGCTGAGACCTTTTAAAAATTGTGTGGAGGCCCACGAGCTGAGACCTCTTAAAAATTGTGTGGAGGCCCAAGAGCTGAGACCTCTCAAACATTGTGTGGAGGCCCAAGAGCTGAGACCTCTCAAACATTGTGTGGAGGCCCAAGAGCTGAGACCTCTCAAACATTGTGTGGAGGCCCAAGAGCTGAGACCTCTCAAACATTGTGTGGAGGCCCAAGAGCTGAGACCTCTCAAACATTGTGTGGAGGCCCAAGAGCTGAGACCTTTTAAAAATTGTGTGGAGGCCCAAGAGCTGAGACCTCTTAAAAATTGTGTGGAGGCCCAAGAGCTGAGACCTCTCAAACATTGTGTGGAGGCCCAAGAGCTGAGACCTTTTAAAAATTGTGTGGAGGCCCACGAGCTGAGACCTCTTAAAAATTGTGTGGAGGCCCAAGAGCTGAGACCTCTCAAACATTGTGTGGAGGCCCAAGAGCTGAGACCTCTCAAACATTGTGTGGAGGCCCAAGAGCTGAGACCTCTCAAACATTGTGTGGAGGCCCAAGAGCTGAGACCTCTCAAACATTGTGTGGAGGCCCAAGAGCTGAGACCTCTCAAACATTGTGTGGAGGCCCAAGAGCTGAGACCTTTTAAAAATTGTGTGGAGGCCCAAGAGCTGAGACCTTTTAAAAATTGTGTGGAGGCCCAAGAGTTGAGACCTCTTAAAAATTGATTGTATGAAGCCTAAGAGGTGAGCCATAATTTTTTTCATTAATACAGCAATTCTACGGCGGTTAAGGAGGAGGAGGAGGAGGAGGAGGAGGAGGAAATGGCACTTCATACAGATGGCACTTCACTCTTGGCTGCTTTCCACTGTTGTACAAGCAAAGTCCGGGTCAATCCACTTGCTGTTCATTTTGATTAGCGTCAGCCTGTCGGCACTGTCGGTTGACAGGCGGCTGCGCTTATCGGTTATAATGCCCCCGGCTGCGCTGAACACACCCTTTCTGATAGCACGCTGGCGGCAGGGCAGGCAAGCACCTCCAAGGCGTACAGGGACAGTTCCAGCCACGTGTCCAACTTGGAGACCCAGTAAGTGTAGGTCGCCGAGGGATCGGGGAGGACAGGGGTGTGGTCTGCCAGGTAGTCCCGCAACATCCGCCGATACTTGTCCCTCCTGCTGATAGCGGGCCCCGCAGTGATGGAAGTTGCACGAGGGGGTGACATGAACGTGTCCCACACCTTGGAGAGTGTTCCCCTGGTGGCTGTGGGCCTGATCGATGTTGTCAGACTCTGGGAGACACTCTCCTCTCTGCCGCCAGCGATGCTGGGTGGGAAAATCTGCATCATGTTCTGCAAGAGTTCCCTCTGGTATTCCAGTAATCGATTCGTCCTCTCCTCTACCGGAATAAAAGAGGAGAAGTTATCTTTATACCGGGGGTCCAGGAGTGCGAAGACCCAGTATAGTTTGTTCTCCAATATCCGGACAACACGTATGTCCCGGGAAAAGCAGCCCAGCATGAAGTCAGCCATGTGTGCCAGACTCTGAGTAGGCATGACCTCACTGCCCCCACCAGAAGGATCATTTTCCATTTCCTCCTCTTCCTCCTCCTCTCCGCCCCATCCGCGCTGAACCAATGGGACGCACACAGCCTGACTGCTACCCTCGCCGCCAGCATCCTCTTCCACAGCCACCTCCACGTTGTCCTCCTCCTCCTCATCCTCCTCCTCCTGCAACTGCCACCGAGCAGCAGACAAAAGTGTGGTCTGACTGTCTACCTGCGTTGCGTCTCCTCCTACCCCCATCTCCTCTGTGTGCAATGCGTTCTCCCTTATTGCGATGAGCGATTCTTTAAGGACGCCTAGGAGCGGGATGGTTACGCTCACTATAGCGTCCTCGCTGCTGACCTTCTTAGTGGACTCCTCAAAGATACGCAATACATCGCATATGTCTGCCATCCATGGCCACTCGTGGTTGGCAAACTGAGGGAGCTGAGTTGGAGGCACGCGTGGATGCATCATCTGGTACTCCATCAATGCTTTCTGCTGCTCACACACCCTGGCCAACATGCAATAGGTGGAATTCCAGCGAGTGGGCAGGTCGCACAACAGCCGATGTTGAGGCAAATGGAGGCGTTGCTGGATTTTTTTTTAAGCTAGCAGCAGCTACAGTTGACTTCCGAAAGTGAGCGCACAAGCGCCGCACTTTGACCAGTAGCTCTGCCAGGTTGGGGTAAGTCTTTAGAAACTTTTGTACTACCAAATTAAAAACGTGGGCCAGGCATGGTACGTGATTGAGTTCTGCAAGCTCCAGAGCCGCCACCAGGTTACGGCCGTTATCGCACACGACCATGCCTGGTCCTAGCTGCAGCGGCGACAGCCACATCTCTGTCTGCTGCAATATGGCGTGCCTCACCTCTGCGGCGCTGTGCTTCCTGTCGCCCAAGCTGATGAGCTTAAGCACCGCCTGCTGACGTCTCCCCGTGCCAGTGCTGCAACGCTTCCAGCTAGGGGCTGAGGGCGATGTTAAGGCAGAGGAGGAGGAGGAGGAGGAGGAGGAGGAGGAGGAAGAGGAGGGGGGTCTATCAGAACCTGTGCTGGCAATCTTGGGCGGGGGTGGTATGTAGGCCGTCCCTGTTTGCGACCCCATCCCCGCTTCCACAACATTCACCCAGTGTGCCGTCAAAGAGATGTAGCGTCCTTGGCCGCAAGCGCTTGTCCACGAGTCGGTGGTCAAGTGGACCTTTGCGCTGACTGCGTACCTCAGGGTCCGCCTGATGTTACGCGACACGTGCTGGTGCAGGGCGGGGACGCCACACCGGGAAAAATAGTGGCGGCTAGGGACGGAATAGCGAGGTGCGGCAGCCGCCATCAGGTCGCGGAAGGCCTGCGTCTCCACAAGCCAAAACGGCAACATCTCCAGGGCCAGCAGTTTGGAGATGAGGCAGGTTAAGGCTTGGGCTTGGGGGTGACTGGAGGCGTACTTCCGCCTGCGGTTGAACGCCTGCGAGATGGACAGTTGATGGGACGAGGAGATGGAAGGTGCAGACGAAGATGCGGGGGAAGGGGGGGCTGAAGGAGAAGGCCCCAAAGTAGCCGAGGCAGAGGCAGATGTGGAGGTGTCCTGGCTGGAGGTCTGGACCGCAGTGGCAGCACACAACAAAGGGGAAGAGGCAGTGGCAGCAAGGCGGGGCGCAGGTTGTATTGCGTTTGCTCTCTCCCACTCAGCCCAGTGCTTGAATTCCAAGTGACGGCGCATGCCTGAGGTGGTCAGATTGCTCTTCTCAGAGCCCCTACTCAGTTTTGAGTGGCAGATTGCGCAAACCGCGCTCAGTTTGTCATCCGCGCAAACATTAAAAAATCTCCACACCACAGAAGTACGAGGCCTCGATGGGGGAGCTTCGCGCGACTGCCTGCTGCCGGGAAGAGCTTCGGCCCTGCTGGCTGTGGCCTGCCTTCTCTGTCTGGACTGTCCTCTGCCTCTGGACTGTCCTCTGCCTCTTGCTGCCTTATTCGGTGATGCGCAGACCGCATCTCCACTGCTTTCCCCGCTGGACATCACCCCTGTCCAAGTGGGGTCGGTCATTTCGTCGTCCACCACCTCCTCTTCCACTTCCTCTCTCTGCTCCTCCTCCTGCCCACTGGACATTCCAACAGCCTCCCTTGATGGCAACTGCGTCTCATCATCATCGCTCATGATAGCAGATGCTGGTTCCGGGTCCACATCACTAGCAGATGGCGGATACTCAAGTGTTTGGGCATCACTACAAACAAATTCCTCTGCTAGCTCCTGGGATTCTTGCAGCACATCTGGAAAAGGACCCGAAAAGAGGTCCTGGGAGGGGTCAAGGGTGGGCTGACTCTGTTGGCCAGGTTGGGAGGAAGGAGGGTCAGAGTGAGACTGTGTGGATGACTGGGTGGTGGACAAGTGACTGGAAGCGTTATCGGCCATCCATTGCACCACCTGTTCACGCTGCTCAGGCTTTAACAGAGGTGTACCCCGCCCCCCGCATAACTGTCCCATAAAGGCAGGGAAGCTGGATGAGCGTAATGCTGGCTGCCCCTCACCAGCACGCATTGTATCCCCACTGGCTTCAACGCGGTTTGTGCCCCCACCAGCATTTCCGCGCCCCCGTCCTCGTCCACGTCCCTTTGCGCTAGCCCTCCGCATTTCAGACGTTTTACTTTTTTGGCCACGCGTTATGCCAAATATAAAAATATTTTTAAGAAGAACACCTGGCTATACAGCCGTATACTGGCAGAAGGTGAAATGGTGCCTATACGCACCGGGTATATAACAAGGTTTTGTTGGTAAAGAGGACACAAAACAGTAGTGCCAAATATAAAAAATATTTTTAAGAAAAACACCTGGCTATACAGCCGTATACTGCCAGAAGGTGAAATGGTGCCTATACGCACCGTGTATAAAACAGTGTTTTGTTGGCACAGAGGACACAAAACAGTAGTGCAAAATATAGTTTTGTATATAGGTGGTAATACACCACTGAAGTCTTTCTGTCCCTATTCCAGCAGCAGCAGCTACCCCTCACTAAAGCAGCCGTAGCTGCAGCACTAATAAGTGCTCAGCTCTTGGGCCTCCACACAATGTTTGAGAGGTCTCAGCTCTTGGGCCTCCACACAATGTTTGAGAGGTCTCAGCTCTTGGGCCTCCACACAATGTTTGAGAGGTCTCAGCTCTTGGGCCTCCACACAATGTTTGAGAGGTCTCAGCTCTTGGGCCTCCACACAATTTTTAAGAGGTCTCAGCTCTTGGGCCTCCACACAATTTTTAAAAGGTCTCAGCTCTTGGGCCTCCACACAATTTTTAAAAGGTCTCAGCTCTTGGGCCTCCACACAATGTTTGAGAGGTCTCAGCTCTTGGGCCTCCACACAATTTTTAAAAGGTCTCAGCTCTTGGGCCTCCACACAATGTTTGAGAGGTCTCAGCTCTTGGGCCTCCACACAATTTTTAAGAGGTCTCAGCTCTTGGGCCTCCACACAATGTTTGAGAGGTCTCAGCTCTTGGGCCTCCACACAATTTTTAAAAGGTCTCAGCTCTTGGGCCTCCACACAATGTTTGAGAGGTCTCAGCTCTTGGGCCTCCACACAATTTTTAAGAGGTCTCAGCTCTTGGGCCTCCACACAATTTTTAAAAGGTCTCAGCTCTTGGGCCTCCACACAATTTTTAAGAGGTCTCAGCTCGTGGGCCTCCACACAATTTTTAAAAGGTCTCAGCTCTTGGGCCTCCACACAATGTTTGAGAGGTCTCAGCTCTTGGGCCTCCACACAATGTTTGAGAGGTCTCAGCTCTTGGGCCTCCACACAATTTTTAAGAGGTCTCAGCTCTTGGGCCTCCACACAATTTTTAAAAGGTCTCAGCTCTTGGGCCTCCACACAATTTTTAAAAGGTCTCAGCTCTTGGGCCTCCACACAATGTTTGAGAGGTCTCAGCTCTTGGGCCTCCACACAATTTTTAAAAGGTCTCAGCTCTTGGGCCTCCACACAATGTTTGAGAGGTCTCAGCTCTTGGGCCTCCACACAATTTTTAAGAGGTCTCAGCTCTTGGGCCTCCACACAATATTTAAAAGGTCTCAGCTCTTGGGCCTCCACACAATTTTTAAGAGGTCTCAGCTCTTGGGCCTCCACACAATTTTTAAAAGGTCTCAGCTCTTGGGCCTCCACACAATTTTTAAGAGGTCTCAGCTCTTGGGCCTCCACACAATGTTTGAGAGGTCTCAGCTCTTGGGCCTCCACACAATGTTTGAGAGGTCTCAGCTCTTGGGCCTCCACACAATGTTTGAGAGGTCTCAGCTCTTGGGCCTCCACACAATGTTTGAGAGGTCTCAGCTCTTGGGCCTCCACACAATGTTTGAGAGGTCTCAGCTCTTGGGCCTCCACACAATTTTTAAAAGGTCTCAGCTCTTGGGCCTCCACACAATGTTTGAGAGGTCTCAGCTCTTGGGCCTCCACACAATTTTTAAGAGGTCTCAGCTCTTGGGCCTCCACACAATTTTTAAAAGGTCTCAGCTCTTGGGCCTCCACACAATTTTTAAGAGGTCTCAGCTCGTGGGCCTCCACACAATTTTTAAAAGGTCTCAGCTCTTGGGCCTCCACACAATGTTTGAGAGGTCTCAGCTCTTGGGCCTCCACACAATGTTTGAGAGGTCTCAGCTCTTGGGCCTCCACACAATTTTTAAAAGGTCTCAGCTCTTGGGCCTCCACACAATGTTTGAGAGGTCTCAGCTCTTGGGCCTCCACACAATTTTTAAGAGGTCTCAGCTCTTGGGCCTCCACACAATTTTTAAAAGGTCTCAGCTCTTGGGCCTCCACACAATTTTTAAAAGGTCTCAGCTCTTGGGCCTCCACACAATGTTTGAGAGGTCTCAGCTCTTGGGCCTCCACACAATGTTTGAGAGGTCTCAGCTCTTGGGCCTCCACACAATTTTTAAGAGGTCTCAGCTCTTGGGCCTCCACACAATTTTTAAAAGGTCTCAGCTCTTGGGCCTCCACACAATTTTTAAAAGGTCTCAGCTCTTGGGCCTCCACACAATGTTTGAGAGGTCTCAGCTCTTGGGCCTCCACACAATGTTTGAGAGGTCTCAGCTCTTGGGCCTCCACACAATTTTTAAGAGGTCTCAGCTCTTGGGCCTCCACACAATTTTTAAAAGGTCTCAGCTCTTGGGCCTCCACACAATTTTTAAAAGGTCTCAGCTCTTGGGCCTCCACACAATGTTTGAGAGGTCTCAGCTCTTGGGCCTCCACACAATTTTTAAAAGGTCTCAGCTCTTGGGCCTCCACACAATGTTTGAGAGGTCTCAGCTCTTGGGCCTCCACACAATGTTTGAGAGGTCTCAGCTCTTGGGCCTCCACACAATGTTTGAGAGGTCTCAGCTCTTGGGCCTCCACACAATTTTTAAAAGGTCTCAGCTCTTGGGCCTCCACACAATGTTTGAGAGGTCTCAGCTCTTGGGCCTCCACACAATTTTTAAGAGGTCTCAGCTCTTGGGCCTCCACACAATTTTTAAAAGGTCTCAGCTCTTGGGCCTCCACACAATTTTTAAGAGGTCTCAGCTCGTGGGCCTCCACACAATTTTTAAAAGGTCTCAGCTCTTGGGCCTCCACACAATGTTTGAGAGGTCTCAGCTCTTGGGCCTCCACACAATGTTTGAGAGGTCTCAGCTCTTGGGCCTCCACACAATTTTTAAAAGGTCTCAGCTCTTGGGCCTCCACACAATGTTTGAGAGGTCTCAGCTCTTGGGCCTCCACACAATTTTTAAGAGGTCTCAGCTCTTGGGCCTCCACACAATTTTTAAAAGGTCTCAGCTCTTGGGCCTCCACACAATTTTTAAAAGGTCTCAGCTCTTGGGCCTCCACACAATGTTTGAGAGGTCTCAGCTCTTGGGCCTCCACACAATGTTTGAGAGGTCTCAGCTCTTGGGCCTCCACACAATTTTTAAGAGGTCTCAGCTCTTGGGCCTCCACACAATTTTTAAAAGGTCTCAGCTCTTGGGCCTCCACACAATTTTTAAAAGGTCTCAGCTCTTGGGTCTCCACACAATGTTTGAGAGGTCTCAGCTCTTGGGCCTCCACACAATTTTTAAAAGGTCTCAGCTCTTGGGCCTCCACACAATGTTTGAGAGGTCTCAGCTCTTGGGCCTCCACACAATTTTTAAGAGGTCTCAGCTCTTGGGCCTCCACACAATTTTTAAAAGGTCTCAGCTCTTGGGCCTCCACACAATTTTTAAGAGGTCTCAGCTCTTGGGCCTCCACACAATGTTTGAGAGGTCTCAGCTCTTGGGCCTCCACACAATGTTTGAGAGGTCTCAGCTCTTGGGCCTCCACACAATTTTTAAGAGGTCTCAGCTCTTGGGCCTCCACACAATGTTTGAGAGGTCTCAGCTCTTGGGCCTCCACACAATTTTTAAGAGGTCTCAGCTCTTGGGCCTCCACACAATGTTTGAGAGGTCTCAGCTCTTGGGCCTCCACACAATTTTTAAAAGGTCTCAGCTCTTGGGCCTCCACACAATGTTTGAGAGGTCTCAGCTCTAGGGCCTCCACACAATTTTTAAAAGGTCTCAGCTCTTGGGCCTCCACACAATGTTTGAGAGGTCTCAGCTCTTGGGCCTCCACACAATTTTTAAAAGGTCTCAGCTCTTGGGCCTCCACACAATGTTTGAGAGGTCTCAGCTCTAAGCTTCCCTTACTGCTGGGGTGACACACTGTATCAAACCTCCTCCTGTAAGCTTCCCTGACTGCTGGGGTGACACACTGTAACAAACCTCCTCCTGTAAGCTTCCCTGACTGCTGGGGTGACACACTGTAACAAACCTCCTCCTGTAAGCTTCCCTTACTGCTGGGGTGACACACTGTAACAAACCTCCTCCTTTAAGCTTCCCTTACTGCTGGGGTGACACAATGACACAAGAGGACATGTCTGACCACATCTCACACACACACACACACACACACACACACACACACACACACACAATGACAATTAGGGGTGGGGTCTATTTATTTTCCCCCTTGCCTATGCCATCTGTGGTTGTCATTAGGCAACGTGATTTTAAGGGGTGCAGAATTTTGTTCTTCTTTTTTGTACAGTTTGGCTTGGGGTCCATGGCAATGTAGAGGAAAGAAGGTTTCCTTGTCTTGTCTCACTTTACGTAGAAGTAATATTGTGTTTGGAGTGTATTGTTGAGAGGCTGTGATAGTGGCGTAATAGTGCGACTTGGGCGCGTTATATGCACCCAGACATGCTTCCCCTGCTGTCCCAGTTGCATTCCAGCAGTGTTGGCATCATTTTCTGATGTTTCAGGGACTTGGTGACCTCCAAGTGGTCGAATTGAGATTTCCAAGTGTCGAGCATTTTTTTCCCATAGACTATAATGGGATTCGATATTCGGTCGAGTAGTCGAGTAACGCGGTCTATTCGAATCGAAATTCGAAATTTCGAATATTTCACTACTCGCTCATCTCTAATTATTATGCATTTATATATATTTATATATTTTTATAATGTCACACTGCTCAGTTTATGTGTGGGGCGTGTTGTGTGTGTGTGTGTGTGTGATTAGCCCTTTTCCTTATGTCTTCCAGGTGGACTCTTATTGGATTTTTAAGGGGTCCTCCCGGTCCTAGGGTCCCTGGGTTTGATTAGGGCTCCCAATAAATCCTCCCACGTGGGACTTAAAGGGGCATCCCGGGTTGCTTATTAGCGTAATTCCCTTGGTCATTGCAACTACCACCAAATCACCATATGGAGGCTCCCCAGGATACCGGGCTTAAGCTCCCCTCGGGGCAATCCCGGAAGTGTGTGGGCTGTGGGGCATCCCTTTCGGGGGATAATGTATTACTTTGTATACCATGTATGCAGCAGGCTATAACGCGGCAGTCGGGGGCCCAGGCGTCTTGGTCAGCGCCGCTGGCCTCATCGCCTACCCCACCCAGTCTGATCCGTACCCCAAGTGATGTCGTCACGGGTGGGGAGTCGCAATCTGATGTGTGTGCCAATCTTGAGAAATTATTTTCTAGCGCTGTGGCCAGAAAGGCCACGGCTAAGAGAAAGCACTTGTCTTCAGCCGCGGCTGCCTTTGATTTTGATGAGTTTGATTCACTTGACTGCTCTGATTATTCCCCGCTAGAGGAAGGGGAATTATTTGAGGAATCTGATGGTTCTGACCATCAGCAATTTGTTGGTGCTGATACCGAGCAGGGACAGGGGGATGCCGTGGATAGCCCTAAGGTCCTGGCTCATCTTTTCGAGGTTCTGGCTATTTTTCCTCCAGAGGAGGCTCCTCCGCAGAAGGGGGAGTTCTTTGGGACTTCTAAGCCGCGCTTGGAATTCCCAAATCAAAAGCATTTTGATGGCATCATTCTTAAGGAATGGGAGAGGCCTACTCGGCTTCCGGGTGTTCCTCAGGGCTGGGATAAGAAATATCCTTTTCCGGTGGATGCGGTGAAGCGCTGGTCATTCCCTTCCGAGGTTGATGCCCCCGTGTTGGGGTTGTCTAATTCTTCTATTTTGCATTCTCCTGACTCCACCACCCTAAAAGATGGTGAGGACAAGCGCATTGATCAGATGGCTTGTCACGGTTTTGCCAGTGTCGGTTCGGCCTTGCGGCCTTGCTACCAGGTCGGTTGTTAGGGACCTGTTGACTACTTCCAGGCATGACCCGGCTAGTGATGAGTTCACCGCCCTTAAGCGGTGCGAATTGTTCATGTCCTTTGTGCTAGCCGCCCTGGATGACACCATGGTGATGTGTAGTAGAACTTCGGCCTTACTGGTGGCTATTCGACGGTCGGTTTGGTTGCACCAGTGGGCAGCTGATTTTGTGGCTAAGAAGTCACTTACGGGTCTTCCCTTCGTGGGGTTGCGGCTTTTTGGAGAAAAATTTGATTCGGTTGCAAAAGGAGGCAAGTTACCTCAGCGAAAGAAGCAGCGTCGTCCCTTTTGGGGGGTGGCCTCCTTTAACCCTTCCTTTCGCGGGGCCGGAGCGGACAGGGGATTGGCCTTCTCTTCCTCCAGAGGTGATTCCTGGAACAGGGGCAGAGGACGTGCCCGTCCAGGTCACACCTGGGGTTCTAAACCCAAGCCCGCTGCCAAGCCAGCTCAGTAATGAGGGGGCGCCCTCACCCTTGTGGGTGGGGGGACAGCTGCAACACTTCTTCCAGGTCTGGGACCAGGAGGTCTCAGACAGATGGATTCTGGAAGTGGTGTCTTCCGGTTACAAGCTGGCGTTCGAGATACGGCCCCCTCCCAGATTCTTCAGGTCTCGAGTGTCTTCGGATCCTCTGGCCACACAAGGGCCCCGATCGGCAGTAAGGACTCTTCTGGACATGGCTGTCATTTGCCCGGTTCCTTCCTCGGAAAGGGGCCTGGGCTACTATTTCAATCTGTTCACGGCTCCATTCGTCCCATCCTGGATCTGAAGCTCCTCAACAGGTTTATCCGTCCCCGGAAGTTCCGCATGGAAACTCTGCGTTCAGCCATAAATTAACTTCGTCAGGGGGACTTCATGACATCCATAGACATCAAGGATGCTTATCTGCATGTTCCTATCTTCCCGGCACACCAGAGATTTCTCAGGTTTGTGGTGGAAAATCTGCATTTTCAGTTTGTGGCCCTTCCGTTTGGCCTTACCTCGGCTCCAAGGGTTTTCACCAAGGTGCTGGCAGGGGTGATGGCCCTTTTCAGAGCCCAGGGTATTCGCATCGTGGCATATCTGGACGACCTTCTCATTATGGCATCTTCTCTCAGCCAAGCGGAGCTAGACACCACTCAGGAGAGATTTGGCTGGATGATCAACTATCCCAAGTCTTCCCTCTCCCCGTCCAGGGTGGTGTCATTTCTGGGAATGTCTCTGGATACTTCTCAGGCCAGGGTGTTCCTTCCTCATCCCAAGGTTCTGTTGCTTCAGGAATTGATTCAGCTTCTTCTGTCCCACCCTCGTCCATCGTTCGGCTGGCAGTGGATCAGTTCGATCTGCCCCTTCTGCCGGATCTGCTCACTCAGGGTCAACTACTTTACCCCAATTTACCAACGCTGGCTTTGACGGCGTGGCTGCTGAAACCTCCATTTTAAAAGAGGAACGTCTTTCTGATGCTGTGATTCAGACTCTTGTTAGCGCTAGGAAGAGGTCTCCCTCTACCATCTACTATAGGACTTGGAGGTCCTATATTGATTGGTGTGAGGTCAGGGCCTTGCCTTGCAGGGTGTTTTCTATCCCTAGGATTTTGGATTTTCTGCAACATGGTCTGGACTTGGGGTTCCAGCTTAGTACGTTATAATGGCAGGTTTCTTTCCTGGCGGTTTTCTTTCAAAGGTCTTTTGCTCTTCATCTTCTGGTTAAGACTTTTTTCCAGGGGGTTATGCATGTGCGGCCTCCTAGGAAGCCTCTGCTTCCTGTTTGGGATTTGAATTTGGTGCTTTCTGCTCTTCAGGGTCCTCCTTTTGAGCCATTGCAGGATATTGCTCTTTCTATGCTCACTCAAACGGTTGCTATCACCTCAGTTCGGCGTGTTTCAGAGTTGGCGGCTTTGTCCATTCAGGCCCCTTACTTTGAGAGGCATCAGGACAAGGTTGTTTTTCGCTTCAAGCCAGATTTTCTTCCTAAAGTGGTTTCTGCCTTTCATCTTAATCAGGATGTTGTTCTTCCCTCGTTGTGTCCTAAACCCAGCAATGACAAGGAGAGGGTTTTGCATTCCTTGGATGTGGTTCGCTGTGTGAAGTATTATTTGGTGACTACTTCTTCCTTTCGTAAGACTGATGCCTTTTTCGTGGTGCCCTCCAGGCCTAGGAAAGTTTTGGCGCCCGCCAAGTCTTCCATTAGTAAATGGATTCGCCAGGCCATTGTTGGGGCCTATTCTGCCAAGGGGAAGATTCCCCCTTTTCGTGTTACTGCTCATTCTACTCGTGCTGTTGGGGCGTCCTGGGCTTTCCAGCACCAGGCCTCTGTTGAACAAGTTTGTAAGGCTGCTACTTGGTCTTCTGTTCACACTTTTTCCAAGTTTTATAAGGTTGATGTGCGGGCCTCAGTGGATGCTGTTTTTGGCCGCAAAGTTCTGCAAGCTGCAGTGGTTTAAGTTTGTGCATTATTGCCTTGTTTTGGATCCCCGCCCTTTATGGACACTGCTATTAGATGTCCCAAGTGTAATGACTATTCTGAAGCGGGGTGTGTGACATACTTAGAATAATACCATTTTGTGATTATTACTCACCTGTAAAATGGGTATTATAAGTATGTCACACACCCCGCTTCACTTTTGGTTTTCTGGATCCTTTATATGGTGAACCTTTTTAATTTTACTGTTTATAATTGGCTCTTCCTGGTCCTTTTACTGCTGTCTTAATACTGGGTAATGAGTGGGAGGTCCCAGGTATTTATGGACCGGGAGGGGTTTCCTTTTTTTCATGACATCTCTGCAAGATCGCCCTCTACAGGTCGGTATAACCCAAGTGTAATGACTATTCTGAAGCGGGGTGTGTGACATAATACCCATTTAACAGGTGAGTAATCACAAAATGGTATTTTTCGTCTGGACGATTATTTATTGAAAAATGAAAACAGATTTTAACGGGAAACGTAAAGGATTCGTGGGAGGAGACGAAGGAAAAGGGGCAAAAGTGAAAGCCGATGAGAAAAGAAAACGGAAAACTAGCGCTGGAAAATGGCATTCTCTTACTCGTACTCTGGCATACGAACGGACAAAGACTTTACAGAAGGCTTGCAATGCATGCATAGAATCGCTCGTACACTCATACGAGAACGGGAACATTTAAAAAAAAAACAGATCGACACAAATACGAAAGTTTTTTTTTGTCTCTCTGAATCAACCCGATTGTTCCAAGTTACATCGGGGTTTTTTACCTTTTTTTTACATTCTTACCTTTATTCTCTCCCGACTCTCACTGCTCGTCTACGCTGGGAACTTGTTGGTTGGTCCCGTTTTTATAGGGAGCCGGGAGCTGCCACAGCTTTCTGCAGTGCTGCTGCGCCACCTGGTGGCGGAATACCCATCAGTTATGAATACCAAAGCGGGCCGTGCCATGCAAGAACAAAAACAATTCTACAGGTGAGTACTCACAGAATTGTTATTTTCGGCGCTAGTGTTACATAGGACTCCAGGCAGCTGCCGGATCGGCGTTAGCATTTTTTGTTGTTGTTAAATCGTACGCTGAATGCCACTGAGGCCAAAAAAGTGTAGCTGTGTGGTGCTGACGCTTCTTAAATATGGTTCCCTATGTCCTTGTTGAAATTATTATTTCTTATCTGAGAAATTACTAAAGAAATGGGCCATTCCAACAGAGGTGCATTACTCATACTGCTTGACAAAGCATACAGCGATCCCTTCAGAACAAGTCTTTTTTTAATGAAATTCCACATGCCAGTGCAACTTTTGCTTACTTTTTTTGATCAGGTAAAAATTCCTGGGCCAACTTTGCTGTGTTGCCTATTGGAGGTCCTGGAGCATAAGCAGTACGAACTTTAGTTCATTTGCCAAAAATCAATTGATGTAGGCTGTTTAATTGAATGGGTCATTGACTTGAGTAGGGCCGGAGGCCATGTATTAGTCTACCCTTTAGGCAGTTTAGTGACAATTAGATGCATCTGTTAAAAAGGATATTGGGGGAAAGAAGTACTTTTTCAATGAGGGGAAGGGCTACGTACATTTCAGTAGATTTTTAGGAAAGGCGGACAGAGGTGAAAAACAAATATCCTCAAGCCTGGAAAGGCATATCACCCAACCAAGTATGGGTGAGGGGGAGCACTTAACATGTCAAAATAATGTCATTACATGGGCAGTTCATAACAACAGTAGGCATCAAGGAGGCATGTCTCTATATCCCCATTTTTCTTAGACACAATCCAATTTATATTTTGCAGTAGTATCATCAATTCAGGTCCCTTACTTCTGGGATGGGCACAGCTCTGATGCCTAAAAGCAGTTTCAAGCTTCCAGCTATGTATAAGACAGTTTAGAGCATGGTGTCCTGAAAAGAGACCATTTGGTTTGTACAGCTCACTTCAACAGAAACTCCTTACCACTTGAAGCCAGGTTGGTGGAGTCATAGGGACAAAAGGTTCAGGCTATTTGCATCAGTCCAATATTCAGAGGTATTGCTTTTAGTGGGAAATTGTTAGTGGGAAGTTGTGACGAAGGACACCAGGCTGGGGAGAGACCTTGCAGAACCGGACAGCACAAGGCTAGTAATCAGACCTTGAAATAGTGATTATGAAATGTGGGCAGGGCTTTAAAGTAATATCTATCTGAAGTGGCACATTTAGGGGCCACAAAATGTTTGGCAGCAGTTTTTGACCTAAGAGTGCCAAGGTCAAGGCACATTCAATGAGGGACAGTAAATTTTTCCAGCGATTTTGTCACCAGGGGTCAGTAGAAAAGGTCTTCATGGTCTTAGTTGGGAATGATTTGGGGATCTGTAAAAAGCATCCTCAAGTGAAATAGAGAGAAGAAAAGATTTTAATGTACCCACTATTAAATTATTATCCCAAGATATTTACCTTGCACATCCTTTGTTTTGTCTTCATCTTGTTTTCTGGCTTTTTGCTATGCTGTGCTGTTGACTCATTCAATATTTTTGGCATGGCTTCACTTTTATACAGTTTTTTTTTACAAACTGAAAGTTAGGTGTAAGAGGGAGTGTATATCCATTGGGTCAACATGTGTATTTTTACCCTAATGAAAGGGCATAACCCTAAGCATAATGTCTCCATCCCCCATGTAAATATTGTGAGAAAATTCAATTTTGCACACCCCTTAAGTTTTGTAAGCTTCTAACCTTGTTTTTCAAACTGAAGGTTAGCTGTAAGAGGGAATGTGTATCCATTGGGTCAACATGTGCATTTTTACCCTAATGAAAGGGCAAACCCTAGGCGTAATGTCTGGGTCCCCCACGTAAATATTGTGAGAAAATTCTGCACACCCTTTAAAGGAGCACTATCGCGAAAAGAATAAAAATCCATATAAATATGCTGGATGGAGGGAGGAGGGGTCGTGTATACACCCAGTATCGAGAAATATCAAGCCAGGCTTGTTTTTTTTATTTTAATGAAAGGAAGAGGGCATCTCGGGTGACAGACTCTGTCACCCCTCATAGACTAAACCTTTAACCCCAGGATGTTATTCCTACCAGGAGAAGAAAACCACAAGCTTGGTGGGAATTATATTCCGTTCAGATGTATAAGTGACCCCTCCCCTTATTAGCTAAAGTGTTTATATGGATTTTTAATATTACACAATTTCGCGATAGTGCTCCTTTAAGTTTTGTAAGTTGAGTGTTTATTTAAGTTAAGCATCTTAAGCAGTACTTGTATAAATACCTGCAGGCAACAGAAAAGCAAGGCTTTGTTAAGACTGCACTTAACTGTATACTGTATGACTACCATTAGACAGCTACGTTGGAAGAACCTTGGTAAGTGCCACTTGTCAACATGGTAGCTTAAAAAGTGAAAAGTGTTTACAGAAAGCTGAATGTCTTAGTTTTACATGAAAATGTATGAGGCTAGAATTACTGTGTCAAATGAAACTTGAGGAAACTTAAGGAGACAGTCCAAGCTTTTTGTAACCCCCCAGAACACCTCCCTCCCCTTGTGCTAAGCCCTATTTGGATATTTAAATAATAAACCAGCTCACTTGATCCCTGAAATTCTCCCTTATGCCGGCGGGCCCTGCATGGCCCTCGTGGACTTGAGTGACAGGCCAGGGCAGTCACACTGCTGCATGGATAAATTAACTGACCTGTCACTCAAGCTTCAGATTTCATGTTGCATGTTATTGCCCAAATTGCGCTTAGTGCAAGGTGAAGGATGGGTGGGTGAGGTGTTACAAAAAGCTTGGACTTTCTCCTAAAGTGGCTCAAAACCCTGGCCGGCTGGCCTTGTAATCTAAAAGACTCCAGGGAGTCTGAGTCCCCTGGGAATGCTCAGCTGTATGAAACTTCTGGGCTCACTGGCGGTGGCATCCCTGTAGCTGCGCTCTCTATTCAAGTTGGATGGCCGCAGGAATGTGAGCCCTCAGAAAGACAGATATGTGGTCATCCGGATGCCAAACATCACCCGACACTATTGAGATCAGCCAATTGCTAAAATGGTTATCATTACAGGAAAAATACTGCATGCAGTGTTTCCCAAAATGCAGCATATAGATATTGGGCAGGATGCTCTTCCTGATTATGTTGTACTGGAGTATTCCTACTTTATTGCAAAGCAATAAAGTGTGAAAGGCTCCTAAGGGAGGTGCTTAGTGGCCCCCAAACCAAAAATCATTTAAATAACCCAAATAACCAAATAATTAGAATAAGCCACCCCCCTCATGATATTAACAGAAACAAATCCATAGTTCCCCCTATTAGCCTTGCATTTCTCATCTTTAAAACTACTGGCAGAATTATCTTAGCATGCACAATGAAAACCGCATTTATTATTTTGTTATCAAAACATTCTTCTACTTTTAAATCTACTTCTAAAATCTAAAGATCAGAATTTACAAGACTCTAAACTATGTTTTACCTGATCCAGATAATCCCTAAACAAGCAGAGCAAGAGTTTATATTTTTACTACTTATTATACTAAATATTTGATCAAACCGATCTCAGCAAAAAACTTAAAGTAGCACGGCATAATAAAAATAGTTTCATCGTGGTCAGTCTGTTGATTCACAAAAAGGTAGTTTTGGTCATAATATTTGTTGTTATACCACAAGGAATTCTTGGAAGTGAAGAACAACTATTTAAAGTAATACAAAGCAGAAATAAACCTAAATTGATTGATACCAAAAATGTTATCCTAAATGTTGTATTAAATGGGAGATAATTATCCGTTACTGTTTGGTAACGTATTTTTAGCCTCGAAAAAAAGTATGTGGTTGTTTAAATTCCATTTTTGATTTAAGCTTCCATTCTATTTCCAATAAGATTAATGAAAATAGTGTGCAGCTTTTTTTATACTCTCCAGCGAGTTCAGCAATAACACATGAGGATTCTGTTTATGGTGATAAACAAAGGAAATGAGGTTCTAGAATACCTACCACATACCACATTTCTGACCTGCTTTACATTACAATGCATGCAATAATTCCCATTGAATGAGGCTCATTTTCAATGTGTTTGGATTCCTCATAGGGCCTCTCTAGAAAACCCTGAAACACATTTTAATTTCTTTAGATTCTCCATAGGGTCTCTTTAGAAAATCCTAAAAACATTTGGATTATCCCCTGTATCTCTACCTCACCAAAACTTAAGGAGTTACCCAAATTATTTTAGATTTTGTAAATGCAACTCCCTTACTCGTGAAAAAAAAACACCATTATTTCTAGAACTAGTTTTGCCATAGATAGCCTAGTACACTAGTTTTATTCTAGACCCTCTTTCAATGCTAAAGACTCTTTTTGGCAATGTCCAGGAATCAAGGCCTATCCTCCTATTCCGGACCTGCCTGGTGCGAGCCACTAGATTAAGTTATATGTACAGTACTTTCCTTTTGTTAAAAAAAAATAACAACAAAACACATAAATGCATGAAATGCAGGAGATCAGATCTCCTACTGTGACATGTCCCACCCAAGGGGCGGCCTCTGGATGACCTTGGGTGCTGGACTATCAGAATGATCTTGATGACATTTTCGAACAAGTAAGTCAGCATGGATATTTCTTGTGGGTTCTCAAGAAATCTACTCTTCACTATAACCTGACCACTTAAAGAGGTATTGTAACCCTCTCCCATGTCTTCTTGCATCAAGGATCTCTTCAACCTTGTATTCTGGCATGCCTTTGATTTGAAAACGGCCAATAAATTGGGTCCAATTTTACTGAGGCCAGCAGAACTCAGTCACCAGCTGAAAATGACGGATCAGGACTTCTGGAGGTGCCTGTCCATTATCCCTATTCCCGACCTGCCTGGTGCGGACCACTAGATTTATTTATATGTACAGTAGTTTCCTTTTGGTAGAAAAAGGATAACAACAAAACACTGACAGGATAACCAAGTAAGACTCTGACTTTTTGATGTTGAAAGAAGTTAGTTTTCAGTACCCTTATTTGACTGGTCGTAAAAAAAAAAGCTGATGCATGTAATGTTTAAGCTTAGAGTAGAAATCTCAATCACCGTTGTGAATAGACATTTGAAAAATGTTTTTTTTACAAAGAAACATAGAAACATAGAAGGTTGACGGCAGAAGGAGACCATACGGTCCATCTAGTCTGCCCTTATGTGTATACTGTATGTACTCTTTATCTTAGGATAGATGTGTGCTTATCCCAGGCATGTTTAAATTCAGTGACTGTTGATTTTTCAACTACCTCTGCTGGAAGTTTGTTCCAAGCATCTACTACTCTTTCTGTAAAATAATATTTTCTAACATTGCTCCTGATCTTCCCCCCGACTAGCTTCAGGTTGTTCCCCCTTGTTCTATCATTAAACTTCTTCCTAAAAACACTTCCCTCCTGAACCTTATTCAATACTTTCACATATTTAAAGGTCTCAATCATGTCCCCCCTCTCCCTTCTTTCCCCCAGACTGTACAAATTAAGTTCTTTAAGTCTCTCCTGATAAGTTTTAAGTTTAAGTCCTTCCACAATTTTCGTTGCCCGCCTTTGGACCCGTTCTATTTGAATAATGTCTTTTTGCAGGTAAGGTCTCCAGAACTGCACACAGTATTCTAGCTGTGGCCTCACCAGGGCTCTATACAGTGGCATCACAACCTCCCTCTTCCTACTGGTGATGCCTCGAGCTATGCAGCCGAGCATCCTGCTTGCTTTCCCACTGCCTGGCTACACTGTCCACTCATCTTGCAGCTATCAGTAATCAGTACCCCTAAATCTCTCTCCTCCGAGGTTCTGGCTAACACAGTACTGCCCATACGGTACTCAGAGCAGGGATTCCTTCTACCCAAGTGCATGATTTTACATTTAGAGACATTAAACTCTAGTTTCCACAGTTTTGACCATCTATCCAGTAAAGCTAAATCATTTTCCATGTTGCAGACACCTCCAGGAATATCCACCCTATTACTAACCTTTGTATCATCAGCAAACAGACAAACTTTTCCTACCAAGCCTTCTCCTATGTCACTTACAAATATATTAAAAAGAATGGGGCCCAGGACAGAGCCTTGCAGCACACCACTTGTAACTCACCTTTGTTCAGATTGCACAACATTTACAACAACGCTCTGATACCGATCCCTCAGCCAACTGGAAATCCACTGAACTATCCAGGGATTGAGTCCTACCTTCAATAACTTATCTATGAGCTCCTTATGTGGTACAGTGTCAAAGGCTTTGCTAAAATCCAGATAGGCGATATCCACAGCACCACCTTCATCTAACACTTTAGTGACATTGTCAAAGAAATCAATAAGATTGGTCTGACATGATCTGCCCTCAGTAAAGCCGTGCTGTTTTGGGTCCAATAGGTCATTAATTTTTAGATGGGAAATGATCTGTTTTTTTAAGAGTGTTTCCATTAATTTGACCACTATAGATGTTAAACTAACTGGCCTGTAATTACTGGCTTCTTCTCTACTCCCCTTTTTATGGATTGGTACGACATTGCGCATTCTCCAATCATCTGGAACCTCACCAGTTGAAAGGGAATGGTTAAGTAAATCAGTCAGAGGGGCTGCAATTAGAGATGAGCGAACTTTTGAAAAATTCGATTCGACTGATTCGCCGAATTTTCCGACAAAAATCGTTTCGACCCGAATAAATTTGCGACGAATCGCTATTAAAAACGGCTATTTCTGAGCCTCCTAGAGCCTCAATAGGGTTGTAAACCATTCAGCCTTGCTGTAACACGCACAGGATGCGTGCTGGGTTAGTTAAATAATACTTTGAAGAAATATCACATGCAGATCAGAGGCATCGCTAATAGAATCGCAGAGCGGCACAATTGCAGAGAGTTGAAGTGGCATCACTATGAGGGGCAGAAGGAGCCCAAATATACACTGGAGTTGGCCTCAGGAGCCCAAAAATTGGATGAATCACACCCTGGAGTTGGCAGAAGTTGGCAGCAGCAGCAGCAGGAGCCCAAATATACACTGGAGTTGGCTTCAGGAGCCCAAAAATTGGATGAATCACACCCTGGAGTTGGCAGGAGTTGGCAGCAGCAGCAGCAGGAGCCCAAATATACACTGGAGTTGGCTTCAGGAGCCCAAAAATTGGATGAATCACACCCTGGAGTTGGCAGGAGTTGACAGCAGCAGCAGCAGGAGCCCAAATATACACTGGAGTTGGCTTCAGGAGCCCAAAAATTGGATGAATCACACCCTGGAGTTGGCAGCAGCAGCAGCAGGAGCCCAAATATACACTGGAGTTGGCTTCAGGAGCCCAAAAATTGGATGAATCACACCCTGGAGTTGGCAGCAGCAGCAGCAGGAGCCCAAATATACACTGGAGTTGGCCTCAGGAGCCCAAAAATTGGATGAATCACACCCTGGAGTTGGCAGGAGTTGACAGTAGCAGCAGCAGGAGCCCAAATATACACTGGAGTTGGCCTCAGGAGCCCAAAAATTGGATGAATCACACCCTGGAGTTGGCAGGAGTTGACAGTAGCAGCAGCAGGAGCCCAAATATACACTGGAGTTGGCCTCAGGAGCCCAAAAATTGGATGAATCACACCCTGGAGTTGGCAGGAGTTGACAGTAGCAGCAGCAGGAGCCCAAATATACACTGGAGTTGGCTTCAGGAGCCCAAAAATTGGATGAATCACACCCTGGAGTTGGCAGCAGCAGCAGCAGGAGCCCAAATATACACTGGAGTTGGCTTCAGGAGCCCAAAAATTGGATGAATCACACCCTGGAGTTGGCAGCAGCAGCAGCAGGAGCCCAAATATACACTGGAGTTGGCCTCAGGAGCCCAAAAATTGGATGAATCACACCCTGGAGTTGGCAGGAGTTGACAGTAGCAGCAGCAGGAGCCCAAATATACACTGGAGTTGGCCTCAGGAGCCCAAAAATTGGATGAATCACACCCTGGAGTTGGCAGGAGTTGACAGTAGCAGCAGCAGGAGCCCAAATATACACTGGAGTTGGCCTCAGGAGCCCAAAAATTGGATGAATCACACCCTGGAGTTGGCAGGAGTTGACAGTAGCAGCAGCAGGAGCCCAAATATACACTGGAGTTGGCTTCAGGAGCCCAAAAATTGGATGAATCACACCCTGGAGTTGGCAGCAGCAGCAGCAGGAGCCCAAATATACACTGGAGTTGGCTTCAGGAGCCCAAAAATTGGATGAATCACACCCTGGAGTTGGCAGCAGCAGCAGCAGGAGCCCAAATATACACTGGAGTTGGCCTCAGGAGCCCAAAAATTGGATGAATCACACCCTGGAGTTGGCAGGAGTTGACAGTAGCAGCAGCAGGAGCCCAAATATACACTGGAGTTGGCCTCAGGAGCCCAAAAATTGGATGAATCACACCCTGGAGTTGGCAGGAGTTGACAGTAGCAGCAGCAGGAGCCCAAATATACACTGGAGTTGGCTTCAGGAGCCCAAAAATTGGATGAATCACACCCTGGAGTTGGCAGGAGTTGACAGTAGCAGCAGCAGGAGCCCAAATATACACTGGAGTTGGCCTCAGGAGCCCAAAAATTGGATGAATCACACCCTGGAGTTGGCAGGAGTTGACAGTAGCAGCAGCAGGAGCCCAAATATACACTGGAGTTGGCTTCAGGAGCCCAAAAATTGGATGAATCACACCCTGGAGTTGGCAGAAGTTGGCAGCAGCAGCAGCAGGAGCCCAAACATTACTTTAAACAGACCCTGGGGTTGGCCTCAGGAGCCCAAAAATTGGATGAATCACACCCTGTGGAGAGTCATGTGGAGAAAAAGTAGCTTAGTTAGTAATATCTACATAAAATTATGAATAAACAAATGCAAAAGTTTGCCAAAGTGAAGTTTTGTTTGAGGGTGTGTTTCCACCTTTTAATTAAATCAGAAACAAGAAGGTGTCATTGCCTCTGACTAATTAGCCCTCAAAAATTCTTGGAATTTTTAATCTGGAATCATGTCTGATCCGTCTTATCCGAAGAATATTAATAAAAAGTAAGAGTAACGTAAAGGATTTTTTATCAATACTTACTTGTGGTCCGATGCGGAGGAATGTCTGTAACTTGAGAGCAGCGCCTTAAATCTGTTTTGCACGATCCATCTTTCTTGGTCTGGCCCCGTCATCAATCTACTGGAATACATCAGGCATTGTTGGGAGGAAAGCTTGGCTGATCCATGCGCCATTCATTTCCACGCAGGGCAGTCTCTGGAAAAAAAAAGTCTGTATAAACCAGGGTCTTTTTCATATAAAAACAAATGGTTATTCTTGCTTTTCAACCATATGTTCCACAGCTTTACCAGTCATTGTGTCAGCCAATGAAGCAACTTTGTCTGGAAGTGCTGCAAAAGCAGTCCACTGCATCACAAGTGGCATCTGACACCCCCAGTCAACTGTCTGCCTGTTATGCTTTGGGTTCAGCTCCACTATCCATTGATCTGATATCCAAGATCTGATAATCATAAAATTCAGCAGCTACTGCCCAGCCAAGAAGTGGAGGAGACACTCGCCTCTTCTTCCACTATCCGGCAACTAGTGATGAGGAGAGTGTCGTGGGAGGAGGTGTTGCAAGCCGAGGTAGTGGAAGAGGGTCCCTGGAGTCTGCGGCGGTGGCGGCGGCAGCAGCAGCGAATTATTGCGGACTGTTGGTAGGAAAAATCAGCTACTCAGCGATGTGGCAGTGTTCCATGCAGCATCCTGTGGAGAAAAAGTAGGTTAGTTAGTGTATATACATAAAATTATGAATAGACAAATGCAATAGTATTGCGAAAGTGAAGTTTTGTTTGAGGGTGTGTTTCCACCTTGCAATTAAATCAGAAACAACTAGCTATCATTTGCCTCTGAATAATTAGCCCTCAAAAATTCTTGGAATTTTTAATCTTGATGTCTGAGGGATTTCTCCTCTCAGACAGCGTCACCATAAGTCCAGCCTGCTGCATTACCCAGTGGTGGACCTTTCAGAGAACTGATGGCTTGTGCCGAGCCGAGGTGGAGAGTCACATGGCATGGTTGTTGAACAGAAGGTGGGCCAGTCCTTTAGCCTGTCAGTGTGTACCAAAGTGCACAGTGTTGTCTACGCCTGGAGCTGTAACTATAGACTCATGGTGGACAATATATATCCTTTTAGGCCCCCTTGGTGATTGTGGTTTCACGCTGTTCTTCACATGGTTTTCCTTGACCATCAGAGTCACACATGGGAGGAACTACTAAAAATGAGAACTCAATCCATGAAAGCATTGCTTAATCCACGAAAACTGCAAATTTGGACCCATGGTGACTGACACTTGGAAGAACATCTTGTTTGCGCTGCGACAAGGAAGCCAGAGTCATGCGTCCTGACATGGCACACGTGTTCAGTCTAGTTTTGAAGTCTTGCCCCCATCTGAAAGACATCCGAACAACAGGAAAGAAAGTTAGCATGCACTTCTGGCACTCCTACACCACCAAGCACAACCTTATTGAGCCTCAGCGTCACAAAGGTGTACCCCACCATAGTCTGATTTGCGATGTTTCCACCCGTTGGAATTCCACCCTCCATATGCAGGATCCACTATAGCAGTGGTCCCCAACCCTGTCCTCAAGGCCCACCAACAGGCCAGGCTTTGCAGATCTCCACAAAGATGCTCAGGTGGAGTAATTAGTGCAGCTGCAGAGCAATAGAGCTGGCTATTTGGAGATCCAAAAAACATGACATGTTGGTGGGCCTTGAGGACAGGGTTGAGGACCACTGCACTATAGGAACAGAGAAAAGCCATCACGGATTTCTGGATGATCCAAACGGATAGGGGGACACCCCTGTGTAAATTCAATGTAAACCATTGGCAGCTCATACGTGACACCGACCGTTTGTTTAGGCCCTTTGAGGAAGCTACATTATTAGTCAGTTGCCAGGACTATGAGATGAACGATGAGATTCCACTGCTTCATGTACTACAACACATGTTGGAAAGCATGGCTGGTCAGGGCACTGGAGACATGGCACATACATTTCACAGCCACATGAAGCCTGTGGGGGCTGAAGTGGAGGAGGAGGAGGAGGGGGTGGGGCACAGCAAACCACAGTTTAGGTTTCACAAAATGACCATTTTATCTAGTCATCTGACAGGAGAGGAGGTGCAGCCACAGGAGCTAGAGGGTTGTGAGTAAGGCGAGACAGAGGACCCAGACACACCATGGCAGTTTACAGTGGAGATGGAGACAGGTAGTCCCTCCGAGTCACTTGCACAAATGGCACGATGCATGCTCACATGCATGCGTACTAGTGAGCGCAGAATTGTCTCCATTTGTCAGCGGGAAGACTTCTGGCTCTCCAACTTATTGGACCCTCGCTTCCGGCACAAAATGGGGGCATTTTTTACGCCCACTGAGAGGGAGGAAAAACTGACCTACTACAGAGACATCCCACGTAGTCAGTTGGGCGATGTCTATTTGCGCCATGGCCCATACTCCCGCAGGTCTGACTCTAGGGGAACTTTGCGATCACCTTCCACTGCCATGGCTGCTGGGGGGGTGGAAGGAGCAGCAGCAGCTCCATCAGCAGCAACCTCAGTCTTCAGTCGCTAGTGAGTAGCTTTCTACACCCGCATAGTGAGTCTACTCATGAGAAGCAGGAAGACCTGGAGCTGGACCTCAAACAGCAGGTCATGTCATACCTTGACATGACCATGCCAACACACCTTCAAGATCCACTGGATTTGCTGGGAAGCCAAACTTGACTTGTGCCCGCAACTAGCAGAGTTTGCCCTGGAAAAGCTGTACTGGCCGGACAGTAGTTGATTTAGATGGCAACTGGGCTGCTCTATATAACGAAGCAAAATGGCAAATTTACCTCACTATATAAGCTATTGCCCCTCAGATTTACACAGGGGCTGCTCTATATTATGCTGCAAATGGCAAATTAACCTCACAATATAAGCCATTGCAGCTCTATATAAATAAAAATAAATAAATAAAAAAAGGGCCTGTAGAAGCTTATTTAGTATAACAGATAGGGTGACATGTGCTGGTTTGGGATGCCCATATGGGCTAGTGTTTTGGCAGCAGTACAAAAACCAATGCAAAATGCAATAGCTTAATAAAGCTGATGCTGATCAACGCTTATTTAGTATAACAGATGGGGTGCAACATGCAGGTTTGGGATGCCCTGCGGCCTGGTGTATTTAAAGCAGACCAAAACCAATTCAAAATGCAATAACTTAATAAAGCTGAGGCTGTAGATGCTTATTTAGTATAAACAGGTAGGGTGCAAGGTGCAGCTTTGGGGTGCCCTGCGGCCTGGTTAAATGAAAGCAGTCAAAAAGGAAGTGCAAACTGAAGTAGCTTAATGAAGCTGATGCTGATCAACGCTTATGTTGTATACCAGATAGGGTGCAAGGTGCAGCTTTGGGGTGCCCTGCGGCCTGGTTTATTAAAATCAGTCAAAAACAAGTGCAAACTGAAGTAGCCTGATCAACGCTTATGTTGTATAACAGATAGGTTTAAAATAGCATGTGCCTTGGGATGCCCGTGTGGCCTGTTATATTTCAAGCTGAACAAAAAGTAACAATAATCCAAGTATGAGACATCATTTTGACCTTCTTCACAGCGCCATACTTTGAAAAAAAAAAATTAATTTCATGCCGATCAATCCAAAGGTCAATGCCCCTAACAAAAATAGTGTTCGGCATAAGTTTTCCTTCTGGAAGGACGTAACCTTTAGTTTACATGGTTGGGGTAGGTTATCTTACAAATTGGGATACCCCAGGCAGCAGTGTCATTGAAAGAGACAGATTGTAATGCAGGCCATACGCAAGCAGAGAAACTCAGGCTGCAACAGGCCTATTTAGTTTACATGGTTGGGGTAGGTTATCTTACAAATTGGGATACCCCACTGTATATGAAACCGAATATAAATGCACACCCAAAAGTGGACACTCAGCCTCCAAGAGGCCTGCTTAGTTTAAATAAGAGAGCTGCTTAGTATGGTAGGTAGGTTATGTTATGTTACAGAATGGGATGCCCCAAGCAGACTTGAGATCAGTATATATGCACACAGCAGCAGTGTGTTAGCAGGCTCATACAGGCCAAATTTCTTTAAATAAATGTGCAGCTTACAGTAAATGCAGAGGCTAATGGTATGTTACAGAATGGGATGCCCCAAAGCTGACTTGAGATCAGTATATATGCACACAGCAGCAGTGTGTTAGCAGGCTCATACAGGCCAAATTTCTTTAAATAACTGTGCAGCTTACAGTAAATGCAGAGGCTAATGGTATGTTACAGAATGGGATGCCCCAGAGCTGACTTGAGATCAGTATATATGCACACAGCAGCAGTGTGTTAGCAGGCTCATACAGGCCAAATTTCTTTAAATAAATGTGCAGCTTACAGTTAATGCAGAGGCTAATGGTATGTTACAGAATGGGATGCCCCAAGCAGACTTGAGATCAGTATATATGCACACAGCAGCAGTGTGTTAGCAGGCTCATACAGGCCAAATTTCTTTAAATAAATGTGCAGCTTACAGTAAATGCAGAGGCTAATGGTATGTTACAGAATGGGATGCCCCAGAGCTGACTTGAGATCAGTATATATGCACACAGCAGCAGTGTGTTAGCAGGCTCATACAGGCCAAATTTCTTTAAATAACTGTGCAGCTTACAGTTAATGCAGAGGCTAATGGTATGTTACAGAATGGGATGCCCCAGAGCTGACTTGAGATCAGTATATATGCACACAGCAGCAGTGTGTTAGCAGGCTCATACAGGCCAAATTTCTTTAAATAAATGTGCAGCTTACAGTTAATGCAGAGGCTAATGGTATGTTACAGAATGGGATGCCCCAAGCAGACTTGAGATCAGTATATATGCACACAGCAGCAGTGTGTTAGCAGGCTCATACAGGCCAAATTTCTTTAAATAAATGTGCAGCTTACAGTAAATGCAGAGGCTAATGGTATGTTACAGAATGGGATGCCCCAGAGCTGACTTGAGATCAGTATATATGCACACAGCAGCAGTGTGTTAGCAGGCTCATACAGGCCAAATTTCTTTAAATAACTGTGCAGCTTACAGTTAATGCAGAGGCTAATGGTATGTTACAGAATGGGATGCCCCAAAGCTGACTTGAGATCAGTATATATGCACACAGCAGCAGTGTGTTAGCAGGCTCATACAGGCCAAATTTCTTTAAATAAATGTGCAGCTTACAGTAAATGCAGAGGCTAATGGTATGTTACAGAATGGGATGCCCCAAAGCTGACTTGAGATCAGTATATATGCACACAGCAGCAGTGTGTTAGCAGGCTCATACAGGCCAAATTTCTTTAAATAAATGTGCAGCTTACAGTAAATGCAGAGGCTAATGGTATGTTACAGAATGGGATGCCCCAGAGCTGACTTGAGATCAGTATATATGCACACAGCAGCAGTGTGTTAGCAGGCTCATACAGGCCAAATTTCTTTAAATAACTGTGCAGCTTACAGTTAATGCAGAGGCTAATGGTATGTTACAGAATGGGATGCCCCAAGCAGACTTGAGATCAGTATATATGCACACAGCAGCAGTGTGTTAGCAGGCTCATACAGGCCAAATTTCTTTAAATAACTGTGCAGCTTACAGTTAATGCAGAGGCTAATGGTATGTTACAGAATGGGATGCCCCAAGCAGACTTGAGATCAGTATATATGCACACAGCAGCAGTGTGTTAGCAGGCTCATACAGGCCAAATTTCTTTAAATAAATGTGCAGCTTACAGTAAATGCAAAGGCTAATGGTATGTTACAGAATGGGATGCCCCAAAGCTGACTTGAGATCAGTATATATGCACACAGCAGCAGTGTGTTAGCAGGCTCATACAGGCCAAATTTCTTTAAATAACTGTGCAGCTTACAGTAAATGCAGAGGCTAATGTATGTTACAGAATGGGATGTCCCAAAAACCAGAGAGCACCTGGCAGGCAGCAGTAAGACTATGCACAGCAAAAGTGTCTTTATCATGCCTAAATTCAATTAGAATAGGTGCAAATGGTTAGGTTCTTAAATAGAGGCTGGTGTAGTCACAGAATGGGATGCCCTAAAAACCAGCAGTAAGTACACCTGGCAGGGACAAGTAGTGCTATGCCAGCAAAAGTGTCTTTATCAGGCTAATTTCAAATATGATAAGAGCAAATGCTTATATGGTCTTAAACAGAGGCTGCTTTAGTCACAGAATGGGATGCCCCCGGGCAGGAATCGAGCTGCCAGGGTACAGTAGTGCTTTGGCCAGCAAAAGTGTCTTTATCAGGCCTAATTTCAAATATGATTAGAGCAAATGCTTATATGGTCTTAAACAGAGGCTGCTTTAGTCACAGAATGGGATGCCCCGGGCAGGAATCGAGCTGCCAGGGTACAGTAGTGCTTTGGCCAGCAAAAGTGTCTTTATCAGGCCTAATTTCAAATATGATTAGAGCAAATGCTTATATGGTCTTAAACAGAGGCTGCTTTAGTCACAGAATGGGATGCCCCGGGCAGGAATCGAGCTGCCAGGGTACAGTAGTGCTTTGGCCAGCAAAAGTGTCTTTATCAGGCCTAATTTCAAATATGATTAGAGCAAATGCTTATATGGTCTTAAACAGAGGCTGCTTTAGTCACAGAATGGGATGCCCCGGGCAGGAATCGAGCTGCCAGGGTACAGTAGTGCTTTGGCCAGCAAAAGTGTCTTTATCAGGCCTAATTTCAAATATGATTAGAGCAAATGCTTATATGGTCTTAAACAGAGGCTGCTTTAGTCACAGAATGGGATGCCCCGGGCAGGAATCGAGCTGCCAGGGTACAGTAGTGCTTTGGCCAGCAAAAGTGTCTTTATCAGGCCTAATTTCAAATATGATTAGAGCAAATGCTTATATGGTCTTAAACAGAGGCTGCTTTAGTCACAGAATGGGATGCCCCGGGCAGGAATCGAGCTGCCAGGGTACAGTAGTGCTTTGGCCAGCAAAAGTGTCTTTATCAGGCCTAATTTCAAATATGATTAGAGCAAATGCTTATATGGTCTTAAACAGAGGCTGCTTTAGTCACAGAATGGGATGCCCCGGGCAGGAATCGAGCTGCCAGGGTACAGTAGTGCTTTGGCCAGCAAAAGTGTCTTTATCAGGCCTAATTTCAAATATGATTAGAGCAAATGCTTATATGGTCTTAAACAGAGGCTGCTTTAGTCACAGAATGGGATGCCCCGGGCAGGAATCGAGCTGCCAGGGTACAGTAGTGCTTTGGCCAGCAAAAGTGTCTTTATCAGGCCTAATTTCAAATATGATTAGAGCAAATGCTTATATGGTCTTAAACAGAGGCTGCTTTAGTCACAGAATGGGATGCCCCGGGCAGGAATCGAGCTGCCAGGGTACAGTAGTGCTTTGGCCAGCAAAAGTGTCTTTATCAGGCCTAATTTCAAATATGATTAGAGCAAATGCTTATATGGTCTTAAACAGAGGCTGCTTTAGTCACAGAATGGGATGCCCCGGGCAGGAATCGAGCTGCCAGGGTACAGTAGTGCTTTGGCCAGCAAAAGTGTCTTTATCAGGCCTAATTTCAAATATGATTAGAGCAAATGCTTATATGGTCTTAAACAGAGGCTGCTTTAGTCACAGAATGGGATGCCCCGGGCAGGAATCGAGCTGCCAGGGTACAGTAGTGCTTTGGCCAGCAAAAGTGTCTTTATCAGGCCTAATTTCAAATATGATTAGAGCAAATGCTTATATGGTCTTAAACAGAGGCTGCTTTAGTCACAGAATGGGATGCCCCGGGCAGGAATCGAGCTGCCAGGGTACAGTAGTGCTTTGGCCAGCAAAAGTGTCTTTATCAGGCCTAATTTCAAATATGATTAGAGCAAATGCTTATATGGTCTTAAACAGAGGCTGCTTTAGTCACAGAATGGGATGCCCCGGGCAGGAATCGAGCTGCCAGGGTACAGTAGTGCTTTGGCCAGCAAAAGTGTCTTTATCAGGCCTAATTTCAAATATGATAAGAGCAAATGCTTATATGGTCTTAAACAGAGGCTGCTTTAGTCACAGAATGGGATGCCCCGGGCAGGAATCGAGCTGCAGGGTACAGTAGTGCTTTGGCCAGCAAAAGTGTCTTTATCAGGCCTAATTTCAAATATGATTAGAGCAAATGCTTATATGGTCTTAAACAGAGGCTGCTTTAGTCACAGAATGGGATGCCCCGGGCAGGAATCGAGCTGCCAGGGTACAGTAGTGCTTTGGCCAGCAAAAGTGTCTTTATCAGGCCTAATTTCAAATATGATTAGAGCAAATGCTTATATGGTCTTAAACAGAGGCTGCTTTAGTCACAGAATGGGATGCCCCGGGCAGGAATCGAGCTGCCAGGGTACAGTAGTGCTTTGGCCAGCAAAAGTGTCTTTATCAGGCCTAATTTCAAATATGATTAGAGCAAATGCTTATATGGTCTTAAACAGAGGCTGCTTTAGTCACAGAATGGGATGCCCCGGGCAGGAATCGAGCTGCCAGGGTACAGTAGTGCTTTGGCCAGCAAAAGTGTCTTTATCAGGCCTAATTTCAAATATGATTAGAGCAAATGCTTATATGGTCTTAAACAGAGGCTGCTTTAGTCACAGAATGGGATGCCCCGGGCAGGAATCGAGCTGCCAGGGTACAGTAGTGCTTTGGCCAGCAAAAGTGTCTTTATCAGGCCTAATTTCAAATATGATTAGAGCAAATGCTTATATGGTCTTAAACAGAGGCTGCTTTAGTCACAGAATGGGATGCCCCGGGCAGGAATCGAGCTGCCAGGGTACAGTAGTGCTTTGGCCAGCAAAAGTGTCTTTATCAGGCCTAATTTCAAATATGATTAGAGCAAATGCTTATATGGTCTTAAACAGAGGCTGCTTTAGTCACAGAATGGGATGCCCCGGGCAGGAATCGAGCTGCCAGGGTACAGTAGTGCTTTGGCCAGCAAAAGTGTCTTTATCAGGCCTAATTTCAAATATGATTAGAGCAAATGCTTATATGGTCTTAAACAGAGGCTGCTTTAGTCACAGAATGGGATGCCCGGGCAGGAATCGAGCTGCCAGGGTACAGTAGTGCTTTGGCCAGCAAAAGTGTCTTTATCAGGCCTAATTTCAAATATGATTAGAGCAAATGCTTATATGGTCTTAAACAGAGGCTGCTTTAGTCACAGAATGGGATGCCCCGGGCAGGAA